>OU862931.1:26115571-27375571 GCA_917880885.1 Limnephilus marmoratus | reverse complement strand
ATGCAATCCATGTATACTTGCATTGATATACCATATTTTATTAACTTATAATAATGAGTCTAAATTACCTTGTGATATTTACAGTATACATACATTTTAATTATAATGATAATAAAAGAGCATAATGAAATCGATAGTATCATAATGCCGATTACTGAAATAATCTGCCAAGATAAAGATAAAATTATGCAATTCGAATGGGGATCTAATAAATTTAATATTATACATCAGAATATTAGAACTATGGAAAATTTGGATGACTTTCTTATATTTATGGATGAAATAAAAACTGTTGTAAAGTTTCATGTAATAATTTTCACAGAATGCAGATTAAGTGCATCTTATACAGCCAAACAAATTGCAGGCTATAATGAATACCATACAACTACACATATTAACCAAAATAGCGGAGTGGTAGTTTATATTGACGTCACATTAAATTCTCAAGTTCAAGAAATACACATAAGCCAATGTAATTGCTTAAAAATCAACATAAATAAGACTTTAGGTATATTAGCTATCTACAGATCACCATCGTTCAATGACATCCAAGCTTTTCTGGAGAGTCTCATTGAAGAGATAAAAAAAACTAAGAATATTCCGCGATACTTGCTAATCGGGGACATGAATATAAATACAATAGGAGAAGTAAAGCATAGACAGTGTGATGACTTTTTATGTGCTATATCGGAAAGTAACTTTATCTCCAATATTAATTCCCCAACTAGGGTACAAGGTACTTCAAGCTCGTGCTTGGATCATATATTCACTAGAAAAATAACAAACTCAATCGCATTTGTTATGCATAATACGATTACTGACCACTACACCATTGCAATCAGTATCCCAAACTCAATGCACAAAAAAATAAAAAATAAAAATAAATTGGTTATAGACTTTGAGGCTTTATTAAATGATCTTGGTAAAAAAAATTGGGAATTTATTTATAAAGAAACAGAAGTTAACAATGCTCTAAACTATTTCATCAATGAAATCAATGCATACATTACGAAACACTCAACAATAAAACACATTCCACACAGTAAACTACAACTCACCCCGTGGATTAGTAACGGCATTGTTAAATCTATACATAAAAGGAACCTACTTCATAAAATAGCAAAACAGGACCCATTGAATATTACTAAACAGCAAAATTATTACCGATACCGAAACGTATGTAAAAACGTCATTCGCAAATGTAAAGAGCTTTACTATAAATCTTTAATCGATAAGGACAATTCCAGCAAAAATTTGTGGAACGTTGTTAGAGACATAACAAAAACTAAACGAAATACAGGTACACCTATAAATGAATTAAAAATCGTAAATTTGACTATAACTGACCCTCAAACAATTGCATGTCATACTAATCAATATTTTGCATCTGTGGGCTCTAAGCTAGCGAATAATATTTTTAAAAATACCCAGAAAACGGAAGACACTTTAGCGTCGGCAATTAAAACAAACGATCCAAGTTGCTCATTTGAAATTAAACCAACTACTACAGAAGAGATCATAAAAATAATCAACAGTCTTAAAACTACACATGCAAAGGGTCCAGATAGTCTAAATACATACATATTAAAAAAAATTAAATCTCAGATTTCTACACCGCTTGCATATATCTACAACTTAAGCTTTGCTTCGGGAATATTTCCTGATCATTTAAAAAGATCAATAATTATCCCAATTCACAAAAGTGGACCAAAATTTCTTGTAGAAAACTATAGGCCAATATCACTGTTAAGCGCAATATCTAAAGTTATTGAAAAGATTTTCAAATCAAGGTTGAGTGAATATGTGGAGCATAACAAAATTCTAAGCCCAAACCAATACGGTTTTCGATCTGGTAAAGGAACAGATGATGCCATCGCATGTCTCACGGAAACTATTGCAGGAAATATGAACCGTGGCAAGAAAACCATTGCCCTGTTCCTGGACCTGGCCAAGGCTTTCGATACAATATCACATAAAATACTTTTACAGAGACTGCAAAATATAGGGAAAACAGGAAAAAGTTTTCAATGGATACAAAGTTATATTTCTAAGAGATTCCAGCAAACAAAAATTAATGAGGCTACTAGTACTTCAATAGAAAATAACTTTGGAGTGCCACAAGGAAGTACACTAGGGCCCCTTCTCTTTATTATATATATCAACGAACTATGTAATCAACATATAGGTGGGAAAATCATTACGTTCGCAGATGACACCGTCATGTTATTTGAAGGAGAGGATTGGAAAGAAACGCACCACCTTGCGAACATCGGTATTAACATAGTTAAACAGTGGCTGGACAGTAATTTGCTTACATTAAACATATCAAAAACCAAATACCTAACATTCAGCGCTACTATTGCAGGACAACCCAAAACACTTCACCACCTCATAATACATAAAATTAATTGTAGCCTCGGAAATAGTAACTCTCCGTGTAAATGTGAAACTCTTGAGTGTGTTAAATTTATCAAATATCTAGGCGTTATAGTTGACAATAACCTAAAATGGAAATACCAAATAGAAAATGTAGCAAAAAGAGTGCGTACACTTATTCATATATTTATTTCATTGCGGGAAATTTTAAAAACACACTACTTAAAAAATATATATTACGGGCTATGCAACTCGATTATAACATACGGATGTATTGGGTGGGGGGGTGCAGGGAAAACAATATTAAACTCGTTATTGAAGGCACAGAAATCTATTTTACGTGTTATAATGAAGAAACCTTTCAGATATTCGAGCGACGCTCTCTTCAGGGAATTTAATGTACTAGATGTTCGACAGTGTTACATTAAAGAGATAATAATTTATGCTCATAAAAATAAATATAAAATGAAAAAAGTCGAACACAAACATCAAACCAGAAGTAAGGGCAGAAATGACCTTTCTATTCCAACAAGCAACACAGCGGCTTATCAAATGATATTCTCATACCTGGGACCGAAATTGTATAACAAAATCCCTTCTCAACTAAAATTGTGTAAAGTGTCATCCTTCAGCCAAAAAATTACAAAATGGTTACTAGATTTGGGCAGGACGGAGTCTGAAATATTACTAAAAAATATTATCTGATAATTATATATTACAGCGCCTCTATTTTTTCCAAATTAATGTCTTTTGTTTTTTTCTTACTGTCTACCTGTATATTATTCTTCTTGTATTCAAAAATAACAAAACTAATTTTAACAAAAAACCAAAAATTTACTCATTCAACTCTGTCACATGGTAGCTTATCTGATGGTTCTGCCACTTTTCTTGCTGGAACAAATTAATTGAGAATCTTTTGTAAAATTAATTGAGAGTCTGCATTTGTGTAAGATGTTTTGCTTACGAGGCTTCTTTCGGATTTAGTTTATTGTAATGGCTGATTAAGTTCTTTAGTACGATTGGAAAACACTTTAAACATTTTTTAAAACCTTTTATGCTAACGATTCTGATATTTTTTGTATGCCTCTACTGAAGTATAAAGCTGTACTAATTAAACAATTTAGCAGTACGTTTTTTTAACAAGGTCACCATATACAAGTATTTTCTGTTTGCTTCTTCTTCACTGCTTTCAATAACTTTGTATTAATATGTATTATTTTTCTTTTGGTTTATTTATAATTAATAGGTATTATTTTTCTTATGTATTATTTTTCTTTTGGTAGAATGTATTATTTTTATTTTGGTAATATATATTATTTTTCTTTTGGTTTATTTACAAGTAAACTTATAATTTTACATTTCTTTCTTTTTTCTATATTGAAAAAAAAACATGTACGTAAAGGACACTTGTGCATAATTATAAATAATTAATAATAACTAAATTAGTAAATAATTAAATTATGCATACATTATAAATAATTAAATATTTTTGCCTGAACTTTAGTAAATAAGATAAAGTTTTTTGGCGATGATTTGTTGATTTGTGTCCCAAATTGGTCATTTCTAAATTAAATTTACGCCTATCAAAATGTTTGTCATTTGACTGTCCTAGAACGGGAGACCTTCCTAGTTGGACAGTCAAAGCTTCTTTGTACTGATGTATTCTCTATAACAAATAAACGTTTTATTATTATTATTATTATTTATTATTATTATTATTATTATTATTTTTTTTTTTTTTTTAATTATTCTGGAAAATCAACAGATTATTGAAGTAAAACTTCTTTACGCACGCTTGACTTGGGGAGTAAGCTGGTGAATGACGAGAGTGTTACGAAAAGTGTGATCGGGCGAGGCGAACGGTCGGGCCTTTACGGACGCTTGACTTGGGGAGTAAGCTGGTGAAAGCGTTGCGAGAGCGTTACGAAAAGTGTGATCGGGCGAGGCGAACGGAAGTTGAGAGGGAGATATAGGTTAGTGAAGTTTTACTTCAGTCGTGTGGTCTAAAGCACACTCGTTTTTGAAGTAAAACTTCCTTACGCACGCTTGACTTGGGGAGTAAGCTGGTGAATGCATAACGAGAGAGTTACGAAAAGTGTGATCGGGCGAGGCGAACGGTCGGGCCTTTACGCACGCTTGACTTGGGGACTAAGCTGGTAAATGTGTGATGAGAGCGTTATGAAAAGTGTGATCGGGCGAGGCGGACGGTCGGGCGAGGCGAACGGAAGTTGAGAGGGAGATATAAGTTAGTGAAGTTTTACTTCAGTCGTGTGGTCTAACTAAAGCACACTCGTTTTTTAAGTAAAACTTCTTTACGCACGCGAGTTGACTAGGGGAGTCACTTGACTTGGGGAGTAAGCTCGTGAATGCGTGACGAGAGCGTTATGAAAAGTGTAATCGGGCGAGGCGAACGATCGTTTGAGGCGAACGGAAGTGGAGAGGGGGATATAAGTTAGTGAAGTTTTACTTCAGTCGTTAAAGCACACTCGTTTTTTGTTTTTTTTTTTTATTTATTCTGGAAAATCAACAAATTATTTATATTTATAACAATAAAATTAATAACACACACAAAATCCAATAATAGATTTTCACATAACTTAAAATTAAAATAAATAAAACTAAGGGTCTTGTAGGTTGTTGTATAATATCTCAACTATCCTATATCTGTTATGTTCTGTTTTGTTAAAGTTCTCCTTTATCCAGTTACCCCTCAGGGTAGGCTCTGTGGGTACAGTCTGTCGACAAATTGTAGAAGGGCGCTGCGACCGTTTTGAATGGAACACTAACATAATTGAAAGTAAAAATAATGCGTTTTTATAAAAACACTATGATTCAAGAGAATATTTTTCACACGTGGATGGTTACGATTCTTAGATATGAATCCGGAGGTCGCGGGTTGAAATCCCGGCGTGCGCAAGTAAATTTTATTTGATCGATTAGTGTTATTTCAAAAAATTTTAATTTAAAAATAATCTAGTATATTTTCGGCCCATTCCGGAGTGGCAGTTACTATCAGTATAGCCCTGGTGAAAGACTACCATTCTGAAAAGCCAGGTACTTCTCCACCTTCCTCCTCCCCATCATCTTCACCCCCCCCCCTACCTTCAGCCTCACAATATAACCCAATTGGGAATGCCATTTCGAACGATTGGGAACAGTTTTTTTTTACATTAGCTCCACACAGGAAGCCCTGAAGAAAATATTTCCCCTCACGGCCTGTCATCTTGTGTGGTAGGAAAGGCAGGAGAGGAAGCTCTGGGAAAGAAAAAGTATTAGGGGAGAGTAGGAATCTGGGAGTCAATGTGTTCAGAAGAGACGGACGTATGAATCCATCCCTCCCACTGCGATGCAAGGCGATGTTCCGAGAGAGTACAGCTGCAGAAGTCAAAGGGACTCCTTCAACCATTCTCTCCCAATCCGTCCTGCCGGTGTGCAGACGCAACCGCCGCCAAGACCCGGACAAACCTCACTCCACGAACCTGGGCACCCCTGCTAAGTTACCAAACATAGCGAACCATTTGGGGTGACCTATGGCAGAGGTGTTGGATATCCAATAAATGGTTTCCGGGGCGGCGGTACCCATACTCGCCTCCCAAATTGGGATTCTAGTGCAGTATTCACATTCAAAAAAATGAATGCTTTAGACCACACGACTGAGGTAAAACTTCTTTAGCTCCATCTATATGATAGGAAGAGAGAAAGAAAATGTGCGCGCGCACTGCTCTCTCTTGCTCCTACATTGTGATACAGACAATAGGCCTGCACTGTGTCTTAGATATATGAAACGTAACTGGCTATGAGAGAAAGAGAGAAAGAAAATGTGTGCTCGCACCTCTCTCTCTTGCCCCTGCAGTTAATATACGAAACGTAACTCTCTCTCTTTCTATCTTCACTAACTTATATTTATACTTTCTATCTTCACTAACTTATATTTCCCTCTCAACTACCGTTCGCCTCGCTTTTTGTAACGCTCTCGTCACGCATTCGCCAGCTTTCTCCCCAAGTCAAGCGTGAATAAAGAAGTTTTACTTCAAAATATTAAAAAAAAATTTAATTATTTTTTTACTTTGTAGACAGGCTGTAGATTCTGTATTCTGTGGGTAGGTATTGAGGTCCACCTGAAACGTTCTTTGGACACGCTCGAGGTCCCATCGTCACTGCTTGGCTAATGCCTTCCCTCGGCAGGAGGAAGAACCTTACGTTAGTCATGTGTGAGGTAGCCCCAAAAACCGTTAAATTACACCTACAGTTGATTTGGTCACAGGTTGGTGAACAGTTGGTAATTGAAGCATTAGAAATTCTTTAAACCTTTTTGCAATTCTTAACATTTTACTTATTTCTAATTTTGAAACTTTTATTCAAGGATATGAAATTTATTTATTAATTACCTACTTTTTAAACTCAACTCTTCAACTTTAATATTTGTGTAATATGTAATCGCAATCTTAATTGTGTTAGGTATATATACATAAAATAGAAAATATATTCAAGTCCTCCTCACTAGGAGATCCTGTGCTGAGGGGGACTATGCTTTGTATATGTTTTCAGCGACTTGTTTAACTTCATTGTTTGGATAAGGTTTTCCGGAAACTTCTATGACGATGTTTTAAGTATACTAGTAAGTTCATTTTCCGATAGTTTCTTCAGCCAACATTTAATGTCCTTAATGTAGCTATTTTTTGTTTTAATTTGTTTGATACTAAGTGGGAGTTTGTTATATAACTTTACTGCTAAAAATTCAGAACTTCTTTGTCCAAATGAAGAGTTACACTTTGGTATATGTATATATATATATATATATTTTTTACATTAGCCCACATAGGAGCCCCGAGGAAACAATTTCCCTAGGGGCATGTGCCATCTTTGAGGATGCTGTGTGGAGGGTTTTTAAGGGAAAGGAAGAAGAAGAAGATTTGGGAAGGAAAAGGGTATGAGGGGTGGGTAGGAATCTGGGGGTCAGTGTGGCCAGGAGTGACGGACGTATGAATCTATTCCTCACACTGCGGTGAAAGGCAATCAGCCCCCTCCGATCCAGCCCGCCACGCAGTGGTTGGGCAAACATATCTGCCACCAAGAACTAGACAAACCTCACCCGGTATTAAGTATGTCTGTTTGTTTGGCTCTGGTTTTATGAGCACTTGAGATGTCTGCCACTGAATCATTTTTGTGGTGATGTACTAGAATGTTTTTGGCATAGATTTTCTGTATGCTTGGAACATCAAACTATTTAAAAATTACTGTTGTTGACGTCCTTGTGGGGACCTTAAGTATGGTCTTTATGATGCAATTCTGAGTTACCTTAAGTTGTTTCATGTGATTAGATGCTGCTGAGCCCCATCCTATTACTCCATATTCCAATCGAGAGTGGCATAAAGCATAATATACTCTCTTTAAATCCCCCATTGACAAGATGTTTCGTAATTTTTTGAAGAAGTAGATGAGTTTTGTTAGCTTTTTTGAGGTAAGATGAATGTGTGAATTTCACTGTAATTTTTCGTCAATATCATTCCCAAGATATTTAATATTTTTTGATTGGGTTATAGACGGGCACGAATATTGTGGAAAAGTATTTTGACATTCATGTAATTTGAGGGTATGCTCATATTGCTCATTCATTGGTTGTCCTCTTTTGTTTTTGGAGAAAGTTAGATATTTAGTTTTATTAACATTCAATGGAGTTTACTTTTAGCCAGTTTAGTACAGCCAGGCCATGTTCCGCCTCCTTGTAGGTTCTTGTCAAATCTTGTTCGTGGAATATAATAACAGTGTCATCTGCAAAGCTCATTATGTTTCCATTGATGGGAAGATTCATAAGGTCATTTACATAAATCAGAAATAGTATAGGTCCTAATACGCTTCCCTGGGGGACCCCGAATTGAATTGGTAGAGATTTGCTCTTTCTTTTAACAATTTGTACAATTTGTTCTCTTCCTTAACTTCTACGTAGGTTTAGAGATGTTTCGGTTATTCCATTTTTTTTAGTTTATTACTAAAATGTAATTTAGATTATTTTTATTACTAAGTACTAAATTTATATATATCTTTAATTTACAAACTCAACCACTTGACACCACCCAGAACACTCCTTTGAGGTGAAAAACCATAAAATTATTTTTAAGAACACTTATTTTATGACTTTAATCATTTTAAAACCAGAAATTACCAACTGCTTTTTAATAATGCCAACAACAACAACCACAGATGCTTATATAAAAAAAAAACCAATAGACAATGTTAACCCAACACAATATAATCCCATAATGTAAAGTATAAACACCCATCCGAAGGGATATAAAATGCAATAAATCCATAAATTTGTTTTTTCCTTTTCTTGTGTTTGTGTTAGACATTTATCTTCATTCATTCATGGAAAAATTTTAAATCTGTAAAATTTTATTTTTCTATAAAAAAATTCTTCTGGAAATTGGAACGGTAAATTTTTAAAAAGTTATCTTTGTGGTATGTTGTGAATATTTTTGTTTTTCTGAAAAAAGGCTTCCAAGAAAATTGTAGAAACTGAAAATTGGTCAGAATTTGGATTGGGAAATTTGATAAAAGTATATTAATTAAATAGCGTATTTGTACATATCAGTACTTTGGAAACCAGTGAAAGAATCCCCCCATTCAAAGACCTTTCCAACTAATTTAAGCAGCTGTTAGTAACTGGCAGGTATTATTCATAAACGCTATCAATATTCTTTTTATCATTTTAAAAGGATGATTAGTTTTTAATTAATGCTTAAAATTGATCCACTTTGTAAAACACACCACAGGGAAAGTAATACTTCTATAACCCGTACGAGAATCCTTTTTTGAGTTTCAGTCGGAAAATTTCTTGCGACGATCTGTCTTGGTCCCACTTCATTTTTTTATTACGAAACCCTCCTTTTTAATTTCATTTTTGACTTGTATACTAAGCGACTGTATTTGAGATACTTCTCTGTGACTGTAATGTACATCACGTTTTGTGATAATGACAAGTTTTAGATAAATTTCTGCGTGGAACAGTGACATATATGCAAAAAAGTTTTATAGTATTTCATGTAATAAATCTCGTTATCATGAAGTGTTCCTATTCTTTAGAACATACTCGTACAAGTTAGTGCAATAATGACTTCCTGTACAATGTTACAATAAGAAATAAATCTTAATTTAATCATTAGACAATGTTTCAGGTGGTTCAAAATGAAACTACACCTTACTTATTTATATTATTAGGATTCTGCAATGTGTATAAAAACAGGCAGGATTAATTAAATTTATATCAATGTGAGCAAAACAAAAAAGCCATATAAATCACTTCCCATAAATAATGCCACCTTAAGAAACCCAAGACAGCTTCAAACCTAAACAGAGTTTAGGCATTCATCTTGACTCTCAGAGGCTTGCGATGAAAGGGCTAGATAAGTATCGTTCAGTAGAGCAGGTACCGAATATAGTATTATAGTCACAATTTTGATTTTAATAGACTCGGAGTACTCTTCTTTTGTCTTTTTGTCTACACTTTTGTAGCCATTTTGTTGCCTTGATGTGTGGACTGTCCTGAAGAACCTATTTGTATTTATCATCTTCGTATTTATCTTCACTATCTTCATGGCGTCCAGCATTGGAAAATGGTCTATCTTTAAATGTCTCCAGTTTGCTAATTCTTAAAGTTCTCACCTATCTGATCTCTTTCAGCACTTCTTCAACCCATTTCAATAGGTGAACTCCTTACTTAGGTACAAAACACTAAATAAATGATGACTGCATTGTTAAATCTGAACGTTCAGCCATCCACAAAGCGGAGCCGTGATTAGTTCTGTCGCCGCTTGTCTCTGGTGACAGGTGACGCGGCGTTTCCCTAATGGAGGAGGTAGGAGGTAGCAGACAGAAGGCAGTAGGCAGTAGGTGAACGGTATTGGCAATTTCCTTCCATCGACAATACACAACACTGCTTTGTCATTAGCCACACTTTACGCCAACTCCCTCCCCCTATTTAGAGTCCGCTATGGCGACCACGGTTATGAGTACAAAGAAAAAAGGACTGGACTAGAAATTCCATGACAAAAATGACTTTCATTCTTTATGAGATCTGCACTTGTCATCTTTTCCTTAATCTCATCTACTCTTCTGAACTATCAAAAACTCACAATCTTTGAGATCTGGCATTATAAAATTATCAAAGAATGTTGTGTCTCAAAGGGAATTCAGCTCGTAATGTCATTTTCACAAATCTTGATGCATTTCAAAATATCCATTCAACTGTCAAAATGTGAAGAAAATTGGTTGATTCAAATTTTTTATGACAAATTTTTTGATCTGTAGGAAAATACTATTTTAAAAAGAGTAAGTCAAAACTTAAGTAAGTCAAAAAAGAGTAAGTCAAAAAAGAGTAAGTCAAAACTTATACCAAGACACGCTTTTTTGCACGGTATCATTATTATTTAATTAAACGAAAACGTTTAAATTAAACTTAAAAGAAAACTGCAATCGAAATTAAACAACATAGCTGAATTTTAAATTTAAAAAATGCTCTTCAGCTTCATTATTAAAAAAACTCAAACAGTTAATTAATAGGTAGACCGTTCAGTGGTTGAGTGGGCATAGCGCTTGGGTCCCACCCGGGCGTCGCGTGTTCGATTCCTCTGCTGGCTAAGTCCTCCACCATAACAAAAGCAACATTGTCGGCTTTCTGTGGTGGTAGTAGGAGATTTTCAAACATTGTTGGGTTATTCGTAACCCGAGAATGTTTGTCTTTCTTTTAAAAAAATATATATATAGTATAGACATATTAATAGAATTTTGAAAAAATCATTTCGAATCGTTTGAATTCGGCCCTGTATTCTTAAATTATAGTTCAGAATGACAACTGCTATTTTACGTATTCATCCGTCATCAATAGTGTGATATATGCAATTATATCGCATTTGTATCTATGTAGTAATTCGGGAATGCTCGGGTCGCCGAACATTGCCGATCGGGCATACGAGCCGGGACAGCGGTCCGGTGTACGGCCGCGGCCAGAACCATTCTAACTTCCAGTATAATCAGTCGCTACCGAGACAAATAATATTACTTATTGAATCCATTGTACTCTTACAATAAAGACGAGAACTTACGTTTAACAAATTTATTATTATTGAGTGGCTAGTGTGGCCACAATAAAAGTACATTACAATTGGCGCAGCCGTATTAAAGTACAATATTGGATTACCAAATTGGATCACAAAAAAAAAAATTACCAAAGCGGGGAGAGCTAAGTCACCCCGAAAAATTTTTCAAGGCTACCTACAGCCGAGGCGGAACATTGGAGTATTTTTTGGGTTTGTCTGACCGAGTGAAAGGACCGGCAGAACAAACCGAGGATATCTCTGGCTATTCCTGGAGCCACAGTCAGAGTTCTGGAGTACCATCCAAGGGTACTCAGAAGCAAGAGGCGGTGGTCGTTTTTTGGGGCTCAACAGAGCCTTTCCACGAAGGTGAAGTTCCGAGGGAGTGCCGAGGGAAGGCATTCTTACAAGGCAAACAGTGCTAGTGTCGAGGAAGGTCACTCACTCATCAAGAGGAAACAATCTGGAGACGTTGCAACCGCAATTTCTAAGATAGGTTTTTCTTTTCTTTCTTGTGGAGGATTTGTCTGGGTTTTTTGTAATTTTTTCCGGGGTAGTATTGTTGTCGTAGCTTCGCGTGATTTTTTTTTTTCCTTTTGTGAAGATGGAATCGGCGAGAATTCCACCGTTCTCTCACATAAACGGAGATTGGGATGTGTTTCAACTCAGATTAGAGCAGTTTCTCGTGTTACATGATGACATTACCGAGATTAAGAAAAAGGCTTATCTGATAAACTCGCTTGAAACGGAGACCTTGACTCTTCTGTCCAACTTATGTTTCCCGATTAAAATCACAGATGTTACGTTTGAGAAATTAATTGAGTTGCTAAAAAAACATTGTGGTAAATGTAGATCTCTTTTTCAAGAGCGGGAATCATTTTTCCAAGCTAAACAGAATCATAACGAATCGATAAGGGATTTCGCCGCAAGAATTCGAGGGCTCAGCTCATTCTGTCAGTTCGGAAACAGGCTGGAGGATAATCTTGTAGACGTGTTTGCAATCGGTCTACTTCCGGGCCCAGTACGGGTAAAATTGTTTGTTGAAGGGCCTAAACAAAACTTTAATCAACTAGTTGAACTTGCAGTGACCGCGAAAGGTCCTGAGGTCGATTCAATCAAGATGAAGTTGGAAGTAAATTCGGTAAAGGAATTTGGAAGATCGGCTTCTCCGGCGCGAGAAATAAATTCGGTAAAGAGATTTGGAAAATCGGCTTCTCCGGCGCGAAAACTTTATTATCGGTCGAATAGTTCCGATTCATGTAGGTCGGATAAACAAGTTAAAACCGGTTCATCACTAAAAAAGTGTAAGATCTGTGGGAAATCAAATCATGACACTCATAACTGTAAGTTTAAGCAAGCTAAATGTTATTCTTGCGGTAAATTGGGTCATTTACAGAGATTTTGTAAAAACGGGTCAGTAAAATCAGTTATGAATTGTAATAATGAAAATATTGAAAATGTAGCTTTTTTTAAGGCAATCAAGGCACAATTGAAATTAAATGGGAAATCCTTCGAAGCGATGATTGATTCAGGATCATCAGTTTGTGTCATTCCGGAGACATTGTTTTGTAAACATTTCAGTAATATAGAGTTGTCACCCGAAACACGAAAAATTTCAGGTTACGACGGGAATATGTTGACTGTTGTGGGTAATGCAAATTTCAAGGTCGAATACAATAATCTAGTTAGGTTAATAACCTTTGTCGTTGTAACAAGCGGTTCGGAAATGATTGTGGGAAGAGATTTCATGGAAATCTTTAACCTCAACATTGTTTCAAAACAAAATTCTATCAATTCAGTTTCATCGGAAAAAGAGAAAATTGATAAAATTAAAAATAAATTTCCAGAAGTTTTCGACAAGAAGCTAGGTCGATTTAATAAATTCAAAGTGAATTTTAAAGTAAAGAAAGATGCGGATCCTTTTTTCTGTAATGCTAGACCGGTACCGTTCGCTATTAGAGATAAGATCGAATGTGAACTTAAATCAATGGTGAGGGATGGTATTATTTCGCCAGTGAAAAGCAGTGAGTATGCGTCTCCCATCGTTCCGGTAGTAAAGAAAAACGGCGAGATTCGTATTTGTGTAGATTATAAACGAAGTTTAAATCTTATTACAGAGTTAGAGAAATACCCGCTACCTAGGATCGAAGAGGTTATCCACAAGGTTAGTTCGGGGAAAATTTTTGCAAAACTGGATTTAAAACAAGCTTATTCACAGTTAGAACTGCAGGATAGCTGTAAGAAATTTACAACGATTAATACACATTTAGGATTGTTTGTTTACAATAGACTTGTGTTTGGATTTAAATCTGCTCCGGCAATTTTTGCTAGAACAATTGCAAGTTGTTTGCAAGGGTTAAAAGGCGTGGCATTTTACTTAGATGACATTATTATCTCAGGGATCAACGAAAAGGATCTAATGGATAATATCATGGCAGTCTGTAAACGACTACTAGATTGCGGTTTATGTGTAAATACGGAAAAATGTCAATTTTTTGTAAAAGAGTTAGAATTTTTGGGGTACATCATTTCCGAAAAGGGAATCCAACCTCAAACGGATAAATTAGAAGCCATTAAGAATGCACCTTATCCGACGGACGTTCATCAACTTAAAAGTTTACTAGGATTTTTCAGTTTTTACCGGAATTTTATACCTAACATGTCATCAATTCTGGAACCACTTCACAATCTTTTAAAGAAAGATGTCAAATGGGTTTTTTCTAGAGAATGCGCTAACGCAGTAGATACAATAAAGAATTTGATGAGTAAAAATACGATTTTGACAAATTACATTCCGCACCTTCCGGTTAAACTTTTTACGGACGCGAGTACATCCGGTCTGGGGGCGTGTCTATGTCACTCATTCGCAAACGGTACGTTGCGACCTATAGCGTTTGCATCTAGAAGTTTAAATAGCGCGGAAAAGAAATATAGCATCTTAGATTTAGAGGCTTTAGCTATAGTGTTCGGTTTGAATAAATTTTTTCAATACTTATATGGCAGAGAATTCACGTTGTGTGTTGATAATCTGCCTCTGATGAGAATTCTCGGTGAGCACAAGAATATTCCTGTTCTAGCCGCAAACAGATTGCAAAGGTATGGAATTATTTTAGCAGGGTTTTCTTATAAAACGGAATTCGTAAGATCGTGCAAAAATCAAGCGGATTTCCTATCTCGACTACCTTTAGAATCGTCAGTTGAGGAATTCAAAGAAGACTACGGGTCTGAGTTCGTAAGTTTTGTTAGCAATTGTGAACATCTTGACGTTAATTCGATTAGGGAAGCCACTAAAGTAGATACGGTCATTCAAGGCGTAATGACGTGTTTAAGGCAAGGGTGGCCCAAACGTGTTAAACGCGAGGAGGAATTATGGAAATTCTGGATAAAAAGGAACGAACTTTCGATTGTTAAGGATTGTTTATTTTGGCAACATAGAATTATTGTTCCAAGTTCGTTGCATAAAAAAGTGTTAGAGCTCGTGCATCGTTCACACTTAGGTATTGTTAAGATGAAAGGGTTAGCAAAGGGTTATTTCTGGTGGTCATCGCTGAGCAAAGATTTAGAGAAAATTGTTCAGGAATGTCCAGAATGCGCGTCGACGAAACAATCTCCGCCAAAGAGTCAATTATCGGTATGGCCTAATTCTGGGAAGGTCTGGAGTAGGTTACACCTGGATTATAGTGGACCGCTGGCAGGGAAAATGTTTCTCGTCGTCTGCGACTCATTCACTAAATGGGTTGACTGTATTGAAGTTCAAAGGGCAGATTCAGCTAATACTATATTTGAATTGAGGAAATTATTTTCAAATTTTGGCTACCCTGAACTCATAGTGTCAGATAACGGAACTTGTTTTACGAGTGAAATTTTCCAACAGTTTCTTCGGGAAAACAATATTAAATTCATGTCATCTCCAGTTATGCACCCAAAAAGTAATGGTATCGCTGAAAATTCAGTGAAAACTACTAAGAGTTTTCTTAAAAAACTTATGGTAGGAAATAAATTTCAGGTTGATTACAAGGATAAATTGTTACATTTTTTGTCCGATTATAGAAATACTCCACATTGTACGACGGGAGTCGAGCCAGCAGTTTTATTGTTTGGTAGGAAACTTAGATCTACTTTTGACAGTCTCATTCCGAAAGAGAATGAACGGGTTGTGTCAAAACAACATGATTTGGCGAATAAAAATATTGAGGCAAATCAACGTAAACAATCTAAGTATTATGGTGGTGTTAAAACAAGAAATTTTATTGTGGGACAAAAATGTTTAGTTAAAGATTTCAGGAAGAATAATAAATTTACATGGGTAAAGGGAATTGTTACAGATAAAATTGGAAAAAAATTATATTTGGTAAAAACTTGTGATTCTCAATTAATTTGGAAACGTCATGTGGATCAGATGAGGAACTTATCAGTGTCTTGGAGTGATGTTGAGTCAGATTTGCCAGATTCCGCGTCTGATGACACGAGGACTGAGCACTCTGAGAAAGAGTTATCCAATCTGTGGAGTGAGTTAACGGTGTTTTCTCCTGATTTCAGATTTGCGGAGGGAGGAGAGAGGTCACCGGAGGTCACAGACACGGCAATCGCTGGTCCAAGTCAAAGTTCAAATCCCTGGTTGGGGAGACTCCGCCCAAGATAGTCCACAAGGAAGGAACGGAAAGCCTTCTAACTTAATATAATTTTGTGTGAAATATTAATAATGATGTGTTTATGAAAAAACATTATAAGAACTTGAGTGAAATATCAGTATAATATTTACAGTGTTTGAATTATATAGAATCATGAAATACTTGAAATACTTAAATATGTAGTGACTGATTTACAGGGGGAAGGGTGTGATATATGCAATTATATCGCATTTGTATCTATGTAGTAATTCGGGAATGCTCGGGTCGCCGAACATTGCCGATCGGGCATACGAGCCGGGACAGCGGTCCGGTGTACGGCCGCGGCCAGAACCATTCTAACTTCCAGTATAATCAGTCGCTACCGAGACAAATAATATTACTTATTGAATCCATTGTACTCTTACAATAAAGACGAGAACTTACGTTTAACAAATTTATTATTATTGAGTGGCTAGTGTGGCCACAATAAAAGTACATTACAAATAGGAAATTAGGAGGAGATGGACGCGGAAACTCATGAATGAATGTGCAATTTTACTTTCACTGAGGTCATTGTCGGGTCCGCCTCCTAAATTCTACGTGAATTTTATATTAACACCCTGCAGTGGTCTCTGAGGGGTTCCACACGGTAACAAGATAGGGCCATTCATAATTTGTTTGAAAAGGGAGGATCATAAAGAGGTTCGGTTACAATAACTTCTTGTAAAAATCCTGGTTAACTTCTATACAGGAACTACGATAATGTTAAAGAAATTAGGCGAAACATGCGAAATCGCACAAAGAATTCTAACGGAGCTAAGCACACCGTCTCCGTGCTATTAAGAATAGTAGGTAACAAATTAAATGGATATTGTTTTATTAAACAAATTTAATATTTTATGAACTTACAAATATATTTATCGGTATTAAATACAGCGCGAAGATACGTACACATAATGATGTATATAGCAAGGTTCCAATGATCTTACAGCAATTTAAACTTTTTTGAAAACATAACGAGATCATTCGTAATTTCGTGAAAAAAATTTTTTTTCACATGATCTCATTCTGGAAAGTTGTGAAGTTCAACTAATCTTGAAATAACGTCGATAGCTTTATAGTTAACCATTGAAAAGTCCGCTTCAAAGTTTGGCCCTCTTGTATTTAATTACATATAATATTTATGAAATACAAACTGAATGACAATGAAGTACAAACAAGGATTTTTTTACAGTAAGCTCCACAAAAGAGGCCCCGAGAAAATAATTCCCCTCAGGTAATGTGTCGTTTTTGGGGTGCTGTATCGAGTGTCTTTTTAGGAAAGAAAGGAGAGGAAGTTGTGGGAAGAAAATATTATGAGGGCTGATAGTCAGTCCAGAAGTGACGGATATATGAATCTTTCCTTCCCACTTTGGTGCAAGACGTTCCGAGAGAATCCTGAAGGACAGGTCAAGAGATCTTCCGCAACCCGCAACCAGTCCAGAACGGCCCGCCAAGCAGTTGGTTGGCAGACGCGCCCACTGCAAAGATCCGGAAAAACCTCAACCCATGAATGTAAGGCACTCCTACTAAGTCACTAACAAGAAGTGTTGATAATCCAATAAATAGTTCCCGGTGCGGCGGTACCCATACCGCCTCCCAAATCGATCCCTACAGATTTTTTTTCTTTTGTAAAATCCGCTTTAACCCGTCTGCTTGATTCAATATATTCGCACCTCACAATCCGGAAGCCTCGGTGTCGCGCGTAAATTCTGAAACCGCCACTTTGGATCGAAATTGTAAAATATCTATGCAAGATGGCTATCATATTTCAAAGACAATAAGAAGCATTATTTCGTTCTCTTTCTGGTTAAAAGAAAAATACATGTGCTTGCATGAGAGGAAGAGAGATATATAGCTGTTCAGGATCTCAACTTCCGCTCTCCTGACAAAGCAATCCGGCGTGGTAACACCAGATTCCAAGGGAAGTGTGGCTGGAGTAACTCTTCAATAATAACTCCAGCTCTTGAATAATTGGTCTTTATTGAAACAATAAAAGACCCGTAGGGTAGCTCATGTACGGTGAGCCCAATGATGCTATCTCTCTCCGCGGTTTTATAACCCACATGAAGTGAAAACCTGGCAGCAGACGTTTTGCCCAAAAACGACCCGCCCAAGACGGATGGTAACAAGAGAAGAAGGAATTAAAAAATCCGTGGCAATACGAAATCGCCCTGGCAATTGCCAACACAAAAAATGTTGCCACAACCATTAGGGTGACAATCACAAATATTAATATTTCAGTACCTGAAATCTTAACATATTCCCGCCCAAAACGAGTATTAAGGAATAGTCGTTTTTCATAAAATAATATATTAGAAGAGATTGCAACATTGGTACTCAGAATTTACCCAACGAGTTCACATACAAAAATAAACAATATTCAATATATGGATATCAAAATAATAACAAAAAACTTATAACTAAGTATATAACCCTATGTCAGACTTGACATTAAAAAATGAAAGTTTAATAACGTAGAACCTTCTGGTGCGCTGCACCCACTTATGTGAAAATGGTTTAACACTTGGCACTGATGAGCCTGACGGCACTTTGATTTACACATCACATCACTTTTAGCGTTGTAATTGGTTCTTAATCCAGGTTGGAGGAAGCATCCTCCATGGGAAGTAGACAGAGCTGTGTCACGGCTCTTTTGGTGACACCTCTGGCCGTCCTCAAGGAGACGACGCGGACGCGTCCGTCTTGGCCAGGGTGGATCTCCGTCACTCGCGCCATCCTCCAGTACTGCGGAGGTAGCTGGTTGTCTTTGATGATGACCATGTCACCAGGCTGTAAACTGCGTTGACGTCCTTCTTGCCATTTGACTCGGTTCTGCAATTCTGCTAGGTATTCCCGGCTCCATCTGTGCCAAAAAGATTGAACAACGGTAGACATCTTTTGGTAAATATTAAGCCTGTTTGTAGGCAGATGATGGATATCAAGCTCAGGCAATGCTAACAGGTTGTCGCCAATAAGGAAGTGTGACGGAGTGAGGGCGTTTAAGTCATTTGGATCTGATGTTAATGGAGTCAGAGGACGGGAATTTAAACAAGCCTCAATCTGTATTAGTATGTTATTCATGCCTTCGTATGTCAAAACAGTTGACCGCATTGCTTTTTTTAAATGCAACTTGGTCATTTTAACTGCACTTTCCCAAAGTCCCCCGTGATGCGGTGAGCGGGGAGGTAAGAAACTCCAGCTAATATTCTGCTGGGCCAAAAAATTATGGATTTCTTTATCAGATGCCTTCAAAAAATCAAATAGTTCAGTAAGTTCCCTATAACTACCTGTAAAGTTATCAGTAAAGAGTCGTGAGGGTTTACCCCTCCTAGCTATAAATCTTTTCAATGCATTCATAAATGCCATTGAAGTTAAATTAGTCACTAATTCTAGGTGAATTGCCTTCGTTGAAAAACAAATAAATAAACATATGTAAGATTTTACACTCTTAGCATTTCTGGTTAAACCAGACTTAATTAAAATTGGACCTGCAAAATCTATGCCGGTTACATAAAATGGTCTTTGGATTCGGAATCGGTCAGCAGGAAGGTCACCCATGAGCTGGCGACATTCGCGCGGACGGACTCGGAAACATACAATACATTTATGCAGTGCTCGCTTCACTGCGTTTTTACCATATATTGGCCAAAAACGTAAACGCAGTAATGCGAGCAGAGCATTACATCCTAAATGTAAATTCTCATAATGCAGATGGGTTATTATTAAGTCAGTCAACTTATGATTTTGTGGTAACAAAATTGGATGTTTTTGAGAGGCTGAGGTAATATCGGATTGTGATAGTCGACCTCCAACACACAACAACCCATCCTGCATAAAAGGATTTAGTGCCTTTACTTTGCTCTGCCTAGATACAAATCTTCCATTACTCACAGACGCTATTTCATCATGAAATGCGAATCGCTGAGCGTTCAAAATTAATACATGCATGGCATGTTCCAGTTCGATTACAGAAAGCTCGTCGACCCGCATCGGTCTTCGTTTAGAACAGTTATGTATGAAACGTAACATATAAGCAACTACGCGCCTCAGTCGTCTTAATGAAGAATAATTATTAAATATTTCCCTATTTCTAAAAGATTTTTTATTAAAGCAGAAAATTTTCCTCGGTACCCGAATATGATTTGCTTTACCGAGACTCAGCGTGTAAATCTGCCAGGCCAATAAAAGGTCATTGGGTAGCTTGTCATCCCAGGATGTTTTTAGCTTCCACAATCTCTGCATAATTATCTTACCGACAATGATTACTGGGCCTACCAGTCCTAAAGGGTCAAACACTTTTGAAATTAATGATAAAACTTGACGTTTTGTTACTTCTAACTTTGAGTCTATGCTTTCTACCTGATAGGTAAACTCATCAAGTTTGGTGTCCCATATTAATCCGAGAATCTTAGCTTCATTGGATTCATTTGGCAATAATTCTAAATTATCTTTAGAATCATTAATCGAGGGCGCATTAGACCTCCATTTTCTAATCTCCATGCCTGCTGTAGCAAGCGCATTAATGATTTGTGATTTAAGCAAGTGACAAGTATCAATGGAGTCACTACCAGAAAGAAAATCATCTACATAAAAATTTTCCTTAAGGGATTTACTAGCTAATGGATGAGTAAATGAAACGTCATTACCTAGCTGATTCAGACAACGTATTGCTAAATAAGGCGAAGGAGCCAAACCATATGTCACCGTGTTTAGCGTATAGTGTTTCGAACAATCCTCCGCATCCCTTCTCCATAATATACGTTGGTAATTTCTGTGTTCCGTGTTGATATTAATTTGGCGGTACATTTTTGCAATATCTGCAGTGACTGCATATTGATGTTTTCTGAAAAATACCAAGTGGCAAAATATATCATTTTGAATGGTGGGCCCAATCATTAGAGCGCGATTCAAAGAAATCCCTCGAGCGGGTTTAGCCGACCCGTCAAAAACAACACGAATTTTAGTAGTTGTGCTTGATTCTTTAAATACAGCGTGATGTGGTAAATAATAAGTAGTTTCATCACGTATTGGAGGTTCACATTCAGTCATGTGACCTAACGCAAGATACTCATCAATAAATTCCGAGTATTGTTCCTTTAAACTAGGTTGTCTTAAGAATTTCCTTTCCATTGACACCAATCTACTTTTAGCAATACTAAATGAATCTCCTAATTGAGATAGGTTAGATTTAAATGGTAAGTTCACTACAAATCTACCATTTGCATCGCGTTTATGCGTGCCTTTGAAAATCTTTTCACATTCACTATCTTCCAGAGAGTGATGCTTACTATTTTCAATTTCTTCAACCTTCCAAAACCTTTCTATTTGATTCTGCAAAGAATTTAATGAAATATGACAAACTTTAACTGGCCTCGTATTTTGACGCCTCTGTACAGCTCCTGATATTATCCAGCCTAGCTCCGTTCGATGCAATGTAGGTTTATCCTTTCCTAACTGTATCTGATCCGTACGAACCACCTGCCAGAATATCTCTGCTCCGATCAGCATATCAATAGCAGCTGGCTGGTAAAACTGCGGATCAGCTAACTGGATGCCGTCTGGAATGTTCAACATTTTTGGATTAATCAAGGTCTGTGGAAGATTGCAAGAACTCTCATCTAATACCAAACAAGATATTTCATCCCGGTATTGAGAACATAATGATTTAAATTTAATGTCAACTGTTTCCTTTACATGAATTAAATTATTATGCAAACCTGAAACAGGTATATTCAACTTTGTACAATGCAAATTTAATCTTTTACAAGTATCCTTTGTAATAAAATTAGACATTGAACCCGAATCCAAAAGTGCGCGTATTTTGTGTGTTCCACCATACGCGTCTTCTATTTTTACTATTATGGTAGATAGTAAAATTTCCCGCCCGTTCATGTCACTATGACATGCTAAATTTACTGGTGCCTCCGACTGACCCTTGCCAGTTGAAGTACCCGCTTGTACATTATCAGTATTGATATGTAACAGAGTGTGATGTTTTCGATCACAAACACTGCATTTTTCCTTCCACCTGCACAACTTTGAAAGGTGCCCCGGTTTTAGGCAGTTATAACATAAATTGTTCTCTGAAACGAGCTTTCTTCGTGCCGCTGGTTCTTTGTTAACAAATATTTTGCAAGAATAAATGAAATGACTGTCATTACACAGCATACAAT
Organism: Limnephilus marmoratus; assembly: GCA_917880885.1. NCBI lineage: Eukaryota > Metazoa > Arthropoda > Insecta > Trichoptera > Limnephilidae > Limnephilus > Limnephilus marmoratus. The sequence continues at coordinate 27,353,278 of OU862931.1, read as the reverse complement.
TAACGTTGCTCGACGCTAACGTAACCTTGTTTGTAGACTTCTTTTCCTTAAAATTAAAAAACTTTGCTTTTGTTGCAACTGGTTCCGATTTCTGTTGCATTCCACCAATATCACCTTGGATAGTTTCCAGGATCTGAGACCTTTGTGAAATAAAATTGCTAAACTGCACGAACGTAGGATAAACTTCGTCGCATTCTAATGATTCCCAAAGGCTACGTGTGTGATTATCTAACTTTGAGGTTAGAATATGAATAATTAAAGTATCCCAATGTTCGGTTGGTAGCTTAAGGTTGTGTAAAGCTCTCAAATGAATGTTTGCTTGATCAATTAAATTCCGTAATTCATGATGATTCTGTCGTTTTAACGGTGTAAAACTAAATAAGAAATTCAAATGTCTATTTGCTATAAGTCGGACATTTTCGTATCTCGAAATAAGCATTGTCCAAGCTGCACTATAATTATCCCCGGTTATTTCTAGAGAACTAATCAAATCAAGTGCCTCTCCGGACACATAACTAATAAGGTAATGAAATTTCTGAACATTATTTAATTTACTGTTATCATGAATTAAGGCAATGAACGAATTTTTAAAAGTCAACCATTTATGGTTGTCACCTGAAAACACTGGTATAGAGATTGGTGGTAAATTTACTGATATATTTGGGACATTTTCAATCTTCTTAAATTTTGATAACATTTCCTGTCCTAATGCAATTACATTAAAATATGTACCTTCAAAATTATCCCTCGCGTCATTATCTTCTGATTTGTTCAATAAATCAATCTCCAGCTGAATTTTGGAGAATTCTATCAGAGAAGGTTTAATGGCTTCCAACCTCGATGACAACACGCCAGGTGTAATATCATTTTCGTTGCTTAAATAGGTTTCGAATCTCGTTAATGAACCTTTCAAAACCCCGCGCCGTTTAATCAACTTGTCGAGTTCCATTTTTTACAAACGAAATAACACTAACTTGATTTCAAAACTGAATACACAATACACAACGCGACAGTTTGACGTAAACAACAATGAATAATACCATAAATAATATACTTTGGATCATAGAGAAACCACTCACAATACTATAGCATACAAAGACGAAACTTGCAACCGCGTGGCTAGAAATGTAGGTAGGCAAAAGCAAAGTTATTCTGCAGACTGAATACAACAATAAAAATTATTATCACCAACAAATTTATGCTATGTAATATTGAAAGCATCTGATTATGAACACCCGAATGTAATTCGATATAATCAATACGAAATAATGTGGCATCTACACAGATTTTTAGCTTTTTAAATGGAATTTGAAAGGACAATGAAAGGAAGGCTACAACCTGATTTGCTGTGCATGCGAGCGTCGTGATGAGGCTCGCTTGATCAATCCAATGATGGTGATGAGGACGCCGACTGGACCAATCCCGATGATGATGAGGCCGCCGACTGGACCACTCCCGATGATGATGAGGCCTGACTGGGCCACTCCAAATAATGATCTTCAGTCTCAAATGGATCAATCCAAATAATGATCACCCAGCTTGAATGAGTCAATCCAATAATGATCACCCGGCTCGAATGATCAATGTTCAGGATCTCAACTTCCGCTCTCCTGACAAAGCAATCCGGCGTGGTAACACCAGATTCCAAGGGAAGTGTGGCTGGAGTAACTCTTCAATAATAACTCCAGCTCTTGAATAATTGGTCTTTATTGAAACAATAAAAGACCCGTAGGGTAGCTCATGTACGGTGAGCCCAATGATGCTATCTCTCTCCGCGGTTTTATAACCCACATGAAGTGAAAACCTGGCAGCAGACGTTTTGCCCAAAAACGACCCGCCCAAGACGGATGGTAACAAGAGAAGAAGGAATTAAAAAATCCGTGGCAATACGAAATCGCCCTGGCAATTGCCAACACAAAAAATGTTGCCACAACCATTAGGGTGACAATCACAAATATTAATATTTCAGTACCTGAAATCTTAACAATAGCTTTTAAAATGTAAGGTCGCTTGGGACGTTTTTGGTCTTTTGAAAGTATAACGCGATTACGTGTTTTTGGGGTGTATTTATTCCTAAACAAGCAGACGGGTTAACGTTATCGTTTGGAACGACTAGATACACAATTTGGGAGGCGGGAATGGGTACCGCCGCCCCGGGAATCTTTATTGAATAACCAACACCTCTGCCATAGGTCATCCCAAGTGGTTCGCTACGTTTGGTGATTTAGTAGGGGTGCCCGGGTTCATGGGGTGAGGTTTGTCTAGGTCTTGGAGGCGGATGACCAGGACATACTGAACCCCAGATTCCTATCCACCCCTCAAACCATCTTCCTTCCCAGAACTCTCCCCTCCTTCCTTTCCTTAAAAAAAACCCTCCACACAGCATCCCCAAAGATGACAATATTTTCCTCAAGGCTTCCAGCGTGGAGCTCATGTAAAAAAAAAGAAAAACCATTTAGAGTAATCTTAATTATTCAACAACAACTTGTTTCAGCATAGATTAATTATGGTTAGCCCTATTACGTAAGCTAACCATGGTTTGCAGTGAATGAGGTAAATTAAAAATTAAATTAAAAGAAAGTAATACTATGAACAGACATTTTTGATTGGACACAAAGGGTGGGGTGTATTTAGTTTCCATCTGTAGCGATACCGATCAAATAATGACATTTTGACGTCAGACGGCGCATCACAACAAGTGTCGTGGAGTGCGGAGACACTAACATTAGGGTCGAAGTACCTCGGAAACCGTTGAGTGACGGATGGATGGGTAATTCAGTAATTACTATTACCGAACACCGGTCTCCGTTACGGGCCAACGTACAGCGGGCAGGGGACAGAAAGGTTAAAGGGCTTGAGGACAGGTGCTTTGGCTGGGAACTTTGTTTATAACTAACCAACCGTAACGCCGTTTCTTCGCGGGGGTATTCCGAGAGGATAGACTGTGCAGAATGTGTCTTGTGGAGTGGACGAGCGGGCTGGCAAGCGGGTGGTGTGGATGTATGCAAATTAACATATGGCGGTGTGAGTTAAAATATTGGGTAACCATTTAGTAGATGGTGTTGTGTTTCGTTAGCCACATCAACTCGTTGAGGGGTCAGCTAGTTTTCCACATTTTGTGAGGAATTTTTTCAATGGAAACCGTTTATTGGATAACCAACATCTCTGCAGTAGGTCACCCCGAGTGGTTTGCTAAGTTTGGTGACTTAGCAGCGGTGCTCGGAATCATGGGGTGAAGTTTGTTTGGGTTTAAGGTCTCGGCGGTGGATGCTTCTTTCCAACTACTGCGTGGCGGGCCAGTCGAGAGAGACTTGTTGAAGGAGGCCTTTTGACCTCTTTCGACCCTTAACCAAAATATTTACATTGTTGATATTTGTCACATGAGAACGGGTCGCTTCTTCGACAGCTCAATAGTTCGGTGGTGGAACGATTTGTCGGCCTCTTCCCTTTTTCCTACAGCATGGGTCTCTTGAAGACCATTGTTCTACTTTTTGTTGTTCATACCTTGTTCATACCTCTCCTCAAAAAGACCCTCCTCACAGCATCTCAGATGACATAGACCCTGAGGGAAATTATTTTCTGTGCGGAGTTAATGCAAAAAAAAGCCTTGCACCGCAGTTGGAAGAATGGATTTATACGTCCGTCGTTCCTAGACAAACCGACCCCCAATTCCTACCAACCCCTCGTACTTTTTTCTTTTCAGAACTTCCTCTCCCTTTTTTCTTTTTAAATACCCTCCACGCAGCAACCCCTAAGATGGTATAGGCCCTGAGGGCAATTATTTTCCTAGGGGCCTTTTGTGTGGAGCTAATGTAAAAAAAAACGTAGGTTTTCACTCATCCGCTCTATATCTCAAACCAATTAAGTTCCATTTTTTGTACATTGTTTCACGTACAAATGTTGTTCCTAATATTACAAAATACCTACTAATGCATAATTTCTAAAAAAACTCTTAGGGGGTAAGTTGAAATATCTATATGACAAACCTGCATTTGTTGTATGAGTTTTAACACTCCGTTTTTTGATATTACAATAATTGAATCTCTCAAAAATATAATCAAAAATAATTGTGAACATTCCCTTGTTCTCTCTGACTCTCTCAGTTCCCTCCGAAAACTTAAATCCTGTCCTCTTCTTTATCCTGAAGATCACTTTGTATGCCTTATTAGAGTGCTGATAGCCTCCATCCAAAGCTCTGGAAAAACCGTAATTCTTGTTTGGATTCCTGGACATATTGGCATAGTGGGTAACGATATTGCGGATTCCTTGGCAAAACAAGGAGCGTCCAACCCTATCAGTATCGCCCTGGTGTAAGACCACCATTCAGAATTGAAACGTTGCTTGAAAATGGCTCTAGCCATGTTTAGTGACCAGATCTGAATAGCCAGGTACTTCCCAACCTTCCTCTTCCCCACCTCCTTCCCCTCCCTGCTACCTTCAGCCTCACAACATACCCCAATTGGGGATGCCATAGTCTCACTGGCTCCAGACGGGAGCAGTTGAGATTCTTGTGCGGTATTCACAGTAAAAAAAAAAAAAAAAAAAAAAACCCTCGTAAATTATATTCCCCTATCTGATATTTTTTCCATCATCAAAGAAAGATCCCGCAATGTTTGGACAGAGTATTGGAACATTTCCAGTCAATCCAAGGGTGCCCGCTACGCCTCAATACAAAGGACTATCCCATCCAAACCGTGGTTTCAAAAATTTCCCCATTTTTCCAAAATGAAATTTCCTCACTTATTCGAATGAGAATCGGACATTGTTCCGTTCCTTCTCACCTTTTTAAAATTCACATCCTTGACTCTCCAGATTGTACATTCTGTGGTCTAGATGTGGAAACTTTAAGATCACATATTTTATGGTTGTCCCTCTCTAAATAAATATTCTCTCTTCTATCAAGCGTTATCTAAAATTGCCGCCCCTCCATTCAACATTTAATCTCTTCTAAATCTGAACTCGACTCCAATCTTCCATTCAATTCTGAAATTTGCTCATTTAAATAAAATTAATATATAATTTCTCCTTTCCTTTCTCTGTAATTTTAAATGATGGCCTAGAACACCCTTGAAGGGTGAAAGCCAGAAATAATTGAAAAAAAAAAAATATTGTCAAACTAATCAACTGTCCTTTTGGTGTAATTTTGAAAACGAACATTTTAAAATTTCAACTAGTTCAAAATATTTTTTTTTGACATAAATATTACACGTAATAATGTATGTATTTGGATTATTTCCACTGGCATTTATGTCTATTTCTCGCTCCTTTACACAGCAATTAAGTAACTTCTAAGGGTGGTTATTCTCCCTGGCACAATTAAGTTTGAGCAGGTTCTAACGTCTCTCCACGGTTCACTGAGTACGACAGCAGTCAATATTAAAATTGGACCATCCACCAACGGCAATCTTCCCCTGGGGCCACGTGACACTCACCTGCCGGCCGCGAACCACCTGTCGTTACCCCTGGAACTAAACAGGTACCTACCTACTCAACGATGCAATATTCTTAAGTCAGGTGAAAACCGTTAAAAAACGAATTTGAGTTATCTAGATCGAATTAAAATTAATTTATACTTCGAATATTATCATGCATCATGCTACCTACAGCTTGCGCTAAGGAAAGGTTAACGGTGGGTCGAGTGCACTATTTGAGAACACTCTACTCCAACGCAGAGGAAGCTTTTTTATGTGAAGAAAGCACTCCCAACTGTCAGGAGCCATGGTATCCCCAATCGGGTTATATTGTGAGGTTAATAGGAGTGGGAAAAGGGAGGTTGAGGTGTACCAGGCTTTATGAATCGGGTTCTGAATTTCAATTCTGAATTTGTGGTCTTTAACCAGGGCGGTACTGACAATCTATGGCGAGGTCTAAGTCAATATATGAATACTATTCAAAGTGGAATAAAGTCAAAAACATGTCTGTTCTTTGTGCGTCTTATCATCACGAATATACATATTGTCATGTTTTGGCAAAAGTGTCTTCCAAAGATATACAAATACAAAAGAGATACGCTATGATGTCCACGCGACTGTGGGCGGACTATTACATAATCAGAGTAGTTTGCGTACGAAAAGAATTGGTTCATTTAGTTGATTTTTTAAGGTGTGCATTAGTATTGGTTAACAGTATAGTTTGAATACGAAAAGAATTCGTTAATTTAGGTTAACGTTCGTTTACTTCATTCGTTCATTTAGTTTATTTGTTAATTGGTAAACAATATCGGCGACACCCGGAAGCACAGTCCCACCTAATAAAAACAGCGGATAGCACATCTCTTATATTTCAATATCTTTGGTTTGGAAGGTGGGTATGGGTACCGTCGTCTCTGGAATCATTTATTGGAAAATCAAAATCTCTGCCATATATTTATTGTTATCAAGATTATTTTGAAGAACTCCATTTTAATTTTAATTTCTTTTATATTTTTTTACGCACCAGATTTAAATGTCCGGGTTAAATTTTTCCCACAGGAAAAACTAAACCCTTTCACACACTTCCCCAAATGATCATCTAGTCAACCCACGCTATGCAATTGCACTATATAAGTATTATAAATACAAAATAATACAAGAACAACATGTCAACCTACTAGAGACCAAATGGGAATATAATTCACCGACTCCAGATATTTTCATATCAGAGGGTTCGGCTCTGTGGCATTTCTAATTGAACCTATAAATCCTACTGATCCCTCAATATAAATATTTAAAAAATCTTTTGTAATCCTACATGTATTTAAAATTACTGATTTTTGCATTTTTATATACAAATTCTTTGACAAATCTAAAATGCTTTAATTTTTTTCGATAATATTATTATTTACTTTATAAAAAAAATTAGAAACAAGTTCTGCTATGTAATTATTACTACGCGTTAAAAAGTTCGATAATTGCACCATCCTGTAGGATTAAAAATTAAAATAACAATAATTATACCGTTATTAATCAGAGGCATCGAATTAATTAATCTAAATATAAATTTTACTTGACTTTTATGTTTATAATGCCGTTATTAATCGGAGGGATATGAAATAGAACCACATTCCAACTTCTGTACGCGTCGTACGTCCTATTATCGTTATATCGCAGTTATTAAACTATCAAAACTTTGATGCAATCTGTTTAATGTTCAATAATTTTATGACCATCATTCCGTATCATTGTGTTTATCAAAATATACTATTAAAATCACAGATAGGTATGTAATAATACGAGCTTTTGTGTACTCGGCGTTGCTTCGGTAATTTTTCTTCATGTAATTTTATACAGTTATTTTTGTAAGTGTTTATTTGTCATTAAAAAATTTAGTCTCCGACAGTAATTCCTTTAAAGTTTATGGTAGCTCTGGAAATACACATATTTTCCTGTTGTACAACATATTTCCCGTAATCTTCTTTTTCACTTCAAGGCTTTACCGTCGTTGAATCGCATTTTCAGCCTACCTATTGAAACGATGATGTCACGCTTGGCGTAATCCAATGGACGGTCATATTTATTTATTAAACGGCTTCAGGCTTTTTCAGACATACCTTAAATATGTCGAACATTTACAAACATTAGGTATACAGAAAAACATATCAGTACAATAAATACTTTAATTTCATTTTACAAACATATTATACAGGCATATCGTTTATATTCACAACTAATTCCTTTTTTCTTGCCGGGGCAGATCACCGCTACGGCAAGGCAAAGCGTCGCCTTAGTTCTTAATTGTCCAAACGACCATTAGAAAATTTTTCAGTAGGAGGTTTTCTTTCATTATTTCAATGAAATATTATGACATGTGTTTAATAAAAAGCTATTTATGAAAAGGTAAAGGTCTTATAAATTCAAATAATTCTTAGTTAAGATGAAGTTATACGTGAAATCCTATTTAGATACTATTTTGATTAATCTTTACGTCGAATCTGCTTAGAGCAGATTCGACGTAAAGATTAATCAAATAGTCATTTATATCTTCTACAATAAATGATGACAATAATAGCGACACTCAATCGAAAATCTGAAACAGAAATATTAGAGAAAGACACGGCCACATCTAGGAGTCGAACATGACCTTTCGTCGCCTTAGTTCTTAATTTTCCAAACGACCATTTTAGTTTTTGTTCAATCTCTGCCTTAAAATTTTAAATAAATTATAAAAAAATGGTAGTTAATTACTTAAGAGGAATATAAACGCTAGAAATATTTCGAATCTCATGTCTGCAAATTTTTTAAATCGAGCGTCTTATTTGCAAGAGGCTAGTAAGCGAAAAAGTGGTTTTTATTTATTTTGTGCATAATTTTATAGGAACGAAAAAAAGTTAGAACATGGAAAACCTCAAAAACAGTTTTAGCCATAAAGGGGTATTTAAAAAAAATTGTTTCTGTATAACTTCATAGTTTCTTGTATAACTTCATAGTCATAAAAACATTTTTTTGGTGGTTTACGCTTATATTTTTTGTTACGTAAATAATAATTTTATTGTAGTTCCAATACATAGAAAAGCTAGTAGATTTCTGCTTTTTACTAGCTTTTCTATGTATTGGAACTACAATAAAATTATTATTTACGTAACAAAAAATATAAGCGTAAACCACCAAAAAAAATGTTTTTATGACTATGAAGTTATACAAGAAACTATGAAGTTATACAGAAACAATTTTTTTTAAATACCCCTTTATGGCTAAAACTGTTTTTGAGGTTTTCCATGTTCTAACTTTTTTTCGTTCTTATAAAATTATGCACAAAATAAATAAAAACCACTTTTTCGCTTACTAGCCTCTTGCAAATAAGACGCTCGATTTAAAAATTTTGCAGACATGAGATTCGAAATATTTCTAGCGTTTATATTCCTCTTAAGTGATTAACTACCATTTTTTTATAATTTATTTTTAATTTTAAGGCAGAGATTGAACAAAAACTAAAATGGTCGTTTGGAAAATTAAGAACTAAGGCGACGAAAGGTCATGTTCGACTCCTAGATGTGGCCGTGTCTTTCTCTAATATTTTTGTTTCAGATTTTCGATTGAGTGTCGCTATTATTGTCTATTGTCTTCATTTATTAATGTATTGTAGCAGATATAAATGACAGGTTGTCTCAATTTGCACGGAACATATATCATTATCTACAAAACTTCCTTTGTATTTTCTCCAAACAGTGCAAGACACACAGGAGGAGTGATGATTCTCTTAAGTAAGAAATACCCGTATGAAGTAATATCAAATCAGCAAATTGAAAAACTTTGTTGGATCTTAACCATCACCATTAAAACAGGAAACAAGAAAGGTACATATACTGTTATTTATAGATCGCCAAACACAAGTAAGTGCGACTTTTTAACATATTTTCAAAAATGGTGTATGGAAAATTTACAAGACGAAAATGTAAACATTATAGCTGGAGATTTTAATATAAATGTCAAAGCAAAGGCAGACATATACACAAAAAAATTTAAATATATTATTCAAGCTGCAGGGATGAAACAACTGGTTAAAGATTTTACACGAATTACCAAAACCTCGAAAACAGTGATTGATCTTGTAATCTCAAATAAATTCAACTTAAATATTAATATACTAGATAATCCTAAAATTACCGACCATAACATCATTCAGATTCTATTAAATGACAGAGAAAAATACAACTCCAGCAAAGAAACAAAAGTAATAACTTTTAAAAATTACAAAAAATATGATAAAGAAATTTTCATTCAGACCTTGGAGGCTATTAATTGGAATGAAATAAATCAAATGGAATATAACAAAAAAGCGGACCAGATGATATTAAACTTAAAAAAATCTATTGATGAAGTAGTCCCAGAACAGAAGATACATAAAATAAATAATAATAAGTGGTACACAAAAGAACTACGCAAAATGCAGCACGATAGAGATACATTTTACAAAAGAGCACGCCTTACTAATAATACTATGGATTGGGATAACTACAAAAAAGCGAGAAACGAATACTCCAAAGACATAAAAAGAACGCATAATGAGTACATAAAAAATAAAATTAATTCAGAAGAAGGAGATCCCAAAAAAATTTGGAAAAGCATAAAAGAATTAGTACATAGCGAAAACAAAGACGACATAAAAATTGTAAACTTCCCAAAAGAGATAAACGAAGAAAACATGGCTAATAGCTTTAATAAATATTTTATTGAAAGCATCACTCAAATCAAAAAATTAATACCCAACATTGTTGCTAACCCCATAAATGAAAATAACGACTCAAACAAAGAATTATTGGTCTTCAGAAGAATAAATGCAGAATATTTATTTAAAGTCTTAAATGAAATAATCTATGGATAACTAAAACAAACAGTTGATTCTGACAGCTCCTAATTTAAAAATAAAGTTTATGATATTTAAACAAATTTACGTGTAATCATATTTGAAACTCATAAACCAGTGATACAGTGTACTTGGTAGTGCAAAATAATTTGTGTGGGACAGTGTATTAACTTTATATCTTGATTCAAAATTTTTCACAAAACAACAAATCATTGTCATAAAGTCACAGACAATTTATTTTTCAAATTTGTGAAAAAGTCAAGTTTTGTCTATGCAATAAAGTCTCAACAATAAACAAAACAGTGTTGACAGAATTAATTTTTGTAAGGGGCATTTCTGAACAAAGATTTTAGTGATGTCTAGCACTCGAAGCAAAAACCAAATTTCTGATGAAAAAATAAGAATGGACAAAATTATCGAATATATAGATAAAAAATTTGAAACTTTGAAGAGGGACATTTTTATCAAAATTGAATCTCAGACCACAGAAACAACAAAAAGCATTGAATTTATAAGTGCTCAATATGATGAAATTCTAAAAAAAATTGATGTTACAAATAATTTAAACCAAGTTATACAAACTGATTTCGAAAATATTAAAAAAGATATGAATGAAAAAAATAATATAATAAAAAAACTTGAAATTAGACTCGCTGATATTGAAACCATGTCTAAATGTAATTCTTTAGAAATAGCTGGGATTCCCCAAAAAATAAGAGAACAACCAATTGAAATCATAAGGAAGGTTGCTGCAGCAGCTGGGATAACTATAAAACATACAGATATTACTGAAGTCATCCGAGTCCCAGACAGGAGAAATGGCGCTCCACCCAAACTTCTTGTCACCTTTTCTGAGAAAAGACAAAGAGATTCACTCCTTGATAAAAAGAAAGAAATAAACTATGAAGAAATTAAGGATCTGTCGACCTCTCAAATCTTCATCGGGGAAGAACTAAGCCCGTATCATAAAGAAATACTATGGAAAACAAAACAATTAGCCATAGAAAAAAAATACCAATATGTGTGGTACAAAAATGGTAAAGTTATGATACGTAAAAAACATGAAGATAAAATAATCTACATTAAGCACCTTGATGATATGGTGAAAATAATTTAGTAACTAATATAAAAACATAATTAATTTAGATGGCAAAAATGGATAACACAATAACAACAAACTTACCTAACTTATCATCCATAAGAAATAATTTTAACATAATGCATCAAAACATTAGAAGTATTAATAAAAACTTTGACGAACTACAAATATTGATAAAAAGTTTAAATCTAAACTGGGATATAATTATTCTTACTGAATGTTGGTTAACTGATAAGTACTATCCCCTACAAATCGATAAATATGTTCCTTACTCTACAATTATGAATTATACAAAAAATGATGGTGTCATTGTATATATTAAAGAAGATATTGAAGCTGATGTCAGAGAGATCGGTATTAATAATGCAAACTGTCTAAGGATATCAATCGGCAATGATACAACAATACTCGCAATTTACAGATCTCCATCTACAAAAAATCTGGAGCCATTTCTAAACTCCTTATCCTGTGAACTGAGTTTACTAAAAAACACTAAAGATGTATTTATTATCGGTGATATAAATATCGATATCCTTGAAAATGGCCACCCAAAAAAATATGATTACATGCAGACACTTGCATACCATGGATTTGAAAGCCTAATTGAGGAACCTACACGTGTATTTAATGATAGCAAAACTTGCATTGATCATATCTTTAGTAAAACTAATAAAAAAACTCAAGCCATTATTTATACTACCACATTGACAGACCATTACACAATAATTCTATCTATAACAAAAAATAACTCTTATGTAAACCAAAATACGAAATCACTCCTAACGAAGTCTGAAACAAATTGGGAAAACGTCAAAAGGGAGTTATCAATGAATGACTGGACCGCCCTTCTGGAAAAAGATGATACTGATACTGCTTGGAGTTATTTTGTAGAAATTATACAGCACAGTATTCTATCTAACACCAAAACCACAGATAAAAAGGTATCTCATAAAAATATTCACATTAAACCATGGATCAGTCAAAATATTATAAACTCAATCAGAAAAAGAGATGAACTGCACAGAAAAGTAAAAATCAACCCTTATGATGTCCATACACTTCGATTCTACAAAAGATATCGTAATACATGTAAAAATGTAATTCGTTATGCTAAAGAAACATTCTATAAAAACAAAATCGATGAATGCAATAATGATTCCCGTAAACTCTGGCAGATCATTAATGAAATTACAAATACTAAAGCATCGCATAAAGACAAAAACATTAAAGAATTAAACATTGATGAGATTCCCACATCTTTTACGAAACACCCAGACAAACTTCTTGACTTTATAAACAACTACTTTTGCAATATAGGCTCTAACCTTGCAAATAAAATTAAACAAAACTCTACTACTGTTGAAAACACAATGAGAAATGATGATGTAAATCATGAAAACAGCCTCAATATAGTCAAGATAACAAGTGACGAAATAAGAAATATTATAACCTCCTTAAACACAAATACCTCATCGGGAAATGAACTGATATCAAGCAAATCAATTAAATACCTACAAAATGAGTTAATTCAACCACTGACATACCTTGTAAATCTATCAATATCTAAAGGTGTTTTTCCCGCTTGTCTTAAAATTGCTACGATCATACCATTATATAAAAATGGTCCCAAAAATGATATTTCAAATTATCGACCAATTAGTATTTTAACTCCTCTATCGAAAATATTGGAAAAAGTAATAAAAAAACAAGTTCTTACATTTTTGGATACCAATAAAGTATTATCACCTACGCAGTATGGTTTTAGGAAAAACCTTGGTACTGGTGATGCTATAGCAAATGTAACTAATACAATTATTAGAAAGCTGGATGAAGGCAAAAAATGCTTAGCAGTTTTCATTGATCTTCAAAAAGCTTTCGATACAATTGATCATAAAATACTGTACTTAAAACTAAAAAAAAATGGAATAACTGAAACAACTCTAAACCTACTTAGAAGTTATTTAACTGGAAGAGAACAAATTGTACAAATTGGTAAAAAAAAGAGCAAATCTCTTCCAATTAAATTTGGGGTCCCCCAGGGAAGCGTATTAGGACCAATACTATTTCTCATATATATAAATGACCTTATGAATCTTCCCATAAATGGAAACATAATGAGCTTTGCAGATGACACTGTTATTATATTCCACGAACAAGATTGGACAAGAACTTACAAAGAGGCGGAACATGGCCTGGCTGTACTTCAAAACTGGCTAAAAGTAAACTCCCTTACATTAAATGTAAATAAAACTAAATATCTCACTTTCTCCAAAAACAAAAGAGGACAACCAATGAATGTGCATACCCTCAAATTACATGAATGTCAAAATACTTTTCCACAATGTTCCTGCCCGTCTATATCCCAAACAAAAAGTATTAAATATCTTGGGATTGAAATTGATGAAAATCTACAGTGGAATTCACACATTGATCTTACCTCAAAAAAGCTAACAAAACTCATCTACTTCTTCAAAAAATTAAGAAACATCTTGTCGATGAGGGATCTAAAGAGAGTATATTATGCTTTATGCCACTCTCGATTGGAATATGGAGTAATAGGATGGGGCTCAGCAGCATCTAATCACTTAAAACAACTTAAGATAACTCAGAATTGCATCATAAAGACCATTCTAAAGGTCCCTATAAGGACGTCAACAACAGAAATTTTTAAACAGTTTGATGTTCCAAGCATACAGAAAATCTATGCCAAAAACATTCTAGTACATCACCACAAAAACGACCCAGAGAAAGAAACCTCACATGCTCATAAAACCAGAGCCAAACAAACAGACACACTTAATATACCAAAGTGTAACTCCTCATTTGGTCAAAGAAGTTCTGAATTTTTAGCAGTAAAGTTATATAACAAACTCCCACTTAGTATCAAACAATTTAAAACAAAAAATAGCTACATTATGGACATTAAATGTTGGCTGAAGGAACTACCGGAAAATGACCTTACTAGTATACTTAAAACATCATAGAAGTTTCTGGAAAACTCTATCCAAACAAGTTAAACCATAGAAGTCGCTGAAAAACTTATCCAAAGCATAGTCCCCCTCAGCACAGGATCTCCTAGTGAGGAGGACTTCGAATATATTTATATTTTACATATACATCTAACATGTTTCATATAAAAATGTAAAAAATATTATATAGTTACTAAATAAAATAAAAAAAAAAAAAAAAAAAAAAAATTAAATCAAAGAATATTTCAGATGGATTAACTATTAGTATAATAAGGGATGCTTTTCCAGTAATTGGATCTACACTATTAAATATTATTAATGAGACGATTGAAGAAGGAAAATTTCCACAGTCATGGAAACAATCTACCATTATACCGGTTCCGAAGGTTAAAAATACCAGAAAATGTGAAGAATTTCGACCAATCAACACCTTACCAAAATATGAGCAGATTCTTGAAGTGATAATAAAAGAACAAATTTTACAATACCTAGATAAACACAATATTCTATGCCAAGAGCAATCAGGATTCAGATCTAATAACTCGTGTGAAACAGCATTAAACGTAATTGTCGAAGAATGGAAGGAAGGAATGAATAGTAATAAATTTATCTTAGCAATATTTTTAGACTTTCAAAGGGCATTCGAAACTATAAATCGAGAAATCTTAATAAGAAAACTTAAAGAAATTGGTTTCTCATCTATAGCCATTAAATTAATAGAAGAGTATTTGAAAGACAGAAAACAGATAACAAAAATAAATAATCAATTCTCAAAACCAATGGAAAATAAATTAGGAGTACCGCAGGGATCGGTCCTTGGACCACTATTATTCATACTCTATATTAATGACATGGTGAAAATATTTTCAAAATGCAAAGTACGACTTTTTGCCGATGATACACTTATATACTTAATTGGAGATAACTATGAAGAACTAATAAATATTTTAAATAATGAACTAGATGATGAATCAAGATGGCTAAAAATAAATAAGCTTAAATTAAATACAAAAAAAAACAAAATGTATGGTGATTGGATATAAGAAGACATCCAGTGAAAGCAAAATTAAAATTGATGGTGAAATTATTGAAAATGTTTCTGAAATGAAATACTTAGGAGTCATATTAGACTCCAAACTAAACTTCAATAGACATGCCGAATATACCCATAAGAAAATTGGCAAAAAGATATCTTTTTTGGGAAGAATTCGGCCTAAAATTTCCAGAAAAACCGCCATCACCATTTACAATTCAATTATTGCTCCACACTTCAACTACTGTTCAAGTATCCTTTTCCTTTGTAATGAAAGAGAACAGAATAAATTTCGAATTCTCCAAAAATTGGTAATCAGCCGAAGGACGTCAAGTAAAAACATCTGGATTCAAGGAGGAATTCCTTTGGTTTTATTCACATGCACATTGTTACAATTTGTCCCGACCTGACAAAACACTAAATTTGGTCACTTTGACCACTTGCTAGACAATGCTAGCTGTTTACAGGAGATCCACGAATTAAGAGAGCTTTAAACTAGAAACGCAGACTATTTATAATAATATTTTCCAATACTATCAACGTAAACAAAACAAGCTTGTGTCAGTTATTATACGATATAAAAGAAATCTACTTTACCGTCTGACATTCCATTTTAGTTTCGTCTCACGTCGCTAATCTGTAAAATGCAATATCAACTAACAATAAGCTACAAAAAATACGCCGCTAGATGGCAGTAGCCTTCACTCTTTTTAACATACTGCCCGGCGGGGAAAGAAAAAAAAACCAAAAAGTTTTTTTGAAATTAAAAATCAAACTACAAATTCCTAAATCTACACACAATATACTAAAAATTTACAAGATGTGTAACTATCTAAATTTGAAGGGTCCGGGAACCTAACCAACAATTAAAATAACCTAAAAAATTTATAAATTTCTAAAAAATCATGCAAAAAATTAAATAATAAAATAATAAAATCACAACATTAATAATAATTTTGTAAAATTGACAAATCAATAATGTCTCATTGTCTCTATGAAGAATTTTCACTTCAATTATATTTTTTTAACTAACACCAATTCACAAATAGCAATACATTGTTAGTTCGCTGTTGACTGATTATCAGTTCATTAACTTTCACTGGCATGGCACTGCCAAAAAACCGAATGAACACTTCACCGGGTAGACTACTCGGCCATCTTGTCCAGGGTGGTCATCGTTTTAGAAAAGTACATCAGAATGTACTTCTGTATGTCATCATTTGGGTAGATCATCATAAATTAAGGGGCGGCCGTGCCCTTGTAAGCAGATAGTACCAATAGATCTGCAGCGAGGATGATCATCTCGCGGTTGTTGACTTGAAGCCCCAGTGGCTTCAGGCTGGATACAGTGGTGTCAACAACACCAATACCGATGCTCCATAATTATTGATGTGGTTTGGTTGCATCGGTTCAGCCCTAATTACAGTTAGGCTGTGACCTTGGGAAGGTCAGTGGTTTGCCGGGTCGGGAAATTTGGATCCAAGTTTGATTCTTTTGGCATCAAACATATTTTTGTGATGGGTCTCACAAAAGTGCCTTGTGCTGTTTTGAGGGTAACTACCCTCACTACTCCATCCGGGCCTGGATGAGTAGTTAATATGCGCGCCATCTTCCATAATGCAGGAGGCAGATTGTCTTCTATCAGGATTACCAGATCGTCCTTCTTTATGGCCTTTTGGTTGTTGGCCTGCCATTTGGTCCGTTTTTGCAGCTCAGCAAGGTAATCTCGTTTCCATCTGAACCAGAAATTTTGAATAAGAGCGTTTAATTTTTGATATTTGCTTAGTCTGTTCTCCGTGAGCTCGCGGACATCCAACTCTGGAATAACCGAAGCATCCCTGCCCATGAGGAAATGGTTGGGAGTTAGAGGGAGAAGGTCATCTACATCATCAGACAGGGAAGTTAAGGGACGGGAATTCAAACAAGCCTCTATCTGACAAAGCAAAGTATACAATAATTCAAACTGCAATGGGTTATTTTTAGTAATTCGATATAAATGAAACTTGGTGGACTTGACGGCGGCCTCCCACAGCCCCCCGTGGTTCGGCGCCCTAGGCGGTATGAAACTCCAAGATATTCCCTTATCAGCTAAAAACCTATGGATTTTGTCATTGTTCAATCTTAGACTGGCATATAGTTCTTTGAGCTTATTGGAAGCTCCTCTGAAAGTGGTTGCATTGTCAGAAAATATTTTTTCCGGTTGACCCCTACGGGCAATGAACCTCTTTAAACAATTTAAAAAAGCATCGCTTGACAAATCTGTTACGAGTTCCAAATGAACCGCTTTGGTAGAAAAACAAACAAATATGCAAAGATAAGATTTAATGAGCGGAGATTTTCTCAGCGCTCCAGCCTTCGTGTCTATCGGTCCGGCAAAGTCGACCCCTGTGACAGAGAATGGTAGACTGGGAGTGATTCTCTCAAATGGAATGTCTCCCATGATCTGCCGGCAAACCTGAGGTCGGTATCTAAAACATACAACACACTTATGTAGGATACGCTTAACAGTGTTTCTCCCAAATATCGGCCAATATTTCAAGCGTATTTCCGATAACAGCGCTTGGGGACCTGCATGTAAATGTTCATAATGATAATTACGTATAATAAGTTCAGTTAGTTTATGTGACGGTGGTAATATTACAGGGTGCCTTTGATGATGCGATAAATAAGTAGCTAATTTCAATCGTCCACTTGCACAAATTAAACCTTCCATTAAACAGGGATTGAGAGCTTTCAATCTACTGTTTTTGTTTACTAACCCATGCTTCTTTAGGTCCTTCAATTCTCTTTTGAAGGAATGTTCTTGCGATGATTTCAGTAGACATTTTAAAGCTGCCTCCAGCTCGGAGGCAGTTAAATTGCCATACGTTTTATCCTTAGGATTACGACAATTATTTATAAATCTTAACGCTTGAGCGATTACTCTTTTTAATTTGGTTAGCGATGAGAATTTTTCGAAAATATCCCATTCTTGAGTATCAGTTACCAGTAGTACATTTTTACTTTTTATTTCCGGGGGATCCAAACATGACATCTTGGATACTGGCCAAGTGCTGACTTCTTCCGTCAACCAGCTTGGCCCCTTCCACCATATTGAAGCTTTGGTTAACCTTTCAGCTGCGGTACCTCGGGACAGTATATCCGCTGCATTTACTGACGATGATACTTGCCGCCACTGCGTTGGATCAAAGGTGGAAGCTATGCACAATAATATAATAATAATAATTGACGCTTAATCTTAGTTTTACCCGACGGCTTTGTAATTTCATATGACAGGTAATCTAATTCATTGTTCCAAATTAATTCAAGTATTTTTTCATTCTTGGAATTGTCAGTGATCATTTTTTCACAATTGCCCTGTTTGGCAATTTTACCTTGGCTCCGCCCAGATGACAATTCCAAAATATTTGATCTCCACTTCCTCAGGGTCATCCCTGCGGACAGCAAGATATCACTTATTTGCTTCTTTAACTTGAAACAAACTTCCAAGTCATCCCCTCCAGTCAATAGATCGTCCATATAAAAATCATTTTCTATGACTTGACTTGCTACTGGGAAATTAACTTGATTATCCATACCGATTTGTCGAAGACATCTCGTTGCTAGGAAGGAGGAAGGTCCCAGCCCATATTTAACGGTCTTCAATTTGTAATGTCGGAGTTCCTCTTCTTGTGATTCGCGCCATACAATCTTCTGAAGGCTGCGATCCTCTGCGCATACATTGATTTGACGGTACATTTTTTCGATGTCCGCAGTCATGACGTATCGATGTTTTCTGAAACGTAATAAATGGCTGTATAAGTCCTTTTGAATGACAGCTCCCACCATCAGAGCATCGTTCAGGGATATTCCGGTCGACGTCTTTGCCGAACCATCAAACACTACACGCACCTTCGTCGTGGTGCTAGCTTCTTTAATAACCGCGTGATGCGGCAAAAATAGGATTGCTCATCCCCTCTCCATTTATCACATAACTCCATATAACCCAGTTGTTCATATTCTTGCATAAATTGTACATATTGCAATTTCAATTCAGGATTTATTAAAAATTTCTTTTCTAGGTTCTTAAATCTTTTTTCCGCTGTGTTTAACGAGTCACCAAGTTGACTCACACACGGGCGGCGCGGCAGGCTCACAACGTATCTACCATCGCTCTCTCTAGAGTGCGTGGCGACAAAATCCGCTTCACACGCCTTCTCCTCGTGATTTTGAAATCTCGCAGGATTCACCTCCTCCATTTTCCAAAATTTTTCTATTTGATTAGATAATGTGTTTATTGATAAACTACAAAATTGCGGTACTGGCCTTTTTTTCTGATGAATGTTGATCGGGCCCGATATAACCCAGCCTAATTCAGTCCTCTGAAGAGTAGGTCCGGTATCCAATCTCAGCCGATCATCTTGTAGTATATCCCAAAAGCTCTCAGCGCCTAACAGGATATCAATAGGCGCCGCTACGTTGAAATTTGGGTCCGCCATTTGTAATCCCGGCGGCAGCTTAAAATCTTTTCTGGCCACTGTTGCTTGGGGTAGGTTTGTGGTTATTTCCTGCAATATTAGACAAGTGATATTTTGATTATAATTTGTCCTCAGAGATTTCATTTTTATCGCAACACGCTTCTTTATATGGGTAACATTGTTGTGTATACCTAACACAGGCTTGTTTATATTTTCGCATCTCAAATTTAACTTCATTGCGAACCTTTCAGAACCTCCAGAGTCAATTAGGACTCTTGCCTCATGCACTTTATTATTGTGACCTACCACCCCAATGATAGCAGTCGACAATAAAATTGTGTTTTCAGCCTTCGCTAAGGCTGAATGGTTTGATACTGAAACTCGTTCAGCATCCATTTGGCAGTCACCTCCGGGGTGATCTTCACCTTTATTCATGGAGTCATCGCTCGGATGCATCTCCCTGTGCAATAACGTATTGTGGCTCTCGCTATCACAATGCTTGCATTTTAAATTAATTTTGCAATATGGGGCCGCATGTTCTAACCTCAAACATTTGAAGCAGGCACGGTACCTCCTTATTGCGTTGGCTCTTTCTCCTGAATTTAATTTTAAAATTTTTTTACAAAAATATATTTTATGCCCTTGTCATTACAACAAATACAATTATTGTGGGTAGCAGCTAAAAATACCGATTCCTTTTTGGGATTATTGTTGCTACCATTTGCTTTCGGGTAGGTAGGAATTTTTTTCGAATCTGAATTTAACATTAATTCCAAAACTTGCGCACGCGAGGTCAAACATTTAAGAAATTCGTGTAATGTAGGTAGCTCATCCTGCAATGGGGTTTGTTCCCAATGCTTTCTAGAACTTGCATCCAATTTATTAGAAATTACGTATATAATTAAAGCATCCCATTGTTCGATTTTCAAGCCAAAATTTTGCAACGCTTTGAGATTTACATTGGTTTCATCAATCAGATAACGCATGGCTACTGGATCCTCATGTTTCATCTCTTTAAGTTGAAACAGAGCTTGGATGTGTCTTTGTACGGTAGTTCGCAAATTTGCAAACCTCTGCTGCAACAATTCAAAAGCCGATATATAATTCAGGTCTGACACCTCGAAATTGGCGATTATCTTTGCTGCATTCCCCTTTAAACAGGATTGCAGATAATAAAACTTCTGTACATTGCTTAAGGCAGTATTGTTATGAACTAGTGTCTTAAATGTTTCTAGAAAATTAATCCAATTTTTAGGATCTCCGTTGAATTCTCGTAACTGAAGGTTGGGTAACTTGATTTCTAATTTGGGAGTCTCTACAGACTGAATTGCTCCTTTAGCAGTCGCCAAGATTGAATAATATTGATTTTCAAAATTCTCCCTTTGCAAATTATTATCAATTTCGTTGGAATCCGGAAGACTTTCGATTTGTTCTTGAATGTCTTCGAAATAATCAATTATTTTTTCAATTCTCGCATAGCGAATTTTAATTTCGTTAACTGATAATGCGTTTAATGAATCCGCAAATCTCGTGAGTTTACCTTTCAACACTCCTCGTTTGTTAATCAACGATTTTAAATTATCCATTTTTAATTTGACAATAATTCAACACAAAAAAAATGTTTGTTCATATGAAGCGGATACTTTGTGATGCGACATTATTAATTTAAAATAAAACAATAACTTTGTAAACACCACTTTTATTTTTTATACTTTATGCCGACCGGGTTTCGCTACAACCGTAGCTTCATCAGGGCAGTATAATTCTCTACTAACATTAGGTTACATGTGTGTTATAATATATCATGGGCTGGACTCGTCAAGTGTAGGGGGAGGAAGAAGACATAGATGGAGAAATGGGAAGGAAACGGACGTGTTCTTTATCAATAGGGAACAATCTTAGTATGGGACTTTTATTTTTTTTTATTTTTTTATTTTTTTTTTTTTTTTTTTTTTTATTTTTTTTTTTTTTTTTTTTTTTTTTTTTTTTTTTTTTTTTTTTTTTTTTTACAGTGAATATGAATACCGCACAAGAATCTCAACTGCTCTCGTCTGGAGCCAGTGAGACTATGGCATCCCCAATTGGGGTATGTTGTGAGGCTGAAGGTAGTGGGGAGGGGAAGGAAGTGGGGAAGAGGAAGGTTGGGAAGTACCTGGCTATTCAGATCTGGTCACTAAACACGGCTAAAGCCATTTTCAAGCAACGTTTCGATTCTGAATGGTGGTCTTACACCAGGGCGATACTAATAGTATCTTCCACTCTGGAACATGCCGCAAATATACTATATATTATTTTAAATGAATTAATTGTGAAAATAACACAAATTAATCAAATAAAATTTATTTGCGCATGCCGGGTTCGAACCCGCGACCTCCGGAATGTGAGTCAAGAGTCTTAGCCACTGGACTACGGAGTCTTAGCCACTGGACTACGAAATTTAGTTGATTATTAATTACCTTACTATTAGTGTTTATGGCTTTCCTAAGTTCAAGTGCCTCTAAATTATCCAATCTTACAACGATATTGTTTTTATGAATCAGTTTGGCGCCGGCTGTTTTGTCAAATTTATGATCTTTTTCGATCAAGTGGTTTGCGAATTCTGAGAATCCAGAGCTGTGTAGACATCTGAGATGTTCTTTGACACGGGTGTTTATGTTGCGCGCTGTTTTACCAATATAAAAAAAACTGAGCAGTCACTGCATTGAAGCGAATAAATTCCCGAGTGAGATAAGCTATCATCCTTGTCCTTACCGTTCATTAAAAGTTTGCCTAGATTATTATTAGTGTAAAATGCTGGTTTGATTTCTGATGGGAGATTTTTAACACTTTTTTGAGAGAAATTATTGATATACAGGATTCTACGCCATTGATACGGTTGATTATTATTACTTGGTATATTATTATTATGAGGTGGACTGTTGTATAAAAATTTACTTGTGGATAATTTCTTTAATTTTGTATTTAGAATGTTGTCGACTATGTTTGGGTTGTAACCGTTATTTATTGCTATTTGTTTGATCGTAGATAGTTCTATTGCAAAGTTGGTATTTGATAAAGGGACTGTAACTAATCTATGTGTCATGGAATGAAACGCTGAATGTTTATGGGAGTTGGGATGGTTAGAGGAATTGTGAATCGTTATATCGGTGAACGTCGGTTTGCGGTAGATTTTATATTCAATTTTATTATTTATTATCGATAACGTTAGATCTAAAAAGTTTAAGGTAGAATTGGTTCCTATTTCTAAGGTGAATTTAATTTGTTTATGGAAGGAGTTTATTAGCAGCAGGAAGGAGTTGAGTTGTCTCTTGGTTCCTAACCAAACACAGAAAACATCGTCAACATACCTCTTCCATAATAATAAGTTTTGTAATAATGGTGATTTACTATTAAAAATATTATTCTCTAAATTGTCCATGAATATATCAGTGATGAGAGGCGATTTCGCTGCCCCCATGGCTAGGCCTTCTTGTTGTCGATAAAAACGTTCATTGTATTGGAAATAGTTTTGGTTAAGACATATATTAAACAGGTGAGATAAATCCTTACAGAAATTATTTGGTAACTTTGAATTTTGTAGTAATTTAGATAATATATTTTTGCTTTCGGCTACGGGAATATTTGGAAACAGGTTAACAACATCAAAGGAGACTAATTTTGCACCATTGGGGATATGTAAGTTTTCGAGCTCATCAATCAAGTCAAAGGAATTTCTAATGGTGTATTTTGGAGCAAAAACTTTTGAGTTATTGAATACATTAGTTATAAATGAAGCTATTTTGAAATTTGGGGAATTGCAACTTGATACGACTGGTCTTATAGGTATGCCCGGTTTATGGAGTTTTAAGAAACCATATAATTTAGGGGCTTTTGGATTTTTTGTAAAAAAATTTACTTGTTGATATGAGTTGTCTTGAAAGATTGGGGATTTACATGATCTTAGAGCACTTTTTATATTTTCTTGGAATTTCGTGGTGGGGTCCTTAGGTAGAATGTCAAATTTGTCCGTATTAATAAATTCTTGCACTTTAGAGTTATAATCACTTTTATTTAATATAATGACAGTATTGCCTTTGTCTGCCTTAGTTAGTATTAGTTGTTCATTTTTTAATTTTTTACGAATGTTGATCATAGTGGAAGTTTCACGGTTAGAACTAGCTTTAAGATTAGGAACTATCTTTTTTATTGTCTCTGCACTTTTATATAGGGGTGGTCCAGGTTTATTATATAACGCAGTTTCAATGTCCACGGCAACGTTTTCTACTGCACTAATTATGTTATTTTTACTATATTCTAAATTATATTTGAGGCCTTTAGATAACAGGGTTAACTCGTCTGGTTGGAATTGAACCGATGAGAGGTTCTGGACTCGATCAAAGAACTGATGGGTGTATTTCACTGTTTCATTGTTATTTGTATGTTGAGTAAGATTCAGGTTTTTCAGTTTTTTGTTCATAATTTCACGTTTCTTGTAGGCTTTAATAGAGGCGAAGGTTCTAGCTTTGTCGTCAAACAAATCCCATTCAACCGGATGTAATTCGTTCACCAATTCTATGTGTAAAACTTTTAGTGTTAATTTGATATTATTTCGCTTTTTATAGGCACTTTTAAGATCTACTTTTAACCATGCAAGTTTTGCTTGAAATAAAGATGATTTTATTATGGCTGGATTATTATTCATATATTTAAACTTTGCATTCAGATAATTAGGAAAAACTTTCATTTTTAGACACTGTTTATAAAAGTATATATCAACACACGTAACTCGATATTTCACTGTAAAGTTTTTATACATTTTTGCTTTAATAGCTGTACTTGCTAATAATATTTGTTCATATGAAGCGGATACTTTGTGATGCGACATTATTAATTTAAAATAAAACAATAACTTTGTAAACACCACTTTTATTTTTTATACTTTATGCCGACCGGGTTTCGCTACAACCGTAGCTTCATCAGGGCAGTATAATTCTCTACTAACATTAGGTTACATGTGTGTTATAATATATCATGGGCTGGACTCGTCAAGTGTAGGGGGAGGAAGAAGACATAGATGGAGAAATGGGAAGGGAACGGACGTGTTCTTTATCAATAGGGAACAATCTTAGTATGGGACTTTTATTTAAATTTAGTTGATTATTAATTACCTTACTATTAGTGTTTATGGCTTTCCTAAGTTCAAGTGCCTCTAAATTATCCAATCTTACACCGATATTGTTTTTATGAATCAGTTTGGCGCCGGCTGTTTTGTCAAATTTATGATCTTTTTCGATCAAGTGGTTTGCGAATTCTGAGAATCCAGAGCTGTGTAGACATCTGAGATGTTCTTTGAAGGTAAAGTATAAATAGGATACCATACAGAAATGCGTATTCTAGCTGCGATCTCACAAGAGAGCAGTAAATTTTGACTCAACGAAACGATTCTTTTATGAAAAGTTCATGTGTTACGTATTACAAAACAAAGAAATTGTTTTACAGTGGTTGGTACTATACAATTTTTTGGCAAGAGAATCGAGTTCAGATCTCCCTAACCTTATTTTTACCGATATAGAACCTAATCGGTGCAGAACTCATTTACAATACGACTGCCAAAACTTTGCATTAAAAATTCGAGTTCGCTCCTAATAACCTCTCCTACTCCTGCCAATTTTGAGTTTAATCGGTGCAGAACTCTAAAATTCCAAGATGACTATAAGAATTTTGAATTTTCTCATAAGGTTTGTGTTCAGCTCCTCCCTAACATCCGATTTTGAACGTAATAAGTGCAGAAATTTTGAATTTCAAGATTGCATTTTGAATTCAAATCCATGTTTACTTCGCCGTATTTTCCCTTATCCCTATTTAAAACTCTATAAATCAAGATAGGTTTCAATATCAATAAGGTTTTTTTTTTTATTCAAAAATCCGTTTCTGAAAAAATTAGAAAATATCAGATTTAGGAAATAAGATTAAAAGAATTTGGCATTCTCAGGGTATAAAAATATTACAATTT
Source organism: Limnephilus marmoratus (assembly GCA_917880885.1). Lineage (NCBI taxonomy): Eukaryota > Metazoa > Arthropoda > Insecta > Trichoptera > Limnephilidae > Limnephilus > Limnephilus marmoratus. Next base: position 27,327,447 of record OU862931.1, on the reverse strand, counting down.
GTTATTTCGGCTACTGGCATTATACCTAGCTCTCTCATTCAAAATTTAGGCATATTAGATTTGTCAAAGAATTTATATATAAAAATGCAAAAATCAGTCATTTTAAATACATGTAAGATTACAAAAGATTGAGGGATCAGTAGGTCCAATTAGTAGTAGAACGGACCCTCTGATATGAAAATATCTGGAGTCGGTAACTTATTTTCCCATTTGGTCTCTGGTAGGTTGACATGTTGTTCTTGTATTATTTTGTATTTATTTTACTTATAGTGCAATTGCATAGCGTGATTTGACTAGATGATCATTTGTGGAAAAGTGTGTGAAAGGGTTTAGTCTTCCTGTGGGGAAACTTTAACCCGGACATAAAATCTGGTGCGTAAAATAAAAAAGTTTATTCATCAATAGATTTTTTGCAATATTACGTATATTTTGTTCTTTTTTCATTAATTTTATTTACGCAAAGGCACGAGGTTTTTTATCCCGTTAAGATTTTTTCCTCATAAAGCACAATAATGTAACGTAAACTCAGTCAATGAAATCCAACCATCAGATGGTAATAGTAATAAGGCCAAATGAGCCGCAGTACTAGTCAACATGAAGGGTATTGTTAAAATAAGCCCTAGCTAGTTAGAGAATTACGAAAGAATCCATAAAATCAAAAAAATCAAAAATTGACGCAAAGGTCACCACTCAGCTACAATTCATGATTTCTCCTAAAATGCAGCTGGTTTTCAGCACTGCCACCAATATAAATAAAAAAAGAAAATAAATAATATAAAAAGTTGTGAACTTTGATTCAAAATTTGAATCCATCCAATTCCACTCCGACGAAACAGATTTTCAAAAATAATTAAAATGTTAAAGGAACTAAATTGGTTGACCGTGAAACAGATGCTGACCTTGAACACGATGGTATTTATCCACAAAATATTGAACAACACGTTACCAAAATACTTCTCAAATAAAATTGTATACAATAAAGACATTCACAGATATAACACAAGGACGTGCAAGGAAATTAGGCTACAAAAAAAGGACAAAGCGAATACGCAGAACAGTCTACTGTACAAGGGAATGAAGTTGTATAACACACTACCAGAAACTTTAAAGTCCACACCAATTGGAAAGTTCAAGATGTATTGTAGGAGCTACATAAAACTTGAAAAAATATAGTGAATATGAAATATTTTAATCAATTAGAAATTTGTAAACTTCAATGTACAAATTACTAAAATAAAAAATTATTATTATTATTAATAAATCCATAATATTTTATCGTTGAAATTCCTCACTGCGAGGCATGATTGAGAGATTATTCTGCCGTCAGAGTCGCAGTTTTAGCATTCCGTGCGTCGCATAATGATGGTGATAATAATTGCCGCAATAACATTGTTTAAACAATGGTGACCTTTGTCCTGACTCCTGAGGCGAGTGGCTACTGACTGCTCTGTTGGCTTCTGCGCTTTTGTTGCATGTGAATGTGAATAGTTTGATGTCCGTTGCACACTGCACACCGCCTAACACCTGCCCGTCCGTGCTATGACTGTGTTCCTATCTATACAGGGGAGAAGAACCATTTAGCTAGTAACTTGGTACCATTTACTTTGTAACTTTTTTTATTTTCAAGGTACAATCCCGTCAAACCGCAATAAAGCAGTTTGTCAACAGGATGTTAATGTTCTATTACAATTTAAAAGTACATACATAATATTACTATTTTAACTACACAGATTGTCAAAATTAACACACATGAATTAATATAAACTACACATCTGCCCTGATGATGGACACTGCAACGCTGTCCGAAACGTTGGCTAAAGAAAGAGGTAGCGCAACATGGCGTAATACCCCAAAAAACTAATAACAAAAATACTTTTGGCCGTGAAAATCTAAAATCGTATATAATATAAACTATCTCTATTTAGTAACCATTGTTTCAGCTCAATCTGTTTTTAGAATCGCAATTTTTTATATTACTTGGTAATATGTTAAATATTTTTGGTGCATTATATTCCAGGGTACGCCGTCCGTAGTTATTATTATATTATATTTTGGAACAAGCATTCCTTCATTTTTTGTGAACCTTGTATCATGTTCATGTTCCACTTTCCTGTTATAATCAGACTCAGATATATGCTGAATTATTATTTTGTACCATAATAAGGCCTGCACCGTTAATATTCTTAAATTCCGATACAACAATAATATGTATCGTCTCTGTGAAAAAATATGTTTTTGAACGAGTTCTTTTTATCATCATGAATTCTACAAATTTGTTAATTCCATGAAGACAGTAAGAATATTTTTGTTTCAGAATTTAAACTTCGAACCATACGACCACATTTGATAGACTGGACAACAGTGGCAAAATACGGTGAATTATGGTACAAAATTATGAAAGAAAATATTTATATCCTTATTTAAAATATTCTCTGAAACACAAAACCTGTGGTGAGCAGCTAGCTAGCCAAAAAGGAAAATGCAAATATTCATCCAAAAATCATAATTTTCTTGGGATTTTAGGGACCTATCCAGCGTGCAATATGAACGAAGGCTAAAGTGATAAAAAAATTGACAGATCCTTGCTATTTTTTTAAATTTTGAATAAAGAAAATAAAGTTAAACAGCCTTACTAAAAAAAAACCACAGCGCGAACTATTAACTGTGTTATTGCAATAACATAAATAAATCCCGTAAACACTAAAACACGTTTTATTACCAATAACGTTTCTTACGTGGTCACGCTGTTAAAATGCACTTAAGATCTGACAACGTTGTATATGGTTTTAATTTCCTAGGAAACAATGTTGTTTTAATTCTTCTCCGCTAGAGGCATTATTGGCGCGCCTGTGCATATCGGCCCGCGATGACAAAACAGTTCGGTGTGTTTATGGCGGGATATGGAAAATTTTGTTAGTGCCTAAATGTTGTGATTTTACTAAATAAGTTCTATTGTAGTGACGAATTTACTCTTCTGTTCACGTAATTGATATATTTACCATATTATTTGTGTGCTTTACATCAGTTTAATCAAGTTATTGTACAAACGCCGTACTTTCAAAGTTGAACTGTCAGAATATTGTTTTATAGGTTACTTAAAAGATAAAATTAACATTTTAAGATCTTTATTTTAAAAGAATTTCTTAAAAGTGATAATTTTTCATAATATTAATATCTAATACATGTGTTCGTAAACGTATCAAAGAAATTAACGTCTTTAGAGATGCAAAATGTCGGTATTTTTTTAAGTTATTTTTTTGGCAATAAAAAAAACTTTGAAATTTTTTATTATTTTTTTATTGTATGCACGACGAAAAAGTGAGGTGATAGTTTCCTTCCAAATTTATTACATAAAAGGACTGTGTTTTTGAAGTTTTGATTTTTTTTAATTTCTCTATATTTTGGTCAAAAATGTTTGGGAGGAAATTTTTTTCCATTTTTTTCCGAGTTTGAATCTTAAAATATGGCAGTTTTTGAAAACTAAAGTGTATTTCAAATATACAAATCTAAAAGGTAATTTTATCTAGTTTTCCTAAATGGTATTTGTTTTTACGACACCTTCAAAAATAAGAAATATATAGAACATTCAAAATACTTTGGAAAAATTCCAAACGACGTTCTGTCATCATTAATAAAACAGAGATAAACTACCCTCTCAGGCCGTGTAAACCAAGTGTATTTTTTTCCATGAACAATTTTTTAATTAGTAATGTTTTCACATCCGCGGCCGTTTGTCAATTGAATAAAATTTTCACTGGGTTTTTTAGTAAGGCTGAAAGTGTTTTGCTCCACCTGAAGATCTCAAGTACTATATAATTGTGTAATTTAAATAATATTAAATGTTTGCGTAATTATATTTCAAAATCCATTTCTCCGTGGCAACATTTTGAAATACGGTGTGGACACATTTTAAGAAAAAAAAATTACCGTTTTTTTTTCACTAGCCTCACACAGGATGAGCCCTGGGGGAAAATTCCCTCAAGGCCTATGTCATCTTTGGGGATACTTTGTGGTGGGTCATTAGGGAAAAGAAAGAGATGAAGTTCTCGGAAAGAAAATGGAATGAGGGGTAAGTCGGAATCTGGCGGTCAATATGCCGTATTAATACATCCTCCCATTGCGGTGCAAGGCGACGGGTCGAGAGAGTCCGGTTGGAGAGGTCAAAAGGTCTCCTTCAACCAGTCTCCAGTTGGTGGGCAAATGCATCCCCAGCCAAGATCAAGATAAACCTCACCTCCATGAACGCAAACTCCTCTACTAAGTTACCAAACGTGGCAAACCACTTGGGGTGACCTATAGCAGCGGTATTGGTTAACCAATAAACGTTTCCCATAAAACGGCTTTTCCCATATACTCTCTATACCCGCCTTCCAAATTGAAAATTGATTGTTTCACTTCGGCCCACTGAACATGGCCTGTACTTCTATAAAGATAATTTTTTGACGTTAAACGTGTTCTTGGACAATAGGTATTTCAAGAAAGGGGCCATTAATTTATTACGTAAGACGAATGTTTGCGCATCTTTATATGGGGTTGATTGGGTATTGCATTCGCAGACTTGGTGGGTAGATATGTCAAAATCCTGAATTTATCCCACCTACCTAATCTTTCCTTCCCAAATGTCACCATAAAAATTGTTGCAAGAAATACTCAACTTTGGAGAGGTGACAGTGTGCTTTCCTGCTCAGAACAAAATTACATCTCAGACAGGGCGCATGTGTCGTAACCTCTTACTGTAAGAATATTGCGATTTTTAAAACTAAACAGTGAAAAGTGTACACCAAACTGGAGATCAGCGAGGCCCCATCTGCAACGGTGAGTCCTATTTTCCTTATTCCAGTCTGGGCTTATCTAATTTTCCAAAAGCCCAGATCTGAACTATCGACTGACTATCCATCAGGTTTTGCGAGTGTATGCTATTCAATCGTCCCGTATAACTTAGCGTTTTCACGTAGTTTCGGGACTGGTCCTTCGAGGGCTGCGCGGGCTTTGCTCTGCAGCATTTACCGCCAATTAACAGTGGAGTCGCAGTTTCGCGACACCAACGAATTTTGCTAGTTTTCGACCCCATCCCCTCCTATTATAAGAAAAAAATAAGAATATGATGTCTCATCCCTTGTTTAGTATTCATTACGTAAGAACCTAAAGGAAAAAGTGAATACACGTTTGGTTTGTTTTGATTTTTATTTTTCAAAATAACAATTTTTAGAAATGTTTATTTGTACTTACAAAGGTACTAATAATTTTAACTTTGCGCATTTTTGTGATCTTATGTAAGAACTATCGAGACTCCCTCCCACCCCCTTGTAATAAAAAATAAGACATGGTTGACCCCCATGAATCGTCTTACGTAATAAATGGATGGCCCCAAAGTAGCCTGATATTATATACTCAAGGCATAAATCAAACGTGTGATATAAAATAAAAGAAATGCAAAACATCAGTGATACCAATCTTGTATTAAAGGTGACTCACCCCTGGAGACACTCGTACGTGATACCAGTGCTAGTACCTGCCGCTAAAATTTCCATACATATAAAAGTGTGAGCATTATGCCGAGAGGGGTGGGTGGGGTAAGAGGGGAGGGTGCAACTTCCGGTGGCGTGCGCGCGCATCCGTGACATCATTATGCCTTCACACAAACAGCTCGTACCTGCCAGACATTGTTGTTTTATTTTTTATGCGTTATAGAGGACGATAATTCTTGATGATATTTGAAAATAATGGGATAGTGTGTATTTGACCTAAATTATACATTTTATATGAAATACCGCACAGCTTAGGTAATACATGCTAGAAATCTTCCAATTAGATATGAATGCAAACTAGTGTCGCGACTGACGTCAACCCAATGGATTTTCTTAATTTTAAAATGTTTAAAATACCATCTAATCTAATACATTGTTTCTCAACATGGGGCGCCCCACGGAATTGTTAATCTAAATGTTTTGGGGGTATTGAAAAAAAAAACTTAAAATAATTTGTTAAAAAATCGCATGTCAAAAATAATTGCAAAATTGTTTCCCAAAAAAATGGCAACACTAACATTTTGAGAGCATTACTTTCTATGTACCCAATGGTTTTCTGGTTATGGACTGTTTTATCTCCCGGCTTGCAGAACTAACTTACCAATGGTCATGCCAGTCGGGAGAGCTGTCTTGTTGTTAAATAGAATCACTTCGAATATCGAAATGTTTAACATCAATGAAGCAAAATTAAAACGGCAAGCTTTGTAGTTGTTAGTTTAAATCTGTTTATCTCATGTAAAATATTTTCTGATTTGAAAATCTCCTATTACCACCATAGTAAGCCGAAAATTTTGCTTGAGTCGAGATGGAGGACTTAGCCAGCCGAGGAATCGAACACGGAACGCCTGGGTGGGACCCAAAAGCAATGCCCACTAAACCAGTGACCGGAATTAAAGTTCCGTCTGCATTCAAGCAGCTTTTTAGGGCTCCGTGACCGACAAGTATTAGAAACGCTGGTTTAAACTTTGTGCATTTCTTTTTGAAGTGAAAACTTCTTTAGCACCGTTGTGATTGAAACTCGATGAAACGAAAAAAAAGAGATAAACACGTACATCTATAGGATTTAGCCTGCGAGAGGATGAGATAGTATAATTGGTCTCCTCTTTGTGCGGTGGTTCGTAGCCTTCCCACTCTTGTCTATTTTAGTTTTCTGAAGGTTTCACTTCTACCGCGTGTGAATTGCACACTCTGATTTTTTTTAAATTGAAGCAACCATAATTTTTTATACTTTTGAATGTAGCTATAACTTTGACCGTTCCTTCGTTCACTCTTCATTAATCCCTAGCAACGCCTCCACCCCTACCACAATCCTTAGTAAAAATACATTGATCACATCCACTATTTGGTAATTGTCAAATCAGTATACGTTTCCCTTGAGGACCTTCCTTTTGACGACCTCCGTAGTCCAGTGGCTAAGACTCTTGACTCACATTCCGGAGGTCGCGGGTTCGAACCCGGCATGCGCAAATAAATTTTATTTGATTAATTTGTGTTATTTCACAATTAATTCATTTAAAATAATATATAGTATGTTTGCGGCATGTTCCAGAGTGGAAGATACTCTCAGTATCGCCCTGGTGTAAGACCACCATTCAGAATTGAAACGTTGCTTGAAAATGGCTTTAGCCGTGTTTAGTGACCAGATCTGAATAGCCAGGTACTTCCCAACCTTCCTCTTCCCCACCTCCTTCCCCTCCTCACTACCTTCAGCCTCACAACATACCCCAATTGGGGATGCCATAGTCTCACTGGCTCCAGACGGGAGCAGTTGAGATTCTTGTGCGGTATTCACTGTAAAAAAAAAAAAAAAAAAAAAAAAAAAAAAAAAAAAAAAAAAAAAAAAAAAAAAAAAAAAAAAAAAAAAAAAAAAAAAAAAAAAAGGAACGGTCGTTCCGAAACCGGTCGGCTTTAAACAAATATACAAGTGGTTCAAACAAAGTAACATTCTTTCATTTATCTATAATTTTTTTTTATTCAAAATTGTGATATATGTGATATCCCATTATAGTGATATAATTTATTGTGATATCCCAATATAGTGATATAGCGGAATCGGGGGGGGTGGCGATTTTTGTAGTGTTGAAGTAGAGAATTGAACAACAAAGTTTGAGAAACACTGATCTAATCTAAAACTCTGACGTTATGCATCTCTCTTCGCCATTGCAGAACATTGTGTAGAGAAGGACAATTAAAAAAAAATTGTGGGGTGATAATTTTAATAAAAAATAAAACACTTAATATTTTTTAACCACGAATAATATATTATTTTATATACCGACCGGTTTCACTTCGACCAAGCTTCCTCATGATGTAATAATAACTGATGATAATTTTTGTTAGTTTGGCAGGCTTCGAATATAAGGGACTTTTTTTTTTTTTTACAGTGAATACGACACAAGAATCTCAACTGCTCCCGTCTGGAGCCAGTGAGACTATGGCATCCCCAATTGGGGCATGTTGTGAGGCTGAAGGTAGTGGGGAGGGGAAGGAGGTGGGGAAGAGGAAGGTTGGGAAGTACCTGGCTATTCAGATCTGGTCACTAACACGGCTAAAGCCATTTTCAAGCAACGTTTCAATTCTGAATGGTGGTCTTACACCAGGGCGATACTAATAGTATCTTCCACTCTGGAACATGCCGCAAATATACTATATATTTTATTACTTTAAATGAATTAATTGTGAAATAACACAAATTAATTAAATAAAATTTATTTGCGCATGCCGGGTTCGAACCCGCGACCTCCGGAATGTGAGTCAAGAGTCTTAAGCTGAAGTCACAAGGTTCACTCGGATGAAGGTTTACTCGATGAAATGTTCCATTCTCGTTTCACCGAGTGTTCACACGGTTCCTTCGAAGGAAGAGTTCACTCGACATTCTCGCTGCGAAGTCGTCGAGAGTAGTCGCGGCCGCATTGGAATTCGTCCGGCGCTGACGGCTATGTTCGGGAATATTTACGATTTCAATTGACATTTCCGATAACGTCGAACTAAATTACGAGAAATTGGCGATTCTTGTAAACAGTAAATAAATTTCAGCACCATAAAATGAACATATGGTTAAATAATAACCTGAAAACTGATATCTACCACTATTTTTGCACCATGAAAATATTTTTATTCCAAAATAGGCCTCGGCTTGCAATAAAATCCATATAAATGGAATATTTATTAACGTATCCTAAAACTAAAAACTGTTTTGGAAAGGTGATGAAATATGCATTCAAAATTTATTATTAGAAATAACCACGTAATTTTTTAAATAGAGTAATTTTTAATATAAACTTTTAATAGTTTAAAAAATGGCTCTCCTTGCTTTTTATTCTAACTAAAATTACTGGTTAACAAAAGAAATATAAAAACACACACTTATTTTGTTAGACAAATAAATTATAAACGTTTCTGTCACCTCACTTTTTTGTCGTTTCATATAAAAATAATTCATAAAAAATTCACAATATTTCATAATTTTTTTTTCAAATTCGATCAGAAACTTTGGTTCCATAGAAGTGTATATTCGTATTCGTTTGTGGTTAATCGTTATATTGAATATATAGAACATTATTTTCTCTTTCCAATACCGTTTAGATCATATTTTTCACTATGATAGTAAGGGAGAAACAACGATTTCTATGAGACGTGTAGGAGTTATTTCGAAAAGCGAACTAAACGGAGCATTTTGACGTTTAAGCCGCTCCGGCTACTCGTCCTCACGCCAGAACATTTCGGCCGACTGATTTGCGAGTGAAAGACTGTTCACTTGAGTGTTCACACACATCATTCGCGTCACGTGATGTTAAATTCCGGTTGCGAGTGAACAGTGCCGAAGGAAGCATTCCAACATTGTTGGAATGCTTCATTCGGAACTGTCTCTATTCACTTTCGTGTTCACACGGTTCATTTCGAGGGAAAGAGGCGGAATGAAATCACGAAATGAACGATAAATGAATGGTGTGAATGGGCTATTAGCCACTGGACTACGGAGGTCGTGTTCGGTCATGATAAATGTAAGAAATAAATAAATATCTTGCTTTGCGGTTATCTTCCCATCTCGTTCTTCGATATTATAGCTTCTATATGAATGCGGAATCTTTTACTGCCCGGGAAAAATATGTCATTTAGATCTTTTGATAATTTCACAAAGTAGTCACTTTATCAATTTTGATCTTATATTCTAATTTCAAGGTTTTTTTTATTATCCTGCAACTATAGTTTTATTATTTAGTAGGATTAAATAAAAGATTGCAATCAGATTATAGTTTGCACTTTAACCTTTGTAACTATAATATATAACTGGAATAATTAAATAAATAATTAAATTATTTTAGGATAAATATTTAATTATCAACTTCTTCCTCTTGTCCTATTCCGGTCGAGAATCCATCGCTTCGACAAGGTGTCTCCACTCCATACGTTCTGTCATACTTGCCTTTTTTAAATTTGATTACCACGTAAGGGTCCCATCCGCTTTCCACTCTCGAGATCCAGTGAGACCATGGCATTCCCAATTGCGATTAGAGGAAGGATATGGGGAGGAACAAATACAAAAAATATATATTAATTTAAAAAAACATTAATTATTTTTCAACTTAGCTCCGCTCCCCCATTTTATTTTGTGCTGAAAAAAAGTGGCCAAAAACCTGACTAAGTTAATGTTCGGTTATTCACCGCCTATAAGCTGAGTCGTAGAAACAACCCGTTCTCATGTGATAAATCTTAACTGTGTACAAATGGTGGGTGCGTGTTTGACGTTTTTCCCGACTGTACATCAGTGGCGAAGAAATCAATGACGCTAGTTCTTCAAAGCTTCTTCCATTGAAATATTGGTAAAACAAGGACAGCATTCCCATCCAACGCCTGTGCTCTAAAGATTGCAATCGACAGGGAACCTATCAAACGGACCGCCCGGTTCTGCACATAGTCAAGGATTTTTCATGTATTTTGAGTTTCAGAACAGAGGTGGGTGCCAAGTTCAACCGTGGGGTGCACTTGCCATTTGTACTTTATCAGTTGTGTATTTCTAAACTATCTGCGGGCCCTGTACATTACGACCAGCTGCTGAGAGGCTAACCTGACTGTGGCTTCGATGGAGCCCCTGTAACTGAGCTGGTCACTTAGAGTTAGACCAAGCATATCAATTGAATGTTATATGTTAGAAATTAAAATGGAATAATGCATATGTTTGAAAAGAAACGTCAGGCAACATGGCAACTGTCATTCTTTTTAGACATTAATTGAATTGTATAACACTTTCCACCACTCCGCTATCAACCTGTATTTTGGCCTAAAACGCTGCATACCCGCTCAAAAAGAAGAAGATGGGTAGATGTGTAAATACGAATGTTAGAGAGAGCGCGCTAATATTAAAAAACCATAATATTTAAACGAAAATTGTGAAAATGTTTAATAAAACACTCGTTTAAAATAGAGAACAAACCTCGTGGGGATTGTTTAAAATAGCATTTAAAGAAACACTGAATTTTTTCATACATGTAACTTGTAAAATAACTGAAAAAACGTGTTTATAAAAATATTCGGAGCATACTTTGTAATTTTTTTCTATCGAGGGAATTTCATATAATTGCTGTATCGGCGTGAGGAATGTATGTTACTGTAAAAGCCCGAACTACGGTAAATCCTAAGATTTACCAACTCTTAATGGTAAAAGTCCGAACCGTTCTATAATTATCGTTCACCAACCTAACCTAACCTAACATGCACTAAATTCTAATGGTAAAAGCCCGAAAAAATAGTTTATAATATTTAAATAAGAAACGATTTTTTCGGGCTTTTACCATTAGAATTTAGTACATGTTAGGTTAGGTTAGGTTAGGTTATGTTAGGTTAGGTTAGGTTAGGTTAGATTAGGTTAGGTTAGGTTAGGTTGGTGAACGATGATTATAGAACGGTTCGGACTTTTACCATTAAGAGTTGGTAAATCTTAGGATTTACCGGAAAATGTTAAGATTTATCAATATTCGGGCTTTTACGGTAACATATATATTATTATCTTCAAGACTAACAAAGATTTGTAGAAATGCGGGAAGCCGGGCCTTAACTGGTATTTCAAGAGTGCAACGCATTTATTACCGCATCGGTAATTTTCAATAATTCAGCATGTTTTAATACAAAATATCGAATATTTAATAATATCTCATAATCCACTATAGAAAATCCCACAACGGTGGCAAGCTACATAATTTGACCGCATAATGAATAATGTCAACGGATGACTGCGCAGAAAATTACACTCCTCGAGTTTCCATCAAGTACTTCCATTAGCTTCCATTAACTTCCCGCCGCGGTTCTGCAGTTGGTTCCAATTCACGACACAATGTCGCCGGTTGGGGAAATACTCGATTCAGTGACCCAAATCACGAAGTCAAAATAAACGGACCTCACTAAATCATATAATATTTACATGATTTTACTGCCTACTTAAACTACTACAGTGAAACCCGCATGTTTAGGTTCCACGTAAGAAGTTTTCACTCTTTTGTGTTACCTACTTGAAATTTAGAACCCTAAAAATAGGGGAATGGAAGCAAAGCATGCAAGCTCCACCAACCCCAAATAAAAATTTTCACTATGTGAACAAGTTTTATTTGCTGTGCTTGCTTTCATCGTTATCTTGAAAATCTAAATAAGATTTCAATATTCAATCTTGAGCATAAATCGTCAAAAAGCTCAAAATGGTGAAAAACTGCCAATAGAGAATTTAAATTTTTTTTTAATGAATAACTTAAATAACTGCATATTTTTTAGAGTTAGTTTTAATAGTTAAAATAATTGTCAAAGTCTTAATTTTTCAAGATCCCCGAAAACCTACATATGTGTAGTAAATCGTGTGACGTCATCACTCCTGAAAAGTTATTATAAGATCGGGCAATCTGCCGCCATTTTGAAATTTGGTGTTCGAAGTATTGTCCCTAGAGCATTACTATTTTTTTTGTGCAAGTTTTTGAATATTTTCAATAATAGAGATAAACTAATAAGATATACCTTTATTTTTGAAACTGAATTATTTAGGCCTAAATAATGTTTCAATAAACACAACAACTCAAATCTCTTTAAACAGTACTTATGTAAATAAACGAATAAATTAATACGATGACTTGTGTCATACCTACATTCCCATACAATGACTTTACGGTGACGTCACGAAACGAAGAGCAGTGACGTCACCACTAAACATTTCAATAATGCCAACTTGACGGCGTGTTTCTAGGACTGGATTAAAAATGGACTTTTTAATATTTTTTTAAAAACTCTGCGTTTAATATTATTTAATAAAACTTATATATTCAGAATCAACGTGTATTGGTCCACATGAACATATTTTTTTAGAGCCATAATATTTTTCACTGTGTTCCTCATTAGCACCAAAACGTCGTAATGGTTATATATCATTTTTCATCAGATATAAGTAGAAGAATCATATACTTATACATAATATTTTTTGTTATTTCTGCCTTTGCTTTCTTACCAATTGTGTAACGTTTTTCAACAACAACAAAAATCCGATCCCTTTTAAAACTTTATAAGAGGGTTTCACAGTGTGTTTTAATGGATTTCATATTACGTTGATGAAAGGTAATAACCCAATTACTCTTTCTAGCCCTTTTAAGGGAAATTGTCGGGTTCTCAGAACATGGACCAGGTCGATTTATTAGCAGGCTGCGCAACTCCTGTATTTTTCAAATCAGATTTTAACACGTGAGGCCCTGAGTTTTCTTTCTCGGATTACGTCGTGTTTGAGGATTCTGTGGGGAGAATTTTTTTAAGAAATGAAATGATTAAATAGGGTGGTGAAGAGTAAAAGGGATGAAACACAAAATTCGGCAGATCATTCGACAGCGTCCGGCTGCCAGGCCCATCATACCTTGACAAACGCGTTACCTGTGTCATTGTCGAGCACATGTACCTAATGTTGTACACGTACACTATTAAGCCATAATCTTTTGATTTTAGGGTATTATGCTGTGTTGCGCTACCTCTTTCTTAAGCGAACGTTTAAGACAGAACGTTTGGGACAGCGTTATGGTGTCCATTGTCAGGGCACGTGTACGCAGTGGCGTAGCGAAGGGGGGCGGGGGGGGCGGTCCGCCCCAGGTGCCACCCGACAGGGGGGTGACACTCGACCGTGGAAAAAAATTTACGAAGGATATTTTCACCAAAGTATTGTATACATGAACACGGTCTGTTATTTTCTTTCATGTGTTCTCCGTGGAGTGCCCCGAATTTTGTGTCTAGGTCTTTTTATAGGCGAACATAGCCTATATTTGAGGAAATCTGAAATTTTCTAGCCACCCCCCAATTAGCGTTATGAATTTTTTCTCAAGTCAACTTTAATAGTGGGGAGGGGGGGGGGGTGACATCCACCCCGGGTACCACTCATGCTAGCTACGCCACTGCGTGTACGTACATCTGCCCTGATGATGGACACTGTAACACTATCCCAAAGGTTGGCTAAAGGATAGCGCAACACGTTATAAAACCCTAAAAATAAATCAATATAATAATAGGTACCTACTCTTGTCCTTGAAAATCAGACGATGCTAATCAGGCTAACTGTTAACGTTAATGGCATCCCATCATGCGATCTTTTGGCACTGCTTTAATTCGGTTCTATTACAAAAGTAGATTTATATACAGACTCCACGTACGAAAACGGTTTTGCGTAAGGCACGGCGTCAGAATTGCATTCTTAGCCGGATTCTTAATTTTTAACAGTGTAGTCTATTAATACTGTTTGATTTTACAACTCGAACACAATTTTGAAAATTTTGGTCAAAATTTCTGAACGAATCTGCAATAGATACCTACTTGAAGTTTATTTTCAGTTGATTGGTCGATAAACACTTAAAAACATTACATTTATATACCCGACAAGCATCCACCAGGCTAGATGCAGCCACACATTCCGAAACGTCTTCTTATAATAAGGCCTCGTCTTCGCATCTACGAGGTTTAGTATTCCTAACACTCACCTCCCATAAGACACTATGCACAGCCCGCGTCACGGACATTCTTCAACAATGATAAATCAAACAAATTGATATGTACGTACCCAAAGTTTCCAGTTTTAAACCGCATGTTATTTTTTTATCAACCATTATATTCCAGTGCATGAATATAAAATGACTATAGGAATACCTCCATTTTTCCAAAAAATAAATTTCCTCACTTATTCGAATGAGAATTGCATATTGTTCCAATCCTTCTATTTTTTTAAAATGCGCTCGACTTCCCAGACTATACTTTCTATCCTACAGAAGAGGGAACTTTAGTTCACATATTTTTTGGTGGTCCCTCTCTGAGGTGCATAGGATTATACATTTAGTTTCAAACATCCTTCAACGGATGTCGTTAGTATAGTTGTATGTAGACAGATATATAGTTTGAATCGTCTTAATTCTCAATAGATGTTAGTTAAGTAGTAGTACCTTAGAAGAGTGTCGACTATGGCTGTTTCTGTCTGATGCACGAATGGTTACGGAAATTGCCGATTAAGCACGATAGACAGCTGGGCTCCTGCAGTGACGTGTTCTCCAACTTCAGAATTACTTACAGCATTTAATACGATGGACATCTGGGTACCTAGCATGGTCGATCGATATAGGTTTTATCGAAAATGTCGGTAACTTGTCATGACTCTTGAGCACGACTGCACGCTACTAACCAATAAATAACAGTTCACGTCAAATAAAGTAGGAACCCTTAGTCGTTATGAAGTGTCATTTGTTCGTTAGCGGCCTGCAGTCGTGCTCGGGAGCGATGACAAGTTACCGACATTTTCGATAAAACCTATTTCGATCGACTATGCTAGATAACCTGGTATATTCATTATAAACCTTACGATAATGTAAATAAAGAAACTTATAATCTCTACGAACCTCAATCTTCATTTAAGTTTTCCAAAACAAATTTCTGTGATCGAAAAACATCACACTCTCTAAACCAGGGTTTTCCAACCAGTGGTCCGCAAGAGGCTAGAATATGGTCCGCGATGGTCCCTGATCGAGAAGTCTGAATAAAAAAATCTGACAATTTTCAGTTTATCATTATTGTACCTTGTGGTCAGTGGCCATTATGGTATTCCGTTTCGCCCCACCCCATCCTACCCCGTTCCACTCCATATCCCATTCCGCCCCCTCCGTCGTGATAAATATTCTGCTAGAACCCGTCCCACCCTATCTCATTACGTTGTGCTATCCTCCCGTTGTGCTATCCTCTCGTTGTGCTACCCTCCCGTTGACTGTGCTACCCTCCCGTTGTGCTATCCGCCTCGGGCCCCGGGTGCCACCCATGCTATCCTACGACACTGCTTGTGGTCCCTGTCGAAAAAATAAACGTGCAAGTGGTCCCGGGACAGAAAAAGGTTCGGAACCACTGCTCCAAACTAATGACATCTCGTCTACCAAGCCCTATCAAAAAATGCCTCCCCTCCGTTCAACGTCTCATCTCTTCTAAGTCTGAACTTGACTATAATCTTTCATGGTTTAAGAAAAATAATGTATAAATTCACTTTCCCTCTAGCCGTAATTGAAGATGGCCTAAAACACCCTTGAGGGGTGCCAGAAACATTTGAAAATTATATATACATAGGTACCTGAGTAAACGCAATAATTGAGTGTAGGTTTGAAGGTGGTAGGTACCTGCTTAAGCTGGTTAAAGACCTGGCTGGCATCAAAAATAATAAAATTATTGTTTTCGCGTTCTTTTTTAATTTAAGCCGTTGGAAAATAATAATATTAGCAAAATATAAATTATGTGGTATAATTTTAGTGGCTCACGATTTGGAAGAATACGTATTATTCCTAAAAGGTTCACCCCTTTAAAAAAATAACATTATTAATAAATGTTTTATTAAGTAAATATGTAACCAGATATCAATACTACTGCCATCTTCATAAATTATGTGTAAGTTTTTCAATACCTTCGCATTCGTCTTCAAAGCAGCCTTGGGGTAATTGTGATGGAGAGGCATTGGCAAGTTCCATGCCAAACGGTTTGGATCCTTGCTATTACTACCGATTACATAAGTTAGATGGCGCTAAAAGTCAATTTTCCAGAAACTTTGACTTGTTATTATTTTACGACACAATAATTAATTAATTCTTCTAACACAGCAAACTTATTTTGTGGCACCATTTTGATTTAAATTAATAAATTACTTTGTTTTTACCACTTTTATTGTTTACAAAGCCGACATGTTTCGTCAGCAAAGCTGACTTCTTCAGGGTTTTGACAGAACTAATTTTAAAAATAGACATACATATATAGGTAATAGAGAAAAATAATCGACATAAACAATAATAAAATAATGTTTAAGGGACGAGGAGGGGCAATATAGAACAATTACAAATTTTAAAAGGGGAATAGATTTAATAATGGGTCATTTAAAAACAATTTTTGATTATTAATAATATTTAAATTTGCATTTACACTCTTTCTAATCTTTAAAATTTCTAATTTATCCAACTGAATGCCATTGACATTACAATGAATTAATTCTATTCCACTGTTAAAATTAAAGGTATGACTATTTTCTATTAAATGGTTGGCAAACTCCGAGAAACTATTATTATTTAAAGCTTTCATATGCTCTTTAATCCGTATTTCAAAGTTTCTCGAAGTTAACTTAAATTAGTTCTGTCAAAACCCTGAAGAAGTCAGCTTTGCTGATGAAACATGTCGGTTTTGTAAACAATAAAAGTGGTAAAAACAAAGTAATTTATTAATTTAAATAATAATTAATTAATTTTCGAGTACCTATTTTAATTTTTTGTAAAAGTTTTATTACAATATTTTCCGACAACTAGAACATATCAAATCTACTAATGACGCAGCATCTGCAGACCACGCATAAATTAATGTACTCTAAGAAAGGAGAATCTCCAGAAACCTCGATTAGTACCTATCTACCTTATAAGTTTCTTTGTCTGAAAATTGTACCGCATTTTCCACCCTTACTGATGGGCTACGCACGTACGCCGTATTATGAACGCGCATTTAGCATTTAATTTATTTTAGTTCAATCAATCATTTTATTTTGTTTTTTTATTTCATTAAAATCCATCCTGTTTTTTTCTCTTGGGGTGAATTTTCGCTAAAACGGCGCTGTACAAATTACTCACGTGTTTTTTTAATTTTATTTATTATTTCTGTGTGTGGAATAAATATACAAGAAATTTTGTTTTGTAGTTGAATTGTAGAACTAACTTTTGGGGGAAATTAAGGTCATCGGAGTTCTTAGATTAAGTACACGCAAAATAATTCATAAATCAATTTGAAAACTTGAAATTAAAAGTGGTTTTCAACCTCTCGGGTTACTTTCAGGAACAACTTATGTAGGTATCGTCATCGACGTTGTGTCTCTCTTAGTATCATCACGACAAGAAAAATGATCTACTAAAACGGTATTGTAAAGAAAAACCTGATTGATTTTTAAACCTGAAAAATAACCACAAAAGAATTATAATGTACCTACACCTTTACGAAATCAAAGACTTCACCAAAGCACCCCTATTTGGAAAAAAAATTATGAAATGTAGTGATTTTTTTATAAATTAATTTTATATGAAAAGACAAAAACGTAAGGCGGTGAGAACGTTTAAAATACATTTATCAAATAATTTTTTTTTTCGGTTATCAGTAATTTTTGTTAGAAATATCTTTTTATCTGCCATAGGTCACCCCAAGTGGTTCGCTACTTTTGGTGACTCAGCAGGTCTGAGTCAGCAGTCTTAGAGAGAATGGTTGAGAGAGTCCTTTTGACTACTGCAGCCGTACTCTCTCGGAACATTGCACCGCCTTGCACCGCAGTGAGAGGGATGGATTCATACGTCCGTCACTCCTGCACACACTGACCCTTAGATTTCTACCCACCACTAAAATCGTTTTCGTTCCCATAACTTCCTCTCCTCCGGGCCCTGAGGGGAATTATTTTCCTCAGGACCTCCTGTGTGGATCTAATGTAAACAAAACAACAGGAAATATTCGGACCTTCTGATAGAATATGCCCGAAACCTTAAGGGTTAATTTTAAAAAGTGTCCAAATTCTAAATAAATACATCACGTTGTATTGATCTCACACACATCACCTTTCCTCCGATCTGGGATCTAGGAAATATAATTAAGGGCCGACCGAGATCTCGGTCTCGGCCTTCTCGGCTACAAATTCTACCGAGAACTCTGTCTCGGTTCTCGGAGAAAAATCGCCGAGATTCTCGGCCATAACCGAGACCGTTGCGTTGTAAGTAGGTACGGTATAGGATAATGGGATTCAAATCTACCGCGCGCGTCCACATTGTCGATTGTGATACTCTTTGTAGCGTGAAAATGCATAAACATTGTTTTTCATCTGCTACAACATCATGTTGATCAATTTTGATTTTTAAAACTATTTAAAACAAATTATTATTATATTCTCAAATATACTATATTATGCAAAAATAGCGCATTTTCATTTTTTTCAGAATTTATCTATTCCAGGTCTCGGCTCTCGGTCTCGGCCGCGATTTTATTTTATTCTCGGTCTAGGTCTCGGTCTCGGCCGAGAATGAAAAACCTGTCTCGCACGTTAGTTACAAAATCTGTTGGATCAGAGATGTATATTGAAATATTCCCCCTTGACTATCAAATGCAAATTTTGAACATATGTAGATGAAATTGGACATATTATTGCAAACTTTCAAATGCAAAGAGAAAGTTTGCTTTCCTCTTTTTTCAAAACTGTTTACATTACATGACTGACTATACTAGAAATTAAGATAGAACGAGTGAGATCCACTGGCTTCGGGAATTTGGAAGTGTTTTGTAGTATTCATAAAAAAATTGTTTGCAAACGAACGTATTCGAAGCGGAAACTTTGTAGTATTATTTCTGAAAGACTCCAATAGTATTTTTTAAATACAATATATTGCGAAAGTATTTATATATTTACATAATTTGTACAAAGTCTACAGTCTGGCCCAAAATAAAGTTACAAAAAGTTGTTTTAAAACAAATAAAATGTAACAAATTTCACTCGAATTTTATAAAGATGGAAACTTTACCTATTGCCCTCTGATTGTTCTTAGAAATTGTACTTTTTTACTCAAATTCTTGTTTCTATCTCTCGAACTAAAAAAAGAAATTAAAAACGAAATCAAACAAAACTTAATTAGAAATAACTCCAAACTTTGTGTTGGTAATGTCTGAAAATTAATTTGAAATCCAGAAAAATAATAAAAATATTATTTTGTGATTTTTTAATGACCACAGTAAAAACATAAATTTATTGGATTTAAAAAAAATTGTGAAGGCTCTGCAACCGGGCTCGAAAAGAAGAAGATGGAGAGATACGAAATTATGAATGTTGTAGGAGAACGCTAACATTTACAGCTACAAAATTGCTGCGAAAATTGCGAAAATATTTAATAAAACACGACTCGTTTAAAATAGAGCAAAAATCTTGCGGGCATTGTCTTAAACAGCATTTAAAGAAACACTGTGAATTTTTTTCATTCATATAACTTGTAAAATAACTGAAACCAATGTGTTTATAATAATTTTTGGAGCATACTTTGTGATTTTTTTCTATCGAGGGAATTTTATATAATTTGCGTTTCGGCGCGGGCAAAGTCTAGATATTATCTTTAAGAATAACATATATTTTTTTAAGATCTTTAGAACTTATCGTGTTTATTTGCAATTTGGGAGGCGGGAATCCGCCTCCGCGGGAACCTTTATTGGATAACCAACACGTCTGCCATAGGTCACCCCAAGTGGTTCGTTACGTTTGGTGATTTAGCAGGGGAGCCCGGGTTAATGGGATGAGGTTTGTCTACGTCTGATGACCAGGACACACTGAACCCCAGATTCCTACCCACCCCTTAAACCCCTTTCCTTCCCATAACTTTCCACTCCTTCCTTTACCTAAAAAAAACCCTCCCTACAGCATCCCCAAAAATGACATAGGCCCTCAGGGAAATTATTTTCCTCAGGGCCTCCTGTGTGGAGCTCATGTAAAAAAAAGGGAGATGTGTAAGAAATCGGTACCGTACAAGAGTCTGCACAACCGCCTGATGCCAATGAGACTATGATGTCTCCAATAGGGGTGTGTTGCGTGACTAGTGTTACGAAGGTAATTGGGAGGGGAAGGAGAAAGGAAAGAAGAAGGTGGGGAAGTACCTGGCTATTCAGGTCTAGTCACCAAACACGTCAAAAGTCATTACAAGCAACGTTTCAATTTTGAATGGTGGTATTACACGAAGAGTTGCTTTCCCTTTGGAACGTGCCGCAAATATGCCTTATGTTAGTTTTAAATGATTAAATTGTGAAATGACATAAATCAATCAAATAAAATTTATTTGCACATGCGGGATTCGAACCCGCAACATTCGGATCGCGGAAGATTAGAGCATTAGATACATATTAAAAGCATTTTTTAAAGACGTCTAACTAGGTCAACTTCTCAAAGTTATCTTTTAATAAAGCAAGTAAATATTTTCATTTTCCGTGGGTTTTTCTAACATTTTTCTGACATTTAGAAGCCATTATTTTTGCTATGTTTAATTTCAGTCGCCTACATACTAATGCATTTTTAACGAACATTATGAGAACGTGCCTGGTTTCAAAATCAGTGTAGTATAATGGTATTATAAAAATTTATGTTTAATTCGGGTTAATTTTTAAACACGCGGTGCAAAAAACATTTATTTTTATTTATTTATTTATTATTACATTTATTACATACAAGATATAACAATATAAAAGGAAGCTTTGACTGTCCAACTAGGAAGGTTTCCCGTTTTAGGACAGTCAAATTGGCAGGTTGCGTGTACATAATTTCACATTAATGGATTAAATAATAATTAACAATAATGGTACATATTGGGGGAGTTACTTAGATATTAGGTACAATATCAGATATAAGTTGTGTTATTCTAGGTATACATCAGTAATAAACAATAAAATCCAGGTAGGTACATGTAAAATATAAAATAAAATAAAAATATAACATATAAAATGTAAGAAAGAAAAATAAAAAAAATATTTTTTTAGGAAAATACAAATTAGCAGTAATAAACAATAAAATCCAGATAGATACATGTAAAATATAATATATAAATGTAAGAAAGAAAAATAAAAAAATATTTTTTAGGAAAATACAAAATACAAAATCGAAGAAATCAACTCAGACTACGTTTTTTCATATTTTAATTTGATAATATCTTGTATGCCAAGGAAGTTTGCAGAAAAAAAAAAAAACAATGTTCGCTGAAGTAGAAGCGTTCAATGAAAATTTGTTCCGAGAAATCAAAACCCTAAATACCTACTCCTGTATGTTTTTAAATGCATCTATTTGAATTTATTTAAGCAAATATTTTAGTTTTTTATTGTGATAGCTGTTTCGGCCTACAAGTCAATTTTCAAATGGCGGTTTTACCACTTTGAGACGAATTTTTTATAGTATTCTAAATTTCATTTTTGGAGATGTCTAAATTGATTTATTACCGGTTAAACCGATTTACTGAGGAAATGTACCGGTGGTAAATCGATTCAGGCACCTTCAGAATTAAAATTTAGAATCATAAACACCAAATAAGTCGTCTCAAAGTGGTCCAACCACAGTTCGAAAAAGGCCTTGTAAGCCGAAACATCTGCCACAATAATACAAAACAAAAATACTCGCATAACTTTATAATAACATTATTAAATTTAATTTAAATTAAATTTTATGAAAACCAAATAAAGTTCTACGAATTAAATACAAGAACAATTAATACTTTTATTTAGATTTGGGTGTTTGAATGAATGTACAATTGAAGAGGAATCTTTTGACCTACTTTCCGAAATCCTATCGAGCTGTAACTCGGCAGATAGACTAGTTGTCGATGACAATGCATTCTTCCAAAAAATGTTGGTTGCAATCACGCGCACACACGTGGACCTATATACGCATTTCTTTAAATTTCGAATACGTTACAGTAGTTAACACATTCAATACCTATATGTCGGTATTATCCAATCGAGATTTGGTTCGGTTGGCAGAGAGAGTTGTCGACTCCAGTTCCTGGGGAGGAAGGTTCGATTCTCACTCAAACCCAAAAAAATGTTTTAAAATACATTTAAAATAAATCTTACTTACTACCATAGTAAAAAAAAAAATTGTTTTAGGGTTAATTGTTATTCTTATTACAAATTGCGAAGTGCCTTAAGGCTCTGCAACCGGGCCCGAAAAGAAGAAGATGGAGAGATACGAAATTACGAATGTTAGAGGAGAGCGCTAACATTTACCTACAGCGACAAACTCGATGCGAAAATTGCGAAAATGTTTAATAAAACACGGCTTGTTTAAAATAGAGCAAAAATCTCGCGGGCATTATCTTAAACAGCATTTAAAGAAACACTGTGGATTTTTTCATACATATAACTTATAAAATAACTGAAACAAACGTGTTAATAATAATTTTTGGAGCATACTTTGCGATTTTTTTCTATGGAGGCAATTTTATATAATTTGCGTTTCGGCGCAATATATAATTTGCGTTTCGAATGAAACAAATACGTGAAAAACCACGCTCAGAAACTGTAATACTTTTCTTAGCATTCTCTACAATTTTTTTTGTTATATTTATTAAAAAAAAATTATAAAATCTTGATTTTATCAAACAACTAAAGTTAATAAATTTATCTTGGAATTGTATAAGAATTTGGCATTAGAATTGTATAAAATGAAAGTAAATTGTAAGGTTTCCATTAATTTCAAGTCAATATAACCTTTCTTGATTCGACGACCTTTTTTCACTTTTCTCCTGAACTCTTAAAATTACGATTACAAATTACCTCCAGACGTAAACAATATTATTTGATCTTTCCCCAAATTTCTAAAAAAATCAAGTAAATATTTTTTCCCTAACCATGAACTTAAATCGAATAAAGGTCGGTGTTTTGGGACGAATCAAATAAAAATCTCGATGCGAAAATATTATTTTAAGGTAATAAATTAGAGTTTGGTGTGACGTAAAACCATTGGCGTAAGCTTTTTTTCTTTTTTAATTCTACCCCGTCCTTAAATATCAAATCCAACAATGGTCGAGTGATAATACCCTCGACCGGCGATCCGGAGATTCCGGGATCAATTCGTGGTGTGCGTAAGTAAATGTTATTTGATTAATTTGTGTTATTTCCGAATTTAATAATTTAAAACTAATATAAGGTGTATTTGCGGCAAAATACAGAGTGGCAAATGATCTCTGTTTCGCCCTGGTTTAAGACCACCATTCGGAATTGAAAAGTTGCTTGAAATGGCTTCAGCCGTGTTTGGTGACCAAATCTGCGCAGCTTGGTTCTTCCCCATCTCTTCCCCCTTTCCACTACCTTCAACTTCACAACATTCCCAGAGGTCAGGAGCAATTGGGATTCTTGTGCGGTTTTCACGTGAACAAAACTAACTATCTGTTACACCAGTTCCACGGAGGGGTAGGCAGAGAAAATGAAATGCAAAAATATGATAATCTTGGCACATACGCCTTGCTTTATCCAAATTTATACATACCAATCCATTATTCCAACTCTTGACCTGACAAGAATTTTATCACGCCACATTTCTCATTAGAAAGAATTTTGAATTTTTACTAACATTTTTGAAATGTTCAAAATACCAGCCTCCCCAAAATCTTCGTTTTCTATGTAGTATTGTATTTCCGTCATTGTATTTATTTAATTCTGTTAAACAAATTGTGGTTTTTACAATCAGAATACTCGCGATACGATCCACTGAACATTCAACACGAAAATGTTATTAGTTTGAACCATTACTCACCTAAAAAAACAACCGCCCATAGCGGTTTACGAAACTTTTGCAGAAAAAATTTACAGCTCTACCAACACTATAAATAAAATAATAGTAATATAGTAGTAAATTAAATTTAATTATTTTACTACTCGTAAAATAAATAAATTTTACGAAATATTTTAAGTTTTGGAAAAAGTGTTGTGTAAACCTCATAGAGAGAAATATACAAAATCTGAGACGTCATAATTTTTATTGACGTTGTATTATTCAGTTTAGAAAAATGTCAATAAATTCTGCTATTTAGTTTTTACTGTGTTAACGATAATATTATTATGTTGACAGCGGAATCAAACATTAGCCAAATCATATGATTTTTCAGGCTGAGATTAAATTAAGAAAACTCCTCTGCAATAAGATGATTAAATTTAATTTTAGACTTTGAGTCATGGTCTTCTATGCATGGGAAAACCTGCAATACGGATGCGTTTCCTGGATTCCAGAAAAGGAGGCAGTTAACACACAACAGGCATTCGAGATGAGATAAGAAAATTGCGTTGAATAAAAGGGATTCTTTCACATCATCAAATAGTCAACTAACTACTGCCGTCTTTGGAAATGTGCTGTGCAAAGGTGTGACCAATATCAATTGCCAAGTTTGCTCCTAATTGCGAAGATCTGTGTAAGATCACCAGGAAGATAATGTAGAAACTGGAAGTATTGCATCATTCAATGTGCTGGCATAAAGCAATTGAAAAAACTGTAACGTGCCGCAAATAACAATGAATGAAGGTATTCAGATCGATCAAGATGCGGTTTCATCATGACATGTCCATTTGTATGCAGGGCTGGGCAGTATTTGAATTACTTGTATTTGAAATACGTATTTGAAATACAAATACGTATTTTGTATTTGTATTTCAATTACTTCCTAACAATGTATTTTGTAATTGGTATTTCAATTACCTGCTGCTGAGGTATTTTGTAATTTGTATTTCAAATACTTATGGCTTCAAAATACATTTTCAAATACATTAAGCGATCTTAAAAATGACAGTGAAAAATAATCTAACATAGATAATACGTAGAGTAAAAACGCTAGAATCCTGTACTATTATTGTCCTATTGTCCTGTGCTATAACTAATGATTATTTGTAGTTTTCTTATCATTGCTTTATAATGTACTGTACATTTTTTTATGTCATGCTAGTTAATATTATTGTCATGTGCTATAATAGCACTGTTATTGTACATTTTGTATCAAATTATATTAAACTTATCATTGCTTTGTATTGTACATTTTTGTATCATAGTATTAGATCAAGCACTATAGGAATAATTTGACTGAACACTAGATTATTTTTAAGTTAATTACTGTAGAGCGCACTTGAAGTGAAATAACACAAAACTGCGCTATACAAATGTCATCTATGTATATAAAAATGAATTCTTGTTTCCCTTGGTCATTATTATATATCTTGGTATATTATTCATTTTGTTTTAAGTTTTCTTATACTTTGTAGAAGGTTCTTACGCAAAGAAAAATTAAGAAAATTACGCAGAAAATTGGATAATTTCAGAAAACTTGATGACTATTTTAACTTCGCACGTTTGACAGTTCGCGCGTTTTATAAAATTGAATTTAGCAGGCCGCTGTTTTTTTTTGTAACAAACGAATTGTCTATGGCTTTTTTACTATAGATATTTTAAATAGGTACCTATGTTAGGTACAGTTTGGCAAGAAAGTGTAGAAAATAAATGATGGCGCTGCGATCGTTTTCTAGTTTTAAACGGCAACACCAAGATGGCTCATAAGACAAAGAACGTATGTTTTAAAAAAACACTTCTGGCAAAATGCATATTTCATAGCGTATTTGTATTTTCAAAAAATTTGCACAAAAAACTGTAATTTAATAGAAGCAAAATAAAACAAAACAAGTTTTAAGTGGGCTTTTATTCCGATATAAAAACGTAGGTACTTAAAAATTTAAGTCTATTAATTCAACACCCGACATGTAATTATTGTCTTCGTCCTCGTGTGATTCTTCTTCTTCCGTATCTTCATCTTCATCTAAACGCAGTTCATCGATATCATCATATATATTACTGCCTCATGCATAATATTCTGCATCAATTTTCATCACGTGTTTGCAACAATTTTTCCAATCATCAGCACTTATGCTATTACATAATGCCCATTTTCCGTTTTCCCGGTGTTTCAAATTTTCCATCTGCCTTTTCCCCTTCCTTGACAATTCGTCTTACCGTTGATTCAGACTTACCTGTGTGTGAAAAATCATTAAAATTATTATTATATAAGGGAGTTTTAAAAACACACACTAGATAATATTCACTTGGAAAGAAAGAAAGAGAAAACGAGAAAAAGGTAACTTTTCTACGAGTTTAATATTATTTTTTTTATTGAGTTATTCCCTTTTTCTTGTGGCCGCATATTATCTGTCAAAATGAAGTGTCAAAATCAGATTTTTTTACCATAACCTCAAATCAGATTGTAATGGTTATTATCGCTCGAAAATTGGCATAAATCTTGTAATACTAACGAAATTTATTAAACAAACTATACTACGTACCAGTCATTTCAGCAGTTCGTTTGCAAACATCTTCTAAATTAAAAAGAAGCTTCTTCGCGTGACACTCGGCTAGGCAGCGTTGAAAAACGCAGAATATAACCCCTCTTGTATCACTATGTAATAATTTATTCATTTTAATTAAATTCAGGCAAACAATGAATAAAAATATTATCAAATCAGCGATATTCTACTCAGATTTAAGACAATAAATCAATCGTAACACGTTGATACACACAATATGATAACACATAATATGACAGCCATAAGAAACGTCATATAATTCGGTGTTGCCATAGTAATGAACACGTTTAGTTCCAATTGAATTAATTTCTACACTTTCTTGCCAAACTATACCAGATTTGATTGCTTGTTCTTATAATAGGTAAGGGCACTTATGACAATTTATTGCAACCAAAGGTTCTACCAAAACCAAATGTATTTTGTATTTTGTAATTTGTATTTTGTATTTGATATTAAAAAATGGTTAAAATACTGTATTTTGTATTTTGTATTTCAAATACATGACTTGAAAGTATTTTGTATTTTGTATTTTAAATACATCAGTAAAAGTATTTTGTAATTTGTATTTCAATTACAGCAAAGCATGTATTTTGCCCAGCCCTGTTTGTATGTATGTGTTACATATATACATGTCATGCCAAAGCATCTTTATCATTACTAATCCGCATTTCCATTTTTGTAAATCGATTTAAAGTAAGTTTTAAAGCATACCAAATTTAAAGTTTTAATTTGTAGTAAGTTTTAAAGCATACCACGCTCCGCAGGTTTTTTAGGGGCCCATTTTAAGTATTGGTGACACTACCCACCCTGTCGGCAGTAAGGCATGGAACTGGTAGAGGAAGGATGAAAGTAGACTGAAGCTGAAGCAATGAGGACCCTGAGGCGTATGTTTTTTCAAACCAAATATGATCGTGTGAGAAATGTGGAAATCCGCAAAGAACGCAAGGTTGACGTAAGCGTAATATTAAGTAAGATTAAGAAAAGAACCCTCAGATGGTCTGGGCATGTAGGACAAATAAACGAAGAAAGGAGTCTAAGGAGAATCACATCATCACTATTGGCTCTACAATCCGTGGTGGGTCTTGGCCTCCTCGAGAATCTTCCTCCACTCATCTCGGTTTTGTGCCAGCTCTCTCCAGTTTCGAAGCTCCAAGATAGATACGTATTTGAGGACGTTGTCGCTCCATCTTAGTCTTGGCCTTCCCAGCCCAAGGGACTTTGGTGCTTGATGCTCGGTCATTCTCTCCACATGACCCAGCCACCAAAGTCTTCACAGTTTTATAAATTTTAAGGAGAATACATGATAAAAATGTAAACGGTATACGAAGTCGGGGACGGCCGAGGAAGACATGGCACGATCAAGTGAATTAGATACTTGAGTCCGGCCATATCAATAGTCAGAATAATGAGACGATGTGTGAATTTGAATGAGGCAAAGAGTGTGCCAAGGCCGAGTTTTTTGGTGGTGAGTCATCTCTGCCTGCCCGTGCGGAGAAACGGCGTGATGGTTAGTTAGTTTGCTAAAAAGAACATAGTGGAATATTGTGCAGTAGCGTGATCGGAAGTGAATTGCAGACTTATTTTACGTGCGAGCGAAATATGCAGACGGCATTACTGTACCTACATTCATCCCTCCTTTGTCAATATGATGCCTCACTGCCATTAATCTGTGTTTGTGCGATGATATTTTTAATACAACAGCTTCAGGCCGTTTAAAAGTTTATTTCCTTTATTGAGTAGTGTTATTCTTTTAGCCAACAATGGTCTTTGCAATTTCCATTAGAACAGACGTCTGCTTTTGACTATTGACTTTCGAGAAATTTAAATCACACAAAAACAGATTAAGTTTTACTTTCCATCTGATAGTTTCCAAAAATGAGCAATAAGTCGATTTCCTTAGCTCATTCCACTCGTAGTGAATTCGTCTAATGGATTTCGCTACAACGGGTTTAGTTAAATTCAATCTCTTGAAAGTGAAAGTCACCGCGCTGAAGTTAAATCAGCCGAGCTCTTGGCAATATTGCCTGTTGTCTGCAGCTATTCATGTCAACAATACAGTATAATAAAAAACACATAATATATTATATAGCTGGTTGTGTATGCCACAGCACGCAAACTTACTTCTATGCATTATGTATTCAATATGCCACTAAGCACAATAACCGAGAACCGGTAGGTATCATTGTTTGTCTACGTGGAGAAATAAATAGAATCGATAAATAAATTATGAATTGATCGCTCAATGGCTGAGTTGGCATAGCGTTTGGGTTCCACCCAGGCAGCGTGTGCTCAATTTTAAATTCCTCGGCTGGCTAAATCCTCCATCACGACACAAGAAACATTTTCGTGGTAGTAGGAGATTTTAAAATATTGTCGGATTATTCGAAACCTGGCGATATTTGTGTTTCGTTAAAAAAATTGTAACACTCCGATCGATTTTTTGTAAATAACAGCTGTTAAATTCATTTCCATGACAAAATAGACCAATGACGAAACAGAGAATTGAAATAGTGAAAAAAATAACAACCTAACCTTGCCTACTCTAAACTAACCTAACCTAGAATAAATTAGACCTAAACTACCATAACCGTATTGAATTCAAGCAGGTAGATATCGAAACCTTTTATAATACCGAACAGTTTCTAGATCTTGTCCTGTTCTTAAACAAAGGAGTGAAGTGGCTAAGAGGAACATCGAGAATTTCAGAACTTGTCACTAAACAATTTAATCATTTCATTTCAATGTTTACGGAGATAGGATTGCATGGATTCGCCGGTTTGATGAGACACTGCGTCATTGGAGCCAGGATGCGGCGAATAGCCTCTGACAACACTGCAGTCTTCCAGCACCAAACGCCACTCCTGAGTGAGCGCTGGGCCCGAGCTCACCCTAGACCACGCCCTATACATTATAATTGATTATTTATTTATTTTTTTTATTACTAGTTTTGTTTTTTCCCATTCTAACTTTATGGGAAGTGTGGGTTTGCACTATCCTCCACACATCCTGGAATAAAACATTATTATTATTATGGGTCTGAAGGCATCTTTCACCTTTGACCTAAGTTAAATTTCACTAGTTTGTGTAATCGAAAATGTCAATTTTGCAATAATTGGCACTGTATTAAGTTTATTAATTATAAATTATTAAGTTTACTGTGCTCTTATACAATCATCACTTGGATATGGTATTATCATCTGGGGAAGTGCCACACAAATACTTCCCTGGAGCCTTTAGTAAAGATTCAAAAACTAATCTTGACGAGCACTGATTTTATTTTTAAGACAATAAATGTTCCTAACCTGCAAAAATTGTATTAAAAAAATATCCCGCTCATTAATTTAAAAATACACACATGTTTGAAGAACGAATAAGCACTAGAGCCTTAAGAGAGTCAAATGTAAAATCTTTTAATTTCCCAGTTTGTCAAACCTCTTATGGACAAAGAAGTTTTAAATATAATGCAACAAAGCTGTTCAATTCTCTACCTCCGTGGTCGTCAAACTGCGGCCCGCGGCGGATATTTGCGTTATACTGGCGTTTTCTTTTAAAATATATCTTTTTTCAAGTACAATTATACTATACGTTTTTTTGAAGCCCGCACAAATTTCTGCCGTTTTCTTTGTATATATATTTTTTTCGTGTAAAATTATACTATCCGTTTTTTGCGGCCCGCACAAATATCTGCCGTTTTCCTTTTAACTATATTTTTTTTCATGTACGAGCACAATTATACTATCCGTTTTTTTGCGGCCCGCACAAATATCTGCTGTTTTCTTTTTAAATATATATTTTTTCATGTACAATTAATTATATTATCCTTTGTATTACAATTAATTATATTGTCGTTTGAGACTTTCAGGAGGGCAGTAGAAGACCCATTGAAAATTGGAGGGCGTTATATTTAAAATAATGGTCTAAAAAAGACAAAAAAAAACACGCCTATCACCTACCAATAAAGCAAAATAAACTTTACTTTTATATTGGTCCTTATTTGTTATTGTATGAATTGTAATAATTTTTATCACGTGTGCGAAAATTCACACATTTCGATAGTTCGGGAAGTGGATGAGAATTGAACTGAAAGATTCCATTACAGATACACACACATTTTTTTTTTCAATATAATATTATGATTTTACTTGTATTATTATTATTAAGAATTGAAACTATACTATGAACACAAGAAGGAAGGAAGTAGCAACCCGGTACTTAAATACAAAATAATTGCTTTTTTAACTTGCTAAACAAAAAGATACAACACCCCCCCCCCCCCCCGGAATCATAAGTGTGCGGCCCGCGGTGATACCTCACATTGTCCTATGTGGCCCTTGACCAGAAAAGTTTGACGACCGCTGCTCTACCTCCTGAAAGTAGAAACACGCAAAAAAAGTGCATTTAAAAGTAAAATCATTGATCACCTCAAATAAACATATCCATCACGAGTATTTAATAACATACTTACCTTTATACCTACTGTATGTATATATGTAACCATGTACCTACTGCAATCTTCTATATATGCTTGAAATGTATATTTAAAGAAAAAAAAAAGATTTTATATCAACCTGTCGTTTTCATAATATCTTTCATAATATTTTTTTATTTTTTATTTATTTAATATAGTTATATAATTGTACAGTGGAGTTATGGAAATTACATAGCGGTACAGAAATTATTTAAACATTGCAATCTCACCAAAGAAGAAGCTAGTTCTTGTGCTTGATGAGCGAGTTACACTAATTTTTATTTTATTTATTTATTTATCTATAATAAAATATATTTACAATGGTTTTATTTGTATGCCTGTCTCACTAGGGTATACCTGTGTCGAGACAGGCGTACAGGTATATAAATGAATACAGTAGTTACAGGGATATTTCAGGTAAAATACATATTATGAATAGAATTAAAACAGAAGTGTGATTGGAAGGGTGGTAAATCTTTTAAAGAGAGTTATTTTATAAATGTTGGAGATGGAGTAATGAAATAAATTCTGCCTAATCTATTTATAGGTTAAATTTGACAGGAATAACTGAAATAGAACAACATTATGTAATAAGTAAGTATATAATAGGATAAATTGAGACTTCTGGATCATCTAAATGTGTAGGTGTACATACATAGGATACGGTTACATACGGTTATTGTGCACTTAGGAGAAATTCGAAAATTCTAAATAAAATAGAGATGAATATGTATTAAAAATAAATAGAAAGAAAGAGAAAAACAGGTAATTATTTAGTTAATTATTCCTGATGAAGTGTAGCTTCAGTTTGAGTTTCAGTTTATTGATTTCTTTGGTTTTTTTTATTTCAATGGGAAGGTTGTTGAAAAACTTTATTCCTAAATAGACATAATTGTTTTGCATTAGTTTGGTATTAAATTTTGGTGTTTTGATGTTGTCTTCATATCTTTTTGATTGGTGAGTTTCAAATTTCTTGATGATATTATCTTTGTAAATTTGGATAATTGCATTTTTCTTGAAGATATTCTCAACTCATATATTATAAACAAAATCATATATTCTGTAAATTGCCATCTCAACACAGGCGCTTCACACCCAGTGAGATGGGCAAAATACGTCATTATTATAACCAAATGTAACATGAAAATAATGAAATAAAAAATAAAATTGTATTCATAAGAATATTTTTAACAAAAACATTTTTAAGAATTACTCGAAAAGATTTAATCGCTCCAAGGACATTGGCAAAAGGTAATTGACTTACAAAAACAGGCAATCATTTCTCTTTGTCAATTGTAATTCTGTGAACGGTTATCCGGAACTGGGCGTAACTTTATTAGTAATTCACCAAGCAATAAACAGTAATTATAATTATGATTGATCTTTTTAATAATGATGAAACAAGGTTGGTATGATAATTTTGAGTGTAAGTACTAATAATAATTACTTTAATATTGCATTTAATATCTCTCAGGGTGTCTTATAATAATGTATTTATTTATATTGATCTGAACACTGTGATATAACTAAATTTAATAACATTACTTTGACAGTTTAATACATCATTCATAAAGGATGTTACATGAAGTATTTTTCTATTATTTAAACCAGTGATTCCTGACATCATTTGGAGTAAAAAATGTACGTGATATTTTGGTCTTTTGTGACTTTTTTGATGTTTTTTTTTAAGTGAAACTTCTTTAGCACTGATACGTTTTAAGATTTTCACGGCCAAAAGCCCTTTCGTTATTTGTTTTTGGGGTGTTATGCCGTGTTGCGCTACCTCCTTCTTTAGCCAACGTTTCGGACATCGTTGCAGTGTCCATCATCAGGGCAGATCCGGTAGATCCGGATACACGTTACGTTTTAAGATTTTCACGGCCAAAAGCCATTTCGTTATTTGTTTTTGGGGTGCTATGCCGTGTTGCGCTACCTCCTTCTTTAGCCAACGTTTCGGACATCGTTGCAGTGACCATCATCAGGGCAGATCCGGTAGATGTCTACCGGATGATGACGGATACTGCAACGATGTCCGAAACGTTGGCTAAAGAAGGAGGTAGCGCAACACGGCATAGCACCCCAAAAACAAATAACGAAAATTCTTTAGCACCGTTGTGATTTAAAACTCGATGAAACGGAAACGACACTAAAAAGAGACAAATATACACATCTATATTATTAGCCTACGAGAGAATGAGATAGAATGAAACCTTACCGTATTGGCCGCTTTGCTTATGAGCTGATCTTTCTAGGCTCCTATTGGTTGAAATTGTGTGGGTGAAGGTTTCACTTCTTTCGCGTGTGAACTGAAATCGATTGTTTTTTACATACAACATAAAAAAATATGTCGGTATTGCTTAGGGACAGTTGAAATTTTTTTTTTTTTTTTGAATAAAGTTTTTTTTTTATAGTCACCACAGACCAAAATTTCATATCCATTTTTTTACTTGAAATAATGTCAATAATCAACGGTTAAAGTGAGTCAGGTACCTACATCTTGCAACATCTTGTATAAAGGAGAATGTCTGTTGCGGATACCGAATGGGCTACGTTTGTTTGAGTGATAAAACTGATGAAATTTTGCTCACTAGATCTTTAAAACACGAGAAAGTTGACTGTCTACATCATATTTCATTTGAATATGAAATGGATTGGTTAAAAAACCGTTGACAATTTTATTTATTCACGCCCATAAGGCTTAACATGTAGCATGTCTTAATGTACCTAATACACTAGTGTATTAAAATAATTATTATTTAATCTCGTAATAATATAATATGAATTATTGGTGCCTTGTGTCTTTTTTGAAAAAAAATTGTCTTTTATGAGGTCATATAAAATTATGAAAATTATGTCGTTGTTTAATTGTTTAAATTAGTCGTCACATTTAAAAAAATCGTTTGATTAATCTGAGAGGATTCTATTATACGTTATTTTTTTTATTTTTTTTTTATTATAGCGACTATATAAAAATTTTTACATACAAAATATAATGGTGAAATTAAGAATAAAATATTTTATTTCTTAGTCCTCCTCACTAGGGGGTCCTGTGCCGAGGCGGACTAAAGTTATTTAAATATAGTTCATTTGCTTTCTATGTCGATTTTAGCGTCTTCGCTAGGGTTTTCTCATTGACCTCTTTAAGCCATATTTTTATTCTTGATTTGTATTCAATTGGATTTTTTATTAGTTTTATGTCTTGGGGAAGTATGTTATGAAGTTTTGTTGCAAAGTATATATAGTTTCTTTGTCCAAATGTGGTTTTATAACTTGGAATATTTTTTATATCATTTTTATTCGATCTAGTGTTATGCATACACGGTCTAGTAACTATGGATATAAAACCTTTGTTACTTCTTCAAACACAAAAAACTTATTTTGTGGCACTACTTTAGTTCAAAAATAATAGATTACCTAGATACAACCACGTTTATTATCTATTAATAAGCAATTAGTAATAAAAGTGGTTTTTAATAAACGTAGTCAAAATTAAGTAATCTCTTAATTTTGAAACCTTTTTTATTTACGGCACCCACGTTTCAGTATCTAAAAAAATTAAAATATCGAATGTGTAGAACACGGACATATGAATATATCTGGACCTGCCCTAAGTGATAAAAACGTATTATTTCCCCCTCTCCATGGAGCCGGCTATAGCTCCGCCTTGGAGACAGCTGGGCTTACGAAAGCCTCGCTTGAATCAAAAAAATGTGACGTCATCATTCTTGCCCTGACCAGCGTAGAGCTAACATCTATACATTTTACCAAATAACACGGCAATATATGAGAGCTTGTGCTATACACCTACCTAGAACATAGCGAATGTGGGCGTTTCTCCAGTGAGTTCGTCACTGGTTACAGGGGTAAGTAAATTATGAAACATTTGTAAAATTGTCTTCACTAACTAAATACGGCAACAAAATATTGCTATGTGAATAGGGGCGAACATTTGGCCATCGCAAATATTTTATTAACGTGGCAAGCAATTCGAGCTCCCATGTAAAAAGGTCTATTCATTCAAAGCAGATTTTGCTTTTATGAACTAAATGGTGATATTATAATGCGAGATGCCTATATACTGTCAGATTGATTTTTTAACGAATCACAGTCATCTTCCCCTCTTCCCCTACCATAGTTTGGTTTTACCCCTCATCTGTATCTTCTGGTCTATTGAATTCTATCTAATGTCTATGGTGTAGAACAAAATAAATAACTCAGGTTTTTCGTGGAATCCAAAAACTTTGTGGTTTGATATTGTATTTTTATATAAATTCACTTTGATCCACCGCCTGTTTATTGGTGGATTTATTGTGGTTCCGCATATACCTTTTACCTATAAAATACACTTAATTTCACTGTAAGGACGTTCAACCTTACCTAATAATGACAGCCTCGAAGGACAACCTTCGTTATGCTTCCTATAAGTAGGTACTTACAAGCCTACTTTTTTTAATCCGTAGTAAACAACCAATTTACGTAAAAAGTGGATAGCCAATACAACTTTTGACAGCTTTTGTAGTTAGTGGTTACGTTCCTCGGCTAAGAATCCGGATGTCGCGGGTTTGAATCCGGGGGTGCAAAAATAAAATTCATTGGATTAATTTGTATTATTTTACAATTAATTATTTAAAAATAATACGATAAAGCATATTTGTGACGTTCTTCACAGCGGAAGATACTTTAAATGTCGTCCTTGTGAAATACCACCATTAAGAACTGAAACGTTGCTTGAAATGGCTTTAGCCGTGTTTGGTGACCGATCTGAATAGCTGAGTATCTTCCCCACCTGCTCTTCCCCGTCTCCTTCCTCTTCCCACTAACGTTCGCACCATTGGGGATGCCATTGTTTCGCTGGCTACAGACGATTGGGAGTAACAAAGGAGTTGGGACTTTGATGCGGTAGAAATGTATGTATTAAAAAAACGTGACATTCGTTGTATAAAATGAAACTACGCATTTGTAAAGTCGATTTGCGAAGTCACGTCTATTCTATATTTAGTCTGTAGTAACCTATAAACTACAAAACATTAGCCAACATGACACATCACGATTGCGCTATAAGTAATTGCACAGAGCGGATTGTTTCAATATCTATAATAAAAATAAAAATATATTGTATGCACTTCATTTGCTTCATACGGACAGGCTTTTTTTATAAAATGTGTATCTGCTAAGTGTTATGTCTTGTCATGTCGGTTCATTGTAGTTCCTAGGTTGTTGCTAGATAGTTCCTACGTAATAAAAATAATTGGATAATTTGTAGAGCGCCGTTTTCGTGAAAAATCACCTCAAAGGCGCTGTAAATTTATTATGGTTTCTTAGACTATTTTTTTTTATCTACAAACGGATACAGGAAACGTACTTACCTGGCAAGTGATTTACAATAAAAACACTTTTATTAGAAAGTTTATGCTTGGAGAAGATACGACCTTGCACGCGGAGGACATTAAAATTGAAACACTGGACAATGCATGATTCTACATTCGTACCTACCCCACATTATTGTTAATATTAATCGGCCTGACACTGAGCGAAACATACTCGTACTTAGGTGTTAAAGACATGATTAATGTTGCAATTTTGCAAACCTTTGTTCATTTACTTTTAAATTTTTGTTGGTTGTATTTTTATATTATGTACATATTTTTTTTATCGTGACATATTGATATTATATGTATATCTCACTGTACAAAATTTTTGTTTCATTATTATTTTGTTTTTTGCTTATATTTTTTTTTCGTTTATAAACTTTTTATTTCCATCGTAACTTTATCTAAACTATTTTTTTCTCATGTTAAAGATGAAGGTACTGCCTTTATTATTTGTGTAAAAGCCCTCTGGGCGTAAAATAAATGAAATAAATAAACAACTAAATAAATTAATGTTCTCCAAAACGAGCTTGAAAAAATCATTTGTCATGTATGTATTTGGTTTATATTTGTGTAATTTCTACTATTTAAGAAATTCTAAAAGTTATAGTGCTTTATTAAAATTAAATAGTCATTAATACATTGGGAATTCATATGTCAAATATTGGTTTATAAATGTGTAAATTCTAATTATGCAATTGTAAATGTTCTCTAAAATGGCCCGAAAAGAATCTCCTACTTGTGATCTCACTAAAGAAACCATTCATTCACTCTAAATGCAATTATTAATGTTTTCCAAAATGACCTTGAAAAAAAACCACATCTTTTCGATTCTTTCAAAGACATAAAGAAACCATCCCTTCGTTCAGAATACAATTTTTAATATTCTCAAAAGTTGTCTTGAGAGAAGCAAATTCCTGCGATATTTTGAGCGAAACCATTCCTTTGTTAGGAATATTATGAACTAAATATACAATTTGGCTGTCCTAAAACGGGTATCCTTCCCAGTTGGACAGACAAAGTATCATTTTGTAATGTATTGTAATATGCATATATAAATAAATAAATAAATTACATTTTTGAGAAGATCAGTGGCAAAAGTAGATATTTATGTTGGAGAATTTAGGACTCTTTAGAACTTATTTCGTAAACGTTATTTCATAAAAATTCTCTTATGAAATAACCTCAAAAAGTATAGCTCTTATTTGCTAACATTTTTAACCAATTTGTTATTTGTAAAAGTGAACGTAAGGTTTTTGACTTTATGGTTCGACTGTCTGAAAAGGTAAGTTTTAAATTTAGATCTAAATTCTGCCGAGTCTGTGATCGTTCTTAAATCATGTAGCAGTCTATTAAAGGCTTTAGGTGACACTCCGAAAGTGCGTTCACCGAACTTAGTATCTGGTGTGCACTTTGGTTCCTTTAACCTTCCGATAGCTGATGACGCTGCTGACCTGAGGGTTGACTGTCGAGAATTGGAGTTTGAATACATTAAAAGGTTATTTAAATAAGTAACTAGTGTGACACACATCTGCCCTGGTTATGGACACTGTAACGCTCAATCATTAATAACAACGTATTTATATAGTTTGACGAAAATCTATCAAGTACGTATATCAGCAGTCAAAAGGGCAATCGATATATGTAAACAATAAAACAATATTGTAACCGTACCTACTAGTGAAATCGGGCATTCCCTTCAATGTTGAAGTACCTATTAACTTTATTACTTATATCATTATTTTTAGTTTGGCCCGTCTATATGAATTCATTAGACACCATGCACTTCAGCTGCACTTAAATTGAAATAATTTGATATTAGCATCATGAAGGACAAACCGGAACCGCATTAACATAAAATACATTTATATATATATGAAACAATATCATCTAGACATCCTCCCGTCGTCGGACAGAATACAGAATTACATCAGAATGACTCACTCATCCGATACGGTGAACAGAATAATCATCATCATTATTATTGTTTCATGCCCACTGAAGATATAAATCGATAGAAGTGTATTGTGCCCGAAGTAAGCCCAAATCTCCCCTTTTCTACTAAAGTTGACCAAATGTTTTTAATTTGAAAGGCGCGTTTAGGCTGTTATTATTACTTTTATTGGATGTCTAATACCTCTGCCATAGCTCATCCCAAGTGGTTCGCTGCGTTTGGTGACTTAGCAGAGGGTCCGGGTTCATTATTTTTTCAAAAGAACCTCCTTTCTTCAAAAGACCCTCCACACCTCTCCACTTTCAACACCTCTAAAGACGACATTGGCCCTGAGGGGAATTATTTTTCTCAGGGGGTCCTGTGTGGAGCTAATATTTACATAGTATAAAATGAAGTCGCTCACATTGTCTGTGCGCTTAGATCTTTTAAACTACGCAACGGATTTTCATGCGGTTTTCACAAATAGATAGAGTGATTCATGAGGAAGGTTTTTAGGTATTTAATTTGTCAAGATTTTGTGTAAATTGGTTGAAATTTGAAATATTGGCAGTGGACTGGCAAACGGGCGGTGTGGATTTGATTTAACAGATGGCGTTGGTAATAAAGGTTGAGTAATGGCGTGGCTTGTGTTTCGTTAGCCACAGCAATGTATGTCCGGGTCTGCTAGTGTTAAATAAAAGACTTTTTTGACTCACTGGCTATGAATCCACAGGTTGCGCCTAAAATCCCGACGTGCTTTAAAATTATTTTTGTTTAATTTGTATTTTACAGTAATTTAGTAATTTAAAAAAATATATATCTACGCATACAGATACTTTCAGCATCGCCCTGGTGAAAGACCACCATTCAGGATCCAAGCGTTGCTTGAAATCGCTTTAGCCCTATTTGGTGACCAGATCTGAATGTCCACATAATTCCTAGCCTTCGTCTTTCTCATCTCCTTCCCCTCCTTCAGCCTTACAAAATATCCCAATAGGGGATGCAGTAGTCTCACTGCTCCAGACGTTCTAACGTTCTTTCTTACAGAATCATTTTCATTGGCCTATGATCTAGGTGTAAAAAGTCTCAATTATATTAGCGATATCAGGTTTTTTTCACATCACTTAAGTTTAGATCGCGTGATTATAATTGACCCTAATGATGTGTATTGGTGCACTTGTACACACTTTCGACAATGATGTCCTTGCGAAACGCCACTGAAAAACAATTTATATTAATTCAAATCAAAATATATATTAGCGAAGTATTAACGGTTATTCGAAAAGTTTTATGTTGAGTTTTTTTTTTCAAATATTTCTGGCTTTTACCCTTCAAGGGTGTTCTAGGCCATCATTTATAATTACAGAGAAAGGAAAGGTGAATTTATATATTAATTTTATTTAAATGTGCAAATTTCAGAATTTTATGGAAGATTGGAGTAGAGTTCAGACTTAGAAGAGATGAGATGTTGAATGGAGGGGAGGCAATTTTTGATAACGCATGATAGAAGAGAGGATATTTATTAAGAGAGGGACAATAAAAAAATATGTGATCTAAAGTTCCCACATCTAGACCACAGAACGTACAATCTGGGGAGTCAAGTACATGAATTTTAAAAAGTTGTGAAGGAATGGAATAATGTCCGATTCTTATTCGAATAAGTAAGGAAATTTATTTTTTGGAAAAATGGGGGAATTTTTGAAACCACGGTTTTGATGGGATAGTCCTTTGTATTGAGGCGTAGCGGGCACCCTTAGATTGACTAGCAATGTTCCAATAATACTTTATAAAAAAATATATATATTAGTTAAAAGTTAAAAAGTTAAAAGTTAATATTTAAATTTCTTTTCTGAAGTTGAACAACAGAGTAATAAGAGGAACGTTATGTAGTGTCGACCATAAAAACAGGTAGATCATGATGCGCCTAGCTACTTCGTGAAGTGCCTCAGGCGCATCATGATCGGCCTGATTTTACGACTTGCCTGCGACATATGCATGTAATTTTGCGAATATTAGTTTAAACTCTGGATAAGGTACCTACCTATACACAGTGTCCGGAAAATCTCCATACTGCCGGGAAACTGGTGAATCTACCCACATAACATAAAGAACCCAAAATATTTTTTTTTTCGATCCGAACTTTCCGGTTTTATTTTTTAAACGCGTTTATTTATTTCTGAAATCAAATTTCAAAAAAACTTTTGGAACCGGTTCTATGCCTCTGCCCTTTTTAAAAGTTATAATTAAACGATGACCGGACAACTCAGAATGAGACCAACTCAGAAGCACCACAGAAAGGTCATTAAGAGTGATGATAAAAAAATATAAAAAATTGGTTAAACAGGTTAAGTTGGGTTAGGGTTACCGGCTATTTTAAAATGATTTTTTCATAGCTTTAAATGACCTTTCTGAGGTGTTTCTGAGTTGGTTTCATTCTGAGTTGCCAAAGAACCCATTAAACAGCTCACATTAACCACTGGCAACGAAATTTTTCAAATTTTCCTTTTATAAATCCAACTTTGGACTCAATTTATTGGAAAAAGAAAGCTCAAATAAAAATAAAAAGTTGTACCACAAAATCGACTTCAAACATGATGTAGATTAACCAGTTGGTACCACAAATTTGCGGCAATCATGAGTAAATCACACGTCTAGGGAATCTGTGTTCAGTGTTCATGCCAGACTCTCGAGTCTTGAAGGATAAATGGCCAAGACATTACTACTTCAGTGGGTAGATAATGGTAAAATAAACTGAGTCATAGTTCTTCACGGTTGAGGGAATTGCATAAATGAAATTCCGACGATTTTCCGTCGCGCGCCGGGGAAATTCAGGCCTTTTGTATGCCAGTCATTGAACGGAATAAATACTAATTATGATAGTTCGAGTTTTTGATACTTTAATAAATTGTTCAAATTCATTAAAAACTTCAAAATACAAAGTCCAGAAAAAAACAAAGTTCGGCCATTTTGTCAATAAATTTTCTTTGAAAAATGATTTTCTCGCAAATAATATTTTCCATCGATTTTTAGTTTTTACGGCCAAAAGTATATGCCTTGATGACGGACCCTATAACGCTGTCCAAAAAGTTGGCTAATGAAGGAGGTAGCGCAACACGGCATAATACCCCAAAAATAAATCACTATAAAATAGTTTCCAGTGTTTGCTGTAAAATTTGTAGTTTAAACCGGAAGGGCCTGACTGGTAAACTTGTTTTAAATTTTACGCACATGTTGCACAACTATTAATTTACGGAAAACGATTTAACAGTTATGTAAATTTAAAAACATGCTTATAAGTGAGAGGTTAAGTATGTACCTGCTAGTAATTGTACACACAAATTATTATCCCATTATGAAAAAACCCATCTATTGTTTAGGATTCAATATTGTCTTCTCAAGTGTTTATCGGTTATTTAGTGTTATTCCTATCTGTTTTACATCGTATTGTTAATTTTTCTAACGCAATGTTTTCCTTGCCAAATTAAATATATTAATAGGTTTTATTAGGTCATCAGAATGTACAACTACTTTAGAAATACCCAACTGTTCTATATTAAAATGTCTGCCTTTATTATGTTACCAAATTGGGAACACTAATGACTTGGGATTTTCCTTGTTTATTTGTTGTGGGTTTTATTTTACCGTGACTCAAGTTATATCAATAAATCATGAATATTCTCGGAAAAATGCGAATTGAATTTTCAAAGAGTTAAGGCATCTAGACTGAACCAATAAGGGCGGTTAGATTAGAAAAATCACGTCAATAAAGGTGTTTTATGATAACGTCTAACTATATAAAAATCAAAATATGATTACATATGAGATGTCTATACGTTGCTGAACCGTTCATCCGATTGCGATGAAACTTCGGGGATTTGATATGTGCATGCCTGCGATGTTTTCTATGTATGTATAATAACGTGTGTTAATGGTGTAACCCTAAGTGACCAGCTCAGGTATTGGGGCTCCATCGAAGCCAGAGTAAAGTTAGCCTCCCAAAAACTGGGCGTACTGTACAGGGCCCGCAGATACTTTAATAGTTCACAACTGCTAACCCTGTACAAATCACAAGTGCGCCCCACGGTTGAATTTGGCAACCACCTCTGGCCTGGAGCTCCAAAATACCTGAAAAATACCCTCGACTCTGTGCGGAAACGGGCGGTCCGCTTAATAGATTCTACCATCTTAACAGATGGATTGCAATCTTTAGAGCAATGGCGTCGGGTGGGAATGCTATCCTTGTTCTACCGGTATTACAATGGAAGATGCTCCGAGGAAGTAGCATCATTGATCCCTTCGGCACCGGTGCATAGTCGGGAAACACGCCAAACGCGTTCCCAACATTTGTACACGGTTGACATTTGTCACATGAGAAGGGGTCGTTTCTTCGACTCGTTCTTGTGTTCAACAGCTCGGCTGTGGAATGATTTGCCGGCCTCTGTATTTCCTCCTTCTTACAACATGGGTCTCTTCAAGACCATTGAAGTACCCACCACTGTCCCACCCCGGTATAGGCAACTTATGGTCACCCCTTCGGAGTTCTCGCAAGAATCTAATTTTTTTGAATAAACGGCTCTACATTTAATGTAACGAATCTAGACCTTCAATGTCCCCTCATACTGTGTTAGGTAGCGGTATGCGGTCGCGCCTACAGGACTGTACTGTAATGGTCAATCGCTACAATTCTAAAGCCCATGGAGGTGTCAATGCAAAAGCAGTGAGCCTCATGGACAGTCAAACAAGTTGTTTTATTTTTATTTTTTTATTTTTTTTATTTTATTTTATTTGGAAAACCAACAGTTACATTATTTACTTAGGTGTATTTACATGTGTATATGTTATTGAACCAATGATAGGTTTTCGCTGGTGTGTATTAATTAGAGAGATTAAAAAGTAATAAAAGTTATAATAGTTATAATAGCTTATTGGGATGGGATGGTGGGCGGGAGGGGAAGGGGATGGATCTATTCTCGGAGTGAATAAGTTATTTGTATAGAAATATAATAGTTTGTTTATGTTTAGAAGTTATTTATTGTTTATTTTTTTTAGAATTTGGGGTGCTGTGTTGAATAAGTCGAATTCATTGTATGAATTGTTAAAAAAGTGTGAAGCGCGGTTAATGAATGTGTTTTGTTTAGAGTTAGTGTTGCATCGAGGAGTGTTAAGTGTGTGATTTAGTCTAGTTTGTCTGGTGGGCACTCTTAATTGAATTCTTTCAAGTAATTCCGGGCAATCTATCGCAGAGGTGGCTATCTTTTGCAGGAATATTACGTCTGCAGAATTTCTACGATTTTCTAGTGACGAGATTTTGAAAAATGTGGCTGACTCCACATTACTTAGATGAGGACGATATCCCCGAAAATCAAGGTATCGTAGAAAACGATTTTGTATTTTCTCAATCCTTTCTATGTATGTTGTGTACCTGGGATTCCAGACTTGAGAGGCGTACTCCAGAGAACTGCGTACATACGCAAAGTACAGCATTTTCATAGTGTTTACCTTTTTAAAGTGTTTGCAGGTTCTGAGTATGAAGCCAAGTACCTTGGAAGCTTTTGCAACTATGGATTCGATATGTCGGTCAAAAAGTAATTTCGGGTCTAGCATTACTCCCAGATCTTTGGCCTCCATCATTTTTTTAAGTATTGTGCCGTTAAGGGAATAATCAAAAGAAATGAGATTTTTGTTTCGGGTAAAGCTGATGACGCCGCATTTTTTAACATTTATTTGAAGGTT
Source organism: Limnephilus marmoratus (assembly GCA_917880885.1). NCBI lineage: Eukaryota > Metazoa > Arthropoda > Insecta > Trichoptera > Limnephilidae > Limnephilus > Limnephilus marmoratus. The sequence continues at coordinate 27,283,023 of OU862931.1, read as the reverse complement.
GTGTTGTGTACAGTAGCTATTTAGGCGATTTAAATCTTCTTGTACGCGAGTACAGTCAGTGATACTTGTAACAGGAGAGAATATTTTCATGTCGTCTGCGTATAATAACGTTCTGAAGTAAAGAAAACATTTTCCAATGTCATTAATGTATATGTTGAAGAGCAATGGTCCCAATAATGACCCTTGGGGTACTCCTGACGGTACGGTTACCCAATTTGATTTATAGCCACCGACGACTACTGCTTGGCTGCGATTTTTCAAATACGACGAGAGCCATCTGAGGAGATCTCCGTGTACGCCGATTAGTGAAAGTTTAGTCAACAAGACATCATGGATTACTAAATCAAAGGCTTTGCTATAGTCTGTGTATATTGCATCTACCTGTACGCGCTGGTCCATATTGTCTTGTAAGATTTCGACAAATGCCGTTAGGTTAGTGGTTGTAGATTTTCCTCTCATAAATCCATGTTGATTGTTGTTAAGTGACGATCTCAAGGCTGTAAACATCTGGTCGTACACAATTTTTTCGAAAACCTTACTGAAAATGCAGAGCTTTGATATGGGCCTATAATTTTCAACGTCAGATTTTTGGCCGTTCTTGAAAATGGGAGTTACAAATGCAGTTTTCCAAGTGTTTGGCACAATTCCCTCATTAAGGGAGCGACTAAAAATTATGAATAATGGTTTAGAAAGGCTGCGCGCACATTTGCTTATGAAGAAAGGGGGAATTTTATCTGGGCCTGCGCCTTTATTGGGATCTAAATTTTCAAGTTGTTTCTGTATGTGATGCTGGTTGATTTCAATATTATGAATGCTAGCAATACAGGGCTCACTGGTGTAGTCTGGCAAGATCTGGTTAATCCGAGCATTATTATTGTAGACTGAAGTGAAATATTTAGAGAATAAGTTGCAGATGTCAGATCCATTTTCAGCTTTTGCGTCTTTGAACATCATGGTATTCGGAACGCCATGGGATTTGGAGTTTGACTTAATGTAGTTCCATACTTTTTTTGGATCGGCGGATATATCATGTTCTATTTTAAGTAAGTATTTATTATGGCATTCCCAGTTAAGTTTTTTGTGACGTGATCTTAGTAGAGAGAAAGTGGCATAGGCAGAAGGATTTTTATATGTCTTGAACTTTTTGAAGTATTTATATTTTTCTGTTGTAAATTTGATGAGGGCAGAGTTATACCATGGCGGGTATTTCGAATTCCTACATAATTTCATAGGAATATGTAATATGTATAGTAACATCAACAAAAAATAAAAAATAATGTAATCCAAAATGACAACAGCCGTCATGAGTAATCAGCTCATGACAGCGAAAGACCACACACAATCCGGCGGGCAGCACCGGGCACTGTACATAAAAGAAAAAAGAAACAAAAGAAAAATAATGTATATATACAGAGTAGAACTGGTGTCACCGCAACCTGACTACCGGCAGTACCCGAGAGAATGAAGAAGGCTAATTGTCCGGCCTCCCGATAACCGGCGGCGTCGTCCTTAAGCCAGCTAGCCGGTGGTGCCTAGACGAAAGTAACTGGAAATCATAGAAGAAGACCCTAGGAAGAAAAGCGTCGGGTCGCCGGAGGCGGGACGGACAGCTTTCGGAAGCCGTTCAGCCTTCTCCCCAGCCTCTTCATATCACGGGGGGTCACGCAGCAGACAGGTGCAACTCCACCAGTTCCATAAGACCGGCCATGGTCAGTAGGCGGGGACTCGGTCCAGGGTCCAACCCCTTATATGGGGAGAAGGACGGCACAGAACAAACAAGTGAGTTCAGTTCTACGCGGTAATCATAACTACAAAAACTAATCATAATTAAATCATAACGGTAATCATAACTAAAAAACAAAAAAATAATCATAACTAAAGTATATATTACAAAATAACATAAAAGTTTAAGGCATTAAACCAAGTACCTGAAATAAACATGAAAGAAAATATAAATACTGTACATCCTGGGCAATATTGGTCGTAGAGAAGATGCAAAGAAAGTCCGTGGTAAGTCAGGAACAAGTACACCTGGTGTCAAAATCTACTAATCAACGACTCTAAGCTCAGGCCATCTCTCAACCCAGATCCTTGTAAACTTCCTCAGGCACTCGAAGTTCGTCTTGTTCGATACCAGATCAGTGTTCCACACTGGTCTGATAGCTACGTCCAAACCATCGAGCATTTCCTCTCTGGCATCCGTCAAGATCTCGCAGTGCCACAGAATGTGCTCGGCCGACTGGTTGGTGGATCCGCATGCGCAGTTGGGGTGGGGGGACAGGGAGAGGGTGTGAAGTCTCCCCCTGAATTCCCCATGCCCGTCAGAAGCTGGGTAATGTGATGATCCAGTTTGAGATAAACCCCTTCCATTCTGATTTTAACTGATGGGAAGAAGGAGAAGGTCCATCTTCCCAAACTCAATCTATCCCAACGGACTTGCCACTCTTGGAGCGACAGATCCCTCATTTCACGAAGCAGCCCAGGGAGAGTCCCCGGCTCGCCCGGTGTCAGAACAACGCCTAGGTGAGTGGCCGGGGTTCCTCTGGTTAACTTCTGCTTGGTAAGCACTTCCCTGATTTCCAGAGCGATTGGCAAAATGCCAGCCAAAACGGGTAAAGCGTCCGAAGCTACGGTTCTATACGCACCAGAGAGTGCCAGCAAGGGGGTTCGTTGGCCTCGCTTGAGAGCTAAGAGAATGAGCGAGTTGTCCAGGCGGTGTTCCCACACAGAGGCGGCATATGAGACTTGCGCCACGTATACGCACCTATATAGCGTTCACAGAACCGGATTACGCAATCCCCACTCAGCTGTGGAGAGTCTCCTCAGCTTCAAGAAGAGAGCCTGAGCCTTGCTGGATACTTCTTTGACGTGAGCCAGAAAAGAGGACGATCGATCTAGTGTGACGCCTAAGTATTTCACTGTTTCAAAAAACCGGATTTTAGAATCTCCCATTCTGATGGTAGGATTTCTTTCTCTACTGAGACGGCCCTTCATCAGGAGACCCTTGGTCTTATGGGGAGCGAAGGTCATCTTGTTTCTTTCACCCCAGTCCAGGAACATCTGCAAACCTTCACTGCCTTTGCTCTCCACTTCCTTTCTACTGTCCCCAGCGACCAGATACAACTTATCATCAGCGTAGTCGACAGCGATACATCCTTCAGGCAAGGGTAACCTGGAGGAGTCATCAAAGTCAGGTCCAAGGATGGAGCCCTGCGGGCATCCCATGTCTGCTTCCCTCTGGATACAAAAGTCACCGAAGCTGATCGTAATGGTACGATCAGAAAGGTAGTCATCGATGGCTTTGAACAATAAGTTGGAACACTGCCTGTTTTTCACCTTTGTACGTATCATTGCCCACCACGCGTGATCGAAGGCACCAGTGATGTCGAGGAAGATTGCAACTACATACCTCTTTGGGCAAGCCTTCACCCATTCAAGCGCACACGACAGGGCGTGCACCGTGGATCTACCGGGGACGAAGCCGAACTGCAGGTCATTGGCCGGAGACAGGGTTTGTCGGAGTCGCTGCCTAATCAATTTTTCACGGATCTTGCCTAAAACGGGAAGGAGGGTAATCGGCCGGTAGGCCTTGATGTCCGTTAGTGGTTTTCCGTTCCCCTTTGGTATAATCCGGAGCACGCCACGCTTCCACTCAGAGGGGAAAACTCCCCTCCTCAAGCACGTGTCCATCACCTGGAAGAGCTCCTCCTTGGCGTGGACCCAGACTTGCTTCGCAATTACGCCATTGAGCCTTTTATGCCTTGGTGCCTTCTTAGGACCCAAACCCTTAATTATCACTTCAATTTCCGCTTTAGTGACTCGAATGAAGTTATCCTCTTGGGCGAGGTCTCTAGGTGGCAGCCGTGACAGATTTCTGATCTGTTTATGGTGGTCACTTTCCCCAACTACTGACTCTACAGGAACTAACGCACCCAAAAAACCTTCTCTTCAAGACCAATGTTCATTCCTTCCTCTCCTTAAAAAGACCCTCCACACAGCATCCCAGATGACATACGCCCTGAGGGAAATTATTTTCCTCAGGGCCTCCTATGTGAAGTTAATGTAAAAAAAAATTGTTAGTTCTGGCATGATGAAATTATGCTTTGCTAACCATTCATCCGATTGCGATGAAACTTTGAGGATTTAATGTGTGCATGCCTGCGAAGGTTTCTGTATATACTGGTGAGTTGAAAATAGGTGGCACTCGAGCTGTTTGAAAACTGAATGTATCGGGACTGAATGTATGGAATGCGGGAGGGGGGAAGGGAACTCGGGGGAGGCGTTCGCAGGACGGGGGAAGCGGGACAGGGGAGTGGAGATAAGGAAGGCGGAGTGGGAACGCGTGAAGGGAAGGGGACGCGGGAGAGGAAGGGGAGGCGGAAGGAGAACGGGACGAATGGGAAAGGACACGCAGGGAGAAAGAATTTCTTTATTAAGTGGCATAGCAACACATGCTGGAAGCTCGCCGGGTGTTAATAAATTATAAACACATTTGGTTGTTATGTCAGTACTTACCAAACAGGAACATTAAAGCATACAAAGATGTGACCTATAAATAAAATCGTGCAACAGAGTCGCCTGATTGTAGTGATAGTAAAATTTCTGAACATTGCAAACTATTCGAGGTCGTTATAAACGTGGCTTACCCATATAAGTTTATGTAAGTTTAACAGTATTCGTTTCGAAAAAGGCATGATATTTTTATTAATAGAAAATAAGGGAACCAAAAGAAAATGTTATTGGAGCTAGCATACGTTCAATAAGACAGCACTGCAGGAATAATATTAAGAAAATTACTTTTTGAAGTAAAAAACATCTTTAGCACCGTTGTGATTTGAAACTCGATGAAACGAAAAAAAGCGACACTAAAAAACAACCACACACAATTATAGGATTTAGCCTGCGGGATAATGAGATAGACTAATCACTCTACCTTAATTTTCTGAAGGTTTCACTCCTACCGCGTGTGAATTGTACACTCTGTTTTTTTATTGAACTTTTTTAGCAACGTTGTGATTTGAAACTCGATTAAATCAAATAGCGGCACTGAAAAGAGACAAACACGTACATCTATAGAATTTAGCGTGCGAGAGAATGAGATAGTATAATCGGTGTCTCTGTGTGCGGTGCTTCGTGGCCTCTCCACTCTTGTCTACTTTGGTTTTCTGAAGGTTTCACTTCTACCGCGTGTGAACTGCACACTTATTATTTTTTAATGTGAATACCGCACAAGAGTCCCAACTGCTCAGTGAGACTATGGCATCCCCAATTGAGGTATGTTGTGAAGTTGATAGTAAGTGAGGAGGGAAAGGAACTGGGAATGAGAAAGGTGGGTAATTACCTGGCTATTCAGATCTAGGCACAAAACACGGCTAAAGCCATTTCAAGCACCGGTGCATCGTCGGGAAACAAGCCAAACGCGTGCCCAACATTTGTACACGGTTGACATTTGTCACATAAGAACGGGTCGTTTCTTCGACTCGTTCTTGTGTTCAACAGCTCGGCTGTGGAATGATTTGCCGGCCTCTGTGTTTCCTCCTTCCTACAACATGGGTCTCTTCAAGACCAATATTCATTCCTTCCTCTCCTCAAAAAGACCCTCCACACAGCATCCCATGGCAGGCCCTGAGAGAAATTATTTTCCTCAGGCCCTCCTGTGTGGAGCTAATGTAAAAAAAGCAACATTTTAGTTCTAAATGGTGCTCTTACACCAGGGCAATACTGAGGGTAAGCCCGACCTTCCCCTCCTCTCCCCCTACCTCCTCTTCTCTTATGTAATTTTTTAAATCCTTTTATGCCTACATATAACCAGTGGCGGCCAGCCCTAAGGTGCGGCGGTGCAACGCACTCCCAAAATTTCTGCCAATCTAAAAATTCCCGAGCACCGAAAAACATACTATATTTCCGACACGCCTCATCACAAATCATAATACACACTTTGGTTATAATTTATAATGCATACATAATATAGGTGTCTATGTATACCCGCTCGCGTAACAGATACTGAGATAACAGAAGCAGAACGTTTTGTTCCTATATTCAGGCCGGGAGTGCGTTTGCCAAAGCGATCACAGAATCGAGGAGAATCCTTACACAATTCTCCATGAGCTATAATCGTGGGTAGGTATATCTGGTATAATCCTTTGCAAATTTAAATAACCCGTGATCACCGATCCGGGAATTTCCACCATGTCAAAAGGACCGTTTGTTCAGTAGCATCTTAATTGGGGACGCGGTCGTGTCATTTTATTATTGATATTGTGTGTTTAAATTAAGATCTACTCTTTTTTAGTCAATGTTCCGCTCAGCATCGACCATTTCTTTTCTCTACAGCATACCAACCAACATAAACAATGAGACCCGTTGTGACAGGTCGCAGGTCAATACGCCATTGTTATTAGTTTTTTAGATGAGTCGGGAAGCGTAAAAAATGAGTTCCATTATTAATGTTCATTTTATAAAAAACAATGCGCTGAACTTAGAAAAACGATTAGAAATTAAAAATAGTGTCCCACCACGGCCCATTTTAAATAGTAAACAAGAGTGCAAGTTAAAAACGAAAGAGACAACGGAGAATCGACCTAACCTGCAGATAGGTAAGATTTTTTTCATAATTAAATTCATTTTAATTAGGGTAGGTATATATACAAGATTTTTAGCGCACTACCGATATTTGTGAGCATCAGCCGCCACTGCATATAACGTAATAACATCTGGTTTTAGGTTATTTCACAATTATTCCGCCCTGAAAAAGGTTAGGACATAACCGAAACCAGTTGATATGATGTTTAAATCATAATAAAGTTGTTAAAAATAAAGTTACTTTTTATTTGATTAAAACCGTTAATTACAGATTCGTACCATTGCGAGTTCATTTTCAAATCAATTAATTGTTTTAACGAAAAGTAGGTACAGCTTCAGAAACTTTATCGACCACTGCTCTTGAGATTTTAGCTCTTGTCTCGGTTTGCCGACCCCACTAAGAAGATGATTTCTAGAAATGTGATCTGTGCTGATCTGAAATGAAACTGATTACACCACATAAGACTTTTCAACTACTACGCTCGGTTCCACGACTTTTCTTCAAAATATTTCCCGACAAAATATCTCCGACAAAACATCCTACGGATAAAACATCCCCCGACAAAATAACCTAACCTAACCCAACAAAACCTAACCTAACCTTACCTAACCTAACTTAACCTAACCTAACCTAACCTAGCCCAACAAAACCGTTCGGCGCCAAATTTAAAATTTAAATCGAAACTACAAGTTCCTTGCTCTGTATCCTTCCTTCCTTGTCGGGGACGTTTTTTTCCGTAGGATATTTGGTCCTTGGGATGTTATGTCTAGGGATATTTTGTCGGAGGATATTTTGTCGGGGATATTTTGATGCGGTATGAAAACGTGCGGTACCCCTAAGATTCACAGACACGAATGAAAAATGTACAAGATATACTCCATTTTTGAAGTGAAACTTCTTTAGCCCCGTTTGAAACTCGGATGAAACGGAAATGAGTCACTGAAATATATTATTTGGGTAAATTTGAAAATTGAAATTTATCATTTATTACAGCGCAGTGGGCATGGCGCTCAACAAGTCTCAGCGGCCAGAGAGACAGACATCAAGCGAACGGAGAAAATAAACATTTTTATTTTTGTGAAATCGATATCCAATCTTCGAACCACTTTAAAATAAATCTAGCGACTTTCTAGTTTTCTTTCTACCTCGTATGAATTACACACTCTGATAGGTATATTTTTTAAATTTTGAAAATAGTAAGGGAACAATAAGCTTACTTCAGGTACACAAGAAACGCCCATAACAAACAGTTCTATTGATTGATTTCTTCAGTGGTCGACCCTTTCACCAGACCATAGACATTATTTTCCAAGAAAATCTAGAATACTTAAAATTTAAAAGCAATTATTTATGAAACAATATTTCTTTTTATGTCTTAATTAATTCTGAGTAAACTATTATTAGTTTACAACCGACTCGCGTGCTTTTGGAGGTAAAATCAATTTATACTGAAAATATCAAACAACCGTAAAAGTTTAACCTTCAGTTCACCCGTCTTTTTAAATATTTTTAAGGAATGAATAAAAACACTACTTTGTATGATTGCCAGAAAAAACTTTTTTTGCTAAGTATTCAAATACTAAATATCTGCAAGATTTTATGTTTTTTTGGTAATTTTATAGTATTAAATCGACGATTTAAAAGGGACTGTGCTTATTTGTTTTTAGTCTGTGCGCGGCTAATGGCATCTTGGAGCCAGGATGCGGCTAATGGCCTCCGACAACACAGTGGTGACCGCAGCCTTCTGTAATGTCCAATATTGCAGGCAATACTGGGCCCTTTATCTCCAGTATTCCTCTAGGATGTTTTCAAGGTTAATATTTAAACACGTAGTACTTTGATACACAGAAACTGTTTAATAGAATATAATAGTACAATGTTGGCTGTAAGCCGTCTGACGAGAAAGAGGGCGCGCGAGATCTCCGCTCGCTATTATATCGTACCGATGTTAGGTCGCTTCGGCTAGGTTCGGTATTTCCGAACCTACCTGACAGATTAACATATTACCAACACTACACCTTCCCACACCAAGCGTATCTCCTGAGTGAGCGCTGGGCCCGAGCTCACCCCAGACCACGCCCTACATAATAATTGATTATATATTTTATTTTTACTACCATTTTTTTCTATTCTATTTAATTGATTTTTTACTTAAAATCTGTTGTATAAATATGAACGACTCTAGACCCTCCAATGTCAATGCAGATACTTTCAGTATCGCCCTGGTGTAACACCCTAATTCAGAATTGAAACATTACTTGAAATGGTTTTAGTCGTGTTTGGTGACTAGATCTGAATAGCCAGATAGAAGGTCCATATCTCCTTCCCCTCCCTACAACATACCAAAATTAGGGATGCCATAGACTCACTGTCTCTTGATGATTGGGAGCAGTTACGACTCTTATGCAACTAGGAACCTTTAACGGTCCTTTGCCGAGCCGACTGCACATATAAGTATATCGTATTTTGTTATTAATTTATATTTATAAATTAATCACGAACCTGACTGGTCATTCAAAGTGACTTGACGACACAAAAAAAATAATAAATTTTATCAGCGTATTGAATAATAGCTATTAATTTGTTATCATAATACTCGGGACATTATAAAACAAATTTAACACATTCTGTTGCGCGAGCACCGATTTTATGTGTTCTTAACTTCTATACGATTGCATTCTTATAATATTATGCGGGTAACCATTTATTGTAAAACCAACACCACTGTCATAGGTCACCCCAAGTGGTTGGCTAAGTTTGGTGACTTGAGTATTCGGGTTCACGGGGTGAGGTTGTCTTAAGTCTTGGCAGCGAATGCGTTTGTTCACCTACTGCATGGCAGATCGGATGGGGAGAGACTGGTTGAGGGAGATCCATAGACATACAAATTAAATAGACGAGAAGATACAGATGAGGGGTAAAACCAAACTATGGGGGGCGAAGAGGGGAAAGATGACTGTGATTCGTTAAAAAAATCAATCTGACAGTATATAGGCATCTCGCATTATAATATCACCATTTAGTTCTTAAAAGCAAAATCTGCTTTTGAATGAATAGACCTTTTTACATGGGGCGCGAATTGCTCGCCACGTTATTAACATATTTGCGAAGTCCAAATGCGGCAAAGTAAAGTTCGCCACTTTTCACAGACGAATATTTTGTTGCCGTATTTAGTTAAGATACTTAATACAAACATTTAATGTTTCATAATTTACTTACCCCTGTAACCAGCGACGAGCTCACTGGAGAACCGCCCACATTCGTTATTTATGATCGACATATTTTAGGTATAATGTATAACACAAGCTATCATTTTTGCCGTGTTATTTCGTAAAATGTACGATGTGAGCTCGACGCTGGTCAGGACAAGAATGATGTTGTCATATTTTTTAGATTCAAGCGAGGCTCTCGTAAGCCCAGCTGGCTCCATGGAACTGGTATGGGGAGAGGGAAATAATAAGCTTTTATTACTTAGGGCAGGTCTATATATGTCTATGGGGAGATCTCAACTAGACATCTGCAGCTGGATTCTGAAGACCCATAGTTTTGCACCTCAGCACAAGGAACATACGTCTTACTTAATTCCTACCCACCACTCATACCTTTTTCCTTCACAGACAATCCTTTCCATAAAAAAGGCCCTCCACACAGCATCCTCAAAGATTACATAGGTCTTTAGGGATTTTTTCACTCAGGGTCTTCTGTGTGGATGTAACACAAAAAAAATATTCATGGAAAAATTAGCATTTAAAGATCACAAGACATTACTCGTACAAAGGTTATTGGTATGAGTATGACCAGGATTAAAAATTGAAATATCCGCATTTAGATACCAAAACTGAATAGCAAGGCATAATCCTGCCTCTTTCCCATTTCCTTCCCCTCCCTTATTGGCCTCTTTACATACGATGTCATTCATATTAAATAAATTTATTAATCAGGCCAGAACCCTTGTGACACTTTCCTTGTATTTTATTTTGCGTATACCTATGATTCCAAATGCACAGATATATCTCATTACCAGTAGATCCGGTTACTATTAGTTTTTTATTTTATTTTATTAGAGTGGTCTTATCCAGGGGTCGCATTGTGGGTTCGATTCATCTGCTAATTCATTCATCATTGCACAATCAACAATTTTATACAGTAGGTAATGATGATTGTGGGAGATTTTTAAAACATTATCCGTTTTTATTATCTCAGGATGTTTGTCTATCTTTATACTACTTGCATTTATTTGTTACGATTATTTATAAGTATACTGTTTTTATAAATCAAATAATAATATAATTGTATACTAGTTGACCCAGCGAGCGTTGGTCTGCCGTATAAATTATTTCTAGTTAATATTTTGGTTGTTAAATAAAAAAAATAACGAATGTATTGTAAGTGTGTGGGGATTGGATCTATGACAAAAAGAGGAATATATATGTAGACGATGACCGCCGATAAAAACAAAAAAACACCAACACAACAATACATAACTATAGCATAGTGATACATAACAAATGTCGAATGAAATGTCAAAATGCCGCCACTCTTCTCTTCGACTTGTGGATGAAAGTACGATGAGGCGGACGTAGCGCCATCTGTCTTTCAACAACATAAGTAATTTCGTTCTATTTGAAATAGGAACGACGGTTAAATTTGTACATTAAAAAATACTAAAATCGCGATTAAAAAATAGGAGGATTAGGGTAGGGGGTGAAAATTTGTGGTTATAGTATTTTTTGATGCAAAAAAAAAACTTTAAAAATTTGTCAAAAAAATAGAAAAAAAATCTGGATAGGGACAACTAGCGGCATGAAATATACTTTACGACCTATTCTCATACCTACCAAATATACATAAAAAATCATTAAAATCGGTCGAGCCGTTTCGGAGGAGTGCGACCACAAACACCGTGACACGAGATTTTTATATACTCGTATATATGTTGATAGATAAAAAATTTAAATGGAGTTCTACAAATTAAATTTGTTGACAATAAATAAGAAAGAATCCAATAAAAATCTTTCAAATCTACTGCGTCGTTAGCAACAGTTGCTAGCTTGAACAATAACAATAAAACGCGATTATATCCAATGTCGTATTAAAATATAATTTACCAGTTTTTTCCGTCATTCGCGTGATTCATCTGGCTATAGCGGCCATTGTGAATTATTGTGATGATCTGATGAATGTGTGAGACTGTACGGGATGGTGGGTGACGTCAATGGGTTTATGATCACTCTGGAAACACACCTATTAAATCATTAAATGGTCTTAACAACAATAAATAACGATGTGATTTTTATTAAAGTGGTGACTTAAATGCTTTAGAAAATATTTACGTGAGAAGTAAAAAATGTGAAACACATTACATAGTAGTTGATATTGCGACAAGTGGTTCGTATTGGTGGCAGAGAGCGAAACTTATTGCTGAGGAATCCTTGGGTATTTAAAGTGATTTGGTAGTAGCAATATTTCAAGGATTTTGATATCAATTTCAAATTGTCGGTGTACTGGTAAAGTCCATTACGTCACGTTTTTTTATTAAATGACTTAAGGGCCCGCGACACGGTAAGTTTTAAAGCTATTAAAAAAATATATTTTATTCTTGAAAATAATATCTAGACTTTGCCCGCGCCGAAACGCAAATTATATAAAATTCTCTCGATAGAAAAAAATCGCAAAGTATGCTCTAAAAATTATTATAAACACGTTTGTTTTAGTTATTTTACAAGTTATATGTAAGAAAAAATTCAAAGTGTTTCTTTAAATGCTGTTTAAGATAATGCCCGCGACATTTTTGCTCTATTTTAAACGAGTCGTGTTATATTAAACATTTTCGCAATTTTCGCATCGATTTTGTCGCTGTAAATGTTAGCGCTCTCCTCTAACATTCGTAATATCGTATCTCTCCATCTTCTTCTTTTCGAGCCCGGTTGCAGAGCCTTAAGTTTGAAGTTTTACGTAAAAATCGTCCTCTTCCGACTGGCGTACTCCATTAAGTCGAATATTTAATCGTTTTTGATTTAAACGTGTTTTTAAATTCACCATAAGTCATAAGTCCGATATTATTGTCAAGCAAAACACATTAAGTCATACATTATGCTCTGAATGTCAATAATACATCGATTTAGACCGTTAAAACAGAAGCAAAATCCAATATGTCAGCTTTAAAGTTTTGCGGCATTACAGTCAACAATTTTACAGTAATATTAACAAGCAAAGGACAAGTCATTATCGACTGGTAAAACCCACTAAGTCAGGCAAATTTTTTTGTAAATCTTTGATTAATGTTGCTGTTATTGCTATCAACAATATTGTGTATTTTTTTATTTTATTTTTTATTTTTTTTTATTTACAAAAGGATACATAAATTATAATATATTTTTTGCAATAATTAATTACATAATAAATGTATATGATGTATGGGGGGTATTATAATATTGGTTCAATTTATTATTTTTTATTCAGTTCAAATTTTCAGTGTAATTTTTTAGCAGAGTTTTAAATTTTTTTATGTTTCTGTTCATGTTTCTGATTTTTTCAGGTAGTGAATTAAAAAATTTAACTCCGAGATATTTATAATTTAACTGTCCTATTGTTTTTTTTTACATTTTGGAATAGGAAGTATTGATAATGTACTTAAGAATTCATTCTAAATTATAAAATATTAACATTTTGGAGATATCCACTTACGGCCTTTCCAAAATTGCTAAATATTGAAATGCAATTATTTCAGGATTGTGTTATAGTGACTTAGTGGACGTTGCCAGTAATGAATTTTAAAGTTTCTAGCATAAATTGGTACCGCACGTTTTCATCCCGCGACAAAATATCCCCGACACAATATACTCCTACAAAATATCCCTCGATATAATATCTCAAGGACAAAAAAATATCCAACGGACCAAAATCCTCCAACAAAATATCTACTAAAACCTTACCTAACCTAACTGTTATTTATGGTGTAGGCGTAAGATGACATCTTGCTGATCTTAATAAAATGCGCGTGGACGATTTGGTTATTTATTTGCATAATATTGACACGTCTGTGTTGTAAAGCTAAGTGCTAGCTAATAGAGCTGTCGGAGATAAAGGAGAGTGAGCAGTAACATCCATCGCCTTTTATACCATGAATCTGACGTCTCACCTTGCATATTTGAAAAGCAGGAGTACCACCAAAACCATTCTCACGCTTACTTAATCTAATCTGATCTAACCTAACCTAATCTTATTTTACAGTCTACTATTTTTAAATAATAATTTATTGTCTTTACAGGACGTATGCATTATTTTTGTCCCATTTTTTTATTGTTAGGTTAGGTTAGGTTTATTTTGTTGAGGGGTGTTTTGTCTGGAGGATATTTTGACGGAGGATGTTTTGTCCGTACGATAGTTTGACGGTGGTATATTGTCGGCCTATAACCGCATAAATTATTCATTTATGATGTCGTATCTTATTTTGCAAATTTGGAGGCACTCAGGAAAAAATATAATATTCCGACTGAAACGGTTTAAATTGCGTTAGTCCTTGAAATCTATCTAGGGAATATTAGTTGGAGGAACAGATCTTTCTCGATTTTGCCTGGGATTTTGGTATTTTTTTAGCAGAAGCAAACGTAAACGAGAAATTGAATGGGGCCTTTCGCGTCTCGCGGTTACTCGGCGGTAAAATGAAAATCGGATTAAATAATAATATTTCAGAAGTAATGTTGCTTTACCGGAGAAATCTGGGGAAATCTATTTTCTAGACGTTTTCGGCGGATTACTCGAGCTTGATATTAAAAACTGTGCGCTGTTTTTACTCGTACATCTCTTTAAGTAATACGCTTAAATGAATTGAAAATTTCTTAGATAAATTTAATATTTATACTTTTGAATGTAGCTGTAACTTTCTGGTTATCCATTCTTCTTCTTCTTCTTCTTGTGCCTTGTCCGTTCAACGGACGTTGGCTATCATGTTGGCTATGCCGACTTTGTTTACTGCGGCCCGGAACAGCTCCACGGTAGACTGGCCAAACCACTGTCTCAGGTTTTTCAGCCATGAGGTTCTCCTTCTTCCAGGGCCCCGTCTTCCGGCAATCTTTCCCTGCATTATGAGATGCAGGATCTCATACTTCTCTGGATGTCTCATCACATGTCCAAGATATTGAAGTTTTCGGATTTTTATGGTTTTAATTACTTCCTTTTCTTTATTCATCCGAACCATAACATCTTCATTTGTGACCCTGTCCATCCAGCTTATTTTAAGTATTCTTCTGTAGATCCACATCTCGAATGCCTCAAGTCGCCTAATTAATTCTTCAGTAAGCGTCCATGCTTCCATTCCATAAAATAATATAGAAAATACGTAGCATCTGACCATTCGCATTCGTAATCCAAGGTTGAGATCATGACTGCAGAACATTTTTTTCATGCAGATAAAGGTTGCACGAGCTTGCTCAATGCGGCATTTGATTTCAACTGAAGGATCCTATCTATCATTTACATTGCAGCCCAAGTATACAATACTTTGTACCTTCTCCAGTTTTGTTCCAGCAATATAAAGATGTTCATCCAATGCGTTTTTTTTGCTTATGAGCATGTATTTTGTTTTATTTATATTCAGTTCTAGCCCAAAATTCTCACAAGTCTTCACTACTTGATTCAGCAAAAGTTGTAACTCCTCAATGTTACTTGTTAGATACAGATATAAACTTATCCATTATAGACAAATGAAACAATTTAACTTTGTTCGAACCACTTATGTACGAGTATTTGAGTAAATCCGACCGGTTTCGGAACGACCGTTCCTTCTTCAGGGCAAGCGTATACTAATTTGACAATTTCTAAATATGGATGGAAATGCTAAAAATAAAGACCATAAATTGACTAATTCCGGAATATATAAACTCAAATGTAATGATTGTCCCTCATTTTATATTGGAAAAACAACTCGTAATTTTGAAATCAGAACCAAAGAACATTTAAGGTGTCTTAATAATAATAATTTTTTGAGTTCGCTAACCATATTATTGAACAAATAAATAACCATAGTTGTGAAAAAAAATACGGGGATAAATATTCTTCATATTAATCATAAAAGAAAACGTTTAGATAACTTAGAAGCCTTGGAAATAAAAAAAAACCCTTAAAAATAATGAATCTATTTATCAACAAACAAAAAATATTGTCTTATAGCCCAATCATGGATAAATACCTAGCAACGGCTCCACCCCTACCATAATAATACATTGTTCCCATCCACTATTTAGAAACTGTCAAATTAGTATACGCTTGCCCTGAAGAAGGAACGGTCGTTCCGAAACCGGTCGGATTTACTCAAATATATAAGTGGTTCAAACAAAGTTAAACTGTTTCATTTAACTTTAATATTTCTTTATTTGTTTTGAATTGAATTTTTGCCTTGCTGGGCTTTTACAAAGAATTCAAGAACATAATACTAATGAGCTGAATTCGTTTTTTTTGAAAAAGTTTTCATATTACTTTGTCGTAACGTTATTGTAAAATTCAATAACACTATTATTCAATGTATAAAAATAGTTATTTATAAACAAGTTCTGCTTTGTAATTATTATTTATGCGTTACAGCTGTTTCGCCCTCTGAAGGCATTATCAAACTGTGGTCGTTACCACCTACAGACGATGAATTTATATCATTATTTAATCATTTAATCATTTCTAGACAGGTACTTATGATGAAAAATAAATTGCTTTTTTTATTACCTGCGCCCCATATTAACTTCCCAGTAAAATTATTGAAAATACTAATGGTTAAGTTTTCCAATCAACCACAGTTTGATAATGCCTTCAGAGAGCGAAACAGCTGTAACGCATAAATAATAAATTCAAAGCAGAATTTGTTTACTATAAATTGTTTTTATACATTGAAAAATAGTATTATTGAATTTATAAAGATTAAAATGGAGTTCTACAAAATAAACTTAATAACAATAAATAAATTAGTGTAGAATTTTGCACAAACGAGTTCAACCGGTGTATACGAATATTATTTTTTCTCCCGTTAAATAGACTTTTAAGTAGACATTTGTATATTTTGAAGTGAAAACTTCATTAGCACCGTTGTGATTAGAAACACCGTGAAACAAAAAATAGCGACACTAAAAAGAGACAAACAAATACATCGATTGGATTTGACCTGCGAGAGAACGAGGTAGTATGTAATAGATCTCCTCTTTATGCGGTTCTTCGTAACCTCCTATTCTTGTCTATTTTAGTTTTCTGAAGGTTTCGCTTATACCACGTGTGAATTGCACACTCTAGCGAGTAGCCGGCATAAGTTGCAATGCAACTCAAAGAAAGAAAGTGTTGGCGTTTTAATTCTGTCCCCTTCCCCTCCTGCATTCCCTTTCCCTCTTCTCTTTACACCCTTTCCCTCCTGCCCCCCTCCCCCATCCCCTCTCGTGACCCCCCAATCACCTTAGTTCCCCTCCCCCCTCCCTGCCGCTAAACTACGTGAAATCTCAAAATGTTTATAAATTTTATATTTAATTAAATGAAGACAATATTAGCGAAACTCAATCGAAAATCTGGAGACTGAAAAATCAGAAAAAGATATTGGCTCCGCTGGGACACGAACCCAGGACCCTTTGCTTACATGGCAAGTGCTCTACCGATTGAGCTACGGACCCCATATCAAATTCGGTCACTTTTAACTGTATCATACTTCGACTAAGAAATACCAACATTATCTTCATTTTTCTTAACGCACATACTATTGGCTGCTATCTTTATATATTTGATTGCAAGATTCAACTCGAACTAAATGCTATCTAGATAGTGTCTGGATAATTTTTTATCCATTTTATTTTTAATACGCGACATCTATTGACTTTTCTGCAAGTCTAGGATGAATATTTATTTTAATTTTTTAAACTTTACGAGTAAAACCTCAAATTATAATATTTAATTAAATGAAGACCATGGTCCCAGAAAGTCCCAATAGTCAAAGATATTGATCCCAATATCTTTTTCTGATTTTTCTGTCGGTTTACATATATATAGTTCCCGTGAGCACTTAGGCTATTGTACTATCCCAAGTATCTATAATAGACTCATTGTACTATCTCCTATTTTACATCATTCCTTTGACAATAACCCATCCCCTTTTACAAAGTTCACCAGGATTGTCATTGGAAATGAAGCTATGTCTTCTGGTTCGACAATGTGTCTTCCCAGGTCTCATTTCCCTCGTCACTCCTTCTTGGTTCCACAAAGGCCCCGCGCTGAAAGAGTGCCCTTTCCCTTGGTTCCCTGAAGGCCCCACAAGCAAAGAGTTCATGAAGGTGGAATCAGCTCACCTCTCCACGATTTCTCCTCTCTACTGGCCCCAGGAAGGAAGTCCACAAAGTTGGCCTCAGAACTCCTAGGTTTCCAAAAAAAAGCCCCTAGTTTTCGAATGGTCCAATTTCTTGTCCCACGAGTTACCAGGGTAATAGAAGGTCCACTCCAGCAGAGCCCCGATTGCTGGAGTAAAGTCCAAATACTCCGAGATGCGACCTTGTTTCTCGGAGGCACCGATCGTGACACCGTTCGTGACACTGTTCCCCAGGACATTCAGCCTGATTACGGTAGCTCACACCTTAGCCTGGGATGGCTATTGCAGGTTTGTGTTTCCACTCCCTGAGTGACATTCCCCACGCTAGAATTGAAAATGACATGATACTAGTATTTAAACAAATAAACATCGATATCTATGAGTATATCAAGCAAAATTCAAAATATTTGAATAGTGCGTACGAATGCAATAGAAGCTGTATCATCCTCTCTGCCTACCCCTGCGGATAACGATTTGATGGTTAGTTAAGTGGGACTATATTGATTTTGTAGTCTAGAGTCTGGATAATAGATTGGCAATTATTATGTTCACAGGTTTCAATGACTCGATGGAGATTTTGTTTAATTTTTATTTGCTTGTTTATTTTTCATTCCGAAAATACAAGACAATTTAATACCCGCCCTTTCAAAGTGAAATTAGCCAAGTCAATAAACTTAGGAAAGAATCCACTGAATATAAAACAAACCGATAAATTCTTATTACGAGCGAATCCGTGGATCTGAAGAAAGGTAAATTTTACCTTACTTCTGCTGAAATGAATCGAAGTCTAGCGAACCGAAGTTCGCGGGTTCAAAACCCGGCCTGCGAAGGTAAATTTAATTTTATCGATTTGGGTTATTTCACAAAAATTAATGATTAAAAATTAAAAATAATAGATGATATTATATTTGCGGAACCCTCTAGAGTGGAAGATAATCTCAGTATCGCTCTGGTGTAAGACCATCATTCAGAATTGAAACGTTGCTTGAAGTGGCTTTCGCCGTGTGTGGTTACCAGATCTAAATAGCCAAGAATTTTCCTACCTTCCATTCAGTCTTACAATATACCTAACCCAATTGGAAATGCCATCCAGGCATTGTTGGGACTCTTGTGCGGTATTCAAATGAAAAGATAAAGAAAAATACGTGATTTTTTGCCTTAAATTTTTCTTAAAATTGTGAATATTATAATAATACAAATATTTGCAATTTTGTAACTTGTAATTTATACTGATCTTCCATTAAAAGGATTTTGTTTGTGGATATCTAGGTACTTCCTCACCTTCCTCTTCCCCATCTTCTTCCCCAATTGGGAATGCACAATATGTGGTCTCACCGGCTCCGGGTTAGCCAGGAACAATTGCTACTTTTGTGCGTTATTCTCATTTTTTTTTAATATTTTGTCGATTTTTCTTTCGTGGATTAGTTAAAATGTTTAGGACCTAACGGGCCTTTTTCGCGATGATTTTTTTTACTCAGTTTCCGTATGGGCTTCGACTAAGTATAATCTTGATCGAAGCCTTTTACCTTTTCATACGGAAATGAAAAAGGCATAGAGGGCAGTAGTGGTTACCTATTAAGGCGGTAAACAACCCTAATAATTTTTTTTTGCTCAAAACTCACATTTTAATAATTTCTGGCGAATTCGTAACTATAATACCTTTTTTATTTCAATGCCACACAAGGGATGCGGGTAATTTACAATTTAGATTAATAAAAACAGTACCTTACCATTAATGTATTTTACGTACAACGATTTTAAAACTTTTTAACCATTTTTCAACTATAAAGTTAGCGGTAAGCACCAGATTTTATTTTTTTAAGACCATGAATTAATAACTTCGGAAGGACAACATGGAGACACATTTTAAATATTTGTAACACGTTCTTCAGAATTAATTAAAATGAACGCGGCGGATAGGTCCAATCTCCAGGCCTGCTAGGGTGAATTCGTCCGTATGTTCATCCAATGCGCCGTGCCGCAGGGTATATTTGTTTACACGCTTTCTTCACTAACGTCGTTAATTCCCACATTATTTTCTTTTTCTTCTTTTCTTTGATACGTCAAATTCGACACTAGTTCCGTCCAATACACGGGTCGCGAGTCGCAATTTGTATACACGGCTTCTTTACTTACGTCTTTAAGATTCTGAATACATTTTAGGGGATATTGTCGTCCTGAGCATTTTGCTTTTTTAACAGATCGTACGTAATTTGGCGAAATCAGTTTTCTTTCAAGTCGGTATTAATGTCACTTCTTGGGAATACCAGTTCAGTAGTTAAGTCCTACTTTGAAGTCAGAAGGGAATAAAGAGCGCCGAGGCATTATTTGGTTTGGCGTGGGAAGGCTCTATTCACACCGAGCATTTTAACAGCGCCAGGGCATTTTAACAATACAGACAATTTCGCACTTGTCAACTTGACGTTTTAATTTTTATGAATTACTAGCAGGCAGTACCTACCCGGATACGTCCAAAATCAAAATTCATTTTACGGTATTATTGAAAATCCGTGCTGAAAAGTTGGGATAGCCTTAAAATTTTTGGCAGAAAAGCTGTGGAAATTTCTTCACATCAGAGCTCACCGTTTGCTATGTTTTAGTAAAGCCTCGATTACATTGAGCGAGTTTAAAACTAGAGAAGGTACAAAGTATTGTATACTTGGGCTGCAATGTAAGTGATACCAACCAAGTGTGCAACCTTTATCCGCATGAAAAAATTGTTCTGCAGTCATGATCTCAACTTTGGATTACGAATGAGAATGGTCAGATGCTACGTGTTTTCGATATTATTTTATGGAATGGAAGCATGGACGCTTACTAAAGAATTGATTAGGCGACTTGAGGCGTTCGAGATGTGGATCTACAGAAGAATACTTAAAATAAGCTGGATGGACAGGGGTACAAATGAAGATGTTATGGTTCGGATGAATAAAGAAAAGGAAGTAATTAAAACTATAATAATCCGAAAACTTCAATATCTTGGACACGTGATGAGACATCCGGAGAAGTATGAGATCTTGCATCTCATAATACAGAGAAAGACTGCCGGAAGACGGGGCCCTGGAAGGAGAACCTCATGGCTGAAAAACCTGAGACAGTGGTTTGGCCAGTCTACCGTGGAGCTGTTCCGGGCCGCAGTAAACAGTGTCCGCATAGCCAACATGATAGTCAACGTCCGTTGAACGGACAGGGCACAAGAAGAAGAAGAAGAGTTTAGAAGCTACTAGCCGGCAAGTTTAAAAGCGGCCGAATCGGCGATTGTGATTGTGATGGTGACACACAAAACTTTCCACTCGCTCTGTAGCAAACTAGTCGTTATTTGTGAGCTAAAATAACGACTCTCGCTCGAACTAATTCTGTCGACATTTTGTAGAAAACTGACATACTCCCAGCTAGCTCTCTAGCGACAATGATGACACAGGGCTAGTTTACTAACTAACAAGCCCACACGCTAGCGAGTAGCGGACAAAGTAGCCCCCCTTTCAACTTTTTTCGGAGATAGTTCACAATCTGCCATTACTACGCTACGTATTTACTTACGCTAGCAATTATGATTACAAAGAGCGAGTTTACTAGCAGATAGTGAATTCGCCAGATAGTAAGTAAACTCGCTCAATGAAATCGAGGTTTTAGATAATTATTCTTATTTGAAAAAGATACGTTTATGCGAACACTTGCGGAATAAAAAAGTTTTATACAACATGACCACAATTTTGTCACGGAACACACAAACTGATTTACAGACAGACAAAATACAAAGCGCTGGGGTTAAAACAGGATTTCATTTCACTCAATCAGTATTCAGTTTTTCTGCTTACTTTTGATCATTAAAATAGTGACCAAAAAATAAAAAATCCCATTTTTGGTGTTCCTACCCAGGCGTCGCGGGTTTAATCGTCGGCTGGTTAAGCCCTTCACCACAAGCTAATTTTTACTCTTTTAATGATGGAAGTAGAAAGCAATCATAATGATATTGTCAGGTAATTATGTAACTATGGTGTACCTATTGGTTAGAAATGTATTTTCAAGATTTTCAACATCGTTCAATTTTTGACGTTAGTATAGTCAGTTATACTTTTACTTTTAGTAGTTTTGTGGTATCTCAGCAGAAGTCAGTTAAGTATTATTTTAGAAGAGTTTCATATATCGTCGTTCGTGTCTACCAACGGTTATGATAATAGCCGAAGGTATGTGGTAGACAGGCAGACGCCATCAGTGTCGCGGATCCGCAGCGGTGATGCCATCTTGACGGATTTCACGTCAAATCTGGCAGATTAGAGGGCCTCGAAATGGGAGAATTTGTCTGTAATGTGATAAAACCTAGGATACGCAAATCTATGGAGAAAATTTTATCACTCAAATTCTCTACTCTACGTTCCTGTAGTCTATCTGTGGTCCTATACAGAGATTTTGTATTTTATTAGTATCTCATTACTATTATGTATAGATTGAAAGACTTATAGTTCGATCACAGTTACTGTGTATTGTTATTTCGTACTTCACAAATATGGCTTAAGAGCGTTTAACCAGCCAGCGGACGAAAATCCACATTTCGTCGAAAGTTGTTCTTACGATCGTGCAGGGCGGTTACAATGAGAAAGATTAATTATTCTCCGTACCAGCTTTTTTAAATTATAACTCAATATCGAATTTATTTCAATTCAAATTAGCTTTAATTTATACCTTCATCCAAAAATGCTGAAAGGTGTGATGATAAAACTATTAAAATAATGTACTTTTTGTAGTTATTTTTTGATTATAAGTATTTATCATTTTTCAATAATGTCTAAATTTAATAAGAATGTTAAAAAAATCTGAAATATATTAGTTTGTAAGTGCGCAAATAAATACACAAACGGACCAATTTTCGCCAAGAAACACATGTACGTATATATTTTTTAATGATTTTATTGAAACTAAAATTAAAATTCTAAAACATACGTTTGCTAGATAATGTATTGATTTATTTTACTGCATGATTTTATTATTTGAAATGGGTGTGGTATAATACAAAAACTTTTTTGAAAATTGAACAAATCTGCCAACGACCTATGGAATAACCTTATTATACTAAAAATTAAAAAATTTTCTCAAAATTTATTACATACGAATGCTAGATAAAAGAACAATCTTTCGAAATCCATTTATAATTTTTTGTGGAAAAGAGTCAATACGTCTAAAAACTTTTTTGAAAATGACGTATTTCCGGTTTTCTCTGGTAATGCCCTCTTAAGAGGACACATGTCCTTGTAACTGGGAAGCTAGATTTTGTCTGAAGAGCTCTCGCAAAATAATGACTTGCCTGCCTGTTTTCAGCTATCTTCCACACACGTCGTAACCGACACCATATTACCCGAATATAGAATAAACGGGATACAATGTCATATACTGATATTATGATACTTTACAATACCTACAATACAATCGAGAATAAACGGGTAATTCATAAGTAACAGTTGCGAAACAAAAGGGTTTAAAAAACGACCAAGGTTATTGGCATTGGTGGGAACAAGGTTACGGGTCTGAAAACCGATGAAGCGCAAATAATAGAAATCGACCATGTATTTTTTCTGTTTCACACATACCTCTTTCCGTCCTTCTCATAAAAAAATACAGTATCTACTCTTAAGTACCTGTAAGGCCTGTTAATATTACTGGTATATTTTGGTATACAATGGTGAGTTCTGGTGCGATGAAAATAGTACAGTTGTGTTTTGTTATGGTCAATTTCTTGGTTGAATCAAATATTTGTAACGTTATTTCCACCATGAGCTAAAAAGCTTTGTAATGTCAACTTAACTGTTCAACAATGGACTGAACTTTTTTTCAAATGTTCAATTAGAAAAAAAACATTTAAAAAAAAAGTGATCAAATCATTGTGGAAAAAACGAACATAAAACTAGTGTGATGCATCATTTTCAATTTGGGAGGTGAGTATGGGTACTGCCGCCCCGGGAACCATTTATTGGATAACGAACACTTCTGCCATAGGTCGCCCAAGTGTTTCGCTACGTTTGGTGATATAGCAGAAGTGCCCGGGTTCATGGGGGGAGGTTGGTCTAGGTATTGGCGGCAAATACATTTGCCCACCTACTGCATGGCGGACCGGATCAGGAGAGATTGGTTGAGTTGTCTAACCTAGACCTCTCCACCCGGACTCCCTTGACGCATCGCCTTGCACTGCAGTGGGAGGGATTGATTCATACGTCCTTCTTTCCTGGACACATTAACCCCAAGATTCCTACCCACCCCTCGTACCTTTTTCCTTACCAAAATTTCTCTCCTTCCTTTCCCTAAAAAGACCCTCCACACAGATGACCCTCCACACCCATCCCTAAAGATGACATAAGTTCTAAGGGAATTTTCTACTCACGGCCTCCTGTGTGGAGCTAATGGGGAAAAAAATATTTATCGTGTATATTGTTTTGTTTGTATTGCAACGTTTGTAGTTTGCTGTTTGTAAAGTTATAAATACAATCCGAAGGCTTGCATACGGTAGAATCCATGGTCACGAGTCAGTTCCTGAGAACACCTCGGTGGGAAACCGGTTTGGAATATTTTTAGTCAAAAGGTCTCACGCCCCCGTAGTATTTGGTACTTACTGGGGTACACTGAACCGCTGGCAAAATGCTGTTCTGTTTGTTACAATATTGAACTAACTTTAAATTAACCATAATTAACGCGCTTCAAGGCAATATTGGAATCAAGTTAACTGGTCTAACAAACCTTGCATTACTTGAATTGTTGATTCACTTATGGATATAAATAAAATAAAATATTCCGTACAATATTATTTATAAATGTAATAACTAAGATCATCAGTCGCCTTACGTCTCTGTCTTGACATATGCTCACTTTCGCATTTTGTACCAAACAACTACTGCAAGCGGCGGCACCACGATCTACTACGCATAATTGCATAAATCCATATGGCAAAACTAACGTATTGGTTCAGCACAACATGACACGGGATATGGTGCTGTCAAACAGGACGTCTCTTGATTTTTTTAATAACCTTGAATGCCAAGCAAATAATTTCTCAGATGAGATTTCAGATTTTCATTGGCAAAAGTATTGCTGTTATTTATTTTTATGGTGTTACTAGCTGGTTCCCGGCATGCGTTTCTATGCCATTTAATAAAGAAATTGTTTCTCCCTGAGTGTCCTTTCCCATTCGTCCTGTTCCCCTTCCGCCTCCCCTTCTTCTCCAGCGTCCTCTTCCCCTCACGCGTTCCCACCCCGTCACCTCTTCCTTCCCTCTCCCCACTCCACTCCCCCCCCTTTCCCCTTCCCGCGAACCCCCCTCCCGAGTTCCCCTCCCCCCTCCCCCTCCCCCCTCCCAGGGTCCCCTCCCCCTTCCCTGGTTCCCCTCCCCCATTTCTCCCTCTCTCCTTTCCATAGCAATAGCTGCTTCCTCGCGTGCCACTAATAGCAATTCTTTTATACAAATTTCATAATGCCAAAGCTCACCGGAAGTTATATAAAAACCTTGTTCTGACAATAACGAATACACAAAAAAAAGAATTATCCAATTTTGTGCAGTCGTTCGAAAGTTATGCGCTTAACAACACATTCAGCGATTCATTTTTATATTATAGATGCCACGTTACGTTACCTCCTTATTTAGCCAACGTTTCGGGCAAAGTCCAGTATCCATCATCGAGGCAGAGAGTGAATGAAGATGGAAACTGTAATGCTGTCCTAAACGTTGACTAAAGAAGGAGATAGCATAACACCTCCTTGAACTCCAAAAATAAATAATGGTAAATAATGTATTTTTCACATCATACTTTTTTTAAATATGACTTAAAATGGGTTGTTTCACAGAATTTGAACAATTTGAAATTGTATTTTAAAATATGAAACTACTATTCAAGTTCGGTACTATTATTACACCATACTATTTTTTCACAATACACGGATTGTAACATTACTTTAAAGGTTAACATGTAAATTTTATGAATTGTCTAAATTCTGAAACAACCCGTCCTTAATAATTACCACCTGTGTTATCATCAAGGAAAAAATATTGTATAATTACCACTAGTTAAAAAAAATTACATAAAAATACGTAAAAGATTTAATAATTATTACTTATGTACTAATAATCTTGTCGATTAAAAAAATGATAACATTTATGTTGAAAAAAATATATGTAGTCTTTTATACTCCTTAAAAATAAAATGATACGTCTCATACAACGCCCTTGAGGTGTTTTCCAAAAACGGCGCTCTACAAATTATCTATTTATTATTATTGTTAATAATATAGATACCTACCTTTTCCTTTGATATTCTGACTCTTGATAAGACTTAAGTATTTGATTATCTTGTTCTTGCCATGTTTTCCTCGGGCGTGCCCCAAGGACTTCTACTACCATATCAATATATGGATATAAAACATAAGGTTCCATGACAGTTGATCCGGCGACATTTGGTCCGGCGACATTTGGTCCGGCGACATTTGATCCGGCCGACATTTGATCCGGCCGACGTTTAATCCGGCTGACACTTGATCCGGCGGACATTTGATCCGGCGACAATTGATCCGGCCTGATCCTTTAGAAGATTTTTTCTACAGGTAAGTATCTAAAGAGGATATACGGCCGTACAACCAAAGTCGATGTACTTATATCTGAAGGCATATTTAGTGAAAATATAAGTGCAGTCGGTTTAACAAAAAAACCGTAAAAGATTCCTAGTGGGGAGGGGAAGGAGATGTGGAAAACGTACCTGGCTATACAGATCTAGTCACGTCATTTCAAGTAATCCGACTAAACCTACATACACTGTACACCAGCGAACAAATTACAAAAATCATATGATATAATTTTTTTATATTTGTATTTTTATTTTTTAGAACTTTTATCATAACACAAGAGTCCCAACTGCTTCCAACCGTCTGGAGCTAGTGAGACTATAGCATTCCTCATTTTGATATGTTGTGAGGCTGAAGATAGTGGGGAGGAGAAGGATATGTGAAAAATTTTCCTGGCTATTCAGATCTAGTCACCAAACACGCCTAAAGCTATTTCAAGTAACGTTTCAATTCTGAATGAATACTGACGAATAGCAAAATACGACATTCTTATATGTGCAACACCTACTTAAGATTTAGAAGGCGGATATGTTTACCGTCGCCCCGGTAACCATTTATTAGAACCAACATTCCCGCCATAGGTCATCCCAAGTGGTTCGATACGTTTGGTGAATTATAAGGATTGCCCGGGTTCTTGGAGTGACATTTGTCCAGGTCTTGGTGGCGAATGCTTTTCCTCGCCTACTGCGTGGCGGTCCGGATCGGGAGAGAATGCTTAAGGCAGACATAATCAAGACCTTTCTAGCCGGACTTTCTCGACCCATCGCCTTGCACCGCAATTTTTCTGGCTATTCAGATCTAGTCACCATACACGGCTAAAGCAATGGCTGAAATGTCAAGTAATCACACTAAACCTGCATATACTGAACAACAGCTAATTTTTTTTTTTTAAATCATGTGTTATAACTTTTTTATATATTATTTAAAACACAAGAGTAACAACTGCTTCTAACCGTCTGGAGCCAGTGAGAATATGTAATTCCAGATTTTGATATGTTGTGAGGCTGAAGATAGTGGGGAGGAGAAGGAGATTTTGCTAATTTGAAAAAATGCTCACAACATATCAAAATTGGGAATGCCATAGTCTCACTGGCTCCAGACGGTCGGGAGCAGTTGGAACTCTTGTGTTATAGTTAAGTTCTAAATAAAAATAAACATATTAAAATATTTATATCATATGATTTTTTTTAATTTGTTCGCTGGTGTACAGTGTATGTAGGTTTAGTCGGATTACATGAAATGACTTTAGCCGTGTTTGGTGACTAGATCTGAATAGCATTTTTTCACATCAGCAAAATGTTCCATACCTCCTTCCCCTCCCCACTATCTTCTGTCTCACAACATATTGAAATCGGGAATGACATAGTCTCACTGGCTAACTGGTTAGAAGCAGTTCGGACTCTTGTGTTATACTTATATAATAAATAAAAAAAGTTTTAACATATTATTTTTTAAAAAATGGCTTTTTTTACATGAGCTCCACACAGGAGGCCCTGAGGAAAATAATTTCCCTCAGGGCCTATGTCATCTTTGGGGATGCTATGTAGAGGGTATTTTAGGGAAAGGAAGGAGAGGAGAGTTCTGGGAAGGAAAATGGTTTAAGGGGTGGATAGGAATCTGGGGTTCAGTGTGTCCTGGTCATCCGCCTCCAAGACCTAGACAAACCTCACCCCATGAACCCGGACACCCCTGCTAAATCACCCAACGTAGCGAACCACTTGGGGTGACCTATGGCAGAGGTGTTGGTAATCCAAAAGTTCTAAAAAATAAAAATACAAATATAAAAAATCTATATCATATGATTTTTGTAATTAGTTCGCTGGTGTACAGTGTATGTAGGTTTAGTCGGATGACTAGATCTGAATAGCCAGGTACGTTTTCCACATCTCCTTCCCCTCCCCACTACCCTCAGTATCACACCATATCAAAATTGGGTATGCCATTGGCACTCACTGGCTCGAGACGGTTGAGAGCAGTTGGGACTCTAGTGTAATTTTCAGATAAAAAAGTTAAACGTAAGTAGGAATCTTTTACGGTTTTTTTGTTAAACCGACTGCACGTATAAGTATGTCGTATTTTGTATTGCCGCATGCTTCTTCGGAGAGTCGAAATTATTGTTAGTAAAAATATTTTTACAGCGGATTTTCACTAAAGATGCCTTCAGATATAAGTACATCGACTTTGGTTGTACGGCCGTTTATCCTCTTTAGTTACTTACCTGTAGAAAAAATCTTCTAAAGGATCAGGCCGGATCAATTGTCGCCGGATCAAATGTCCGCCGGATCAAGTGTCGGCCGGATCAAATGTCGGCCGGATCAAATGTCGGCCGTATCAAATGTCGCCGGACCAAATGTCGCCGGACCAAATGTCGCCGGACCAAATGTCGGGTCACCAAAACATAAAAACAAATGAAATTTTGGAGGACCTAAGGTAGCGATGTAGGCTTGTTGAAAAAGTATCGATATATCGATGTATCGATATTTTTAATTCAATATATCGATATTTTAAGCCGATATATTTTGATCCGATGTATCGATATATCGATACAAAATATCCAATATCGAAAATTGTATCAAAAGGATATTTTTATTTATTTATGTATTTAAAGTCACTAGAATTCAAAACCGTATAGGAACGAACGGAAAAAAGTAACTGTATTGGGTCATGACATCTGGCAGTTGAAATTTTAACTATTAAAAGCTTACAAATCTATTGTCTTTGCATTAGTATTTGTATCACTAATACTATCTCATGTGTGTAGGTACATACATAGAAATGTATTCTATTTTTTGCCATTTTTTCTAAGCCACTCCTATGTGTTGGTTCCAAATTGTCTATAATTATTGACCATACCGTATTCCAAACACGAAGTCCTTTTTGACAGATTAATACGCCAATAGAATGTTACTGAGACGAATACAAAATTTGCACATTGTGTATAAAAATTACTATTACTAATATTGAGATGAATACAATATTATTTTAAAAACGCAAAATCTCTTGAAAATTTGATAAGAAAATATGTTGAAAAAAATATCGATACATCGATATTTTTTCCTCGATATATCGACGTCAATATTGATATTTTAATAAATATCGATACATCGATATATAGATTTTTTTTTTCACTTTCGACATCCCTATAGAGAGGTACCGACTTCTGTCACATTTTATTGACGATCAAATCCATTTAAAGTATTTTGAGCAGAGGTCCGTTCAAATGTCAACAATTAAAAATGCATTTTATCGTTTTATTATCAATCTAGTGTGACGGAGTGGAAACAATTCAACTTTAATTTTGTAATGCGTTTTGACCTTGTGTTTAACAACGGGAAAGGCAATGAAATAACTCAAGAGGTAAGGCAAATGACTCGACACATTATTTTATTATTTTTAGCGGTAGTTAATTTATAAAATATATTCCTACCTGTAATCGTTTAGTGGAAGTAAAACATAATTTTTTATCATTAAAGAAGAATATAATACTAATAAATCCAAACAAAACATGAAACAGAATGAGAGAAAGAAAAATAAAAAGGTAACGGTCGCAACCGGAACTCGAACCCAGGATCTCTTGTCTTACCGGGACGCAGCGCCTTAACTAATCGGCCATTGGAACCTATATTTTTTCTTTGTCATTTTTGTCGATCTCATATTTCAAATTCAGAATTAACAATATTGTCCTCAAATAATTTTCCCCATAATTTTGACAGCTATCCTTTTTAAAATGCTTTTTTATAATCTAACTAGCAAACCTTCAAGCCGTTTTCAGAAAGTTTGGACCGCCAAATAATTTGGACTTGGCATACACTCCTTGCTTCACTCACATTCATGCATACCCTTCTATTTAATCTGACTTGATATGACTCACTCGTACTCTCTATTACTAGTATTTGGTTCGATAACATCGGCTTTGCATTATTTAAGGCGCCGCAACCGGGCTCAAAAGAAGAAGATGGAGAGATATGAAATTACGAATGTTAGATGAGCGCGCAAGTATTTAAAGCGACAAAATAGATGCGAAAATTGTAAAAATGTTGAATAAAACGTAACTCTTTTTTCGTTATTTGTTTTTGGGGTGTTATGCCGTGTTGCGCTACCTCCTTCTTTAGCCAACATTTCGGACATCGTTGCAGTGTCTATCATCAGGGCAGATCCGGTAGATGTGCACATCTGCCCTGATGATGGACACTGCAACGATGTCCGAAACGTTGGCTAAAGAAGGAGGTAGCGCAACACGGCATAACACCCCAAAAACAAATAACGAAAATGCTTTTGGCTGTGAAAATCTTAAAGTTAACAAAATATAACTCGTTTAAAATAGAGCAAAAATCTCGCCGGGGTTGTCTTAAACAGCATTTAAAGAAACACTCAGTTTTTTCATACGTATAACTTGTAAAATAACTGAAACAAACGTATTTATAATAATTTTTGGAGCATACTTTGCGATTTTTTTCTACCGAGGAAACTTTATATAATTTGTGTTTCGGCGCGGAGAATGTCTAGACATTATCTTCAAGAATAACATATATTTTTTTAGAACTTTTAAACTTAACGTTTTTAAGGGAGATATGTAATAAATCGTTAGAAATTCGGGTAGCGGCGGTTTAACAATCGCCACATTTATCACACGATCGTACATGGTTTAAAACTAAGAGTATGGATATTAATCATAGTTCCATGGTTTAAAAGCACATATGCCTATGGGATTTCATTCCAACAGCATTCTGTTTCCTTTCATCTTTTTTTTCCTGTACTTCAATCAAACCTCACGATACTTTCGCCTACGGCCTACGCAATGAAAATAGAAATACTTTCTAGCGGAAAGTCAGTGAACTTTAAGCTTCTCAAATCAAATTTACCTTTTTAACATTCGCTACATCCTGGGGTGAGATCTTTGACCTATGCTAATATCAGTCGTGATTGAATTTAGGGGTAATAAGCCGTGTTGCGCTCACTCCTCCTTTAACCCATCAAGGAAATTTGTTCGGTTTTCGAAACAAACCACATAGGTCTCATAGAAATTGTTATCATAGAAATATGATCTCACTAGCTGGTACTCGACAAGCGTTGTAATGCCATTTAAAAAATAAATTGATTTATCCTGCATGTCCTTTCCCATGCGTCCCCGTTTTCTTCCCGAGTCCCCTTCCTCTCCGGCGTTTCCCTTCCGCCTTTCCTGCTTTCCTTCTCCCTCGTCACCCCTCTCGCGAATCCCACTTTCCATTGTTCCCCTCCCCTCCTGCCATTCCTCCCGACCGAAATATATGAAATACAAACATTTTCATTTATTCGAATTTCACAACGCCAGAGCTTACCATTATATATAGCCTACATCATCTTCGCGGGGGTGCACACAACAATTTTCCAAAATTCCATCGCAATCGTATGTACGGTATGGCTGCGCAGACGACCCGACAATTCGTCCTGCGACAATTCATCCGGCGACAGTTCATCTTGCGACAGTTCATCCTGCCGACAGTTCATCCTGCCGACAGTTCATCCTGCCGACAGTTCATCCCGCCGACAATTCATCCGGTGACAATTCATCCTGCCTGATCATTTAGAAGATTTTTATTAAGTAAGTATGCAAAGAGGATATACGCCGTACAACCAAAATCGATATACTTATATCTGAAGGCATCTTGAGTGGAAATCCGCTGTAAAAATATTTTTACTAAATAGGTTAGGTTAGGTTAGGTTAGGTTAGGTTAGGTTAGGTTAGGTTGGGTTAGGTTAGGTTAGGTTCGAAGTGCGCCGGATCAGCTAGTATTATTATATAAATAAAATAATAATAATAATAATATAGTTGATTCAAGAGGAAGGTTTATATCTATAATACATGCTTATTATAGTAGAGAAAAGCCGATAAATTCAAATATTCAATTCAGGCAGCGGGCAGCGGGCAGCTGGCAAGCGGGTGGTGTGGATTTTATAAAGGTTGGGAATGGCGTTGCGTTTCGTTAGACACAGCAACGTGTGGCCGGGTCTGCTAGTGAGATAATAAAATAAAAATTGAATTAAAAAACATTTTGAAATAGTCCATTTATTTGAATTTTGTTGCAAAACGGAAATATTTTGACTCTCTGATAAAATACGATCGAGGCCTAAGGGGTTAACCAACATTTCGAACGCTGAAGATTTGTAGATAGTAGTGAAACGTGAGTTATTTGTGGAATACTTATTCTACGGGTATTTCGAAGGAATGGATAAACAAAATGTAAGATACTATGCTCAATTACAACCGGTGGTTACGCCCATGCACATACCTACTCATACACATACCTACATAGCACTGTCACTGCTTGGGATTGGTATTAATTATTGTGGCAAGTTCCTTTGTCCTACCTATTCCCAATTGCCTACCCGTAAATCTTACCCACAATCTTAATCAGTCTGTAATAAAACTCCCGCCGCGAGATAACACTGTGCTCTGCTCCGGTTACCGCCATTAAAATAACTCCGCTGTGTACTATAAAAATAACGAAATTCACGCCTATTGTTTTTTGTGCCTGTTGGATGGAGAGAGAAATCAGATGAGGGCATTCCAGCTTACAAATTCTTGCATCCTTTTGGTGAGTCTATGGGAGTTGTTTTGCAACTCTCATAATAATTATTAAATCTATTCTAATATGCAGGGTTCTGTTAAAATAAAATAAGAAGAATGGTACTCACTTGGTTTATTGACAAATAACAATTACTAAATAATAATGAACAGAGATGTTGCTTGTTGCACCTATTGTCACGGAGTGACAGGCCGTGCCGCGTCTCTCCCCACCTCGCGTCCCAATGGTGGTGGGAGTATCGACACTCCACATGCCTCCCCTCCTAGAATGATGATCATCCTTCCTGAAGTCCTCCTTGAATCCTCTAGCAGGTGGATGAAATATTGGACTGAAGAGGTATATGTACATGACAGAGAGACAGAAGATTGTATGGAATGATGGGCACAAATGTTCGAAGATATCTCGTGCCTAGTATGCCCATCTTTCAGGGAATCTAACTCGCCTACCCGATCGAGTTTTTCTCTCTGGTGCTTTCTCAGGAATAACTGTTGTGGTCGGTTTAATAGTGGGGATTTCTTTATCCTCCAAATCTGTTGGGAGAAAAGCAGGTTTCAGCCTATCAATGCTTATGTACTTTTGATGGCCACGTATTTCCACCAACATTTTCTTAGAATCCCTCATCAATACTTTGAAGGGTCCTTCATATGGCGCCTGCAAGGGAGCTTTTACTGAGTCTGTTCGAATGAAAACATGAGTGCAAGTTCCCAATAAACCGTGTACAAAAGGTTTATCATGGTTATGGTTTGTAGCTGGTATGGGTTTAATATCTTTCAACATATCGGTGACCTTTCTAGCAAACGTCTCTGGATCTGTTGGTGTTGTCTCGGTGAAAAAATCTCCCGGGAGCTTAAGCGGAGTTCCGTATGTCATTTCCGCGGGTGATGTTTTTGCATCCTGTCGAACGCAAGATCTGAGGCCCAAGAGAATCAATGGAAGTCTCTCTGACCAACTGCTTGTGGAAGCTACTTTTAGAGCCCCTTTTAGTGTTCGATGCCATCGCTCTATTAGGCCGTTTGCTTGCGGGTGGTACGCTGTTGTTCTTAAGTGTTTTACACCACACAATTTCATGAGGTCTTCGAAGAGCTTACTTTCAAATTGACGTCCTTGATCCGACGTTATTGTATCGGGCACCCTAAACCTAGCTATCCAGTTCTCCATGAGAGCGAGAGCAACTGTCTCTGCCATGATATCCTTAATGGGAATCGCTTCTGGCCATCTAGTGAAACGATCTATAATGGTCAATAGGTAGTTGTTGCCACGTGATGGAGGCAAGGGTCCAACAATATCAATATGGATATTTCTAAACCTCTCCTTGGGCAACGGTAGTGTTCCAATAGGACTGTGGGTATGCCTATTTACCTTGGCCTTCTGGCATGATATACACGTGGTGACGAACTCTTTTACGTCTCTTTGCATCTTAGGCCAAACGAATCTTTGCCTAAGTGTTTTGTAGGTAGCTCCAATGCCGGGGTGACAAATACTGTGCATGTTATCAAGCATACGGTGTCTCCAAGCCTTTGGTATAAATGGTCTTGCAACACCAGTGGACATATCGCACCATAGAGTTGTAGGACTTCCGGGAATCTGGACTCGTTCCAAGCGCAGAGAAGTCTCGGTGTTCATGATCGCGATGAGTTCTGAGTCGCTGTTTTGGTCTAACGCCATCTCTTCATAATTGATAGGCGATGGAATCTGTATCTCTTCAATCCTTGATAAT
This sequence comes from Limnephilus marmoratus, assembly GCA_917880885.1. Classification (NCBI taxonomy): domain Eukaryota; kingdom Metazoa; phylum Arthropoda; class Insecta; order Trichoptera; family Limnephilidae; genus Limnephilus; species Limnephilus marmoratus. Next base: position 27,248,230 of record OU862931.1, on the reverse strand, counting down.
GCATCGGCTACCTGATTTTCGTTTCCGGGTGTGTAAACGATTTTTGTTGTAAATTGCGCGATAAAATCTAACTGTCGTCTTTGCCTTGGCGAATCATTATCCGCTTTTTTGGTGAACGCAAAGCATAAGGGTTTATGATCGGTATATATGGTGACTTCTCTACCCTCAACCTGTCCTCGAAAGTACTTAATTGCTTCGTAAATGGCTGTGAGTTCTCTATCATAAGTACTGTAATTTTTTTGTGCGTTGTTGAGTTTTCGTGAAAAAAATCCGAGCGGTTTCCACTTCCTCTGCTTTTCTGTTCGTTGTTGGAGGGCTGCGCCTACAGCAAAATTTGAAGCATCCACCATAATTCCGAGGTCTGATGATATTTCTGGATGTGTGAGGAGTGTAGCATTAGCCAAATCAACTTTGGTCTGGTCGAATGCCTGAATGAGCTCCCCTGTCCATTGGATTGGTTGCTTGTCTGCTTTTTTTGTATTGGCGATTATGGCGTACAATAATCGTTGAGCCTCCACAGCCTTTGGAATGAACTTTCGGTAATAATTCAGCATACCTAAGTATCTGCGCATGTCCTTTGCTGTTTTTGGTCTTGGGAAATCTTTGATGATCTCCACTTTTTCGGAAAGAGGAGTCGTTCCCTCATTTGAAATTTGGTAGCCAAGGAATTTAATACTGGATTGACCAAACGTGCTTTTCTCGGCGTTAATGATCAAACCGTGTTCCTCAAGACGTTTGAAGACTGTTTCGAGGTGCTCCATGTGTTCGTTTTCGTCCTCGGATGCAATCATAATATCATCGATATATGCAAAACAAAATTCCAAGCCATTCAGTACTTGATTTATAACGCGTTGAAACGTCTGTGCCGCGTTACAAAGCCCAAATTGTAAATGTGTGAACTCAAAGAGACCAAATGGTGTTATGATGGCGGTCTTTGGAATATCACTCAAACTAATGGGAATTTGGTGGTATGCACGAACCAAATCTATAGTGCTAAAAATGTTGGCTTTAGATAACTTGTGAGCGAAATCGTTCAGTTGTGGAATCGGGTAACGGTCTGGAATCGTCTGAGAATTGAGCCTGCGATAATCTCCGCAGGGTCTCCAACTGCCGTCCGATTTTTGTACCATATGCAAAGGGCTTGCCCAACAGCTTTTTGATGGTCTACATATTCCTTGTTGTACCATAAGGGCAAATTCCTTCTTTGCTGCTTCTAGCATTAGTGGTGTCATTCTTCTGGCCCTAGTTGAGGTGGGTGGTCCAGTTGTTTCAATACAGTGGGCCACAGAATGTTTTACTTCTACTTCTCGGTTGAAGGGTCGTGTAATTGCAGGGTATCGCTGTAGACATTGGTGGTATTTGCTTGTATTGTTGACCGTAGATATACCCGTACTTGCATAGTGAATGCGCTGTCCCGTTGACGTTAGTCCAGTCGTTGCGTCAATGAGTCTCCCTTTCCGAAGGTCCACTAGAAGATTAAAATTTTCTAAAAAATCTGCCCCCAAAATTGCGCGCTCGACTTCGGCTATGACAAATGTCCATGAAAATGTTCTACGCAATCCGAAGTTAACCATCATTCGGCGTAGTCCGTGTGTCTTGATAGGAGTACCATTTGCCGCGTAGAGTGCCACATTTGGCTCGTGTTGTTCAAATGTTTGCGGTGTTTTGAATTTGCTGGGAATTACAGAAATCTCCGCCCCGGAATCAATCAAAAAGTTTATATTGTTTTGCCGGTCCCAGATGTGCAACCTTTTTCCAATTTGCTCTATGTAAGTTGCATTGACACAGAGCTTCTTTAGTTTTCCGAACGCTTTGTCGTCGGCGGCCAATCACAGGGTGCGATGCACTTTTTCGCAAGTTTTCCGAACTTGTAATGATACCAGCATCGTTCGTAAACTTTTTTTGTTTGATGCCTGTTACGCGATGGTGATCTTAATCGCCTCTGTTTATTAATTTGCATTAGCTTTTCATCGCTTATTTTAGTTGAGTAGGATGAACTAGGAAAACCTCCTTCTACGTGGCATATATCATTGCTGCTATAGACATCTGCCATTTTGTCGGCGATTTCTGCTAGCTTGTCTAAGTCCTGATCGGCCGATACAGTCAGTATAGCTTGCATGTTATTAGGCAGCCGTTGTAACCACAGCGTCCTGAAGAGATCCGTGTTGATGATGGTGGGTCCTGCCAGTTCTTTCATCTGACGTAATAACTGAGACGGTGTATTATCTCCAAGCTGAAGTCCGTATACGAGCTTGGCAGTTTTTTTTCTCTCGGACTCTGTAAACCTAGTCACCAATGCCGATTTTAATGTGGCATACATATCCCGTGTGGGTGGGTTCAAAACGATGTCACTAACCATGGTTAGCGTTTCACTGTCCAGGCAACTTACGATGGAGTAGTATTTTGTTGCATCGGAACTAATGCCGGCTATGATAAATTGGGCCTCAATTTGCATCAACCACAGTTGAGATTTATCCCGCCAAAAAGGCGGCATTCGAACCCCCACTCTTGCAACCTGATGACTAGTGCCCTGGTCCGTCATATCTTTGTCGTTATTTTGCTGCGTGTTAGCCATTAACTCGCTTGGGCAACTTTAATTGTGTGTGTAATGGTGTGCAGTCTCAAATATAATAAATAATAAATGTATAAATTATTACGTGTAATAATAATAAATGTGTAATAATGATATTTGAAATCGATTGACTCCGTGACGTTGTTTATTTGCATTAGTCAAATTACGTTATTAAAGCGCCAAGTGGTACCAATTATATCTATGAATATACTAGTAGACAGAACCCTACGCAAGAAACTAATTATCAGCGATATCGAAACGCGAAAAATTGTTAAGACGGCAAATAAATACTAAATACCGGTCAATAAAAGGGAGAAGGCCTTGTGTTATGCGCTCGAATACATAAAATGCCCTTTTGAAGAGAGGCGATTGTACTAGGTTAGACTCGGCTACTCGGGTTTCGATCTAGCGGGGACAAAATTCAGTATGTGGGTACGCGAGCAAATAATAATGCGATTTCGTAAATAATATTAATTTCGCGTGTTTTTATCGGGGTCACCAAATTTATGGGAGTTGTTTTGCAACTCTCATAATAATTATTAAATCTATTCTAATATGCAGGGTTCTGTTAAAATAAAATAAGAAGAATGGTACTCACTTGGTTTATTGACAAATAACAATTACTAAATAATAATGAACAGAGATGTTGCTTGTTGCACCTATTGTCACGGAGTGACAGGCCGTGCCGCGTCTCTCCCCACCTCGCGTCCCAATGGTGGTGGGAGTATCGACACTCCACAAGTCCTTCCTTTCTATGCCACATGTATTTTTATCATTTCAGGCAGTGATAGTAACACAAAATCAAGGTCCTTCGCCAGTCATTTTTACACAAACACATAAATCCACTCTCACAACATAAAAATACCATTCAACCGGTAAATTCAATTTTCTTGCTAAAGTTAAAAGAGTTTTCGCAAAACATTTTACCTGAATAAATTACAATTTAATAAATTCGTGAAATAACGCAACAGGCTGTTGAAAGTTGAAAAAACGATCTAATCGTTTCTGTCTGGGTTCACCGGAGTCAACGCTTTAGGGTCAACGTAAATAGTGTGTATTTTTCCTCGGCTACAAGCCTCCATTAGTACACACCCCACGCATATTCTATAAATATATTGCAGCCGCTGTGTGGAAAGTTCTAGTGAATTCGAATACGTCATTGAAGCTATTTTGTTTAACGGGATGAAAATATTAAACTTTCGACGATATTACGGTTATATTGCTCCTTACCACTTTCACTTTTACGCGTTTTACGTTCGTGTCATTATTGTCATTCAACTTCAAGAGGAATTTTCGAATAGTAATGATTTTTTTTTCGTTTTTATTTTGGGGTGTTGTGCCGTGTTGCGCTACCTCCTTCTTTAGCCAACGTTTCGGATAGTGTTGCAGTGTCCATCATCAGGGCAGATCGGCAGATGTGCGATGGCAGAGTAATGATTTTTTTACATTAGTTCCACATGAAAGGCCCGGAAGAAAACAAATAATCAAAAGAATAACATATGTATTTGTCTATCACGCGTGGCCACTGATCACACTGCTACCCTCGAAACCATCTCTCGTCTGTACGGTGCTGGGTGGAGACGGAATACCTCACGTGATAGGCTCACCCGCTAACCTGTACCCAGTTTTTTTGTACATTAACTGCAAACAGTACGCCCTGAGGAAAAAAAATCGTCAGGGCCTATGTAATCTTTGGGGATGCTGTGTGGAGGGTCTTTTTTGGAAAGGAAGTAACGGATGTATGAATCGATCCTGCGGTGCAAGGTGATGGGTCGAGAGAATCCGGCAGGCAACCAGTCTCTTGTCTCAAACGCATGTGCTGCCTAGATCTAGACAAACCGCATGAACCCGGGCACCCCAGCTAAGTCACCAAACATAGTGAACCACTTGGGGTGACCAATGGCAGAGTAGTTGGTTATCCAATAAATGGTTCCCAGGCGGCGTTACCGTACTCGCCTTTCTAACTACATTAAAAAGTTTTCCATAAAAATTCAGATTGATGTCTACGGAGTTTGCAAAACAGAAGAATTTTAATTACAAAAACTATGGTGTGGGATATGTGACAATTTGTTTGATTTTAGAGAAATTTTGTTTTTTAATTAAACCTTACACCACAAAGTTTCGCGCTATGAGTGTAAATCACGGTGTATAACAACAAGAGGTTTTATTAGTATGGTGCCAAAGAAATAGATTTAGGAAAAAGAAGGCTGTATAAAACATCACACCTCATTTTCAGCAAAAATAAATAGGTCACAATAATTATTTATCGGTGTTGGCAACAAGTCGATTCCGTAAAAATATTTCCGACACTTCCAATTTATATCACCAATATTTTTTATTCTTTATAAATCTGATTCCATTAAGGGAATAACCCAAATACGTTGTGAATTTCCTACCAGTACGCAGTGACATAGATTGGTAGGTTTGTAGTGTTGGTAGCCCAGTAAAAGTGAGTTGTGAAGTGCTCTGGCACTCTGGGGAGTGACGGATGGAAGGTCAGCCGGATGTATAAAGGCTTTGAAGGTCGGGAAGGCTCTACTCCTTTACACCAGCGGTCCGTAACCTTTTCGGAGCTGCAACCCCAAAATTTAAGAAGGTTTTTTCAGTGACGACTGAAGAAAAATTGTCAAATTTACAGGGCACACAAATGTTAGTTCAGATAGATATCAAGTTAACAGCTGGTTCTGGCTGGTTTTTATTATTCCACAGACAAATTTTCTAATTAGGAGAGGGAACGGGAAAACCTTAAATAATTTAGCAGTTTACTCAGTAAACTAAATTCGGTATGAAATTGTTATGACCTTTGTGCCTGCTTACTTTCAGTCAAAACATTAATTTTTGGTGATTTAGAAATAGCCACTCTCAAATCTGGTTCTATGTATAGCGACCGGCCACTACAAGAATAGAAACATTCGAGAATACCAGTACTACTGTCAAAAAGTTTCGAGATTCGCGATGAGATTTCTGGAACTCTCTCGGCTCTGCAAGGTAGCACCGTCCTTCACCATCGCTCACAGTTAGTCCAGTACTCAAATACAGTCTAGTCTAGCAACCCAGTTAGTCAGTGCAGTATTCATTAGAGACATTAGTACCCATTACATACGATATACATCTCCAGCCCCACGCACCACCAGCTGACTACTTCAACATCCAGCCTCCATCCGCATGGTGTCGAGCTGCAACCCATCACTACGACCATAATCCACCACCATTCATCTCCACTGTTTACGGTATCGAGCATCGTCCTGGAAGATTCACCACCTTTAACTCCAACACTATGGTGTCGAGCATCGGCCTCAATAATTCGCCACATCGTCTCCACCAATCACAGTGTCAATCTCGTTGGAGGACCAGGATCTCTACCATAGCAGAATCATCAAGTCTTCGCCTACGTGTTATGCATACCGTCGTAATACTTGCGCACTACTAATAAAGACACAGTTATCCTACAGTACATCTTTCATTGTCTCTACCAGCAATTACCCACACGAGTTTAGTCTAGAGCGATATTTAGTTGTTATGGCATTCAACGCGAAAAAAGCTGACCTGTCCGAAAAAAGCACATCAGGATTATCAGGATTTTTTTCGATAATAGTGGATACTCCTTTTCAATCGCGATCCTGTCGGATAGTCTGTGCTTTTGTAAATACCTTGAAGACAAGGCATTAAGTCTTTTATCTTCACAAGACATTAAGCTATTATCTGTTCCTTTTCTTTAAGCTTTAACTTTAAACTGCTAAAATCGCAGGTGAATGAATTACTTTTTTCAATTGGTTTTTTCCATTGTTGACTTTTTAACGACCCCTTTATTATGATTCGCGACAATCGCGACCCCGGAGTTGCGGACCGCTGCTATAGCCTATACCTCTTCTCTTTACTTAAACACGAGTGAAGGAGAAGTAGTTGGAGGCAGAGCGAAGAGGATAGGAGAGGATTTGATAAACAGAATTACGATGAGTCGTGAAGGTTGGAGGATGTTCAAATTTGATGTCTAGTGTGGAGTGATAATAAATGTACGATTAATGAAGTATTTTTAAGCTAGCAGTCTACAATAGAGTGCTGGTACCTACTCTGATGTATGGCAGTGAGTTGAATGGTAGAGAAAGGATGGAAATAACGAAATTAGGCGAACGTTTGGTAAAATCTACTGTTGGAATGTGCATAGTTTTGTTGGTGATATAATCTTCATGATTTTCTCATCTTCGTGTTTTTTGATTCCTTCGGGGTAGTTATTTAGTTAGGGTGCAATACATGTGTTTTAATTTTTACACAACTCATAAATGCCCATTTACCTTATTTATTACCAGTTATGTGCAGTTTAAAGTTTCATGTGGATCTTTAAAGTAACGGGTTGTAAATATATAATAGGCTGCTTCAAAAAGTACAAAATCGTCTTTTTTTATTGGGGCACTTGTAAATGCTTGCAAAATACATGGAAATATTTTTTGTTCTTCATTTAAATAAATTTTAGGGGTCGCTACCATTGATTAAAATATTGAAATAACGCTTCGGATTAGACATGTCACTACATGCAAAATTAAATAAGCCTCAGGCCTCATAGGTTGTACAGTGTACACAATGTACACACCTCTCTCTCTACCCCCGCAGTATTGTAAACAATACGAATCGTGTTTAAACGTGTTAGTACCGCAATTAGCTTCTTTGAGTAATAACGTACTTTTTGTTCTAATACTAAATTTATAATCGTCTGTGTGACATATAATAATTTCGTCGATTTTAATCTTGTGTTTTTTGTAAAAATTTGCTAAAAATAAATACTTAGTTTTAAAACCAACTTCTTATACTTTTTGGTCAAATCCCTACATTTTCATAGCTGTAGCTAAACACCCATTAAATAATCTGAAAAAAAATGTAATTTTTTAAACATTTGGAAACTAAAAAGGTGCCCCACAGAAAAATAGTAAAAAATATCTTACGGTTTTGAAGCACCTTAAGAGGGAATGCGGGCGACATTTTTTTCCATACAAACATATTCCCCATTTATCTCTCTGGATTTTGACCCTACAGCAAATTTTTTTTTACGTAATATAGTTATCAACCACTAGCGTGTCGGTACATTTTGATTTTTTTGATAATTTACTTCTTATAGAAGTTAGGACCTTCCAAAAATGAATAAAATTGCCTGGTTTAAACGCCGTCAAAAGACGTTCAGTGTACAAACTAAACAATGTATTTTTAAAAAAAGCAAAACGTACCGACATAGAATATTTTCTTCTAATACAGTTAGTGAATTTTTTTTTTAAATCGGTCCAGTTTTGGAGAAGAAAAATGGGGAATACAAAACATCGATATTGACGATTTTATTTCGGTAATTTCGGCCCGATGTGCAGTTGTCCCTTTCGCTCAGTTTCCCTGAGGGGAGCCGGGAGTGGAACAGAAGACATTCGTTGCAATACCTATCGACGATATTTTTAAATGACCGCCATACCTCTTAATGCTAAAAACAGGTACCCTTCGAATCTTCAAGTCACGCGATTATTGACACCGTAGAAGAATTTTATTAGATCAGATCAGAAGAGAAAAACTTTAAAATACATTTTTGAATAAAGAAACGAGCTTGACATGTATAGAAAAAACATAATATTTCGTTCATTTATAATTTTCGAAATTGAAATCTTCTGAATTTAACTTACACAACAGAGTGAGCATATTTTGAAAAATGACGTAGGTACGACGTCATCTACCCCACCGATCTAAATTGAAAGCTGTATTAAATAATTAATTGATCAAGAAATTTATTTGCCATTGCATCCAACGAAGGAATTTTCCGACGAGGAACTTCAAACGCAGAGTTTGCAATCAGTACTAAAATTCAATTTAAAATCGTTGGCTGTTTGCTTTTTTCCTGCCAACGGATATGACCTACTTTAGTAGTTAGTAAACTGGATGGCTCTGGATTATTAATAATTATTTATTAATAAGTTGAAGTATTTTTCGGTCATTTATTTGATCCCAACTGCTAATAAAATCTGGTGGAGGCACAATATTATACATTTTTCTTGACATTAATTTGAACATAATATGAGGAAAGAATTATTCTATAATATGATGTTAAGTACGCAGATATTATTTGATTTTTATTAAATAATTAAAGAGTATGATTATCTTTTTCTAATATTAACTCCACGCAAGAGGCCCTGAGGAAAATAATTTCCCTCAGGCCCTTTCATCTTTGGGTTTCTTATACGGTGAAAAAGAGTATGTTTTGGGGAGGAAAAAGGTACGAGGGGTGGGTAAGCATGTGGGGGGGTCAGTGTGTCTAGGAGTGACGTACGAATCCTTCTCTCCCACTGCGTTGCAAGGCCAACGCCCAACGCCCAACGGGTCGAGAGAATCCGGCTGGAGACGTCTTCCGTCTTCCTCATCAGGCCTCTCCCGATCCGGCAGCCACAAAGCTGGTGGGCTGATGCATCCGCCATCAAGACATAAACATATGAACAAGCCTCAACCCATGAACAGTACCCAAACTTGGGGTGACCTATGGCAGAAGTGTTGATTATCTAATGAATGGTTTCCGGGGCGGCGGTACCCATATTCGCCTCTTAAATTATATATTTTTTGCATTAGCTCCACACAGGAGGCCCTAAGTAAAATAATTTCCTCAGGGCTTACGTCATCTTAGGGGATGCTGTGCGGAGGGTCTTTTTAGGGAAGGGAACTATAGGAAGTTCTGGGAATCTGGAAAGGAAAAAGGCAAGAGGGGTGGGTAGAAATCTGGGGGTCAGGGTGTCCAAGAATGACGGACTTGTGAATCCATCCCTCCAACTGTGGTGCAAGGCAATGAGTCGAGAGTGCAAGGCTGGAAAAGAATAAAAGCCTTCCTCAACGAGACAGCGTATCCGCCGCCAAAACCTGGACAAACCTCATCCCATGAACCCGGGCACCCCTGCTAAGTCAACAAACGTAGCAAACCAATTGGGGTGATCTGTGGCAGAGGTGTTGGTTATCCAATAAATGGTAACGCCTGAATATTGTAGTAGTTTAGAGTATCCATTTTTTCAGTATAATTGATTACAATATAAAAGTTTCTGCAAGTTATCCGTCAATTTAAATTGAAGTGTGGCTTTACACTATCGTCCTGATATTCTAGAAATAAAAATAATATTTTGTTATTAAACACGTGTAGATAATTTTCTCTTCTATAACGAGTTTTAATAATAATATGTCAATTGAAAATAATCTTTAATAGCCTTAAAGTAAAGTTTGTACTACAAAACTATCATATTCGGAAACCTTCGTGTTGGTTAGGGACAAATTTAAGCACCAGAATTCACTTTTCATCTTTCAAGAGCTTTTAAGGTCAGCTCGTAAATATATTACATACTTAATAATAATAGTTTATTCCAGAATGCACGCATTCCATATTCTGAAATAATAAAAGAAAGATAAATAATCAGATGAGGTAAAAAGTAAAAAAAAACTCTTAAATTAAATCATCATCATTACATCAATTTCGAAGTCGCTCAAAATGTATGTGCGCATAGACCTTTTAAACTACGCAACGGATTTTCATGCGGTTTTCACCAATAGATAGAGTGATTCAAGGGGAAGGTTTATATGTAAAATACATGCTTATTGTAGAGAAAAGCCGAGGAATTCAAATATTCAATTCAGGCAGAGGGCAGCGGGCAGCGGCAAGCAGGTTGTGTGGATTTTATAAAGGTCGGGTAATGTCGTTGTGTTTCGTTAGCAACAGCAACGTGTGGCCGGGTCTCCTAGTAAAAAATAAAAACGAATAATCTTGAGAAATAACAATGAAAAAAAAGTTTTTTTTTACCACTAAAATGAATGCCAACAGGCATTTATTGTGGGGTTTTTCACCGACTCTCGTCTCCAGAGGACCATCATGGGGGACTCTATCCAGGCAGTCATGGCGGAAATGATCACTTCTTCGATTGGTGCAAATGATCACATTCTTCCCGTGCGGTGACGGAGAAGTGCTCGAAAACTGTGCACTCGTCCCTCCAGGAACATTTCCGTGGCACTGTATTTTCTCGGTAGGCGGAAAAGTTGGCCATAAGTTTTATTGTAAGCAACCATCGATATATTAACTATAGATTAGCCTTCCCATACCCAATTCCAATCCTAAAGTGACACCACCTACGAGAAATTTCATAATACAACTACCCATCGAATTCCGTTGCATCTCTTGCATGACGTGGTTGTTTTACTAGGAAGAAAAAAAAACTTTTTTTTCAAATGTTACTTTTCTCGATACACTGCCTCGAATTCATATGTTATGTACATATTTTTTTAGATATTCATATAACTGATTAAAATGTTAATAATAAAGTCCGCTATAGCCCATACCTAAAATGTTTCTAACTGCCTGAAATTTGTGTTTTAAAAATGATTTCGTGCAGCTAGTAATTCCGTTACCGCGAACTTGCTGGAAAACCAATTAACTAATTAGCTTCACGCAGACCAACTAAAGGTACAAACCAATGCTTCTTGCGATCTTTTGACTGCGAGATAAAGGACTTTCTTTTTGATAAATGTTCTCGTAAACCAATATTTTTGGTTCCGGTGTCATTTTTAAGACCTACACGCCCTGTCTATATATGCTTGGTCGAAGTAAGCAACCTTTAACTTATATGCTACTGGGATGCAGTGTCGCATCCCAATGGCATAAGTTATTCACGTAATGATTGATTGACCATAATTACTTGCTGCCTTATTTTATTATTATTTTTTTATTAAAGAAAGACAAATATTCCCGGGTTGCGAACAGTGGCGTAGCTAGGTAACCAAGGGCCCTGGGGCAAGTTAAAAAATGGGGCCCCACTGCTATGTAAACTTATTAGGTTTTATCAAATAAAAATATGAAATATACAAATGCTTTAAAAATGCTAAGCTACTTAAGCTCTTTTTTATGCACTGCAGGGCAGGTAATAAAAATATTAAACAGTAACAACATAAATTACAATTAATACTTTGTGTAGGTTTGGCTAATAAAACGAAATAGAGAAGATTCAAGGGTTTATTATATAAAGGTCGGACCTACCAACTGACTAAATAACAATTATATTTACAAAATTTTCCTAGCTTTAGTTTTCGCAAAAGTATCAATGATATTACTGTGTCTAGTACATTATTGAAAATCTCAATTTTAAATATTTTTTCTCGGATTGGAAATCGGTGATCAGCAGCTAATTCATCAAAATGTTTTTAACTTTTCTTTGCCTTTTTTCTTGAAAATGGGTATCAATACCATATTTTCTTGCAGTTTCACTGGCTTTGCACTTGAATAATTCGAAATCATTTCTATAAATTTGCAACTTTGCTTTGGTCTCAAGCCAAAGAACTCTTTGCTAGGGTAAATATGATATCGAATAACCTTTGAAGAACCATTTTCCAAAATGATGCTTCTTTGCGAATTTCATTTTCAAGTTCCTTGTCGATAGTATTAGTATCGTTTTTGTTTCCAAAATTCATACACAGCACATGCTTCCGAATGGCCACTCGAACAACTGTGTTGTTTAATTCTTTCTGATAAATGCTTCCAATCTCGAATTCCCGTACACCAAACATTATTCCTTTGTGAAGCAAATAACCAGCAGGGTTGACAATAGGCAGCGTCTAGTATTTTGGAATAACACAACCAAAAACGATTAAATGGCCCATATTTAGAACACGAAACGTAGTACGATTTTGAAAAACACCTATTGTTCTGGTTGATGTCTGTTGGAAAAGGTCTTGAAGGCTGTAAAGGCCCCGTATCAAGAATTTGACGTTTTTCGTTATCACTTAATATTTTTTTGTGAAGTTTCCCAAGCCATAAGAATATTTGTCGTACACATTTTCGAAAAATGTAGAGGTCTGTGGTTCCTCCAAACCCTCCGCTCTTATGTGTGTCATGCAAACGTCATCCACATTCACATGATCGGCGGCGGAGGTATCTCCAACTGCAATAATTGTCGAATCTTCTTCAGTAGGCTTCTCAACCAACACTGCAGTTGCCACATGATTTGAGTCACTATCAATAGAAATATTTTGGCCAGATGTACTTGCAGAAAGCTGACTAAAAAACTTGTCAATTTTGGGCAATTTTTGTTTACTATCTTCTCTTTCTTGGCGTTGTTTGCGTTTAAATGCACCACTGGGTTTCTTATTTTTATCCATAATTTTAGTTTTCTAATTTATTTAAACAATACAATATTAGATTGTGCTCGAGGAGGTAGGTACTCACTGTTCACTGACGACGTTAAAAGTAAAATAAAAGGAAAGAGAAACACACTGATACGCTACAAGTGTCGTTGGGGAATGACGCACATATCACTATCCGTCAAATTGACAACACTGCCAACCTACAGAAAGAATTTAAGGGAATTCCCTAGGCATAACTTTTGAATTTCTCTCAACTGAGTTGTCATGATTAGTGGGGTTGCAACCTGTCATATTTATTTTGAAAATGGGAGAAATTTCCAAAAGTTCAGTTCGATCGAGATTTCTGGTAAGGATTCGAGGCCCCCCTGAGCTTGAGGGCCCGGGGGCACTGCCCCGCGTAGCCCCTAGCCGTTTCTCTGCCAAGAGCGAGATATCTCGCATTATTGGCCGTGCCCAGCAGGCCGGCCATACAAAAATAGCGAGTTATCTCGCTAAACTTTGAGCAAGATTTTATTTTTTTAATTTTTATTTTTAATTTTTTTTATTTTTATTTTTTTATTTTTTTTTTCAAGATTTACGCTAAGTCATTTAAATATCCTTTCAAGGTGTAATGTTTTTAATTTATAAAAATAAGATTTTAAAATGATTAATTTTGATTAAAAATTCATGGCCTGCTGTTCACAGCTACACTCCTACATACGGCATTTAAAAGGCTAGGTAGCTACGCGCCTGGTTGCGAATAACCTGACAATATTTGAAAATCTCCCACTACAACCAAAATCAGAAAATGTTGCTTGCGTCGTGATGGAGGACTTAGCCAGCCGAGGGACGCCCGGGTGGGAATCAAATGCTACTGGCTGGTCAAAATTGACCGGTCAATGGTGAGACCGGGCCGGTATCATCGTTTAACTTTATTTAATTTCATGAAATTACATTTAATTTTATTTCATCTCATTTAAATTCATTTAAAGTCATCCAAGTTCATTTAATTGTATTTGTGCATATTGGAATCAGGTTTGATATTATTGTGTTCAATGGAATTTATATGTGGATGGAAAGCAGTACGAATATTGCGCCTAACCATGGCTCTACGGCGCCCTTGAGGTGATTTTTCATAAAAACGGCGCTCTACAAATTATCCAATTACTATTATTATTATTACGCACTTAGAATGAACGTTTCAGAGTGGAAGATACTCTCAGTATCGCCCTGGTGTAAGACCACCATTCAGAATTGAAACGTTGCTTGAAATGGCATTAGCCGTGTTTGGTTACCAGATCTGAATAGCCAGGTACTTCCCCACCTTCCTCTTCCCTATCTCCTTCCCCTCCCCACTACCTTCAGCCTGACAACATACCCCAATTGGGGATGCCATAGTCTCACTGGCTTCAGACGGGAGCAGTTGGGACTCTTGTGCGGTATTCACATAAAAAATTTATATTAATTGAAATTTATAAAATATCAAATTTCATTAAATTGCATTAATTTAATTTCTTTGAATGTCACTTAATTAAATTTATTTTTTATTTAATTTCATTTAATTTAATTTATTTTAATTTGATCTCTATTGTTTTTTTTTTTAAATTGAAGTATATCATTTAAATTCAAATAAATTCCTTTAATCTCAAATAAATTCTTTTAATTTCAAACACCTTCATTAAAAATCATTTAATTTCATTGAACTTATTTTAATTTCATGAAATTTAAATAATTTAATTTAATTTCAGTCTTTTAATTTCACATTACGTTATTTTTTATTTAATTTACGTACTTACTTATTATTGCGGCCCGCATTATCTTCATTATTTGTTATTGAAACAATAAAAAAAAATTTAAACCATATATTATTTTGTTGCATCCACAATAATATTAGCAGTAACGAGGACTCCGGCTTACTGATAAATTGGCAGAATTGCCGAATTTAATACATATTTTTTTGTGTTTATTTATTTATTGATACAAAATTATAGATTTCAAAGTACAAACCAGTAATGTTGGCCTCACTGGGTGGCTTATCCGTGCTGAAGCCCCCATTTTATAATATATGAATTTATTTATAAAACATTTTGAAAAAAAAATGTTGATGAAAAAAAACTTAAAATTAAGATAAATTTAAACTAAAATTAAGTTATTAAATTATTATTATGAATATGGGATTAAATGCATGCAATTTACTTCCTATATCCACCTTCCTACCGCAAAACGTTAGCAACTATATTATTCTGGTGGCTCACCAAAGGCTTTGTTTTGTATCTTTTTCTATTGCGGTTTAAACAGAAATTTCCCGGCTGTAGAATAAATAATTCATCAAATGCATTTTTCTTTCTTATTTGCACAAACCGATCAATATTTGTGTACTGCAAATATTCAACCGGTTCAACAGCGTTAGTGGATTTTCATTATTTGTCCGCCTTTGATCCGGTTAAAACTTATCAGCGTTAGTGGAAATTGAAATGGATTCTTTTGAAATAAAAAAATATCTACATTCTGTTTTTTTTTTTATTACTCGGGGCAAAGCAAATAGTACGAGTTTATGTATACCTATATTATATTTTTCCTTGAAGCTTTTAACTACGGGGTGGAGTATTTTATTACATACGGACCTTGCAAAAAAGATAAAATTGGTAACTTTTACTTGTACGACATTTTAGAAAACGGAAATTATCAAATGAACTTTCATTATTTATGTTTGTGCTGCAATTCTGCACAATACAATTAATGCTTTGTGTTTCAATTCTGCACAATATAGTTTATGTTTGTGTTTCAATTCTGCTCAATGTAGTACATGTTTTGTTTCAATTCTGCACAACACGGATTATGTTTGTGTTTCAATTCTGCACAATACGGTTTATGTTTTGTTTCTATTCTGCACGATACAGTTTATGTCTGTGTTTGAATTCTGCTCAATTCAGTTAATGTTTTGTTTCAATTCTGCACAACACAGTTTATGTTTTTTTCAATTCTGCACAAAACAGTTAATGTTTTGTTTCAAATCTGCACATCACAGTTTATGTTTGTGTTTCCATTCTGCACAAAACAGTTAATGCTTTGTTTCAATTCCGCAAAGTACAGTTTATATTTATGTTTCAATTCTGCACAATATAGTTTATGTTTGGGTTTCAATTCCGCACAAAACAGTTCATATTTGTGTTTCAATTCTGCACAATACAGTTTATGTTTGTGTTTCAATTCTGCACAAATCAGTTAATGTTTTGTTTCAAATCTGCACAACACAATTAATGTTTGTGTTTCAATTCTGCACAAGACAGTTAATGTTTTATTTCAATACTGCACAACAAAGTTTATGTTTGTGTTTCAATTCTGCTCAATACAATTAATGTTTGTTTCAATTCTGCACAACAAAGTTTATATTTGTGTTTCTATTCTGCACAAAACAGTTTATGCTTTTGTTTCAATTCTGCACAATAGAGAAAAAAGTATTCACATAGTGTACCGGCACTCTTGAATGTAATAGATACTCTCAGAATCGCTCTGGTAAAATATTACAATTCGGAAGTGAAACGTTGCTTAACATTTCAAGCCATTTTCCATCAGCCATGTTTGGCGACCAGATCTGAATAGGTAGCTACTCTCTAACCTTCCCCGAGCCTTACAATAAACTCTATTTGTGGATGCCATTATACCACTTGCCCCGGGCAGACGAGACTCTTGTATCTTTACTTACGTAAAGAAATCATCGTGTAATTTTTCAGCGGTTTTTTAACCATGTCAGGGACGTTGTAAAAAAATAAAAATAAATGGACAACGATGAGAGGAAACCATATTATTCTTAGGTACCAATTAGCAGTTAGCGCTGCCTTCATTGCCAGCGTTATAATACAGGTTCGTCTACGGTCTACGTGTAATCCTCTGCTGACATATATCGATGAATCTATTAATACATTATGACCTTTCTTCATGTCCATTGTTCGGTTATGTTGGCATTCAACCTCATTAGTTTGTTCGGAATATTCGGGATATTTTTATTGTACCGCTAAAGAAATACAGAGAACCATTACACAAACAACATAACGCACAGCGTGGGTTTGAGTAAACGAAACAGTTATTATTATTGTTGGATTATTTCTAAAGAACTGTATTTTTAAACCGAACTGATCATTTCTATGGAAAGAAACTTTGATAGTATTGTATTGAGTATCACTTGTCTTCAGATTTGAGATGATAGTAAAAGCTTGTTATGACGTAGGTGGAAAAGTGTAGAAAGATTGTTTCGAAGAATTTGGTGGGTGGAAATCTGGAGTTTTATGAATGCTTTTTAGCCCAGGGGTGCCTGACAATAACTTTCTACATTTAATTTTTTTTTCGAAGTATGTCTGTCATTTCACGGTTGACTTTCAAAAATCTCTGATTTTTATCGTATTGGTTTTTTTTTTACATTAACTCCACATAGTAGGCTCTGAGGAAAATAATTTCCCTCAGGGCCTATGGCATCTGGGATGCTGTGTGGAGGGTCTTTTTGAGGAGAGGAAGGAATGAGCATTGGTCTTGAAGAGACCCATGTTATAGGAAGGCGGAAACACAGAGGCCGGCAAATCATTCCACAGCCGAGCCGTTGAACACAACAACGACTCGAAGAAACGACCCGTTCTCATGTGACAAATGTCAACCGTATACAAATGTTTAGCACGCGTTTGGCGTGTTTCCCGACTATGCACCGGTGCCGAAGGGATCAATGACGCTAGTTCCTCGGAGCATCTTGCGTTGTAATACCGTTAGAACAAGGATAGCATTCTCACCCGACGCCTATGCTCTAAAGATTGCAATCCGTCTGTTAAGATGGGAGAATCTATCAAACGAACCGCCCGTTTCTGCACAGAGTTGAGGGTAATTTTCAGGTATCCAGACCAGAGGTGACTGCCAAATTCAACCGTGGGGCACACTTGCGATTTGTACAGGGTTAGCAGTTGTGTACTATTAGAGTATCTGCGGGCCCCGTACAGTGTACAGTACGCCCAGTTTTTGGGAGGCTAACTTTACTCTGGCTTCGATGGAGCCCCCATACCTGAGCTGGTCACTTAGGATTACTGAACTCATTGCTTGATGACAATTTTGTTAAGCTTCCAAGAGATATCAGGACTAAAAATCGGCATGAGTAAATTGAACAATAAAATATTTTAGTTTGTTGTATTGTTTTTCTATCCCAATTTTCATCGAAATAAAGTATGTTCAATTTGTTGACATATATTTCCAAGTTTATTCACATCAAAGTAATATTCATTTAATCATTTGAGAAAAATATAATATCAAAAAATCTAAATGAAATATGATACAGAACCAAACACAGAAAATAAAATAAATGTTACAGTCAACTTGAAAATACGACGGTAAATAATCGAGTCTTAATAGTTTAGTGGTTAGAATGCCGTCCGGTAAGATAGAAGTCCTGTATTCGATCTTTACTTTTTTTTATTTTCTGTGTCTTGTTCTGTTTCACAGTTTGTTTAGATTTATTTACATTATCTTCTCTTCTATGATAAAATAATAATAAAGTCCATTTTTTGCGCCTCATTCCAACAAACTTCCAGAATCGCTTAGGAAAGCTAATCATTTAATCAAAACCTTTCTTTTGTGACACTTAGGGTAGGTTGTTTCACAGAATTTGAACAATCCATCAAAGTTTAATGTTAGGTTCTGTGAAAGTTCTATTCAGGTTCAATCATTACATAAACTCGACCAATTTCGATTTTCAGCGAAACTTCAACGTCTATTTCTAAGTTATTTCTCAAACAGACAGCAATACGTAACTTATGGTATATTTCAATCTTCCAACTTCATCACAAACTCTGGAGTTCCGCAGGGGTCAAATCTTGGACCCTTACTTTTCTCGCTATTTATCAACGACATTTATCATTACATAAAATTTTCTAAGTTTCTCTTATTCTCGGATGACCTTAAACTATTTCTTTTAATAAAATCTTTGGAAAATTGCTTGCAGCTACAAAGTGATATAAATTCTATCGTCGAATGGAGTCACACCAATAAATTAGGATTTAATATTAAGAAATGCTCTATCATGTGCTACACCAAGGCGAACAAAACGATTTACTATAACTACAAAATATCTT
This sequence comes from Limnephilus marmoratus, assembly GCA_917880885.1. Taxonomy (NCBI): domain Eukaryota; kingdom Metazoa; phylum Arthropoda; class Insecta; order Trichoptera; family Limnephilidae; genus Limnephilus; species Limnephilus marmoratus. Next base: position 27,229,444 of record OU862931.1, on the reverse strand, counting down.
ATTCGTCTCTTCAGCACATTGTTATTTTGAGAGATTTTGGAATCACATTTGATGCGCACCTAACATTTCACGTCCACATAGAGACGATATGCAGCAAAGCTCTAAGAATGCTAGGATTTGTGCTAATAGCCCATTCACATGATTCATTTATCGTTCATTTCGTGATTTCATTCCGCCTCTTTCAATCGAAATGAACCGTGTGAACACGAAAGTGAATAGAGACAGTTCCGAATGAAGCATTCCAACAATGTTGGAATGCTTCCTTCGGCACTGTTCACTCGCAACCGGAATTTAACATCACGTGACACGAATGATGTGTGTGAACACTCAAGTGAACAGTCTTTCACTCGCAAATCAGTCGGCCGAAATGTTCTGGCGTGAGGACGAGTAGCCGGAGCGGCTTAAACGTCAAAATGCTCCGTTTAGTTCGCTTTTCGAAATAACTCCTACACGTCTCATAGAAATCGTTGTTTCTCCCTTACTATCATAGTGAAAAATATGATCTAAACGGTATTGGAAAGAGAAAATAATGCTCTATATATTCAATATAACAATTAACCACAAAAGAATACGAATGTTCACTTCTATGGAACCAAAGTTTCCGATCGAATTTGAAAAAAAAATTATGAAACATTGTGAATTTTTTATGAATTATTTTTATATGAAACGACAAAAAAGTGAGGTGACAGAAACGTTTATAATTTATTTGTCTAACAAAATAAGTGTGTGTTTTTATATTTTTTTTGTTACCAGTAATTTTAGTTAGCCATTTTTTAAACTTTTAAAAGTTTGCATTAAAAATTATTCTATTTAAAAAATTACGTGGTTATTTCTAATAATAAATTTTGGAAGCATATTTCATCACCTTTCCTAAACAGTTTTTAGTTTTTGGATACGTTAATAAATATTCCATTTATATGGATTTTATTGCAAGCTGAGGCCTATTTTGGAATAAAAAAATTTTCATGGTAGAAAAATACTGGTAGATATCAGTTTTCAGGTTATTATTTAAACATATGTTCATTTTATGGTGCTGAAATTTATTTACTGTTTACAAGAATCGCCAATTTCTCGTAATTTAGTTTGACGTTATCGGAAATGTCAATTGAAATCGTAAATATTCCCGAACTTAGCCGTCAGCGCCGGACGAATTCCAATGCGCGCCGCGACTACGCTCGACGACTTCGTAGCGAGAATGTCGAGTGAACTCTTCCTTCGAAGGAACCGTGTGAACACTCGGTGAAACGAGAATGGAACATTTCATCGAGTAATCCTTCATCCGAGTGAACCTTGTGACTTCAGCATTAAGCAACTCCAGACACTTTTGCAGCCCAGCCGCGATTCGTTTGCTATACTATAGTTTAGTACGTAGCATTTTGGAAAGTGGTTCAGTAATATGGGGACCAGTGGATTTAACATACTCTCAAATGATTGAGAAAGTGCAAAAGAAGTTTCTGAGATATTTATATCTTAGAGACTTCGGATATTATCCCTGGTTATATCCATCAGCCTTTTTGTCCGGCATGCTGGGTATTAATAGCCTCGCCGAAAGAAGGAAACTGCTTTGCTGACAACAGCATATGAACTTTTAAACGGTAACATCTGTATTCTCGATATATTACAAAAAAAATGAGTTTTATGTCCCCGACAACTTCACAAGAGCGCGCAGACACAGAACTTTTGTTGTTCCGAGATGCAGAACTAACTTACCATTAGTAATGCCGCTCGGAAAAATGATTATTTTACTAAATTTCCTGTCCCCTGATATAGATATTTTTAAACTATATATTCATCAATTCAAAAACGCTATTATTACTTAATAAAATAAAATGTATGTTTATTATTGGTTATGTATAACTGTAAATAAATGTGCATTTAAAATAAAATAAATAAATAAATAAATTACTTCATCATTACATGGTTGTTTCAAAGTACTAGGATGGTAACCTAGTATAGATAAATAGGACTATTCCGACTAGTCCGATGAATAGGACCTTTACAGGACTTGAATTTATGTAAACCATAAAATTTGGTAAATTGTTCAAATTCTGTGAAACAACCCATCCTCAGTGAGCAATCCTTCAGCATAATAACGTGTATCCTTCTTCTTTACTTACCCCACTACCTAAGCCCCAAAAATTCCTAAATGAGGATTCAGAAATTCTTGTGAAATATTACGAAAAAAAAGGATTCTCTAAATCAAACGGTATTAATACGCTTGCATCTGCGTGGTTGAATTCCAGACCTCGACTTTCAGTGCATGTCCGACGCCACGCCTTATGAGCGCGCCACAAATAACATCTGTGTTCGTGAAATTTCAAGCAAAGTTACCGTTGTAATTCGGTTTTAAGTTCAAGAATCTGCCAAAAGATGTCGCTACTTCCGTCAGCAGCTTGCATATGGGCGTTTATTCCCTACGTATAAGTACTCGGATTTATAGGCGACTATTTACAATATATATTACACATGGCGTCTTTGCGTTGTCTTTATTACTTTGTCACGGTTACTTTGGTCTCGGTGACTAGCTGTCACTGGATCACAGAGGACCCAAGGAACTGGCTATTTTTGGAACCAGTTCCTCTCGGATTTATAAAATGGTCAACAACACTCAAACTGGGCGAAGCCAAACTAAAAGCCGTCCGCAGGTTTTTGCTGCTAGAAATGATTTATTTTAAGAAATATTTTAGCTCCACAAATCATAGAATTTCATATTTCAACAAATCTGTTTCGCAATAAGATATGTCTGATGATACATCTAGTCATAAACACTCCAAAATTACACAGACCTCGTAAATAAATACAAAAATAGTTTCCAAAATAGAAACATCTAAATTTGTTATTTTGGGAATTTGTAACCAAAGGTTCCAATACATTAGTTTTTATTTTCATGATTTTAAATAGTTTCATTGAGAATAATAAAAATATGATCTACTGAGGTAAGGTAGTCAAAATATTTGTTTTGTTGTATCATAATAGACATATTTTATGTTTCACGAAAAAGCTCTCTGCAAATAGTTTTTCTTGTTAATAAAACGTATTTTATTACATCAGCTTCTTTGGGGTTGCTAAGTGGAGACACTTTTTAGGGAAAGGTAGGAGAGAAAGTTCTGGAAAGGGTACCAGAGGTAGGTAGGAATCTGGGGCTCAATGTGTCCAGAAGTGACGGACTTATGAATCCACCCCTTCCACTGCGGGACTAGGCGATGGGTCGGGAGCAAAAATATTGAAATATAATATCTTACAATACAATATATTTAAAAACAATAGATACACATAAATGCAATATATGTATTTCAATATCTTTGGTCGAGAGAGCCTGGCTGGAGAGGTGAAAATGTCATTGTAATGTAATGTCTTTATAATGTCTTTACTTGGTAGTAATAATTACACAAATAATTACACCATGACTTACAAGCACTTTTATATTTAATAATATTTAGAATCCAAATTCACAACCATCCTCTGGTCTCCATTATACCAGCCTAAAGCCAACAAAAGAACCCCTGACAACTGTCATTAATTATTTAAATAAAGATCATTAGCTATGAAGCAGTTCTTACTTATTTTAGCCATATTAAATATATTACACCCTCCCACACTTAAAACCTTGCATCCGACTAGGATCGGAGCTCCGCTAACTAATTATTATACAAAATTAAATTAAACATTCTGTTAAATATCTTAATATAAATATATAAATATTTCATTGTAACTACTAAAATTATTAATTAATATTCTTCAGGCTTCAACTCGCTCTGAGAAAAGATTCACGGCTAGATCCGGGCCCTCAATCGTCCTCTCCAAGGGTTCATCAGGTTCCTGAAAGAAACAGAGTCGCTTAGAGACTGACAAGAAATTCCGGATAATAATAAATAATACCGCCACCTTGGCACTGATTTTCAGAAAGTGTGGCCTCATCTTCCCACCTGACACTCTTCTCAATTAGCTGATCAGCATGTCTTTTCCAAACCTGATCCGAATTTCTCATTTTAACTAGGTAAACTCTGGTCCCTATTTTTTTAATAATTTCTCCCCTACGCCATTTATTTTGATCAGACCTGAAATCCTTTGCCATAACTTTAGTACCGATTTCTAATGACTTCTTAAATTTTCTCCCTTTGCTATATGAAACCTGCCTGCTCTGGGCTCTCTTCATATTGTCAGCCACTTCGGATGACACATTTTTATATGCTCTGGTGTCATTCCTTTTAGACGGAAACAACGTGTCAAACCTAGACCTGATACGATGGCCTAACAAAGCTTCGCTTGGAGATATTCCCGTACTCTGGTGTGGAGCATTCCTGTAGTCGACAAGAAAATTTAATAGCTTATCTTGAAAATCCTGAGGAAGACGCCCTTCATGTAACAATTTTTTCAAAAAAAATTTCACAAATTTGACACTAATTTCAGCTTGACCGTTACTATTTGGTTTCTTGACTGCACTAGTTAGGTGTTTAATTTTGAATTCTGAACAAAACATCTCAAATTCCCTTGACCTGAACGCTGGTCCATTATCAGAAACCAACACCTCTACAATTCCAAAATGTGAAAATAAATTTTTCAATTCCCTAATCGTTTGATCTGAATCTAATCCCGTAACACATAAACACTCTAGCCATTTCGAAGTGGGGTCTATAATAATTAAAAAATATTTATTTCCAATAGGCCCGAAAAAATCTAGATGCAACCTTTTCCATATCTCCGTATCAATCGGCCAGCTGCTAATTTCTAATCTCTTAGGCGTTGATGCATTTTCTGAGCAAATCTCACAATTTTTTATTGCCTCTTCAATGTGGCTGTTAAACCCCAACCAGAAGAAATAATTCTTCCCTAAAGTTTTTGATTTTGTTATTCCTAAATGAGACTCGTGTAAAAACAACAAAATTTTCTCTCTCAAACTTTCAGGAATGACCAATCTATTTTGATAAAACATGCAGCTGTCATAAACACTTAACTTATCTTTTAAATGGAACCATTTTAAACAATTACCTTGTAAATGTTTTTTATCTGGCCACTTGTTTCCCTGTACGTAATCCATCACTACTTTTAAACAAGCGTCTTCACTAACTGATTTTTTTAACAGATCAACACTTAACTCGCAATGATTCACTATAAAATTAATATTTTCTTCTTCCATGTTGATGTTAAAAATATTTTCAAATCCCTGACATTCCTCTTCCCCAAACTCCGTACTTTCTTCAATTGGTAGTCTAGAAAATACATCCGCACGATTTTCCTTTGATTTCACGTATGCAATCTCGTAATCAAATGTTGATAATATTAATGCAAACCGCTGTAATCTGCTGTTAGCTAACGTGGGAATGTCTTTATCCGGTGCAAAAATATGCACAAGTGCCTTATTATCGCATTCAAGCGTGAACTTTCTACCATATAGGTATTGAAAAAATTTCTTAACCCCGAACACAATGGCTAAACTTTCCTTATCCAGAATGCAATATTTTCCCTCTGCACGTGTAAGCGTTCTGCTAGCATAAGCGATTGGTCTCTCTATATTTTCATCAAACAAATGTACTAAGATCGCGGAAATTCCCTTATCACTCGCGTCACAAATTAACTTTACTGGTCTACTGTTATCGTAATGACAGAGCACTTTATCCGAAATCAAAATCTGTTTTACTGACCGAAAAGCTTGTTTACATTCCTCTGACCAAACAAACGCCGTGTTTTTCTTCAACAATTCGTATAGCGGCGCTAGAATTGTTGACATATTTTTAACGAACATTCTGTAAAAGTTTAAAGAACCAATAAAGGCACGCACCTCACTTACGTTTGTCGGCTCTGGCATTTTGACTATAGCATCAATTTTACTGGCGAGCGGCTTGACTCCTTGCGCGTCTACCCTGAACCCTAAATATTCAATGGCTTCTTGATGAAACAAACTTTTGTCACAATTAATTGTCAAACCTGCGTCATTCAATCTTTCCAAGGCCGCTCTTAAGTTCCTGTTATGCTCGGCCAGGTCTTCTCCGAAAATCAAAATATCGTCAAAATATGTAATGACCCCTTTTACCCCAGACATTACTGAGTTTACTACGTTTGCGAATGAACTTGGACTAGAAGCTAACCCATATGGAAGAACTTTATATTTAAACAAACCGATATGCGTTGATAAGACACAATATTTTTGTGATTTTTCGTTTAATCTAACTTGGGCGAAAGCGTCTTTTAAATCTAATTTTGAAAAAATTTTCCCTTTGCTCAATGTAGATAATAAATCTTCTATTCTAGGTATTGGGTATGACGTATTTTCCAACATTGGGTTCAATGTCCTCTTAAAATCCGCGCAAATTCTGATTTTTCCATTTTGCTTTTTAACAATTACCATCGGGCTAGCTGTATTGCTACATTTTATGGGTTCGATAATCCCTTCCTGTACCATTTTATTCAGCTCTACCTCAACTTTTTCCCTAATGTTGTACGGAATAGGTCTGGCATTTACATACTTGGGAACGTAACTTTCTTTTACTCTAATATTTGCTTTGAAACCCTTAAATGAACCTATGGTTCCTTTAAACACGTTTGGAAAATCACTCCGGCATTTTTTTATGAAAACTTCACTATCAGTTTCAACTATTTCGTCATTGTGCACAACATTAACCTTACCTACATTTGAAAACCCGATATCAAACATTTTCATGAAATCTATTCCTAATAAGATGTTATTACCCTCTTTTGTCACAATAAATTTAATCCGCTTAATTTTGTTCCCGTATTTAATTTCCAATTCAATTGACCCACAAATTTGTAGTTTTGAACCGTCAAAAGAGCATAACCTCAAATCACATGGCTCTATTTTTATAGTGCCAAAAAGCTTATGTAAAATGGATTTTGGAATTGCTGAAATTGTAGCCCCCGAATCAAGTAAACCCTTGTGTGGTTTATCCCTTACTTGAATTTCTAAAAATATGTAATTTTTGTTATTATCATCCACATTGTATAAAATCGTGTTTTGTAATTTAAAACATATTTTACTAATGTGACCAATTTTACCACAATGACTACATTTCGCGTTTTTAAATTTACATTCACTTTTAAAATGATTTTCCCCACACGAAAAACACGACACTACCTTTCTTTTTGCAACAACATACTTATGATTACGATTTAACCTACTCAACTTGCTACCACTATTTCTAGTCGAACTGCTCGACCTGCTAGAATCTGACAATGCTTTAGGATTATTATATATTGATTTTTTAATATTTCCCCGTTCTTTTGAACCCGACGCCACGTATACCGATTCTTCGCTTTTACCAACATTGAGTATATGTTCATATGCCGACGCTATTTTAAAACACTGGGCGAAATCTATCTTATCATTATCACACTCTAAGAAAAGTTTTTGCTTAATTTGTATATTGTAAACCCCGGTAATAAAAATATCTTTTAAATTGGCATCAAGCCTACCTTGAAAATTACAATCGGTACACAAATTTTTCAATCTAGATGCAAAATCTCTTATTGACTCAGATTCTGATTGTTTCTCTCTATAAAATTTATCTCTACATTCAAAAATACTCTGAATTGGTTTACATAGAACATCAAGTAATTCTAAAATTTCCCCATAAGTACAATTAACAGTCAATTTCGGAAACAAAACGTTTGTGACCAGCTTGAGTGTGTCAATGGACAGTGAAGTTAGCAAGAATGCACGTTTTCTCTCTTCGCTCCACTTATCATCATTAAACAGTAGGCATTGTTCCCATCTCAACCGGAAAATCCTCCAGTCCATTGTCTTGTGACAATAAGACTCTATTCCCTTCAAGCTCATGACGAACTCCCTGAACTAAAACAAATGACTTAACTCCGAATTCCTCTGTGTCTCCAGCCCTTGTTCCCTTTCTTCCCGTCACCCTCTCTCTCTGTGCAGCCCTCTAGCTCCGTCCTGTTTGTTCCCCCGGCTGCACCAAAAAAAAACTTGTTTCGTAACTCGCTGCTGCCGTCTTCTCTTGCTGCGAACTTCAGGCACCTTGGATACGTATGACCGTTTGGCTGCACTTCCTGGCCCTCCTGACCTTGTCCGAAGTAGCTCCAAATGTCCCAAGTAGTCAAAACAGCTCCAAGACGGCAAGATTCTTAATGAAAACCTCGGATTTCCTCGTCCTTCCTTTTTCTCATTCAGTATATTACTGATCTTTTGAATTCTGGAATTTTCCTTAGGTTCTTCTAAAATTCCTACCGGCTGCGCCAGTTTGTAATGTCTTTACTTGGTAGTAATAATTACACAAATAATTACACCATGACTTACAAGCACTTTTATATTTAATAATATTTAGAATCCAAATTCACAACCATCCTCTGGTCTCCATTATACCAGCCTAAAGCCAACAAAAGAACCCCTGACAACTGTCATTAATTATTTAAATAAAGATCATTAGCTATGAAGCAGTTCTTACTTATTTTAGCCATATTAAATATATTACAGGGTTGCTAAGTGGAGACACTTTTTAGGGAAAGGTAGGAGAGAAAGTTCTGGAAAGGGTACCAGAGGTAGGTAGGAATCTGGGGCTCAATGTGTCCAGAAGTGACGGACTTATGAATCCACCCCTTCCACTGCGGGACTAGGCGATGGGTCGGGAGCAAAAATATTGAAATATAATATCTTACAATACAATATATTTAAAAACAATAGATACACATAAATGCAATATATGTATTTCAATATCTTTGGTCGAGAGAGCCTGGCTGGAGAGGTGAAAATGTCATTCGCTGCCAAGACCTTGGCAAAACTCAGCCCATGAATCTGGGCACCTCTACTATGTCACCAAACGTGACGAATCACTCGGGATGACCTTTGGGAGAGGTGTAGGTTATCCAATAAATGGTTTCCGGGCGGCGGTACCCATTCCCGCTTGCCAAATTATAAGGATGAATAATACGTAGTATAAAATGAAATGTATTGGAAAACATAAACAAAATTAAAATTTGCAATAAATGTTTATGCGTTGTAACAAACGACGCAGCTATTTCGCTCGCGGAATCATTCCTATTGGCTTCTGGTACGCCAATAGCGATCCCACAATAATGTTCACCTAGTCACTGAACGAAATAAGAAGAATCTTTCTGTTCCGAATTGCCGACGACGTAACCGCTCGTAAATCGGTACGTGTTCGCTCTCACCAATCCTATACGAATATTTTAAATTGCCATTTTAAACCTTAGCCAACAACCCTAAATCACGATCGTATACTTTCACTTACGGCGCATAATGTGCTTTTAATCATTTATTAAATAATACAATTATAATAATCTGCGATATTAGCAAGTGACCTTGTGAAATCCAATCTTGTCTTCGCAAAATAACTGATATAGGATCGCAATAAAATGTTTTTAAAAAAATTCGGCCTTCGGAGGGAATTTTCTTGCCTTTGAAAAAAGAAATTATCAAATTTAAACGGATTGGCGTAAAAAAATCCGAAATATTTTAAATATTTAAGATAAATTGTGCTTTAAAATTATGATTCAACAATAATCAACGTCAATAATGTTCATAATTATTTTAAAATCTAAACAGTAGACCGTTTTTCTTTTTGAAAATAATTAGATAAATTATTTCATAAAAATAATATTTTTATTTTTATTTTTTTTATATATTTAATAATATTATTATTCAATGTATAAAAACAGTTTATTGTAAATAATAATAAACCAATAATATGGCATTTACAACGTATAAATGAATATTAGACAGCTCCAAATCTTATTTTAAAAACATATTTAACTATAAATTCATGCAAGACGTCAAAACTAACGGGAGCCTCATTTCTGCCACAAAAAAATCAGTGTCGAATTTTATAAGTGGGGAGGGAAAGGAGGGAATTTCATTATTGGGGATCGGGGAGAGGAAGGTGGGGAAGTACCTGACTATTCAGATCTAGTCATCAATCTTTTCAATTATTAGAGAGTATCTTCCCCTCTGGAACGTGCCGCAAATATATTATATATTAATCGAACTTTATTAATACCCTTGCGTCTGCATGGTTGAATTAAAGAATCCGGCTTTCAACGCATGTCTGCCGCCGCGCCTTACCCGTCGCACCATATAAACATCCGTGTACTTGGATTTTCAGTTGAAGCTACCGTTGTAATTCGGTTTCTTATTCAAGAATTCGTTACAAGATGACGCCACTTTCGTCGGCAAGATGCAAAGGGACGTGTCTGCATGGTTGAATTTAAGAATCCGGCTTTCAACGCATGTCTGCCGCCGCGCCTTACCCGTCGCACCATATAAACATCCGTGTACTTGGATTTTCAGTTGAAGCTACCGTTGTAATTCGGTTTCTTATTCAAGAATTCGTTACAAGATGACGCCACTTTCGTCGGCAAGATGCAAAGGGACGTGCCCTTCCTAGGTTGAAGTTTACGATTTTGTGAACCTGGAGTATCTCCTGGATTTCGAAAGATTGACGGTATTACTCAGTTGTATCAAGCGACTGTATACGACGTCATCGCCCGTCCCGGTTATTTTTTCTTGGTGACTAGCCACCACTGGTTGACACGTTGACAGTGGATACGAGGAACGGGCTAATTTTGGAACCAGTTCCTGTTGGAATTACAAAACTATCACCAACACTAACTGGGCGAAGGCGAAGCAAAAGCCGCCCGCAAGGCCCGGCAGTAAAAACCTGTGGAGCGGGTTTTTGACTGCGAGTTTTAAATGATTAGATCTAAGTTGTAAATTAGATATACTCATTTTATTGTATATTTATTTGCACAGCGCCCTTGGGGTGATTTCTTAAAAAAAACGCTATAAGAATCAGAAAAATATTTTCATTATTAAAATGTGAAAACGTGATTCGATCCCGCGTCCTCCGGATTGATAGTTAAGAGCCTTGTCCCTCAACCACGTATGCCAACGTATTTTATAATTAAAAAACTGTATGTTTCTAATTTTTTGTGATATTTACGAGATCTTAAATGGTACCTACTTGGAAAGATCTATCGACACGATTTTTTTCCAAGTCATTTTAAAATGCGTGTAAATGGTCTGTTGTAACGGTTATGTGACGTTTAATCAGTGGCGGCTGGTGCTCACAAAAATCGGTAGTGCGCTAAAAATCTTGTACATATACCTACCCTAATTAAAATGAATTTAATTATGAAACATATCTTACCTATTTGTAGGTTAGGTCGATTCTCCGTTGTCTCTATTGTTTTTAACTTGCACTCTTGTTTACTATTTGAAATGGGCGTGGTGGGCCACTATTTTTAATTTCTAATCGTTTTTCCAAGTTCAGCGCATTGTTTTTTATAAAATGAACATTAATAATGGAACTCATTTTTTACTCTTCCCGACTCATCTAAAAAACTAATAACAATGGCGTATTGACCTGCGACCTGTCACAACGGGTCTAATTGTTTATGTTGGTTGGTATGCTGTAGAGATAAGAAATGGTCGATGCTGAGCGGAACATTGACAAAAAAAGAGTAGACCTTAATTTAAACACACAATATCAATAATAAAATGACACGACCGCGTCCCCAATTAAGATGCTACTGAACAAACGGTCCTTTTGACATGGTGGAAATTCCCGGATCGCCGATCACGGGTTATTTAAATTTGCAAAGGATTATACCAGATATACCTACCTACGATTATAGCTCATGGAGAATTGTGTAAGGATTCTCCTCGATTCTGTGATCGCTTTGGCAAACGCACTCCCGGCCTGAATATAGGAACAAAACGTTCTGCTTCTGTTATCTCAGTATCTGTTACGCGAGCGGGTATACATAGACACCTATATTATGTATGCATTATAACCGAAGGGTATATTGTGATTTGTGATGAGGCGTGTCGGAAATATAGTATGTTTTTCGGTGCTCGGGAATTTTTAGATTGGCAGAAATTTTGGGTGCGTTGCACCGCCGTACCTTAGGGCTGGCCGCCACTGCGTTTAATAACAGCTAAAAGTGGTTTAGTTAGGTCTGTCGGTTCATATTCTAATAATGGAATTTACCAAAGATATTGAAATATATGGAGATATGCTATGATGTCCGCCCGGCTGTCGGTGGAACTACGGTCATAGTCTAATTGGTCCTAATTTGAATAAGGAATTTAGTTGATTTTTGGAAGGTTTTTTTTTTGGAATTGGTTAACAATATAGTGAGAATGCGGAAAGAATGACTCCAGATACTCATATCTACAGCCTGTATGTCGGACGAATATCTACAGCTCATATGTTGGACAAATATCTATGAACTTCAGAGTGAGGACTAATATCTACAGAGCTAAGGTAGGACGAATATCTATGACGGTCCCAGTGGTGACTAATATCTATGGAGCGTAGGTGGGACTAATATCTACAGAGGGCAACTGAGCAAGAGGTTGTACGGAAAACCTAACCTAACCTACGCAATATTACGTTATTCCATTGCAAATCCAACCTCTGCCAGTGCTGTAGATATTCGTCCGTCCTCACTTTGGTTCTCATAGATGTTAGTCAGCAGTTTGAGCTGTAGATATTCATCCTCACCTTGGTTCTCATAGATATTAGTCCGATTTGTACAGTTTTTGGAATTCCTGTAGATATTAGTAAACGCCTCTGAAAGAATTCGTTCATTTTTTGATTTTTTTAAGGTATGCACTAGTATGTACCTATTGGTTAAAAATATCGTCGACACCATTAAGCACAGTCACATCCAGTAAAAACGGCCGATAGTCCATCTCTGGTATTTACCCTTTTTATCAATATTGTTTGAAGCAAGAATCCTTTCCCGCCCCTGTTCGCCCCTAGCTGGTTGCAATTAAAAGTTTTCCAATTTTAAATCCCAAATGGGCGTCAGTTCGAGACAAGTAAAGTTGTTAACTCCAAAATAGAGCCGCCTACGGAACACCATTAATAGTGTTACTATTTTTGCCAATAAAATCCATACACGAAAAAAGAACGACGACAAGAAATGTCATAAATATAGGTGTTTTTATTTATGTATGCATGTCTAAAATCACTACATATTACATCTTGCCAGAAAAATGATGCGCGTGAATTTGGTCTTATTTTTGGTGTCATTTTTCTTTGGTGTCAGTTAAATACGTTATTATTTCTTCAAAATTCGCAAATTCATTTTCTGGCATCATTAATTAATTTCATCCTGACGAAGCAACCATTAGTTTCGAAACATGTCGATAATTTTGATTAAATAAGTATGTTAAAAGTAAGTGATTTGTTGTCATTTAATTTGATAAAGAATGTACCTAGGCTGTAATGCAATATTTAAAGGAAACTTATTTCAACTGTCTTTTTCAAAATTGTAATTATAATATCCCTTGATTTTACACTGGTTTATGATAGTATTAACATGATGCGATTTTCAAGAATTATCATGATATATTTTTGGGGTTTATTTCCGTATAGCGCTGCCTCCTTCTTTAGCTCCCCACATGAGACCTTAAGGAAAACATCCCTCAGGGCCTATGTCATCTTTGAGTATGCTGTGTGAAGGTATTTTTAGGGAAATGAAGGAGAGGAAGTTCTGAGAAGAAAAAAGATTTGTGGAGTGTGCCAGTATGTCCAGGAGTGACGGACTTAAATCCATCAGTCCCACTGCGGTGCAAGGGGATGGGTCGAGATAGCCCGGCTGAGAGGTCTAGGTTAGGTTAGGTTAGGTTAGGTTCAACCGGTCTCTCCAGATATAAACGAGTTGTTCCCAAAAGCGAAAAAATTAGTCTAAGGGGTTAATATAGCTATTTTTGCTAACTTTTATACCCGTCAAATGCGTTAAAGCAAAATAAACAAAATTTTAAAGGCTTTTGGCTTCACCGAAGAATACTCAAAGTCCCATGGACCGACATGATCACCAACACAGGAATTCTCAGGCGGGCTAAAGCAGATAGAGAATTGCTCACATTAGTAAAAGTGAGAAAATTTTCGAAAGGGGGGAAATATCACTTGTTCCAAATAATATTAAAAGTCAAGATAGAGGGTCGCTGAGGGCCTGTTAGAAGACCAACGTTTTGGCTGCAAAATTTGCGAGAGTGGACCGGTATTAGAAGTGTGGAGGAGACATTCCATTCTATAAGTATACATCTACCAGAGTTTCGCCAACGTCGCGGGTCCTGATAGGGCACACGAAGAAGAAGAAGAAACAAAATCTCTATTACAGATTTTTCTTGGAAGTTTTCTAATTACAGTGTTTTTCATAATAATATGAATACTTCTAACGTTACGTAGGTACTTGATGTTATAATTATTGTTAATATTATGGTAAACCATCGTATTCTACAATGTTTAAGACATAATTAAAAATAATAAATAAACAGAACACTGGCTGACGTATTTCACGTTTGACTTAGGTAAATATAATATGCGGTTTACGTTGTTTGATTTATTGATTTCGGATTAAAAACTTCAAAGCTATTCTTGGCTACAAACTTTGAGGGTAACGTCCGCTTTAGCCAATCAATCCGAATGACTGCTAAATTATAATATAATCAATTTATAATTTTGGGTGAAATGCAGATCCCGCCAAATGTGGAGGATTTTAATAAAAATGCACTTTCTAGATGGGAAAAGTGTGGAAAAGTTGAATAAAAAAGAAATTAAGGCGCGCTCGGCAAAATTGAGGGAGATACAGCCGTTTAAAGAATGTATAAAATGACACTTCATTAACCGATGCTGTCAGCCATTTTGTTACCATAATGTTGGTATCTCAGACTTACTTTAACGAAGGTTGATACGATTGTAGCTAACTTCGTGTGATATACACGTAATTATGAAAAACAGAATTAATAATGGTCACAAACCATGTTACACAAACCTGGCGTAGCCGCTTAACTACTTGAAAACTGGGATGTTTTTCTTGCGTTGACGTGAGCAGGCGTTATAAAGGGGCACAGACCATGTTACATAAACCATATTACAACAGATGAGGATGATTACGAGTGCTACCAACTTTAAGGTAATAATTTAGTTTTCAAAATGGCTGATGTATCGGTTCATGAAGTGTCATTTCATACATTCTTTAAACGGCTGTATCTCCCTCAATTTTGCCGAGCGCGCCTTAATTTCTTTTTTATTCAACTTTTCCACACTTTTCCCATCTAGAAAGTGCATTTTTATTAAAATCCTCAACATTTAGCGGGATCTGCATTCCTCCCATAATTTTCAATTTGTGAGGCGGGTATAGGTAGCGCCGCCCCAGAAACCATGTATTTGATTACCAAACACCTGCCGTAGGTCACTCCAAGAGATTTGTTATCTTTGGTGATGTAGCCGGGGGTTCATTGGGTGAGGTGTGTGTCGGCGGCGAATGCGATTGCTCACTTACTGCGTGGCGGGTGCACTGGTTGAGGAAGACATGGATGAGGAAGATACAAACCGAGACCTCTCCAGCTGGACTCGACGTGACGGAAGTATGAACCATCCCTCCCACTGTGGGCAGAAGCATTCGCTACCAAGCACTGGATAAACCTCATCCCATGAACCCATACACCTACATGTGGAGAGGAACGTGGGGTAGTACCTGGCTGTTCAGATTTGGCCACCGAACTAAAATGGGTAAAGCCATTTAAGTAATTTAAGCAACGTTTCAGTTATGAATGGTTGTCTCACCTGGTTTACAGTGTATATCTTCCACTCTAGAACGTGCCGCAAATACACTATATTTTATTTTTGATTAATTAATTGTGAAATAACACAAATTACTCGAATCAAATTTATTTGCGCATGCCGGGATTCGATCCCGCAACCTTCGGGTTGCAAGAAGAGAGCCTTACTTCTCGTCAATACATTTATCTTGACCAGGCTTTCAACCCGCGAGATCAGGGCCAGAAAACCAAAAAGTGTCAATTAAATGTACCGATCCGAATCAGTAAGCATAGACTAAAAATAAAGAAATGATAAATTGCTCGCGCGCTACCTATTAAATCCGTTTTTGCGTGAAAGAGTAACAAACATACATACATCCATACATCCATAAATCCATACATCCATACATCCATACATCCATACATCCATACATCCATACATCCATACATCCATACATCCATACATCCATACATCCATACATCCATACATCCATACATCCATACATCCATACATCCATACATCCATACATCCATACATCCATACATCCATACATCCATACATCCATACATCCATACATCCATACATCCATACATCCATACATCCATATATCCATACATCCATACAAACTTTCGCCTTTATAATATTATTAGGATAGGATATGTGAAAATCGGGTCATTTGAAGGTGTGTGAATATGAAGGGCGATTTACACTGCAAATAGATATACGTTACTTAATATTCACATAAGTAATCTGTAGGTAATTGCTTAGCCGGCTGTAAGTCTATTTTTAACTGGATTGCAAAAATTATGCATGTACGCAACAGTTAATTACTTTCGTAAATAATTTTTAATTACAGCTATCAGTTATCAGCCTTTAATCATAACGAGGCGTCCGTTGTCGGTTATTAAGTTATCGTTACAAAGAAAATTAACCGCTAATTAACTGAGATACAATGTTATCTCTGCGTTGAATTAACTCTGTCGTCCTTGTTCGAAGTAGGTAACAATATTAAATAATAACACTAGTTAGTATGCTAGTTAACAATGTAGAAAATTGTTATTTTAAACTATTTGCGTCATCCAGAGCACGCGGAAAACACAGAAAATGATTTAATGGACTTGGAAAATTTCCATGAAAATATTGCGATTTTTTTTTAGTCATGCACGTGACAAGCATATGTGAACAGGAGTCTCCCAGATTGATGTGTATGACAACAGGTATATTAAAGTATGTCATAAACCATATATTAAAGTCGGGTAAGTCCTATGGTCCTGTATAATATCTACATTTTAACGCAGCATCGTGTTCATTGTCAAATGCTTTGTACATATAGTTTTGTATTAGGGTGATTCCAGTATCGCGGGTGCAACATTTAGACGCATATGAAGCTTCTTAATAATAAAACAAAAAACATTTTTAATGAAACTATTATCGGAAGAGCTACATTTTAACGTGTTTAGTTTTTATTAGTTTATGAGAATTTTATTGAAATATTTAAATAGTCGGGAGGGAGGTTCAAAGTGCGATCGCGGGTGCAACCAATTTGGCCCACCCTTTCCAGATCATAAGACAAAAACACAAAGTCTGTTAATTGTGATACATTTATTATGTTATGCCTTGATATTTCGTTAGGCGACCTCCGTAGTCCAGTGGCTAAGACTCTTGACTCACATTCCGGAGGTCGCGGGTTCGAACCCGGCATGCGCAAATAAATTTTATTTGATTAATTTGTGTTATTTCACAATTAATTCATTTAAAATAATATATAGTATATTTGCGGCATGTTCCAGAGTGGAAAATACTATCAGTATCGCCCTGGTGTAAGACCACCATTCAGAATTGAAAAGTTGCTTGAAAATGGCTTTAGCCGTGTTTAGTGACCAGATCTGAATAGCCAGGTACTTCCCAACCTTCCTCTTCCCCACCTCCTTCCCCTCCCCGCTACCTTCAGCCTCACAACATACCCCAATTGGGGATGCCATAGTCTCACTGGCTCCAGACGGGAGCAGTTGAGATTCTTGTGCGGTATTCACTGTAAAAAAAAAAGGCGTTAAACTAATCAACTAAAAAAATAAACAAATATATAGAAAACAAAAACAAGCAATGAATTATTAGCTTTTCTTATCATCAAATTGTCGCGGGTGTAACTCGTCTAGTTTAAGTGTATATAAACATCAATAAACACTGATAGAGGAACGAAATAAGAAATCCAACAATGCGTATTACTAATCAGTACAGTTCTTTGTCATTTATGTAAATTATATCTTTTCGGTTACGTCAAAATTCGCCGAAAATTCTATGAACATATTACATCCATCAATCCTTTTCAAAAACAAAAATTTGTTTTTTTTCATATTTTGTAGAATTTCTTTTTATATTTTGCAATTTGTAAGAGGTTCCAGATGGTTATCATCCCGATCACTTTCTGTTTCAGTGGTGGTTTTCGGAGATTTCAAAACCAATGTGCATTGGAGACGAGACAGTGAGTTTCGCGCCACTATCGCGCCTGCTATCGCCGTTTTCAGATTGAAAGAAATGTTTTGATTGAATGCCCGATTTATTTTTTAGCCCTTCCTATTTATCATCCAACGTGACCATCTTTTTTTAACTGCTTTTTTTAATATAAAGAAGATGTTTAAGAGACACTGCATGCCAAATCATAGAATTTCTATAAAAAAAGCTAAATATAATATAAACAAACCTATGAAATATAAATCACTAGTTATACACAGCATATATTATTATTGAAGACATAAAAAACAATATAATATATAATAAATCACACAATAAGGGTGTCAAAGAGTTGCACCCGCGATTCTAACAACACAATCGCGGGTGCAACCAATTTGAATCAACGTTTATTTCAATTCAGCTAACATTATACTCTTAAAAACGTTTTATTCAAGTTTGCCTGTGATTTCTTCTTACTTTTACAAAGTTTCAAAACGTTAGCACTTTATTTCTGTGAAAAACACAAACTTTTATATCTTTTGTACCGCGGGTGCAACAAGCTAACAGTGACAATGATGCTTGAAAAATAACAACAAGTACTTACATCTTTCGGCACATAAGAATAAACTAATATTGTCACTACACGTTTAGCAGTAAAATATAACTTCAAACTATCGGTAACAGCTGTTTCGCGCCAGTGTTGCACGGTGTGATTTTGCAGTTTATTTACGATTCTTCGAATGATATGTTTCCAAGCGCGCCAAAAATTTCAATATGAAGTAAAATCCATTTTTTATTTTATTATTATTAAATATTGACCTTCTTCTTTGCATATAAAAAAAAAGTAACAAATACTGCGATTTAAAAATTACTGTCGAGAATCGTCTATAGCGGAATCGCCCATTAGTAATCGATGATCCGGTGGATGCAATCCTATTAGCTGTTAATGTCTGTTAGCCATTAGTGGTTTTAATGTTTTGTCTAGTCTGTAGTTAGTAGTAAGAGCATCGGAGAAATATATAATACATTTGTACAGTGCCCTTGAGGAGATTTTTATTTATATATTTTACAAAAACGGCGCTGTGCAAATCATCCAAATATTATTATCAAAGAGAGAGGCTTCTAGCTGGAAACCGATACTCCTAAACATGTAGGTTACTTATTGGGACAGTAATTACAAGAAAACGAATAGAAAACTGCTAAACTAAAAATATTACCGGTTTTTAACAACGTCCTATATAATTTATTTTTTTTACACGAGTTCCACACAGGAGGCCCTGAGGAAAATAATTTCCCTCACGGCCTATGTCATCTTTGGGGATGCTGTGTGGAGGGTTTTTTAAGGAAAGAAAGGAGAGGAGAGTTCTGGGAAGGAAAAGGTTTTAAGGGGTGGGTAGAAATCTGGGGTTCAGTATGTCCTGGTCATCCGCCTCCAAGACCTAGACAAACCTCACCCCATGAACCCGGGCACCCCTGCTAAATCACCAAACGTAGCGAACCACTTGGGGTGACCTATGGCAGAGGTGTTGGTTCAATAAAGGTTCCAATAAAGGTTCCCGGGGCGGCGGTACCCATTCCCGCCTCCCAAATTGAAATTAATATTGAATTAAAATTTGACCAATGAAAAAAAATTTACCACTAGAGTCTTTTTTTAAGATACTTTTCCCAGCTTGACACGGACTCATAAAATGCTGTATGATTTAAATAGTGTTAGAAAGAGAGAACATTTAAAAGTTTATAATAGACGCCCCTGAAATTTTTGAATTCGTAACTCTGTAAAAAAAATTTAGCATTTGAAAAATATTTGTCATGGTTTGTAATTTTGATAAAACGAAAAAAGCAGTGACCATATCCTTGTCTAATTTATGTTTATGTTTTTTTTTAGTGCTAAACACTACAGATAAAAATCATCACTAAGCAACTTTAAAAACTTTACCCATGTTTGCGTTCAAAAATTGCATAAATTTGCCATTTTTAATAATTTTATTTGAGGCAGTCTTTCATCGGTTTTCAAAAACAGCATTTTATACAGATGTAAAAAGCTTAAACTTTGGGGCTCGCCATAATTTACAATAAAATAACTAACGTTTTTAATATACTCCTGATGAAGGAAGGATTCTTCTGAAACCGGCATAGTGTTAATAAAATTATGTATAACAAATTAATGATTTTTTTATTGTACAGTATTTTATTTTTTAATACTTTCCAAAACAACGAATCCATTTGAAATTGAATGTCAAGCAGGAATATTTGATGACTTGGTATAATTTTGTCGCGGCCCGACAAGTTTTCATAGTCTTTGAAACTGAAAACGAAATTAAGCTACAGAATTGACCACACATTTAACTGACATCCGGACCATCGTTGCATCAAGATGCATATTTCAAATCTCATAATGAACAGCCTTTTTAACAGAAAAAGCTATGCAAATTTCACGACAACCAAACAAGTCGCTTGAGAGTAATTTTAGTGACCCATAAACACAAGTCTTTTTGTTTCAAAATAATTATTAAAATTTGTGTTCTTGTTTATTAGTTTAGAATTGACGGCATCCGTGGTAGATGGGTAAGGCTCTAACAATCAGGAAGTCATGAGTTCAAATCATGGAGGGAGCAAATTGTCTCAACTGGCATCATCAGACGTTTGGGAGCAATTGGAACCCTTGTGCGGTATTCACATAAAAAAAGCATTACCAAGAATTTCTTTACAGATTGTAACACGTACGGCGTTAAAACCTTTTATGAGTGGAATAAAAGAGATATGGTTCCTACAAACAACCAGCCTGCTTCATTATCAAGCGCCATAGTAAACAATGGACAAAGAGCAGAAAGTAGACACTTTAGTTGTGATGTTCGTATCGCGCTGAGGATTAACGAGTCGACCCACTTCCCGGTTGTTTTGGTATCCCAGCCCTTGTTCACCCTCGCTTAAAAAGGCCACATTTACGTAAAGGGGTGTCTAATCTGGGAAATACGTACCAATTAACAAATCCACATTTTTAAATGTGGAACAGATAAGCTGATAGAAGTGTGTCATGGACGGTTCCATGCGCCCGAGGAAAGGTCAATTTACTTTACAATTTACTATGCTTTTACTCAAATTAATCAAACCTTTTCAAATGTCAATTTTTTTTCTTGAACAAATAGTCAAAATCTTTAGCCCGTTTGGGAGTTGAAAGATTTTACGTGTTTAGACGAAATCAATTTGCTTTCAACTCGGTATACGCCACACTTCTAAGGTTCAATGGTGCACGCTAATAATAATAACTAGTAGTTAAAATCCCCGCTCCGTAGGTTTTTGTTGCTATGCCCTGCGGGCGGCTTTTCGTTCCGCTTAGCTTAGCATAGTTTGAGGATTGGTGACCATTTTATAAATCCAATAGAAACTGGTGCTAAAAATAGCCGGTTCCTCGGATCCACAGGGATCCAGTGACAGCTAGTCACCGGGACAAAGCAACCACGACAGGCAATGACGTCATATATAATATAAAGACGCGTGGTATTATTATTCACAAATGCCAGTTACAATAATAATCAAATTATCGTCAATCTCTCCGTATCCGGAGAGATTAACGCAATTACAAATCGAGTAGTACTTACGCCTGCCAGGGGATCCTCATGCCAGCTGTTAACGTAAGTGGTGCCATTTTTGGCATTTCTTTAATTGGATTATTTTACAAAAGCAGATTTGTATACAAACTCCACGTACGAAAACTGTTCTGTTGAGTTGCATTATTAGCCAGATTCTTAAATTTCAACCCTAGGTACAGTCTTTGGGCTATTAATATTGTATGATAATTTATTGCAGAAGGTAAGCAAATTATCCATATTTCTGAGTTACAAAACACGCAGAATTATAAGAAAAAAAATACGTAGGAAAAAATTTGAAAAGAATTGAACATGTTTTAAATATGTATACTCGTAAATTACGCGAATAATTTTGTTTATTGAGGACATTGGATCGTCTCTCGTCTACTGTTGGGCCATCAGGACATCCATCCAGGCAGCATTAGCAATGACCTCGCCCCTCCAGGAATATTTCCGTGGCGCTGCAGTATCTCGGTAGGCGCAACAGCTGGTTATTATAGGTGACTTTTAGCTTATGTCATTGGAATGCTGTGTGATCTACCCACAGTACTGACGCATATTCAGAAATGAGCAGGATGCGCCGTACAGTAGGTATATAAAGTAACGAAAAATATTAATTATAAAAATTATGTGATTATAAATTTATTTCAATGCAGAAATTCTGGGATTAACTATTATATGTATTCTTCTTTGCCCAGATAAAAACTATACCAAGAAATAATTATGCCAAGTTAGTGAAAATTTTCAATTTATCGCAAAACAAATGCGTTGTTATATATAAGTCAGTACAGTTATGTACGTAAATTCCAGTATAATTTTTTCTATTATTAATTGTACTTAATTCTGTTGTGTAATATAATGAGTTTAGGTTTAGTTGAGTAGTTTAAGTTGATACATTGTTGATATATTATACGAGGCTGCATTTTTGTGTGCTGGGCAATTTCAAAAAAGTTATCCGACCACTAGCCCATATCAAGTGACTGCGAGTGTATGGCCTCACGCCACTAATCTTAACACCCCGTCTGACCGCAATAGCGACCGTAAGGCTAAAAATACCCACAAACTGTCCACAAATATCCGCGAGAGAATTGGGCGGTACACCCCCCTCTCCTGATGAGCCGAGGGTTAATTGTTAAGGGTGGAAACGCGAGATTACCCCCAACCTTGCTCTCAATTGTCTCACCATTATTTGCCTTTTAATGGATTCTTGTGACATTTTTATTTTTGGTCAGTGTTAATTATTTTCTACGCTTGTTTTTATAATATATTAATATTACCTATTGAGTTCACCACAAGCGGTGAAGTTTGCTGAGGTATTATAGTTGAGTTGTCCCAAATATAGTTATGAAATATTGGCTGTCCACAAACATAAGTTTGGACAGCGCCCTTGAGGTGATTTTTCACGAAAACGGTATTAAATAAGTGATCCAAATATTTTTAATATTATTGTGTTATATATTGTAATAAAACCGACGTTCTCCATGGTCGAGGGGTACGACTCTCGACTCCGAAAGTCGTGTGTTTGAATCCCGACGTGCACAAGTAAGTTTTATTGTTTGATTTGTGTTATTGCACAATTTGTTAATTTAAAATAAAATATGGTGTATTTGCGGTACGTTTCAGAGTTGAAGGTACTATCGGTACCGCCCTGGTGTGAGACCACAATTCAGATTTGAAAAGTTGCTTGAAATGGATTTAGCTATGTTTGGTGACCAGATCTGAATAGCCATGTACTTCCCCACCTTCCTCTTTTCTATCTCTTTTTTCCTTTCTCTTCCTAATCTTCTCCATCTCTTCCCCCCCTCCACTACTTTCAGCCTCACTATATACCCCAATAGGGGATGCCGTAGTCTTATTGGCTTCAGACGGTAGCATTTGGGACTCTTGTGCGGTTCTCGCCTTAAAAAAATAGTAGTGACCAAAAATTGTGATCATTTCCTGTTTGAAAGAGAAAAGATGTTGCCGCTTTCTACACTAGACCCTTCGACACCTAGACAGGTCAGTAAAATTGCTTCTTAGTCCGAGAAAGAATTGAAGAATCGATTTCGGAATTTTTTTGATCAATTTCATCCGAAATAAAACACAACCCACTTATATCGATTTATCTTCGGTGCATTAATTTAATTAAAACTGGTAAATATTTGCATATCAATATTAACTAGCCTTTAAAAAATGTAACTCTAAATAAATTTAAGTGGTTAACCGCATTGACCAATAAAATTTACAAAAAACGAAAATTAGCTATTTTTCTTTTAACATTCTTGACTCTTTGTAAAATATCGAAAATAACTCTCCTTACTCCTTCCATCAACCTATCCAATAGTAAAAGCGTTTTTGTTTCCAAGGGACAAAGGTAGTCAAATTGAATGGTTTGAAGAGTAAACAATGTTGAATGTTTTAAATCAATTTGTCGAAAAATTGATACAAGTCGATCGAAAGGAACCTACTATGGGTTCATCCGGCGAAAAAACATCCCCCGACAAAATACCCCCGACAAAATATCCTACGGACAAAACGTCCCCCAACAAACCTAACCTAACCTAACCTAATCTAAAAAAAGGGGGACAAAAATAATACAGACATCCTGTAAAGACAATAAATTATTATTCAAAAACATTAAAATGGTAAAAAATAATTCGGATATTCTGTAAAGACATTTAAACGCCGTCACCGAATTCCTATCGATTTCTTGCAAACCTCGCTTAAACATTTGAAGTTTTTAAGCTCTTAAAAAATATGTTATTTTTGAAGATAATATCTAGACATTCGTCGCGCTGAAACGCAAATTATATAAAATTCCCTAGATAGAAAAAAATCGCAAAATATGCTCCAAAAATTATTATAAACACGTTTGATTTTACAAGTTATATGAATGAAAAATTTCACAGTGTTTCTTTAAATGCTGTTTAAGACAACTCTCGCAAGATTTTCCTCTATTTTAAACGAGTCGTGTTTTATTAAACATTTTCACAATTTTCGCATCGATTTTGTCACTTTGAATACTAGCGCTCTCCTCTAACATTCGTAATTTCATATCTCTCCATCTACTTTTGGTGCGCGGTTACGGGGCCTTAAATTATTATTAAAAATAATTATAAGAAAGAATTTAGAGTAGTGGAGATACATTTTGTCCTTGGGATATTATGTCGAAAAATATTTGAACAGGAATATTTTGTCGGGGGATGAAAACGCCCATTACCCCTACTATGCTTCAGTACAAATATCTTTCCCATCAATGCCGTGGTATCATCAATTGTCATATTTTCCAAAAAAGAAATTCATCACTTTTCACATTCAGGAGAGAATTTATTGAACACAGCTCCCTTCCGTTTTTTCAAACTTACGAGCTTGATTCTCCAAACTGTTATTTCAGTTGTCGATAAGTGATCACTTCTTTTTTGTTTGTCGTTCTCTAAACAAATTCAGTCTCAACTCGATTCCAATTTTCATATTACATATTTTGAAATTTTCCCATAAATATCATTTCGCATTCCCTTTCTACATCAATTGAAACGATGGCCTTGAAACGTAAAAGCCAGAAATATTGGAGAGAAACTGAATATTTTTTGTTACTTTAGTCTACATTTTTTTACCAAATTTATCACCCGAATGTAATTATTGTATTCGATCGTTCAAAAGTTTTTGTTAGGCTAAATTCTTCGGTGACGAGAAACTTTTCATGTAACGATAGACTTTTTGTGAAATTTTTCTTTCTTAATTACCAAGAGTTTGATAATAAATATAAAAACGTTAAATGTGAAAAAGCACACGGAATAAAAAAGTCGATGAATCCAAAACGAAATATTTTATAGACTTTTAGACAGTAATCAATTAACCGGACCAATAAAAATTTCCACTCTCTCGACGAAATAAAACTTTCGAATAAACAAATACCTTTTTTCAACATCATAATAATAATTAATGTCGGCTTCATGTGGCCATGTACACATTGAAGAAGTAAAATAAATTAAATACTTCGGAATTGTAATCGATAATATATAATTAAAATTTAACAGGAAAACTTTCTTTCTTAAGTACGATCAAGGGTAACTCAGACCTTAAAACAAGGAAATTGATCTACAATACCACTCCACCATCTAACCTGAATGACTGCACAAGTATAATTTTTCTGTGCAATAAAAGACAATAAGGAACTCCAGTGAAAAATATTCTGGCATTAAAAAAATATGTTCATTTAGATCAATAAACGCTGATTCTGAATATGTAAGTTTTTATTAAACGCAGAGTTTTAAAAAAAATATTAAAAAGTTCATTTTTAATCCGGTCGTAAAAACACGCCGCTGACGTCACTGTTCGACGTGTCGTAACGTCACCGTAAAGTCATTGTATGGGAATGTATGATATAACACAAGCCATCGTATTCATTTATTCGTTTATTTACATACTATTTGGGTTTATTGGAACATTATTTAGACCTAAATAATGTTTCAAAAGTAAAGGTATCTCTTATTAGTTTATCTCTATTATTGCAAATATTCAAAAACTACTGCACAAAAAAAATAGTAATTCTATTTCTAGGGAGAATACTTCGAACAACGGAATTCAAAATGGCGGCAGTATATCAGCTGATTGCCCGATCCTATACTAAGTTTTCAGGAGTGACGACGTCACACGATTCACTATACATAAGGTGAATTTCGGAGGGTCTTGAAAAATTAAAACTTTAGCAATTATTTTAACTATTAAAACTAACTCTAAAAAGCAGTTATTTAAGTTAGAAGGTCATTATTCATTAATTTTTTTTAAATGGACTGGAGTTCTCTATTTAAAAGAATGGAAATAATTCAGTACGGAGGCATGAGGTCTATATTCTGTATTGTGCTTTATTTGGTTTATATACTTGGATATAAACCATGCAACGCCAACCCATTATGCGGCGACGATTAGTCTATGGTACTCGTATCCTCGTATGTACGAGTATTATTTATCAGATTATATGTTCAATAGTGTTAGTATTGATACTACAATTCGTTGCCGTCCTACGAGAAGTTGAGACGATTTTAAACTAAAGGCCTAGCAGTTCTTCGTGGATTATGTCTCAATGTTGAGTCCAAAATTGAGTACGCTAGTAATAGTTGCATATAAAAAAATACGTATTTGACATAAAAAATATGTACCCGACCGTTTGGAATTTCATCTGTCCATAAATTTGTTTCCGAGTTCTGTTTCCGGTTTAAGGTGGCGGCCGTGTTGGATATCCCGCCAGAATTCGCGTGTTGTCAAATCAGTATATAATCAGTACGTTGACAGGTACCTGTCCGAAGAAAGTTTGAAATAAGAAATTTGAAAGTATAAATTTGTTTATATGGTCTATAATTAAGATTACAAGCATTGAACTAGTATACTTGGTCAAAGCTTACAAGTTTTTTGGTTTCTGAGAAAATTTTAGTTATGATTCCAAAAAGTTCCAGAATGCCGTCGTGTGTGATAAGGAAATGTTTTCATTACTCGACAAATACTGATAAAAGTCTAGGAATATCATTTCGTTTTTAACCCTTCGAAAAATACGAAAATAATATCTATGAACTTTGGCCTATCAAGGTTTGCGCGCAAAATCCCGGTTCTTCCCATGCATTTTAAATGTTCCTTTTCATTGGTTATTTTTAACCGATTTTCAAAAACAAAAATTCTTTTACAATTTAGATAAAATAATCTTTCCGATGTGTTTATTAGAAATCAACATTAAATTGTAAATTGGCCTAAAAATACATATACAAGGTGTCCGGAAACTCGTAGTACAAGCGGGAAACTGGAGAATCCACATCACATTTGGAGTCGATTTTGTGATTTAACTTTTTTTGATTTGAGCTTTCGTTTTCGAGTAAATCGGGTCCGAAGTTGGAATTTTTTAGGTTAAATTTGAAAAAAAAATTCACTAGGGGGTTGATTTCAGCTGTGTAATGTCTTATAAAATGCAACGAAGGGTAAACCGGGCTCAAAAATTTATTTAACCCTTTAGTTGCCGAAAAATAGAAAAAAAAATAATATTAAAATCGAAATGCTTAGATCGAAAAAAATTAGTTTTTTGGGTTCTCTACGTGATGTAGATTCACCAGTTTCCCGCTTGTACTACGAGTTTCCGGACACGTTGTATATTACATATAAAATACATATTCAAAGTAAAGTACTTAAAACAGAATAAACATGAAACGTTAATTTTTGTTTGTATGAAGCGGATACTTTGTGATGTGACATTATTAACTAAAAATAAAATAATAACTTTGTAAACATTACTTTTATTTTTTATACTTTATACCGACCGGGTTTCGCCACAACCGTAGCTTCATCAGGGCAGTATAATACTCTACTAGTCTACTGAGTAGAGCATTATACTGCCCTGTTGCAGCTACGGTTGTAGCGAAACCCGGTCGGCATAAAGTATAAAAAATGAAAGTGGTGTTTACAAAGTTATTGTTTTATTTTAAATTAATAAAATTTTTAATACAGATTTCTTTTCTTTAGAAAATTTGTAATAAAACTGTCGCTTCACTTTTTTATCACATACAATTTTATTTTTAAATTTGTTGCGTCACAAATTGGCGCAAAATAAAATCGTCACATACGATCGGGTTTGTAAAATATCTGAACAACATAGCTCGTATATCCCCTTAGAGTAAAAATATTGTTACTCTAAGTATATTCCTAAGACAACAAGAAGCATTATTTCTTTCGCTTTCTAACATAAAAGAAATCACAAATTTTCGCATGACAGGAAGAGAGATATCTAACTTTTTATACTGCACGGTCTCTCTGGGGCAATCTGGGTCTCCTGTTATTTACAACGACATATTTATGATGTTTTGGGACATCTTGGGTCTCCTGTGATTAGACGGATTAAGTACACGCATTATTATTATCGATTATCACAAAAGATTTTATGCGTCATTAGAGAAGGCAAGGCCTACTAAAGTATAGGGTCTTGTTTGCGCAACAGCCGAATTACGAAATCAGTTCGTAAACTTTACTGTTTAAAATAATCTAATAACATTATAATACTTGCAGTAAAATAACATAAAAACAGCATTAACACCGAGTACAATAAAAATCGACGTCATTTGCAAACTATCGTTGACACCCCAAAATTCGTTTTGTGCCAAGACCTCCTAATTTAGTCGGCAGTATTCTACGGAACTTTTGCACACGAAAAAGCCGCCCGCGTCCTATCGTTTATTTAATCCATACGCACATATTCTTTGAATACCTATCTTTGTCACATATGAACAACGTTTGAATCAAGAATTTACTAGAAATAAGAGTGTTGCTTACTTGCCACAATTATTTCGACTTTTTGAGACAATAACAAATCTAGATATATGACGTCAATACTAAGACGATATTATTTTTTGATCAGTGGCAATCATTATCAGGTCAAATAAATATTTTCTCGTTACTATGGCACTTTAGAAAGGTGACCTTACCTGACCTAGCTTAACGTTAAGCGCATTTGCTTCTATCCGGATTGATTCAAAACGAGATGTAATAAATAATTGTTCCACTTTTTTATTATTAATACCACTGGCTCGTTACACTATGAAGTCTTTTTTGCTCAAATGGGAGAAAAGAAAGCGAAAAGTAGGCCAATATAACAAATTAAATACCCAAACAAATGGATACCTTGCTTGCAAGGGTGGATCCAGGATTTTTTTCTGAGAGGGGCACAAGGGGCGGACGGGCAAAAAGTCAACAATTACTGTTAGAAATAAACTTGAAGTATCATACTTCAAGCTTATTTCAAGTAAGTATATGAAGGTTTATGAAAGTGTCAAAACAATATAAAAATGAAATGTTTAATAAAGACAGTTTTCTGTTCTCTGATGGAACCTCCACAGTACACATAAATACCTTTGGGGTTTTTTTGATGTATTGATAACCCAGTAACCGGCATCAAGTCCGAAAAACCATAAAAAACGATATTGGTATTAAAAGATTCGCCAAAATTCCCGGTTTTAAACAGCTACAAAATTAATAAAAATGTTTGACTCCTTAAGAGATGAAAAACTTCTTTGGAAATTATACAAACATGATAATCATTGTAAATGATTTTTTTTTTTATTTAAAAAAAACATCATTTACAATCTTTACATAACACATATTTTAGACAATAAATATCAAGTCCCGCGAAGCAGACACATGGCTGCTTGCTCGCAGGTTTTACCTCAATATATATTCAATATTATTTGAAGTAAAAAAAATTGTTTATAATATCTAAAATTAGAAGGAAATGCAAATAATGACATCGAAATACTAAAAAAAACTACTAAAAAAATGGTTATATATAAACCTTCTTACTTACAATTAATGCAAAACAAAAACAGTTTATATTCCTTTCTCAATTAATATGTTCAGAACTTACTCTAACATTGATATAATTATACATAACAAAAAACGTGACAAAGATGTCTTTAATAATTCATGTACCATATTAAACCATACAACTGAAAGAAAATACCTCGGTATAATTGTAGACCAAAATACGAAATGGAACAGGTACACGTGAACTTGTTTATCGCATTAGGAAATATATCTATTTATTTATCAGATTAAAGAAATATTCTCAAGTTAAATAAATAATCTAAAAAGGTCTATTTCGCACTAGTCCAATCATTAACCCTTTGATAATAATAATAGAGTATTGTCGCATACGTGCGGCAGCACGACTTCATTTAGTTTTTTCTATGCCGTGTATGTAATTTCGATTAAATTATGATTTATTGATAATACAAATATATTTATAGCATAGCCAACATGATAGCCAACGTCCGTTGAACGGACAAGGCACAACAAGAAGAAGAAGAAGAAATATATTTGTCAAACATTTTTACATGTTTTTACCAAAATTGTTACGTATTTCACGTTACAGATTACGTAATCCAGTGGTTCTCAACATTTTACAAATAAAAAGTTTTCAAAAATGTTAATTAATTTATTTATATAGAAAGAAATGTACAATAATAAAGGGATAATACTAAAAATAAAAAAAATGTGGAAAATGTATGACTAATCCAGTGGCTCTCAACATTTTACAAATAAAAAGTTTTCAAAAATTTTAATTAATTTATTTATATTGAAATAAATGTGCAATAATAAAGGGATAAAACTAAAAATAAAAAGTGGACTAATCCAGTGGCTCTCAAACATTTTACAAATGGTGTTTTCAAAAATTATTATTTTTATTTATAAACAAGAAAATAAAATAAAGCGCAGTCGTCAAGCACTTTTGTTCAGTTCCAGAAATCAATTCCAGTTCGCTTTCAGGAATCCATCGTGCCCGGGGCATACGGCGTAGCAACAGTAGGGCGCTACCGTTGCTACCGTAGGTAGGACACGTAGAAGATGTTTTGTGTGCAGTAATTCCAAAATTCGTCCAGAGCAAAGGAAGGACACAAAATTTATGTGTGTTGGATGTAATGTTCCTTTATGTATGTATCCGTGTTTTGAGGAATACCACACGAAAATAATATTTTAGCTAGTAATTTAAATCTAACTTTATTCACATGTTGAGAACCACTGAATTTATACCTTATTTTTATTTTTAGTACTATGTTTTTATTACTGTACATTTCTGTTTTTATAAATATTTTTATTTAAAAAAGAAACTATTTGTAAAATGTTGAGAACCACTGAATAGGTCCACTTTTTTATTTTTAGTATTATCCGTTTATTACATATTACATTTCTTTTTATATAAGTAAATAAAAAAAATCTAAAATTTGAAAACTTTTTGTTTGTAAAATGTTGAGAACCACTGAATTTATAATTTATTTTTATTTTTAGTATCATGTTTTATGACTTTTTATTAGGTATTGTACATTTCATTTTTTATAGAAAAAAATTTTTTCGCAACACTATTTGTAAAATGTTGAGAACCACTGAATTTGTCCAACTAAATTTACGTAATGCTTACTTATTCAATAAGAAAGGGTTATATATAGTAATAAAAAAGCTCCGAAATTAAGTTGTTTAGTAAAACAAGGTAAGAAGATAATTAATTAAATCGATTAAAAAATTAAGAAAAACTTGAAAAATAACTCACTCCCACGATGTAGATGACAAAAAAATAACTCACTAATCAAAGGGTTAATTTAGTAGGGAAACAGTGGATGGGGAGGTGATGTGAAACAAATGTAAGAAAAACTTATTATCACATTAATTTTGAAACAAACAAAAAAACAACATTCTCTTCCAAATTACTAATTAATAATATTAATAGTGGGTGCCACCTGTGACAGTAGATTGGGTTTATCTGCATTTGCTGAAAAGATTTAAGCATTACGAAGAGTTACGTTTTGCAAAAGGACGTTCATGTCAAGTTCTGCAGAATAATGTATTACAAGTAATGGGTATTTAGATCATAAATCATGGAGTTGCATAATAACATTATTAATAATGTATGAATCCAGTCAAGTGGGAGTGTCGCCTTCGATCATTTAGCTTACTTAGTGACAGTGCTGGTCAACTTATGTTGCATTCTTTTTCAAAAGCATATGATCTCTCTGTTAGCTGCTTAAAACTTAAATGGTGAGCTCTGGCGTCATGAAATTGTCATAACCTTACCTGACTAGATTTGCTAGTTTAATGCTATTACTTTCAGATTATATCGTCATTTCCATCGTGAGCCATGGATATTTACCAATTTAAAAAAAAAATCGAAATATTGTTTGTTGTGTATGTTTCCATCGATCCGAACATAATTTTAACAAAAATAGTATAAAAAAATATTCTGTCGATTTGTTTTTTTTGGATAAAACAATTTTATTGTTGTTTGTATTTAATTTAATTTTGTTGTTTATTAGGAACATTTAACGAAGTGATAACACATTGACAGAAGTAAAATAAATTTAAAGTCATCAATCCATTTTTTTTAATTCTTCATTTTGAGCACCCGCTGAACTGCCAAAAGCAGTTTGTCAGCATGTCAATTTCACAATATTAATTATAACGCTAAAGTACTCATGTAACGAGAAACCACAATATAGAAAATAAATGACCGGTCAGTGCTTGAGTGGGCATAGCACATGGGTCTCACCCGGGCGTTGCGTGATCGATTCCTCTGCTGGCTAAGTCCTCCATCACAACACAAGCAACAGTGTTGTGATGGAGGACTTAGGTTGTAGGAGATTTTCAAATATTGTTGGGTTATCGTAACTGGGGAATGTTTGTCTTTCTTGAAAAAAAGAAGATATAAAATAATAAAATTTCAAGTGACCACAGCATAAAGACATCGACAGACAGATACAATATACTTAAACACACTCACACTTAGTTCAGTGGTGCAATTTGATTCGCTTCTTATATGCATTAGCATCTTATTAAATATAAATATATTTAATATATTGTAATAAAACGAATATACTTTATTCCACTTAATTTTATTGACCGTAACCGATTTCAGCTCGTTAAAGCCATCTTCAGACTGGTACAAATTATTCTTAGTCTACGGTTTATATGCTTAACATAATATGGGGTAGGGGAAGAGGGGTGATCCACAAGGATTTTAATCAATAATATTAATTACATTTGTTACTAAGTCGTTTTAGATGTCAAATTTCCAGTTAATTTGGTAATGATGGAACCCCACCATGAATTGTCAATTTAAAAAAAGTATTTTAAAAACTTTGTAAATATAATTTTTAATGTTGCATTGAGTTTTGGTTTAAAAATAAATAAAAATATGAACATGTTTTAAAGTTTAAGACCAGTCTGAAGATGGCTTTAACGAGCTGAAACCGGTTACGGTCGAATAAAATTTTATATTTGTTTTATTATAATATATTATAATGGAATTCCACCATGAATTATCACTCTCAAAAATAGAAATACGTTTAAAAGTATCTAATGCCAAATAAAGGATATCTAATAACAATTTTAGTTTGAAATAAACATGCCATAGATTTGATTGGAATGTATAAAGGTGAATTGCAGAATATATTAATTATTCATTAATTTCTCGCACCGTCTTCGTTAAGCAAACGACACGTGTGAGAGAGAGTGATGAAAAATATTATATTTTGCTTTTGAAAGTTTTTATTCTATGTGTTTCATATTTTGGTTGTCTGGTTTTTACTTTCAGATATATTTTAGATATTAGTTTTAATATATTGTGCCATTTAAGGAATAATGAAATTAAGAATTACATTTAACCAAATTACAGGTGAAGCCAGATAGTGTACCAGATGAGTTCTCACAAATAAAATATAACAAGAGATTTTGAAGAATTTTTCGACAGCACCTAATTTTTTAGGATACTTCTACAGGTGAGAGACCTCTGGCGCAGTTGTTTTGATGTGTGGGTAGCCATGTAGCCTGTAGCCTGTAGGTAGGTTGCCGTATCTAGATTACAGTGTGACCTACCGCAACAAGAATTTCCTTGTAAGGTTTCACTGCAATTCGTCGTATATTCCATCCAACGATGACGATCAACAATTGAAACAATATGGGAACAAATATTTTTCTGGTATTTGCTCACATAAAAGTGCAAGTAGATAGTTGGGAGGTAGACTTTTTTTGGAAAAGGAACTGTATTATAAAAAAACGGAGTGTGCAATTCACACGCGGTAGAAGTGAAACCTTCAGAAAACTAAAGGAGGCTACGAAGCAGTGCACAAGGAGGAGACCGATAGGCTACGAAACATTATTAAGACTATTCCATCTCATTCTATCGCAGGCTAAATCCTAAAGATGTTTATATTTTGGTCTCTTTTAGTATTGCTTTCTCTTTTCATCGAGTTTCATATCACAACGGTGCTAAAGAAGTTTTCACTTCAAAAATATATTACGTACCAAAAAAGAGTCGTTTTCTTTAGCACTATCCCCCTTACTAATAAACACGATTTAAATACGCTAAACTAATAAACATGATTTATGTACGGTAAACGGTTGTTCATATAATTTTATATATATAATATATTTTACATTAGCTAGTAGAAGACCCTAGAGGAAAAAAAATCAGATGAGGAAAATAATAGTCATCTTAAGGAATGCATGTGTGGAGAGACTTTTTATGAAAAGGGAGGAGAGGAAGCTATGGGAAGGAAAAATGGTATGGTCAGTGTGTCCAGAAATGATGAACATATGAATCCATCCCTCTTATTGAGGTGCAAGGCGATGAGTCGAGAGATTCCTGCCGGAGAGGTCAAAAGGTCTCCCTCAATCAGTTTCTCTTGATCAGGCCCGCCACGCAGTAGGCCGCAAAGACACAACTCACCCCCATGAACCCGAGCACCCTTGATAAGTCAACAAACTTTATGAATCACTTGGGGTAAACTATGGCAGAGATGTTGTAAATAGTTTCTGGGGCGGCAGTACCCAAAACTGCCTCATTTTATACAATTGATCAATAATTTGAAAATCGTTGATCAGTTGTGTAAAATTTAAAAAGAAGTTAGTAAGGGCCTCTGATTGAGACAATACAAAGTAGGTAGGTATCCATAAATGGTCAAGACTAGATTAGACGAACTAAACTACTCAATACGGTTAGATACTCACTGAGGGATTTGAGTGGACTAATAACGGGACACTGCCATCTCAGGAGATAAATGCATATACAAAAACACTCATAGTTCTACCACCTGCCACCAATGTCTTGCCCTGGTGGGAACATTGTGGAACCAGGAGATACATTGTGGAACCTGGAGGTACATTGCAGAACCAGTAGATACATTGTGGAGCCAGGAGATAAATTGTGGAACCAGGAGATTCATTGTGGAACCAGGAGGCACATTGCAGAACCAGGAGACACATTGTGGAAACAGAAGATACATTGTGGAACTAGGGGATACAGTGTGGAACCAGAAGATGTGGAACCAGGAAATACATTTTGGAACCAGTAGATACATTGTGGAACCAGGAGATATATTGTGGAACCAGGAGATTATATTGTGGAACCAGGAGATACACATGACCGAATATCCAATGACGAGCGTGGTGAAATTTATCAAGAGGATTCCGTCAAGCATATAGCATAATGAACCGATGCCTGTAATATTTATTAACCCTCTTTGTGGTGGAGGTCGTGAGGAAAATAATTTCCCCCCGTTCCTCTGTCATCTTTGGGGATGCTGTGTGGAAGGTCTTTTGGTGGAAAGGAAGGAGTGAACCTGGGTCTTCAAAAGATACATGTTATAGGAAGGAGGAAACAAAGAGGCCGGCAAATCATTCCAGCCGAGCAGTTGAACTCAAGAACGAGTGGTACAAACAACCCGTTCTTAAGTGACAAATTTCATCTGTGTACAATTGTTGGGCGCATTTAGCGTTTTCCTGAATTGGGCACCAGTGCCGAAAAAATCAATGACGATGGTTCCCCGTAGCCTCTTCCATTGAAATACCGGTTGAACAATGACAGCGTTCCCACCCGACGCCTGCGCTCCATGCGATTGCAATCCATTTGTTAAGATGGTGGTTTGATAGGAGGTTTTTTCAGGTATTTTGGGGCTTCAGACTAGAGGAGGCTAATTAGAGTCAGAGCTGAATTAAATTCTTGAAATGATTTCAGCCGTGCTTAATGACCAGATAGTCAGGGACTTCCCCGCCTCCATCTTTCCAATATCCTGCCTTTCCCACGCCACAACTTCAGCCTGACAGCATATTCCAATTTAGGATGCCATAGTGCCACTTGCTGCGGACAACTGATAGCAGTTGGGACTAGTGTGCGGTATTAACATAAAAAAGTTTATTTTGGTATATAGGTCGATGAAATTACGGCAGAAAGTTTACCTGGATTCTTGTGACAAAAAGTTATCCCGGGTTTAATTAATTACTGATATTTATTTGTTTTACAACAAAAGTTGGCCAGAAAATCGTGTTTGGAAACTTCACAAGGCCGTGGAAGTTTTACTAATTGACATCCAACTTTATTAATAAGTCTTCCCCAACAATTGCAATTAGTGGAGCGTCTGAACCTTTCCTAGATAAACAAGTGGATAGACGAATAAGTCGCAAACGCCCCAGAGAGAAAATAAAGCTGTAATTATTGAATCATGTTGAGAGTGCTAGATTACCTAAGTTTCGCTCTGGGAAAGATCACCACTCAGAATCGAAAAGTTGCTTGAATTGGCTTTTTATTTATTTTTTTAGTTTATTAGGGAAACAAACAGTTTTATAAATTTTATTAAAGTAATGGCATATTACATGGTGCCACAACCAGCGAAGTTTCCGCTTAAGCTTTTTCAATGACCAGTTCTCAGAAACCAGTTACTTTCCAATTTCCATCTTCTCTATCTTATTTCTCTCCCCACTGAAAATAACCAGTTCCCTAAATTGCCCCTGAATTGTTCTGTATTGCCTTTTTAGTTCGTGAGTCTTGTATAAAAACCCATACCCGCCTCCAAATTGATTTGGGAACCGCCACCCCGGGAAACATTTATTGGATGACGAACACCTCTGTCATAGGTCACTCCAAGTGGTTCGCTACGTTTGGTGATTTAGCAGGGGTGCCCGGGTTCACGGGGTCAGGTTTGTACTGTTAGAGTTTTGTTACATGCATATTCACAGCCTTATACCACAAATTTCTTTCAATGTAGGTAAATCGGTTGTAATTTTATTTTAATTAATCAAAATGCTTTTTCTTAAATTCTTATTTCATATTTCAATATATTTGCATAGTTGGTAGTGCTAATTTTTTTTTTTTACATGAGCTCCACACAGGAGGCGCTGAGGAAAATAATTTCCCTCAGGGCCTATGTCATCTTTGAGGATGCTGTGTGGAGGGTTTTTTTTAAGGAAAGGAAGGAGAGGAGAGTTCTGGGATGGAAAAGGGTTTAAGGGGTGGGTAGGAATCTGGGGTTCAGTATGTCCTGGTCATCCCCCTCCAAGTCCTAGACAAACCTCACCCCATGAACCTGGGCACCCCTGCTAAATCACCAAACGTAGCGAACCACTTGGCGTGACCTATGGCAGAGGTGTTGGTTATCCAATAAAGGTTCCCGGGGCGGCGGTACCCATTCCGCATCCCAAATTAAAAATATTTATCATTAACTCACAAATAATTGCCAAAATTGCCTCAAAAATAGTGAAAAAACGATTTCATTTTTGACCTACATTTTATAATTAGAAACACAAATGAATTAAGTAGCATATACCCGTACTATATATTTTCCGTACATTTTGATTAAAACAATTATTCTATTTTGTTCACAAATGTAAGCTTTGTATGAAAAAGGCTGCCCAGCCGTTGCTCTTAACACTCAATGCCATACATCAGGGTTGGGATCAAAACTCCATTTTGGTCTGCCAACCTCACTTCTTTGCTATACTATTATTCTTTTAATTTTTTTTATGTTTGTTACCTCGGAACTTTCGACTGGGTGAACCGATATTGATGATTCTTTTTTTTATTTGAAAACTGGCGCTTCCCATGTGGTGATTTTAATTTGGTCCAGTTCCGACAATGGCATCAACGAGAAAACCATATAAGTCTTAAATTTGCATTAAGCAGGTGCGCGACAAATGGACGAATAACTCAATATCACGCCAACCCATTTCGGTGATTCTTTTTTTATTGGAAAGGATGTACTTCAAGGGTAGTTTGATGAGAGTTAGTTTGGTTAGGTTCTGATTATCGGATCCATGACAAAGTAACGGAACTCTTCAATTCCTAGGAACAAATTAACGAAACTCGGCCGAATCTCTTAATTTGACCCTCACTTCGTTATGGTTAAATTATGTCTGCCTCATATGAGCAGCTCGTTTAGTAGGTCTACCCATATTCAGACAAATTAGTTAGTGTACTTCAGATTCACTAAAAATCAAAAAATAAACAAAAATTTTAACAAAACAAAAAACTACTTCAAACAATGCACTAAAAATTAAAAAAATAATTTCGTATTCTTCTACAATTTCATAATCAACTTACTTTTTCTACTCATCAATATGTAGGTATTATTGTTATTTTTGGAGTCGTTTGTTGTTTTGTTAAAATTTTTGTTTATTATCATTTCATACAATTCTTGAAAGTACACTTTTATGTTTTTTTTTTACTAATATACTAGGCTAATGCCCGTGTTAATTATTAATTAGGCAAAGCCATTAGTGGGAGCATTTTATTTCTTTTTACACCTCACTTTTTACATACCGATTTGGGAGGCGGGAACCTTTATTGGAAAACAAACACCTCTGCCATAGGTCATCCCAAGTGGTTCGCTACGTTTGGTGATTTAGCAGAGGTGCCCGGGTTCATGGGGTGAGGTTTGTCTAGGTCTTGGAAGTGGATGACCAGGACACACTGAACCCCAGGTTCCTACAATCCCTTAAACCCTTTTCCTTCCCAGAACTCTCCTCTCCTTCCTTTCCTTAAAAAAAACCCTCCACACAGCATCCCCAAAGATGACATTGGCCCTGAGGGAAATTATTTTGATAAAATAAAATAGATAAATTCATTAGAATAAGTAGGGCGCGATTGCATTACGCCTGGCGTAACTTTGCACTTTAGTAATGCCTATGGAAAGATGTAACGTGTTATTGATGGACGAGACCATAGAACAAAGGAAAAAAATAAAAAATACTAGAAGTTCTTTCCGTACAAATTTCAACGAAAAAAAAATGTGCCACTGCCTTAATACCTTTTGGTTCTAGAACTTTTAGCAAGCGGTCTATTTTGTAATCATGGTAAAACACAGTTCTAATTGTATCACGAATTCTCTAAAATCTTTATTTTATGGACGAGACTTATCAGACCAGAATTGATATTACACCTCATTATATAACACCATTCGCAACGCACATGAGACGAGGCTTCTTATGGATTACCGATTTCTTAAACCATGAATAATGCATACCACTCGGGCAACATGTGTATAACGCATAGATATACCTAAATAATTCACAGCGTGTACCTACGCAAGTGTTTCCCAAAGTGAGGAGTTCCAGAGATTCGGGGGAGAACCTGAGAGTAGTAGGACAGTTGGAAGGCGCCGAAAGCAGTAAAAATGTTTTGTGACACTAAAAAGAGACAAACATAAACATCTATAGGATTTAGCCAGCCAGAGAATGAGATAGGGTGAAACCTAACCTACGTACAGTGAACAGTACCTACGCGCTGTGTCAACCTGCGCGCATTGGCCGCATTGATTATGAGCTCACTTTTCAAGGCTCTAATTGGTTCAGATTGTGTGGGTGAAGGTTTCACTTCTACCGCGTATGAACTGCACTCGACTCGCGTTTCAAATCACCATTGTGATTGTGAAACGAAAAATAGCCCCACTAAAGAAAAGACAAACATATACATCTTTAGGATTTAGCCTGCGAGAGAATCAGATAGTATAAATGGTCTCCTCTTTGTGCTTGGAAGCCTTCCTACTCTTGTCTAATTTGGTTTTTGGAAGGTTTCACTTCTACCACGTGTGAATTGCACACTCTTATTTTTTTAATTTTGCTGGACTGAAATACAAATTGTGATAACAGACGGGTCGCCATCTGCTCGAAGCCATTGGAACTGTAACGTCTGTTGTACGGAATCATGTCTGCGAGCCGTTTAAATCTATTTCAAATTTCAAACACGTTTCATTTTCCAACGATATGTGCGAAATGCTTTACTACTATAATATAATTATTTTTCATCAAACCTGGGTTGCGTGATCCCGAAAACTAATACCTCATTCGCTCAATGACAATTCTGGTTCATCGCTCCTAAAATATATAATGCTTTGAGTAGTGACATAAAGTCAACTAATTCTAATTCTCTTTTTATAACACGTGTACAACATTGGATTTTCAAAAGTGGACGAGCGTACTTTAAAGAATTCATGAGTTTTTAACAATACATTTTAATTATAAATTTTTGCATTTCAAAATTTTATTTTCCATTTTTATTTCTAGTTTTCTTTAAAATGTTGTTATTTTTTTGCCTTTTATTTTCTCTTAATTTTTTCGCTAAATTTTATTTATTTTTTAATTTTAATTTATATACTTATATGTTTTGATTTATATATTTGTATAGAACACTTGAGTTCTTAACATTTCATCTTAATCATTAATTTTTGTATTTCAAAATTCGAATTTTCCTTTTTATTTCTACTTTTCTTTAAAATATGATCTTTTTTTCTCTTTATTTTTCACTTACTTTTAAGTATTTCTTAATATTTATTTAGTATATTTAATAATCTGTTTTAATAAAATAGTATTTATTAAATCGTATTTAAAATATTAAATGAACGACTACCATAACACGGGCATGAGCCTAGTGCGGTAGCCAAAAAAAAACAAATATCTGTAACTAATAAAATTTTTACGAAATAAAAAAATAAAAAATAAAAAAAATATATACAGGATTTTAACGTCACAGGCCTCGAGCGTACTCTGTCGAATGGTCAAAAATAATATCAAAATAAATTGAATATTTTATCATGATACCTCAAAAAATAATCATGATAAAACTTTAAATTCTTCATAATCATCCAAAAACGATTTATTTTTATTTTTATGGACGTGAACGAAACAAGTTTGAGAATCTCTGTAGGCGGTTCTTAACAAAACACTTTTCTCATGCCGCTTAACAACCATAAATGGACAAATATCAACACCACCTCGGGAGTGGGAATGGACGATGGGTATACGTGCAAATTGGCAAGTCTCGGTTTTGAAACGAGAGCTCGGTCAATTATGATGGTCCCCCTCGCTACCGACCTAACCCAACCTTCCCGAGACAAGAGGTTATTTGAACCCATTGATAATGAAAATACCTTCATGATGTGCGTGTTGTCCTCTGCTATTTCTGTCAACCGTTAAAATTATCGATTTTTCTACTAGCTTTCGTAGGTTCACCATTTTATCATTTTTCTCCTGCGTTGTTATTAGGAATATGCCGTCCCAAATTGGGAATCTTAAAAGAGCCTGAAGGATATGGGAAAGCTGTAGTGAATTTGATTTGCTAGAAGTAAATATTCAGACCTAAGTAGTGTTAATTATAGATTACATGAAAAGCCTTGTGGGCGTTTTCGTGATCCAATTGTAGGTCTGATTACGCCCTATATTTCTATTCAAAACTGTACTTCACCATGATTAAGAAATTCAAATGGGATGGCGATAATATTTCAGGCAAGTGTAAGAGACGCACACCGCGTGCTTAGAGGTCTAGTGTTATATTATGTATTCTATGGTGTAAATATTAGTTAAAGTTATTTCAAGCAACCGACAACTCGATTCTTCTCGGGAATCAATAAAATCTTTGAAGGCGGTTTGGACTGTCCCATCGGAGTTGAATTTTTTCCCTTGCAAGAAATTATCCAAATTTCGAAAAAAAATGGTAATCTGTAGGGGCAAGGCCCGGAGAGTACGGTGGATGTCTTAGACATTCCAATTGAAGCTCCTCTAATTTGGTAGCCGTCTGTTCTGTATTGTGTGGTCTAGCGTTCTAACGTGCGTTTGTTGATTTGCTTCACTCAATTCGTGTGGTACCCACCTTTCAAGCTTTTTCACCTTCCCAATTTGCTTCAAGTGGATTAAAACAGTTTTATCACTAACACTGCAGCCTGCAGCTAACTCGGACGTGGTTTGCGATGGATCCGCTTCCACAATAGCCTTCAATTCTTCATTATCAACTTTGGTCTCCGGCCGTCCACGGGGCTTGTTCTGCCGGTCGAAATTTCCTGAACGAAAACGTTAGAACCAAAAACGCACTGTGTTTTCTTTTGCGGCACCGTCGCCATACACATCATTAATCCTTCGAGCCGTTTCTGCAGCACTGGTTCCATGGTTTTTCCATTTTGTAAACAATTAAGGAAAAAACAAATGAATTATAATTTTCGAAATACAAATACATGAATAGCTGTATAAATTTGAATTTGGAATTCCTAACCAAAGAGAAGATATTTGAGATGAAAGTTGCCAGTACGGCAAGACGCCAAATTCATATGTAAGGACCAATAGTTAAAAATGACCAAAATGGATATCGACACCTTGGCGCAGTGGTAGCGCGTTTGCCCGGAAAGCGAGAGGTCCTGGGTTCGTGTCCCAGAGGTGCCAATGTCTTTTTCTGATTTTTCTGTTTTCAGATTTTCGATTCAGTTTCGCTTATTTTGTCTTCATTTAATAAAATATTACAATTTGGGGTAACTACAACTCATACAGTTAAAATTTAAAAAAAATAAAATAAGAATGTGTATATATTTTTACAAATTAGTTATGTACAATGTCGCGGGCAGAAAAGGTTAAGGTGAACGTTTTTTGTCTTTATGGATAAGACTGTATGAAGAGGTGAGTTTTAAATTTAGTCCGGTGCATTAGTGTGACTTTTTGAAATATTCTACTGGTGACCCAGAAAACATCAATATTTTGTTCACCACAAGTTTTTTTGCATTATAATTGACTAGCTTTTTCCCGCGGCTTCTCTCGCATGGTATTAGGGGATTCCCACACCGCCTCCTCCACCGTCCCCCTCCCCACTAGTAGTGTTCAATATCGGTACTTTTACTACCCGTCGGTATCCGTTACTTTCACAAAAAGTAATCGTTACTATGTAATCGTTACTGATTACTTTGATTACTTTCGGGTAGTAACTACTGCAAGTATCAAATCGTTACTGAATTCTTTGATTACTTTCGGGTAGTACCGACTACTAGTATCAATTCGTTACTGAATGCTTTGATTACATTTGACTACTTTCGGTTCCGGATACTGCCGGATACTTTCATAATAGATACAAATTGTTACTGGTTACATTTTGACGTTTGTGTATTTCGTTAGCGCGAATAGCGTGTACTTTGGTTATGAATTATTAGGATTCTACGTTAGGTATTTATAGGTACTTTGAATATTTTGAAGAGTTTGTGTGTTTAGATTTTTTTACATTATCTTTGATCGTAAATTACATATTAACACACTGGATTGACGTGTCATTTTCCTTTGAAATTCGAAACGTAATTTTACATGCGTGTTTTGATTTTTGTTTTTCTAGCTTTGAGATAAGTTTATAAAACACTATTAGGCTGGTGGTAATTTTTTATACATTTTATTTATTATTTACTTAATCTCACATAATATCATATTATACCTATGATGATAGATGTTATAGGCGGGCTTATTACTTGGCGGAAATTTCTACAAACCAAATTCATCTTTATAATCATAAAATTAAAGAATGAAGCGCATATTGTATTGTTATTTTTTTTGTAAAGTCCACAGAAATTTAAATCTTAAATTGTGTGATAGAATAAAAGAAGTGTTAAAATTATTACTGTGAAAACTTTTTATAGTCGTAATAATATCTAATAATCATATTTTTTTACACCGTTCGAAAATTGTAGTAGATACCTACCGTCAAAAAACTTGCATACTTAGTACAAATTGGTAGCAATATAGATATATCAGATAGCAAGGTACACAAACATAAATATCAACTGAAAGCGTTTTTTTACCGATGTATTTTTTGTCTCTGGCAATACCGTAATTAAACGTCGCTGGTGTGAAGCGCCCCAGCGGCACAAATAGAAACGACCAAATGATCGGTACAAAGTGTGGTTTATTTATGAACAGCTGGGATAACGTGGAGCGCCTCTTGCGGCACAAATAACAACCAAGTAATCGGTACTGAAGTATCCGCATCGAAAGTAATCATTTCTAAGTATCAATGAAAGTAATCATATCAAGAGTAACGGATACTCTTCGTTTTTAGTAGTCGGTACTTTGATTACTTGGTGAGTACCGATTACTTCAGTACCGAATGATTACTTTTCATGCATCTCTACTCCCCACTCCCCCCTCTCACCTCTCGCATTCCACACATTCATTTCTGATACATTCGGTTTTCAAACTGCTCGCGTGCCATCTATTATAATTTTATATTCAAATTTCATAATGCCAGAACTCAACGGTAGTTCTATACAAAATAACGAAAAAAATCCAATTTGGTGCAGTGGTTCGGGTTTA
Organism: Limnephilus marmoratus; assembly: GCA_917880885.1. Lineage (NCBI taxonomy): Eukaryota > Metazoa > Arthropoda > Insecta > Trichoptera > Limnephilidae > Limnephilus > Limnephilus marmoratus. The sequence goes on along the minus strand of OU862931.1, from coordinate 27,184,983 downwards.
TGCGCATACATACATTTCGGTGATTCATTTTAAGAGATAGTTATTTATTTATAAAATTTCATTTACATTTTTTACGCCAAATAATGATTAGAACCACTATGTCAAGTATGTCCCTAACACCCTGCATAACTGCGTAGGTACTCAACTCAAATTTCGATTTTTCGATGATGTCTGACAGTCAACTGGACGATCTATAGGTATCAAGTGGTACTAAAACAAAGTTTTTTTTTTTAATTATTGTTTTTTCTACATGTGAAAACTTATGAAATAAGTGGTTAATACAATAACAACCGGTCACCAACTTAAGAAGATATATGCGTTAGAAATACGACAGCAGTCAAGTACAATAAGCGTGTTTATACGTCAACGCGTGCGTCTCCATAGAAATCGTTCTAACTCCGTTATTCTTTTAGTGACATCCCTAAAACAAAAGATAAAAGGTCGATAGTAGATCAAGCTGTACATCCTTATTTAAGTTATCCATAGAAATACATAACAAGAATATTCTGTCAGTGGCGCGGTTGACACATATTTTTACCCGCCAAATTGCCGGGTAAAAATTGCCGGGCCGCTCGACGTTGTTAATTTTTATTAAATATTTTTTTATATGAAATGATAAAAAAGTGAGATGACAAAAGTATTTATTATACATTTAAACAATAGAATAATTATTGTTGTTTACATAATCTGTGATTTTAGTACCGTTTTCACATAAAAACATCACGTAAGTCATTTTTACATTTTTTTAATATTTGCTTTCTAAATTTTAATATTTACAAATATTAATATTTATTTGTAATATAATAATTCGAAAGCTTATTTTGTAAACTTTCTAAAACAGTTTTTACTATTCGGCTACGTTCAGAAATGTTTCATTCATAGAGCTTTAATTGTGAAGCGGTAATAATACAAAGTTTTCGTAAAATGTCATTTTGTTTGAGAGATCTTGAGCGAATATTCGCGATAATTCGGCGGGGTTAAATCATTATTTACTGTACATTGAATAGGAAAGCAAACAATAAGCACACGCCTTAGTCTCTAGATTGCATAATGAATTATCAAGTGAGATAATACAATTATCATATAATTAAAATTAATCGATACTTCACGTCGAAGGGCGATAAATACATTAAATATAGGTTTATGAAGCGTAAATAGTAAAGGCGGTATGTAAATACAACCTTCGCCTTCACCCATATAACTCGGCATGCAAGGTTATCATTATAACACGAAAGGTCTTTTCAGAGATATAGTTACAGCGTTGGATTGTCTTGATATCGGGGAGGTTCCGGAATTATGACGACAATTATTTAATTATTTAATAAAAGTAATAATAATAATTGGATAATTTGTAGAGCGCCGCTTTTGCGAAAAATCACCTTAAGGGCGCTGCAGAATTTATTATAAATTCTTAGTGTACGGCCTGAGTGCACGCTCAAATCGAGCGTGGGGCGGGGCGGAGCGTGCGGCGTTCATGTCAAACACATGTTTTTGCATAGTACCGTAATTCAAATACTGTGGCACCGTCCTGAGTGGGGGCCGAGCGGCGCGGTGGCAGCAGCATGCATGTTTGCGTCGAGCGGGGCGTCGCGAGCAGGTTCAAACGAGTTTGTGATTTTACAGCGGTGACAAGAGTGTGCGCATAATGTCGCTTGAAGAAATCATTTCAGAAATACAGAATAAGCCTGAAATATGGTTATCTTCTCATTCTTTATATAAGAATAAAATAGTTAGAGCAAGAGCGTATACTCGTAAAATTTATCTCCATTCAATCTTAAATGTTTCAAACAACGTATGAAACTCTCCAAACCGCTTTCTTTGCATAACAATATCACTGGGACCTTGTCTTGACTCAAAATTATATTTTAAGCACAAACTTTCTTCCAAGTACATATCAACATATATCAACGTATGACGCAGAAGCCATGACTAAAGCAATAGCGGTTACCGTCAACGCTGAGCGTGCTAAGGCCACTCAGTGAGCACGCTCTTGACTGCTCCACAGCCCCGCTGACCGCCACGCCGAACGCTAACCACTCAGGCCGTACACTTAGGCTCTATCTAGTTTTGCTATTTAGAAATAGATACAGAAAGCATGGCAGGTCACTTTCGATAAACACACTCCGGCCCCGCAACCGGGCCCGATAAGAAGAAGATGGAGAGATACGAAATTACGAATGTTAGAGGAGAGCGCTAACATTTACTGCGACAAAATCGATGCGAAAATGTTTAATAAAACACGACTCGTTTAAAATATAGCAAAAATCTCGCGGGCATTGTCTTAAATAGCATTTAAAGAAACGCTGTGAATGTTTTCACACATATACCTTGTAAAATAACTGAAACAAACGTGTTTATAATAATTTTTGAAGCATACTTTTTCTATCGAGGGAATTTTATATAATTTGCGTTTCGGCGAGGGCAATGTCTAGATATTATCTTCAAGAATAACATATATTTTGAAGAGCTTTGAAACTTAACGTATTTAAGGGAGATATGTAAGAAATCGGTACAAATTCGGGTTGAGGGCCCTTAATTGGAAAGTTTATGCTTGGAGAAGACACGGTTTTCAATGCGGAGGACATTAGATATGTTTAAAACACTGGATATTGCATTATTTTAAATTTGCTTCCCCCATCACTATTAGTATTACATTTATAAGAAGATTAGTGGCTGGTATATATTTATTTTATATGGCTGGAGAATTTAGGACTGTTTAGGGCAGGTGAATTTTTATGGAATGACTTAGACATATAGGTAATATACATAATAACATATAGGTTATACATAGGGTATAAGTAACATATAGGTTAACATATAGTATTCCAGTCAATGAAGGAGGTGTAGAGTGCGTGAGCAAGAACCTAAGTGATTCCTTCAGAAACTTGTTCAGGGTGCTTAGGGTGTGAACATACTAAAAGTCCTAGGCGGTGAGCTAGGGGGGGAGGAAGGGGGGAAGGTCCCAATTTTCGGGTTTTCGCTTATATCTCAAAAACGGTGCGCTGCAGAGGAAAATTTTTTGAGAATAAGTAAAAGCACATAAAATTATCTACAACTTTGATTATTTACCTGATTTTCGATATCCCAGCCGTTTTTGACTTACACGCTCGACAATGTAGATATTTTCGAAAAAAATCAATTTACCTTACATTTTTCAAACATTCCTTCACATCGTCTAAAATATTCATCAAAGAAAGAAAATTATTTGAAAGAAGTTGTAAAGAATTTTATTCCCTTTTAGAATATATATATATTCTAAAATATATATATATATATATACATATGTAAATTAATCTTCAACCGGTAAATATTTACAGCAATTTTAAGTTTTTCGTAAAATGTCCAATGGATCGATTTGCTGAAATACCTGGTGAAATAGTGAAAAGACAAATGATCTTTTTATTTTTTGTAGCTGTGTGTGACACAGGTCTTTACCCGGGATGATACTGAGAGTATTAACAACTCTAGGACGTGCCGCAAATTATGTCTCAATTCCCCACATATTTATTTACCCACGCCGAGATTTGAACCCGCGACCTCTGGATTCGTAACCGAGGATCATAGCCGCTCCATCGTTACCGATGTCGGTAACTCTCAACATTATGCCATATTACAACAGCGCTCAAGCGATTATTCATTTTGATAATATGTAAACCCCGTCAAATGTCAAAATTATGAAGCATTTTTCAATTGTCTTTACTGTGGTAATTTCGCAATAGGGCTATTTCACATTAAATATTCACACGCTCGATAAATTTAAAAGTTAGTCAAATTGTTACGCCAACTGCATTTCTCACACTCATCATGCATTCTCCAGTATTAATGGTTTCTTGCCATAAAGCAGTGGTTCCCAACGGGGATGGTACTGCCTCCCTGGAGGCGGTGAGATCCAGGGGGCGGTAAAGTCCTGAAATGGAGAGAAATGGTCAGAGGAATTTTAAAAAAAAAATAATAAGATGAACTATGTCATACGTACATCATTGCAAGAATCTTGTAAATAAAATGTTCAATTAGTGAAATATCTTCTCTCTCCAAATACATAATTATACTACGGAGGACAAACGTCCCTACTGGCTGAAAGCTAGGCTTTGTGTGCGGAGTGCGAATTATCTTTATTACTCCGCACATCTACCTTCGGTTACCTTCGGCAAAACACGGTAATGAGACCATGTGGCCAGAAGAGACAATTGATAACTAAAGTAATGTGTGGTATACTAAAATGGTACATTACAATTGGACTTAATTCTTCAAACTGGATCCAGCCAACACGAATATAGTTTTGAGATTATTCAGTTATAAGGAAAAGTTTAATTATCCTTATGTATGTTACTTATAATTTAATCAAAATATAAAAAAAAATTCAATAAATATGATGAAAGAATCCTAAACTATAGTGTACCCAAAATATTTAATAAACTACCAATGACAATAAAAAATAATAACGTTTTTACGGCTAAAGTCAAATATAAGGCTAAAGTCAGAGCTACAAGAAATAAAAAGCTTTACTAACTTCGTTAACGAAAAATACGATGACATAATACACAAACTGTCAAAAATCATGGATACACCAAATCAAGTAAATAAACTCAAGGAAGAACTAGCCGAAAAAGAAAAAAGATTGGCTGCAGTAGAAGTTCACCTGGCAGATCTGGAACAATCAGCCCTATTGAACAGTATAGAAATTAACGGTATAAAATTTCAAGACAACTTATCCCCAGTCCATACTGTGACGCGGATCGCGGAGCTCGCGGGCGTCAAAATGGCACCAGAGGATACCTACAAAATCATAACCAACAAATTAAATGATCAAAAAAAAATCACGATTAATTTCGCAGACATCACAAAAGCTCACACCATGTTAGCTGCTAAATATAGTGATCCGATAAAAAAATTCAACGGGGAAGGAGCCCAACACGTTTACCTCAATGCAGCACTAACACCTTTTTATAAAAATCTACACTGGAATGTCAGAAAAAGGGCACAAGAGAAAGAATTTAAGTATGTATGGGTAAAATCGGGAAAAATTTTGGTAAGGAAAACAAATGACTCAAAGGTGGTTGAAATAAGACACCTAAACGATTTACATACTAAGATGATTTAAAAAGAAAAAAATAATAAATAAAAAACTTAGTACACTATTTACTCAATATGTTTATTATGGCTTCTACAAAAATAAAAACCAATTTTTTAACGGTAATTAACCGTAATATACCAATACCTGATATACCAAAAAAACTAGCATCTCTGAGAAATGCAACTCCAAAACTGATTATAATCAAATTTAAAAATACAAATGATCGAGATGAGTTTTTGGAAACAGATAAAAATTCCAATAAAAAAACAGAGAAAAATAAAGTGAGACGGAACATAAACAAAACAGGATACGAAAGACGACATGAACCTATACACATAAATGGACATCTAGCCACGCACACAACAAGAAGACTATATCTCTACAAACTATTTGCAAGAAACTACCTTTTCTCCTACTTATGGAGTACAACAAGGCGAGTATATATTCGCCTTCGATCAATCAACTCGCAAGCAATTCAATTAAACTCAGAAAATACCACCAACCTCATTGAAGAACAACTAGAGGAAAACCAACCAGAAATTGTTCCTGAAACAGGCGCCAAACTGTATCCTTATATTACTTCGTACTTAATAATAACCCTAAACATTCCCAAATCTTATGTACGTTATCATGTATGGCTTTCCATCCAAAACTTCTATTTTTCATCCTTGTAACAAATGGTTTCTGCACTGAATTTTGACTTGGAAACAATAAATAACACAGAATACACTTTTAACCAAGCAAAAGAATACAAAATCCTTGTCTCAGGAAAACACAGTTTAAGCATAATATGTCAAAACATAAGAAGTATTCAAAAGAACTTTGATAGTTTCTGTGTCCTACTAAATGAAATAGATATAAGTTTCGATATCATTATCCTAAGTGAATGCTGGTTAGGTGATTCTTACACCAACTTAAACTTAAATGACTATACCACATTCCAGACCACAAGACACTTAAATCAAAATGATGGTATAGTAATCTTTGTCAAAGATTCAATAAAATCTTCCATATCAGAAATTAACATAACTGAAGCGAACTGCATTCAAATATCACTTGGCACATGTCTTTCTATATTTGCTATATACAGACCACCATGCTACAACAATCTCGCCCCTTTCTTAAATTCCTTAAATAAACTTCTTGAAAAACATAAAAAAACTCAACAAATAATTATTGCTGGTGACATGAATATTAACATATTAAACTGCCAACCAAAAACTACGGAATTCTTAAATGTTTTTACTCACTACGGACTTAAATCTACAATAAACTCGCCAACAAGAACTACATCACACTCCGAATCCTGCATCGATCATATATTTGCTAAAACCAGAAAAAAAACTTTTTCATCCATTATTCGCTCAACTGTCACTGACCATTTCACAACTACATTAAACATACTTCTTAACAAAGAACAAAGTAAAAACAAAAATGACAACATGAAAGACAAAATAAACTTTAAGTCCCTAAAATCGGATATTCACGATGAACCTTGGACTAATGTACTAAATGAAATAGACCCAAACACAGCGCTGGACACATTTATAAATACGGTTGAAACCTACATAACCAAACACACCACAAAAAATCCACAAAAGAACTACACACATAAAGAAAAAAAAATAACACCATGGATCACGAAAGGAATAGTCAACAGTATTCATAAAAGAGATGCAATGCATATGCGAGTCCACAAAAACCCGAATGATAACAAACTAAAGCAAGATTACTTACTGTATAGAAACCTGTGTAATAAGTTAATTAAACAAGCCAAATACAAATATTACAAAAAAGAAATAAAAATCGCCAAAAATGATCCTAAAAAAATTTGGGAAATTGTAAGAAATATTACTTATTCCACTCCGAAGAAAGATTCACATATCAAAGAACTATTAATAAACGGAGACAAAGTCTTAACAAACAATGAACCTAATAAAATAGCTAATTTTATTAACACTGAATTCGCAAAAGTTGGCTCTACCCTAGCGGAAAAAATTCTTCAAAAAAACTGTACATCAGAAGACTCTTTATACAAACTTTGCTCTTCCATACGACCAAATCACTCGTTCAATGCTTATCAAGTAAATACAAAGGAAATCTCGGATCTTATTAAATCTCTCAAACCAAATTGCGCGATGGGACCGGATAACATTTCCAATCAAATACTGATAAATCTACGAGAATACATACTTATACCGCTTCAACACATTTTCAACCAAAGTTTTAGGCTCGGAATTGTCCCTGATCATTTAAAAATAGGATGTATCACTCCAATACATAAATCGGGAGACAAAACTCTGATATTAAACTACAGACCAATCACTCTGCTAAACTCACTATCTAAACTTCTAGAAAAAGCCATGAAAAAAAGATTACTTGCGTACCTTGAAAAACACAACCTGCTCTCAAGCCGCCAATTTGGATTTCGTGCCAAAATGGGTACAGAAGATGCTTTATCAGAATTAACCAACTACATAGTGAAAAGCATAGATGGCGGATCAAAGGTGATAGGGGTAATCTTAGACCTAGCAAAAGCTTTTGACACTATTTCGCATAACTTACTACTACAAAAACTCAAAAATATCGGTATAACTGGTCAACCGCTAAAATGGTTTGTCAGCTACATTGAAAAGAGACAACAAATAGTAAAAATAAATAAATACAGCAGTGACAAAGCAGATATCAGGTATGGAGTACCGCAAGGCAGCGTCTTGGGTCCCATACTATTCCTCATTTATATAAATAGTCTAACTGAGATAAACCTAGGAAAAATTGAGTACAAAGTAATCAGTTATGCAGACGACACTGCAATTTTGTTCAAGGCACAATCATGGGAAAAGGTATTCAAAAACACAGAAACAGGGATGACTGTAGTAAATAAATGGCTACAAAATAATCTACTAACACTGAACATTTCAAAAACAAAATATTTAACTTTTAGCAAAACAAAGGCTGGTCAACCACATAGCCAACCACAACTACATCTTAACCCCTGCACCAATATTTCGTCAAATAACACATGCTGTACTTGTGACAAAATTGTTTATGCAGACAATATTAAATATCTAGGTTTAACTGTTGACCATAAACTAAAATGGGATCTCCATATTAATATATTATCAAAAAAAATACGAAAATTATCATACATCTTCAAAACAATACGAAACATCATGTCATTAAATCAACTAAAAAATATATATTTCGCACTCTGTCAAAGTATTTTAACATATGGAATTTCAGTTTGGGGAGGAGCAGCAGATACTTACCTCAATTCTCTTAAAATAAATCACAAAACAATAATTAGAATTATGTTTTATAAACCTTACCAACATCCGACGGAACAGCTAATGATCAAAAACAAATTACTAGACGTAAATAAACTATTCATAAGGAAGATCATTTACAAAAACTGTATCAAAACTTCACATCTCCACATACCTCACTCGCAAAACACAAGAGCAAAAATTAATAAGCACTTTCAAGTTCCCCATATCAAATCAACTTTTGCAAAAAAACACGAATCTTACCTAGCACCACACATTTTCAATACCTTCCTAACACAAACAAAAACTTACGTCACCCCAAATAATTTGAATTGGCTTTTCAAAAGATTTGTAATATGGTTGAATGAAAAGGAAAGAACAGACATTCAAAATATTCTAAATAAATAACATTTCATACAAGTTCTCACGAAATTATATAATATTCAAATAAAACAAATACGAGAAACTGCAATTTTGCAATATTAATTATTATGATTAATTATTACTTCTATTATGTAACCGCTATATTCAACTGTCACAAAATTTTAATTTACTTTTATCTAAAAAACAAAGTATGTATGTAAATATTTAATATACCAATATATAATTTATCTTTTTTTATCTTTTTACATACATATATATATTTGTTTAAATACACACATTTCTTTTGGAACAAACATAATATGTGATTTACTCGCCTCGGAACAGACTTTGTCTAGTGAGGCGGGTAAAAGAAAAGAAAACAATGTAAATAACCATGAAACTAAATAAACGCCCGGGTTGCCGGCACTGAAACTGAAAAAACTGATAATCTAAGGAAATTGCTTTTAAATACTGATGATTTATATTGATGCACTACCGAAGTCCTTGTTTTCTTTATTGAAATTCACTTTCGAAGGAATTGGAAAATTCATTATAATTTTTGGAATACCTCATGTATATGAAACTATTCATTTACTTGTTGATTATTTTAATTTGTTCATACTAAATCCATTTACACTTGTTTATTATATTAATTTGTTCGTACTAAATCCATTTATACTTATAAGACATATTTACATATATATACTATTCCGTAATTTAAACAATTTATTTAATCGTTATTTTAGCATCAACTTTATACATATACGCAATTTGAAAATGTACCAATTTATTGCATAAAATGTTATCATTATGTACCTGCTGACAAACTACATAAGTAGTTTTGCGGGTTTAAATGTTTATAAATAAATAATTATAATATAACATGCAGGATTTACTAAAATGCTAAAAATATTAAGAACTATAAAGAAACTTCCTGCATTTTATTGGTAAATTATAAAAACCCGCTAAGAAATCTTAGTAATAATCCACACAAACATAAGTTTGTACTGGGATACCGTACAGCCTGTATCTAATTTGTATAATATGGAAAAAAATGTTCTCTTCCCAGCAAAATAGTTATTAAATTATTTTTGGAAATTTTGTGGGTCGGATCCAGTTTGCAGAACAGCGTTCAATTAGTAATTAGGTGTTATTTGTGAATTAAATATATTTTTGTGTAGATAATATTTTAATTGTGAGTTGTGAGTTGTGAGTCAGATAAGATTGGTAACCTCTGTAATAGAGCAAATAGGAATAATTTGAGTGCACTTGCGATATAACTACAAAGATCTGAGAATCTGACTATTCACTAAGTGCCCTGGAACACTACGGGATTATTTAAAAAAATCGTATGCAATTTTTTCCATACTATTGAAGATATTTTCGAATAAACAAAAATTTTAACAAAACAAAAAAACGACTTCAAAAAATGCACTAAAAAGTAAAAAAATTATTTCGTATTCTTCTACAACTTTATAATTAACTTACCTTTTCTACTCATCAATATGTACGTACGATTGTTATTTTTGGAGTCGGTGTCGGCGGGAGAGGAGCTGTCAAGTTAACACGCCGGGCCGCGGGTACCTTGGTTGATACCGACTCCAAAAATAACAATCGTACCTACATATTGATGAGTAGAAAAGGTAAGTTGATTATAAAGTTGTAGAAGAATACGAAATTATTTTTTTACTTTTTAGTGCATTTTTTTAAGTCGTTTTTTTGTTTTGTTAAAATTTTTGTTTATTTTTTGATTTTTGGTGAATCTGAAGTACACTGACTAATTCGATTAAGATTCGGCCGAGTATCGTAAATTTTTTCTTCAGAATTGGAGAGTTCCGTTACTTTGTCATGGATCCCATAATCAGAACCTAACCAAACTCTCATCAAACTACCCTTGAAGTACATCCTTTCCAATAAAAAAAGAATCATCGAAATCGGTTGGCGTGATATTGAGTTATTCGTCCATTTGTCGCGCACGTACTTGATGCAAATTTAAGACTTATATGATTTTCTCATGGATGCCATTGTCAGAACTGGACCAAATTAAAATGGAACCACACTGGAAGCACCAGCTTTCAAATAAAAAAAGAATCATCAATATCGGTTCACCCAGTCGAAAGTTCTGAGGTAACAAACATAAAAATAAAATAATAATAAAATAAAAAATACAGTCGAATTGAGAACCTCCTCCTTTTCGAAGTCGTTTAAAAAGAGTAACTTCGTGGTGATGGCAGATATTTTTTTAAAGAAAGGCTAACATTTTTAGTATATAAATAACCTGAAAATATGTAATGCACGCACGGACATATGAATATATCTGGACCTGCCCTAAGTGATAAAAACGTATTATTTCCCCCTCCACATGGCGCCGGCTGTAGCTCCTCCTTGGAACCGGCTCGCTCCATGGGGAGGGGATATAGCCTCGCTTGAATCTAAAATGTGTGACGTCATCATTCTTGCCGTGAACAGCGAGAAGCTGACATCCATACATTTAACGAAATAACAGCAGCTTGTGCTATACAATATATCTACCTATCAATATGCACATAGCGAATGTGGGCGGTACTCCAATGTGCTCGTCGCTGGTTACAGGGGTAAGTAAATTATGAAACATTTGTAAAAGTGTTTTAACTAAACACGGCAAGAAAATATTGATATGTGTATTGGCGCGAGTCTTTTGGGGCGAGCATTTGGCCTTAGCAAATAAGTTTTGAACGTGGCAAGCAATTCGCGCACCCATGTAAAAAGGTCTATTCATTCAAAGCAGATTTTGCTTTTAAGAACTAAATGGTGATATTGTAATGCGAGATGCCTATATACTGTCAGATTGATTGTTCAACGAATGACAGTCATCTTTCCCCTCTTCCGCTCTCCATAGTTTGGTTTTACCCCTCATCTGTAACTGCTTGTCTATCCATTTGGATGTCTATGAATGCACGCATGTAACTTAGCGTGACAATAAGCTGAAAATAATAGTAATAATATTAATTATTACACATTTCTTTTGAACTGTCATCATCAAAGACCGGATTATATGCAAATGCATATTTGCATATGCATTTGCGTATTTAGACCCTTTTCAGCGGTAGTTGCATATTTTAGCAAAAAATTTGAGATCTTGCATATTTACGCTCGATCTCGTTCATCGTTCACATAGTGGCAATATACACGTCAGATGGTTAAGTACGCGGCTAGTGAACTCATCACTCCGCGGCTAGTGAAAATGATTGAAACTCATGGATTGGCGTTGAATAAATCTACTCAGGTTATGGAGAAAATTCGCCTTATGAAAATTCCCCGTTTCCAAAGCTATTCCCGAGTAAACTCATAGAAAAGTTTGAAAACTTACTGAACAATAACCCAGGGTTTGAACCCTTGTGCCAAATTGATTGCTTCATCAACGGGGCAGGTGAAATTTTGCCCGGCACAATAAGTTCAAAAATCGCACCAAATTTAAATTCTGTCCAGTTACATCAGTAGTAATAGAACGCTCCTTTTCCGCTTACAAAAATATATTGAACGATCGTAGACACCATTTGTCAACAGAACATTTAGAACAGTACTTAGTCATATACGTTTTTAACCTGTCAAGGGCCAGGGTTTTTTACCTTACCTTTTTTAAATTACCTTAATAACAAGAATGGAGGAAGCTATTTTAAGCTTTATTTTATGTTATAAATTAATGGAATAAAATTTAAAATCGCATCCAAATTATTTGAATTAATATTCTTTTTTGAAATTCCAGTCTCGCGCGCGGGCGCGTTCCTGGCCTTTGAAAGGTTAAAGGTAAATTGTAAATTTCATTGTTAAATACATTTTGTAATTGATATTTTCGAAAATACGATTGTTTTCCTTGAGAACTTAATAGTTTACTAAAATAAAAAAAAATATGACTTCGTGTATTATTTCATGTTGCATATTTTGGCCCTTTTTATCGATTTTCGTGCATATTTTAGCTATTTTTATTGCATATTTGCATGCATATTTTGGGCTGTTTTTATTGCATATAATCCGGTCTTTAGTCATCACAATAAGCGGAGATTATATTTCTTCCTACTTCCCGTCATCACAATATGTGGAAATTATATTTCCTCCTGCTACCTCTCATCACAATAAGCGGAAAATATTTGTTTTCCTCATACTACCGACCATGACAATGAGCAGAAAATATTTTATTACGTCCTACTACCTATCCTCACAATAAGTAGAAAATACTTTATTTCCTCCTACTACCTATCATCACAATAAGCGAAAATATTTTATTTCCACCTACTATCTATCATTACAATAAGCGGAAATTATATTTCCTTCTACTGCGTATCGTCACAATGAGCGGAAAATATTTTTTCCTCTTACTACGCATCACGACAAAGACCAGAAAATATTTTATTTCGTCGTCACAATAAGTGGAAAATACTTTATTTCCTCCTACTACCTATCATCACAATATGTGGAAAAAATATTATTTCCTCCAATCACCTATCATCATAATAAGTGACAATATTTAATTTCCACCTACTATCTACCTGTCACCACAATAAGTGGAAAATATATATTTTTTTATTTTTTTTTTTTATTTAATAAATTTTACAAAAAATTCATGTTTTTGTGTATAAATAAAGTTTTTTGAAAAAAAAATATACAGTATTTAATACGTCTTACACCTTTTTTTTGAGCAAAGCTCGTGTTAAAAAGGCGGAGACAACGAATGTAGATATTAATTTTTATATAAGTTTAAATAATATATAATTTTTTTTTATATACATATAGATCAATTTATGGATAATTAACAGTATACAAAGAAAAAAAATCGTATATATAATAATATGCATCTATAGTTTTATATAATATATAAAGCATAAGCAGAATGAAGAGGATATAAAAAAAGAAAGGTGAAAATTAAAGAAAGAAAAAGGATATCAGATATTACAATTGTGTTTATAAATAAAATATTATAAGATGTAGTGATTGTGATAAGTTATATATAAAGAGCTTTAATTGATTTTTTGAATTTTTTATAATTTATTTTATTTATATATTATTTCCTTCTACTACCTATCATCACAATAAGTGGAAAATATATTTCCTTCTGCTGCCTATCATCACAATAAGTGTAAAAAAAAATTTTTTCCCCTACTTCTTAATAAGCGAAAAACATTTTAATTTTTCTTCTAGTTCCTAACATTACAATGAGCGGATGACGAAGGGGTTAGGGGAGTAAATTCGATGGTCAGGAAATACTTTGCAATCCTTCTCCTTCCCATTTTTTTCCTCTCCCACCTTCCTGCAGCCTCACAACAATAAAAATAATAGGGATACCATAGTTCAATTCACAGAGGGCTCTTGGTGGTCTTGTGCGAAATCGCACATAGAAACCAAACCCTTGATGATGCATACATTATAAATAATTAAATATTTTTGCCTGAACTTTAGTAAATAAGATAAAGTTTTTTGGCGATGATTTGTTGATTTGTGTCCCAAATTGGTCATTTCTAAATTAAATTTACGCCTATCAAAATGTTTGTCATTTGACTGTCCTAGAACGGGAGACCTTCCTAGTTGGACAGTCAAAGCTTCTTTGTACTGATGTATTCTCTATAACAAATAAACATTTTATTATTATTATTATTATTATCTCATTGATTTCAACAGGTGATGTTATATTTGTAGCAAGGCCACATATATATAATTAGTTATTATTATTAAACACGTCTTTAAATAATCCTCACACGAAGACTTCTAAATATAGTTAATATATAAGAATACTGATTACTTTTTGAAAATACGCAGTACGGTAATAAACCTCATTATACTTTGTGAAAAAAATAGTGCTTTTAAGGCTTTTATTTGAGTCGCCATGGCGCGGTAAGACCTTTCTTATTGCGTGGAAAGCTGTTGGATTCTCGGTACTGAAGTAAAGAGTTGTAAAGGGGGTTGGTTTAATCCAACTAATTGCGCTCTTAATGGTAAATTAATTACCTTGAAAGAAAGTCACATCCTGCCGACGCTTTGATCTCATAACTGTAAAGTATTTAACCATTATGTATGCATGTGATTATAAAACAAGATGAATTATAATAATTAAATGCAATAGCTGTTCCCGTAATAATACAAATAATAATAATGTTTGGATCATTTGTGTAGCGCCATTTTCATGAGAAATTCACCCCAAGGGCGCTTTATAACTTAATTTACGAGTAGGCATTTAACTTAGACCCTACACTTAGACTTATGTCTTCCATTTATTACTAGTGGCTTATAACTAATTAAGATAATAAGATTAATAACCAGTGACTTACAACTAAAACTTAGTGACTTAAAACTATGACCGAGTGGGAATTCACAAAATACCGCTATAATATGACTTAAATCAGTGACTTAATAGAGATTTAAGATTAACATACTGATTTACATTTCAAAGTTATGATAACTGCGAGTGATGTGAGTGGTAAGTTATAAATAAATTTATACATAGTTTTTCTAAACTTGTTCTGAGGCGCAAAAAATTGTTATTGAGGACAAGATGCATTTGTAGGGTATTTTATTAACAAATTATGCACAAATTATTTAAATGACGGTCTTTAATTGTCGCTTCATGTGTACTTAATTATTACAAAAAAACAATTATTTAAGACCGGGGAGGCACAACATAGGTTAATAGGTTCTTAGTTTGACAAAAAAAATTGCTGTCAAAACAGTCACCACTCGGAAAATTTTGAACACTGTTTAGAAAAAATGAAACTTCTTTGCCAAATTCATCTTTTACCATCTGCCCGGCGTAAGTAGTATTGATGTAACGAACCTTTACTTCAATAATAAACATATAGGGATAAACATATAGATTCGGTAATAGGAAAACTAAACAAGTTGATTTACTTTTTTAAAAACTTGAGAAATATTTTAAACATATGTAATATAAAAAATATATACCTCGCACTTGCACAATCCATAATGGAATACGGCATTATTGCCTGGGGCTGTGCCAGTAAAAATACATTAATACACTGTTTAAAGCTCAGAAAACCCTAATAAAAGTAATACTTAAGTTACCAACACTAACACCCACATCAATCATATTCGAAAAATTCCCAGTGCTGAAAATTCAAAAATTACATTCAAAACAAATACTAACTTTCCTTTACAATAACTTATCCACATTTAACATTTCACAAAACTATCGCAATACTAGAACAAGACATGCTCTCCAACTACAAATACCAAAAACAAACACATCCTTTGGACAAAAACACTACAGATACCAGGCTATAAAACTATACAATTCTCTTCCTACACAATATAAAACAACTAATATTATTGAATACAAAAAAAACATAAGAAACTGGCTACAATCTTTCTAACTTTTAATTTATAATTTGTGTCGAATTGAAGTCGATTTTATATTTTGATTTTTGTTGTTTCTCTTTTTTATATTAGCTATTAACACTCTTTTGTTTTACTATTCACAATTTACAATTTATAATTTAATCTGAAAAATGTCCTCCACAACACAGGTGAACTCCTAGTGTGGAGGACAATATATTATACCTTTGTAATGTAAATATACTAAGAATAAATAAATAAATAAATAATAATTTTTGCATGTCTTGAAGAGGAATTATAGAATAAATTTAAACTTTTTTCTGACGGTTTCAAAATATGACACGCTTTTTAGTTCTTTAATCATCATTTTCCAGTCATTTTCCTGTCGGAGGTTGTACAATTGTGTTACGATGACAAAGGGAATAACGCCGGTACGAGTACCTAAGCCTACATGTCTACTCGCTATGTGATTACTTTTGGTTTCTGTCATTATTCGGCGTAGAAACGTATTAAAATGTGTCTTAGTTAAGACGTTTAAAGGAACAAAGTATCAGGGACAAGAAATTAATTTAAGTTACGATGTTGAAAGGGGGATTTATTATTAAATTACCTATGTACTTCAAAACTTTGAAATTAAGACACTTTCACCCTGAGCAATGTATTTCGATGGATGTAGAGACATCCTGACAAACAAAAGTTAACTTTTTTTTCTCCGGCTAACTTGAGTGGTGAGATCTTTGATATATTCGTGAATGTAATATTACGACATTAAAGGTTTTATAACAATACCTAATTTATTGTAAAATTCCCGTTAATACGCTTAGTATGTTATTTACCAAAAACCTTGTAAATTCACTGTTGAGTTCAGAGAATACGAAGAATTTTTCATCTACTGTACTCAGCGGGTCACTCTCCCCATTGGTGAATTCAGATACTCGATCGAAAAAAATTGTGGTGACTTGACCGAGTACGATGACCTAGAAGACCCTTGGAGGGTGAATGCCAAAAACCATTAAATATTTTAAAACACGAAAAACTGTAAATGTACATGAACATACATTAAGTGACTAAATAATCAATTAATAAATAAAGGCTTTTTTTCGGGTAAAGTACGTAACTTTTACCAGAATCTCAAAATTCTCTCAGTAAGAGCAATTCTGTGGTATAAAATTATATCTCAGCATATGAATAGCCCTATTTACATACATAAACTGGATCACATTTACAATACCCGTTTTACGCTAAATGAAGGACTAATTGTACCTAAGCACTTGAACAAATATGGACAAAGAACGCTGGACTACATGATATCAAATTTATTGAATATGTTACCTGCTGAAATTAAAAAATGTACAAATGGTAAAACAAATATTATGTTGAAGAATTGGCTCGCCGAAAGAAAAAAATTGTATTAGACACTAGCACAAAAATTGTAACTACAAAATAAAGTAAAATAAGTTTATTTCAATCCTCAAAGTAAAAGCACCCATTGACAAACTACTAAAAAGTAGTTTATTGGGACTTTTCTTTTTCTGTAAAATATTTTTATTTTTCCTGTCATATTGTATTTACCTTGTCTTTATTAATACAAATAAAAAAAAATAATAAAAAAAAACACAGGCCTGCGACTGTTTTTTTCTTCTTTGAAATAAGAGGTAATTCCCATGTATTTTTAGTTGCTGAATTCGGGAAAATTATCAAAAAAATTCCATCTCGTAAGGTTTTTCCAGAAAACTCAAATTGCTGTGGGATTGAATCTTAAGGCGCAAAACGGAGTTTATTGCCGAAATATATTTTTTTTATTAATTCCAACTTATTATAAGATAATGTTATGTTTTATAGACTGAAACAAAACATTTAGTAACTCATGACGATAAAATTAGTCAGCGTTAAATCACATATATCGGGATTTTCCATAGTAAGCATGATCTATCTTCCATGCCCTTTTATTTATTATTTCTGTTCCAACTTTCCTAAGGTGCGTTTCAAAAATGACTTCAAGAGGTTGTGTAAATTCTTCTGAAAGTTTTTGCTATATTTGTGGTGAATTTGTAGTGAAAAAACAACAATGAAATATTACTGATTTTGTTAAAAAAGTGTATTTTGCGTATTTGGTGTAAAGATAGGGGGACCAGGACAAATCTTGGGCCCAAGGCTTAATTATAATTGTATATAATGTAAATAAAATATTTTATGACTTAAAATTAATAAAATTTGCATATTTTATGTTTTTTTTTTCTTTTGAACATTCCCTACAGAAGTGGTGTAAGGCGGGTTTTGCCTATATTTTAAGTTGAAATGGATAGCATACTCGGATTCAGCATACCGAAATACATATAATTCACCCATTACCATTTAAAAAAAAAGTCAATGGAGTTTTGAGGGAAAAAGATGTAGATATTATAGAGAATTTTAATACCCCTACCCACCTACTCTACACTAATACCTACCTACCCAATCTACATTATTATCTAGCAACAGCTCCACCCCTACCATAATAAAACATTGTTCGAAACTGTCAAATTAGTATAAGCTTTCCCTGACGAAGGAACGTTTGTTCCGAAACCGGTCGGATTTGCGCATCAAATAAGTGGTTTATACAAAGTAAAATTATTTCATTTTTCTATAATGGATAACCACAAAGTAATAGCTACATTCAAAAATATAGAATTATAAATCCTTATTGTATATACATATTATTTTTATCAAATTGTATTTAAAAATGTAAATAAACCACTAGCAATAGTTTTTTTTTTCATTTCAAAATGCATTTTTACCTATATGTAGGTTTTGCATAACTTTCATTTTCATTTTGCGGAAAATCCCTACGTGCTGGAGAAAAACTGAGGGCATATTTGGACTCAGCGCACCAAAATACATACGATTCACCCATTAAGGTGAAAAAAAAATTCAAAAAGTGTCAATTTGCAGGCCTGTGTAATTTACTGTGTTACTTTATTCGAATCCGGCAGGAAATCTGTCATCCTGTAAATTCTGTTAGATAAAAAATTCCCCCGTTTCGGGACACTCCAATCCGCCAGATATGACGGGAAATCCGTTAAGTTGCCAACACTGCGAACGGTCAAGGCGGCTTGCCTGTGCGTGAAAACTGCTCGTGGACCTGCGCAGGTCGGTGAGCTAGGAGGTTTTGTGAGAACACGAACTAGGTTTATTAGCGGCGAGTTCAAATATACCTTTTCAAGCAGGCTACATAACAATTATTAAAAGTATACGTTTAAGTATTTGTCGACCTCCGTAGTCCAGTGGGTAAGGCTCTTGACTCACAATCCGGAGGTCGCGGGTTCGAACCCGGCATGCGCAAATAAATTTTATTTGATTAATTTGTGTTTTCACAATTAATTCATTTAAAATAATATATAGTATATTTGCGGCATGTTCCAGAGTGGAAGATACTATCAGTATCGCCCTGGTGTAAGACCACCATTCAGACGGGAGCAGTTGAGATTCTTGTGCGGTATTCACTGTAAAAAAAAAAAAAATAACATTGGTCGATTTTTTTCTTTAAATCGGCGAAGCTGGCCTGATAGCGCATTTCTAAAACCTATACCGGTTCAATTTACACTTACAATATCAAAATTTAAATATTTAGAAATAATATACACATTGGAAAGATTATTTTATTTAAATTTCAGAACATTTTTTGTTTTTGCAAAGTGTTAAAAAATAAACAATACAGAGATGTGATAAGTTTTAAGATTTTCACGGCCAGAAGCATTTTCGTTATATGTTTTTGGGGTGTTGTGCCGTGTTGCGCTACCTCCTTCTTTAAAGAACAACGGCACAACACCCCAAAAACATATAACGAAAATACAGAGATGTATTTACAACATATGGGAATAAAATCAAAATTTTAATATTTAGAAATAAAATTATTAAGAAAAATGAAATAATTTAACTTTGTATAAACCACTTATTTGATGCGCAAATCCGACCGGTTTCGGAACAAACGTTCCTTCGTCAGGGAAAGCTTATACTAATTTGACAGTTTCGAACAATGTTTTATTATGGTAGGGGTGGAGCTGTTGCTAGATAATAATGTAGATTGGGTAGGTAGGTATTAGTGTAGAGTGGGTGGGTAGGGGAACAAATCCATGATTGGGCTATATGACAATATTTTTTGTTTGTTAATAATAGATTCATTATTTTTAAGGGATTTTTTAATTTCCAAGGCTTCTAAGTTATCTAAACGTTTTCCTTTATTATTAATATGAAGAATATTTATCCCTGTATTTTTTTCAAAACTATGGTTATTTTTAATGATATGGTTAGCAAACTCAGAAAAATTATTATTATTAAGACATCTTAAATGTTCTTTGATTCTGATTTCAAAATTACGAGTGGTTTTTCCAATATAAAATGAGGGACAATCATTGCATTTGAGTTTATATATTCCGGAATTAGTCAATTTATGGTCTTTATCTTTAGTATTTCTCAAAAAATTACCGATATTATTTCTTGTATAAAACGCTGGTTTAATATTAGAAGGAAGATTTTTGCAACATTGAACTGAAAAATTATTAATATACAAAATTTTACGCCATTCTTTATCATTAATATTATTAGAATTGTATAGATATTTATTTTTTGAAATTTTGATAAGTTTTTTATTTAGGATGTTATCAATTAATTTTGGTTCATATCCGTTATTTATAGCAATTTGTTTTATTATTGAAAGTTCAGAAAGGAAATTATTATTAGACATTGGGACATTTACTAAGCGAAATTACATTTACCACCCTGTCTCACAAAAACACTCCACCTTCCATTCCATGATACACCGCTTAGTAGTATCTGAATGTAACCAAAAACCAGAAACCGTTTTAGAAAAATGATATAATACGCTTTTTAGAAATGAAAAAAAATATTTCTGAAATATAAAATTTTTTAATACAAACATTAAACTCACCTTACTTTTTATCCATCTAAAATTATCTACTGATAACGAAAAAAAAGAAAAAAACACAAATATTTTAATAGGCAAATATGTTATAAACATTATTACAACTTTAGGTACGTTTATCTCGTTTCATAAAAAAATAATTAATAAAAAATTGTCGAAATTTATACATTTTTCTCTAAAATGAACTATCAGAAACTTTGGTTTCATAGAGGAGCACATGTAAATTTTCCTATGGTCAATTGCTAGATTTGAATCCAAAACCTGGAGGTTTCTCTTTGTAACACCATTTACATCATATTTCGCACGATGATAATAAGGGAGATACAACGATTTATATGAGACCTATGTGAGCTGGGGCAAATTTTATCTATCGTGATTACAAGGGTTAAGGCTCCGTAGCAAGCATTCAAAAAGAAGAATAAGATGCTGGTTTGAAAGGGAGATATGTATTTACGAATGTAAGAGAGAATGTGCTAATATTAAAATAAAACTATTAGAATTATGCGAAAATTGTGTAAATATTTAATAATACCCGACTCGCTTAAAATAGAGCTAAAATCTCTTTGCAAATGTCTAAAGTAGCATTTAAAGATACACTGTGACTTTTTTCGTACCCACGAGAATAAACTTGTTAAATAACAGAATAAAATATTTATGTTTTTAGTCAATATTGTAGTATATTTTGCGATTTTTTTTATCGGGGAATTTCAAATCATTTCCGTTTCTGCTCGGCAAACGTGTGGATATTAAAAAAATCAAAGTTTTCAAGGAAATTATTTATACATCAGAAGAAATTCTTAATGCTGGGCATTTATATCCCGAAATACGCCAAGCCACACGATCTTTTATCTTTTATAGCTGTGTGTGGCATAGGTCTAAATGAATGAGTGCAATATTGCAAAGGATTTTTTATTCTGCTTTCTACGTGTTTGTTTACGTAAAGAAAGTATCTGTGGCTGGTGGATTTGACTTTTATACAATTCCAAATGTTTATTCCGAAATTGATGAAATTTTGTACAAAACAAATGGAAAGTCACTTTTTCACGAAATTTCGAAAAACCACACCTCTATCTTTTGTCCCACCCCTTAAAGCAGAATTTTGATTTTTCTCAGTGAAATTTTGCACTCTTGACGTTTAAAATAAGAGGAAAATAACTGTTTAATAATAACTACTAAGTTTTGTTTGCTCAAAACTGACATTTTAATAATTTTCGGCGAATTCGTAACTATAATAACTTTTTGTTCCAACATAACACTGGGAATGTAAGTTCTTTGTATTTAAAATGAATAATTAGCAATACCTTATAACCCGTTTTTCATCTATAAAGTTAGCCGTAAGCACCAGATTTTATTTTCCTAGACGATGAATTAATAACCTCGGGAGAGCGGCAAGGAGACACATTTTTAATATTTGGAATACGTTCTTTAGAAGTTATTGAGCGCGGCGGAAAGGTCGAATCGCCAGGCCTGCTAGGGTGAATTCGACCATACGTCAGTCCAATACGCCGTGCCGCGGGCGCATATTTGTTTACACGCTTTCTTCACTTGCGTCGTTAAGATTCCCACATTATTTGTCTTCTTCTTTTCTTCGATAGATCAAATTCGACAGTAGGTCCGTCCAATACACGGGTCGCGAGTCGCAATTTGTATGTATATACGACTTCTTTACTTACGTCGTTAAGATTCTGAATATATTTTAGGGGATATTGTCGTCTTAAATCAGTTTTCGAAAAACTTTGTGTAAATCCCGGATAACGCCGGAAACTTGGACTAATTCTTTCAAAATTATGAACTATGTTGTCTAGCTGCAACTTAAGACGTGAGTTGAAATTAGATATTTTCGATGAATCACAATTTATTTCTTATAATGATTAATCTTGGGTTATTAAGCCGTGTTGCGCTTCGTCTTGCTTTAGCCAACTTTTCGGACAGCACAACAGTTTCCATCTTTTCTGTGTTTAGTTTTGGTGAAACCGTCTAATATCGAATACAAAGAACTATTAGACGGGTGCCACACGCGAAGATAAAAAAATAAAATATCATCGCATGCTCAATAACGCTCTCCATACAATCCCATCAGACCTGTCACACCTTAGCAGTGTATGCGCTCAAATTTATACGCCGAAATCTGCCATAACTGCTGCGAACGCGATATGCGAAAATTTATGCGACCCCCTCTCTGCCGTAAACAGGAGAGGGGGTAATTTTAATTAAGGAACTGCCTAAACCTGCGGATGACAACTGTCAAGTTGCCAGATTCAGTACAAAGAAATGGCGTTTCGTGGCAGATCTGTAATTCATCTGACCCCCTCTCCCACCACAGGAAGAAATATTTGATAGCGTCGTGTGACGGTACAACGCATAAGAGCTCGCGGTTCAACAGATATCTGCTCGCTCTTTTATCTTTGCACTTGGCACCTACATTTAGCTTAACCCCGTTACGACGCGTCGACCCTATCGGCAATCATGTTATTTTTAAATATATTTTAACAATTTCCTCTATAATTTCTAGTTCGATGCTTTTATTGCCTACTCAGATTGCATTTTAGGTATGGATCCAAAGTATTGGCTATTTTCAATTCGGCAATTATTACCTTTTTATCCGGATGGCCTTCCCCATCTTCTTCTGCCCTAACTCCTTCCCCTTCTCACTTTCTTCAGTCTTACTTCTTCTCTTCTTGTGCCCTATCCGTTCAACGAACGTTGGCTATCATGTTGGCTATGCGGACTTTGTTTACTGCGGCCCGGAACAGCTCTACAGTAGACTGGCCAAACCACTGTCGCAGGTTTTTCAACCATGAGATTCTCCTTCTTCCAGGGCCCCGTCTTCCGGCAATCTTTCCCTGCATTATGAGATGCAAGATCTTATACTTCTCTGGATGTCTCATCACATGTCCAAGATATTGAAGTTTTCGGATTTTTATGTTTTAATAACTTCTTTTTCTTTATTCATCTGAACCATAACATCTTCATTCGTAACCCTGTCCATCCAGCTTATTTTAAGTATTCTTCTGTAGATCCACATCCCGAATGCTTCAAGTTGCCTAAAAACTTCAGCCTCACAACTTACTCCAATTGGGAATGTGTAATATTATATAGGATTATATATTTAGTTTCAACACCCTTCAAAAGATGTCGTTAGTATAGTTTTATACAGTTTTGAATTGTCTCAACAGATGTCAGTTAAGTAGTACCTTAATTGTTCGTGTCTAATGCATAAACGGTTATGGAAATAGCCGATGATACACGAAAAACAGCTGGGCTCCCTCAGTGTCAATTCTCCTACTTCAGATTGGCTTATAGCATCCAATAGTATGAACGTCTGATCCAGTTAATTATTATTTATTGAAAACATTAAATAATAACTATTAAAGTAACTTGTAATCTCAACATTTATTTGAGTTTCCGAACTCTTTCAAGAATCTCAATAACTGGGACTGAAGTATATTACAAGATGCCAAAGTCTCACTGGCTGCAGACGGTCGATGGTAACTATCCGGTATCTAGCCTATCCGGCCTAAATTTACTATCCGGTTGGAAACCGGATAGTAACGACAATTTCTATAATAAAATGCAATACTCTTTGTGAGGTAAATATCAATAAAATGGCTTATAATTATGACGGCTTTTATTTAAAGTCGAAAAAGTTACAAAAAAGCCATAAGGCCTTCCAAAAAACTAAAATTTTCTTCTTAGAGATATTCACTCTAATGATAAATACATAAATAGTAAATATCCAAACTAAAACCTTTTGGTAAAAACATACAAAAACCTCGCAGAGTAGCGAAAACTTAAATTAACATGAATAACTAATCACAATCACCATTATAGTGAACTAAAAATCGTAAAAAACAATCATCATCATAAGAGACAATGGGCCGAATATCCTGTATCCGGCCAAACAACTATCCGTTTCATCTCTAATTGGAACTCTTGTGTGGTATTCACATAAAAAAATAGATCAAAGATTTAAGGGTCCGCAATCCGGATTTGTACCAATTTATTACATATTTCCCTTAAACACGGTAAGTTTTAAAGCTCTTAAAAAATATATGTTATTCTTGAAGATAATATCTAGACTTTGCCAGCGCCGAAACGCAAATTATATAAAATTCCCTCCGTAAAAAAAAATCGCAAAGTATGCTCCAAAAATTGTTATAACAAGTTTGTTTCAGTTATTTTACAAGTTATTTATATGAAAAATTCACAGTGTTTCTTTAAATGCTGTTTAAGATAATGCCCGTTTAAGATATTTTAAACGAGTCGTGTTTTATTAAACATTTTCGCAATTTTCGCCTCGATTTTGTCGCTATAAATGTTAGCGCTCTCCTCTAACATTCGTAATTTCGTATCTCTTCATCTTCTTCTTTTCGGGCCAGGTTGCATAGCCTTAAAACTAACTTGTTTGTATGGGTTTATCTAACACAGGTAATAATTTTCAATTGCGTCGCAATAGCTAATAAGAGCTTATATCATTATTCTATCATAATACGATCCTCTCAAAGAGAATAATTACCTGTGTAGTGGTATGGGAGGTTGGGCAGGTGGAAAGCTTCGCAGCAATATTCTCATGAAGTGTTCGCTTGTTTCACCTGTACATTGTGCAGGGGGAGACCCGAACCCTCACCTCTCGCATCATCTTCCCAATACCCTGTCGGGGTATAGGACAGGAAGGGGTTGGTGTTGTTGTGATGGGGGTAGTGTAACAGTATGTGTGGCTGAGGGAGATGCGACCTTCCCTTCGATGGTATTGACATTCATAGAAGGTGACCACAATTCTGAAATCAATAGAAAAATTATAATCTCAATATTGGGGACGTTGTACACTATTGTCGACCAAGTTGTACGACTTTGCAACCGAATTAGTCCGCTGAAAGAGCGACCCGCTGTCTGAATACGGTGGATGTCAAATTCTACGTTTTATTTTCAACCCTCATTGAGTTTGTATGGTTTAAGGGGGTACTCTAGTGTAGAAGCCCGTATTTGGGGCGTTTTTTTGACGATCGATAAAAAAAATAATTAATATTTTAACTATACTTTAAACGGTATACCGCCCGACGCTTACTTACGGCCACCAGATATGGATGCTAAACAAACAAACACGCTTGAATCACGAGTCCAAGCTGCCGAAATGAGGTACTTGAGAGGAGTGGCAGGGGTTACGAAATGGGATCATATAAGAAACTCGACGATCCGAGATGATCTAATCATTGAACCACTGCTACTCTTCATAGAAAAATTGCAACTGAGGTGGCTTGGGCATGTACTAAGAATGTCTGATGACCGAATTCCGAGGAAGATACTGAGTACGATTTCAGAAAGTAGACGTCCAGTGGGCCGCCTCAGACACAGTTGGGCAAGGCAACTTCAGAAACTTTGTGAGGAGAGGATGGGACTACCATGGACGGAGGCCGAACAAACAGCGCACGACAGGGACATATGGAGGAACCTAGTCGATGCAATGGGTCCCCGACCCAAATAGGACAAGGGGAAAATGATTATGATGATGAACTATAAATTTTTTATAATTTATTTATTTATATTTTAAGAATTCACAATTTTTTTTTAAATATATATTTCACGAAGTTAAGTTAAGTTAGGAAATAATAAAGGACAAAAAAACAATATTCCCACATCTGCCCTGATGACGGTCACTGTAACGCTGTGCGAAACTTAATGTTCGCAAATGGACGTTTCTTCCTTAGGTATAAGTACTACGGATTAATGGAATTTAAGTATCTTTCCGGATATTGAGAGATTACATATGGAGTCATTGCCTGTCATGGTTACTTTAACTCGGTGACTAGCTGTCATTGGATGACAGTGGACCCGAGGAACTGGCTATTTATGGAACCAGTTCTAATCGGATTTATAAAATGGTTACCTGAGCTCAAAAGCCACCCGCAGGGCCTAGCGGCAAAAACCTGCAGAGCGGGTTTTTAACTGCTAGTCATGTTTATTGTGCTTCAACAATTTTTGTATTTACTGCATGAGGTAGCATTTACTCTTTAAATCCTCATACTAAAATAAGTTTCATAAAATGATGGTCACCTATCCAGCTTGCATCAGGGATGCTGTCGGCGCGCGCATTCCCCCTCTGCCGTGGTCGATAATGGGGGTGGGCAAAGGGGGATGTATCCCCAACCCCAACCTCCCTTCCCCTCACCCTCCACGAGTGGCGCCTGCAGCTAGATGCAGCGACTGGGAACTTGAAAGCAGACCAAAGGGGATTTGCTCGATAATATTATATTCTCTCCCCGCGGCTGAAATTGAATACGGAAACACTGGAATTGTTCTGGTAGAATAGTAGCGACTAAATAATAGTTTCAAAAGTTGCAAGCGTTGGAAACATATCGTCTCTAATTCACAATTTGCTGCCTGATGTAATTTTAAGGATTGAAATACTGGAAATGTCCTAGTAGAATAGCGATTAAATAATCATTTCGACAGTTGCACGCGTTGGAAACACAATGGTCTCAAATTCCCTATTTGCTGCTTATAGAATTTTACGGATTGAATAAGGAAGCACTGGAATTGTCCTGGTAGAACAGCGACTAAATAATCATTTCAAAAGTTGCACGCCTAGGAAACTCAGTGGTCTCAAATTCCCTTCATGGTGCTTATAGAATTTTAAGGATTTAATACGGAAACATTGGAATTATTCTAGTAGTAATTATTCTAATTATGCAGGTCGATTCAAACGGTAGTCGATGGTTTCACCTCTTCCTCACACTCGATAAATGCTGGCTAAGTTCTGTCTCCGACTTTGTTTTTGTTGCACATCAACGACCTTTTGTCATGTGCACCAATTCACTGTTATGCAGATGACAGTACAGTTCATGATAGCTTTTTGTTTGACAAGCCCCCAAAGGGCTCACAAACTCCAACAGCTCGTAGGGCTTTGAAGCAAAGGATGGACGGTTACCTCGAGAGTGTTTTCTCTTGGGGTAAAAATAATCTCGTTGAATTTAATGTTTCAAAGACCCAATCTTGTCTGATTACGTCTAAAAGGGATCGAAATGATAATCTAGTCTCTTTCAACGGAAGCAATCTTCCGAACAGGCCCTCCATTGATATGCTTGGTGTAACCCTAAGTGACCAGCTCAGGTATGGGGGCTCCATCGAAGCCAGAGTAAAGTTAGCCTCCCAGAAACTGGGCGTGCTGTATAGGGCCCGCAGATACTTTAATGGTGCACAACTGCTAACCCTGTACAAATC
This sequence comes from Limnephilus marmoratus, assembly GCA_917880885.1. Lineage (NCBI taxonomy): Eukaryota > Metazoa > Arthropoda > Insecta > Trichoptera > Limnephilidae > Limnephilus > Limnephilus marmoratus. The sequence goes on along the minus strand of OU862931.1, from coordinate 27,156,821 downwards.
ACAAGTTCGCCCCACGGTTGAATTTGGCAGCCACCTCTGGTCTGGAACTCCAAAATACCTGAAAAATACCCTCGACTCTGTGCAGAAACGGGCGGTCCGTTTGATAGATTCTCCCATCTTAAAAGACGGATTGCAATCTTTAGAGCACAGGTGTCAAGTGGGAATGCTATCCTTGTTCTACCGGTATTACAATGGAAGATGCTCCGAGGAACTAGCATCATTGATCCCTTCGGCACCGGTGCATAGTCGGGAAACACGCCAAACGCGTGCCCAACTTTTGTACACGGTTGACATTTGTCACATGAGAACGGGTCGTTTCTTCGACTCGTTCTTATGTTCAACAGCTCGGCTGTGGAATAATTTGCCGGCCTCTGTGTTTCCTCCTTCCTACAACATAGGTCTCTTCAAGACCAATGTTCATTCCTTCCTTTCCTCAAAAAGACCCTCCACACAGCATCCCAGATGACATAGGCCCTGAGGGAAATTATTTTCCTCAAGGCCTCCTGTGTGGAGTTAATGTAAAAAAAAAAAAAAGAACAGTGACTAAATAATCATTTCAAAAGTTGCACGCATTGGAAACTCAGTGGTCTCAAATTCTCTATTTCATGGTGCTTATAGAATTTTAAGGATTGAATACGGAAACATTGGAATTGTTCTGGAATAACAGTGACTAAATAATCATTTCAAAAGTTGCACCCATTGGAAACTCAATGGTGTCAAATTCCGAAACGATTGAATACGGAAACATTGGAATTGTCCTTGTAGAACAGCGACTAAATAATCATTTCTATAGTTGCACGCGTTGGAAACTCAATGGTCTCAAATTTCCTGTTTGCTGCTTATAGAATTTTAAGGATTGAATAAGGAATCACTGGAATGGTCCCGATAGAATAGCTACTAAATAATCATTGAAGAAGAAGATAATCATCTAAACGAAAATATGAAAGAGAACAAGACACAGAAAAATATATTATAAATATATTACGTTGATGGGAATAAACTTCAAAAGTTATAAAAGAGAGTTTTTCTTATAATAAACTAAATAGTCATTTCAAAAGTTGCAAACGTTAGATACATGTCGTCTCAAATTCCCAAATTGCTGCCTGATAAGCGAAAAAAATATTTCAGAAGTTGCAAGCGTCTCAATTTGTTGCTTTGATATAATTGTATGGATTGAATACGGTAACATTGGAATTGTCCTGTAAGAATAGCGACTAAATAATCCTATCAGAACTTGCACGCATTGGAAACTTAATGGTCTCAAATTCCCAATTTGGTGCCCGATATAATTTTAAGGATTGAATACGGAAACAATGGAATTGTCCTGGTAGAAAAGCGACTTAATAATCATCTCAAAAGTTGCAAACGTTGGAAACATATCGTCTCAAATTCCCAAATTGCTGCCTGTAAGTAAAAAAATATTTCAAAAGTTGCACGCGTTGAAAACTTAATGGTCTCAAATTCCCAATTTTTTGCCTTGATATAATGTTATGGATTGAATACGGTAACATTGGAATTGTCCTGTTAGAATAGCGACTAAATAATCATTTCAAAAGTTGCACGCATTGGAAACTTAATGGTCTCAAATTCCCAATTTGCGGCCTATAAAATTTTAAGGATTGAATACGGAATCAATGGAATTGTCCTGGTAGAATAGCGACTAAATAATCATTTCAAAAGTTGCAAACGTTGGAAACATATCGTCTCAAATTCCCAAATTGCTGCCTGTAAGTAAAAAAATATTTCAAAAGTTGCACGCGTTGGAAACTTAATGGTCTCAAATTCCCAATTTTTTGCCTTGATATAATGTTATGGATTGAATACGGTAACATTGGAATTGTCCTGTTAGAATAGCGACTAAATAATCATTTCAAAAGTTGCACGCGTTGGAAACTCAATGGTGTCAAATTCCCTATTTGATGCTTATAAAATTTTAAGGATTGAATACGGAATCACTGAAATGATCCTGGTAGAAAAGCTACTATATAATCATTTCAAAAGATGCAAACGTTGGAAACATATCGTCTCAAATTATCAAATCGCTTCCTGATAAGCGAAAAAAATATTTCATAAGTTGCACGCGTTGGAAACTTAATGGTCTCAAATTCCCAATTTGTTGCCTTGATATAATTTTATGGATTGAATACGGTAATATTGGAATTGTCCTGTAAGAATAGCGACTACATAATCATTTCAAAAGTTGCACGCGTTGGAAACTTAATGGTCTCGAATTCCCAATTAGCTGCCTGATACATTTTTAAGGATTAAATACGGAATCACTGGAATGATCCTGGTAGAATAGCTACTTAATAATCATTTTAAAAGTTGCAGGAGTTGGAAACCTTATGGTCTCAAATTCCCAATTTGCTGCTTGTTATAATTTTATGGATTGAATACACTGGATTGGAAACACTGGATTTGTCCTGGTTAGAATGGCGACTAAATAATCATTTTAAAAGTTGTACGCGTTGAAAACTTAATGGTCTCGAATTCCCAATTTGCTGCCTGATATATTTTTAAGGATTGAATACGGAAACACTGGAATTTTCCTGGTAGAATAGCGACTAAACAATCATTCCAAAATTTGATGGTCTCAAATTCCCAATTTGCTGCCTTTTGTAATTTTAAGGATTGTTTTTGTGGTTAGGGATCTGGGGGTCAGTGTGTCCAGGAGTGACGGTTGTATGAACCCATCCCTCCCATTGCGGTGAAGTCAAAGGGACTCCCTCAACCACTCTCTCCCGATCCGGTCTACCGTACAGCTGGTGGGCAGATGCATCCGCCGCCAAGACCCGGACACCCATGCTACGTCACAAAACGTAGCGAACCACTTGAGGTGACCTATGGCAGAGGTATTGGTTATCCAATAAATGGGGTACCCAAACACGCCTCCTGATGTAAACCCTGTTTATTGTTTCTTATAAGTATGGATTGATTAAATTGCTTGGTTTGGGTGCTTCAAACTTAATCACATCAACGCCATTCTCAGTTCACGAGCTATCTTAGTTTTTGATCAAGTTGTGATCAGCTGTAAACATAGAATAAAGTAGAACCCCATAAATGCTTTCCATACAGGTTTGAACGGAAACCAATGTCACTATTGACTACTCTTTGATTCTAACACATTTAGCACGCACTCTTATTATTTTTTTATTTATCTTTAACACTTGTCTGACATCGTTTCCAGCCCATTTGAATTTCAGAATGATGATGTAACATAGTTCTTCGTGTGAAATTTAAGCGGAGAATCACGATACACGCCATTTGACATTTCTTGTGTTGTTCATTGTTCTAAGGCTGTAAATCATGATACAATTTCCACTATGCTTGATAACTGATCATTCTTTTTTATCAGAAGCTGAAACGGGCCAAAAATCAGCAACCGAGGAAAAAAATGTGTGACAGTTATTTAAATTACCCATTGTAGATACAAGTTAACACGAATTTATACCTTGCAGAATACAGTATAACCTTGGTGTTATATTGTATACTGTGACTACATATTCCAGAGTGGTAGATACTCTCAGTATCACCGTGTGAAAGACTACCAATGAGAATCAAAGCGTTGCTTGAAATCACCAATGGATTCATACTGTCGCTCCCGGACAAATTCCCCCAGATTCCTGCCCATCTCTCTTATATTTTTTCTTTCCAGAAAATCCTCTCTTTTCTTTTATTAAAAAGACCCTCCGCATACCCAGAGATGACCTAGGCCCTTAGAGAAATGTTTTTTTCTCAGGGCATCCTTTGTGGACATCATGCAAAAATATGCTTTTACCCATGTTTAGCGACCTGATCTGAATAGCCAGTTACTACCTGACCTTCTTTATCTACATCTTTCTCCTCTCCCCACCCCGTTCGATTATATACCCTAAATTTAAAATTGCCATAGTCTCACTGGCTCCGTAAAGTTGGGAACCAAATACAACGTTAAAAACATCGTTAGGTGGCTCCAATATCTATAAGAGTGGCGCCCGTTTCTACTAGAAAAAATGTCTGTGATTGAGGAATTTGAATGATTATTTGAAATAGCCTCACAACAAGAAAATAACACCTTTATGACAATTTACTTTTGCAGTAAAACTTCTATAGCCCCACTTTGATTTGGATTTTGGATGAAACGGAAATGACGATTACTACACCTGCAACGCATCAACTGCGCTCATTATGATGTCACTTTTAAAGGCTTCTATTGGTTGAGATACGAAACGGAAATTACGCTGGTCTGCGCTTATTGGTCCCGTTGATTATGACCTCACTTTTCACGTATTGGTTGAGATTGTTTTGGTAAAGTTTGTACCGCGTGTAAACTGCACTCGATTTTTTTCAAATCGTCACTGTGAACTACCAAACTTAATTTTAAGAATTTATTTCAAACGTCAATCTAGTTATTACAAAAATACTCAATTTAAAACATTAATTGAAAAAACAATGCCAAGAGTTATAAATCAATTTTCACTCATTTATACAAGACCTCTAGACTCGTAGGCTTTAGACCAGTGGTTCCCAACCTTTCTCTGACCCGGGACCACTTGTACGTTTATTTTTTCGACAGGGACCACAAGCAGTGGCGTAGCGAGGGGGGACGGCGTCCCGGGTTCACAATTCTCTAGGCACCCCCTCCCCCCCCCCCCCCCCCCCCCTCCCCCAGGACGGTCCAATTTTTTTTATGGAGTCTAAATTTGTGTTTGTCCGCTTTAAAGGGGGGGGGGGGGGGGTGTGATACCACGTTGTCCGCCCTATCCGTCCCACTGCGATGGCGTAGGCTAGCATGGGTGCCACCAGGGACGGATAGCACAACAGGAGGGACGTAATGGGATAGGGTAGGACGGGTTCTAGCAGAATGTTTACCACAACGGTGGAGGTGAAACGGAATATCATATCGGCCACTGACCACAAGGTACAATAGTGATAAACGGAATATTGTCCCGATTTTTTTTCCGACTTCTCGACCAGGGACCGCCCGCGCGCTTGATCGCTTATTGACCGGCGGACCATCCCTAGCCTCTTGCGGACCACTAGTGGTCCGTGGACCACTGGTTGGGAAACCCTGCTTTAGACAGACCAAAGTAAATAACTATCCTTTTGTTGAAGAATAAGATAACACTAATAATCAAAATGAAAATATGTGTATATATTTTTTTAAAGAAAGGCAAACATTCCCGGGTTACGAATAACCCAACAATGTTTGAAAATCTTTTACTACCACCACAGAAAGACGAAGAAAAAGAAAAAGTTGCTCGTGTTGTGATGGAGGACTTAGCCAGCCGAGGAATCGAACATGGGACGCCCGGGTGGGACCCAAACGCGGTGCCCACTCAACCATTGACCGGTCAAAGAAAAAAAATAACAAAACAGATAAATATTAAGAAAACGGTCCCAGTTGCGACCGTTATCTTTTTATTTTTCTGTGTCTTGTTCTCTTTCATATTTGCGTTTCTATTATTAGTGTTAGCTTCTTCTTCAATGATATATTACATTGATGTTATAAAAAGAGAGTTGTTATAATAAAAATTAAATTATCCTTTCATTAAAAAAAATTGAATTTATTTTTTTAAAAGAAAGAAAAACATTCCCGGGTTCTGAATAACCTGACAATATTTAAAAATCTCCTACTACCACCACAGTAAATGTTGCTTGTGTTGTGATGGAGGACTTAGTTAGCCGGAAAATAGTACACGCGACCCCTGGATGGTATCCAAACGCAATAGCAACTAATCCATTAACCTCACTTCATAAGAAGTAAGAACAAACTGAACTAATTTCAAATAAATCAGACACAAATAAAACCTTCTTCTTTCAGTTTAGCTCTACATGATATTACCATTTTTAAAGTAATAATAAAGACTTCTGAAAAGAAAGAATAACGCACCGTCTGCAATTCAATCCGTAGTTTAATTTAAATCCAGCTTTTACCTTATTCAAGTTGCAAGGCTGCGTTCGTTTCAGGGGCAACGTTTCAGCTTCCGAGTTGTTCCGGGCCTCCACAGAATACGGCCTTCGCAGTAACCTTGTACCCAGCGCACCCCTGGAGCCTCCCTACCTATAGAGTTGTACAGTCTTATCGCTATTATAGGCTCCAGGGGTGGGTGGCCCTAACCACCCCCTCGTTACAGTTCAATGTTGCGCGGATCAGTCATATTACGATGCAAGTTGAATGTCATGCTGATATGCTTCGTATTGACAACAGTTTGAAAATAGATTATGGCATGGAGGTAATCGAATCAATTTTCATTTCACATATTTAATGCAGCTGCATAATATAGAATTTGATTAGGTGATTTTAATGCTTATTGATGATTGTATGCACGGTCTGTATTGATTATACAACGGACTGTAAAAGATACGATAGAATAACTCACATTGTAGTAGATACTACGTAATATAAATTTATCGTTTATTTAAAATAATTTATATGGTAGGTGTTATCGCTTACAATTCAAGTTTTAACCTCACTGGGACAAGCCTGTGTTGAGATTAATAATTTTATAAAGAAATAAAAAAAAATTAGAGTGGGTTATTCACACGCGATAGAAGTGAAACTAGAAAGTCGCTAGATATCGCTTTCTTTTGCCTGTTTATTTTAAAGTGGTTTGAAGATTGGATATTGATTTACAAAAATAAAACCGTTTATTTTTTTGTATTTCTCTGGCCGCTAAGATTTGCGACGCACTATACCGCTGCGCTATGGGACGCGCACGGCGAGGTGCGAATTTACCGTATCATATTCCGACCACCCGTAAAAAAACAAAGCGGCAAATGAGCGCAGATCTATCGTCGTTTCCGTTTTATATCTCAACCATTAGAAGCCTTGAGCGCAGTTTGATGCTTCGCAGGTGCCGTAGTGCGTCATTTCCGTTTCATCTGAATTTCAAATCACTCTAATGGGGCTAAAGAAGTTTCACTTCAAAACGCAAAACAATAAAGGTATTGAAAGAATAATATTTATTACAGTATTGTTTCATACAGATAATGTGTACCTACTAAGCTGAAAGAAGCTAAAACCCTTTTTTTTCTTATTTTAAAATCATTTAAAACTGTCACAAGACAGCTTGTCTGCAAGTTCTAACAATTTTCTAATATTTAATACATTTCTAAGAACATTAATTTAGAGTTTTATGGATATTATAATGTAAACACGTAGTAATGTAACACGGGGCGGTGGTACCTGTACCCACCTCCCAAATTGATTTATATTATATTCGATAAGAATTTATGTAGTTCATGCGGAAAATAAGTAAAAAAAGGAAATCTTTAACGACTCGCATTCGTTGGACTTAGTTCGATGTTATTTTATTTTGTTATTTATTTATTTATTTATTTATTTATTTATTTATTTATTTATTAGTAAGGGACAAACAGCTTATACATAAAACATAAAGATAAAAATATACATTGTTAAATCAAGTCAAGCCAAAAAAGTCTCCTATGTTAAAGTTGATTGGAGATAGAGTTTTATTACATATTAAAATTAATTTGAGGTGAGGAGGAGAGGAAGGGGAATAAAGGAGGAGGATAGGAGATGCTCCGGATACTTTTCACACTCGTATTAATTTTCGATCGTACGTGTTACTTCTAATCGATATTTCTGTAGTGTATGGCTAAAAATGTCTATATTTTGAAATTTTGTGTTATATTGCGCACATATACGGGGAATTGTTGAATTTTTTCTAATGTTAGTTCTACATGTAGGCAAATGAAACAAATGGGATTGCCGAGTTGATCTTGACGGAATATGAATATTTATTAAGTTGGTTAGCTCTGGAGAGTCCAGACCATTATTAACAATTTTAAATAATAAAGTTTGGTCAAAAATTAAACGTCGTGTATAAAGGGAGTTGAAATTGTGGTAATTAATAGATTCGTTGTAATTTAAGAAGTGTAATTTTTGTTTATAATTTATGTGGTTAAAAAATTTTTTTTGGATTTTTTCGATTCTATCAATGTGAGCTTGATAGAAAGGAGTCCAGATTGGTGTGCAGTGTTCTAAGTGGGGACGGATGAACGCTGTGTAAAGGGAATATAGAGTCTTAAGGTTGCGAAAAGGTTTCGTTATTCGAATAATAAATCCTAGCATTTTGTTGGTCTTGTTGATGATTTCATCAGTGTGTTGTATAAAATTTAATTTAACATCCAGTAATACCCCAAGGTCCCTGATAGATTCTACTTCTTTGATAAGTGTCCCATTTAATCTATACTCAAAAGGAATTTTATTTTTATTACGTGTAAATGATAATTTTTTGCATTTTGAGGTATTTACTACCAGTTTGTTTGATTCACAGTAGATAAAAAGTCGATTGAGGTCCTCTTGAAGTTTAACGCAATCTTCGATTGATTTGATAACTAGATATATTTTTTTATCGTCTGCATAAACTAGGTAATTGGCGTGTAAAAAACATTTGTTAATATCATAAATATACACATTAAATAATAATGGCCCTAAATGAGAACCCTGAGGTACACCGGAGGGCACGGAAAAGAAGCTGGACTTAGTTCCCTCAACTGATACACATTGAAGTCTACTCCGAAGGTATGAAGTAAGCTACCGAAGTAGGTCACCGTGGATGCCTAATTGTTTTAGTTTTTTAATTAGAATAAAATGGTTTACCTTATCGAAGGCCTTAGAGTAATCCGTGTAGATTACGTCTACTTGGTTTCTATTGTCCATATTGCTCGTTAAATATTCCGTGAAATTTACCAAATTTGTAAGTACCGACCTTTTTTGTAGAAATCCATGTTGTTGGTTTTGTATGTTGCAAACAATTGTTGTATAAATTTGATCGTAGATAATTTTCTCAAAGAGTTTACTAAATACCGTTAGCATTGAGATTGGGCGATAGTTTTCAATGTTGCTTTTTGAACCAGATTTATGAATAGGGATTATAGTTGCTTCTTTGAACTTTGTAGGAAATTTTCCTGCTCCTAGTGACATTCTAAATATGTTAGTTAAGGGGTACGAAAGATTTTTGGCACATTTTGAGACAAAGTATGGCGAGATACCATCACTGCCAGCACCCTTACTAATGTCTAAATTCTTCAGGTATTTATTGATTATTAAATAGTTTATTTGTACGTTCCCAATCGGGTTATGATTATTAACGCAGGTAAAATCATCGAATATACTGGGATCATTCGTGTCATTATCGTTTACGTAGGTGGACTGAAAATGTTTAGAGAATAGTTGGCATACTTGATGAGCGCCGGTGCCTGACTCATCCTTAAGGTGCATGATTTGTGGGATGCCATTTGTTTTACATTTGCTTTTAGCATAGTTCCAGAGTTGTTTATTATTTATAAGAATATTAGATTCAACTGAATTTATGTATTGATTATAGCAATGCTTCTGTAAGTGTTTTTGTTGCGTACGTTTTATAGAAAACTCTATGTAGTCTACTGGATTATTATGGGATTTCCATTTTTTATGTAGTTTTTGTTTTTCTTTAATGATTTTGATCAGTGGAGCTGAATACCAGTTTGGAAATTTAGTCTTTTTGATGATACGTTTAGGGACAAACTGATTGATGGTATTGTTTAAAATGTTGTAAAAATAATCGACCACTACGTCGACATCCGAATTCTCCAGAGTAAAAGACCAGTCTGTCATTGACAGATGTTCGTTGATTAATTAACTCGTAATTGGCTTTTTTAAACAGATGAATTTCTTTAGGTGTTATATAAGATAATAGGTATGAAAGGAAGTAGTATAACCTATAATTACATTACACAATACTTATAATAAAACATGTTTTTGTAGATAATCTTTTAAATCTATTTCCTTGGTGGGTTTTTAACTATTGCGTTTATTGAAGTAAGAATGAGCACGTAATAAAATTAATTGTACATTTTCACGCGATTTGTTACATTCTCTCTATTCTTCTGTATACCACGGAATTTTACAAAAAGCATTGAAATGGAAGGTAGAATCTTTTGAAATGGGAAGTCCGAAGAAAATGGGACTTAATGCAGACGTATAAAATAATATTATATGTGAAGGGAGTTAAGGAATGTACACGACTTACTTAATAATATTAGGGAACGTACCCATACTACGTGACCAACTTTTTGCAATTTTTAACCCCCCCCCCCCCCCCCCGGTAACCAAAATCCTAAGCAACTTGCCGCTCATTTGTATGGAGCGTGACATTTTGAAGACCCCCCCCCCCCTAAAAGTATCACGTAGTATGGGTACGTTCCCTTAAATGTGAAAGGACTCAAGGAATGTACATGACTTACTTAATAATACTTAATAATATTATATGTGAAGGGAGTTAAGGAATGTTCATGACTTAATAATACTTACTAATATTATATGTGAAGGGAGTTAAGGAATGTAGGTACATGACTTACTTAATAATATTATATGTGAAGGGAGTTAAGGAATGTACATGACTTACTTAATAATATTATATGTGAAGGGAGTTAAGGAATGTACATGACTTACTTAAAAATATTATATTTGAAGAGAGTTAGGGGATGTACAGTGATTCCTAACATTATTTGGAAAAAAAAATGTTAACGAATTTTTGATCTCAACAGACATTTTTTATGATTTTTTTTGCAAGTTAATACCTCAAAAATCAATACGTATTTAATATCTAGGGTCGAAGTGAGGGGTTGAAAAATGGTAGCTGAGTTACCACTGATGAAATGTGGATATTTTTTTGAAAAAAAAAGAATAACAATGGAGTCACAGGAGACCAAAATTTTAACCATATTTTTTAATCCAAATCATGCCAGGAATCACTGATTAAAATAACATATTAAAATAACTGTTACAATCCTTGTATAATATAATTTATATTTAATCTAAATATATATATATATAACTATAATAACGTATTAGAATCACTGATTAAAATAACAAGTGACATTCCTTAAGGCTCCGCAACCGGGCCCGAAAAGAAGAAGATGGAGAGATACGAAATTACGAATGTTTTCTTCGGAATTTTATATAATTTGCGTTTAGGCGCGGGCAATGTCTAGAAATTATCTTCAATAATAACATATATTTTTTTAAGAGCTTTAAAACTTAACGTGTTTAAGGGAGATATGTAAGAAATCGGTAGAAATTCTGGTAGCGGGCCCTTAACACTCTGCATAATAATAATATATGATAACCAACCTCCAGCTGGCACAGGAAGAAGAAAGCTTAACAACAAATATTTGTTTTCTTGAAACACTTTTGAAATGTAATAAAAAATTAATAGCCTTGCATCTGCGTGGTTGAATTCCAGAACCCGACTTCCATTGCATGTCCGACGCTACGCCTTATGCGTCGCGCCACAAATAACATCTGTGTTCGTGAAATTTCAAGCAAAGCCACCGTTGTAATTCGAATTAATTTCAGTCGTTGTAATTCAGACATGATTTTTTTAATGAGAGCGGGAACTTTCCAAACCGAACACTTAAAAAAAGCTAGCGCTCAAGGCTGAAAAAGTGAACACTCCAGTGGCAATCAGTTCCACGATTTAAAATCCAGCTTACTCTATTTTCCATGATTAAAAAGGAAATAAATCCAACGATGGCCTTTCCCGGACTAAAGCTGAAGGGCAGAATAATAATGGAAAATGACTGTAGGTTGGACGTTAATAATGTAGAGGGAGATTATTCAACCCTGGTGCAGTCCTTTAATAAAATATGCTAGTGTACCTACTGGCATTGGCACTTTAAGTAATGGACTTCCCTCAGAGATATACTTTATTGTAGTTCTACTTTTGTAATAACATCCAATCGTACATATTTCAGAGTGCTTCGTATAAAAAGAACTTTTTGCTGAAAAAAGCACTTCTTTTCTTTCTCGTCTATCGGTTAATTTAATTGGAAAATTCTGCAATTCTTTTTATTTTTCAAATAAAAATATAAGCACTTTAAACCAAATTTGGTAGATACGTTTTAAGATTTTCACGGCCAAAAGCATTTTTGTTATTTGTTTTGGGGTGTTATCACATCTACCGGATCTGCCCTGATGATGAACACTGCAACGATGTCCGAAACGTTGGCTAAAGAAGGAGGTAGCGCAACACGGCATAACACCCCAAAAACAAATAACACAAATTTGGTAGTGTTTATGTGAGGGGTTGTAACGTCGAAGTGGGCATTATTTGTCGTTCTTATTTTTTTGTGTATTTTATTTTTTGTTTTGTTTCTTTAACATTTTTCGTAATATTTACTTTCAAATCTTTTAATTTTAAGGATTAATAATAACAGTGGTGCAATCAACCACTTGTGAAATAAAATGTAATATTGAAAGAAGGGTAAATGCAGGTAACTCCATTAATGGAGGACTGAATGCGGTTGGCGCTGGCAAAAAAACTGCCTAGAGAAGGGAAGCTAGCAGTCCACAATGAAATGCTGATACCTACCTGATGCATGGCAGTGTGGAAATGGGAGAGGAAGGAAGAAAGTAGATTAAATGCTATAGAAATGTGATCCCTGAGGCATACGTCTGATAAAACCATGTACGATCGTGTGAAAAATGTAGAGATCCGCAAATAATGTGAGGCTGATGAAAGAATAATTATTAAGATTAGGAAAGGAACCCTCAAATGGTTGGGAAATATATAGAGCGAATAAATGAAGAAAGGAGTGTGTGGAGAATACACGATGCACCTGAATGGTAGAAGAAGTCGGGGACGTCCGTGTGAATCAAATATTTGAGTAGGGTCATGTTAAGAGCCAGAATAATTGAAGAGTACGTATGAGACGGTGTACGAATATGAATCAGGCAGAGTGTGTGCCAAGACTGAGTTGCTTGGCTATCCTTCCTCTCTGCCTACCCCTGCGGAAAACGGCATGTTGGATAGTTGGTTACTTTTTATAAAACTAAATTTTTTTAACTGAAGGTAAATACATAATATAATCTGTTTCTTAATGCGTTTGTTATTTAATACCTCCCAAATTGAAAAAAACTCGTATTTAGGAATGGAGTATTATCATTGTGAGTGAGTGCCCCAGTATAGAGCGCACTTCACAGATGAAGTACCTCGGCCTCACCATTGACCCATACCTCAAATGGAACCTACACACCCAGATCATTGCAAATAAAATTAGAAAAAACAATACACTTCTTCAGATCCATAAGGAACTTTCTTAACTTACAACTCCTAAAAACGATTTATTTTGCAATCACCCAATCTATCATTGAGTATGGTATCATTGCATGGGGAGGGGGCACTTCATCAGCTCTAGATCCTGTCGAAAAGGCGCAGAAAACAATCATGAAAATTATTCCCAAACTTCCTCTAACTGCAAACAGTGACCTAATTTTCAAAATAATGAGAGTATTTGATGTTCGACAAATCTATGTAAAAACTATCCTCATACATCTCTTTAAAAACAAACATGTGCTTTACGAAAAAAAAATAAACTTAAGATTTACACGTAACTCCAATAAAGATATTTTGCAAGTTTCAGCGCTCTCTTCCACCTTTGTCAAGGTAGCTTTAAATACTTTGCCACGAAAATATTTAACATTCTCCCAGAAAACATCAAACTGAGTCAAACACAGAAAGAGTTGTTCGACTGTTTTTTGATTCTTGAAAAATAACGACTAGACATATTAAAAATAAGTTTTGAAATTTAATAGATTGGAAATTTATGTTCATATATTGTGGTTTATAAATGGGTAATCTTTATTACTTAGGAAATTCTAAAAAATTATAGTACATTGATTAAAAATTAAATAGTCATAAATGCATTTCGAATTCTTATGTCATATGTTGGTATAAAAGTGTAAATTCTAATTATGCAATTGCAAATGTTCCCCAAAATAACCTGGAAAACTATTAATGTAATTAAATGTAAGGCCTTTGCAATTTAATAAAAAAAAAAATGTTAATTTTTTTACCTAAAATATACAATTCAAAATTGGATGGTTCCGTACTCCTGCAACTTGCAGAGCGAGGTACAGGAGGTAGGTACCATCGATACATCGGCTTGACACTAAGCGAAACATACCGACAATGTACTTAGGTGTTAAAGACAATATGGTTAATGTTGCAATTTTGCAAACCTCTGACCACTTACTTTTAAATTTTCGTTGGTTGTATTTTTATACTAAATTCTTGTTGCTTATATTTTTATTTCATTTATATACTTCTATTTCCATTCCTTTGTAATGAACTAAATATACAATTTGGCTGTCCTGAAACGGGTATCCTTCCCAGTTGGACAGGCAAAGTTTCATTGTGTAATGTTTTGTAATATATATGCATGTATAAATAAAAAAAAATAAAAAAAAATAAATAAATTCCAAGTTTAAAAAATATATTAAAATATGGATATATTCTAACGACCGAGCTTATACTGGTGCCCTCACCCAAACGCCCTGTCATTGACAGTTATTATTGTAGTATTAACCTTGCAGTTTTTGTATTGTGTATATGCAAACAATGATGTAAACTCAAATAAAGTTTTTGCTGTATAGAAACCTACATTATACTTTTTAAAAAACCATAGATAAAATTGTAAGAAACATTTAACAAAAAATTCTGCCTCAATACAGGATCAACCTAGTGAGGCAGGCTATGCACAACTAAAAATATTGTATAATTATGCTACTTCTGTATAACCGTTCTTACATTACTTTCTATTTGTTAATTTTTTTTTACTGATGTAATCTACATTGAATGTGTACTTTTTTAGTTGTAATGTTGCCAATTTAATTGAATAAAGATATATTATGCACCAGATTTAAATGTCCGGGTTAAATTTTCCCAAAAAAAAAGGAAAAAAAGAAGGAAACTAAACCCTTTCACACACTTCCCCAAATGATCATCTAGTCAACCCACGCTATGCAATTGCACTATATAAGTATTATAAATACAAGAACAACATGTCAACCTACTAGAGACCAAATGGGAATATAATTCACCGACTCCAGATATTTTCATATCAGAGGGTTCGGCTCTGTGGCATTTCTAATTCTATTCTAACCTATAAATCCTACCGATCCCTCAATATAAATATTTAAAAAATCCTTTGTAATCCTACATGTATTTAAAATGACTGATTTTTGCATTTTTATATACAAATTCTTTGACAAATCTAATATGCTTAAATTTTGAATCAGATTCCTAGGTATTATGCCAGTGGCCGAAATAACAAATGGCAATATTTTTATAGTCCGAGAATGCCAAATTCTTTTAATCTCATTTCCTAAATCTGTGTATTTTCTTATTTTTTCAGAAATAGTTTTTTGAATATTACAGGAATTTGGAATAGCTACATCAATGATATAAGTTATTTTTTTAATTTTGTCATGTAAAACTATATCAGGTCTATTATGACTAATTGTTCTGTCTGTTAGTATAGTTTTATCATAATATATTTTATAAAATTCATTTTCTAAAAATGAATTTGGTTCATATTCATAATATGGTACTATATTACGGCAGTCAATCAGGTTATGTTTAATTACCAAACTTTGGTGAATTATTTTTAAAACCTGATTGTGCCTAAATGTATACTCGGAAGGCGCTAATATAGAACATCCCGATATAATATGTTCTATAGTTTCGGGAAAAGCCAAACATTTTCTACATAAATCATCAATTTGATTTATATCTTTGATTATATGCTTTCTATAATTTTTAGTATTAATGACTCTATCTTGAATGGCAAGCATAAATCCTTCTATTTCTGCGCTCAACTCTCCAATACTCAACCATTTGTTTGACGAAAGTTTGTCAACATACGTTTGGTTGAGATAATTGAAGTGTTTTGCGTGAATAATTTTATTTGACCAGGAATCTAATAATTCCTGGTTAGTATTTATAAGAATGTTGGCATTCTCGTCATATAAATTTAAAGGTGTAATATTTCTATCTGCCTTGCAAATTATTTTGTGCATTTCTGAGCTATTAGCTTTCCTATGGAAAAAATTTCTAAGCATTTCTACCTGATTGTGTTTCAAAGATGTTATTTTGACTACACCTCTACCTCCTAAATTTCTAGGTAAATTAATTCGTTCTATAGCTGAATTTGGATGATGGCAATTAAATTTTGTTAACGTAGTTCTAATTAATCGTTCTAAACTATCTAAATCCGTATTGGACCATTTAATTATGCCAAATTAGTACGTTAGTAGAGGTATTGCCCAAGTATTTATTGCTTTTACTAAATTTTTAGCAGATAGATTGCATTTTAAAATTTTTCTGATCCTAGTTTGAAATTTAATCCTAATATCATTTTTAATACTGGTGTGATCCAATCTATTCGATTGCGGGTATCCTAAATATTTATAAACCTCATCCCCTTTCATACTTTGAATTTTGAAATTTCTAAATATACCCTCGTCTCCATCTACAATTTTGCCTTTCTCTATATGGATTGTTTTACATTTATCTAAACCAAAAGTCATTTTAATATCATCTGAAAATATTTTAACTACCTTAATCATTTTCTCTAAATTTGATTCAGAATTTGAAAATAATTTTATATCATCCATATATAATAGATGTGAAACTATACTACTCTCTCTTGTATTACCCTTAATTTTTATTCCAAACTTGCTTTTAATTAACATTTTAGAAAGGGGATTCAATGCTAAGCAAAACCAAAGAGGGCTCAATGAGTCTCCTTGAAAAATCCCTCTTTTTATTGAAATGCCCGGTACTACTATTTTCTTACCTTTTAAATTAATTAGCAAATCTGTATTCCAAAAGGACATAATATTTTTCAAAAAGCTAATTATAATTGGGTTAACTTTATATATTTTTAATATTTTGATTAGCCAAGAGTGCGGGACACTATCAAAAGCTTTTTGATAATCTATATAACAAGTATGTAAATTACGCTTTTGATTTTGAATTTTTTTTTAAATTACAGAATCAATAACTAACTGTTCTTTACATCCCATATGTTTTCTGCGACAACCTTTTTGTTGTTCAGATAAAATATTTTTTCATCCAAATGAGTATATATTAAATCTGTCAAGCAAGAGGTTAAATTTTGTATAATGTCGGTAGACATGTAATGGGTCTATATTGAGAGGGATTATTAATATGTTCGCTTTTAGGCAACATATAAATAATGCCCTTAGTTAGAAAATTAGGAAAATTTTGAGGTTCTCTGACAAGTTTTGAAAGATTTTTTGCAAAAAGAGGATGTAAAGTAGTTAGACGTTTGTACCAAAAATTATGTATCCAATCGCAACCCGTGGCTTTCCAATTATGAGCATTTTTTATAATTTTGGCTAACAATTCAACCGATATATCAGAAGTATTATTATTATTATTATTATTTCAATACCAAAACATTTTTCGAAAACAACTCAACGATTCTAATTTCCATTTTATTTTATTTTGTACATTTTCCTATATTTTTCTTTTTCTTTTACTAACACTATTATCTCTTTTTGATTCTACCTATTTCAGAAGAACTATTCCACGGGCTGCTACTTCTATTTATCTTTTGTATAATGTTAATGTAAGTACTTGCATACTGCTTACTAACCCCGTATGCATGGACATTGGAGGGTCTAGAGTCGTTCAAATAAATGTAGCTTCGTTCAAAAAAAAGTAGAGTCTTGACGTGTGCGGTGAAGGAAGAAACCATGTTTCCTTATAACGCCGTTGGGAAAGTGGGGGGTCCCCTCCAATATTCATATTTAGGGGGGCCAAGGGGGGGAGGGCACGCGCCCCCCGCGCCACTGTCTTCCACCAATTCTTTAAAAAACAGAACTGACGTGTATTTCAATTCCAATACAGAGTCATTTCGCAAACTTGACACTCAAAAAATTAATCTTTTACGAAACGTGCGAAAAGAATTTACCGAAAGAATTATTATTATTTATACCCACATCATAATGTTTATTAAATTTCCTTTCTGACGACTGCCTACAAGTTGGTCGCCCGTGACCGCAAAACGATTGATATTGTTCTCTACAACTTTATATTATTTTCCTCTGCTACAGTTTATTTAGTGAAACTCGAGACCTCCAACAATACCTACCCTTGAGATTTAATCTCCCATCTCTGGGATTAATCTCGACTTTTCTACTTGTAAGGTTACCTTACTTCGTATCTTACAAAGAAATAAATCACATTTTTATTTTTATATGTTCGTGTAAAACGCCATATTTTGTAAACTCTGAATTGCGTTGAAGAATTATAATATGATAAGCCTACACGAAGAATTGTACGACTACCTAAATGAGTTTACTTTTAAAAAGATAATAAGAAACAACCTTCGTCTAATTTTACCTTTATTTATAATGATAATAATAATTGAATTATTTGTGGAGCAGCGTTTTTAAATAACACCTCAAGGGCGCTGTAATATTTATTAAAATTTCTTAAGCCCTATCTAATTTTATCATTTACAAACCGATACAGAAAACATTTTTATTTACGTTAGCTTCACAAAGGAAGCTCTGAGGAAAATAGTATCACTCAAGACCTGCGTCATCTTAGGGGATATTTTTATAAAAGGGAAGGAGAGGAAGTACTGGGAAAGAAAAAAGGTACAATGGATGGGTAGGAATCTGAGGGTCAGTATGTGCAGGAGTGAAGGACGTAAAAATATTATTATAATATAATGACGTATAAGAATAATATAAATTTTCCAACGGCGATGCAAGGCGATGGATGGTTAGAGAGTCCGGCTAGAGAGATCTAGGTTAGGTCTCCCACAACCAATCTCTCCAGATTCGGCCCGCCACTGAGTGGGCAAACGCATTGGCCGCCAAGATCTAGACTTACTTGTTAGGTCACTCCCAATAAATACACTTATGTTGAAAAGTTCTGCTTGGGGCAGATACGACACTATTAATACACTAGACATTGTAGATTTTTACATTAATTTGCTACCTCCATTACTGTTGATATTGCAATTATGAGAAGATTGGTAAATGGCAAAAATAGATATTTATATTGAAAATAGATAGACTGGAGAATTTATGATTCCTTGGGACTGGAGAATTTTTATTGAATGATCTTAAAAAGCTTACAAATTATCATTTTCTTACATTTTTACCTAATTTTTGTTATTTACAATTTCACGGGCTGTGAAGATAAAGGTGAAATGTTTTTGACTTTATGGATACGACTGTCTGAAAAGGTGAGTTTTAAGTTCAGCTCTAAATTCTGGCAAGTATATTCATAATTTTTAAAAAGACATAAGAAAGTATGTCTACGACAATCACTAATATTGAATTTGTATTTAAATGTTTCCCTGCCCTTAAGGACGGGTTGTTTTACAGAATTTGATTTTGATACGATTTCTGGCATGCATAATTTTAAAAAATAAATAAGAAAGTATTTCTTTCACAATCATTGACGTTGAGTTTGTATTTGAGTCCTTAAGGACGGGTAGTTTCACGGAATTTGAACGATTCATTAAATTTTAAAGTATATATTCAAGATCTGAGAAAGCCGTTTTATACCATCTCCTTTTTCAGCTCGATTCTTGTAAACAGATCAAAGACAAAAATGTTCGCTTTACACGATTGCTATTTTCATCTCTATTTTCATATGTGCGATTTTAGTTGGTATCACTGAATATAAACAGCATATAAACCATTTTGTAATGTTGCGGGAATCGGGCTATAAAGAGGGAAGGTGTAAAAAGGCTATAATTCTTATCCGAGTGCTGAAAACAACCGTCCCATAATGAAATACTAACAGAACAGTTCTTTCACAATGCTAAAATTTTTAACTTTGAAATTTGATGAGATTTTCAAATTCTGTGAAACAACCCCCAAAAATCCTTGAAATTGCATTATTTGTACGTCATCAACAGACAGACGTTCATTATACACATTTGAAAGCGTAATTAAAAAAGCAAAACGTAGAGACTTAGAATATTATCTTCTGGTGCAGTTGGTGAAAAAATATTTAAAATCGGACCAGTTTTGGTAGAGAAAACAGAGAAACTCAATTGATTGAGACACTTCTATTTAAGTGCAGTTATAAATAATCAGACTGGGACGCAGTTATCCCATTTGTTCAGTATTTTAACACGTCGGTGTTTATTTGCATAATAATGACAGCAAAATTATCGTCCGTTTATCTCACATGACCGTACAAAAGGTTAGACTAGAAGTAAACAATTTAATAATTGAAAGAAATAAAATTTAATTTAATAATTAATAAAAATGACGCCACAAAGTGTATTTGCAAAATTAATTTCATAATAATTTATTGTTGACAGTTACTATTCAGTATTAATTATTTAATATTAGGTCTTAAAATAGAAATTGCACCGTAACCACATTAATGATAGGACATAAATAGTAACGTTTGTTTTATATTGCACGGGTAATATGGATTTGTCGACTAATCGTGAGAAATTATTAATAAATTAACGGCTGTTATTTTTATAACAATTGTATATAAATCAAGTGGAAAATCACGACAATACACAACACTATCAGAACTGAGTCATTTAGATGCTCGCTTGTACCTAGTATACTTGCTGTTGGTAATACTTTCACGGAAATAGTAGATGTGTTCAACTGCACCGAATATACTTATAAGCAGGCTGTCTTTACTACTATATTATTATAAATGCGAAACTGCGTGAGTTTGTTTGTTACGCTTTGACGCCTAAACCAATAAAGCCGATTTTAAAAATTCTTTCACCAATAGAAAGTTACATTATTTATTTATTTACGCCTAATTAGCCTTTTAAATATGAATAACAATATTTACAAAATTATACTCGTAAATGCAGGAAACAACTGTTTAAAACACTTGCCCAAAAATAAATATACTTAAAGTAAAAATATTATTGAATTTGATCCACACAGTATGAAGGTTCAAAATAAAAAAAATCAAAATAGTTTTTTTTTCTTTCAGCCGACAAAATACTGTTAATGTTTTAGTCAATTTAAATAGCTTTTCAAAATATTCCCCTACTTGATGAAAAAAACTTCAATAATGTATGCTTATATATTAAAATTGATGTACTAAATATATTAACAACATCGGAGTACCTATTTGTTTCCTAGCAGTTGAATCCGTCGCAAAGGAGTGTAATATTGGGAAGTTGATGTAGAATTGCTACAATAATATGGTAAGTACTGACCTGCCTAGAGTATGAAAAGAGATTTTACATATAATAAATCAGGGGTATCAAACATTGAAATAATGATTTTATACCTTATCTGCGAGTAACATAGGCTGTGTAAAATGGTAAGCTCTGGCGTTATGAAATAACAAATATTAATATATTATATTTATTATACAATTATGAATATTATAAATATTAATATATTATATTTATTATACGTGTACTGTCATCAAACAAATAAAGACGAAAAGCAAAACAAATCGTTGTCGTCGAAACGATGTTGATATATTTGCGGGAAATTGTATTTCAGGAGTCTTAGTTAATAATATATATCTATACAGGGTGTTAAGGGATGTACTTGACTTACTTTAACCAGTGATTCCTGACATTATTTGGAGTAAAAAATGTGAATGAAATTTTGGTCTCCGGTGACATTATTGATGTTTTTTTTTTCCACAAAAACATAAAAAAATGGTAGTTGTTGAACAGTTGGAGACGGGGTAAGGGGTTCGTCGGACACCCGGCTGAGTGACCAATGACGACATGCGGAAGAAATTTTTTTTTGTTTGATTTTGAAGAAAAAATTTTTGAAAAAATAAAAAAAAAATCGTCAAAAAAAGTCACAGGAGACCAAAGTTTTCTTTTACATTTTTTACTCCAAATAATCTCAGGAATCACTGGTTAAAGTAAGTCAAGTACGTCCCTTAACACCCTGTATAAATAAAAATGAACCGCCAAAATGTACGTACACGCTTACCTTCCGAACGACTACACCAAATTGCATAGTTCTTTTTTTGTGTTAGTTATTGTCAGGACAAGGTTTGTATAAAAATAGTGGTGTGCTCGGGCATTATGAAATTGGTTTAAAAAAACTGCAACAGGTGGCGCGCGAGCTGTTGGAAAACTGAATGTACCGGGACTGAATGTATTTTTTTTTTTTTTTTTACATTAACTCCACACAGGAGGCCCTGAGGAAAATAATTTCCCTCAGGGCCTATGTCATCTGGGATGCTGTGTGGAGAGTCTTTTTGAGGAGAGGAAGGAATGAACATTGGTCTTGAAGAGACCCATGTTGTAGGAAGGAGGAAACACAGAGGCCGGCAAATCATTCCACAGCCGAGCTGTTGAACACAAGAACGAGTCGAAGAAACGACCCGTTCTCATGTGACAAATGTCAACCGTGTACAAATGTTGGGCACGCGTTTGGCGTGTTTCCCGACTATGCAGTAGGAAATGTATGAAATGTGGTAGGGGTGAGGGGAACTTGGGTAGGGAGTTCGCGGGAGGGGGGGGGGGGTAGGGGTACCAGGAAAGGGGAGTGGAACTCGGGAGAGAGGGTTCGCGGGACGGGGGTAGGGAGGAATGGAGTGGTAGAGGGAAGGTGGAGGAGGCGAAGTGGGAACGTGAGAGGGGAAGGGTAGGCGGGAGAGGAAGGGGAGACGGAAGGGGAATGGGACGAATGGGAAAGGACACGCAGGGAGAAACAATTTCCTTAATAAATGGCACGCGTGCCGGGAAATAGCTAGTAATTAATAATGCTGTGTGACATAGATAATGGAAAGAAATGAAGATTTGACGTGAGAACATGCCGACTATCGGCAAGCTACGAACAAACAGCACACCATATTATCAATGCGACGTAACACGAGTTGCGTGCCTGAATTCGTACTTATGTTTCATGGCCTATCTACCTCGGTTTCTATAATATTTTGATTTCAACAAATTTAGAAACCCCAGAACTATTTATTAAAAAACCAACACCTTTGCCGTAGGTCATCCCAAGTGGTTCTCTAAGTTTGGTGACTTAGCAAGGGTGCAAGCGTTTACAGGGTGAGGTTTTGTCAAGCTTGGTACGTTGGGGCCTGTGGTGCGTTTGGGCTACAACACACGTGGGGCCTAGGGTAGGCGCGGTGTGTACCCCCAACAATATCGTCTCAACATGCCCGAGGCTAGCAAAATCGGAAAAAGCATATGAGATCTCTCTATTCAGAGCGGAGGCCGCCGGTAGGCTATCAGGTAAGCTCCATCTCTCAATATACAGTGCGGGGCGTCGCCCTGGGTACCTCCACCGTAGCGAAATAACAACAGTTAATAGAAGAAAAGGTCATATATTGTAGAATCAACAGGTACAAACCATTACAGTAATCACAGGGGTCAACAATGTAGTCTGAACACAATGACAATGACCTAGCTGAACTTTAGAACTAACATGATCTCTCAATTTCGTCATCCCGGGTGGGTTTCGCGAGGCAATCACTAATACAGCGAATAGACACATTATTAAAGAGGGAATACGGCAATGCAGTCACTTACAGGGTGGTGTGAGAGGCGTGTTCGACTCGGCAACGAACTCTGATGTTCCAGTCCTCGAATACATGGTTACAACACGTGTCTGGCGCCATTGTTCCATGAGATTCTACCGTCGGTCGTATGGAGCGAGCGGCACACAGCGGCACGTGCTCGGTGCTCTGAGGCTGGGCGCTGACTGTGGGGCTCGAACGCGTATCGCCGCTTTGCTGTTCCGAGCGGCCGGAAACACTGCGGCGCGCGAGTCATAAAGTAACTCTTTAATATTGTCAAACCGGAAATGCGCTTCGTAACAAGTTCTTGGCGGCGGATGCGTCTGTCCACCAACTGCGTGACTGGATCGGGAGAGACTGGTTGAGGGAGACCTTTTGACCTCCGGTCGGACCTTCTCGACCCACCGCCTTAGACCGCAATTGGAAGGATGAATTTTGCCACCGATGTCCTGACCCCCACACCCACCCCTTTTTTCCTTCGCAGAACTTCCTCACCTTCCCTTCCTTAAAAAGACCCTCTACGCAGCATATCCTAAGATGTCATTGACCTCGAGAGAAAATGTTTTTTCGGAGTGGAGCTAATGTATTTTCTTAAAATATATAAAAATTTATGTATTTTCTTAAAATAACTTTTAATGGGTTTACTATTGTTATAAGACAAGTGACGAG
This sequence comes from Limnephilus marmoratus, assembly GCA_917880885.1. NCBI lineage: Eukaryota > Metazoa > Arthropoda > Insecta > Trichoptera > Limnephilidae > Limnephilus > Limnephilus marmoratus. Next base: position 27,132,840 of record OU862931.1, on the reverse strand, counting down.
CAATTCGTTTGAACAATAAATCGCGGAAAGTCGAGGCAATGCATGATAGAAAAATACGTAATCGGAAGAAAGGATAAATAATAATTTCGTAGATGTGTCGCCGTGACTGTGTGTAACTCGGGTTCAACCAACTTTGGAACTGTTGGAACGGGATTGTTGGAACGATTCAGGCAAGCGATAAAATAGATAATACTCTGTACCAAAATTGTTTTATTTTATTGCTTACATTATAGATACATTTCAAATTTGAAATGTGCATTGGTTTTATTAAAAATTTTGACAGATATCGCAATCCTTCAAGGCATAACACGGCATAATACCCCAAAAACAAATAACGAAAATTGACTAAAATGTTTAAATTGAGGTATGTTTAATTTTTTATGAGAAAAACTCTCTTTTTATAATTTTTGAAGGTTGTTCCCATCAATTAAATATCACTGAAGAAGAAGATAACAATAGTAATCTACACGAAAATATGAAAGAGAACAAGACACAGAAAAAGACAATGGTCGCAAGTGGGACTCGAACCTAGACCTCTCGTCTAACCCAATTTTGCTATTGCCACCTTCTTTAAAATTTTAGAATTAACAATATTATCTTCAACTAATTATTTTTCCATACTACGGGCAACTACCCTTTTAATTGGAAACAATAATTCTAAGAATTGGTTTGTAACCTGGATAGCGTCTCGGATAAATGTATCCAAATTTATTTGAAATATGAGATTGACAAATATGACGGTTTGACAGAAGGTGGCAGGAGGAAGGTTAACGCGCATTTCCCGTTTAGACGAGAGGTCTGGGTTCGAGTCCCACTTGCGACCATTGTCTTTTTCTGTTTTTCTGTGTCTTGTTCTCTGTCATAATTTCGTTTAGATTATAATTGTTATCTTCTTCTTCAGTGAGGAATGTTTTTTTGGTTCCATTTTGGAACCAAAAAGACAACTCATGATCAACTCAACTCGACACCACTTTTTCATAGCTTTTAATAGCTATAAAAAATATTGCAAAATAGCCCTTAACTTAACCTAACGCTTTTTATTCATTTTTTAATATATATTATTTTCATCACTTTAATGACTTTTCAAAGCAGGTGCTGAGTTGAATTCACGAGTTGTGCGGTCAACGATTTTTTTAATAAATTCTTTCGGCTTTACGAATCATACAATTATACTGTCCCCTGATTTTCCACGTGTGTGTGCTAATAATATAATAATAACCTACGTAATTGGAAGGTATGATTTTATTTTTAGTATTCAAACTGGTTAAAACTAATTAATTATATTTACACGAGGCAATTTATTTTATTGCAAACGAATTCATTGAGTTTAAATCATCGTGTGGGGCTTTTTGTACTATTGGAAAATGGTAGTGTTTCTATCACATATTCGTCCCTAGAGCTAAATAAACTAGTAGCAGCAAGAGCTCGTACGGACTTTTCCGACATCGGTCCTTTTCTTGTCACGCGTCTCTGTTATTTATTTTAAATTTCACGCCCAGTTCGGCTTTTACACGGACATTTTCATGACCAAATCAAAAACACAATAAAAAAATCTAAAACAAAAAAGGAAAAACCGTAGACTGGGAAAAGTATACATAGAAGAAATAAGTCAAAGCAGCCAAGCGATTTTCTACGTTTTGTGAGATCGAGATAGATCACGGGCGAGATCTCTTGTCAGATTTGTGTGATTTTCTAAGGATGTTAAATTAATAAATAATCATGCGTACTTGCATGCATTCGTATTTAAAATGACCTAATTCATGACAGCTCGCAGCTGAAATTATGACATCGGCCCTTAGAAAAAGCAAGTAACAGCCAAAGAAAATCACGCAAATCTGACAGAAGATCTCGCCCGGGATCTATCTTGATCTCACAAAACATAGAGAATCGCTCGGCAGAACTAGCAAATTGGTTTAATTTGTTCTTCTTTCCGATATAAATTCTACCATGACTTGTTTAGACTTACTGAATGATATGTAAAATAATATGTCAACAACATTTTTATAGTCATTACTAAAAGTTTGTAAACATCGAACGGGAGTACTCGTATACACTTGTGATTCAGTGTTGGAGTTGTCACAAAAGACCGGTAGATATTATCTTGATCTTGGTTTGCGAGGTACAAGTAAATGAAAAGAAATCAAGTATAACAGTTCAGGGCTGTCAATTATTGAATTTATGATTTTGCGTGTTAAGTTATTAACTATTCTACGTTCGGAAAATTTTAATAGATTAATTTGACATATCAGATACTCACAATTGACACAATCTCTTGTAGTACCCATGCTAAAGTTAATAAATCTTAAGAATTTATTTTGAATTCTTTTTACCGTGAGCGAATGAATAACATAACTTTGTGCCCTCACTGTCGAGTTGTACTCGTTTGACTGCTAACTAACTACTTGTACAATTTTTTTAGGTTTAAATATTTTTCAATAGGTAGATTACAAAACGTCGCCTTAGTTGGTATTTGTCCAACAGAACATTAGAAAATTTTACACGAGGAGAAGGTTTTCTTTCATTATATTAAAAAAAAAACATTATGAGAAGTCTTTAAGATAAAGCTATTTCCGTAAAGGTAAAGGTCTTATTAGTTTAAATAATTCTTAGTTAAGTGAGTAACTATCAATTTTTATACTTTATTTTTAATTTTAAAATGGAGATTGAACAAAAACTAAAATGGTCTGTTGGACAAATAAGGACTGAGGCAACGAAAACCCAATATTTTCAAAGCTTTATTGGATGTAATTTCAATGTGATTTATAAAAGGCAATTTTTGAACAAAGTTTACACCTAAATCATTCACCACGGTTACAGTTGTTAGCACTAACGGTACGGTTGTTAGCACTGATGGAGTAGTGTTTGAAAACGAAAAAGACAGAAGATGATGGTGGAAAGATAAGGTCACTTTCGATCTCTCGCTGGGACTCGTATACATCGTCACACGTGCCCCTATAAATCAATCAGTGTCGATTGAATTGACTAAAAATGGCTTAATGATCATTATTTCTGGTTAAACTTAGTAATACATCAAATTGATTGATTGGTTCATCAGTTTTTAATAAACTAATTAAAAACATTTATAGAACTAGGTTTTGAATTAATTAACGTCAGGTAATTTGGAATTGCTCAACGCAGATGGCGCTGGTGCGGTCGGCGGTCATTTACATGATACATATGATATGGGGTACGGTAAAACATTATTGTTATAAGGATTTAACGTCTTCCAGCATGACCTATGAAATAAAGAAATAAATTAACAAAATTTCATCTTTTATTTTATTTTGACTGCAAAAAATTAGCTTCGCGGTTTACGGGCATGGCACAGAATGCGTACATCACGCATTATTGGTCCAATATTTTCGTAATAGTACAAGTTCATCAGTCAGAACCTAAACAAATATGAAAATGATTAATTAAATACATTACGTAGAAAGTAGAAACATACTAATTTAAAAAAAGAAACATATTTCATACAAAAATCAGATGCAAATTTAATTTTTTTTTAAATAAAAGAAAGACAAACATTTCCGGGTAAAGAATAACCCCATAATATCCTAAAATATCCTACTACCAACACACCAAATGTTGCTTATGTCGTGATGGAGAACTTAGTCAATCGAGGAATCGAACACGCGACGCCTGGGTGGGACTCAAAATCGATGCCCACTCAGACACTGACCGGTCTATACGAGATGCGAAATCGGGGCACACAAGTTCCTTTCATTTTTTCCATATGTATTGGTAAATGAATACTGGCCGTGAGAGAATTTTTTTTACTGTATATAATTTTTCTACAGGATACAGGGAATGTTGTTTGTAAGATGGCCAGGTTATTCTTATTTTTATACATGTTATTATTTTTATGTAATTGGAAATGTGTTAAAATTCAATTTAAGTACACAAAAATAAAAAAAAGTTTCAAAAAAGATATATAAATCATAAAAAAATTTATCTGGATTTAAACTGATTAATAAAATACACATTTCTTAGAAAATAGAAACAAAATAGGGTAAATTTTCAAAAGGAACACCAAAAATTCCTCCTTTGAAAGAAGTCAAAATCACAGAACTGATTTCAAGAAATACCGACTAATTCAAAAAATGTTTTACTTTTTCGAAAAGTTTTCCAAAGGAAAAATTAAGCCAATTTCAGGCCGAGGGACCGAAAAAACCAAAAAGTTATTAGTTAGTTTTCATTTAATTAAAAATGTTTTAAATTTAAAAAAAGTATATGGTCGCTAGTTTATTGCACGCCTCACACAACCAGTAAAGTTAAAATAAAACCACTGGATATTGTTTGCTTATTATTATTACTGATTGGACACAGAAGAATCATTGAATTTTTAGACAACTTCACAGTTTTTTGACCTAAAACAATGGCACTTTACAGGCATTAATAACGCCATTGTTAAATTTCCTCTTGACCCCGATTCACAAGTCTGAAGACAGGATGTGAGGAAGGCCACTCTAACGATATATTATTATTTATTAATTTTCTCCGAGTTCCGCAGAAAAACAAAACAATTCAACTCAAACTTCCTCTTCGCTCTCAACTCCCACGGGGTCAAAAACATTATTATTGGATCGCCGGAGAAAAACTTCTTAGCTAAGAAATATATTCTTAGGCCATTCATTCACAGGGATTTAAAAAAAAAACAACACGAAAAATAAGTTTTTTTAACCACTATACATAGACCTACATTCAATTTTCGGCCTGATTGCGCATTTCATGACAGCCTCCTCTGGCCTCTCAAGGCGCTCGGCATGAGCAAGTAAATTTTATTGTATTGATTTGTGTGACAATTTAATCATTTAAACTAATAGGTATATTGGTAACACATTTCAGAGTGGAAGATATTATGCTCTTTATTGTCCTGGTGTAAGACCACCATCAAGAATTAAAACGTTGCCTGAAATGACTTTAGCCGTTGCTGATGACTTTTTAGTCTTTTTTTCTGAATAGTCAGTTACTGTACTTTCCTACCAACCTCTTTCCTATCTCCTTCCCCATCTCCTTCCCCTTCCCCCTTACCTTCAGCCTCACAACATATCTCAATAGGGAAGCTATAGTCTTACTGGATCCACGTGAACTTATTTACACCAGAACAGGTACAGGTGCCGCAAATACACTTATATTATTTTAAATTAATAAAATGTGAAACATCAAAAATTAAATCAATTTACTTGCACACGCCGGGATTACAAACAACGACCTCCGGATTGCCAGCATATAGAGTCATACCCTTCGGCCACTTCAAGAATCTGGTTCGGCGATTTCGGAGTATCTTGGTGACTACCGCCGTGCATCTGTTTGGAGGTTCGCACAAAGGCACACGTCGCCACATTTTGTAAACTCGTTGGAGACGACAAATCAGAGAGTTTGTTCCGATTCACATCGTCGAGACTTTAACCATGGCTTCACTAGTGTCTTACCTACATCAGACATTTTGAAACATTGTGTTTACATTGGACTTTAGATCAATGCTAGAAATAAAACAGTCAACGAAGATTGACATGATATAAAAATTACAGTTTAATTGTGAGTGAGATTATGAAAACTTAAAAATTTTAGCGTTCTGAGAATTCAACAATGATTGGTAACGACTAGGATCTCGCGATTTCAGTAGAGACGTGTACGGAGTTTGCGCTACACATTGTATGCGATGTGAGTACACAACATGAGTATCGTTTGCTTGCAAATCCCTATGGAATAACTGCCTTATTCTCTACATCACAAATAAATTCATTTCTCCTTACGTACATCTCTTTCCATGAAAACGAAGTTTTCTTTGTTTTCATGGAAAGAGGCGGCAAAGGAGATTGAATAAAGTTCCAGACACAAATGAAGGAAGTCTCGTACATGTCTAGGAATTAACAGATTTAAAAGCCTTTGAAAAATATGCGTTTTGAAAAAGCATTTCGTAGGATGGTTTGAATTTTTAAGAGTTCATGCTTGCTACATAAAGAATGGCGTAGACTGAAAAGGAATTGAAAAATACATTACTAATTGAAAAAAATTAAAGTAAATTAATTTTTCGCTAATAAATAATGACTACAGCTCTGCCAAAGGTCACCTTAAGGCTCTGCAACCGGGCTCGAAAAGAAGAAGACGGACAGATACGAAATTACGAATGTTAGAGGAGAGCGCTAACATTTACAGCGACAAATTGCGAAAATGTTTGATAAAACACGACTCGTTTAAAATAGAGCAAAAATCTTGCGGGCATTGTCTTAAACAGCATTTAAAGAAACACTGTGTTTCATACATATAACTTGTAAAATAACTGAAACAAACGTGTTTATGATGATTTTTGGAGCATACTTTGCGATTTTTTTTCTAATTTGCGTTTCGGCGCGGGCAATGTTTAGAAATTATCTTCAAGAATATTTTTTTTTCTAAGAGCTTTAAAACTCAACGTGTTTAAGGGAGATATGTAAGAAATCGGTCGAACTTCGGGTTGCGGGGCCTTGTAGTTCGCTATATTTAGTATGTTAGCAGGTGTGCCCGGGTTCATGAGGTGAGGTTTGTCGAAGTCTTAGTGGCGGATGACTTGGAGACACACTAAAGCCTCAATGTAGTTGGTGAATCGGCAAGTGAGATTGTCATGATGCCCCACAACTGTCCACTCGCTCAGCAGCGAACTACCTAGCGAGTTGAAATCACGTGTTGCCATATTTTCTGGGTGTTCTATTGTTAAAAATGAAGTGGAACCATAGTGGAACGTAAATGAAATTGTGGTGTCCAATGTTGTGGAAAATAAAAGATAAAGACTATTGCAACACGAAACTAAAAATTGAAGTCTTCCAAAGTTTGTTTAGTGAACTCAAATGAGAAGCAGTCGATTATGGAAATGGATATGAAGCAGTTGGAGGCTAGAATCAAATCAATAAAAGATGTCTGTGTGATAAACTAAAATAACGACGCCTGAACGAACTAATTCTGACAACACTTTGTAGCATAAATATACTAATGTATATAAATGTAGGAAACTGAGCTCCCAAGTCGCTGCTAGCGCCACAGCTAGCCAGTAGCGAGAATAACGATGCCTGCGTTAACTAATTTTGTAAAATGTTTGACAGTCGAAATCAGCTTTTTGTTGGCCACCACATTGAAAGCATAAATAAACCAATCGCGAGTAAGTGAGTACCAAGTAAAGTTGACGATATTTCAATTTTTTTCGTAGATAGTCAACATCTTCTTCCTTTCCGTTCAAATTTGAATGGAAACAAATACGCCACCGACTTTGAACCTTTTGGTTCTAGACCATTTTGCACGCGGTCAGCTTTTCACTCGTGCCTGAAACAATATATCGCCATCCCATTTGAATTTCGTAATCATGGAGAAACACAGTTATGTTTGGAAATAATAACGCCAAAATTAGGACTGTCAATCATCACGGCATTTCTTATGTTATTCTTATTTCATGGCGTTAAGAGATTTTTTTTTTACCATTTTGTAAGATTTTTTTTCGCCAAACTTCGTTGTTGCTGTTGTTACAGGTTTGCATTCCTACGCACCGTATTCTAAAAGACCTCAGGTACCTACGCTTTTTGTTCGAACACGAATTATTCTTGTTGAAACATGACATTGAACATCGAACTGAACAATTGGATTCGCATTCAAGTCGAAGCAAGTAGCAAGATGTAAACACGTGTCGATCGTTGACGGTGATAACAACTTTAACAGCTGTCGGAATTCGGGACTGTGGCTAGGTTTTGTAAACTGATCGGTGAGATACCCACCATCAAGGTCACAGAGAGTCACGTGTTATGGGTGTTTTACACCATGCTTTCTTTGTTCAGTTTCCGCATGGGTCGGCTCTTCATGTGGTTGGTGGTGAAAAAAAATTCCTGTTCAATTTTGGTACCGATTCTAATCTTAGTGTTATTTCGACCAGTATTCGACGGACAGTTATAATAATGATAATTGGATAATTTACATGTTTGGATAAAATCACCTGATGGGCACTGTACATATATTAGGTCCTTACATATGAAATTGGCGTTTTGTATGGGAGGAACATTAAGTCGATTTTGTTTAATATAATATTTTTATTTAATCAAAAAAACCATTCGGACGTGAATCAATAAAATCTCGCCCATCGGAGTTGAATTTTTTCCCTTGCAAGAAGTTATCCAAATTTCAAAAAAATGGTAATCTGTTGGGGCAAGGTCCGGAGAGTACGGTGGATGTCTTAGACATTCCAATTGAAGCTCCTCTAATTTAGTAGCCGTCTGTTGTGCAGTGTGTGGTCTAGCGTTCTAACGCGCGTTTGTTGATTTACTTCACTCAATTCGTGAGGTACCCACCTTTCAAGCTTTTTCACCTTCCCAATTTGCTTCAAGTGGATTAAAACAGTTATATCACTAACATCGCAGCCTGCAGTTAACTCGGACGTGGTTTGCGATGGATCCGCTTCCACAATAGCCTTCAATTCTTCATTATCAACTTTGGTCTCCGGCCGTTCACGGGGCTTGTTCTGCAGGTCGAAATTTCCAGAACGAAAACGTTGGAACCAAAAACGCACTGTGTTTTCTTTTGCGGCACCGTCGCCATGCACATCATAAGGCCCGGCGCAAATTGAGCCCAGTCCACGCACAGTTCTCGCACAGCACACGCGTGGTTATTTTGTAGAACATTGTTTCTGTTGGAGCGGCGCATATTAAACACATTCCACGGCCAGTCTAGTCCCAAGCTTCGTCGCGCGTGGGCGTGTTGTGCTTTCGACACAGTTTCGTGGATCGTGTGTCCCTAGTTTTGTCCCTATTGTGGGGTGATAATGCAAATTGACTATTTCCAAAATGGGCTAATTTGAGTTTATATATGCAGTCAGACTAATACAAGGCCAAGGAATCGAATGGCATCATTATTTTTACGATAAAATGACGATATCCTCCTCAGAACGCACTATTTTAATTATTTCATGAACCTCACTAAACTGACTTCTGTTTAACCTAAACGATTTTTAAACAAACAAAAAAAAAAAAAATAATTTAACTTTATATAAACCACTTATTTGATGCGCAAATCCGACCGGTTTCGGAACAAACGTTCCTTCGTCAGGGAAAGCTTATACTTTTATATATGATTTTTAAACACACCATCTGGAACTTTACTGGATAACTTAAACTCCCCATGACCCTCTCTTTTTCATAAATACTCATTCGTTTTACTTTTTTTCTTTTTTTGCTGAGTAGATGCAATATGAATCTTTCGTCATCCTCAGACTCGGATTGTAAATCGACAAGAAGTTGTTGCCTTGCTGTCATCTTGCATACTGCGAGAAGTGGGTTGGGTATGGTGTGGGTGTGGGCTGTGTTAAATATGCGCTAATATTAAAAAAACGTGTACGTAGGCTGGGTTTCGGTCACGCGGTGCTGTGCGTGGACATGCGTGGACTGGGCTCAATTTGCGCCAGGGCTTAATCCTTCGAGCCGTTTCTGCAGCACTGGTGCCACGGTGGAACTCGTACTGATAAATAAGGCGATATTTCAAGTTTTCCATTTTGTAAACAAAGTGACGCAAAGAAAAAAAAACAATTAAGGAAAAACAAATGAATTATAATTTTCGAAACACAAATACATGAGTAAATAGCTGTATAAATTTGAATTTGGAATTCTTAACCAAGATATTTTAGACCAAAGTTGCCAGTACGGCAAAACGCCAATTTCATATGTAAGGACCTAATATTACTGACTATATGTATCTTATTACTGGCTGAAGTACCCGGCGTTGCCCGGGCTTTACTCAGAGTTTTTTTACGAAATCAGATGAAGACAGTAATTTTCCTCTTATTTTGAACATCAAGGGTGCAAAATTTTGGTTGCATGACCGTTGACCCCGGCATATTTATATATGTACAATATGCAGTCGGTTTGGGAAAATATATATTGGTATACCTACTTCCACAAAATATTACTAAGTGTCCACGAAGAGGTGTGCAGATAGGACGTACCGGCGAAATAGAAAAGCTTTAAACTATTGTCATTCAAAAACATCCAGTAAACAACTACTTGTCCATATTCTGTAACTACCAACGAATCAAAAAACCGACACTGTAAATAAATTCATCTGATATCCATATCCAAATTCGAAACATGACTTGAAAACAACCCTAATAAAGGTAAAGTCGATTTTAAGTTTGAAATAGGTAAATAATGCCCATAAATTACGAGTATAATCTATCTATCTTCTATCTTCTTCTTCTCTCTTCTATCTATTATATTAGGTCCTTACATATGAAATTGGCGTTTTGCCGTACTGGTAACTTTGATCTCAAATATCTTCTCTTATCAAATTTATAAAGCTATTTACTCATGTATTTGTGTTTCCAAAATTATAATTCATTTGTTTTTTTCGTTGATTTTTTTTTCTTTGTGTCACTTAGTTTACAAAATGGAAAACTTGAAATATCACGTTTTTAACGAGTACGAGTTCCACCGTGGCAGTGCTGCAGAAACGGCTCGAAGGATTAATGATGTGTATGGCGACGGTGCCGCAAAAGAAAACACAGTGCGTTTTTGGTTCCAACGTTTTCGTTCTGGAAATTTCGACCTGCAGAACAAGCCCCGTGGACGGCCGGAGACCAAAGTTGATAATGAAGAATTGAAGGCTATTGGAAACACGACCGAGTTAGCTGCAGGCTGCGGTGTTGGTGATAAAACAGTTTTAATCCACTTAAAGCAAATTGGGAAGGTGAAAAAGCTTGAAAGGTGGGTACCTCACGAATTGAGTGAAGCAAATCAACAAACGCGCGTTAGAACGCTAGACCACACACTGCACAACAGACGGCTACCAAATTAGAGGAGATTCAATTGGTATGTCTTAGACATCCACCGTACTCTCCGGACCTTGCCCAAACAGATTACCATTTTTTTAGAAATTTGGATAACTTCTTGCAAGGGAAAAAATTCAACTCCGATAGGGCTGTCCAAACCGCCTTCAAAGATTTTATTGATTCCCGTCCGAATGGTTTTTTTAGTAAAAGGATCGATGAATTACCTATGAGATGGCAAAAGTGCATAGATAGCAATGGTACATACTTTGATTAAATAAATATATTATATTTTAAAAAAATCGACTTTATGTTCCTCCCATACAAAACGTCAATTTCATATGTAAAGACCTAATATATTATATATTATGATTTCGGCGATTAAAAATGAATCGCCGAAATGTACTCGTATAATGTACGCGCATAACTTTTGAACGACTGCACTAAATTGAAAAATTCTTTATTTTGTGTTCGTTATTGTCAGGACAAGGGTTGTATAAAACTACTGGTGATCTCTGGCATTATGAAATTTGTAAAAAAATTGCAATGGGTGGCACGCGAGCTGTTTGAAAACCGAATGTATCTACCAGGATTGAATATATGCAATGAGGAAGGTGGGAGGGGAACTCTGGTAGGGGGTTTGCGGGAGGGGGGGGGGGGAAATCGGGAGGGGGGAGGGGAACCTGGGAGGGGAGGAGAACTCGGGAGGGGGGTTCGTTGGACGGGGGAAAGGGGGAATGGATTGGAGAGAGGGAAGGTGGAGGAGGCGGAGTGGGAACCCGATAGGGGAAGGGGACGCGGGCGAGGAATGGGAGGCGGAAGTGGAACGGGACAAATGGGAAAGGACACGCAGGGAGAAACAATTTCTTTATTAAATGGCGTAGCGACGCATGCCAGGAACCAGCTAGTCTTATAATAATTATTTCTTTGCGGGACCAACTGTAGGGAGATCAACTATCGGGTCACCCAAAATTTTAAATAATCGTATATATATATATATATATTCTTCTCGGCGTCGGAAAAGAGGGGTGGGGAGGGAAGTTTTTCGAAATACGTGTTAAATCTTTCTCTGGGTTTGAAGGTCAGCAAAATTTCATGAATCTTGCAAAAAAACTACCTACTTGTAGATTTAAAAAATAAAAAAATCCACGAAAACACACAGGGTCTCCCTTCTTTATGATTACATTTTTATTTACAATAGCTCCACATAAATCATTTTAGAGTGCACGTTTGAATTTATCACCTACTAGCTGGTACCCGGCATGCTTTGTTATGCTATTTAAAAAGAAATTGTTTCTCCCAGCGTGTCCTTTCCCATTCCTTCTCCACCTTCCCTCTCCCCACTCCACTTTACCCCTTCCCCCGTCCCGCGAACCCCCCTCCCGAGTTCCCCTCCGTTTTCCTAGGTTCCCCTCCCCCACCCTGGTTCCCCTCCCCCCTCTCCCACGAACCCCCTATCCGAGTTCAGTCCCGGTACATTCAGTTTTCAAACGGCTCGTGTGCCACCTATTGTAATTTTTTCATAAAAATTTCGTAATGCCAGAGCTCACCAGTAGTTTCATACAAACCTTGTCCTGACAATAACGAACCCAAAAAAAAAAGAATTATCCAACTTGGTGCAGTCGTTCGAAAGTTATGCGCCTAGCAACACATTCAGCGATTCATTTTTATATAATAGAAGATTGCTCCACATAAATCATTTTAGAGTGCACGTTTGAATTTATCACCTATAGTATGGCGAGCACCGTCAACCTGGTTTGATTTGGAACCCCCACCCGCCCTGCGATACGGTATACCTCTAAGCAAGCACGAATCTCTTTATTCTGATTTATCTGCACATTAAGCGAGTGTTTGAACACAGTTTCATATTTAATTACCGCTAAAGTGCTCTTAAGAAAGTAAGACAAGGAACATTTAACATAAATATTTACGGTAAAGTAGAGAGCGTTCTGGAAACATTCTTAGTAATATGTCGTTAAATTTGATTGCTGCTATTTCTTCGTACATTTTATCTTATTTCATTCAAAAGTTCGGACTGCCCACATTAGTCGATTATCGGGATAGCCCTTAGGTTCACTGGCATAAGGCTAAAGGCATGAGATTAAGGGTCGACCGAGACAGGTTTTTCGTTCTCCGGCCGAGACCTAGACCGAGACCGAGACCGAGACCGAGACCGAGACCGAGACCGAGACCGAGACCGAGACCGAGACCGAGACCGAGACCGAGAATAGATTAATTGAGAAAAATGAAAATGCGCTATTTTTGCATAATATAGTATATTTAAGAATGTAATCATAGTTTGTTTTAAGTAGTTTTAATAATCAAAATTGAACATGATTTTTCTGCGTTTTCACCCTTCAAAGAGTGTCGCCTCATGTCGTATAATTAACCAGCTCTGCTAGAGAGGGGTTCACTGGCTACATCAGTAGGCGGTGCTGATAAAAACATTTTTGCTGCAGGCCTAAGTACTTGATATGGTGACGAACACCAATACTCAAAAATATTTGCATTTCTTTGCAGTCTTGGCTCTCTAAGAAAGCTATCAAGCGCTATTTCTATCACAGCACTTGAACTGCTTTCACCGGTCATAGGCTCATCTCCCAAGTCTATGAAATCATGAGTTGCACATAAGTTGGATTTCGACAATCGACAGCGCTCTCACATACTGACACCAAGTGACGAATGTGGACGCGTGCGGTAGATTTGAATCCCATTATCCTATACCTTACAACGGTCTGGATTATGGCCGAGAATCTCGGCGATTTTTCGTCGACTCTGACTCTGAGAACCGAGACAGAGTTCTCGGTAGAATTTGTAGCCGAGAATGCCTAGACTGAGATCGAGACCGAGATCTCGGTCGACCCTTACATGAGATTATATCTCCGCGATTGAATTTTCGACTGTAAATCTAGAGATCGCGGGTTCTTCAGAGTGCGGGCGTGCGCAAGTGAAGCTCTCTCAAGACAAGCGTTCGGAAACAAAACATCGCGGACCTTGAAATGGATTTAGATGTGTTTTGTGACCAGGTCTGAATAGCTTGGTACTTCCCAGTCTTCCTCTTCCGTCATTAATTCAATTCGGGAGGAGGGTATGGGTTCCGTCGCCCCGGAAACCGTTTACTAAGTAAAGAATACCTCTGCCGTAGGTCAACCAACTGGTTCCCTACATGACGTACTCGTATAAGGGATGTCCGGATTCATGGGGTGAAGTTTGTCTGGATCTTGCCGGCAGATGCTTCTGCCTACCAACTGCGTGGCAGGCAGGATTGGGAGAGACTAATTAGGGAGACCTTTTGACCTCTCCAGCAGGACTTTCTACTCTAGACGCCATGCACCGCAGTGGTCAGAATAGATTCGTACGTACCTCCTGGATACATGACCATCAGATTCCTACCCACCCCTCTTTACGCCCGAAGTCTAAAACGTGTCTCCACCATGAAGGACCTTGGAATCATGTTTGATAGTAGGCTGACATTTCATACTCATATTCAGATGGCTTGTAGCACTTCATTGAGAATGCTGGGCTTTGTTCTGCGTACTGCAAGGAATTTTAAAGACACCCGGGTTCTCATAATTCTATTCAATTCCTTAGTAAGGAGTAGACTTGAAAGTGGGTCGATAATGTGGAGTTCGCACCAAGCAAAATATTCCCTCATGTTGGAGAGAGTTCAGAAAAAATTTCTGAGATTTCTGTACATGAGGGAGTACGGCTATTACCCGTGGCTCTATCCTACCGACTTTCTTTTGGGTATGCTCGGAATGAACCATCTACGTGTCAGAAGGGATGTACACATTGCTACGCATTTCTTCAGATTGATTCGTGGATGGTTTGAAAACTCAGCTATCTTGGAGAACATTCATTTTTATATTCCCGATGGTTATCTTCGCCATCGACAGCATAGGCTGTTCTATCTTCCGGCCTGCAGGACTAACTTGCCAATGGTCATGCCGGTCGGGAGAGCAATCTTGCTGTTGAACAGAATTAATTCGGATATCGACATATTTAGCGTCAGTGAAGCTGCCTTTAAAAGGCAAGCTCAATTGATGCTCATATAGTTTTTTTGCTTACCATTTATATTTATGTTTAATGTAATACTGTTACAAATGTATTTTAAAAACGCATTAAAATTTTTAATTTTGTAATGTTTTTGAAAGAATAAAATAAATTGAATTGAATTAAAAAAATCAGAGTGTGCAATTTACACACGGCAGAAGTGAAACCTTCAGACAATTAAAGTAGACAAGAGTGGGGAGGCTACGAAGCATCGCACAAAGAGAAGACCGATAGGCTACGAAGCACAAAGAGGAGACCGATTAGTCTATCTCATTCTCTCGCCAACAAAATCCTACAGATGTATGTGTTTGTCTCTTTTTAGGGTCGCTTTGGGGTCGTCCATTAATCACGTGAGGCTCGAAAGGGGGGGGGGGTTCGCAAAAAATCACGAAATATCACCGGGGGGGGGGGTGTAATGAGATATCACGTGTATTTATTTTTCATGATAATATTCTGAAAATGTCAAAATTGTACTAAAAAAATACACGTGATTTTGGGGGGGGGTTAGTCTTAAACCTCACCACATATCACCACGGGGGGGGGGGGGGGTAAAAAGTTGCTAAAAAAACATCACGTGATTAATGGACGACCCCTTTTTTGTTTCATCGAGTTTCAAATCATAACGGTGTTAAAGAAGTTTTCACTTCAAAATTATTGGTTTTAACGACAGAATAAAGAAATTATGAATTATTATATTTAGTATTATTGTTGTTGACAAATATTATCTCCGTTCGTTTTAAATATTATTTTGTTATTTATTGCCAATCCACCTAAAAACAAATAAAATAAGTGTGAGTGATTTTTAACAATATGTAAAATTATGCTTAGCTTAGTAGTGTTAATCACACTTTAATGCTTAATTTATAGCTTCAGCAAAATCATAAAAAAACCGTTACATAATAATATTTTTACTTTTATTATGCACTTTGTGGAGCTATCCATCGACACGTGTAATTTGTAATCTGCACTTTATCAACCTACAATTCATCAATCCAATTTTCCATCTTGGCAACAATCAAAATAAATATCGATCACCGTCATAACATTTTTTTCCTTTGGGCCGCTGAAAAAACTAAATAATACTAATTAAGTCAACGTTCTCACACACTGTTGTGCGAATGTGTGGATTGTAACATCCACTGTCGTAAGAAACACCGAAACTTTTCATATTCCTTTCCAAAAGATCAAGTTAACCTTCTCACATCCTGTGCGTTGGTGTCGACCATATAACATCCACTGTAGTGGCAATATTCCGTAAGAAACCCCGAAACTTTCCATATTCCTTTCCAAAAAATCAAAGTTAACGCTCTCATACCCTGTTGTGTGAATGTATCGACTATATAACATCCAGAGTAGTAACAAGATTCCATAAGAAACCCCAAAACATTCCATATTCATTTTCAAATAATCATGTTAACCTTTTCGCACCCTGTTGTGCGAATGTGTCAACTACATAAGTGCGAATGTGTCAACCTGTAAGATTCCGCAAGGCACCGCGAAATTTTCCACATTCCTTTCCAAATAATCAAGTTTACCTTCTCTCACCCTGTTGTGCGAATGTGTCGACTATATAACATCCACTGTAGTCAAGGGCGGATCCAGGATTTTTTCTGGGGGGGGCACAAGGGGCGGACGGGCGAAAAAATCAACTATTACTGTTAGAATTTGTTTCTGGGGGTGGGGGCGCAAAAGGGGTGGACGGGCAAAAAATCAACAATTACAGTTAGGATTCTTTCCTGAGGGGGGGCACAAGGGGTGGACGGGCAAAATATCAACAATTACTGTTAGGTTTTTTTTTTCTGCGGGGGGCACAAGGGGCGGACGGTCAAAAAATCAACAATTGCTGTTAGAAATAAACTTGAAGTATCATACTTCAAGTTTATTTCTACAAGTTCAAGTATGTATCTATAGGAAGGTTTATGAAAGTGTCAAAACAATCGAAAAATTAAATTTATGTTTTATAAAGACAGTTTTAACTTCTAACTACGTACTGTGATGGAATCTCCACAGTACACGAAAATTCCGTCTGGGGGGGGCACGTGCCCCCGTGCCCTCCCCCCCCTAAATCCGCTACTGACTGTAGTGGCAACATTCCGTAAGAAATCCCGAAACTTTCCAAATGATCAAGTTATCCTTCTCACACCCTGTTCGATTGTGTCGACTATATAACATCAACTGTAGTGGCAAGATTCCATAAGATTCCATAAGATACCCAGAAACATTCCATTTTCCTTTCCAAATCATCAAGTTAACCTTTTCACACCCTGTGCGAATGTTTCGACAATATTCCATAAGATACTTTTTTTTTTAAATAAAGACAAACATTCCCGCGTTGAGAATAACCCAACAATGTTTGAAAATCTCCTACTACCACCACAGAAAGCCGAAAATGTTGCTTGTGTTGTGATGGAGGACTTAGCCAGCCGAGGAATCGAACACGCGACGCTCGGGTGGGACCCAAGCGCTATGCCCACTCAACCACTGATCAGTCGCCCCGAAACATTCCATATACATTACCAAATAATCAAGTTAACCTTCTCACACCCTGTGCGAATGTGTCGACAATATTCCATAAGACACCCCGAAATATTCCATGAACATTACCAAATAATCAAGTTAACCTTCTCACACCCTGTGTGAATGTGTCGACAATATTCCATAAGACACCCCGAAACATTCCATGAACATTACCAAATAATCAAGTTAACCTTCTCACACCCTGTGCGAATGTGTCGACAATATTCCATAAGACACCCCGAAACATTCCATGAACATTACCAAATAATCAAGTTAACCTTCTCACACCCTGTGCGAATGTGTCGATAATATTTCATGAGATACCTCAAAACATTTTATATACTCGTACATTACCAAATAATCAAGTTAACCTTCTCACACCCTGTGCGAATGTGTCGACAATATTCCATAAGACACCCCGAAATATTCCATGAACATTACCAAATAATCAAGTTAACCTTCTCACACCCTGTGTGAATGTATCGACAATATTCCATAAGACACCCCGAAACATTCCATGAACATTACCTAATAATCAAGTTAACCTTCTCACACCCTGTGCGAATGTGTCGACAATATTCCATAAGACACCCCGAAACATTCCATGAACATTACCAAATAATCAAGTTAACCTTCTCACACCCTGTGCGAATGTGTCGACAATATTCCATAAGACACCCCGAAACATTCCATGAACATTACCAAATAATCAAGTTAACCTTCTCACACCCTGTACGAATGTGTCGACAATATTCCATAAGACACCCCGAAACATTCCATGAACATTACCAAATAATCAAGTTAACCTTCTCACACCCTGTGCGAATGTGTCGAGAATATTTCATAAGATACCTCAAAACATTCCATATACTCGTACATTACCAAATAATCAATAAATAATCTCGCATCCTAATGTGCAAATGTGTCGACTTTAAAACATTAGTACAATGTACGGTACTCAATTTTTTTTTTAAATCGTACAAATCGAAACGAAAAATATAGTTCTTACTTCATGCACATTGATATTCACCCAAAACAATATTATCGACTTATCTCACCAGCGGCACCGCCTCTCTCGCAATAGTATCTTTCGTACTATTTCGTACCCGGGTGAAATCATGTATTTTCAAGCTTAATGTACTGATGAACAAGAAATATTCGGCAACGGTCAAACCCGTCAAAATGTTTGAAACCATAAAATCTTATCACGGGTTAAACGGCCTGTCGTAGGGCCTCTAGTCCCTAGTCGTAACTGTCCGGTGTCCGGTTATATCCGTGTCCGATTTGAGATCCCTTCCGTTTCGTTGCCGTATAATGGGGTGGCTCTGATAAAATTTTCAACTCGCAACTTAATATCTTTTTTTGTAAAATCTTCGGAAAATTTTGTTTCGTATTTATTACGCTGCGGAATTCAAATTATAATTCAATGAAGAATGTTGAAATATCTTTTTTATTTTTATGATACAGATAATATGGGTTACATTTAAACATATACTCGTATATTTTACAAAATTTTAAATGTAAGATCAGCATGAGTCATGTACACCTTATCATAAAAGAGGAGCTCTTTTGCCTGATAAGGGGCCATTCATTTATTTCGTTTTCAACCCCCTTCCCCTCTATTATAAGAAAAAATAAGAATAGGCCGACCCCTTCCCCCCTGTTTAATATTTATTACGTAAGAATCAAAAGGAATAAATGAATACACGTTTGGTTTGTTTTAATGTTTATTTTTCAAAGTAACAATTTTTGAAATGTTTATTTGTACTTACAAAGGTACTAATAATAAGGTACTAATTTTGTGATCTCACGTAAGAACTATCGATACTCCCTCCCACCCCCTTGTAAGAAAAAATATGACATGGTCGACCCCCTCCCCCCTAAATCGTCTTACGTAATAAATGAATGGCCACTAAGGAAGTCACGATTCTTACGTAGTTTGTGTATCATAATATTTTTTTATATATATACAGTAAATAACGTATTTTTTATTGTAAGTTTTTTTTGAAAACTGGTTAATTTTATTTATTTGTTCTGATCGGTTGAAAATACAATGCAATTATTGTTATGATATGATTTTAGATTTTCACTGCCAAAAGTGTTTTTGTTATTTGTTTTTGTGGTGTCATGCCGTGTTGCGCTACCTCCTCCTTTAGCCAACGTTTCGAACAGCGTTACAGTGTCCATCATCAGGGCAGATGTGTGACACACGCTGTCCGAAACGTTGGTTAAAGGAGAAGGTAGCGCAACACGGTATAACACCCCAAAAACAAATAACAACAATTATTGTTATGTTTATTGTTTGACGTATTATCGCGCGATATATCTAAATACTCGTCGCCTAAAACCTTGTGTTATATGCATCGTAAGATTAAATACACTTTTCTTAATTCACCTATAAATAAACAATCAATAGATGAGTGCATTCCAAACAGAGAAATAATTTCATTTATGATTAAATAATTTAATAATTATTAAGAGGGCATTACCAGAGAAAACCGGAATACGTCATTTTCAAAAAAGTTTTTAGACGTATTGACTCTTTTCCACAAAAAATTATAAATGGATTTCGAAAGATTGTTCTTTTATCTAGCAATCGTATGTAATAAATTTTTAATTTTTAGTATAATAAGGTTATTCCATAGGTCGTTGGCAGATTTGTTCAATTTTCAAAAAGGTTTTTGTATTATACCACACCCATTTCAAATAATAAAATCATGCAGTAAAATAAATCAATACATTATCTAGCGAACGTATGTTTTAGAATTTTAATTTTAGTTTCAATAAAATCATTAAAAAATATGTACGTACATGTGTTTCTTGGCGAAAATTGGTCCGGTTGTGTATTTATTTGCGCACTTACAAACTAATATATTTCAGATTTTTTTAACATTCTTATTAAATTTAGACATTATTGAAAAATGATAAATACTTATAATCAAAAAATAACTACAAAAAGTACATTATTTTAATAGTTTTATCATCACGCCTTTCAGCATTTTTGGATGGAGATATAAATTAAAACTAATTTGAATTGAAATAAATTCGATATTGAGTTATAATTTAAAAAAGCTGGTACGGAGAATAATTAATCTTTCTCATTGTAACCGCCCTGCACGATCGTAAGAACAACTTTCGACGAAATGTGGATTTTCGTCCGCTGGCTGGTTAAACGCTCTTAATTTCATTTATTTTTCCGCGATGACAAAGTCACCCCCCGATTAAAAATTCGCTCTGTATTACGGTACTTCAAAGCTCACAAAATTTGTTATCTCTTTTACGAAATATTTACTATTTACCCTACCACGAACTTCAGGATTTTAGTAGTTAATGAAAAAGAGAAGGGGAGTTTGCTTGTTGGTTTGCCATTTTGGTTTGTTTGGTGAATGTTGTTGTACATATACTAAATGTAAATTTAGTTTTAATTTAAAGAAGAATATATTTTTAGAAAGTTCGCCCTTCAGGCCACGTGCCTATATTGTCGAAAGGTCAAAATATTTTGACTTTGTTATAAAATCCAAATAAATGGTATATATCTATGTACACGCTTCCGAAAACTAAAAAATATTTTTGAAAGGTTATGAAATATTTTATATTATAAATATACCAGCTGACCCGACAAACGTTGTTCTGCCATATAAATTATTTCTAGTGAATAAATAACGATTGACAAATATGACATAAAGAGGAATGGAGCGCCGTAGATGATGACCGCCGATAAAAACAAAAAAAAAACGCCAACTTAAGTAGGAAAATGAAATAAAGAAAATGAGGCGGACGTAGCGCCATCTGTCATTCAACAACGTAAATAATTTCGTTCTGTTTGAAATCCGAAAGACGGTTAAATTTATTCTTACAGAAATACTAAAATTACGATAAAAAAATGGGAGGGTGGGGGTAGGTGGATTAAAATTTGAGGTTATAGGTATTTTTTTAAATCAAATAAAAAAAACACTAATAATTTTTTGTCAAAAAACCAAAAAAAAAATTCTGGATAGAGACACTCTAATCACCTAGCTGTATTAAATATACTTTAAAACCTATTCTCATTCCTACCAAATATACATTAAAAATTTCATAAAAATCGATCAAGCCGTTTCGGGGGAGTGCGATCACAAACATCGTGACACGAGATCTTCATATATACGATATATGTATGTATGTATTTTGTATATATTTAATACGCTTTCAAATTTTATAATTCGAAATTAACGTAGTATACATTTTGTTCAAAATTAATAGAATACTTAGTTTTTACCACGTTTATCTTCTTATGTATAAAAATGGGCTAAATGTGTTGCTAAGCGCAAATCTCGAGAGCAGCTGAACCGATTTCGCTTACGGAGAGAAAAATTAAGAAAATTGCGCAGAAAATTGGATAATCTTATATATAAAAATGAATCGCTAAATGTGTTGCTAAGCGCAAATCTCGAGAGCAGCTGAACCGATTTAGCTAATTCTTTTTTTAGAATATTCCTTAAAGTACGAGGATGGTTCTTACGGAGAGAAAAATTAAGAAAATTGCGCAGAAAATTGGATAATTTCAGAAAACCTAACGACTATCGCACGTTTGACAGTTCGCGTGTTTGAGAATTACATTTTAAATCAGGATTCTATTTTTAAAAATCTTTAAGTTGATAAACTTATTTAAAGTAGGTTCTCCCCTAATAGTTTGAATTGAATCAAGAATTTTAGATACTTTAAATAGGTACCTATGTTAGGTACAAAATTTAACGTACATGAAAAATGGAAATTTGAATAAAAAATGTAAAAGGTGGCACGCGGGCTGCTTAAAAACTGAATGTACTGGGATTGAATATATGGAAAGCGGGAGGGAGGGAGAGATGGGTGGAAAAGGGTGAGGGATGAGGGGGGGAGAGAGGGGGGGGGAGGTGAAGGAGGCGTAGTGGGAACCCCCCTTACACCATGCGAGCGAAGCAGCGGGAAAAAGCTAGTTGTTTATAAAAACGACATCTTTCACGAGCAACGCTCACTTCTTCAGGGTTTACATAAAACTAATTATAAATAATAGACATAGACAAAGGTGTCAATGGGAGGTTAAGAATAGGAAGAGGCACGGGCGTAGCCAGGTTTTAGTTTCGGGGAGGGTTCAAGAAAATAAAACTACTAAAAGTGCAAAACTCGTGTCGGGGGGGGGGGGGTATTGTCGGACTTTGAATTTGCTTTGAACATTGTTATTTTCTATGTAACTAATTAATTTATTTATTCTTTCTTTTAATAAAATTAAAGTAATAGATGTGTATAGAATATAAAATTTTTCAAAACAAAATACATAATAAACGTTAGTAGTACATATTAAAACATTTTAAGCAGTCAAATTATTCTAATAATCACATTTATGCTGACTGACTGTAACACTAATCACAATACACTAACACCTGTCTGTAACACTAATCCTGATATATGTTTATTTAACACTTGTTGCTAAGTAAAATAATAATTTCAAAGTACGTATACACTTACCACTGATTAGAAACGGAAATTAGAAACGGAATCCAAAAAAAAATCAACCGCATTCACCGAAAAAACGGATCTTAAAAGTTAAATTATTTTATTTCTTTCAGAGGTCCCCATTTATCTTTTTAGATACATAATATCATTTTGAGATGTCAGTGTTACAAATAACATTCTCTTAACTCTCCTTATTTTAATATTATTGATGTTGATATTTTAACTTTTCGGGGGGGGTTTGAACCCCCAAAACCCCCCCCCTGGCTACGCCCATGGGAAGAGGGAAGAGACGCAATAAAGCACAATTTACAAAGGAAACAGTTTTAATAATGGGTCATTTTCTAGAAAAATATTCTTAGAAATCAGAAAGAGCGCGAATGTGTACTTGAATATTATTAATAATCAAAAATTGTTTTAAAATTACCCATCATTAAACCTATTTCCTTTGTAAATTGTGCCATATTGCCCTCTTCCCTCTATTCATCCTCACCATCCCATTGACACAGTTATCTGTGTCTATTATTCACAATTAGTTTTAAGTAAACCCTAAAGAAGTGAGCTTTGCTCATGAAACACGTCGGTTTTTTATAAACAGTTATCATGGTAAAAACCAACTAATATTCTATTAATTTTGAATTAAAATGTTGCCACAAAATAAGTTTGCTGTGAAAACTAAAATTACTGGTAAGATAACGAAAAAAAAAATCACATTTCATTAGGCAAATGTATTATAAATGTTATTGTTACCTCACTTTTTTGACGTTTCATGTAAAAATAATTAATGAAAAATTAAAAAAAATAATTAATATTTGACTAGTTAAAGTACTTCACCAAAAAATGTAGACATAATTTGTCTCGACGCCACCTAGCGGGAGATTTAGCACTTACGATGCCTTTCTCATACAAAAATAAAGTTGGTTGTTTGCAGGTGGAAAAATTTAATAAGCAGTAATTGTTGAATGAAACACTAGTATTGTAGTACTACATGTTGAATTATTTGGCTGGTAGGAGATAAGCCGACGTAGCTCAATGGTAGAGCATTTGACCGAAAATCAGAAGGTTCGAGTCCCGTCGGCGGCATGTATCTTTTCTCGCGAGATTTTTTCAATGTAGATGAGAGTTTCAGGCTAATAATCATTTTACGCACCAGATTTAAATGTTCGGGTTAAATTTTCCCCGCAGGAAAAACTAAACCCTTTCATACACTTTCCAAATGATCATCTAGTAAATCCACGCTATGCAATTGCACTACACAAGTATTATAAATACAAAACAATACAAGAACAACATGTCAACCTACCAGAGACCAAATGGGAAAATAATTCACCGACTCCAGATATTTTCATATCAGAGGGTTCGGCTCTGTGGAATTCCTAATTGAACCTATAAATCCTACTGATCCCTCAATATAAATATTTAAAAAATCTTTTGTAATCCTACATGTATTTAAAATGACTGATTTTTACATTTTTTTGTATAAATTCTTTGACAAATCTAATATGCCTAAATTTTGAATGAGAGACCTAGGTATAATGCCAGTAGCCGAAATAACAAATGGTAATATTTTTATAGTCTGAGAATGCCAAATTTTTTTAATCTCATTTCCTAAATCTGTGTGTTTTTTTGTATTTTTCTGTGTTTATTATTATTATTTATATTATTATTTTTTAATAATTAATGAAAATTTTTCAAATGCAGCAAATAAAAAAATCTTCAAAATTTTCAAATTTCAGCTTTTCAAATACAGCTTTCCAAAATACCAAACAACACCCCCAAAGATGACATCGGGCCTGAGAGGAATTATTTTCCTCATGGCCCCATGAGTGGAGTAAATTATTTTCTTGTGGGGTTAATGTAAAATGTTTTTGTACTAAAGTTGATGAAAATGAAAACAATGCGTAACCTTCATGGTTTTTAGAATACACCCAAATTTGTATAGACCCCGCTATTTGGTTCAAAACTAGAAACGAGCATACAAACAACTTTCCATTGTAAATAAAAATGAATAGTCATCTCTCTTGTTTTAACATCACAATTGCTCCGTTTTTTCCTGTTCAAAGAAAATTGCAGTAAATTTTAGCTTGGACGTACAATGGTCATTGTTTGTGTGGTTTGGAAGCAAAAAAATGTTTCCACGAGTAAATTATACCGGAACTTCTAGTGAATTATAAACCTATCTTCCTAACGTCGTATCCTGTTCCACTTTTATTGGAAGTTTCTGAACCGGATATCAGTGCCGTAAACCAATCCCTTTAGACATTTCAATCCACTGACATTTTGTATTGTGGCTCAACTGTGCGGGTGCGCACGCCAGCGAAGGTTTCAGTGTGTAATGGTGAACTCTGGCGTTATGAAATTTAAATTAAAAAATTACAATAGGTGTATTTCATATTGTTTATCGGCAGGAAGGAAAATAGGAAGCGGGAAGGGAATCCGGGATGGATAGGGGAATGAAGGAGGGAGGTTCGCGGGAGGGGAACGAGGTAGAGGGAAGGCGGGGAAGTGGAAAGTGGAAAGGAAATGCGGGAGGGGGGAAGGTGGAGTCGGTCAATAGGAAATGAGGGAGGGGAAGGGGACGCAGTAAAGGAACGGGATGGGAATGAGGAGACATGGGAAAGGTCACGCAGGAAAAAACGAACACTTTCTTTGAGATTATTTGTACTTAATTTTGTTTTTTATACTTACCTATTTTAGAAATAGTTTTGATATCAGACATTGTCCAGAATTCTTTTTTCCCTTAGTAAATTTCTACAAAAAACAATCCGCGTTTTAATTACACTACATTAAATGAAACGAGCGTTTTTTTTGGAACCGCTGATTTATTTAATTTTACCAACCAGTTTCGTTTGGCTTAACCTTCACCACGAGATGACGCATGAATGTGATTGAGACAAGGAGTGTGTGCCAATCCCTGTGTGACGATTTGTTCGTTTTTTTACAAATTGATTACTTTTAAGCAATAAATTTCGATAACCACAACTAATAAGCCACAATATTCCAATAGCTTTATTACTCGTGATGTAAGCATAGAATTTTGTGTGGAAAACAAAAATCAATTTAAAAAAAACATTGAAAAAATAAGAAACCTCGATAATATTAGAATAGGATACAATTTCAGGAATTACGTTATATGTTTTCCAAGGCGAGGGATCAAAGATTTAATTAAACGTACTTAACCCCTCAGGTCTCGATCATATTTTGTCAGAGGGTTAAAATATTTCCGCTGTGCAATAAAATCAAAATAAATGGATTATTTCTCAACGCATCCGAAAATTGAAAACTGGGTTTGAAAGGTGATAAAACACGCTTCCAAGATTTATAAATCGAAATAAACATATAATTTTTTAAGTTTAAAAATTTGGCATGCAAGCATGAAAAAGTTTTAAAAATGGCTTGATTTTCGTTTTTTCTTTCCTTATTAAAATTACTGATAACAAAAAAAAAATAAAAATACAAACATATTTTATTTCACAAATGTATTATAAACGTTATCGTTACCTCACTTTTTTATCATTGTATTAAAAAAATAATTAATAAAAAAAATCCCAAAGTTTCGTAAATTTTTTTCAAATTGCGATCCAAAATTTCTGTTTCATAAAGGTGCATATTTGACTTCTTTGGTAGTTAACTTTAAATATAATTTGTATAGTTTAAATATAATTTGTATAGTTTAAATATAATTTGTTGTGTTTTCTCTTTCTAACACCGTTTACATCATATTTTTCATTTGGAAAATAAAGGAGACACAATAATTTCTATGAGACCTATTTGAGTTGTTTCGGAAAGTAAACAAATTATCTTGAGGGTTTAACAAACGGTGACCGGACAACTCAGAAGCACCTTAGAAAGTTTATTCATTAAGGGTGATGATAAAAAAGGTTAAATAGGTTAAGTTAGGTTAGGTTAGGTTAGGTTAGGTTAGGTTAGGTTTATTCAGATGAATAAATTTACAGAGAGGTTGAATCTAATCTGAGCTTTAATTTGTCTTTAATTTAATTTAATTTAATCAGTCTTTAATTTAATCAGTCTTTAATTTGTACATTTGTAGAATGAGTTAGCAGAATGGAATTGAGAGATTTTAAATACAACAAAGAGATAGTATTACCAACTCTCAAAAATATGTATCCCTAAAACCAAAAATCAAAAACCCCTAAAATCCCGGCAATTACTTGAAAATACCCCTAAAAAATATTTTGTAAAAATAATGAATAATAATTAAATGATATGCTGTAATGTTTTTTTAATAATCCTAATTCATAAATTATTTAATACACCAAATATTACTTCATTTTCGTGGAAGAATCAGATTTTTGAAAATCGTACATGTTGACATTGAATAAACTTAACATTTTAGGAGATGGATTTAATGTTGTGCAAGATCCACCATTATGATTTAGTGTGAACGGAACCATCATCATACTTTGTGACATTTCAATAGAGAGTCTATTCCGCAGCTTATTTTTGACGATATTATAGATGGAGAGTGCACATTCGTCACTGTTCGAACCGTGATAAACGCTAATCCAATGTTTGAGATATTTTCAACGTTTACATCCAGCTGCGTCACAATCATTGTAAACTTGGTAATAAAAATCAGGTAAGTAGATGTGTTCTTCCATAGTTTATTACTCAATTGGTGCAAACATATAAAGTCACAAAAACCCTAAATAACCTCTAAACATATTAAACCCCTAAAATAATCCCATTCCACTTTTTTTCCCCCTAGATTTGGGGGGAAAATCCCTATGTTGGGTACCCTGCAAAGAGAATTGACCGCGCGGCCACAGACAAATGAGATCAAAGACAACAAATGCATTGAAATAATTAGTATAAAAGATGACATAGACGCGAAAGTTATGAGTAAAGGACTCTACTTATCGAAATTAAGCAAAAATGATAAAATAAGAAAGTCTAAGTACAAAACGAATTTAAATATGAGTATAGGACAACAAAATACACAACATTTGGTATTATTGCGTATTGCATTGATAATGGTAAACAGGACTTTAAATATTGCGCGTAGGTTGCGGTACAAAGGTACTTATAGGTGTACACACGCTCAGATAAACATGGTTATTTGTATCTGTTTGATGCGATATTGCGTCACATTTCGGAAGTGTATCAGATATTTTTTACGTCGTGACGTCAATATTCTGACTATGCACCTACGCGTGGATTTGCCTTTATTAAGTGATTTTTTTTTTTTAAACGGGGAGCTTGAAAATTAACATTATTAAATTTCGATGTTAATTTTCATGCTGTGTAAGTTTTGTTATTATATCATTGTAGGACAGTTGCTTTATAAAACTAAAATAATAACAGAACTTGAATAGAATTAAGACAGAGCTTGAAAATTAACTTCGAAATTTGTCGAATTGTTCAAATTCTTTGAAACAACTCAGCTTTAATATTTGCAGAATTGTATTAATGTTCATTTGTTACTTTTTCTTTAGTAATTGAATATTTCAGAAATAATTTTAGTAATGTAATATTTGTCAAACCGCTAAGCTATCGCGTCAACCTCTAGTCTCCAAAATCATCAATCACCAAAAATCTTTACATAGTATAAAATGAAGTCGCTCCCGCTGTATATGCGCTTAGATCTTTTAAACTACGCAACGGATTTTCATGTGGTTTTCACCAATATATAGAGTGTTTCAAGAGGAAGGTTTATATGTGTAATACAAACATATTACAGTAGAGAAATTCAAAGATTCAAGTCAGACAGCGGTGTGAATTTGATATGTATGCAAATAACAGATGGCGTTGGTTATTTAGGTTGGGTAAGCCACAGCAACGTGTGGCCGGGTCTGCTAGTACTAAAATAATTTTCGGTTGTCTGTGCGTCCTGCGTTATTCTGCTTCAATAAACTCAAATTTGGTAAGTTTTAAGATTTTCACGGCCAAAAGCATTTTCGTTATTTGTTTTTGGGGTGTTATGCCGTGTTGCGCTACCTCCTTCTTTAGCCAACGTTTCGGACATCGTTGCCATCATCAAGGCAGATCCGGCAGATCCGGTAGATGTGTGACACATGATCTGGATCACAAACCGGATCTGGCCTGATGATGGACACTGCAACGATGTCCGAAACGTTGGCTAAAGAAGGAGGTAGCGCAACACGGCATAACACCCCAAAAACAAATAACGAAAAAAAACTCAAATTTGCTTTGCATCAAGCATCATTTTCAATATTGGAAGTAATTTACATAATAATTTTAACAAAAAAAACTTGGGTCGTTTTAAAAATTGGAACGGATTTGCCAAGAATTCAGACAATCTCATGAATTCTCATGGGTCTGTGCTAGTTATTTTAAAGATGAGAAGCTGATATTTCTCATATTTATTGATTTCAACTGAATGCTAAATAACTAACTAACCATCACGCCGTTTCCCCGCAGGGGCAGGCAGAGAGGACGGACCGCCAAACAACTCGGTCTTCGCACACACTCCTCGCCTCGTTAACATTCATACATCAAAATCAAAATCAAAATCAAAATCATTTATTGTACAAAATTTTCATTTAGTACAAAAGATATAACTTGTAGGTACCTATATCCTATTATATAACTTATAGCAACCTTTATCCGCATGAAAAAAATGTTCCGCAGTCATGATCTCAACCTTGGATTACGAATGCGAATGGTCAGATGCTACGTGTTTTCAATATTATTTTATGGAATTGAAGCATGGACGCTTACTGAAGAATTAATTAGGCGACTTGAGGCATTCGAGATGTGGATCTATAGAAGAATACTTAAAATAAGCTGGATGGACAGGGTCACAAATGAAGATGTTATGGTTCGGATGAATAAAGAAAAGGAAGTAATTAAAACCATAAAAATCCGAAAACTTCAATATCTTGGACTCGTGATGAGACATCCAGAGAAGTATGAGATCTTGCATCTCATAATGCAGGGAAAGATTGCCGGAAGACGGGGCCCTGGAAGAAGGAGAACCTCATGGCTGAAAAACCTGAGACAGTGGTTTGGCCAGTCTACCGTGGAGCTGTTCCGGGCCGCAGTAAACAAAGTCCGCATAGCCAACATGATAGCCAACGTCCGTTGAACGGACAAGGCACAAGAAGAAGAAAAAGAATATCCTATTTCTTCCGGTTAACCTAACATGTTATACAGATATGAACACAAATGAAATATAAATATAAAAGTAATATGATCGTCTCATACATGCTCTTCTATTATTTCGACTTTTGACACGGCCCGATTCAAGTATCTGATTCACTTGGTCGTGCCATGTCTTTCTCGAGCGTCCCCGACATCTTCTACCATTCACATTTGGGTCATAATATATTCGCCTTAGACCCAGTAGAAGTAAGAAAGCGCATTACAGCCGCTAACAAAACTTACTTCGCGTTGCTGCCAGTGTTCAAATCCCGAAACGTCCATAGGAAAACCAAAATAACCTTATATAAAACAATTATCAGAACGGTCTTGGCCTATGGATGTGAGGCGGGAACACTGACAGCAAAGTCAGCGGAACAGCTGGACATCTTCGAAAGAAAGGTACTTCGAAGAATCTTAGGAGCGGTGCGAGAGGGAGAGGCATGGAGAATCCGCCACAATAATGAGCTCTATGATATTTACCAAGCTCCCAGACTCTCCACCCATTTAAGACTCCAAAGATTAAGATGGGCCGGACATGTGCACCGAATGCCAAGCACACGAGTACCGAAGAAGGTTCTGACAGGACACCCGGGAGGTAAACGAAAGGCGGGCAGACCTAGACTGAGATGGGAGGATGGTGTCAGGAAGGATGCAAGAGCATTACTCCATGTTGCAGATTGGAAGACGACGGCCGAAGACAGAGGGCGGTGGAGGCTTATTTTGAAGTAGGCCAAGGCTCGAAATGGGCTGTAGCGCCATTGAAGAAGAAGATATTCGCCTTACACTCCTTTCCTCTTTCATTTGCCCTAGGTGCCCAAACTATCTGAGCATCCCTTTCTTAATTTTACTCATTACGCTTACATCAGCCTTGCACTCTTTGCGGATCTCCACGTTTCTCACACGATCGTACATGGTTTTACCACACGCACGCTTCACGTATCTCACTTCTACAGCATTCAGTCATTGAGCATGCGGAAAAGTTTATTTGAATAACGAAAGAATAACTAACTAACTAACTAACTAACCATCACGCCGTTTCCCCGCAGGGGTAGGCAGAGAGGACGGACCGCCAAACAACTCGGTCTTGGCACACACTCTTTGACTCACTAACATTCATACATCGTCTCATACATACTCTTCTATTATTCTGACTTTTGAATGTGTCATGGCCCGTCTCAAATATCTGATTTACTTGATCGTGCCATGTCTTCCTCGGGCGTCCCCGACTTCTTCTACCATTCACATTTGCATCATATATTCTTTTAACACTACTTTCTTCGTTCATTCGCTCTACGTGCCCAAACCATCTGAGGGTCCCTTTCTTAATTTTGCTCATTATACTTACATCAGCCTTACATTCTTTGCGGATATCCACATTTCTAACACGATCATACATGGTTTCACCACACATACGTCTCAGGGATCTCATTTCAACAGCATTCAGTTTACTTTCATCCTTCCTCTGCCAGTTCCATGCCTCACTGCCATACATCAGGGTAGGTACCAGGACTCCATTGTGGACTGCTAGCTTCGCTTTTATTGAAAGTTTTTTATTAGCTCCAACGGCATTCAGTCCTCCATTATTGGAGTTACCGGCATTGATAGAGACGAAAGATTACGGATAATTTTTCATTCAAACAGTAAGATTTAGTTTTATTTTTTCGAAAAGTGAGTATTTATGTCGGGGGAGACCAATAAACATGCAAAAAGGATGCATTTAACATTTTAATTTTGTTAAAATTAATTCACACACGCGGTAACGCCATTGTTTATTCATCGTTTTTATTTTAACATTTCATAGACAATTAATCAATGCTGCCAACCATAGAAAAAATATTTTTTGCGTAAAACAAAGTGAATGCATTATTGCAAATATCTAGCGTTTTCTTTTATACAATCCGTTTTTTTGCGGCCCGCACAGATATCTGCCATTTTCTTTTTAAATATTTATTTTTTCAAGTACAATCCGTTTTTTTGCGGCCCGCACAAATATCTGCCGTTTTCTTTTTAAATATATTTTTTTATGTAAGTACAATTAATTATATTATCCGTTTTTTTGCGGCCCGCACAAATATCTACCGTTTTCTTTTGAAATATAAATTTTTTTCATGTACAATCATATTTTACATGAAAAATATCTGCCGTTTTCTTTTTAACAATATTTTTTTTTCATGAACGAGTCTGTTTTTTACTGTCTGTTTTTTTTGCGACCAGCACAAATATCTGCAGTTTTCTTTTTAAATATATTTTTTCATGTACAATTAATTACATTATCCGTTTTTTGCGGCCCGCACAAATATCTACCGTTTTCTTTTTAAATATTTTTTTTCATGTACCATTAATTATGTTATCCGTTTTTTTTACAATTAATTATATTGTCATTTGAGACTTTCAGGGGGGCGGTAAAAGACCCAGAGAAAGTTAGAGGGCGTAGAGATGGCACAGTGAGGGTGTAGGTAAAAAAATGGTACAAAAAAGACAAAAAACACGCTTATCACGTACTAATAAAGCAAAATAAACTTTAATATTGGTTAATTTTTCTTATTGTATGTATTGTAATCATTTTTATCATGTGTGCGAAAATTCTCACATTTCGATAGTTCGAGAATTGAACTGAATGATTCCATTACAGATACATACACAATTTAAACAAATATATTATGATTTTACGTGTGTTATTAAATTATTATTAAGAATTGATACTATACCATGAACACAAGAAGGAAGGAAGTAGCAGTAGCAACCCGGTGCTTAAATACAAAATAATTGCTTTTTTAACTTGCTAAACAAAAGGCACAACACCACCCCCCTTTACCAACGAAAGTTATTGGCATGATATCCATTTTAGATGCGAGACGAACGATTTTTAATATTTAAAAACGTCAAAAAAACTAAAAGAAATACGTTATCCTGACTTGCAATTTGTTAAGTAAAAATATACAGTTCCCAAGCAGGAAATAACTCAAGCAATTTACAACCGGAAGAAAAATATTCGGGATTCAAATTACTAGCATGTTGTAACATGTCACTGGAATGCTTGTTCGAAATCCAAACAATGTTTGAACTTGTCCAGCAATACTTACTTCAGAATCTTCACCCCGTTTAGTTCATCCAGAAATCTTTCAGTTCCTTCAACAATTTAAGGAAACTCAAAAAAAGGTACTTCATATTTTTCTTATCGTAAATTTGTTTGCTTTATAATGTGTTGGTATTTTGACTCGGTGAGAAGTTTTATAGGTTTATTTGAGTGGTAAAGATAGACATTGACTCATGGGTTGGTCGTGCGGTTGTTGCCCCAGTAAAGATGTTCGGATCGGATGACAGCTTTAATAAAACTTATTGGAATCAGGTAATTAATATTGGATAAGAATTCTTGTTCTGGGTTGAAGTTTTCTGAAGATAATTGTTTGTGGCACGACCTAATTTCGTATTTCAAAGAGACAAATTAATTAAGAAACTTTATCAAACACATTTTTCCTTCCCCTCAAAATGTTAAAAAATGTTTTCCGAATTTAGAGTTGCCAATGAAATTTTCGATATCATTTTAAGAGAAAGCCACAAGCCTAAAATATAATAATAATAAATTAATTTGTCTTATATAGCCACGGGTGTACTTAAGGTGCCGTATCCCCCCAAAACTAAGAAGATGGAGAGATATGTAATTACGAATGTTGGATAGTGCACTAATATTTAAAACAGTAAAATTGGAGCGAAAATTGTGAAAATGTTTAATAAAATACGACTCGTTTAAAATAGAGCAAAAATCTTTTGGGGCTGTTTAAAACAGTATTTAAAGAAACACTGTGAATTTTTTCATACGTGTAACTTGTAAAATAACTGAAACAGACGTGAAAATAATAATTTTCATATAATTTGCGTTTCGGCATGAGCAATGTATAGATATTATCTTAAAAAATACATTTTATAGTATTAGTAACTCATGGCTATCTCATTAAAGACCCAGTGCTCAGATTAAAATCAATCTCTCTGTTAACTAGATATTCATATGAATAAACTTAAAGTTATAATAATGCAGAACAAAAACATCAAGTGTTTTTACTTAAAAGAATACCACGCAATTCATAACCTCTCTCAGTACGTGTCCCTTGGTGTGGAGACAAAGAAGTCCACGAAGCTGCCCATCTGACACCGGACGGCGGATTGTCGGGAGACCACACCCTGGGACCCTACGCACCACATACTGATAACGCATCCTCCTCGTATCGAGAAAAGAGTTCGCCTCATGTTTGTTAAACCCCTTGATAATTTGTTCACTTTTCGGAACAACTCATATAGGTCTCATAGAAATTATTGTGTCTCCTTTATTATCAAAGTGAAAAATATGATATAAACTGTGTTAGAAATAGAAAAAACCAAAAATTATATTTAGACCGTTATTATCGTTAACTACAAAAGAAGTCAAATATGCATATTTTTGAAACTAAAATTTCGGATCGCAATTTCAAAAAAAGAATTACGAAACTTTGGGATTTTTTTAATTAATTATTTTTTAATGGAACGATAAAAAAAGTGAGGTAACGATAACGTTTATAATACATTCGTGAAATAAAATATGTTTGTGTTTTTTATTTTTTTTGTTATCAGTAATTATAATCAGAAAAGAAAAAACGAAAACAAAGCAATTTTTAAACCTTTTTTATGTTTGCATGCCAAATTTTTATATGAAAACGGTACTAAAATCTCGAATTACATTAAAAAAAACACTTATTCTATTGTAGAAATTTTGTCAGCTCACTTTTTTACCATTTCATACGAGAATATTTAATTAAAAAATTACCAGTGTATAACGGCGCGTAGGCGATTTGGCTGGTGAAAATTATTTCTACAAAATAAGTATTTTTATGTACTTCTATAGATAACTTTGAATAGAAATGTGAAGTCTGATTCAATAAGGATCTTATACTTTTTGTTTTAGGGTTGTCACTAGAACAATAACAGAGTTATAATGATTTCTGTGGGAACACACGCGTTAACGTGAAAACACACTTAGGGCCGGTTTTATAACCAACCGTTCGTCACGCTTGATACCATTTTTAACTAATATTTGGTCTACCGCTTGATTTTGCCGTTTTATAAACATTCGCAAGGCTACCGGTCGGTTATGTAGCGGTTAATGCTTTACGGAACGATTTTGGTCGGTTAAATGGATAACGACCCGTTTGCTGACGTGTTTTGACAGTTGTAAGCAAGAAGTTGTTCTCGGCGCTCGGTTATTTACTTATTATCGAAATCAGTCAGTAACGCCAGTCGAGCTCTATTTCTTTTATTATTATTCAATTTATAAAAACAGTTTATTTATAAACAAGTTCTGCTATGTAATTATTATTACGCGTAACTGAAGGCATTATAAACCTAGGCGAAACAGCTGTCACGCGTAATAATAATTACATAGCAGAACTTGTTTATACTAATAATTAATAATTGCATAGATGAACTCGTTTTCCAGTTTATAAATACATATATTTTTTTTTTTAAATTAATATTAGAATAAGAAATAAAAATTAAAATGAGATTCTACAAATTAAACTTAAAAACAATAAATAAGTTAATATTAACACAAGTTTTTTTTTTTTTACTTTATTTATTCTCATTTCTTTGTACATATAATGTATAATAGCAAATAGTATCCATATAATAACATAATATATAATAACAAATAGTATGAAAAAGAAATGAAAACCCACTAAGGCACTGCCTGAGTGTGGGTAATATTAAAACAAAATACTATATTTCTAAGTACCCAAAGTATAAAATAGACCTAAAAAACATACAAAATATAAAGTTAGTATTTCATAGGTAGAATAAATGAAAAAGGTTTTTTTCAGCTATTATAAAATTAAAATAAAAATATGGAAAAAACATACTGATTTTTTTTTTTTTTTTTTTAGTTATTATAAAAAAATAAACAGAAAACATATTATACTACAGTTTAGAAAGTTACAGAAAGTGTGTTGTAGAAGGAAGGATAAATTTATAGAAATAGCGTTTCAATATCTACATTATTCAACCATAATTTTACCTCTTTTACATATTTTATCATTTTATTTATCATTTGAGTTTGTAGTGGTAGAATGTTAAATGAACGAGGACCAATGAAACTGCTATGTGTCTGCAATAATTTAGTATTGGTTTGTGGGGTGTAAAATATATTATTTATTCTTTTGCTCATTCTGTTTTCATTTATTTCGAAATTATTTTTGTTTTTAAATACATGAGAATGTTTTATTTTTGTTATATATGACTTTAATTATGTGTTTTTGAATTATTTGTAGAGGCTTAATAAATGTATCAAGTGCACCACCCCATCCTATAATGCCATAAGTGATTGATGATTGCACCAGGGAAAAAGCTCTGGGATCAAGCAACTGGCAATTTCACAGGAATCTCCAAGTCGACGCACCCGTATAATGCACTACTTGCATTGTTATACGGAGAGTTACCCAAGTAATAAAACTTTGGGACTAAATGTAACCGATGACCGCTAGTAATGCACATTTGTTTATAATACGTAAAATAAGATAACGAACGGATAGCGGTCCGTTAATGAAAAACGGTTCGTTACGTAACTGAAATTTGCTACTTCGTTTATAAAACCGGCCCTTATTGTACTTGACTGCTATTATTATATTGTCGTGTAAACACGCTTACTGGTCGGAGTGAACACAATGAAGTGTTTTTAAAATATAATATTAAACGTTTCAAAGTGTTTTTAAAACACAATATGGGTATTAAATGTGTTCAGTATTTACCCACATTTATTGCAATAACTCCAATATATAATTCCAATAATTGACAATAATTCCATATTGGTTGATTTGCATTTGTATTCAATAACGTTCCAATAGTAATACGTAATACGAGATTACTACGCATAAATCCGATTATTTGTAAGTGCCAATGAGGATGGACTGCATAATTAATCATTGTACCTACTCCATCTACTTACTGCATCAGACAAACAAGCCAATATCGTGTAACATTTGATTATCAGGTGTAGGTAGGTACTGTAGGTAGGAAATCGTTTGTTTTATGAAATTTTTTCTCTCGGTGAAGACAGTAGGTAAACGGTTGGTATTATACAATTTATTCAAATTACCCCCTGCATGTTAATGACAGGCAAACGGATGACGGGCATAAACCATCTTAGCAGGGGCGGATCTGACTGGGCACCTCTGGGCCCTCTCTGGAGCTCCGACTTTACCCTATGAGCACGTGGGGCGCAAGCACAGCCCCCCCGGCCTCAGGGTGCCCCGGAGCTCATGCCCATAGACAGGGCCGCCGAGAGGGGGTTCAGGAATATATAGATTATCGAGGGCCCAAGCGATCGCAGTGTTTATTTAATATTTAAAGCGCCCTCTTTGTTAAGAGAACGACGCTGTACAAATAATCGCTTAATTATAAAATATTATTAAAGTATAAACCAATAATAAATTAAAAGTTTAATTGAAACGTAAAATATCATTGTAATAATATTGTTGTCGCCGTAATAAAGTAAGCGCGGTTGATTCCAATCACTGTATAGGAAGTTTTAAGGATCAAACAAACAAAACAAAAAGTTACTTTATTTTGGGGTATTATGCCGTGTTGCACTACCTCCTTCTTTAGCTAATGTTTCAGACAGCGTTAAGGTGTCCATCATCAGGGCAGATGTGTAATCGATAGTGGTAAAGTGTAGATGCGATACCATTTTGCCAGCTCCAATCCTGAACGAACTGGACTCGTGATGCCTGAATGGGAATCCGACCCATTTGTCCACTCGACTACTAGCCGGGAATTTAATCAAAACTAATACATTCACTTCGGGGAACATTTTCTTCTGGATCTTTTGGGATCCGTAGCCCTGAAAGTACTTTCAAGTAAGTACTTGGGGTTCGAAAAACTTATTTGCATAAATATCAAACTCCCCCCACTGGAACCTTGGTTATGTTTGCTGATTATCTTTTGAGTCCTTAGATCCGCCCCTGCATCTTACATAAAACAATATTAAAATCCAACATAGACGCGCAATCGTTTTACAAATTACAACTAGATGGGCTCTTGTTTTAAGGGGGAAGTCTGGTCCAACCGAGTTTTTCTTATAAAATAAAAAAAATTGTATGAAAATTTGTTTTCATTCTCGAAAGTTTTGTAACTTGTAAAGGTACATTTAAACAATAAAAAACACAATAGAAAGTTCAGAAAAAGAATACCTACATGCGTCAATACATAGATATGGCGGTCACAAGCGGAGGGTCCGAACAAATCAGCTGGAATCCTGGAGTCCTTGGAAATCATTTGAAACGTGAAATTGAAAAATAATCGTTAAAGAATAAATTTAGAATGAACAGTGCACATGAACCACAGTTTTCAAAAAAAGGTTGTTGATTGAAGAAATGGCGGACATAACATAAAAATTGTCGAATAAACCGTCTTGATTTTGCAATAACTTTGTCTTATAACATTGATCAATAAAGTCACTTGGTCGAAGTCTTATAATGATAATTATCATTCTAAGTTGAGGTTCATCCGATGTATATTTATATATTTATTTATTTAAACTTTGAATAAAGTGAATCGTATGAATATTCGATGAGATACGATTCCAGTCAACTTACAAAACGTGGTATTGAGAAAAACGCGTATCTGCATGTAACCGGGCCGCTCTGTTTTCCGGTCTACCTGCTTGTCGCGCACCTTAAAAGGTCAAATTTGATGCTATAACTTTGGAAATGTATTGGAATATTTTTTGACAACAAAAAAAAATAAACGACTTTTTCGATGGGCTTGACCAGACTCCACCTCCATTAATGAGCTGTCAAATAAAAAATATTTTTCTTTTCATCAAAATTATAAATAATCAAGTCGAATTTTTCCGAAAACTTACTAGAACTTTCACCGAAACTTTCCATATTCCTTTACAATTAACGAACATAACCTTCTTCCAAACTCTTGTACGAATTTGTCGACTGTATGACGTCCATTATAGTGGCAAGATTCCGTTCATATTTATCGATAGCCCCCAGCACTTTACCAAATTTCTCGGACCTTTTGACCCAAACTTCTTTGTCTCTTGTTTTTGATGTTGTTGTTATTTTACATAGGTAGTTGTTGTTTTATTCTTAAATGTTGTTGTAAACCGTTAGTGGTCGATTGGTATTAATTCTTTGTAATTTTTAATGTTACCCCTGTCTGTTGTGAACACATAAATAAAATAAAAATTGAAAATAAAAGTATTCACGCCAATTGACAAGCCACGCAGATAGGTTCTCTGATTACAACTCGGAAAACATCTCGTATAGTCCATATCACTGATCCATTATATAAAATAATTGAGACTACAAATTGCTGAGTTTTTTAAATGCTCTGTGCTGTCACAACCAACTGATAGGGTCAACGAGGCTTTCATAATGTTTGTAAGTATCGTAATATTATTTTATTTTGCTTATTAATATTTTTTTGCTGAGAAACTTTCATTACTGTCTCTAATCACTGTCAATTTTGTCTACGTCCGTGGAAAATACTGTACAAATTTATCAACAATATTTACATTTCGTGGAAACTATTTTAAAATCTAATTATCTCTAATCACGCTTTCGTTGTATAATTATTTTTCATGAAATAAAAATAGAGAAATTAACGACAGTTCTACTCGCAAACACAGTTTTCAGAAGATCATAAAAAATAAATTATCCCAAATCAGAAATTATTTTTCGCTAAACAGGATCTTTGATATTTGTTTGAATACCTAATTCTTTTTAATTTGCCTTTTCATCGAAGAATAATTGATCGTGCAAATTAGAAAATCCTGCCAAACTTCTTTATGCCCTAAGGGTTGGTTCGTTATGTTTGATACCATTTTTAACTAATATTCGTTCTACCACCAAACGAATATTGTTTAAAATGGTATCAAGTGTAACGTGTATAAAACTGGCAGCTTTTTTAAACTAAATCTTTATTTTCTTAAAAAATAGCGTATATACTACCAGACCTATCAGGCCCCCTCTCTGATCTGTAAAAACGGTGAATTATATTAAAAACAGTTGATTTTCGATATTTACAGGAGTTTGATTTTAGATTTTCACGGCCAAAAAGGTATTTCCGTTATTTATTTTAAGTGTTATGCCATGTTGCGCTACCTCCTTCTTTAGCCAACGTTTCGTACACCGTTACAGTGTCCACCAGCAGGGCAGATGTGTCTGCATCTGATATCTGCCCTGATGATGGACGCTGTAATGCTGTTCGATATGTAGAAAGAGAAGCAACACGGCGTAACACCCCAAAAATAAATAACGAAAAAATGTACAAGGGTAGTTCAAGAATTAAAGAGCTTTTTTATATTTTATTTTTACAAAAATCACATGATATTATAGGTATACATCCCCACTATTTTTCGTCATAGTCCCCGTCACGATCACTTGGTGAGCCGTGGCACAAGGTCCTTGATTCCCTTGCCGTAGAACTCCGCAGCCAAAATATATTCTCACCTTCTTCTCCGCGCCCTCGTCAGTCTACACACAATCCTTAAATGTCTCCATGTGTTCCGGCGAAGTGTTGCTTCACGTGAAGAAAAATATGGATATCATATCATTGATTCCTTTTTGATTCAGCGGTTAGGTGTTGAACTTATGTTTCAACCAAAGATATTCAAAAATAAGTAGATGTGCTATCTGCAGTTTTTACTAGGTGGGACTGCGCTTCCGGGTGTTGCCGATATTGTTTACCAATTAACTAAATGCACGAATAATTAACGAATAAACCAAACGAACGTTAAACTAAAAGAACGAATTCTTTCCGTATTCAAACTATATTGTTAACCAATAGTAATGCACATATTCAAAAAATCAACGAAATGAACAAATTCTTTTTGTATGCAAACTACTCTAATTAGAGCGTAGTCCGCCGACAGTTGCGCGGACACCATAGCATATCTCTTTTGTATTTGAATATCTTTGGTTTCAACCCAAAAAGTCTTTATCTTCTCAAATTCTCCCTCAAAGTCGTTTTTATACATAGACTTCTGGTATCGGTCTGACTCTCGTTCTGACTTCTCGGATCGGTTTAGTTTTTGGGATCAAAATTGTGAGCTCTTGAACTTTAAAATGGTTTTGGTGGTGGCCTTTATTGGATTTAAAATTGATATGCTAGTTTCCTAGCAAATCAATTTTATTCATGTTTATATCAAAAGAAAATGCCACTAACCTACAAAGAGACACTGGCTTATTTAAAAAAAAACTAAGCACCATGTTGGTACCAAGCTGCTTATGCTTGAGTACAAATAAATTCTATTGATGGTTCACAACTAAAATGTTACACTTTGCTACAAAGTAATATATCCATGTCAGTTTTCATATTTGCCTTTCAATGAGCAACAAAATCCTAGGCTTTTCATTTTATTAATAGTTTAATCCTAATCCATTACAAGCGAATTTTCATTACTGAATGGTGGTCTTTCAGCCGAACGGACATAATCATACCTTCCATCCTTACTATACACCTACGCTATTTAGAATCCAGTGTAACTTTATATTTGGTATCACACTTAGGCCCAGTATATCAGATTATTTTAAGCTCTGCTTAAATGGGATGCGATGGGATGTCAGCTTAGCGCGACTTGGCCCAAAATCCATACGTCGCAATTCTAGACGTCAAAAGTATTACACCGAATGTGTATGATTTTAATAGAAAAATGTGCTTCTTTTTTCTTTGTAAAACCAAACTTCTGTCTATTGAATGGTACATCTAAGCTTTCTACTGTCTTAGGGATATCACGAACCATGAGATCTTTCAAAATGCCAATGAAAGCAGTTTATTTCGTGAACCTAAAATATTTTTGGCGGGTTGATTTTTTAGTAGATAATTATTGATAAAGTTCCCCACTTCAATCAGTATGGTGCTATATGCTAGGTTACTAATTATAAATATTATAGTATTTGTCTTGCCAGAGTCGAACACTATTCATGAAATTCACCATTGAAAACAAACTATCCTGACGTTGAAACTTTTAAAATCCCTTACCAGAATATTTTTGATTGATAATAATCAATTAATAACATCGATATTCCTCATATAATATAATAGTCCATATTTCAATCGACGGCCTCCGTGGTCGAGGGGTAAGACTCGCAATCTGTGGGGAAATAAATTATATTTGATTAATTTGTTTTATTTCACAATTAATTCGTTACAAATAATATGTAGTACATTTGCGGCACGTTCCAGGGTGGAAGATACTCCCAGTATCACCGTGGTATATGACCAACATTCAGAATGTAAGCGTTGCTTGAAATGGCTTTAGATCTGAAAAGCCAGGTCTTCCCCACCTTCCTCTTCCCCGTCTCCTTTCTCTCCCCACCACCTTCAGCCTCACAACACACCCCAATTGGAAATGCCAAAGTCTCAACAGTTCCAGACGGCAGCAGCTAGGACATCACATTAAAAAAAAAATATATATATATATTTATTCGTATATATGAATATATCTGTGTCAATGCACGTAAATCTCTGTGATGGGGAAGTATTCAGTTATTACGTGAGTTATATTAGATTTGACATAGCGCCTCGTCTTCCAAAAAAAGATTTATTCTGCCGCATATCAAGGCTTGATCGGCAGATTTAGCCCGCTTACATTTGAGCGAGGAATGTCGTACATAGCGAGGATGCGAACTCTCTGATGTGCCAGGCCTTAAGCCGGCGCCAGACATGTGTTCAAAGATGTGTTCACACATTTGAAGACTTTGCGCACACCTTTGTTCACTTATGTGTGTCTCTGCCAGATATGTGTTCAAAGATTTGATCACTCCTTTGAGCTCACAGTTTTCAAATAGACTTCACACAACATGGTCGACGATTTGGTCGACACAGTTTGCTTCTATTATTTATGTGCGTCTAATTATTTATATTATCTAATTAATTTATCTAATTATATTTATCTAAATATATTTATCTAAATATATTTATCTAAATATATTTATCTAAATATATTTATCTAAATATATTTATCTAAATATATCAATCTAATTATATATATATCTAAATATATTTATCTAAATATATCTATCTAATTAATTCTTCGATAGAGCAAGGTATTGAAGAGTGGTGTTTAATTGAGTTCCAGGCGTCATTGATGTTATTTCGATTTTTATGCCCTTTACGTTTCGGATCCCATATATCTGGCTCTACTTGCATCAACTCTATAAACTCGAAAACGCTCTCATTATTCCACTCCATCGTTAGTTCGTTTGGCTGTCCACGCACGACTACTCTCCACGGCGACGCTCGCGCAACTGAGCTTCGCGCAGTGTGGCAGGCATGCAAACATTTCGACGCTGATCCCTTTGATGTGCGCTAAAGAAACCGACACGGAACGGCAAAGCGCACATATGTGCCCAAATAAGTGAACACAGTATCATTTGCCCGTGCCACACATGTGAACACATATTTGAATACATCTTTGAACACATGTCTGGCGCCGGCTTTAGAGACATGTGCCAGAGCGATGGTACTGAATTCTATTATGTTAATGCCCCAATCATGAAGCACGATACTGTTCACGGTACGTAATTTCCGTTCATACAATATGATTGAACAATGGACGCCATTCTGTTCTCAACGGACGACGTATGAAACCAACACCGCTGTAGTGAAATATCATCACGTTATCATGGATTTTTGCAGTAAAGAAACAGTTATCATTGTTCATTTGCTGACACGTTTAAACACTTCGCCTCAGAAATGCGCTAATAATACTGGTTTTGTTTTATCTTTAACTTCCGTAAACAATACAAATCAAAATACCTAACACCGATAAAATTCATTTCGAAATTAAAATTGTCGTCTCTGGTTTTGGTAGACAGCTTTAATTACACTCGTTGGTGACACCTAGTTAGAGAATTTGATCCAAAAATTAAGCTTTTGCTCTTTGGCAGTTAATAACTATTTTTTATTTATGATGCTAGTATTGAATGCGGGTATACTTGCAGCATCCAATATTGACAAAACCATCGACCGAATTAGTGTTATTCCGATGTCGGATCACCATCATCACCCTGCCTCCCGACATGTTGGTACTGCAAGTCGGATAGTGTGGTGTATCGTAAAAGCTTCCGCCTTGTAGAGACAGATGGCGGTGATATCAGCTATCGATAGATTCCGCTAGATGGCAAGCCGTAGTGCTTAAGTTCTCCGGCAGGGGATCAGGGGCTCAGAGGCTGTGTTTCAGTTATCACTCGCCAGAACCATTATAGCTAGCTTCTAGTTAGGTAGACTACCGCAGTCCCAATTGTATACGCGAAGTATAAATAAATCCAGATAACAACAAGAATCTATTAATTCCTACAAAGTAATCTCCATCCAAGTATTTGGAGAGTCTGTTAGTGTGTCCACTAAATAAC
This sequence comes from Limnephilus marmoratus, assembly GCA_917880885.1. NCBI lineage: Eukaryota > Metazoa > Arthropoda > Insecta > Trichoptera > Limnephilidae > Limnephilus > Limnephilus marmoratus. The sequence goes on along the minus strand of OU862931.1, from coordinate 27,088,509 downwards.
AGAACACTGCGGATAGTGAGTAGGTTCTTTGTACACATTGGTTTAAACTCATTATAGTGCAATTATATATATTTTTTTATAAAAACAACTCTCTTTATATAATTTTTGAAGGTTATTCCCATCAATGTAACATATCATTGAAGAAGAAGATAACACTCATAACCTAAACGAAAATATGAAAGAGAACAAGACACAGATTTTTTTTAATATTTCGCTGATGGATTTGATCGGTACCGCGCGTTTTCATCCCTCGACAAAATATTCTCCGACAAAATATCCCTCGACATAATATCCCAAGGACAAAATAATGTTTCCTCCGTTCGCTGAGTTCTTTTTTGTTGTTGTTGTTATGTTAGGTTTTAGTAGATATTTTGCAGGGATGTTTTGTAAGTAGGCTATTTTGGCTGGGATATTTTTTTAGGGGTATTTTGTCGGGGATGAAGTAGGTACGAATATATATTTTTTAATTTTGAAAATTCTACAGTTATTATATTAGCACGTTTTTTATCCGAAACTCAGATCACTGGAAATGAGTTGGAAGGCATGGTAAAATTTTATTTCGTCCCACGATATTTTAAACTTTAAATAATATAACGGTAAACCTAAAAAGGGCCGCCCAGAAAATACGAAACTTAAAGATAAATGAGATTATGCAAATAGTTCTCGCCCACAGTAATGATTTTTTAAAAATATTTTCATTTGTTCAGCACTTCCTGAAATTCTGTTTGGTTTTAAGTGGAATTATTTTGTGTGGGTTGCAAGGATTTATTTTTTAAATTTATTCCTTCTTCAAAATAAGCGTTTTCCTGGCCTGATTAAAAGATTAATTGTCGCAAAAAATATGACTAATAGATGGGGGAATCCATATGCAATACGGGGGAAGTTTAACCCGTCTGCTTGGTTCAATATATTTGCAACTCACAATCCGAAAGCCTGGGTTTCGCACGTAAATTCTGAAACCGTCACTTTGGATCGAGATTGTGAATCATCTATGCAAGATAGCTTTCATATTTCAAAGACAATAAGAAGCATTATTTCATTCTCTTTCCGGTAAAAAGAAAAATACATATGTTTGCACGAGAGGAAGGAGATACGAGTATATAGCTTTTAAAGTGTAAGGTCGCTCGGGACGTTTTTGGTCTTATGACGCGAACACTTGGTTTGGGATGTATTTATTCCTAAACAAGCAGACGGGTAAACATTATATATTGAGGTGAGCGATGTTTAAAGTAATACAGCTTATTATTTCAAGAACCATTCGGGATTTAAATTTTCGTGCGGTTTATGGTCAGGAAACAATCCAGACGCGCGTCCAACATTTGAAAACCGTTGGCATTTGTCCCGTGAGAACGGGTCGTTTCTAAAACTCGTTTTTGAATTTCGTTTTTGAAAACAATTTGCCCATTTCCATGTTTTCTACCTCGTATAAATCTTGACAAGATCCATGTTCACTCCTTCCTCTTCTCAGGAAACGTCCACATGGCCTCTCAAAGATGACAGCCCCTAAAAGAAATTACTTTCCTCAGGACCTTCAGTATTGAGTTGGTGTAAAAAATGCCTTTCAGTGTTCAAAAGTAAAAAATCAGATGCAAAGTAACAGATATTTTATTAATTGAAGAAGAAATTACTAATAAATCTAAACGAAACACGAAACGTCAATGGTCGCAACTGGCAATCGAACCCGAGATCTCTGTCTTACCTGTCATAAATATGTCTTAGCAACAATAATAACATCGAAATACTCTCCTCCCCCGCTCGCGACGGATACGCCGCTTCCAGTAGCTTCGAATTTACTTTTAAATTTTAAATTTTAAAGTAAAATTTCTGTAATTATATTTATTTCTTTTTTTGCGAGCCTCTCTGGCCCATCGTCAGTACTTACGTGATTTTTTTAAAGTTGATTTTTACCATATAAAAATAAACATAAACAACTTTACTAAAGTAGGTTTAAAAATTAGTACAAATATTTCAATACTTTGTTCGTAGTAGAATTCCATTTTCCCCTGGCGGAAATTCCACTTATTTAATTATATTTTTCCTGCCTGTAACAAGCATCGTCAGACTGGTAAAATTACTTTACTAAAGTTGATTGATTATATAGTTTATTCGAGTCACTATTGAAATATTATAATTAAAGTGAGTTCATTGTTTTTATTTAGTTTTTTGGATAATACTGATTTCTGATCTCAAGTGATTTTTGCCAAAAATGATTATAGAATATTCAAATTGTCAAATATAAGTTACTTAACAATAAAAAAGTATTTTATTAAATTTTTGATTTTTTTTTAAATTTTTATTAGTGACTATTTAATTGCAGATTTGATGAGAATTACAAGATATGATAATGTATATAAATATTTCATCTGTTTGTTCTTAGTCCTCCTCACTAGGTGGTCCTGTGCTGAGGCGGACTGGTAGATTTCTTTGATTTTCCGTTATTTAGTTTCTATGATGTTTTTAATACATTCTCTAGTATGTCTGCATTAATTTCTTTAACCCATGTTTTGATTTTTTCCTTAAACTTATTTATCTTTTCTATCTTTTTTAAACTTGGAGGAAGGATGTTGTTAAGTTTGATTGCCAGATGTATGTGATTTCCTTGGCCAAAACTTGTCTTGATTTTGGAACATCTCGTATATCCTTTTTTGAGGCTCTTGTGTCACGTATCCGAGTTTCATTAGGAGATTTGCTGTTTTTAAAATGATGTATAAGAATATTCTTGGCATATATTTGTTTTAAATTTAGAATGTCAAAACACTCAAAAATATCTTTTGAGGGGGTAATTTTAGTATGGTTTTTATAATGCTCTTCTGAGCAATATCTAAGTGGTTAATATGATTTGCTGTAGCAGATCCCCATTCTAGAATTCCGTACTCAAGACGGAAATGACTTAATTTAAATGTATTTAAATTTGTCCAATAAATAATAATATTTAAATTATCCCATAAATAATATGATCACTCTGGATCAGTGATACAGTTGAATTCTTGCAATGTCGAAAGGTGGAAAGATTTAGATACCTCTGCAGTATTCTCACGGAGACTCTTGAGCCAGATGCAGAGATTAGGTGCAGAATTGAAGCAGCAAGAACTGCATTCATTAAATTGAAATCCCTCTTCTGCAATCAATTTAAAACTAAGGCAGAGAATGTTAAAATGTTATGTGTGGTCGGTCTTGCTGTATGGATGTGAGACATGAACCTTGAAGGTAAATACCACGAACAGATTAGAGGCTTTTGAAATGTGGCTTCACCGGAGAATGCTCAAGGTCCCATGGACCAACATGATCACCAACAGAGAAATTCTCAGGCTGGCTGGAGCAGATAGAGAGCTGCTCACATTGGAGGGTCTAAATTCGTTTCAAAAATAAATGTAGCTTCCTGTTTACAAAAAATTAGAGTCCTGGCGTGTGCGGCTAAGGAGGTTAAACAATCAGTTTCCTCACACAGCCGTGGGAAAGTGGTGGGTCCCCTCCAGTGCTCACATTGGTGAAAGTCAGGAAAATTTCATATCTGGGTCACATACATCGAGGGGAGAAGAATCACTTGCACCAATTGGTATTGAAAAGCAAGAGAGAGGGTCGCCGAGGGCCTGGTAGGAGGCTTAGTCTTGGCTACGAAATGTACGAGAGTGGACCGGCATTAGAAATGTGGAGGAGCTATTCCGGGCAGCTTAAGACAGGGAGACATTTTCCAGAATGATCGCCGACGTCGGGGGGACCTGATAGGGCACACCAAGAAGAAGAATAAATAATAATTTGAACCTCAAAATTAAAGTAACAGGCTGCCCAGGCCCCACGTCAGAGTATACGTAAAAAGACTGTTAAAGGTTAATAAAGATGTTTTAACATCAATAATAACTAATTATAAAGCATTTAAATTTATTGTTAATACTCGCAATTCGTGAAACCCTGGAAAGAGTCCTGGAGAGTAACCTCGGCAGTTATTTCACATCGTTTGTTCAATTTGTACACAAAATTAAACAAATTTCATAGTTAATTTTCAAGTTCTGCGAATGTTTTCCTCATGTTCTATGATTATTTCATTATAAACCAGTTGTTTCACATAACTGAAATAATAATATATCTTAAACGGAACATTCACAGAATTTGAAAATTAGCTTTGAAATTTAATGAATTGTTCAAATTCTGATAAACCATTGGCCATTAAAATTTTACCAGTTTGATGCTTGTTTTAGGGACCAAGTACGTAGTTAAGTACGTAGTTAATTAAACTCGTAAGTGAAACTTGGTTGCCAGGGATAAAAATGGAAATCTACTACGAACAAAACATTTAAATATTTGTACGAATTTATAAACCTACTTTATGGAATTAGTAATATTGCATTAACTTCTGCAACAATAAAAAAATTAAAATGAATTAAAATTTGTGATTCTTATTATTTTTTTATCGACCTTGGGAATCACAATTAACATTTCGTCAAAATATTTACCATTATTTGAAAAAGTAATGCGAAAAACCGAAGTATGAAATTAATGCAAGTTCCGATACAATTTAACGATCAAAATTTCTACGAAGAACAAGCCAATAATAAATCAAAATGGATTAAAATTTGAGGTCATTTTTCTATCGATCCTAGGAAACATAAATAATTTTGACAAAATATTTACTATTATTCGAAAAAGTAATAGGAAAAATCGAAGTCCGAAATTAATGTAAGTGCTATTACAATTTAACGATCAGTATTTCTACGTAGTCAGATAACAAACCAATAACAGCTTCATACTTCAGTAGAATCGCTGTTATATTTAATCTGTTTCTATGAGATAAGCGTCCCGGCGCCAAACGGTGATAATTTATTATGGGTTTATCGGAGTTTTCCTGGAAAAAACCGGAACCACTCTATTGGCTCTCTGATCCACGGTTCTGGGAGTGATTAATACAAAACATTTATCCAATAACGTCACGGATGTGTTCGTGTTGACGGGTTTAATGGATTTCTGCAGAATCGGGGCCAGAGAAATGATATGGTGATGGTGAAATCTCTTTTCGGTCATTTCTGTGGCACATGTTAATGGATTTTATATTATTATCCTTTCCATTTCGTTTCAGAGAATTCTTTTATGCATTTTCTACAACTGTTTTGGCAGACTTTTTACAGCTTTTTTAAGTGTGTACAATAATACAATGGGCTGTAACCACGCAAATATGAAAAATTTAAGTGGTCCCAGGCTGGAAAAATTGCCCCACTACAGAGAAATAGACGTAAGGGAAGAGTTGTCATAAACAGGGATTAGAAAGCCTATCAGATCTGACAATGTCAAGACAATGGGCCGTATTCATAAAACTGAAGGATATCCTTATAAGTATAAGGTAGAAGTACAAGGTTTTGAGTTGAAGAAAAAGGTAGGAAGCATTTCCTTTTTTTTCGTATTCATAATGATTACCTTATACTTGCAAGAATATCCTCCAAGAATAAGTAAAAAGTTGTTGGCATGCCAACCAACCCATTTTCGATGGTTTGTTTATTTAAGGCATTTCTTTCTTATCGATGTTATTTGAGCACAATAATTCGATGAGAGAAGATGTATTCGTCAGGCAGCGATAGTGAAAGTACAGAACAAGATAATGCTAGAACCGAACTGCAGTTCATAGCAGATGAAATTGCCAATGCCCCCGTAATTTTGGAAAAATTCTTTGTAATCACGAACAGGCGTTGATAAACGCTGCTTGTAGTGTTTAATCTCTCTCAGTTCCACAACATCTGCCATCGCAACAACAGATCACCACACGACTGAGCCTGCTACTGACCACACTCGAAATTATTGAAGGATATCCTTTTTATTTAGAGTAAAAGGAAACGTTTATGAATAATCAAATACTTTTTGTGAAGGATATGCTCATACTCTATAAGTATAATTTTTACTCGGAATATTATGAATGCGAGCTGAAGGATTTTCTTTATATTCTGCAGGTATAAGAATAACATTTTTTTATGAATAGGCCCATTGTCATGACTACTTTGAGATTTCATGATAAATTCTTATGACGAACGAATTCGGTACAATGATGACATCATTACGATACCCGAAATTATTACGATGCCATGATGAAATTATTACGATACCATGATGAAATCAAGTCCGTTCAACATCGGTTCCTAAAAGGGATTGCCAGGAGGCTAGGATTAGACCGAGGCAATTGCTCGTGTGCTGAAATTGAACAAACTCTCAACCTTTCTCCTTTAGAAGACCGTTGGAAAAAATCTGATCTCATGTGTTGCTTCAAAATTATTAACGGTTTAATCGATTCACCTACATTACTACAACTCATCACATTCAATACACCTTCTCGTAGACTCAGAAATAAAGACCTGCACTCCCTCATCAGCACTCGACTAATTATGGTTATAATTCACCACTGTCCAGAATATGTAGAATGGTCAACTCACGCCAAGACCTTGATTTTTTTGGTATAAGCTTAAATTATTTATGTCGTTCTTTAAACAATTGAAGATATTTTATATTTAATCTAACTTTTGCAAAGTCTTGACTTGACTTGACACTTCTATTTTCTTCTATATTTTCTTTTTGTCTTTGCTTTCATGTATCATCCTTTATCCTTACAATGTTCATTTCCAAGTTTCGTGATACTTTGTTGTAAATTGAACGGAAGTCCTTTAATAAATAAATAAATATGATACCATGATGAAATCAATACGATACCATGATGAAATCAACACGATACCATGATGAAATTAATACGATACCATGATAAAATCAATACGATACCATGATGAAATCATAACGAAATCATGTTAAATTATTGACGTTATCAAGACGATATCGTTACGACTTCACGGTGAAATCCAAAAGACATCTTTATGATATCAACTATATAACAACATCAAGACGAAATTAAAAACGACGATGTGAAGACAACATCAAGACCACATCACGACGAAATCCAAACGACATTAATAAGATGTCAAGACGACATAAAGACGATATCATGGCGAAATCAAGGCGACATCAAGACGACAAGAAATCATCATATAACTATGGAACTGTGCAAAATACTTTGAATCTAAGCTATAATATGAATGAACAATAAACTCGGTGATTTTGTCGGGTGATTTCAATTAAAAAGATAACAGTTGAAAATAGCATTAATTGTTGATAAATCACTGATTTTCCAGAAACTTTCTCAATACCCACATTTATTTTAGACTAGCTGGTTCCCGGCATGCGTTGCAATGCCATATTCAAAGAAATACATAGTTTCTCCCTGAATCACCTTTCCCGTGCCTCCCCGTTCATCTCCCGCGTCCCCTTCCTAGCTAACTTTATAAATTATAGCCTATATGTGATTCTGATACATAAGCTACATTATTGTAAAGTTTCATTAAATTCCGTACAAACTTTCGCGTTTATAATGTTAGTAAGATAAGCAGGGCCGTAGCTAGAGTTGAATTTAAGATAGGGCAGCGGTAATTACAGGTAGGGCGTAGTAAGTAAAATAATCTGATCTGGGTCAGGCGGGGGGGGGGGGGGGGGGGGCGAACCATTCCACAAAATTCGTAATTCGTAGGAAAACCATACTACGCATTATATGAGAGTAATACTAATTAAATCTGTGGACACGCAAGCAGATTCACCCTTAATTTAAAACCAGTTTTATGATCACAATGTAAATTTCCAGTTGTGGATTCATCTGCTGACACATTTTGAAGGAAAATGTTCTCTTATTCGAAGTGAATTGGAGGTTACCCACCACATACCCGCCCGGTGTAAGTAACAGAAGGTTACTATTCAAGGACTTTTTTATAGAATGACCCTACAATTATAATTAACTAAAACTAGACCCCTATTGTCCCTGCATACGTTGTTAGCGAGCAGTATGCAAGTGCTTGATCTGATGACAAACCGTTTTGTATGGAGGAGGCCCGAAGATATCGATCTAGGGATTGGTTTATTTATGACTCAACCGTTGAATAACATCCCCAAACTGTTTGGGAATTCCCCGTAAGCAGTGATTGCAATACGCGCACAGTCTCTCACCACTTACTTCAATTCCATCTATGGGCAGAATAAAGAATTGATATAATATGATTAATTCGAAGCTGTTTAGTTAGATGTCGCTACGCTACACTAATAGGTTTTTTTTTTCAATCATAACAAACAATGAACAAACAGTTTACTAGTATATTATCATAGTCGATGGTATTTCTTAAGGTAGGGCACAGGTATTTTAAGGTAGGGCATTGCCCCCTAATGCCCCCCCCCCCTAGCTACGGCCCTGAAGATAAGATAGTGCGTAATTTCTTTTTTTTCAATTTAAAGAAATTATACTACGGATTTGGGTTACATTTTATGACGTGTAATAATATACCTATTTTACCCGAGAAAATCTCATATTGAATGAATACGAGTACTAAAACGAATTATTTGTCTGACTGAATTCGCGCTTTTATACAAAATGTGGATTTGAATTTCAAATTCGTGGAAAATAATGAACTTTGCATAACACTCAGTAAATATGAGAGTGGAAAAGAGAACGTAGGCAATAAACTTAGTGAGAAATTTTCGAATGAAATTTGAAAACGTTCAATGAAACTTTTTATGAATACCTACCTAAGATTTTTCATATTAAAATTTTGGATGTATTAATTTGGGAGGCTGGTATTGGTACCGTCTCTCCTAACTATTTATTGGATAACCAACACCCCTGCCAAAGGTCACTTCAAGTGGTTCACTAGGTTTGGTGACTTAGCAGGGATGCCCGGGGTTTGTCGAGATTTTGGCATGGGCCGGATCGGGAGAGATTGGTTGAGGGAGACCTAACCTAGACCTTTCCAGTCGGAATCTTTCGACGCATCACCTTGCACCGCTGTGGAAGGGATGGATTCATACGTCCGTCACTTCTAGACACATTGACCCTTGGATTCCTACCCACCCCTCATACCTTTTTCCTTCCCAAAGATGACATAGTCCCTTAGGGATTTTTTTTTTCTAGCGGTCCTCTATGTGGAGCTAATGGAAAAAAATCCCGAAAACACTTGGTATATATTTTATCGAGCATTAAAAAGCTTTTTCGTAAATTAATGCATGTTAGAAGACCAATTCCTTGGGTTAGGTTCGCAACGTGGTTTGGTTTGAAAAGGTCCGGGATTTATAAACCTTCTCCTGAGTGTTCAGTGTTGAGAGCAGTTGGAAATCTTGTGCAGTATTCACCATTCAAAATTTGTAACCCTTTTTGACAGTCTCCGTGGTTGAGTGGTTATGAGGTCACGGGTTCAATTCCTCCCGAGCGCAAGTAAATTTTATTTGTTCCAGAGTTGTAGATACTTTCAGTGTCATCCTGGTGAAAGATCACCATTCATTATCGAAACGTTGCTTGAAATGAATTTCGCCGTGTTTGGTGACCAGATCTGAATAGTCGGGTACTTCGCTTACCTTCCTCTTCCCCGTCTCCTTATCCTTTTTTCCCACTACTATAAATCACAAAAAATCTGACGGGAGATATTTCTATTTTTAAGACTGACAATGGTGGAATTCCATTATAATATCAGCTCTATATTATATCTTTAGCTTTTCCTGAAGATGGCTCTAACGAGCTGAAACCGATTACAGTCAAATAAAATTAAGTGGAATAAAGTTTTATATTCTTTTAATTATAATATACTGACGGGAGATGCCATAATCTCACTAGTTCAAGATGGCTGGGAGCAGTTGGGACTCTTGCGTAGTACTATAATAAAAAATAAATTAATAATAAAATATTTAAACATTTATTTTACTAGAAGTTAGGAAAAATACTGAAGTTACTTCAGACATATTGACACGCCCGTATACACTTCTATCGAGTGATAATAGAGTGGAATATACTCTCGGTATCGCTCTGGTGTAAGACGATCATTCAGAATTGAAATGTTGCTTGAATTAGCTTTGGCTATGTTTGGTGGCCAGATCTGAATACCTAAGTTCTTCCCCCAACTTCCTCTACCCCATATCCATCCCCATACAGCCCCACAACAAAATGCAATTGGGAATGCCTTAGTATCACTGGCTCTAGACGATTGATATGAGGTAATCACAAAAATAAATTGTTTCCACGTTACAATTCTGAAAATTTTACTTAGAGTCCCCATCAGAACCTCTACAGATTATGTTTTTAGCGCTAAATTTAATGTCACTGAAACAATTATATACAAAAGATATTCTAATGTACGCCTTAAAAAATCAGGATAACTCACAAGATCTACATCACAACATCCACCAACCTGTAACTAATACGACTTTTGGACAAATAAATATGCAATGCTAAAATTATTTAATTTACTCCTTCTTGCAATAAAAACCATTAAAAAATAATCGACTTCAAAAGAAACATAAAGATATGGATTATGGACATGGGAAGGAAGAATATAGATGCAATTTTGCAACCTGACAAAGATTAATGCTTGTATTGTACTTTCTTTAAGATTTTTATAATTTTCGTCTGTAATATTTTAACATAGGTATTTACTTATATTTCAAACAATAAAACTTGTACAAGGTGTCCTTAGAACTGAGTACCCCTGTTTTCTCCAAAAAAAACTGTAAAACATAGAAAAAAGAAAAACATAAGAATAGAAAAAAACCTGACTTAAATTTCTGACATGTCGACAGCTGAATGTTACTTATCTTCCCACAAGGTATAAAATGGAATAACGACACGAATTTTACTTCAAAACATATATTATTTTACATCTGCACGACTGTCGAAATATTGGCCAAGTAGAGGCCTGTAAACCAGCCGACATGCTACCGCGGTACAGTTTTATGTCTGTCGTACAAAACGACATAAAAAGTTACCGACTTTAGTGTTTTGGCATCCGTTTTTGGCGCTGGTTTTTGTCTACAGTTTAGCGCCGAGCGAATGGTGACTGCGGCCAATACCGGATAACCGGCTTTACATTCACCGTGAGAACTGGACTAGCCGGTTATCGGGTTATTGTTATAATTTTGTACTTGTCGGCTTTTAGCTCAGCCGCTGAGCGCTGTTCGTACTGGAAAGCTTTTAATAAATTACGAACCAGATAGCTTCCGCGATTCAATTTAGTTAATTTTCAACCCAACTCAAATTCGATTAATTTTTATTTCAAAACAATTTAAATTCAACTCATTTTCAAATCAATTACTTATCAAATCAATTATTAATCTTAACATATAAAACAAAGTCGGGTTAGTTACACTATTTATAACTCGAGATCGGCTGGACCGATTTTGATGACCTTTGATTTGTTGGATTTGTCTCTGCCCCGGATAACAGAATAACTATTAAAATATAAGTTATGAAGAAAATTACTTTTTTCATATATTTTGTATGGAACGAATTCTCACATTTTGAAAGAACTGCAGCAATATTGTGATAGGTATAAAGGCGGAAACACACTTGTGTGGTGTGGTGTGTCGTGGCGCGCCAGAAGCACATCGGTTTCATACATTTATTATGGTTAGAGACATATTTGTAGGTTGTGGCGTGTCGACAAGCGACGACGATGATTGGTTAATTTGTAGTCACGACACACCACACCACACAAGTGTGCCAGTGCCTTAATATTTAACTGTGCGTGAATTCCAAAAATTCAAAAACGTCAAATGTCAATGCGGTGATTGTTTTGCTTTTGTTCTTAATCATATAATGCTTGCCCTTCTTTCTTACACAATAAATGTCAATAGTCGAAAATGAGACAAACGGTGAACGTATGTCTTTGTACCCCTCCAAAGGAAAAATACAATAATAATAAAACTCTGAAAAGAAATTATTTTTTACGTAAGCTCCACTCAGGACTTATGTCATCTTAGGGGATGCTGTGTGGAGGGTCTTTTTAAGGAAAGGTAGGATAGGAAGTTCTGGGAAGGAAAAGGGCATGAGGGGTGGGTAGGAATCTGGAGGTCAGTGTATCCGGAAGTGAATCCATCGCTCCAAATGCAGTGCAAGGCCATTGCTTTCCACCTTGACCTTTCCAGCCGAACTCTTTCGACCCATTGGTCATTGACCTCCCTCAACCAGTCTCTCTCGATCCGGCCCGCCACGCAGCAGATGGGCACACGCATCCGCCGCCAAGACCCGCACAAAAGTCACCCCATGAACCCGGGCATCCCCTGCTAAATCACCAAACGTGGCGAACCACTTGGGGTGACCTATGGTAGAGGTGTTGGTTATCCAATAAATGGTTCCCGGGGCGGCGGCACCCGTACCCGCTTCTTTCCAAAAATTCCCGTAAATAAGTGGAAAAGTAAGAAAATCACAAAAAAATATAAATCCATACACAACGCCATCTCTGATACCGACAAAAACAAAAAACGGACTGTTGGGAATCGATAATTGCTTAATTGTGTAATTTTTAACTAAATAAAAAACTTAATTTAATTCAACAGTACCTAATTGATTCTGAGGCGGCACAAAGTTCGTCGGGTCAGCTAGTTATCAATATATTTCACTTTCGGTTTGATTAATTTTTATTTCAATTAATTTTCTGATCAATTTAATTCATGTTCAATTCAATTTCTATTTGATTCGATTCGCTTTCTATTCAAAACCTTTTTAATTCAATTAATTTTCCGTTCAATTCTTTATCAAAATCTATAATCTTTATCAATAAAAATGAATCGCCGAAATGTATGCGCACGCATAACTTCCGAACGACTGCATCAAATTGGATAATCCTTGTTTTTGTGTTGATTATTGTCAGGACAAGGTTTGTATAAAACTAATGGCGAGCTCTGGCATTATGAAATTTGTATTAAAAAATTGCAATTGCCAGCTGTTTGAAAACTGAATGTACCGGGACTGAATGTATGTAATGCGGGAGGTGTGAGAGGGAGGGGATGGGGAACTTGGGAAGGGGGTCGCAGTAACAATTTCTTTATTAAATAGGCGTAGCAAAGCACGCCGGGGTAGTTTTCAATAAAATTCAATTAATTTTCAAATTCATGTATTTTCAATAGAATTCATTTTCATTTCAATTTATATTTAATTCAAATCATTTTAAATTCAATTCAATTAATTTTCGATTTAATATTTTAATAAAATTCATTTCTTTTCAAAAAAGATTACAAAATTGTTCATTTTAAACAGTTTTTAAATAAACGCCTTGCCTCAATATTGCTTTTATGAAAGTCCATCAATATTGATCGATTCGTTGCTTAAAATAATTTTTGTGTCGGTTTGCGACCAGATCTGATTATCCAGGAATTACAAAGTTCCTCTCCCCACCACCATCCCTTCTTCATTCTTTTAGCCTCACAACACACCTCAATTGGGGATCCCATAGTCCCATTGGCTTCGGACAGCCGGGAGCAATTGTGACACATAAAAACTAAATTACACTCCATTTCCTCATTGGGTCAGGCAGGGAGGATGAAAGAGAATCACTTTTCGTCTAATAGAAATCGTTGTGTCTTATGTATTGAGAAATGTGATAGTAGGAGAGACACAACAATTTAGTTCAGTTTTGAATCTTTCAGTTCAGTTCAGTTCAGTTTCAGTGCCGGCAACCCGGGCGTTTATTTAGTTTCATGGTTATTTACATTGTTTTCTTTTCTTTTACCCGCCTCACTAGACAAAGTCTGTTCCGAGGCGAGTAAATCACATATTATGTTTGTTCCAAAAGAAATGTGTGTATTTAAACAAATATATATATGTATGTAAAAAGATAAAAAAGATAAATTATATATTGGTATATTAAATATTTACATACATACTTTGTTTTTTAGATAAAAGTAAATTAAAATTTTGTGACAGTTGAATATAGCGGTTACATAATAGAAGTAATAATTAATAATTAATCATAATAATTAATATTGCAAAATTGCAGTTTCTCGTATTTGTTTTATTTGAATATTATATAATTTCGTGAGAACTTGTATGAAATGTTATTTATTTAGAATATTTTGAATGTCTGTTCTTTCCTTTTCATTCAACCATATTACAAATCTTTTGAAAAGCCAATTCAAATTATTTGGGGTGACGTAAGTTTTTGTTTGTGTTAGGAAGGTATTGAAAATGTGTGGTGCTAGGTAAGATTCGTGTTTTTTTGCAAAAGTTGATTTGATATGGGGAACTTGAAAGTGCTTATTAATTTTTGCTCTTGTGTTTTGCGAGTGAGGTATGTGGAGATGTGAAGTTTTGATACAGTTTTTGTAAATGATCTTCCTTATGAATAGTTTATTTACGTCTAGTAATTTGTTTTTGATCATTAGCTGTTCCGTCGGATGTTGGTAAGGTTTATAAAACATAATTCTAATTATTGTTTTGTGATTTATTTTAAGAGAATTGAGGTAAGTATCTGCTGCTCCTCCCCAAACTGAAATTCCATATGTTAAAATACTTTGACAGAGTGCGAAATATATATTTTTTAGTTGATTTAATGACATGATGTTTCGTATTGTTTTGAAGATGTATGATAATTTTCGTATTTTTTTTGATAATATATTAATATGGAGATCCCATTTTAGTTTATGGTCAACAGTTAAACCTAGATATTTAATATTGTCTGCATAAACAATTTTGTCACAAGTACAGCATGTGTTATTTGACGAAATATTGGTGCAGGGGTTAAGATGTAGTTGTGGTTGGCTATGTGGTTGACCAGCCTTTGTTTTGCTAAAAGTTAAATATTTTGTTTTTGAAATGTTCAGTGTTAGTAGATTATTTTGTAGCCATTTATTTACTACAGTCATCCCTGTTTCTGTGTTTTTGAATACCTTTTCCCATGATTGTGCCTTGAACAAAATTGCAGTGTCGTCTGCATAACTGATTACTTTGTACTCAATTTTTCCTAGGTTTATCTCAGTTAGACTATTTATATAAATGAGGAATAGTATGGGACCCAAGACGCTGCCTTGCGGTACTCCATACCTGATATCTGCTTTGTCACTGCTGTATTTATTTATTTTTACTATTTGTTGTCTCTTTTCAATGTAGCTGACAAACCATTTTAGCGGTTGACCAGTTATACCGATATTTTTGTTGTAGTAAGTTATGCGAAATAGTGTCGAAAGCTTTTGCTAGGTCTAAGAATACCCCTATCACATTTGATCCGCCATCTATGCTTTTCACTATGTAGTTGGTTAATTCTGATAAAACATCTTCTGTACCCATTTTGGCACGAAATCCAAATTGGCGGCTTGAGAGCAGGTTGTGTTTTTCAAGGTACGCAAGTAATCTTTTTTTCATGGCTTTTTCTAGAAGTTTAGATAGTGAGTTTAGCAGAGTGATTGGTCTGTAGTTTAATATCAGAGTTTTGTCTCCCGATTTATGTATTGGAGTGATACATCCTATTTTTAAATGATCAGGGACAATTCCGAGCCTAAAACTTTGGTTGAAAATGTGTTGAAGCGGTGTAAGTATGTATTCTCGTAGATTTATCAGTATTTGATCGGAAATGTTATCCGGTTCCATCGCGCAATTTGGTTTGAGAGATTTAATAAGATCCGAGATTTCCTTTGTATTTACTTGATAAGCATTGAACGAGTGATTTGGTCGTATGGAAGAGCAAAGTTTGTATAAAGAGTCTTCTGATGTACAGTTTTTTTGAAGAATTTTTTCCGCTAGGGTAGAGCCAACTTTTGCGAATTCAGTGTTAATAAAATTAGCTATTTTATTAGGTTCATTGTTTGTTAAGACTTTGTCTCCGTTTATTAATAGTTCTTTGATATGTGAATCTTTCTTCGGAGTGGAATAAGTAATATTTCTTACAATTTCCCAAATTTTTTTAGGATCATTTTTGGCGATTTTTATTTCTTTTTTGTAATATTTGTATTTGGCTTGTTTAATTAACTTATTACACAGGTTTCTATACAGTAAGTAATCTTGCTTTAGTTTGTTATCATTCGGGTTTTTGTGGACTCGCATATGCATTGCATCTCTTTTATGAATACTGTTGACTATTCCTTTCGTGATCCATGGTGTTATTTTTTTTTCTTTATGTGTGTAGTTCTTTTGTGGATTTTTTGTGGTGTGTTTGGTTATGTAGGTTTCAACCGTATTTATAAATGTGTCCAGCGCTGTGTTTGGGTCTATTTCATTTAGTACATTAGTCCAAGGTTCATCGTGAATATCCGATTTTAGGGACTTAAAGTTTATTTTGTCTTTCATGTTGTCATTTTTGTTTTTACTTTGTTCTTTGTTAAGAAGTATGTTTAATGCAGTTGTGAAATGGTCAGTGACAATCAACAATCATCTTTCAATCATGCATAAAGATAACAGCCAATAGAATATGCAAAGAAAATAAAGATAATGTTGGTAATTCTTAGTCGAAGTACGGTACAGTTAAACATGACCGAATAGGACAGGGACACCTTAGATCAGTTGGTAAAGTCGCGGCCCGGAAAGCCAAAGGTTCTGGGTTCGAGTCTCAGAGGTGCCAATATCTTTTTTCTGATTTTTCATATGATATGAACGGTGTTAGAAAAAGAAAACACTTCGATTTTTTATTCAAATCTAGTTAATCACAAAAGAAGTAAAATGTACACTTTTATGAAACCAAATTTTCATATCGCAGTTTGAAAAATAATTATGTAACTTTGAAAATTTGGTATTAATTATTTTTACATAGAACACAAAAAAAAGTGAGTTGACAATTAGGGTAATTTTAAAAAAAAAAATATGTTGTCTATTAAATTTTTTTTATCAGTAATTTTAGTTGGAAAAAACGTGAGGTGAGCCATTTTTCATGTTTGCATGCGAAATTTTTGTACTTCAATCATAATTCTCGTATGTTTATTTAGATTTATAAAATGTGAAATCGTCTTCTATCACCTTTCAAAAACAGTTTTTAGTTTTCGGATATCTTCAGAAGTATTCCATGTATTTTACTGCTAAACGGAAATATTTTGACCCTCTGACAAAATACTCTCGAGGGCTGAAAGGTTAAGCCATTTTAACCGAAGAGTATAATATCTTTTAGCAGGTATATGACATTTCTCGCACTGTGCCGTTTACATAAGAACGTAGAAACATTTCTATACGTAGAGATCTTCGACCAAGTATACCCTTGGTCGAAGGTAGAGATGAATATGAATGTATTAAATTTGTCACTAGGCGAACATATTTCTGAAAATCTAGAGCTCGCAGTTGGTTGGACATTTTTAACACACACCGTGAACGGCTCAGCGGTTAATTTTTTCCCATGTAATGTGAAGAGCATAAAGTATTATGGGGTATTCTTCTGCTGGTTGGACCGTTTCACATTCATCAGACGTGAGACATGACACCGAACCAACAACACCACAGCTAATCGTGTGCTAATAACAGCCTAGTGGAAATAATGCATTTTCTACTCATTAAAACACCATTTGTGTTATTTGTCACGCCAAACTTCACGCGCAGTACTTACTTGTAATTCTCAGACAGGTTATATGTATTTTACCTAGTTCTTTATTTTTTCTAGACTTATAAAAAACTACGATTACAGAAAATGCCATGGTGTGTTCTACTAGCAGTAATTTATGAAATAATGGAGCTGCATGATAATTATTACACAGTAGAACTTGTTTATACATTTGGGAAGCGGGTACAAGTACCGCCGCCCCTGGTACCAAATATTGGATAACCAATAGTTCTGCCATAGATCACCCCAAGCGGTTAGCTACGTTTGAGTGGGGTTTATGCGGGTCTTGGCGGCGGATGCAGGCCGGCATGGGAGAGACTGGTTGAGGGAGACCTTTAGACCTCTCCTATCTCGGAACATTGCCTTGCACTGCAGTAGGAGAGATAAATTCATACGCTGACCTCTAAATTCCTACCCAACCCTCGTACATTTTCCTTCCCAAAACTTCCTCGTCTTTCTTTCCTAAAAGACCCAGCACAAAGCATGATATGTACAGGCTCTGAGGGCAATTATTTTCCTCGGGTCCTCCTTAGTGGACCTAATATAAAAATATAAAAATAATGTACTGCTTTTTAACCAACATATAATATTATTAACGATTATACAAAAGAAATACTTCAAATTGAAATAGCCTACAAGATATTTTACAACAGTTTTTAATAAGTAATATTCAGTTTGCTTGTGAGAAGTGTCTCATTTTTAGATATTTATTTGTTTTTACAAGGGGTATTATTACAAATAACTTTATTTGTAACACTTAACGTTTAATTTTACTTGATATGTATGTATTGTGAGTAAAATATTAAAATATTTAAGTTACATTTTATTTCGTACAACCAAAGTTTTACTTCATAACGTATCTACTTTGCTAAGTATATCTAAGCGTACAGTCGCTCCCGTTGGCTGTACGATTAGATCTTTTAAACTACGCGACGGATTTTCATGCGGTTTTCACCAATAGACAGAGCGATTCATGAGGAAGCTTTAGGTATATAATTTGTCAAGATTTTATGTAAATTGGTTGAAATATGTAATATATAAAGGGAGCAGGCTGGCAAGGGGGTGGTGTGGATTTGATATGTACGGAAATTAACAGATGGCGTTGGTTATAAAAATTGGGTAATGGCGTTGTCAAAAGATGGCGTTGTGTTTCCTTAGCCACAGCAACTTGTGGCCGGGTCTGTTAGTAATTTATAATCTAGTAAGAAATATCTCAAAACAGCTAAAAAAGTTTCCCCAGCTTAAGAGGGCCTTACCAGAGAAAACCGGAAATACGTCATTTTCAAAAAAGTTTATGACGTATTGACTCTTTTCTACAAAAAATTATAAATGGATTTCGAAAGATTGTTCTTTTATCTAGCATTCGTATGTAATAAATTTTGAGATTTTTTTTTAATTTTTAGTATAATAAGGTTATTCCATAGGTCGTTGGCAGATTTGTTCAATTTTCAAAAAAGTTTTTGTATTATACCACACCCATTTCAAATAATAAAATCATGCAGTAAAATAAATCAATACATTTTCTAGCAAACGTATGTTTTAGAATTTTAATTTTAGTTTCAATAAAATCATTAAAAAATATGTACGTACATGTGTTTCTTAGCGAAAATTGGTCCGTTTGTGTATTTATTTGCGCACTTACAAACTAATATATTTCAGATTTTTTTTACATTCTTATTAAATTTAGACATTATTGAAAAATGACAAATACTTATAATCAAAAAATAACTACAAAAAGTACACTATTTTAATAATTTTATCATCACGCCTTTCAGCATTTTTGGATGAAGGTATAAATTAAAGCTAATTTGAATTGAAATAAATTCGATATTGAGTTATAATTTAAAAAAGCTGGTACGGAGAATAATTAATCTTTCTCATTGTAACCGCCCTGCACGATCGGAAGAACAACTTTCGACGAAATGTGGATTTTCGTCCGCTGGCTGGTTAAACGCTCTTAATGTCATTTCATCAAAACTAAATATTTTATCAAAATTTATTACAATTTATTATCAATGGTAAGTATTATTGAAAAATCATTGACAATGTCATTTTTCCGATGAATCTAATTTTTATTTAATCCGTTTATCCAATTACACTACTTTTTCGAGCAGAAAACTAAATAAAATGAAAATGTATGTGAGTTGTAAGTACCCACTCGTGTAATCTAATGGCCTACTTTAACCGTTGCCAATGAATACGTTATCGTGGATTACGTTATGTCGGTAAGTGCTACCTACTTACTTCATGTAGAGTTACGGCTTTTACGGAAAATTTTCTTGGGAAAACGAGTGTTAAAATATTTCACAATGAAAAATTGTAACTAAAAATTGTATCTTCCTTTTTGCTATTTGAAGAATACGCACTTTTTGAGCTTTTACTAATTCCACAATTTTGACGATAATTTATTTCGCATCAGTGTCATCAATAATCTTGTTAAACATGACACATATAACTTTGCAGGCTTCCGTGGTCGTGGGGCAAGGATCTTGACTAGTGAACTGTGAGTTAAAATCCCGGCGTGCACAGATATATTTTATTTGATTGATTTGTGTTTCATAATGTAATCATTTAAAACAACATAAGGGGTGTTTGCGGCACGTTCCAGAGTAAAAGACACTCTCGGTGTCACCTTGATGTCAGACCACCATTCAGAATTGAAACTATGCTTGAAATGGCTTTATCCGTATTTGGTGACCAGTTCTGAATAGCTAGATACTTTCCTACCTTCCTCTTTCTTATTTCCTATGCCTCTCCAGCCGTTATTCTCTACTTTTCACAATTTAATCACTTAAAATAGCATGTGTTATATATGCGGCACAGAGTGGAAGATACTCTCAGTATCGCGTTAGTCTGAAACCACCATTCAGATTTAAAACGTTGCTTGAAATGGCTTTAGCCATGTTTGGTTACTAGTTCTGAATAGACAGGTACTTTCCCACCTTTCTCTTCCCCATTTCCTTTGCCTCCCCAGTTACCTTCGATCTTACAACGTACCCCAATTGGGGCTGCCAGAGTCTCACTGGTTCCAGACAGGAGCAGTTGAGATATTCTTATAAAAAAGGCCGCGAAAGAAGTAACGACTATCAATAGATCTTTTCTACACTAGCGGCGCTCGTCACCTATTGCAAAGTTTAATATATCGATCTGAAAGATTAAAATTTTTTTGAAAAGACATATTTTAGAGAAAATTTGAAAATTAGTCACATTTTTTTAAAATATTATTTTTGGTTCCGTGGCAACTCAACACAGCGCAACTTCAACACTCTTTTGAAAAGTGATATAAAGTCATTAGTGAAGAAAAAAAGCCCCCAACCTAAGCTAATGTAACGTATTTCACCTAGGTAGTAGAAACCATTGTGTCTTCCTTAGTATCATGGTTAGAAATATGATCTAAATAGAGAACACACCATGCATTATCTTCAAATCCATAAAAAATAACCACAAAATAATTAAAATACACACTTTTTGAAACCAAAATTTTCGACCGCTATTTATTAAAGTTTAGTAGAAAAAAAGATTAGTAATTTAAAAAAAAATCAGCGTGTGCAATTCACACGCAGTAGAAGTGAAACTAGAAAGTCGCTAGATGTAGCTTTCTTTTCTTTTGCCTGTATATTAATTTTAAAGTGGTTTGAAAATTGGATATTGATTTTATGAAAATAAAAATGTTTTTTTTTTGGATTTGGTGGGTTTCGAACCTTCGTTCGCTGGATGTCGGGCGCTTCATACTGCGGGGCTGTTGGGGGTCCGTGCATAGTCGTGAATTTACCGCATTATTTAGAACCGAGGACCGTCAAATAATAAATTTTTGTAACGCATTTCCGTTTCATCCGAGTTTCAAACCGCTAACGGTTTGCATTTCAAGTTTTAATATTAAAAAAAAAATGATATGTTTGCTTCTTATAGCAAAATTTGAAAGCGTATTTTATCACCTTTTAAAAACTTTTTTTGGTTTTTGGATACCTTAAGAAATATTCCATGTATTTGAATTTTATTAAAAAGCAGAAATAATCTGATAATTTGACAGAATAAGTTCGAGACCTGGGGGATTAAGTAATATTAACAATGTATTTTAATTGAAATATTATTCAAACAGAAAAATGCATTATCAAATTGAAACATTTTCCTTTTCGGAAATTTGGAAAATCGTAACGGGCACGCCCCAAAACAACGCCCATATTAAAATAATGTAAGCCAATATTATTTATTACGTTCAGGTTTACCAAGCTAATATCGCGTAATATGTAATATCACATGCTCGCTTGTTATTGCCAGTCCAGTGGTCCAATTTCAGTGAAGATAGCAGTTTGACCCTCATATTATTGTATCTCGGCCATTGGCGGATTTCTCTAATGAGCTGAAAGTATAAACTTAAATGAAGACAATATTAGCGAAACTCAATCGAAAAGCTGAAAATCAGTAAAAGATATCGACATCTTTCGGACTCGAACCCAAGACCTTCTACTTTCATGGCAACAGCTCTACCAACTGAGCTAAGGTGTCTATATCCAATTCGGTTCCTTTTAACTGTATCATCATCATCATCATCTGTGGCTCTACAACCCAGGTCGGGTCTTGGCCTCCAGCAGAGCCTGCCTCCATGACTGTCGGTGTTGTGCTGCGTTGCGCCAGTTTCGGATGCCGATGGTGGTTGCATCCTTCACCACTCCATCCAGCCATCGAAGCTTTGGTCTTCCAACTCTTCTCCGACCCCCAGGTGCACCATCCATAATTCGCTTTGGGATATCTCCTTCGCTCATTCTCTGGATATGTCCAGCCCACCTGAGTCTTCCAGTTTTGATTTCCTTGGAGATATTAGGGTCCTCGTAAAGATCGTATAGCTCCTGGTTGTATCTGATACGCCATTCTCCATTATCACAGACTGGGCCGTAAATCCTTCGCAGCACCTTCCTTTCAAAACTTTCTAGGGCTCCTTCATCGCCCTTACTGATTGTCCAGCATTCCGAACCATACATAAGAACAGGTCGTATAAGGGTCTTGTAAAGCAGGACTTTAGTTCTTCTGGTAAGGTGGCGAGATTTCATATGCTTCTGTAGCCCAAAGTAGTATCGATTTGCAGCTACTATTCTTCTTTTGATTTCGCTGGATACATTGTTGTCATTTGTCACCATAGTACCGAGATATACAAACTCGTTGACAGTTTCAAATGTATAATCATCTATCTGTATACTTGGTGGTTTCTGGCGACCATGTACGGGCATATATTTTGTCTTCCCCTCGTTGATGACCAATCCCATGTTCCTTGCCGACGTAGCTAAGCTTTTAAACGCCGATTTTAGTTCATATTCTGAGCGTGCGATGATATCTATATCGTCAGCATAAGCAAGGAGCTGAACAGACTTGTTAAAAATATGGCCTGTGGTTTGTATACCTGCATCATACTTCGACTAATAACTACCAACATTATCTTCATTTTCTTTTAACGCACATATTATTGGCTGCTTTCGCCGTGCGCTACGATTGTCCTAGTATTTTTTTTTTTTTGTTTTTTCCTTTCGTAAAAACAGTTATTTCAAGTTCATTTTAACATGAGAGTTTTCGCATTATAATAGATGCGTTTTTAATGTTATCCGCCTTTTTATTTATTGTTGTGGGAAAATGAAACTTGTAAATATGAAATTATATTTTTTTCATATTACACAATAATTATGTATGGCTTTCGTAAAATAACATTATATTGGTACACCAACGTTGAAGTGACATGACTCTATATAATCAGTGAAGGAGAAAATAGGCTCACAGAAAGTTAAAAAAAACTTTTAAAAAAAAAATTTTAAATCGTTTTAATATTGAACTCCCAATGATTTAGACCTCGAGCCACCACTGATCACGGGCGATATCTGATATGCCATCCACCGGTCTGTGGCGCAAAACTGAGCCACAATCGATACCACCAATTAACCTACATCAGTGATGGTCATCATCAGATTCTCCTTTAGCCGCCCCCAAACCAACATTAACGCTAAGTGAAAGACATCACGTGACAGATTGACCTAGTCATCGTAATTAGTTATATATTATAATAGCGGACTCGGCAAACGTTGTTCTGCCATATAAATTATTTCTAGTGAATATTTTGGTTGTTAAATAAAAAAATGAACGAATTCGATGAACGTAGCGCCATCTGTCATTCAACAACATAAATAATTTGTTTGAAATAAGAACGACGGTTAAATTTGTAAATTTGTAAAAAAAACTAAAATTGCCATTAAAAAATGCGAGGGTCGCGATTAAAAAATGGGAGGGTGAAAATTTGGGATTATAGGTATTTTTTGATACCAAATAAATAAAAATAAAAAAATTTAATGTTCAAAAAATAGAAATAAATCTGGATACTGACACCTTAATCACCTAGCGGTATTATAATAAATTTATTTATTTCATACAATTTTTTTTAGTTACAGATATTTGTTTTTTTTTGGCTACTACACTAGGCTAATGCCCGTGTTGTGGTAGTCGTACATTTAATATTTTAAATACTCTTTAATAAATACTATTTTATTAAAACAGATGATTAATATACTAAATAAAAATTAAGAAATACTATAAGAACTCAAGTGTTCTATACAAAAATATAAATAAAATCATATAGGTATATAAATTAAAATTAAAAAAAAAAAAAAATGAAGTGAAAAACTATGAGAGAAAAAAATAACATTTTAAAGAAAAATAGAAAAATAAAAATTTTGAAATATACTTTACGACCTATTCTCACACCTATCAAATACACATAAAAAAAATCATAAAAGTCGGTCGAGCCGTTTCGGAGGAGTGCAAATGTTCCGTAATTTAGAATTGATTCCGATAGGTAGAATTAAAACCTTTTTTTGTGATTACCACAAGAGTCCCAACTTCTCCCAAGCATCTCAAGCCAGTGAAACTATCACATCGCCAATTGCGGTATGTTGTGAGGCTGAAGGTGGTTTAATTTGGGAGGTGGGTATGGGTACCGCCCCCCAGGAACCATTATTGGAGAACCAACACCTTTGCCATATGTAACCTCAAGTGGTTCACCACGTTTGGTGACTTAACAGGGGTGTCCGGGTTCACGGGGTGAGGTTTTGGCGGCGGATGCGTCTGCCCACCAATCATGACATGCCGGATGGGTGGAGAATGGTTGAGGAAGTCCCATTGATTTCTCCAGCCGTACTCTCTCGGACCATCGCCTTGCACCGCAGTGGGAGGGATGGTTTCATACATCCGTCACTCCTGAACACAGTGACCCACAGATTCCTACCCACCCCTAATACCCTTTTCCTTCCCAGAACTTCCTCTCCTTCCTTTCATAAAAAGACCCTCCACACAGCATTCCCAAATATGACTTACACCAAAATATACATAAATATATTTTTCACCAAATTTAATGAATAAATTATTAAGATGCGATTATGGTCGAAAAATGGACCACTTTTATTTTTCTGCGATTGATTGCGGTCCCAAATTGGACCACATTTTCCTGCCATTTGTAAAACATTTATTGTAATTATTTAAAACATTTCCCCGACCAGCCATTTATTTTAAAACGAAGCTATTGAAAAGCTTTATCTATTATGAATTATGACCATAGAACTTCGACCAAGGATATCATACGTCAATGCCATAGAACGATGTTACCTAAATATAATTTTTTTTAAATATTTTTGTGTCGAATTTTTGGTCAGCTGTTTACGGTTAAAATTAAGTCTTTTTTCCAAAGATATGCACCTTTCATTATCAAGTATACCACAAACAACATACAGAAATCGAAAATATTCTATGTTGACTCGAATAAGTACCCCTCACGGCAATTTTAAAGTAACAACACTCAGGATTCGCGTGATTACAAACTTTACGATTTTTTTTTATTGTTTTTATTAATCCTACAAATATGATAAAAACGGTAAATTTCAGATTAATTCATTGGCTATAATATAAGAAATACAATACGTTTTTATGTTTCCATATGAAAATTCGAAGGTATAATTTTCAAATTTATTTATTTCGTGTGATTGCTCCAGTGAATAACATAGTATAAACTAGACCGAGCAAGGGCTCCTACGGAAATCATGGACGTTGGTTATCTTCTTTTCGCACATCTTGTTTGAAAACGTTTGACAAAAACAGAAGATACCAGAACGATGCCGTCACGTACGATCTCTAGCTGTGTCTAGTATACATAATGTATGATTGGTAATCAATTAGTAGTTCAAACACCGGCCAGGGATTTGCTAGTAACCTGGGTATCTGCGTAATATGTACATGAGGGGCGGGTCACTTTACAGACGGGGTCCAGGCTAATATTCAGTGAGTGGCGCGGCCACGTGACCCATTTCGGGTTAATTGCGACTCAAGGGCTCCGTAGCGTGCACGATTCACGAATCAGACTAATAAATTACTGTCTCACGATCTACCAAATAATTATTTACTGATTCTAATTGAAACCAAAACACATGATATCTTATAACATCCACCATAATATTACCAAAGTTAGAAAATTTGTAAATTGCAATATTTTAAACAAATTGATCATGTTACAAACACCGAAAGTTACATGTTGAACGAATTAACAATTTCTTTAACCTGTCTATCAAATTGACGACATCTGTTATCTTTCAAATTGGTCGGTATGATTTATATATACAGGGTGTTAAGGGACGTACTTGACTTACTTTAACCAGTGATTCCTGACATTATTTGGAGTAAAAAATGTAAATGAAATTTTGGTCTCCGGTGACTTTTTTTTTTTCTACAAAAACATAAAAAAATGATAATTGTTGAATAGTTGGAGGCGGGGCAAGGGGTTCTTCGGACACCCGGCTGAGTGACCAGTGACGACATGCAGAAGAATTTATTTTTTCTTTGATTTTGAAGAAAAAAATTTTGAAAAACAAAAAAAAGTCGTCAAAAAAAGTCACCGGAGACCAAAATTGCATTTTACTCCAAATAATGTCAGGTATCACTGGTTAAAGTATGTCAAGTACGTCCCTTAACACCCTGCATACCCACATTTCGGAGCATAAATATTCACTGTCTCAAATTTCCTGAAAGAATCCAATTCAAGCTCTGCTGGATGGTTTTTAAGTCCCTTAACAGAATGGCTTTGGATTTCTTATCGGAAATGTATATTTTATGTAAAAATCTGATTTTCGACAATCAACCCTCAAGTCAGCAGCATCATCAGAAGCGCACACCAGATACTAAGTTCGGTAAGCATGCTTTCGGAGTGTCATTACCAAAAGCCTGGAAAAACTGTCACATGATTTAAGAATTATAACACATATTCATGACGATTAAATTAATTGTACCTAATATTTTTAAATTACCTGCGTGGCAACTTTACCTTATCCCTGTCCTCCCCTTACCCGTCCCAATCCAAATACCTATTTCGCAGCCTACATATTTAAGTATAGTTATCATCGCATTTATTTTATTGTTGTGTTTTTATATTTAGGTTTATCATTTGTTGAATCTACACTTGTATTATAATTATTTTTTTTAAATTGCAGCTTTGTCCTGTTTTTTTTCTTTTCTTAAATATTCTAGTTTACATTCAGTTACTTTTATGTTTCTAAATACCTATCTGTAAACATCAATAATTGGTCTGTTTTTAGTCATCCTCTTATGTATATTATGTTTCTAAGGCCTAAACTACACGAGCGGTTCTCACGCCGCGGGAAACCGCTCGAGAAAGCTTGCGGCTCATATCAAACTACACGGGTGGCGGTTTCCCGTCAAACCAGACGAGCGGTTCTACCGCCGCGGGAAACCGCCCGATCCTTTACGCGCACGACCGATCAACAACGTTCTCTTGCACGAAATGATGCAATCGCGGGAAACCGCCCGTGTAGTTTGAACTTGGTTACCCGCGGCGGGAGACCCGCTGCATGTGGCGGGCGAATTTCTGCCGCCTGTGAATCGCGAGCTCCCGCGGCGGGAGAACCGCTCGTGTAGTTTGCGCCATACAACGCTCATCGTAAATTGTGTCTGCTGCGGTTTTCCGCGGCGGGAGAACCGCTCGTGTAGTTTAGGCCTAAGACTGTTTATGTTCCTTAAATAAATAAACATATCACAGACTCGACAGAATTTATAGCTAAACTTCAAAATCACATTTTCAGATAGTCGTAGTCTCAAAGTCAGAAACCTTTCACGTTCACAGCCCGCGACATTATAAATAACTAAAAAATGTAAATAACTAAATACGTAAGCAAAATAAAAATTTATAAGCTTTTAAGGTCATTTCACGTAAATTCTCCAGTTTTAAAAAGTCCTTAATTCTCTAGTCTTTTAAAATAAATACAAACCCTACTTTTCCCACTAATCTTCTTATTAATATATATTAGGAACAACAACAACAACAACAATACGGAGAGTACACGCATTATTTTTATCCTAACAAATTCGTCTATAGCAGTCACAAAAAGTATTCAAATCAAAGTGTTTCACTGAAATATATTAAATTAATACTGGATTAACGTTGACGAATCATCACAAAAGTAAATAGTGCATTTAAAGTGTTTAAAACAAGGATTAGTGCAATCAAGTGACAGTTGTTATAAGCCCCCCGCGCCCGCACCTACACCGCCGGCAGCCCCGCTACTTACACGTCTTACCTAAAATCCAGGGGTATACAACTGTTTAAAAAAAAAAAAAAAAAATTGTTAAAAAAATGGCTCTAAGTGACAAAGCCTCGCACTACATTACCAAAGTAAATGAGATAATCAGTGGATTGATTTCAATCGTTCATGACCCGAACAATAAATTCTCAAAAGAAAATATCGTTAAAATAATACCAAAAACTACCGAACTTATGGCTACGATAGGAGAATTAGTTGTTGATTTTGGCGTAATGCAAGGAGAATTGAATTCAATAAAAAATAATCCGCAAATCATGACTCCAATCAGGTCTAATCATCCGAATGACTTAAATATGTGTGAAATTGTTAGCGAAATGGAAGAGAGGGCGATCAGATCCAAAAATGTGATATTGTATAACGTGCCCGAGAGTCTGTCCGAAGAAAAGTCTGTCATCATTACGGAAGATAGAGTCAAAGTTTCTTCTGCTGTAAAAAACATCGATCCCTCACTAGATCTAACCAACGTCAAAGTATTTCGACTGGGTGCCAGGAAAATTGCTAACAAAAATCGACCTCTAAAACTAGAATTTACGGATAACATCGCACCACGAACAATCTTACGAAACAGCACCAAATTTATAGACGGCATCAAAGCGAGTAACGACTTAACCATCCTTCGACGGAATCAGCTGATAGAACTAAGAAAGCAATTATTGTACCGTCAAGAGAATGGTGAACCAAACCTAACAATAAAGTACATAAACTCCAAGCCAACTATTGTATCAACTCTACCAAAAAACGATACAACCAAAACAAATTGAAATGCTATTATCAAAATGTCAGAGGCATGAAAACTAAACTTAAGGACTTTAAAACACATGCCCCGACTCTGCATCATGACATCATCATTCTAACGGAAACCTGGCTGGAACCATCAATCAACTCTGCTGAGCTCGGTCTACCCCATCATCATATTTACCGATCTGACAGAAGTCAACATACCAGCTCTAAATCTAGAGGCGGCGGCGTCATGATAGCTGTCAACAAGGAACATCCCTCAAGACTTCTGAAAACCAAAAATTCTAATGTGGAACAAGTTTATATCTTAATGAACGGTAAAAATCAAAAAAATATCATAGGCTGTGTTTATATTCCGCCATCATCGGATATAAGTGTATACAAGAGTCATTTTGAGGATATTGAACAACTGTCATACAAATTTCCAAATAGTAAAATCACTATCATCGGTGACTATAATCTACCAAGAATCAATTGGGGCACCCGCGACAATTCCACAGTATCACAAAACTCTAGCTTATCTGAAATAGAAAAAGAAATAGTTGAATTATGCGATTTCCTTAACCTAGCTCAATTGAACAATGTAAAAAATGACAATAATAGATTACTAGATCTTGTTCTTTGTACCGATATAGCAACTGTGGTTGATAAGTCCCTCGAATCAGTTCTTGCTCCTGATTCTCACCACCCACCTTTAGACATTACTATATTATGTAACCCCATAAAATGCCAAATTAAAAACCGGACTCAATTTCTTAACTTTAATAAAGCCAATTACGTCGCAATACGCGATTACCTATATAACACTGACTGGTCTATACTAGAAGGAGATAATCTCGACGAAAATATTAACGCCTTTTATGAACATCTATATAAAGCCATAGAAAACTTTGTTCCAATAAGCTATAAATTTTCTTCAAATTTCCCTACCTGGTTTAGCAAGGACCTCATTAACACAGTAATCGAAAAGAAAAAAGCTCATAAAATTTACAAAGAAACAAAAAATCTTTCCGATTTTACAATTTTCAGCAAACTACGAAAAGACTGTAATAAACTATCAAACATTTGTTATAATAATTATATCAAGAATGTTGAATTTTCAATTGTTAACAATGTAAAACATTTCTTCAACTATTGTAAAACACAAAATAACAATAACTTTGGCATACCTGAAACAATGCACTACAAACTGAAAACTTCGTGTAAAATCAAAGAAACTGTCAATTTATTTGCAGACTTTTTTAAAGATGTGTATGAAACTGATATCCCTGATGAACACATTCCAAAATTTGAGTCAGATATAAATTTACAACTAAGTGAGATACATATTGAGATTAAAGAAATTGCGGCATGTATTAAACTACTGGAACCTAAATCTTGCTCAGGGCCAGACAAAATTCCCCCCATATTTCTTAAAAACTGTGCAGGCAGTGTCTCTTACCCACTGTACCTACTCTTTAATCAATCACTTTTAACGGGTATGTTCCCGCAAATATGGAAAAACAGCTTTCTTACTCCAATATTTAAAAACGGAGACAAGTCTTTAGTTGAAAATTACAGACCAATATGCATACAATCGTCGATACCGAAAATATTTGAAAAGTTAATACTTCAAAAAATATGTTCTTGTATAAAATTTAATATTTCATCATTTCAACACGGTTTTGTCTCTGGCCGATCTACCTTAACTAACCTTACACTGTACGAAAATTTCATCTCAGATGCCCTTGCTAATAGAGAACAAGTTGACTCGATTTATACGGATTTTAGTAAAGCCTTTGATAAGGTTTGCCATAAAATTCTTATAAATAAATTGTCTAAACTAGGAATAAGTGGTAAATTATTAAGTTGGATTAAGAATTACTTATCAAAACGTGTACTTACTGTCTGGATTAAAGAACACTTGTCTTACGAATTTGAAGCCACTAGCGGCGTGCCTCATGGTTCGCACCTTGGTCCAATATTATTTATACTATTTATAATGATGTCACTTCCATATTCTCTAATGTTAACATATTATTATTTGCCGATGATATGAAAATATATAAAATCAATACGTATGACTGTTTGTCCCTACAAACCAATTTTATTAAATTCGCAGAGTGGTGTACAATTAACAAACTTACACTTAACATTAAAAATGTCAAATCATGAGTTTCTTTAGAATTAAAAACCCTATCAAATATAACTATTCACTTAACAATCACATTTTATTGTCAGTACCTGTAATAAGGGACCTCGGAATAACCTTCGACACTAAACTAATATTTACCAACCATATTGATATCGTAACTAATAAAGCTATGAAAATGCTGGGTTTTATTCTAAGGTTTTGTAAGGATTTCAAAAATATCCACACATTTAAAATACTATACACAACTCTGGTTAGGAGTGATTTGGAATATAATTCCCCCATATGGAATCCTTTCTACAAAAGCCACGCAAACTCCATTGAAAGAATCCAACGCAAATTTCTGAGATCAATTAATTTTAAATTAGGAATTCCCGCGGATGATATAAACTATAATTCTCTTTTACAAAAAATGCGACTCTTATCGTTGAAAGATTTTTATTTAAAATACAGAATAACTGGTTTGACTCCCTTGAATTGGTATCGTTAATAAATTATCATGTACCTTGCAGACCAACTCGATTCAAAACACCTTTTCACTGCAACAATAATAACACCAATGCAGGACAAAATTCAATCATAAATCGCCTGCATCTTTAGGCAATGCATACGCTAATATCGATCACGCCGCCGGTAACCTGGCCTCATACAAAAGATGCATCAAACTAAATTTGTCTGCTAGAACCACGTAAACACAATACATCAGGTAAACATAATATGCCTACCAAATTAATGAATACCCTAGAAATCACAGGTACCTACTTGTAAAATTTATCATATCGGCGTCGTTGACATCAAGTTGACATAATCCATGATACCTACCTATTAATTATTTCACTTTTTATAAAAAAAAAAATTCTTGCTTCTAAGAGGATTTCTTACTTTTATAACTTTTTATATTTTATAACTTTAAATATTTATTAATTTTTATAATTTATATTTAAAACTTTCTACCTTTCAAAGATATCTTATATTTCTAAAATTAATGAATACCTTAGAAATCACAGGTACTAACCTACTTGTAAAATTAATCATATCGGTTCACATATACTTGGTCAAAGGTTCACATCGTTGACATCAAGTTGACATAATCCATGATATCTACCTATTAATTATTTTTACTTTTTATAATTTTTTGTTCTTGCTCCTAAAAGGATTTCTTACTTTTATAACTTTTTGTATTTTATAACTTTTTATATTTATTAATTTTTATAATTTATATATAAAACTTTGTACCTTTTAAGGATATCTATATTTCTATATTTTACTTTTTACTATAATATTTTTAACTTTTAACTTTTGTTTTTACTCTTTTCTTAAAACTTTATACTTTGTACTCTTTTCTTTATATTTTATACCTACTATACTTTATATATACATGTATGTTAATGGCACATGTTGTGCCGTGTATTTCAAAATAAATAAATAAATAAATAATGTAATATCAATAGTAATGTAGGTAAAATAGCAAAAACTTAAAATGGTGAAGTGTCCAGTGTTTTTGATATATTGATCTCTGTTTATTATAAAAGTTTTCAGTTTATATTTTTCACGAGAAGGGCAATCTACAAATTACCCTTTTATTATTTTAATTTTTTTACATTTCTCATTTTCTATCTCACGTATCTATTGTAAATTTGTAATCTTCTCTGTAATATTACATTAGTGCATGGCCGTTTTATAGAGACCACGAAAGATAAATAAATAAGATAAGCAGTATCCCGACAGGATTTTTTTTAATGTGAATACCTCACAAGAGTCCCAACTCGTCCGGTCAGGATTCAGTGAGACCACGGCATCCCCAATTTTGGTATGTATGTTGTAAGGCTGAAGGTAAGTGAGGAGGGGAAGGAGATGCGGAAAGAGAGGAGGTATCTGGTTCAGATTTAGTCATCAAATACGGCTAAAGTCATTTAGAGTAACGTTTCAATTCTGAATGGTGGTCCTTACACCAGAGCGATTCTGAGAGAGTCTTCCACTGTGGAACGCGCCGCAAAAGCAATTATTTTAAATTGTCAAATTGTGAAATAACACAAACCAATCAAATAAAATTTACTTGTGCACGCCGCGTTTTGAACCCACGACTCCGGATCGCTAGTAGAGAGCCTTACCCTCGATCACGAGGACGTCCAGGGAGGGAGGAGGATATTTATTATCCACTGTTGAATGCATATGTAAAATTTGCGTAGACTTGGCTCCAATTAACTATTGTCGACTTTTTTTACATGAGCTCCACACAGAAGGCCCTGAGGAAAATAATTTCCCTCAGGGCCTATGTCATCTTTGGGGATGCTGTGTGGAGGATTTTTTAATTAAAGGAAGGAGAGGAGAGTTCTGGGAAGGAAAAGGGTTTAAGGGGTGGGTAGGAATCTGGGGTTCAGTGTGTCCTGATCATCCGCCTCCAATACCTAGACAAACCTCGCCCCATGAACCCCGGCACCCCTGCTAAATCACCAAACGTAGCGAACCACTTGGGGTGACCTATGGCAGAGGTATTGGTTATCCAATAAAGGTTCCCGGGGTAGCGGTACCCATTCCCGCCTCCCAAATTGAAAATCGCGTAAAAAAATTA
Source organism: Limnephilus marmoratus (assembly GCA_917880885.1). Taxonomy (NCBI): domain Eukaryota; kingdom Metazoa; phylum Arthropoda; class Insecta; order Trichoptera; family Limnephilidae; genus Limnephilus; species Limnephilus marmoratus. Next base: position 27,055,092 of record OU862931.1, on the reverse strand, counting down.
AAAATAAGTTTTAATGAATTAATCGACTGCTCAATTTAAAAAAAATTGGATTCACTTTGTATCGTAGATTCACCCGCTTGTTATAAGTCACTTCTTTTCTGATTGGTCCCTAATAAGTGATATTGATTGTGGATTTTGGTGAATTTTACGAAAATTGTTATACAGCTTTAGTAAGCAATATAATTGGGTATAATAGTGAAGTAAATATTTTCGAACGAAATCAGGAGATTTCTGGACAACCCACCGTATGAAACCAGAAACAGTAATTTGCTAAATAGCCACGGCGTCGAAATGGCCTCATAAATATTGACCAACTAATAAACTAGGTAGATATTTGTTTAAGCAGCCATCAGTTATCACGTTGCATCGCATTAGTACAGCTTTTGTGCTATTTCACCATGATAAAAGTAACATTATGTAGTGTATACGAATATGTAGTATCAATATTTTTCATTAGATGTCGTTAGTATTGGTAGTTTTTTGAGGTTTGTTTTGAGGTGTCTTGAAAGTAAAGTCGTATTAGATGAGAGTCAACTGTCGCCCTTTCGGGTCTAACACTCAGGGGTGTAACGCAAATAGCCGAAGATTTCCGATCGACAGGTAAGAACTTTCGGTGACCAGTTCTCCTGCCGCAGAAAAATACTGAGTATCAATTAGAACGGACGTTAAGTCCAGTTAAACATTCTTTGAAAACAACAGAACACCACACGTTACAACATGTGCCTGGCATCATCTACAAATGATACGAAGCGGTAAACGTATAAATTGAAACTTGGACCACTAAACATGAACAAAACAATGGGCATTCTTGTTATTTGCGTTCAAGTAGTTTTCTTCTTCTTGGTACGGTGGGTGAACAGTTGTAGAGGGCAAAGTGGAATGATGGATGATGAGGTTATTCAGAAAGTCAATGGCATCGAAAGTTACTCGGTCTGGTTCAGCACAGATGTACCGCACGGTAACTGATGAAGAGAACAGTCTTCTACGATGTGTTCAATGTCCACTTGTCCACAGATGTCCACTTTCACACACTTTAAATTCCTTTAGACCATGTCAATGCCTCATATGTTATGCACAAAGACCATGACTGCACCGGTGGGGTATAGTGATGTCCACAATAAGCCGCATTAAACAACAAATTTCTAGTAAAAGATAAACCCATTTTTAATCGCGCTTAGTTCAATTCATCATAATTTTTTACATAATCTCTCACAGGAAATAGGAAGTCCTGAGGAAAATAATTAGCCGTATATGTATATATATACATCAAATACATCATATATCGAGGACTGCTGTGTGAAAGGGTATTTTTAAGGAATAAAATGAGTGGTTCTGTGAAGGAAAAACTAATGAGGGGTGGATAGGAATCCGAAGATCAGCATGTCCAGGAGTCACGAACTTAAGAATCCATTTCTCTGATTGCGTGCAAGACGAAGGGTCAAAGATTCGGCTGTCTCCTTCAATCGGCCTCTCCAGATCCAAGATGCGACCTGGGGGCCAAGTCTCTATCTTTTATTGTTTACTAACAGCCTGTTACTTAACATTAATTACGTCACAAACACGTATTTTGACCTTAACGCTATTTTTTGTAGTCTCTATTAATTTCGTAATGCGGAATTTTGTGACGTAATTAATGTTAAGTAACAGGCTGTTAGTAAACAATAAAAGATAGAGACTTGGCCCCCTGGACAGATGTCATCGCACGAACCCGGGCACCCCTGCAAAGTTACCGAGCGTTGCTAACCGCTTGGGTTATAATCTTCAATAATACTATAATGTGACACATGTTTGTGTCTTACATTCGACGGTAATCATTTTCATTCTATCCGAGTATCGCTCTGCATTGCTCCAGAACTTAGTGTTCTGTAATTTGTAGCAACACTAACAGATTCTCCAAACACTTTGTCTGAAGATCACTTTTAGGAATGAATATCAGGTTCTTACATATGAAATTGGCGTTTTGCCGTACTTGCAACTTCGATCTCAAATATCTTCTCTTTGGTTAGAATTCCAAATTCAAATATATATAGCTATTTACTCATGTATTTGTGTTACGAAAATTATAATTATTCATTTGTTTTTTCCTTAATTGTTTTTTTTTCTTTGCGTCACTTAGTTTTATAAAATGGAAAACTTGAAAAATCGCGTTATTTACTAGTACGAGTTCCACCGTAGCACCAGTGCTGCAGAAACGGCTCGAAGGATTAATGATGTGTATGGTGACGTTGCCGCAAAAGTAAACAGTGCGTTTTTGGTTCCAACGTTTTCGTTCTGGAAATTTCGACCTGTAGATCAAGCCCCGTGGACGGCCGGAGACCAAACAAAGTTGATAATGAAGAATTGAATTCTATTGTTGAAGCGGATCCATCGCAAACCACGTCCGAGTTAGCTGCAGGCTGCGGTGTTAGTGATAAAAGTGTTTTAATCCACTTGAAGCAAATTGGGAAGGTGAAAAAGCTTGAAAGGTGGGTACCTCACGAATTGAGTGAAGCAAATCAACAAACGTGCGTTGACCGCTAGACCACACACTGCACAACAGACGGCTACCAAATTAGAGGAGCTTCAATTGAAATGTCTAAGACATCCACCGTACTCTCCGAACCTTGCCCTAACAGATTACCGTTTTTTTTTCGAAATTTGGATAACTTCTTGCAAGGGAAAAAATTCAACTCCGATGGGGCTGTCCAAACCGCCTTCAAAGATTTTATTGATTCCCGTCCGAATGGTTTTTTTTTAGTAAAGGGGTCGATGAACTACCTATGAGATGGCAAAAGTGCATAGATAGCAATGGTACATACTTTGATTAATTAAATATATTATATTTTAAAAAAATCGACTTTATGTTCCTTCCATACAAAACGCCAATTTCATATGTAAGATTCTTGATCGTTTATCTGGTTTTATTAATACTTCGGGTATACAATTTGGGCCTCGTTAGTCGTCCCAACTTGGAGCTTGCTAAATTGGTTCTAAATGAGAGTATTACAGACCTCACCCTCTCTCAGCTCCCCGTCCCTCTGTTGGACAACTTAGATACACAACATTATGTAACTTTTTTTAAATTCTTTTGATGGTATTCTTTCTTTACCCCGCCGTGGAAAGTGGAAAAAGGAAAGGAACAAGGCGAGGCGGGACAAGAGAATCCTGTACACTCCCTCAGATAGTCTCGCTGAGAGTATGTAGGTGTAGAGTTACATTACTGTTAGATCTCGCGTATTGTTAGTGAATGCACATCTCTACCCACTGCAACCTTTCACTTCGAACACTAGGTACAATCTATGACAGGCACGGAGAACCTATGGCGGGTAAAGATCAGCATTATTTGTATATTATCGATTAATATTTGTTTTATTAATTAAACGACTTCGAAAAGGAGGAGGTTCTCAATTCGACTGTATTTTTTTTTTTTTTTTATGTTTGTTACCTCAGAACTTTCGACTGGGTGAACCGATATTGATGATTCTTTTTTTATTTGAAAGCTGGTGCTTCCCGTGTGGTCCCATTTTAATTTGGTCCAGTTCTGACAACGGCATCCATGAGAAAATCATATAAGTCTTAAATTTGCATCAAGTATGTGAGCGACAAATGGACGAATAACTCAATATCACGCCAACCGATTTCGATGATTCTTTTTTTATTGGAAAGAATGTACTTCAAGGGTAGTTTGATGAGAGTTTGGTTAGGTTCTGATTATGGGATCCACGACAAAGTAACGGAACTCTCCAATTCTGAAGAACAAATTTACGATACTCGGCCGAATCTTAATCGAATTAGTTAGTGTACTTCAGATTCACTAAAAATCAAAAAATAAACAAAAATTTTAACAAAACATAAAAACGACTTCAAAAAATGCACTAAAAAGTAAAAAAAATAATTTCGTATTCTTCTACAACTTTATAATCAACTTACCTTTTCTACTCATCAGTATGTAGGTACGATTGTTATTTTTGGAGTCGGTGTCAACCAAGGTACCCGCGGCCCGGCGTGTTCACTTGACAGCTCCTCTCCCGCCGACACCAACTCCAAAAATAACAATCGTACGTACATATTGATGAGTAGAAAAGGTAAGTTGATTATAAACTTATAGAAGAATACGAAATTATTTTTTTTACTTTTTAGTGCATTTTTTGAAGTCGTTTTTTTGTTTTGTTAAAATTTTTGTTTATTTTATATTACAATTGTCTAGCTTTTCAGCTTTCTGCTAGTGGACCAAGCGTTGTGGAACTTTGGTCACAATTGCAAAACTTGAAGATAACCATAGATCACATGAAAGCATCTTTAATTTGTCTTTGCCGTTATCAACGAATCATCAAAAATTCACATGAATTTAACAACACCAAACTATTAACACTGTTGTTATGTAGGTAAATATAAATGGTATGTAGATATCACTTTTTATATTGCGAGAACAATTAATAAAAAACGTCAATTTTTGCGGTTATTTTTTGGGAATTCTTACTTTTTTATTGTATAATCGAAATAAAATATTATATCGAGATATGAGTCGTTCAATTTCTATATCCGCTATATCAACTTTCACTGATTCGGAGAAAACCGCAAAAAACTGTCACATCTCTAGCGTAAATAAAAAATTACTTTTTATTTTTTAATATAATGAATTGCAGTAATATATGTACATTCGAAAAGTGTTCATTATTCAATGTAGCTATAGAAATATTTAAGTAATTTGGATAAATAAAATGGATATAGCGGATTTTGATACTCACTTCGTGATTTGTATGGAATATGGAGGCTTTTAAAACTCAACTGACCTGAGGGGCGTATTTTTACACCCGCCATCTTCGCAGATTAACTGCTCGTGATTGGTTGAATTCCGATATAGCGGGTTTTGATAGTAACTTCTTGAATGATACAGCGGGTTTTGTTTCTCATTCGCAGTTTTAACATAGTTTTTGGTCGTGATAAGGGAGGTTTTGAAACTCAATTTTAGATTAGTCTTGTTCCTCGCAAAAATGTGAATAAGATGTCATACTCAGATCATTTTGTCAAAAAATCTGATATAGCGGGTATTGAAATTATAGGACTCATATAATTTATAAATTGCACGTTTCGAATAAAAAAATCTGAAAGGTAATTTTATTCAGTTTCTAAAATGGTATTAGTTTTTACAATATCTTAAAAAATTAGAAATATAAAGCACATTTAAAATTCCTTGGAAATATTCAAAAAAGGTCCAAAACTTTGGCTTACGAAGGAGGTAGCGCAACACGACATCATACCCTAAAAAATAAATAATGAAAATTCTGGAAAAAGATTACAAAGTTTATACAACAAATAAACTATTTCTCTGTATAAATACGTGCAATGTGCATAATTTTAATTGTTAAATATCGGTTTATTTTTTTTTAGTTTATTAGTGACGTTTTCACGTAAACGGTTGTTTATCAATTGAATAAAATTTATATCATGGTTTTTATTAGTAAGACCGTCAGTATCTACCATTCTAGTGTTGTATAGCTGGCAACACGCTGAATAAATGACGTGCCTAATTACCCTAATCAGTCACAAAGCAGTGAGCTCATTGCCAGAGAAGTATAACGCCATTCTCGTTCAGCATTATACATTAAAACCGTTGTAACATTTCTTCACAAGAATTTGTTCCCATTAAGTCTGCTGCCTACGAATCCGTACTGAGATGATTGAACTCATCTTGCCTCTTATTATGCAACGAACTTTATTGCCCACTAACTCATCTTTTGCTGATAATGATTGACTTCCCAACAATTACTGCAACGAACTTTGTAAGATAGTGAATGGATACTTAAGTGGCTTAATCAAACATTTACGAGATATTGAAATCTTCCCATTCACCTACTTTGATAACAAAATGCACTGAATTTGAAAACATGCTGATTGATAAAGCGGTTGAAATGTACCTACGTATTTTAAAATGTAGAAAGTGTTGGTTTTGTCGATTTACTCGGTCGCAAAGTCTCGGAAAGCGTTTACCAGAGGTGGGCGTTTTTGTTCTTTTTAAAACACTAAAACGATTTTTTTTTTTATAAAACGCCCACTGTTTTCCCAAACTGTTATAAAAGGGCTGTTTTGATGCAATTTGTGTAAAATAAATGTGTGGATTGTAGTACGCTTTTTTCCAACAGTTCGCGTTTTAAACAAAAATTACATTTTTGTATTTTGAAAAAGTACTTAAATGTCCTGTAATGAACGCTTGCCGAGGCTTGACAAGATATTTAGATCCAACCGTCTATATCTTTGAATGTATTATTTTTTTTTAAGTTATACATCAATATATGTTACACAGATTACAAATGTAAAACACATAAAGATACAGTGAATGAGACGTGATGAAAGAAATATACACTAAAAATTACTAGTGGGAAAAAAATGGGAGAAGTAAGTACATAACATATTATGTATATTGAAATAAACAATGCTAAAGAAAACAATACCAAATAAACATACAAGAGGTGACGTTATTGTGTTATGTTACATTGGTGCAACTATTAGTTCTGTAAACAGTAAACCTCACGTACAAAAAAGATAACAAAAGAAAATAATGTACATTATAAACAGTGGGCAATATTTAAAGAACAGAAATGTATTGTTATAAGTCAAGGTTTCTCATAACCCGCCTTACTAGGCTAGCTTTCGTTGAGCAGCCATTTTGCTAGTTAATTTGTAATTCCTACGAACCTCCTGCAGTATCAAAATATTTTCAGTCAGCAGTTTGGTTGCATTAATAACTTCGAGTTAGGATGAGTACACATGTAATTTCATCATTTCAATTTTTTTTCTTTGGAATTGTTTTGTGAATCACAGTTTTTTATTCTGTCTTGTCGCAAGGTACCTTTGTTGACCAAAGGTGATCTGAGTGATAGGAATTCGTAGTAGGATTTTATTGTTTCGAGTTCAGCGAGTATTTAATGTTTTTTCGTAGTATTTATGTACGTTTGTTTACGGATGAGAGAATTTTTTGCGTGTATCTACCGAAAGTCAAATACTTTCATAATATTAAAAATTATAAGTTGTAAGTTCGATGTCATGTAATTATAAGTATTTATCTACTATCAAACTATTTTACTATTTTGATAATTGGTTTCATAGTGCTTTCACACAAACGAAGTATTGAAATCCGTAAGTCTAGATCGCACAGTTTACACCCGCGCTGTGCAAGCGGGTTCCCCACAAATCGTCGGACCATCCCAATGTAAAATGTTAAAAACAAAACAAAATTTGACTTATTTGAAGAATGGAGTATCACTTGGAAACTGAGTTATAAGTTATTCTGAAGATTAGATTAGTAAAATATAATTAGAAAAAATATTTTTAGGAAAACATTTTTTTAAGATAATCTCTGGAACTATACATAATCCACCTATTTTGAAAGAAATTAACTTATATGTCCCAGACAAGTATACTCGTGGAAGGTCCCATACCCTTTTTTATGCTCCAAAAGCGAGGACTTCTGCCTATCAGAACGCGCCAGTCAACAGAGCGACTGAACTGCTCAACGAGTCTGCATTGACCATTGACATTTTTAACGTAACCTACAGGCAGTTTAACAATTATCTTTGAGTAAAAAGTAATGAAACTGATCTTTTTATGTGTTTTGCTATACCTTTTGTCTAATTTGTAATCTTCTCCATAATGTATTGGTGATAATGTATTGGTGAATAACCGTTTTACGGAGAATATGAAAAATAAATAAATAAATAATAATAAATTAGTCGGAAACTTTTTTTTTTTGAGATTATCTTTAACATATTTTTTGTCATTGTTTATTAATTGGATTTTATCGTTAATTTTTCTAATTTCATCCGGTAGTCAGTTAAAAAAGAGTCTTCCTTGATAAGTATAATAATTTTGTGCGAAGGAAGTGTTTAATTTTGGGCATGAAAAAATATAAATGAAACAATTTAACTTTGTTTGAAACGCTTATATAATGAGTAAATCCGACCGGTTTCGGAACAACCGTTCCTTCTTCAGGGAAAGCGTGTACTAATTTGACAGTTTCAAAATATGGGTGGGAACAATGTTTTATTATGGTAGGGGTGGAGCCGTTGCTAGATATTAATGTAGAGTGGGTGGGTAGGTATTAAAAAGAAGGAACAGTTGTTCCGAAACCGGTCGGATGTACTCATTATATAAATGATTCAAACTAAGTTAAATTGTTTCATTTATCTATAATGGATAACCACAAAGTTATAGCTACATTCAAAAGTATGAAAAAATATGTTTATGTCTAGTACGGTTTTCAGATATAAATTTATACTTTTCTCTTTCTTTTTCTTTTTCTTATGTTTGAGTCTGTAATTGGAGGTAGCCTAAGGATTATTTTTATAATAGTTTTTTTTTCAATTTTCAATTCACCCTAAAAAGAGTGCTTTGAAAATAGTTTTCAGTGCCTTTACGGGTTATCTGCAGATGCAGCACACAATCTTCCCATGCTATGCTACCGTACTCAACAATAGATTGACAGACTGCGAAATAAATCATTTTTATGTGTTGTAAGTCGAGAAAGTATCGTATCGTTCTGAAAAGTGCATGTTTTTTCAAGTGTGAAGATTCCATTTGAGATATGGTTCAATGGTGAGGCCGAGGTAGTTCATCTGAGTAGTGCGCTCAATGTATGAATGCTGACAACATTCATCGGAATTCAAACATGTGTTTTTTATTTATTTATTTTTATTTATTTCATTATTTTCATATTAAATTTGGTTATAATAATGACGTATTGCCCATCTCACTAGGTGTGAAACGCCTGTGTTGAGATGGCAATTTACAGAGTGGTTATCTAAGATTTTCTTTAAGTAATATTATGAAAATGAGAGGTTGATATAAAATCTTTTTTCATTAGATAAACAATTCAAGTATGTTACATATATATATATATAGAAGATTGCAATAGGTACATGGTTACATATATACACACAGTAGGTGTAAAGGTAAGTATGTTATTAAATACTTGTGATAGATATGTTTATTTAAGGTGATCAATGATTTTACTTTTAAATGCACTTTTGGTTTGCATGTTTCTAATTTCAGGAGGTAGAGAATTGAACAGCTTTGTTGCATTATATTTAAAACTTCTTTGCCTATAAGAAGTTTAACAAACTGGGATGTTAAAAGATTTTACGTTTGACTCTCTTAAGGCTCTTGTGCTTATTCGTTCTTCAAACATGTATGTATTTTTAAATTGATGAAGCAGGATATTTTTTTAATACAATTTTTGCAGGTTAGGAACATTTAATGTCTTAAAAATAAAATCAGTGCTCGTTCTCAACGGGACTTTAAGAATAACCTTCAAAATTAGTTTTTGAATCTTTACTAAAGGCTCCAGGCAAGTATTTGTAGCACTTCCCCAGCTGATAATACCATATTGAAGTGATGATTATATAAGAGCACAATAAACTTATATCAGTTGTTTTTTATTTAATATATCTCTAACATTCTTAAAGAATAGACGAGTTTCCTCAGTTTTGTCGTTAGGTTTGTAACATGTACGTTCCATTTAAGAAGATCATCTATTTGAATACCAAGAAATTTAATACTGTCAACTCTACTTATAGAAGGACAGGTGCATGGAGTTAATAGGGGGTTACAGCTGTGGAGTTTAAGGCTTTATTGTGAAGTGTGTATTCTCAGAGGCGGATTTGCCCTTAGGCCTATGTAGGCCCGGGCCTAGGGCGGCCAGATATTAGGGGCGGCCAATCGTGACAAAAAAGTCACAGACGATAACAAGAAATTACTTCCTAAGTATCTAAATATTCTACGTACGAAAACGTCATTGCAAGGGTCTCGCGCTCGTGCTCGGAAGTTTCATAAGAGCGTGTTCACACACAGCTATAATATGCGTGGGATGGCGTATTTCGGCCTATCGCTCGCCGTACATTCCCAATTGGAATATATGGCTAGCGACATGCAAGAGCGTGTTCACACACAGCACACAGCGCGCCCCCACGCCCCGCAGCCGCTCTCGCCACACCTATCATGCTCCGTCGCTCGCCCGCTCGCGTATTTCCAATCCCTACCGCGATTCAGTTGCGCTAGTGACTGAACCGCGTTAGGTATTGTTATGCATAAGAGCGTGTTCATACACAGAGCTATAATATGCGTGGGATGGATTATTTCAGCTTATCGCTCGCCATACTTTCCAATTTGGAATGTACGGCGAGCGATATGCCGAAATACGCCATCCCACGCATATTATAGCTCTGTGTGAACACGCTCTTAATCACCTTACAAAAGCTATAATAAATAAATAAATTAGAGATTATAAAATAATACAATAATAAGATCTTATTTATGCCAATTATGAACTTTCCCCTGATGATAGTGAATAATAAAGTGTGACATTATAAAGGTATTTTCTTTAAAAATATATATATTTTTAGAAAAATGAAATAATTTAACTTTGTATAAACCACTTATTTGATGCGCAAATCCGACCGGTTTCGGAACAAACGTTCCTTCGTCAGGGAAAGCTTATACTTAATATAAGCTTTCCCTGACGAAGGAACGTTTGTTCCGAAACCGGTCGGATTTGCGCATCAAATAAGTGGTTTATACAAAGTTAAATTATTTCATTTTTCTATAATGGATAACCACAAAGTAATAGCTACATTCAAAAATATATATATTTTTAGTTAAAATCTATGAAAAAGGGGGGGGGGGAGGAGAAACGTAGGAATAGGATTAAGAGGCAAAGGATTTTTATTTATTTTTAGCATTGTTCTAAAGTAGCCTACGGAGTTCGGATTTGTGACATCTATGGTCAAAATAGATAAAGCATTGCAATAGCTCCGTGTTAAAATAAACGGCTGGCCAAGAAAATGTTTATATAATTACAATAAATGTTTTACAAATGGTAGGAAATGTGGTCCATTTTTGGACCGAAATCAATCGCAGAAAAATAAAAGTGGCCCGTTGTCCATTTTTCGACCGAAATCGTTCCAGAGGAACAAACCCTATCGCGACTGAAACGCGGTAGGGATTGGAAATACGCCCCCGCTCGCGACAGGCGACAGCGTGCGTGGTCAGTGTGCCAGTGTGCGTACAGCAATTGCAGCGAGTTGACGAGCGTTTTTCTAATTTCTTGAAGGTATTTGCGACGCGACGTGTATGTACTGCAATCAGTGGCGTAGCTAGCATGGGTGGCACCCGGGCGGAAAACGCGGTGTCACCCCCCCCATAATTTTTTTTTTGAGAAATTCAAAACACAAATTTTGACTTCCTAAAATATAAAAAACATTTCTAGCTAGTCAAATATGTAAAAAAAAAATTGTTATCCTCAAAATTAAAAACACTAACAGAATAACAGTTTTTTCAACAATCGATAGGTAATAATTTCCTTCGCACTTGCAGGGAACTTTGGGAACTTTCCCGTCAATCACCATGTACGAAAGAAATGAGAATGACACAGGGAAAAAGCAAGGTATATTTTACGGGAATCCCCAATAAATCAATTGTAAGAGCTAGGAACGAAAATAAAATAACAGAATTTTTGGGGAATGCTGACCGACCAAGCCATACAGCTACAAATAAATAACAGAGTTCCGTGTGGAGTCTTCAATTCTTATATGCTGCAAAAATCTGAAAAAAAAAATCATTCGCTGTCATGAAAACATAATAACCAATACTTAGGTTAAAACCAGTTTTGTGTTCAGAGTGTAACGATAAAATTTCAACCGTGAAATCTCTGATGTTGAGTTTTTTACCAAAGTTTTATTAAAAACCTTGAAGAGATGCTCATTTTTTTTATTTTAACTTTTTTATATATATATATATATATATATATATATATATATATATATATATATATATATATATATAATACCTGATGTTGATTTTCTACCAAAGTTTAATTAATAAGTCTTAAAGAGTTGCTCAATTTTTGTTTTTAGTTCAGTTTTTTTTTTTTATGTTAGATTATACTTTACGTACATTTTTTTACCAAAGTTTTAATTTGTATTTTAAGTTTAGTTTTTATATTCGAATATGTACCTTAAGTTGATTTTTATTTAAAAGAGGTGCTGATTTCTTTTATTTGTTTGGAGACTTAATAATAACTTTTTATCCATGGCTGTATTATGTATGTAAATAATCTCCGATGTTGAGTTTTTTACTAAAGTTCTATTAATAAGCCTTGAAAAGATGCTCAATTTTTTATTTTAACTTTTTTAAACTTTTTTTAAATATGTATTTTTTTTTTTTTTACAGTTTTTTAGAGAAAATGTCTCCTTACTGGGGTACCCCGTTATAAGGACACATTGTACAAGTTTTATTATTTGAATTATAAGTAAATACCTAATCTATGTTAGAATATTGCCAAGTAAAATTATGAAGTTAGATCTAAAAGAAAGTACAAAACAAGCATTATTCTTTGTTGGGTTGCAAAATTGAATCTATTTTCTTCCTCCCCATGTCCATAATCCATATTTTTATGCTTCTTTTGAAGGCGGTTATTTTTTTTATGGTTTTCATTGCAAGAGGGAGTAAATTAAATAATTTTACAGAGAAGTATTCCATATTTCTTTGTCCAAAAGTCGTTTTAGTTGTAGGTTGGTAGAATGTATGTTGTAATGTAGATCTTGTGAATCGGCCCGAGTTTGTCTGTGTAGTTATCCTGATTTTTGAATGCGTACATTTGAATATCTTATAAAAACATAGTCTGTAGGGGTTCTGATGGGTACGCTAAGTATAATTTTCAGAATTGCCCTTTGTGCTATGAGGACTGGTTTTATAGTGGAATCGCATGAGCTTCCCCATATATAATACCCGATGTTGATTTTCTACCAAAGTTTTATTAATAAGTCTTAAAGAGTTGCTCAATTATTGTTTTGAGTTCAGTTTTTTTTATGTTAGATAATGCTTTACGTAAATTTTTTTTACCAAAGTTTTAATTTGTATTTTAAGTTTAGTTTTTATATTCGAATATGTACCTTAAGTTGATTTTTATTTAAAAGAGGTGCTGATTTCTTTTATTAGTTTGGAGACTAACTATAACTTTTTATCCATGACTGTATATGGTATGGTTGGTATGTATGCAGTTTGTTACTTAATAGATTTCACAAAAAATAAAGGTATGTTTTATAATCATTAACTTTTTTTCTTTTAAAATACCTAACTAGTAATTTTGTAATATTTTTTCTATTGCCCGTCCAGCCAACATTTTTAGTTGGATTTCGACTCTAAAACCCCAACTTCGTCTGTAACCCCAGAAATGTCTATAGAAGATAAGCCCGTATCTGGCAACCCTAATTGTAACTGTGAAACACTTATATATTATTGTATGAGAATTTCCAGCCTTTCCGGCTGGAAAGGTCAAAATCTGAAACTAGTTAAATAAATTAAACCTAAAACTGTTTTAAATGTTTTATTCAAATCCTTGAAACCTTAGAAAGTATTACAAACTAGCAGCTATTTTATTATAGTTAACTAAATTTCTGAATCGATTTCGATAAAAGTTGTCAATAAAGTAAATTCATTATGTAGTCTATAGTCTATATCAGGGGTCTCCAAACAGCGGCCCACCAATGTCATCAAAAAAAAAAAAAAAACTTTATAATTATAGACTTTTTAATTATTATTGGTGCATGATGTGAACATTCGTTATTGGGTTTATAACCTAATTATTGTAATTTGTGATTTTTTAATGCATGTAAAGTTATAAACCTGTAAATGTTCCTAATAAAGAAAATAAAATAAAATAAAAATCCTGCCTGCGACAATTATACAGTAATTGAACTAGCGAATTTAGCAAGCGTATTTTTTTACATTAATTCCACACAGGAGGCTTTGAGGAAAATATTTTCCCTCACGACCTATGTCATCTTAGGTGATGCTGTGTGGAGGGTCTTTTTAAGAAAGGGAAGGATAGGAAGTTCTGAAAGGGAAAAGGTATGAGGGGTGGGTAGGAATCTGGGAATTAGTATCTCCAGGAGTGACATACGTATGAATACATCCCTCCAACTGCGGTGCAAGGCGATGGGTCAAGATAGTCCGGCTGGAAAGGTCAAAAGGCCTCCCTCACCCAGTCTCTCTCGATCCGGCCCGCCACGCAGCAGGTGGGCAGACGTATCCGCCGCCAAGACCTGGACAAATCTCACCCCATGAACCATGAATGATAATGGCAGGAAAATTAAAACGGTTTTGACCCTAGGAACTTACTGAAAAGTTTGGATACTCCTGGTCAATATGATGGGTACTGAGAAAGGGGCGGCTACATGGTCTGGGGCCTAGGGCGGCCAAGACTGCAAATCCGCCTCTGTGTATTCTAACTTCTACCAGAGGCGACGTCTTGAGGTTCGACCTGTAATATTTACGTTTGATGTGACTTATTTAGTTCTCTCGGTGTTCCATTATATCTGTTTCAGCTTTTTGTCGACAGCTAGCCATCGTGTCATCGGCAAAACTAATGATTTTCCCCTGAATATGTAGCATAATACCAAATTTCATTCGGGAGTCGTTTATCAGTTGTGTGAAGGCTTTTATTAGACAAAATATCAGTCTTGGTCAACCTAGGAGTAAGTTGCCTTTGGCTAGAACTGTTCCACTTGCAGAGGTCAGCCAAATCTGATGGTGCCAAATTTGTACAGCATACAACAAATATCACACTATACTACTGTATAATGGGGCAAGTTTTGAATCGGGGGGGCGACTTTGATCATTGCGGATATCTGCATTTATTCCCTCTACTACTCAGAAAATTGGTACCTACTCATTATTTTTGTTGTTTTTTATCGGGCAAAGTGTATACAAAACGCTTCGAAAATAAATCAAATGAGTATTTTATATATTAATATCAAACAAATTGAATTGTGAAGCTGTTCTTTCCTTTAAAATAATTTCATACAGAGTTAAATTTCATATAATTTTTACTGTGAAGTATATCAGTGAGTATCAGCGCATTATGTTACAAAAAAAAATGACTACTCAAACACATATGTAGGTATATATTTTTTAATAGAAAGACAAACATTCCCGGGTTACGAATAACCCGAAAATATTTTTAAATATCCTACTACAAGTACAGTAAGCGGAAAATGTTGCTTGTGTCATGATGGAGGACTTAGCCAGCCGAGGAATCGAACACGGGATACCGGGGTGGGACCCAAACGCTAACTCAGCTTTATTTGTTTTTGGGGTGTTATACCGTGTTGAGCTACCTCATTCTTTAGCCAACGTAGCGTTGCAGTGTCCATCATCAGGGCAGATCCGGCATTATCATATATCCAAATAACTTTTTATTATTAAGTTATTTGGTTTCAAAGATGAAAATTTAAGTCACCCCGTTTTACGGTACTAAATCGTAGGCAATTACGTAGAAGTGGGGTACTTTCTCCATACTGGTGGTACCGTATATGGATTTTTTAGCGGCAAAGACAAAAATATTCGTAAATGCCAACTGTTTAGAATATATCCTTGCAAATTACTAATTTCACTAGAATGCAGTGAAACAACCAAAGTTTTTTGGTAATATTTAGCTTTGTAAATAACTATAGAAGTTGTGTCTAACGAACAACGTAGCAAATTTGATTACCTCCTATTGGCTATGCGTACGCCAATAGCCGACACTGGTCTTTTACCAACGAAGTTTACCAACGAAGGTGTCGAACGAAAAGAAGATTCATTCTGTTCCCGATTGCCGCCGATCTAACAGCCCGAATTGCTTCGGGTTCGCTATCCACTTTCCGATAGCTGATGATAAAGTGCTATTAGGTTTACATACTCAAATCCATTGTTTTCATAAAGTCATTTGTATTACGGGGTTATAAAAAAATAGATGAAGGGATAGTGAACGGTAAGAAGTAGATACTTTATTGTATCAGGTGATTTAGATTTTAATGTTCTCAAAAGTTGTCTTGACAGAAGCAAATTCCTGTGATATCTTGAACGAAACCATTCCTTCGTTAAGAATATTATGAACTAAATATACAATTTGGCTGTCCTGAAACGGGTATCCTTCCCAGTTGGACAGACAAAGTATCATTTTGTAATGTATTATAATATATATGCATATATAAATAAATAAATAAAAAACAGTATTAAAAAAGGTACAATAAATTTGAGGAGAATAGCTCAGCGGTTAGAGCATTGTCCCCGTAAGATAAGGTCCTGGGTTCCATCCCCAGTTGCGACAGTTACTTATTAATTTATTTATTGCTTCTTCACAATTTCAATATATTTTCAGAGTGTAATTATTAACCCCACTAGGGTAGGTTTGAAAAAAAATCGATATATCGATATTTTTAATTTAATATACCGATATTTTTAGCCGATATATTTTGATCCGATATATCGATACATCGATGTAAAATATCCAATATCGAAAATTGTATCAAAAACGGTATTTTTTATTTATGTAACTAAAGTCACTAGATTCAAAAATCGTACAAGTACGAACGGAAAAAAAGTAACTGTGTTGGGTCATGACATCTGGCGGTTGAAATTTGAACTATTAACAGCTAAAATCTATTGTCTTTGCATTAGTATTAGTGATCACTGATCACTAATACTATCTCATATTTGTAGAGAAATGTATGCTATTTTCCGGCATTTTTTCTTGTTGTGTTGGTTCCCTGTAGTGTTGGTAATATGTTAATCTGTCGGGTAGGTTCGGAAATACCGAACCTAGCCGAAGCGACCGATCATCGGCACAATATAATAGCGAGCAGAGGGCTCGCGCGGCGTTCTTTCTCGTCAGACGGCTTACAGCCAACATTGTACTATTATATTCTATTAAACAGTTTCCGTGTATCAAAGTACTACGTGTTTAAATAATAACCCTGAAAACATCCTAGAGGAATACTGGAGATAAAGGGCCCAGTATTGCCTGCAACATTGGATATTACAGTTCCCAATTGTCTATGATTATTGACTAAACCTTGTTCCAAACACGAAGTCCTTTTTGACAGATTAATCCGCCAATAGAATGTTACTGAGACGCATACAAAGAAGACGCAACCAAAAATTAAAAAAATACATTATTTAGTTTTTGATATTTTTGTAATTATTGCATAATATTTATTGAGATTTTTGTACATTAAAATAATGTACATTGTGTAGAAATTACTATCGATAATATTGAGCTGAATACAATATTATTTTAGAAACGCAAAATCTTTTGAAAATTTGACCGATATATCGATATTTTTTCCTCGAAATATCGACGTCGTTATTAATATTTTAATAAATATCGATACATCGATATATCGATTTTTTTTTCTCGTTCGACATCCCTACACTAGGGTTAATAATTTCATAATTTACTAAAAGTAACACACATATATTATAAAGAGATTACATAAGTTAGCTTAAGTATCGCATAATATAGTTTTCATTCCATTGAAGTGTCATTTAGGTGTCATTATTTGCTACCTTTTTTTTAATTTCTAGCTTCTTCTGTTCCGTGTTTGTTCTTGGATTTATTCATATTATCTTCATCAATAGATAAATATTAGGTACATTGACGACTTTTTTTCATCAGCTCCATGTAGGAGGCCCGGAGGAAAATAGATTCCCTCAAGGCCTACGCCATTTGGGAATGCTGTGTGGAAATTATTTTTATGGGGAAAAAGGGATAGGAAGTTCTGAAAAGGCAAAGGGTACGAGGAGTGGCTAAGAATCTAGGGGGTCAATGTGTTCAGGAGTGACGGACGCATGAATCCATCCCTATCAATGTGGTGCAAGACGATGGGTCGAGATTGTCCGGCTGACCGTAGCGGACCGGCGCCCTTCCGCCCTGCCTCCGGTAACCTGATGCTCTCTTTTATCCCTAGTGTTCTTTTAGTGCTAGTAAGGTACTTAAATTAACATGATAATATATATTTCAAATTGTAAACTAGACATATTTACCCTTACGAGAGTCAAAAACTCGTGTGTAAAGTGGAAAAAATAAAAATTAATAAATAACTAAAAATTATAACTTAACATGCAGTGTGAAGAAAAAAAAAACAAAAAAAATTTGGACATATGAAAGTGAAAAGAACTTTTTGTATATAATAATATATAAAGTTAAATATTCAAAACAAATTATTTAAAACAAAATTTTAAAAAGTACTAGATACACTAAAAAGTAATAGAATTAGAAAAATAAGATGTCAATTGATTCTAATTAGCTAAATTATTTATGATAGAATAGTTTATTTTATTTTTAAATTTATTATAATCAAGTTCTAACCTCAGCTCTGTCGCTAGTTGATTGAACCATATTATTCCAGTGTAAGTGTAGTTATGTTGTGCGAAGCTGGTATACATTAATGGAGTTCATAAGCGACCCATTTAGTTTTGTCTACTGCTTTCATGGCATGGTGTGATTTCTTTGTAATATCTTTGTGTATCCGAAGGAGTGTATTTTTAATATATTATGTGTTTCTTAACAGTGGAACTTGTAAGGATACTTGTTTGTAGCTTTAAGCCATGTAGCATATTCAAGAAGAAATAAGCTATAATCCAAAAGAACGTACACCGACAAATCTAACATTATTAAAAACTTCATTGGCAAATCTCGCTCCAGGGCGATACTGAAAGTAGCGCAACAATACGGTTAAAAGCAATATCGCAATAAATACAATTGAGTCCAAACATAATTTCTTTACAATCAGATTTCTAATGTTTTCAACTAAACCAGTCTCACTAACATTCAATTCGGTCTAACACCGAATATATCTCAGTCTAAAAGTCAGTAGTGCGCTCTACTTTCTGACCAGTTTCAAAGATCAAGTTTAATTTGGTAGAACGAAGAACATTGATATTTTAAATCACATGTGTTTGTAAGACAAATGCCAATCATACGTTTATCAATGATTAGGTAAATTTTTGAGATCGCTGGCAATGGTTAATACGCACTTTTTTTTGAAAAAATCTTTTGATTCACCTTAATTACATTAAAAGACAACTATTTGCATTGGGGGAAGTGGAAAATATTTCATTCTAAATTTCGATTAAGTAAAATTAAAATTAGCTTTCATTCTGTGAAACGAGACCGTCCATTTTCAAACATTATTTTCAAATGTCATTTTGTTTTGTTGGTATTCTTGTTACTGTACGAAAAGGTGCTAGAGCAAAGCGTAGCAGACTTCATGGGAATTCTAGGTTTGTGTAACATGGTTTGTGATACAAAAGAAAGTGCCCCTTTATAACGCCTACTCGCGTCAAGGCAAGAAAAACATCCCAGTTTTCAAGTAGTTTAGCGGCTACGCTAGGTTTGTGTAACATGATTTGTGATTCAAAAGAATGTGCCCCGTACCTTCAAAATCTTCTAGCCGTTCGTTATACATTCAAGTGTATCAGGAATACCAACATGCCAAAGTGACAGCGAATGAGCTAATAGCTAATGGCGTACAATCTCACAAGAAGAAAGCTAATTTTAATTTTACGTAATCGAAATTTAGAATGAAATATTTTCCACTTCCCCCAATGCAAATAGTTGCCTTTTAATGTAATTAAGGTAAATCAAAAGGTTTTTTTTTAAAAAGTGCATATCAACCGTTGCCAGCCATCTCCAAAAATTAATAATGATTATAACTTAATTATAACAGAATGGTCTGAAATATGCGTGACTTCCAATGATTTTATATCGATGTTTCCAAGCATGCTTTCACCGTCGACAACCGAACCGATGTTAATAGTGACTGAATAAGAAATCGATATACGCTGGCAATACCGTCTGCAAATTTATATCCCGAAACGTCAAACGTCAACCAATTAGTAAAAATATTAATAATTTGGCAATGCTGAATAGGAAAATAATTTCCCTCAGGGTATATGTCATATGAGATGCTGTGTATAGAGAATCTGAGACCCATGTTGTAGGAAGGAGGAAACACAGAGGCCGGCAAATAGTTCCACAGCCGAGCTGTTGAACACAAGAAAGAGTTGAAGAAGCGACCCGTTCTCATGTGAAAAATGAGAACCGTGTAGATACGTTGGGCACGCATTTGGCGTATTTTCCGACTTTGCACCGGTGCCAGGGATCAATGACGCTATTTCCTGCAGTTCTTTTAGTTTTTTTTCCTTTTAGTTTTCATACTAATCTAAATATGCATTGGCAGTCTACATTTAATTTTTGACACTAAACGGCAATTAATTAGTTAATAGTAAGGGTCGACCGAGATTTCGGTCTCGGTCTCGGTCTCGGCATTCTCGGCTACAAATTCTACCTATAACTCTGTCTCGGTTCTCGGCAAAAAATCGCCGAGATTCTCGGCCATAACCGAGACCGTTGTAAGTAGGTAGGGTATAGGATTTAATTTAGTTCGTTCATTTCACCACTTTTGTAAACAGACGATTGGTGAAAACGCAGAAAAATTGCTTTTATATGCTTCAACATCATGTTGTTCAAATGAATTTCTACCGATTTCTCACATATCTTCCTTAAACGTGTGAAGTTTTGAAGTTCTTAAAAAATTCATGTTATTTTTTAAGATATTGTCTAGACGCTTTCCACGCCGAAACGCAAATTATTTACAATTCCCTCGAACAAAAAAAATCGCTAAGTATGCTCCGAAAATTATTTTATACACGTTTGTTTCAGTTATTTTACAAGTTATGGTTGTGAAAAAAATCAAAATGTTTCTTTAAATGATACTTAAGATACCTTCCACGAGATATTTGCTCTATTTTAAACGAGTCGTGTTTTATTAAATATTTTCGCAATTTTCGCCTCGATTTTATCGCTTTAAATATTAGCGCGCTCCTCTAACATTCGTAATTACATATCTCTCAATCTTCTTCTTTGTAGCGCGGATGCGGCGCCTTAAAACAAATTATTATTACATTCTTAAATATACCATATTATGCAAAAATAGCGCATTTTCATTTTTTTTCTCAATTTATCTATTCTCGGTCTCAGCCGAGATTTTAATTTATTCTCAGTCTCGGTCTCGACCGAGAACGAAAAACCTGTCTCGGTCGTTAGTCATATTTCAAACACTTTGTTTTCACAAACGGAATCGCGTCTTAGTTGAATTATTTAAGTCTATGAATCGCATACACGACTTATTTCAATTCTAAAAGCTTCGTTAGTTTAACTCCGTTCATTAATAAGCCAAAAATTTTGCATAACGATCGATAGTATCCAAATAAATATGTGTATTGACAGTTAACCGATACTTATCTGTATGTATGGAATATCTCAATAATTATTAACCGTGATCGCAAATATTGATAACTGACCATAGATGACGGATTTGTACCTAGTATATACGATATAAGGTTTTATCGGACCAGCTTGCTAGACCCGATAATCTTGCAATGTTCAGAACACGAGCAATCGACGCAACGCGATTTATGGATTGGTCGATGGCACGTGCACAGATATATTAAAAATACTCCCACTGGATAGATGCGGTTTTAACGTTATGACTACGGATAATAACATTGCAGTCAGTTATCGTCTGCTTCGAGTATATCTGTAAGCGTGATATTAACTGTGAAGCAGGGCATCCGTTTATTTTTCCCATCCATAACGTTATTAATTTGTCTTGTAAAATTTTTCGAACGATGACCTCTGACGTCACGAAGTTTGATTTTTCTGTCTGCATTTTGTGGATACAAGCGAATTTAAAAAAATCAAATGACGTAATTTCTATCATGAGCTATTGCGCTTTGAAGTATCTACATGTATGTTCATTAATTTGAATGTCTGTGTGTTTATTACAGAAATTATTTAATGAACTCATGATAACACTCCTTAACAAGAGTTATACTCAATTAGAAAGTTTTTTAATATCCTTAAAAAAATAATAATTGCTTTATATTTTCGTACAATTATTTATTTGTATTTATAATGTCATTGACTAAATTTCTACAATGCTTCCCACTGTTCTTTCAGAAAAATACATAGAAAAGATATTATTGATTGTACCTAAACTTTATTTCATTTGTGCTTTTTCACATTTTTCTGCGTGACATCATACAAAATTCCCGTTTTTATCAACGCGTTCTGCAGTAATTATAATATCCACACCATATGTATATTATTCGAGTATCTGTCTACGTGTACGTGATAATAATGCAGCGAGGCAACACGCGCCGAGCAACACACTTTCCTAATATAGTCATGTTAAATTCACTTATCGATAATAAATTATACGTGCAACACTGAATCTCAAACACCGCCTGACGGGAGTACCGGGAATATTAATACATTGCACGGACCTAAAACATTAACAAATCTTCTGAGAATCAAAGTTTATTTTGTATGGTAACTGTTTGCTTAGTATGTAAAAAAAAAACTGTGGAAAAAAGTTCTCAGAAATATGACTTTAAAAATTATTATTTTTTATTTTTTATTTTTTATTTTTATTATTATTATTATTGTACAACAGAATAATTCCAATTACAGTACAATTTAGTTACCCTATCATTACACGAATGAGTCACAGAAAAGGTGTAAAGATACACGGGCAAAAGGTGGATATGATAAGGTTTGCTGACGATATTGCTATGGTTGCTGAAAGCGAAGAAGAACTGCAAGAGGCCTTAACAATCATGCAAAGCATTCTTCAAAACAATTACAACATGAAGATAAATAAAGACAAAACAAAGCTGCTGACTGTAGGCCGAACGCAACATCAGATGAGAGTAGAGATGTCAGGAGTTCCACTAAAGAACACCAAGGAGTTTGTCTACCTCGGGAGCAAAATAACATGGGACGGTCGGTCTAAGAGCGAGGTTGACAGCCGTATACACCAGGCTAGGCTTGCATTCAATAAAAGGTCGAAAATAATAGAATCGAATAATATAGACCTAAAACTGAGAATACTCCTTATCAAGACTTATGTATGAGGTATCTTGATGTACGGCTGCGAAACATGGTGCCTATCCGAAAGAGATAAAGGGAGACTAGAGGTTTTTGAGATGTGGTCCTATAGAAGACTATTAGGAATTTCCTGGAGAGACCACATCACAAATGAGAAGTTTCTCCAAAGAATCGAAGGAGGAAGGCTGCTCATCATATGCAGACTTCAAAAGAGCCGCACAAGACAGGGAAGAGTGGAAGAAACGTATAAATGAAATTGCTGCAAACCAATCCCACGATTGAAACCAGAGAGAGAGATCAGCATTTAGGCAAGTGACTCTTCAATAATATTTTTAAGGCATATGAAGAACAGTCACTTACATCCAAATGGTTTGCAATTTCATTTAACAGCACCACTCCCCTCGTCATGCTATGCTTTGCTAAGACGTCTGTTCTGCCGTTCGGTACTTTAAATAAGTCATGATGTCGATTTCGGCTGTAGTAGTCTGGTACATATAAATCATAGCATCCCAAGAGAAATGGGCTATCGATGAAATTGTTCCAAATTTTGAAAGACACAATAGCAAGACTTGCTTTCCGTCTATTATTTCTAGACTCACATAATTAGTTTCCTCAAGTAAGTCAATATACCTTGGATAGGTTCCATGCTTCCGCATATAAACTTACCTGAGGAATTTCTTCTGGATTTGCTCTAATATATCAATGTACTTCTGGTGGTACGGCGCCCAAACATCATCGCGTACTCCGGCTTGCTTCTCAGTATGCCATCGAATAACGATTATATATTATCATTTTTTGGTTAGAAATATTTCTGGGGATTAATGTTAGAAGTGCCTTTGTCAGTTTCAGGAAATTTGATTTAGGTATTAGCCCCCTAGCACGGTCGATCGGTAAGGTTTGATAGGAAAACTTTTGGTAAATTCTCTTTTTTTTTTTTCATTTCGTGCAGATGCTCCGAGGAACTAGCATCATTGATCCCTTCGGCACCGGTGCATAGTCGGGAAACACGCCAAACGCGTGCCCAATATTTGTACACATTTGACATTTGCCACATGAGAACGGGTCGTTTCTTCGACTCGTTCTTGTGTTCAACAGCTCGGCTGTGGAATGATTTGCCGGCCTCTGTGCTTCCTCCTTCCTACAACATGGGTCTCTTCAAGACCAATGTTCATTCCTTCATCTCCTCAAAAAGACCCACCACACAGCATCCCAGATGACATAGGCCCTGAGGGAAATTATTTTCCTCAGGGCCTCCTGCTGGAGTTAACGTAAAAAATAAAAAAAAAGATCGCTAACGCACAAACAACGGTTGACGTCGAATGTATTAAAAACACTTAGTCATTTTGAACTTTTACTTATTCGTTGAAGATCTTCAGTCATGCTAGGGAACTGTAAGTTACCGAAAGTTATCCTATCAATTCTAATCGATTGACCGTAATGAGGGGGGAGAAAGTACTCTAAAACGTTCTTTATTTGAATAAAGAGAATAGTTTTTTAAACTGTTCTAGATTAATTGAGGAGGTATTTCAGTCTAGAATCATGAATTGTAGGTATTTTCCAGGTGCAATTAAAAAAACCAATATTATTTTAATCGCCATTATTTTACCAAATATTTATTAAACATTTAAAAAAAATCAAACGAAAAAATTAAAAATTCGAAAAGTTACATGGTGTTGAAGTGAGCGGTTTCAAAAAAATGGCGCATCCTGGTTGACACGATTACAACCCTCCTAGTAATTTGAAAAAAATAAACCATATTATTTCTTTATCCAAAAAAATGCTGCTATGCCCCGAACTAAGGAGTAAGTAAAAAAATTTTTTTTTTGCCAAATGGCGGCTGACTGATATAAAAAGGCATTTTTTTAACAGTTTTTGACTTTTCCGGATTTTTTAAAAATAGTGAAAATTGGTATTTTGTTAGCTCAATAGAGGAATGTATATAGAAGGCTTATACCAAATATACCAAATTCCAAGTAAATTGGTTCAGTAGAACTTGAGATCTCGCGTCAACCGCCTCGAAAAAAGTACGCGTTTATAGTTTTGCTCTATTTAGATTCTAGTTAGATTCCTTCTAAATCGGTCGAACTAAATGGCTAAAACTTTTAAAATAATAATTTGATTCTCGAAAAATCCTTTTAAGGATATGTCTTTGAATATCTAAACTAAGTTATCGAAATATGAATAGAATACCCCCTTAAATTATATCCTGTGTAATTTAGGGTTCCATGACAGTTGGTCCAGCGACATTTGGTCCGGCGACAGCTGGTCCGGCGACAGTTGGTCCGTCCGACAGTTCGTCCGGCTGAAATTTGGTCCGGCGACAATTGGTCCGGCGACAATTGGTCCGGCCGAAAGTTTAGAAAGTTTCTTCAAGTAAGTATGCAAAGAGGATATACGGCCCAACAACCATAGTTGATATACTTATATCTGAAGGCATCTTGAGTGAAAATCGGTTGTGAAAATATTTTTACTAATAATTTCGACTCTCCGAATAGCATGCGGCAATCACAAAATACTACATACTTATACGTACAGTCGGCTTAGCAAAAAAACGCTTAAGATTCCTACTTGCATTAATATAACTTTTATATCTATATATATATATATCCCAACCGTCTCGAGCCAGTGAGACTATGGCATCCCCAATTTTGGTATGGTATGATGCTGAAGGTAGTGGGGAGGGGAAGGAGATGTGGAAAATGTACCTGGCTTTTCAGATATAGTCACCAAACACGGCTAAAGCCATTTCAAGTAACGTTACAATTCTGAATGAATACTGACGAATAGCGAATAGAGAGTCGAAATTATTAGTGAAAATACATACGTATATCGACTTTGGATGTACGGCCGTATATCCTCTTTGCATACTTACTTGAAGAAACTTCTAAACTTTCGGCCGGACCAATTGTCGCCGGACTAAATGTCGGCCGGACGAACTGTCGGCCGGACCAACTGTCGCCGGACCAACTGTCGCCGGATCAACTGTCGCCGGACCAATTATCGGGTCACCGTAATTTAGAAATCAAAATATTATTTCAGTTTTTTTACGCCAAAAAATTGAGAAACAATCTTCATTCCTGAACAATTCCCAAATTTTATATAGTCAGTACAGTCACTTTTAGCATTAAATTGACAGTTGGTCCGGCCGACAGTTCGTCCGGCCGAAGATTGACCGGTAGTCACATATGCCGGATCTGCCCTAATGATGGACACTGCAACGCTGTCCGAAACGTTGGCTAAAGAAGGAGGTAGCGCAACACGGCATAACACCCCAAAAATAAATATCGAAAATAATAATCATTATTAATTTACTTCATAACACAAGGGTTGCGGCGCATTAAAGCGTGTAGGTACATATGTAGGGACTGTGCTTGCTAGGTTTTCTTCAAGGATTTTATTTCTTCAAATTCGGCCTACGTGCCCAATCCATTGTATCAAGTGCAAATTCAATATTTATATTCCATCTCAACATAATTTCATCACAAATTCCTTCGGCCTCTTTATCGAGTTGCACTCTAATCAACATCCAATCACCATCACCACTTTATTATGGCCATCGTCAGCCTTGTACGATAATTGCAATTCAATGACCATTGTCCTACATTTCTCGGCATTACGGAACACAATCGGTTTCAATCAGCTTCTCAGACTGATGAGTGATGGGAGATGAGATGTGATGAGATGTGACGAGAACGGGGAAGTAGCTATTTGCTGGCTGAAGTCGGCAATTGCACACATTTGTCATCTAACTTGTCAATTAAACAACGAGAATAATAATTATGTTCTTAGTTGCTAAGGACCACATCAGGGGACAGGAACGACGGATATCCAATGGGAGTTTTCAACGATATTTTTTATGTAAAACTTCTTTGCGCACGCTTGACTTGGGGAGTAAGCTGGTGAACGCGTGACGAGAGCGTTACGAAAAGCGAGGCGAACGGTAGTTGAGAGGGAGATATAAGTTAGTGAATAGAATGAAAGAGAGTTACGTTTCGTATATTACTGTAGGGGCAAGAGAGAGAGAGGTGCGAGCACACATTTTCTTTCTCGCTTTCTCTCATGGCCAGTTACGTTAATAGGCAGTTGAAATTGGAGAAGAAATAATATTTTGAGACGGTATCTACTAAGCTCCTTGAATATAACTGTAGATCAAAGATACTCTCAGTATCGCCCTGGTGTAAGACCACAATTCAGAATTAAAACGTTGCTTGAAATGGTTTTATCCGTGTTTGGTGACCAGATCAGAATAGCCAGGTACTTCCCCACCTTCCTCTTCCTCGTCTCCTTCCTCTCCCCACCACCTTCAGCCATACAACGAACTTCAATTAAGGATGCCATAGGCTCACTGGCTTTAGACGGGAGCAGCTGGGACTCTTGGGAAAAAAGATCACATGAAAGCATCTGTAATTTTCCATTGCCTTCAATCATCAATACGCGAAATTCATAAGGTAATACAAATGTTCAAAATCAATTAATTTGCTTGGCGGGCCGGATCGGGAGAGACTGGTTGAGGGAGACTTTTTTACCTCTCCAGCCGGATTCATTCGATTCGTTGCAATGTTTCGCATTGGGAGGAATAGATTCTTACACATTCACACCCACATTGACCTCCATAATCCTACCCAACTCTCATACCTTCTTCCTCCCCAAGACTTCATCTCCTTCCTTGCCCTAAAAACACAGGCCCTCCACACAAAGATGACATAGGCCCTGAGGGAAATTATTTTCCTCATTGGCTAATCAGTTACCGCTCTTCTAACCAACCTACTTCGAATAATTAACGATTTTTTAATCCTGTTTCTTCGAGTAAAATATGATATCCTGTTTGTTTGCTAATGTCGAAAGTGAGAACTAATTACTAAAATTAAATTCAACTTACCTATGCGCTCAGTTTGGTCGACTTATTTTGGAAAACATAGAGTCCATAATTCAGCCATCGGGCTCCGGCCAATATCTAATAAGATTTATTTTCTTTATTGGGAACATTTACAGGTTTATAACATTACATGCATTAGAAAACCACAAATTATAATAATTAGGTTATAAACCCAATAACTAATGTTCACATCATGCACCAATAATAATGAAAAAATCTATAGTTATTAAGTTTTTTTTTTTTTTACTTAATATTATATAGTAAGGAGCTAGATAAGCTGTGTAGGGATAACCTGGCTATACTGTTTAATAAATAAAGATACAGACAAGATAAGATAAGAAAAGAAAAAAAAACAGAGAAAAGTTGAAAAAATAACTAAATATATATATTTATATATTCAGTCATTCCTTCAACCCCTCTATGTTTTCTATGTTTTTCTATATTATCTATAATAATAATGAAAATTGAAAAACACCAGATGTGATGTCGAAAACGTTATATGTAAAAATATATAAAAAACAAGGAAAAGCAAAATAAAAGTGAAATGAAGTAAAATAAAAGTAAATTAGTAAAATAAAGTGTGCCAGTTTTATGTTAGATTAAATAAGTATTTTTAAATAAGATAATAACAAAATAAAAATAAAAAACTGAAAAACGTATAAATATAATGGTTGTTAACCCGTTTCTATAATTCCCTGTGTTGGTACAGCCCCCAATTACTGTCAATTCAAATCAATTCTCCACTGTGACTGTGATGACTCCATCAGTATGGTCTTACTGACTGCTCATGATTTTATGCTTATTTTTTAAATTATATTTGTTTACGGACTATCATAATATATCTATAAATTCAATTGTTACTCATGTGCAATGATTAAAAATTGAAACGAAAAAAGAGTTTGGTAGAATCTACATATTAACTATGTATATATATACCTAAAGAAAGCACAAAAACATAGGTACATCGGGAAGATAACAATTGAACAAGACTTTGATGGAATACAGGGTTATAATATATCAAAATTATTAGTTTTTCTATATACATGCATTGTCGACTTGATGGTGGTAGGGCGTGATGGAAATTATATTAGGAATAGCAGACCCGGCCTCACGTTGCTGTGGCTAACGAAACACAACGCTATCTACTGACAATGCCATTACCCAACCTTTATAACCAACGCCAATTTGCATACATATCAAATCCACACCGCCCGCTCGCCATCCCGCTGCACGCTTGCCAGCCCGCTCCCTATATAAATATATTACGTATTTCAACCTAGTTACACAAAACCTTGACAAGTTATATGCCTAACTTTTCTCATGAATCACTCTATCAGCGGGAGCGACTTTGCTAGATACATACCATACATTGTAAAGATGTTAATAATTAAAAGGTTTAATTGTTGAAAATAGATTACCTTTAAACTTCTCACACTTACATGGATTCCCAAACGCGAAGTTATCAAACAAGGCTTGAAACGAGGGGGTTAAAATAAATATAAAAAAAAAAAAAAAAAAAAAATTTCATAATATTTTATTTGATACAGATTTTTGGGTTTTTTTGGCTACCACAATAGGCTAATACCTAGTGAAAAAATATACTTTGAAGTTATTGCAAGCGACATTCGAAACAGAATAACGGTTGGTTTTTTAAACCGCACCATCATCGAAAATGCACGGTCCGACGCGCGTGTGATGCGGTGCGGAAATTCAATAAACATTGCCAGCATTTAAAAAACAAATTACTAGTTCTACGTGCGAGGCGGTGCACTAATTTAATAAATATTGCCCGCAATTAAAAATCGAATTACTAGCAGTGTCTAATATAGTGGCAAGACTATACACACAAGTGGTTAGGGTATCCCAAAAGCCCGTGTATCAAAACCCAAAAGTTAGAGTATCCCTTGAAGGGCTCGTGACGAACAAGAATGAACACGACTTTAGTAAAAAGTCGTTAGTTTACGAGATATTGACACTTTTGTGAATTTCGAGATTCAATATTCCATATTCCAAGATTCTATTTTTATTACGCAATGCTGGTGATGCTATTGATGACAATATGATCTGCATCTATGGTTATCTATGTTGTTAACTTGTTTTGACAGCTCCCGCTTTAAACATCAAAAAGTATAGTTTTTACGAACAAAAAACCTTAAGAGTTCTTTGATTATTCAAGAAAATCGAGTCGCGAAGACAAGTAAAGTGTTTTTGCTAGTGGGTATTAAATATATACCAAGATATTGATCATTCTAACAGTTGGCAATTCGTTACAAAAGTGTTGTTTTTAATCTCTCAAACTTTACCATTCGCAGTGTCGATGAAAAGAAGATAAATAATTACAACATAAATATAATCGCATTGACAAACAGTTACACAGAGCATGCTGATTTGCATAAATAATTGCTGAATTGTTTACATTAATCATAGAGTGAAAAATACCTTTTTGAGCACCACAAACAATAATATTTACATTGCGATTAGCAAAATTTATTGTGGGGCATTATTGAACAATATATAAAATGCCTCAAGAGAACACTCGCTCTAAATCAAAAAATAACGCCATGACGTCACATAGTCCCCAATCAGTTGATAACAATCAGATCCTTTTTGACTATATTGACAGTAAATTTTCTGAATTAAAAAAAGAAATGTTTAAAAAAATTGAATCAGAGACAGCTGAAACAAAAAAAGCTACAGACTTCATTTCCGAAAAGTATGATGAAATACTAACTAAAATAAATGAATTGGCGGGTATTAAATCAGAAGTTGATAAAATTAAAAAAGATCTGTCTAGAATTAATGATATCGATATTCGGCTTGCCGAGCTAGAGCAAAATGCCTTAAATAACCAAATTGAAATCTCTGGAGTGTGTGAAAATTCAAAGGACAACCCGATTGAAACTGCAAAGGATATAGCTAATAAGCTAGGCATAGAAATCTTGGATAATGACTTTTCAGACATATATCGTGTTCCTGACCGTCGCCAAGGTTTTCCAAGGAAAATTATCATTAAATTCCACAATTCTAGCATTACAACTCGACAAAACTTTCTTGCAGTAAAAAACCAAACCAAGAAAATAAGCCCATCCGTATACATTGGCGAAGTATTGTCTCCATATAATAAGGACTTACTATGGAAAACCAAAAAGCGAGCCCAGGAATTAAACCATCAATATACCTGGTTTAAAAATGGAAAAGTTTTTACAAGGAAATCAACGGAATCAAAAATTATCAATATAAAACATGAAAGAGATCTACTAACACTGTAAATGTAATTTTATGGTTGTCAAAGTTTATTAAAACACCTAAAATGGCTACCAATCTGGAAAAACTCACATACCACCTGATTGAAAATGAAACTGTTACTACCAACACAGAAAACATAAAACTATGTCTAAAAAATAATTTGAAAATAATACACCAAAATATAAGAAGCATCAATAAAAACTTCGAAGGATTTCTTATAAACCTACAACTAATAAACATTGAATTTGATATTATGATCCTAACAGAATGTTGGATTAAAAGTTCTTATACGCCAAAAAATATAGAAGGCTACTATTGCATCAACACTTCATATAATACTAAACAAAATGATGGAATTGTTGTTTACATTAAAAACAATCTGAAAACTACCACTAAAGAAATCAAAATCAATGATTCCAATTGTCTACACATACAAGCTAAGTCAGTAATTGATATACTGGCTATCTATAGATCCCCATCCACACCCAATATTACAAACTTCCTTACATCAATTGAAACTGTGTTACATAAACTAAAACACTGTAGTAATCTGTTTTTAATTGGAGACACAAACATTAATATTTTAGAAAATGGTCATCCTCAAAAAGACGATTACCTCAATGTCATAAGCTACTACGGTCTTTTTAGTTACATCAACAAACCTACTAGAGTCACTGAAGAAACTCTTTCTTGCATTGACCATGTAATCGGTAAAACGAAAAAACCGATCAACACAATAATATATGAATCCACAGTAACAAACCACTACTCTATAATATTGGAAGTTGGAAATGAAAATAAAACTAAAGATGATTCCGTAAACATATCTAACGTGAAAAATAAAATCGATTGGGATACAATTATGTTCAATATAAAAAACGAAAATTGGGAAAATTTGTATTCGATTACTGATAACGATATGGCATGGAATTATTTCACCAACTTTATTCAGAATCAAATAAATCTATACACCCACCAGAAAGAGGTACCTAACAAAAAACATTCAATCAATAAACCATGGATTACACCTGGATTATTAAAATGCATCCGAAAAAGAGATAACATTCACAAACAAATAAGGAAAGATCCAAATAATTACTTACTTACTACATTTTACAAAAAATATAGAAATATATGTACTAAACTAATCAAACAAGCAAAGAATAAATACTATTCAAGAAAAATTATTGAATGTAATAATGACTCCAGAAAGATTTGGCAAATTCTTAAAGAGATAACACATGCAAGGCAATTCAAAGATCAAATTGAGGAACTTACAATTGATGGTCAGAATGTGAATTTTAACTTGGACCCGAAGACTATTGCCGATCATGCAAATACATTTTTTACAAACGTTGGAGCAAATTTGGCCAGTAAAATAAAAGTAAACATCAACTGCAATACTAAAACTCCACCACCAGATGATAATCTCCGAGAAGAATCTTACACAAAATTTACTCTAAAAGATGTATCGATGGAGGATATCATCAAAGAAATCGACTCACTGAAAGAGAAGACTTCACCTGGACATGACAAAATACCAAGTAAACTACTAAAATCACTGAAATCTCATGTAGCCGTTCCCCTCAAATTCCTAATTAATAAGAGCTTCACTCAAGGCTGTTTCCCAAATGTACTAAAACAAGGTATTATCTCTCCAATTTTTAAAGGTGGGAAAAAAACTGAAATTACCAATTACAGACCAATTTGTGTTCTAAGTGCACTCTCTAAAATTGTTGAAGGAATACTGAGAAATCAATTGATTACTTACCTTGACTCTAGTAATATATTATCAGCAAATCAGTTTGGTTTTCGCCATAACTTATCAACCTCAGACGCCATCGCTAATGTTACAGACTTCATAACAAGTAATGTTGACAAAGGAAATAAATGTTTAGCAATTTTCCTTGATCTTGCAAAGGCGTTTGATACTGTGAACCACAAAATACTTTTAGATAAACTTAAGAGGATAGGAATATCAGATACAGTTCTCCAATTATTTCATAGTTATCTAACTGATCGAACGCAATGTGTTAAAATAAACAGTACCTATAGTAGTTCCCAAAAAACAGTTTGTGGCGTTCCACAAGGTAGCATCCTAGGACCCTTATTATTCTTAATATATATTAATGATCTATGTAACCTACAAATTTGTGGACAAATCACTACTTTTGCTGATGATACGGTTTTGCTATTTTACGCCAAATCTTGGGGTGAAGTCTTTAAAACGGCAGAAAATGGCTTTCGCATTGTTAAAGATTGGCTTAACGCTCACATACTAACCCTGAATACAGACAAAACCAAATTCCTAACATTTCGAATATCAAATAAGCTCTTGCCTTCACAACAAAGCCTTAAACTTCACAGCTGTAACCCGTTATTAACTCTATGTACCTGCCCTTCTATAAGTAGAGTTGACAGTATTAAATATCTTGGTATTCAAATAGATGATCTTCTTAAATGGAACGTACATGTCACAAACCTAACGACAAAACTGAGAAAACTTGTCTACTTCTTTAAAAATGTTAGAGATATATTAAATAGAAAACAACTGAAACAAGTTTACTATGCTCTTATACAATCTTCACTTGAATATGGTATCATTAGCTGGGGAAGTGCTGCAAATACTTGCCTGGAGCCTTTAGTAAAGATCCAAAAACTAATTTTGAAAGTCATTCTTAAAGTCCCGTTGAGAACTAGCACTGATTTTATTTTTAAGACACTAAATGTTCCTAACCTGCAAAAATTGTATTCAAAAAATATCCTGCTTTATCAATTTAAAAATACACACATGTTTGAAGAACGAATAAGCACTAGAGCCTTAAGAGAGTCAAATGTAAAATCCTTTAACATCCCAGTTTGTCAAACCTCTTATGGGCAAAGAAGTTTTAAATATAATGCAACAAAGCTGTTCAATTCTCTACCTCCTGAAATTAGAAACACGCAATCCAAAAATGCATTTAAAAGTAAAATCATTGATCACCTCAAATAAACATTACCATCACGAGTATTTAATAACATACTTACCTTTATACCTACCGTGTGTATATATATATGTAACCATGTAGCTACTGTAATCTTCTATATATATGTAACATACTTGAATTGTATATTTAAAGAAAAAAAAAAGATTTTATATCAACCTGTCACTTTCATAATATTTTTCAAAATATTACTTAAACAAAATCATAGATAACCACTCTGTAAATTGCCATCTCAACACAGGCGTTTCACACCTAGTGAGATGGGCAATACGTCACTATTATAATGAATGTAATATGAAAATAATGAAATAAATAAATAAATAAAAAAAAATACAAAATATAACTAAAGTTTCTATGCCTTTAGAAAATAAAAAATAAACATTTTTGCCCGATACATGAGTTAATATATTTTTTTAGCCAGCTTTCTTCGACTTTTCATCTTGAAAAAAATGTACTAAGATAACCTAGCAAGTTATGTAAAAAAATTAAACATTTATAGTAATTTTTTTAAATGATGTTACATAAAAGTTTCTGTAACAAGGTGTGTGCACCCTCTTACACACACTTTATTTATAGTTTCGGTGTGTGGCACCTCTAGTGCTTGCCCATTGACATTTGGGCATTGGTAATATTGCGAGCCCTGCAATATTTTTGAATGCAACAGTTGCTGATCCTGGACAAAATTCAAATCAGGAGATTTGAAAAGAGAACTCCTCATTCTTTGAGCAGCCACAGGTGACCACGGCCACCGTCCCTGTGGCGGCTCGACGTAATCAAAGAGTCATATTCGCCACTATCTTATCAACATGTGAAGATTGATATGTATCCGCGCCCATCAGCGGCATCCATCATTGAGGACCATCAGGTCAATGATTAAAATCCTGGATCAGCAGCGGAGTACCGTGGGAGCCCATTATTTCTGCTGGTTTAAAAACACATCCAGCATCTGCGGACGCAGACATGACAAGACCTTCCGACTACACCTGGAGCCAGAGGTGCTCGCATAGATGCGGCCGAAGATCGCCCACCTTGGCCGTCATCAACATAGTCGGCTGGCTGGCAACCGCCCTGGGACGGGACGTCGCTGGGAAACCGCGGGACTGGAGGCCTGATTCGTCGCTCCAGCCTGCCGTTCAGCACATGTCAGCAGCGGAGGGAGCTGACCGCACATCTCCGAAGGCAGCAAGCAGCATCATGGAACGCCTACGTATGGCATCACCCATTCATCAACTTTAAACGGTACTAACGCTCCATAACATTGCCCATTCAGATTTACCTGCCAGATTTACCATTCAGATTTGCCCATTTAGTCTAGCCCTGATTTTTATTTGTAATTGTTAATAAAGTAATTTAACTGTCTCAAAGCAATAATCTCTTTTATTAAATGACCTATCCTCATACAAAGTATTTTATAGCCGCCTGCTTAAGGTCCACGCCTGAGATACAAATTCTCCAGGAATAATCTCACTTGTCTCTTGCTCTCCATCTTACATTGGAAGCTTATATATCCATAACATTTTGGCGCCAACGTGGATTCCCATAACAATGATATACTTTTGCTTTGTTTACATGACTTTTGTAAAATGTCGTTAGTTTTCAAGATATTGGCACTTTTACGAATTTACAGTTGTTCGAGTGCCATGGTTACAAAATTTCGTATTCTTTGATTCACATTTGTAATACGCAAATCTAAATAAATCTATTGACCCCAATCCAAAATAAAACTAACAGAGCTTGTAGCTTTGTAAAATTTAAACATTTTTGCCTGATTCATGGGTCAATTTTAGTTTCCTTCGACTCGTTATACCGTTAAAAAATGTACCACAATGTTTTTTTCAAAGGAAATAATATTTGCTATGTTTTAGTTTAGAAAAAATATATTACTGTTTTACTTGCAAATAGAACTAGAATAAAAAGTGGCAAAGAAGGGCATTTGAATTAGAATTCCATCAATAACCGAACATTGATACTTTTGATGGATACGACGTTAAACCGTTCAAAGGTTAAATTATTGGGGACTACCTTTTGCCCCCGGCTTCGCAGGCGCCATTTGCCGCCCCCCTCCCTTTCCCTCCCTATTCCATCCCCCTCTCCCCACCCACTACCCCCCTTCCCTCTCCCCACCCCAGCCCACCTCTCGCATTCCACACATTCATTCCCGGTACATTCAGTTTTCAAACTGCTCGCGTGCCACCTATTACTTAATTTTTTGTACAAATTTCTTAATGCCAAAGCTCAACAGTAGTTTTATACAAAATAACGAAAAAAAAAATCCAATTTGGTATAATATCAAATACAGATTGGTTTTAACTACGACGCCAACAAAGCACTCTTTTTAGGGTGAATAGCCTAATTAAAAAAAAAGTCGTTTCCAAGGCAACAATTTGTTTGCTTTTCTTCTGACGTTTGCAATAACTCGATTTTGTTAGGGACAGAAAACGTATGATAAATAATTTCATAACGCCAGAGCTTACCGTTATACACTGCCTATGTTACTCGCAAATGATGTAGCTTTCTATTAGAAAAAGAATTTTTAAAATCCATTCAGTACATGGTCACCACTACATGATCCAACACTGACTAACTTCTATTTATGGAGTTCTATTACAAAGTAGGCTATAATTTTGGACAATACTTTTATAGTTTGACGGCCGGCGTAGTGCAGCGGTAAGGCGCTTGACTAGCATTCCGAAGGTCGCGGGATCGAATCCCGGCGTGGCAAAGAAATTTTATTTGATTAATTTGTGTATATCACAATTTATTCATTTAAAATAATATATAGTATATTTGCGGCACGTTTCAGAGTGAAAGACACTTTCAGTATCGCCCTGGTGTAACCACCGTTCAGAATTGAAACGTTGCTTGAAATGGCTTCTGCCGTGTTTGGTGACCAGATCTGAATAGCCAGGTACTTCCCCACCTTCCTCTTCCCTATCTCCTTCCCCCCCACTACCTTCAGCCTCACAACATACCCCAATTGGGGATGCCGTAGTCCCACTGGCTCCAGACGGGAGCAGTTGGGACTCTTGTGCGGTATTCATGTATAAAAAAAAAAGTATTTCTTGCGTGAAAGAGTAACAAACATACATCCATGCAAACTTTCGCCTTTATAATATTATAATTGGAAGGATAGGATATGATGGTGTACTCTCAGTGGCTCCAGAAGGTGGAGGGCAGTTCGTATAGTACTACTGGACTCCTGTGCGGTACTCATATTACAAAAA
Source organism: Limnephilus marmoratus (assembly GCA_917880885.1). NCBI lineage: Eukaryota > Metazoa > Arthropoda > Insecta > Trichoptera > Limnephilidae > Limnephilus > Limnephilus marmoratus. The sequence goes on along the minus strand of OU862931.1, from coordinate 27,018,015 downwards.
CTTGAAAAACCTTTTGGGTTGAAAAAACTGTGAATGAAACTAATTGTGGCAATGACAGTCGTTCTCGTGGCACCGCTTATTGGACATGTTGCCGCGTTGAAAATACCTTTGCTAAATGCTAAAAACGTGTCTGTGAGATGTCCCTCATAATCAATACTGTGACTGCGACGCCCATGAAAAGCCGATCCCTGCAAATGCGCATCACTATAATTCGATATCCGTCACGCCCACAGAGGAGAAAAATATTTTCAAACCAGAAATTAAAATACCATAATTATACCCTATTATGGTAGGGAAATATTTGTCTATTTATTTATTCATCTTAAAATACAACCATTTTATGTTTTTTTTTCAAGAGTCCCAGCTGCTCCCGTCTGGAGCCAGTGAGACTATGGCATCTCCAATTTGGATACGTTATGACTGAAGGTAGTGGTAAGGAGAAAAAGATGGGGAAGATAAGGGTGGGGAAGTACCTGGCTATTCAGATCTGGTCACCAAACACGGCTAAGGCCATTTCAAGCAACATTTCAGTTGTAAATGGTGGTCTTACACCTGGGGGATACTGAGAATATCTTTCACTCTTGAACGTGCCGCAAATATACAACATATATTTTAAATTAATTAATTTTGAAATAACACAAATTAATGAAACAAAATTTATTTGCGTACTACCCTTACCCCTCGACCAGGGAGGCGGTTTGTGGTTTAAAACAAATGGTTCCATGATAATTCAACTAAGTGGCTTTTCCAACACACCTTTGAAAGGTCGTTAAAAGTTACGATTTATTTTTATTTTTATAAAAGCCCATAACCTAACTTAAAGTAACCTATTTAACCATTTTTTATCATCACTTTTAATGACTTTTCAAAGGAGGTGTTGAAGTTGCCCGTTGTTGAATTGTCTGGTCAAACCAAGGTCAAACGCACATTTTTAAATACATCTAGAGTCTGTCAAATAAGAGTAGAAAATTTAAAAATTGAACTACAAAATTTGTAGGCTGGCAACACCAATTTACCTGTCAAATATTATTTTAAAGTACAATCACACTAAAAATGCAGAACACCGTATACACATTTAAAAATACATTTTTTTGTTCCTAAAAAAAATTAAATCGAAGAAGCACTATTGTTAAGGTACCTACTTAATGACATAATTTGATTCAATTGTGTTCTACAAAGTGATTGTCTTCTATTTAATGTAACATAATTGAATTTAACAGTAGGTAGAAAGGAAAAATCATTAATGGTGAGTTTAGTTACACTACTTTTATTAGAGACATGATCTAAAGCCTGGACAACGCTAGTACGTACTTCAGCTAATATTAAATAAATGGGAGAAATTTCTAAAGTGTGCTTTATATTTTATTACAATATCGTTATTCTTCATTATGTTAACATAAAATTGTAAAGATATAATAATAATATACCTTTATGCAATTCTATCATTTATTCCCTTTTAATTAAAATGTAGGTTACACAGCTTTAGATCAACACCATGATTTGATTATATTTTTAGTATTGCCATTTGAACGACAATAGCGCCCTCCTATGTTTTCTACTCTTATTTGACAGACTGTACGTAGATTATATTTATATACTCGTATATGGATTTTGATTTTATTTTCTTGAATGAATGCTAATCTTGGAAGTGGAAATTAACCCATTTACCGACATCCGATCGAGATGGAACTTGGTAGATACATTGGCAATCGATGGCAATGCATTCGCACTCACGCATGCAAACGCATTTCTCTGAAATAGGCTATAAGCTGACCCAAGAGACAGTGCAACTATGTCGAAAATTCAAAATGATACACCTACTATAGTACAAAATTATTGTTTTTACGGGATGATTTTTAACACTTTGCTTATATCTAATAATTTATTAAATGCGTAATATAGGGATGTCGAAAGTGAAAAAAAATATCGATGTATCGATATTTATTAAAATATCAATATCGACGTCGATATATCGGTCAAATTTTCGAGAGATTTTGCATTTTTAAAATAATAGTGTATTCAGCTCAATATTATCAATAGTAATTTTTGTACACAATTTGCTTTTTTTAATGTACAAAAATCTCAATAAAAATGAAGGTATTTTTATCGCTATTCATTTTTATTACGTAATAATTACGAAAATATCAACGACTAAAAAGCTGTCTTCTAACTTATAAGTAAACTGAGACGCATACAAAGTTTGTATGCGTCTCAGTAACATTCTATTGGCGTAATAATCTGTCAAAAAGGAATTCGTGTTTGGAACAAGGTATAGTCAATAATCATAGACAATTGTGAACCAAAAAGTAGGAGAGGCTTAGAAAAAAGTGGCGAAAAATAGCATACATTTCTATGTATGTACCTACACACATGAGGTAGTATTGGTGATCACAAATACTAATGCAAAGACAATAGATGTGTAAACTATTAATAGTTAAAATTTCAACCGCCAGATGTCATGACCCAATGCAGTTACTTTTTTCCGTTCGTTCCTATACGGTTTTGGATTCTAGTGACTTTTAAAACATAAATTTAAAAAAATATCGTTTTTGATACAATTTTCGATATTGGATATTTTGTATCGATATATCGGATCAAAATATATCGGCTAAAAATATCGATTTATTGAATTAAAAATATCGATATATCGATACTTTTTCAACAAGCCTAGCGTAATATTAAAGTATTTTCTTTTTTTCTATAAAGATAGATAGTAGATAAAAACATTGCGAGGTAAAAAACGTTATTAAAAATACACGTTTACAAATGGTTAAGCCATCATTTCAAAATTAGCAGACTTTATCTCAGGTTCATCACGACAAGAAACTTTGGACGGAGATTGCTTCAGACGCAGGTGTTCGAGGCATCATCTCACCTCTACCTGTTCACTCACAATGAAAGGAAAGTACGACAATCAACATAATACTTCGCTTTGAAAGGTATAATAAAACGCTCCGTTTCAACAGGTTGATGAACTGACGAATGGTTCAATACCACTTTTCAATTTTCGTAAAGCAGTTTTCGCCAATAATACTACTATGGAGCTCATTTATAATACTATCGTTGCTTCACATTTGGACTACTGCTCCACGATGTTATATTTGGCCAATGAAGGAAATTTGAACAAACTATAAGTTATACAAAACAAAGCCATGAGATGTATACTGAGGATCAAATGAGAGAAAAGCTAAATTGAATTCCAATAAAAAAGAGACAACTATTTAATTTGTTAATTTTTGTGCATAAAATTATGAAAAACCAAATGCCAAAATATTTTAAGGGTGAAATTGTTTTTAATAGAGACGTTCATATTTACGAAACAAGAAATATAAACAGAGTTCGATTGCCACAAATGAAGAAATCAAAGTCACAGAACTGCCTAATGTACAGAGGACTAAAGATGTATGATGAAATGCCTGAAAGTATGAAGAGTGAAGAAAGAATGAATGTATTTAAAAAGAAATGTAATGCTTACTGTAAAAATATTAAAATTTTTCAAATGAAATGTTACATTGTGCTTATTAATTTATATTCATGTATTTTCGTTATTTGTTTTTGGGGTGTTATGCCGTGTTGCGCTACCTCCTTCTTTAGCCAACGTTTCGGACATCGTTGCAGTGTCCATCATCAGGGCAGATCCGGCAGATCCGGTTGATGTCCGAAACGTTGGCTAAAGAAGGAGGTAGCGCAACACGGCATAACACCCCAAAAACAAATAACAAAAATGCTTTTGGCCGTGAAAATCTTAAAACTTATCTATATTCATGTAGTATAAACTAACTCAATAAAAAAATTAAAAAAATAAATTATTATTATTATTTACGAAGAAAAGTTTTAGAACCGTGTAAGCACTCACGCTAGGATTACGAGTAGGGAAGTCAAAGAGAATAGAGATTCAATTTTTTTTATAAGAATAAATCTCTTTTTATAACTTTTGAAGGTTATTCCCATCGATGTAATTTATCATTGAAGAAGAAGATAACACTAAAAATCTAAACGAAAATTTGAAAGAGAACATGACACAGAAAAATAGTTAAAGAAAACTGGGACTCGAACCCAGAACCCCCCGTCTAACCGGGACAGGCGCCTTTCCTAATTCGGCCACTGACACCTTCCATCAAACCGTCATAATTGGCAATCTTATATTTCAAATTTTAGAATTAAGAATATTATCTTCGACTAATTTTTCCATATTATAGGCAACTACCTTTTAATTGTAAACAATCGTTCTAAGAACTGATTTGTAACTTAGATAGCGTCTCGGATATATATTTGATTTTGTGGAATAGAGATTATCTTTATACGAAGATTTTTTAACTTATCTTTAAATGCTAGGAATCTATTTAACTTTCTTTTATTTTTATTTTTTTTGTTTACAAACACAAACAAACAGTACATTTTTTACAGTGGTGTACATAATTTACAATTGTTAAGTATATTTCATGATTAATACCTATGATGTGTATCTTTGAAGTGTAAGTAATTACCGGGTAATGTGCGTAGTGGGAAAGTGTGTGTGTGTGAGAGAGAATGTATGTATGTATTTATGTGTTTTGAAGAAATTATATTATTGACGTGATGCTCTTTTTAAATTTAGGCAGTGAATCGGAGAAAATGTCGAAAACAATAGTGGTACCTTTGATGACACCGCACAAGAGTGCCCCCGTCAGTACAAATGTATAGACAGGGAATTATGTCGCTACCCGGTTTAGCAAGGTTGTGAGGCGGGTTAAGGTAGAGGCTGTGTGAGGGGATTTATCAAAGCGGGTCTAGAAGACTCCAGATACTAATATCTACAGCCTGTATGTCGGACGAATATCTACAGCTCGTATGTTGGACTAATATCTACGAACTTCAGAATGTTGACTAATATCTACAGAGCTAAGGTCGGACGAATATCTATGACGGTCCCAGTGGTGACTAATATCTATGGAGCGTAGGTTGGACTAATATCTAGAGAGGGCAGCTGAGCAAGAGGTTTTACGGAAAAGCATAAATTACTTCAATTACGTAATTACTAATTACGTAAAGGCTTAAACGTTTTGTTTTTGCACAATATCAGGTATTTTGCTGTTTACGAGTACAATAATTTATTGAACAAACATGGAGGTCATATAACAAAGATATTTATTTATTTATTTATTTCGAAATACACGGCACCACAACCTAACCTAACCTAACCTAACTGACGTAGAAATGGTCATGGTAACAGACTAAATAATTTAGAAGCACTCAAAATAAAGAAAGCTGTTAAAACAAAAACCCAAATCCTTAATAATCAGCTAAATGAGTCCAATAGTCCGATATTAGGGATTTTTACATACATACATACATACATAAATTAAGTTTTTTAAACTGCATGCGCAGAATACTGCGTTAAGATAAATACGTTATTCCAATATGCTATACATAATTGCAAATCCAACCTCTGACAGTGCTGTAGATATTCGTCCACACTTTGGTTCTCATAGATATTAGTCAGCAGTTTGAGCTGTAGATATTCGTACGCACTTTTATTCTCATAGATATTAGTCAGCAGTTTGAGCTGTAGATATTCGTACGCACTTTGGTTTTCATAGATATTAGTCCGATTTGTTCAGTTTTTGGAATTCCTGTAGATATTAGTAGACGCCTCCGGTCTAGAAGAGGCCCGGATTATATGATGGATGAAAAATGGATGCTGATAGCTCGTTCCATATGCAAGACGACTTACACAAAACGAGTTGAAGAAACGACCAGTTCTCACGAAGCCAACATCGACTGTGAACAAAATTTCAAAGATTACAAGAAAGAGAAGGTGTACAATATTCATAACGTAATTGTTCAATTTAGAAATACCTAAAACACAAATTTTATTCAAAATTTTAATTCAATTATAATTAGTAGGTACACCGGTACGTGGAAATGGCATTTTCCTACTTTCGTTCGGAAAAACCGTCATTAAAACTTTATCAATGGCAACACCTCGCGTTGACTCACGTCAATTGTGAACTGACCGGAAAATACTCCACTTCCGGATCACTGGCCGAAATAATAATTGAGGCTCGTTCCTATTTCCGGCTTGGAACGTAATTTTGATTTCGACTGCACCAACAACCACTAACAATGGCCAAACTTAGTTTCCTAAACATTGCGTGTATAATGATGAAAAAGTTGATAAAACTGCATTGAAATAATTATTATCAACATATTGCAACATTAAATTTCAGTTTTCATTGCTTTATGAATTAATTTTTGAAATACATAATTCTTTCATTTTAGTTAATGGTAAAAAAAAATGCTGTTTTGACATATGAAATTGGCGTTTGGTATGAAAGGAACATAAAGTCGATTTTTTTTTAATATAATATATTTATTTAATCAAAGTATGTACCATTGCTATCTATGCACTTTTGCCATCTAATAGGTAGTTCATCGATCCTTTTACTAAAAAAACCATTCGGACGGGAATCAATAAAATCTTTGAAGGCGGTTTGGACATTGGAGTTGAATTTTTTCCATTGCAAGAAGTTATCCAAATTTCGAAAAAAATGGTAATCTGTTGGGGCAAGGTCCGGAGAGTACGGTGGATGTCTTAGACATTCCAATTGAAGCTCCTCTAATTTGGTAGCCGCCTGTTGTGCAGTGTGTGGTCTAGCGTTCTAACGCGCGTTTGTTGATTTGCTTCACTCAATTCGTGAGGTACCCACCTTACAAGCTTTTTCACCTTCCCAATTTGCTTCAAGTGGTTTAAAACAGTTTTATCACTAACACCGCAGCCTGCAGCTAACTCGGACGTGGTTTGCGATGGATCCGCTTCCACAATAGCCTTCAATTCTTTATTATCAACTTTGGTCTCCGGCCGTCCACGGGGCTGGTTCTGCAGGTCGAAATTTTCAGAACGAAAACGTTGGAACCAAAAACGCACTGTGTTTTCTTTTGCGGCGCCGTCGCCATACACATAATTAATCCTTCGAGCCGTTTCTGCAGCACTGGTGCCACAGTGGAACTCGTACTCATAAATAACGCGATTTTTCAAGTTTTCCATTTTGTAAACTAAGTGAAGCAAAGAAAAAAACAATTAAGGAAAAAAAATGAATTATAATTTTCAAAACACAAATACATGAGTAAATAGCTGTATAAATTTGAATTTGGAATTCCTAACCATAGAGAAGATATTTGAGATCAAAGTTGACAGTACGGTAAAACGCCAATTTCATATGTAAGGACCTAATATTATAGGATTTTTTACATATTACAAACTCCACACAGGAGGCCCTCAGGGCCTCTGTTATCTTTGAAGATGTTTGGATGGTCTTTTTGAGAAGAGGAAGGAGTGAACTTGTTGCAGAAAGGAGGTAACAATGAGGCCGGAAAATTCTTCAACATCCGAGCTGTTGAATTCATGAACGAGTCGTAGAAACGATCCCTTCTCATGTGATAATGTCAACCGTGCACACATGTTGGGCGCGTGGTTGGCGTGTTTCTAGATATGCGCCGGTGCCGAGGGGATCGATGACATTAGTTCCTCGGACCATCTTCCATTGAAATACCGGTAGAACAAGGACAGCATTCCCACCTGACGACTGCACTCTAAAGATTGCAATCCGTCTGTTAAGATAGGAGAATCAAACGGACCGCCCGTTTCTGCAGAGTTGAGGATTTTTGAGGCGAGGAGATTCGGGAGGAGATCCTTCATGATGGTAGAAGTAAAAAAGAAAAATAACTTTTTTCGAATTTGCCTCAGTTGGGCTTGCCATTTCACTGGCTCCAGACGGTCGGGAGATGTTTGCTATTTATATTATAAAATAAATCGAAATTACTTAATCAAAACAGGCTGACAATATTGAAGGTTATAAAATTCATGTATTTTAAGAAACGCGTGTAATCTCATGTTTTAAACGGCTTATCAATTCTATATAAAAAAAAAACATCTTTCGAATTAATTATATACAGCCGTCAAGGTTTGACATTTATATTTCTCATCTTGTTTACACAAAAATATCGTTAATATTTCCACTAAGAACCAATTAACTAAAGATTTTGCTCTTCAGAACCCAGACATGTTTTTGAAAACATATTTGACGCAATTCGAGATCTTTACAATATATAATGTACAAAATTCAATTCACAATAATAATGGCACGATGAAATGTATCGACGTCGTGCTTTTAAGGGTTAAAATAACTCGTAGCCAAGGTTAAACATAGAAAATTAATTACCTTTCTTCGATAAAGATAGGGGACGATAAAATTACGAAAACTCGCGAAACAAATTTTAATGCAATAATTACGGTTTCTGACACTGCAGAGGCAAACCAACAGAAGTGATAGTCCAGAAAAATGAAGAAAAGTGAAAAATAATACTCAAACAGCCTAAACTGGCCTATTATTTTCTCATTTTCTGTTTAATTCAATATGGAGGGCTGGTATAGGTACCGCTACCCCGCGAACCATTTATTGGACAACCAACGCCTCTGCCATAGGTCACTATGGAACACACTACAGGTCAACTGAGCAAGGGTGTCCGAATTCACTGGGTGACGTTAGTCCGGGTTTCCGCAGCAGTTGCGCCTGCCCGCCTACTGCGGAGAGACTGATTGAGGGAGACCTTTTGACCTCTCCGACAGAAATCTCTCGAAATATTGATTTGCACCGCAGTGGGAGGGATGGATTCAATGAACATAATGACCCCCAGATTCCAGCCCACCCCTGACACCTTTTTCCTTCCCTACCTTTCCTTTAAAAAAATTCCACACTTTCCGTAAGAAGACATAGGTCTGATATGATTATAGATTTTTTTTATTTTTGGGGTGTTATGCCGTGTTGCTCTACCTCCTCCTTTAGCTAACGTTTCGGACAGCGTTACAGTATCCATCATCACATATCTGCCCTGATGATGGACGCTGTAACGCTGTTCGAAACGTTGGCTAAAGCAGGAGGTAGCGCAACACGGCATAACACCCCAAAAATAAATAACAAAAAAGACATAGGTCTTGATGGGAATTATTTTATGTTTTATCTGATTTTCGTGTGATTAGTAATCTACACCGATAAAAGAAACTGATGTGGTCAAATTACATAACATTTCTCGACTTAAACATATATTACAGTTAAGTGGCACTACAATATTATTTTACTAATAACTCAATCGAACCTTATCCGATTGTATTCATTGTTATAAATTGTCGGTTTTGTAATGGCCGGGTTATTCCTGACCCAACACCCCAGAGCCCCGAGGAGTAAAATAATAATTGTACCTAAGTACGCATTCCCAAAGATGACTTAGGCTCTGAAGTCTGAAGGAAATTCTTTTCTATTGGCCTCCGATGTGGGGTTAACAATAAAAGCATGTATTAATCTATAAAACATGTTAAATATATGAACTAGGCCACGTGAGTGATCTTCCCGTAATTTCCACCCCTTCCGAATATTCATAAATATAGTATAAAATAGTATAAATATAGTTCCGTGGGCGGCTTTTGAAGGCTCGACTGCTGACTGCAGAATACTGAATACTTCAGCAGGGCATTGGAATTCGCTCAAGACATTCTCGAGGGTTGTTTAAAGTAGGCCCCCCTGCCAAATGTCAAACATCGTTGTGGGAATCAATTTTACGTTGGGGGAAAAATTGAAATTTGAGAAACTTCGGATATTTAGACCCTATATCACCCAGCCTAACATTCAATTAAAGTAAAATTGTTTTGTTTTATCTTTCCCTTGTTGTTAGCACGGCATAATTCGTTATAAGAAAAATATTGAAATAATAAGATAATTGGTATTTTAAAATAAATTAATGACACCCATATTAATTTTTTCTTTAACGTCTTACGGTTTTCAGAGTCCACAAAAAGGTCCAAATCGATACCATTTATCGGGTATTTTGTATGCGAAATAAACGGTGGGTGGAACCTACGCCTTGGAATTTCTTTTATAAAGAAGTATTCATTAATTATTGACATAATCACTGCAAGTTTAAGGGTTTTTTTGTGAATACCGCAAAAGAGTTCCAACTGCTCCAGCCGTCTGGAGCCAGTGGGTATTTGGCATTCCCAATCGGGTCATGTTGTGAAGCTTAATATAGTCGGGAGGGGAAGGATACGAGGAATAATAAGAAGAATAATAAGGTGAGGAAGTGGATAGGCTATTCAGATCTGGTCCCAAAAAATGGGTAGAGCCATTGATGGTTGTGGTCTTATGCCAGAGCGATACTTAAAATATCTTTCACTCCGGAACGTTCCGCAAATGTACTGTATATTATTTAATGGATAAATTCCGAAATAACGCTAATTAACACATAAAATTTACTATTCGCACGCAGGGATTTGAACTCGCGACCTCCGAATGCTAGTCTAGAGCCTTACCCCTCGACCAGGTACGTCGTGAATTGGGGTTGATTCAATAGCTTAGTAGTTTAGAGCAGTCGCCAAGAGATCGGAAATTCTCGGTGTTTAAATGCCTCTGACATTGAATTTTTATTAATTATAGTTTTTCAAAATTAATTAATTAATTTAATAATTATTTAATTACCTTTTTTTTACATGAGCTCCACACAGGAGGCCCTGAGGAAAATAATTACCCTCAGGGCCTATGTCATCTTTGGGGATGCTGTGTAGAGGATTTTTTTAATGAAAGGAAGGAGAAGAGAGTTCTGGGAAGGAGAAGTGTTTAAGGGGTGGGTAGGAATCTGGGGTTCAGTATGTTCTGGTCATCCGCCTTCAAGACCTAGACAAACCCCATCCCATAAACAATTAACTTATTATTAAATTAATTAATTAATTAATTAATTGGGGGTCATAAATTTTAATGTGCCAGCCAGAAACACAAGGTCAGTACTACCGTTTTATTGTGGCAAAACTACGACCATGTCGCATTTCAATATACCACTACACAGAATTCAAAACTAAGTCAATATGTTTTCGCACATAGATGTATGGAATGTGTCGCTGATAAAATATAAGTATGAAATAATAAATCATTTATCCTCTTTAAGATAAGTTATTTGCATGTATTATAAATATACAAAAGTATTTTTTCATTGTTACAATATTGTAATATTTAAATATCGTAGCATTTATTTTCGTTTTGATATCTGAATATCTACATATGTCTTTCTCAACTATTTTTTTTCTGTTTTACAAACTCACTACGGCTGTATTTTTCATGTTGTTGCTAAACAGTATGTTATATTATGTAAAAGCCAAAAGGCGTTAAAATTATAAATAAATAAATGAAAATGCAATTGATACTTTTCTACAGTTTTGTTTTATAGTTTTAATCGAATTGAGCGAGCCGACATTTTATTTATTTTACAATAAAACTATCGATTTTTATAGAATATAAAAACAATAGCGTTTTGACAAAAAGTGCCAACGCAAAAAATGTATTTCTACAAGCAATCAGTCCTTTATCCAAAATATTTATTAAAATATTTTTAATAATCGCCTAAATTTTGTTCCCACCGGGAAACAGGATAGCAAAAGACAATTAAAGGCTTGATAAGTGCCTGCGTCACGGGGTATTTCTGTCCTGAGATGAATTTAAACAGATGGGGGTAGGTACCCCATTAAAGGGGATGCTTTTTCAGTAAGAAGACGCCTTCTACGTCACAAACAAACCCCTTAGGAACATCATAATTAGGCGTAATATCTCAACAGGTTTTACTCCTAAAATTAACACTGACGTAGGCAGTACCAAAAACAGATAGATTCTTTTCTTCAAATACAGCAAATTTATTTAGTGGCAAATTTTTTTATTAAAAATTAAAAGAGATCTTTGTTTTAACCACGTTTAATGTCGCATGTTTTGAGAGCGATGCTCCCTTCCTCGGGATTTATAAAAAAAATAGATATATTTATTATAAGAGATAACTGCCCTACACTCTCGCGACCGCATTTAAAAAAGGTTTTACTGTATCTGAGTTCAATTGAACAAATTCAACTCTGCTTCTTTAATATAAATACATTCAACTCTGGTACTCTAACATAAATACATTTAACTCTGCCACTCTAATAAAAAAGCGTTAAACTCTGCTGCTCTTACATAAATACATTTATCTGTGAATTTTAATCTTTTAATTTAATTATTTGTATTCGCTGACCACCTTAAAATTAATTTTATAATATCACTAGCTGGTACCCGACACGCGTTGCTATGCCATTTAATAAAGAAATTTTATCTTCCTGCTTCCTTTCCCATTCGTCCCGTTCTCCTTCCGCCTCCCCTTCCTCTCCCGCGTCTCCTTCCCCCCTCGCGTTCCCACTCCGCCTCCTCCACTTTCCTTCTTCCCACTCCACTCCACCCCTTCCCCCGTCCCGTGAACCCCCTCCCGAGTTCCCCTCCCCCCTCCCGGGATCCCTCCCACCTCTCCCGCGAACCCCCTACTTGAGTTCCCTTCCCCCCTTCCCCTCCCGCATTCCATACACTCAGTCCCGGTGCATTCAGTTTTCAAACAGCTCGCGTGCAACCTATTGCAATTTTCATAAAACCAGAGCTCACCATTAGTGTTATAGAAACCTTGTCCTGACAATAACGAACACAAATAAAAAAGAATTATCCAATTTGGTGCAGTCGTTCGGCAGTTATGCGCGTACATACATTTCGGGGATTCATTTTTATTTATATAAAGAAGATAGAAGATAGAAGATAGAAGATAGAAGATAGAAGATAGAAGACAGAAGACAGAAGACAGAAGACAGAAGACAGAAGACAGAAGACAGAAGACAGAAGACAGAAGACAGAAGACAGAAGACAGAAGACAGAAGACAGAAGACAGAAGACAGAAGACAGAAGACAGAAGACAGAAGACAGAAGACAGAAGACAGAAGACAGAAGACAGAAGACAGAAGACAGAAGACAGAAGACAGAAGACAGAAGACAGAAGACAGAAGACAGAAGACAGAAGACAGAAGACAGAAGACAGAAGACAGAAGACAGAAGACAGAAGACAGAAGACAGAAGACAGAAGACAGAAGACAGAAGACAGAAGACAGAAGACAGAAGACAGAAGACAGAAGACAGAAGACAGAAGACAGAAGACAGAAGACAGAAGACAGAAGACAGAAGACAGAAGATAGAAGATAGAAGATAGAAGATAGAAGATAGAAGATAGAAGATAGAAGATAGAAGATAGAAGATAGATAGATAGATAGATTGATAGATAGATAGATAGATAGATAGATATAGATTTCACATACGCCCATGGGGCTATTATTTATGAATTCATTTATTTACGTCTCTAGGTCTTTTACACAAAACAATTCTTAATAAATTACATTAGTGAATTAAAATGATGTAATATAATTGTAATAATAATAGAAATAATAATATATTTAACCCCAGCTGTAAAATGCATTTCATTTTATCAATATTGGCACTGTAGTAAATAAGAAAATATACAAAAAAAATACTCGTTTATCCAACAAATACATAAACGACAGAAGATAAAAAAAATATTGATACCTAGAGTAACTAGCATAAATCCACTTTAAAAAAATAACTTCATTTTATTTAACTTACATTAGGTACAATGCTTAGATTAGCATCAGATAAACAAAATTTTAAAAAATCTCAATTATTGTGACTACAAAAATTGTTAAGTTGTATGCAAAACATTTAATTCATCATGTTAAAAATATCGATGTCATCAGTTTATTTTTCTTAAATAATACTTTAATCATCTTAAAGGTTAATATTTACAATATATATAATTTTCAAAATATCACAAGTTAATATTTATTTACCAATAACAAAATTGTAAACAATTTTTGGACTGCTTTTGCAGAAAAGGACATTTTGTACTACTCTATTTTTCTCCTTGGTTTTCTCTGCAATATTTTTCTGGTTCTATATTATTTTTTTGTTATGTTCTGCAACTCATCGGAATTGCCCTAGCGATAAATAAAAAAATCAGAGTGTGTAATTCACACACGGTAGAAGTGAAACGAGAAAATCGCTAGATGTCGCTTTCTTTTCTTTTACTTGTTTTTTTAATTGGTTTGAAGATTGGATATTGATTTCACAAATTAAAAATGTTTTTTTTGGAATTCGTAGGATTCGAACCCCCGTTCGCTTGATGTCTGTCTCTCTGGCCGCTGAGACTTGTCAGGCACCTTGCCCACTACGCTATGGAGGGTATTTTTTTATTTTTTTTTTACGTTAACTCCACGCAGGAGGCCCTGAGGAAAATAATTTCCCTCAGGGCCTATGTCATCTGGGATGCTCTGTGGAGGGTCTTTTTGAGGAGAGGAAGGAATGAACATTGGTCTTGAAGAGACCCATGTTGTAGGAAGGAGGAAACACAGAGGCCGGCAAATTATTCCACAGCCGAGCTGTTGAACACAAGAACGAGTCGAAGAAACGACCCGTTCTCATGTGGCAAATGTCAACCGTGTACAAATGTTGGGCACGCGTTTGGCGTGTTTCCCGACTATGCACCGGTGCCGAAGGGATCAATGATGCTAGTTCCTTGGAGCATCTTCCATTGTAATACCGGTAGAACAAGGATAGCATTCCCACCCGACGCCTGTGCTCTAAAGATTGCAATCCGTCTGTTAAGATGGGAGAATCTATCAAACGGACCGCCCGTTTCTGCACAGAGTCGAGGGTATTTTTCAGGTATTTTGGAGCTCCAGACCAGAGGTGGCTGCCAAATTCAACCGTGGGGCGCACTTAAAATGCATGCGTGTATGCGGCGAACCGAGTATTTGTGTAGCACTGAGTTGTGACGCGTTTCCGTTTCACCCGAATTTCAAGTCTAACGGCGCTAAAGAAGTTTCACTTCAAAACATATCTAGCTATTCATTGTAAGTATCAGCATCTTCAAAGATGACATGGGCCCTGAGGGAAATTATTTTCCTCAGAGCCTCTTTTGTGGAGTTAATGTTATAAAAAACTAGTGTGCTTTAGTCCACACGACTGAAGTAAATCTTCACTAACTTATATCTCCCTCTCAACTTCCGTTCGCCACGCCCAACCGTTCGCCTCGCCAGATCACACTTTTCATGACGCTCTCGCCACGCATTCACCAGCTTACTCCCCAAGTCAAGAGTGCGTAAAGGCCCGACCGTTCGCTTCGCCCGATCACACTTTTCATAACGCTCTCGTCACGCATTCAACAGCTTACTCCCCAAGTCAAGCGTGCATGAAGAAGTTTTACTTCAAAAATAAAATAAAAAATTATGTAACAATATAATAAATAAATTAATATTTTAGTAAAAATAAAATTCAGTCTTATATCTCTTTTGACCTTTTTTGTCTCCTTTGACCTCTTTTGACACGCCTTTTGACCTTATCATTATGGAACCGGATAGAAAAATGTCATTATTTCAAGTTTACTGCTTTTCAGTATGTTGGCGATTTATGGCTTAGATTAAATCTGTCGCAAAACTTTAACAAGAATTTGATAGCTAGTGTGGGGGGGTCGCCATATCAAATGTTAACTCTGACGTAGGCAGTACCAAACATCCAGTAGATTAATTATTTTAAGAGTTAAGTCTGCCATTCATGTTAGCTGGTAAAAGGAGCTAGTATTTAATCTGTACGTCACAGTGACTATTTCGCATTACGTTAATCGCGGAACTAACGTAGCCTACGTAGATTGTAAGGCTTGTGTAGTGAAGGCAAATTTATACTCGTCTCATATCAGGTTCTTTGTGTAATATTTGTATAGGGTTATTACGTCACTGCGGAATTTAATAAATGAATAACGTATGGGTTCTTCTTGTGGAGAAGGAATGAAGTTTAAAATGTAAGGTATTTGGTAGATCTATCAATATTTATAAATACGAATAGATACAGCTTTAGACTCTTTTTTCTAAATAATTCTTTTTTTTTTGAAGTGACACCTGTTTAGCACCGTTGTGATTTGAAAATCGGATGGAACGGAAATGACGCATTACAGTACCGACTTCTGATACCGACCGCTTTGATTATGATCTCACTTTTTAAGGCTCCTATTGGTTGAGATTGTTTTTGGTTGAAGTAAAACTTCTTTACGCACGCTTGACTTGGGGAGTAAGCTGGTGAATGCGTGACGAGAGCGTTACGAAAAGTGTGATCGGGCGAGGCGAACGGTCGGGCAAGGCGAACGGAAGTTGAGAGGGGGATATAGGTTATTGAAATTTTACTTCAGTCGTGTGGTCTAAAGCACACTTTTTTTATTTTTTTTTATTCATGGTTTTTCGACTAAGGCTGGCCGCACATATCAGGTTTTTCCATCCGATTGTGTGATAAGACAAAAATCGTTCACATGGCATATAGCCGTATTTTGATGGTCGAAATTACAACAACAATATCAGAACTGAGTCATTTAGATGCTAGTTTCTACCGCCGAGATTCCGTACACTTTGCAATACTTTCTCTGAAGTAGTTAGTAGATGTGTTGAACTGCACGGAATATAGTTTATAAGAAGGCTATAATAACATTTCTTAATAATATTAATCAGTTTTAGCATAATGCTATTCTTCTGCATGGGTTCTATATAATTTAAATAGCATTTATTACTTCGTGATTATTACGTATATCATATTATATGAGATATATATTTTTAAAACCATAGAGGCGTATAATAACGTAAATAAATTAATACGTTGTTTGGAATTTTAGAACTTCGACCTTTTTGTCAACTAAAATAATTTAAAAAATAAATCAAGAAACAAAATGGTTGGAAATTGAAATTATTACATAAAATATGTTTTTTAATGAAATTCCTGTTATTTCCTCTAGTATTTAAAAAAAAATAATTAGCTCTCACACTGCCCTGAAAGAGTCGCTATGTTCGTGTCTTGTTATGGACAGCATATTAAATATATTTAAAATGGATAAAAGTAGGCTGCGTACGAAATAGCGCTCTCTCGTTAAAATAATAAATTTACTAATTAGAAAAAAACGTATATTAAAAAAGCAATTTATACAATAACTTCAAAATGGCAGAATTATAAAAGATTTAAACGGATACACAAAGAACACCTCTGGAAGTCTCGTGTCACTGATTTGGTACTCGGAATGTTATTAGTTTTGTTAAGTCAGGTGCGTCAAGTGATTCATTAACTAATTTGAATAAAAGTACCAGATCGCTCTTGGTTCTTCTACACGATAATTCAGTTAAATTAAGTATTTTCATTAAGTTAACATAATTTATTGGTTCAATGGGTATGGAGAGTTTGAAATTAATGAACCCTAAAAAAATATTTATCAATTTTTATTTGATGTATTTGAGTATGGGCACCAATAGTGGAATTGTATTCTAAATTACTTCTAACTATTTTTTTTTCAAAAGACTTTTTCCTTGCTTACAATTCCTTTTGCCTGAAAACTGCTTTAAATTTTTGAATTTTGAAAAAACATCATGCTACCCCGAAGTACATGCGCTTTACCCCAGAACACATTGTATGTAAAAACGATCAGGCGTACTAGAAGGACTAAATTATGAAATCTAATTATACCTACGTATTAAAATTAAAATTGTAACTTGTTGTTATCATCTCGTCTGTAAATTATGGTCTGTCGATACGAACATAAATTTTGTTATATTTATTCAAGCTTGCTGTGGTTATTTTTAATCCGCCGCCAACGTAATTATTGGATAATTGTATTACGAAACTAAAATCACCAGCACGGAATAACGGAGGGATGAACCGGTGCATTTGCTGTTAATTATTAGCGGGTCAATTTGTTCCCAAGATTCTGTTAAAGAAGGAAATGAGAAAAGTCACACAGTATCAAACATGAAGGTGCAATCAAATCGGTTGGAGATTCAATTAATGACAACGGTATAAATAATGCTAACATGATTTGTGGCAACAAATGATTAACCGTGAGGAAGAATAAATTATTCAATACAAAATGTTCTACCTGATTCGTTTGGAGAAAAAATGGGATTAATTTATTTAGAACTTCTTTTTTGCCGAAGAGAATCACTGGAGCTTTTTTGTACACATTTTGGCCAGTTTGCAAATACCTTCGAGCGCTGGCTGACTAAAATGTGGCCAATTCGAAGAGATATTTTTAGACGGAAGAAATTTTTTTATTAAAAGGACCTTTTCGTATAAAAACAGTTTCCCGTGGTAAATGACCTAACTGAATAAAAACAGTTTTTCATGGTATGTAAGATCATTTAAAAGTAACTAATGGGTAGGTACAATCATTTATAAGCTACTAATGGGTAGGTACGTTCATTTATAAGTTACTCATAGGTAGGTACGTTCGTTTATAAGTCAAATCCACACAATTTGGGAGGCGGGAATGGGTACCGCCGACCCGGGAACCTTTATTGGATAACCAACACCTCTGCCATAGGTCACCCCAAGTGGTTCGCTACGTTTGGTGATTTAGCAGGGGTGCCCGGGTTCATGGGGTGAGGTTTGTCTAGGTATTGGAGGTCGATGACCAGGACACACTAAACCCCAGATTCCTACCCACCCCTTAAACCCTTTTCCTTCCCAGAACTCTCCTTTCCTCAAAAAAAAAACCCTCCACATCGCATCCCCAAAGATGACATAGGCCCTGAGGGAAATTATTTTCCTCAGGACCTCCTGTGTGGAGCTCATGTAAAAAAAAAACACCGCCCGCTTGCCAGCCCGCTTGTCCACCACTTACAGACATTCTCCTTTGTATTTTATATATCTCAACCAATTTACACAAAACCTTGAGAAATAATATACTAAAACCTTCCTCATGAATCACTCTCTCTATTAGCGAAAACCGCATGAAAATTGGCTCTGTGGTTTTTTTAGTTCATTGCGAACAGACAGACAGAGAGTCGCGGCGGAGGACCCTAATTTATAATATGTAAAGAAGATTTTTATTAATTTGTTATGTTATAAACGTCATCAATATTCTGCGAATTGCCTTCCTTTTTTAAAATAATACTCATTTCCCGGTTCACCTCCTTTATTGTCAAACAAAAGGTGTTTTATACAACACATAAAATTTAACGAGAGACCCGTAATCAATGTTCACGAGCAAATGATGTTATTTTGGTAAAAATACAAATTCCTCCATTTTTAAACATTTAATTAAAAATAATAAATATTCTGATTTAGTCTATACATTATGTTTTCCTGATTTGTGTTATTTTCTTTTCAATATTTTATGACGTAGTCTTTTTATGTAGTAGGTGTTTTGTTAAGCGAAGGCTTTGTTGAAAGCTGCCTTTGAAAATTCGTCAAAAGCGGATGGTATTCATGTTAGAATTTTTAAATATAAATAGTCAACGTGATATTTCCTGCACATTTTATCATGACGTGCTTTTATCAGGTAAAAAAAGAGCAGAGAACGGTATTTATAGTATCTACACAATAACTTAAATCAAATTTAGCATTTTTGTGCTACAGCAAACAAATGTACTACTACTGTAAAAAAATATTGATTTGCAATAATTTTAATTCGAAAGGACGAGCTATTTTTTTTTGGCTGAATGAAATTTTGTTGCCATTTAGTTAAGTTAAGTTAAGTTAAATTAGGTTAAGTTAAGTTAAGTTAAGTTAAGTTAAGTTAAGTTAAGTTAAGTTAAGTTAAGTTAAGTTAAGTTAAGTTAAGTTAAGTTAAGTTAAGTTAAGTTAAGTTAAGTTAAGTTAAGTTAAGTTAAGTTAAGTTAAGTTAAGTTAAGTTAAGTTAAGTTAAGTTAAGTTAAGTGGAGTTAATTTAATTTAAGTTAAGTTAAGTTTAGTTTAGTTAAGTAAATGTTTCTAAAAATAATGGCAAATAAATCTTATTTATGCAGTTGTCTAGCAGTGGCGGTTCGTGAGTTTTCAGTGAGCTAGAGTGCTAGGATTGAAAAAACGACATTACTGATCTTTCAGTATGTGGATGCTTCTCATCCCTTGAGATCTTAAGATCTTAAGATCTTCATACAAAAAGTTGAAATTTTGAAAAAAAAGACTCATTAAGACCAATGTGGTTATATGTGGATATGTTGTTAGGTAGTAGGAAGGGGAAGAAGATGAGGAAGAGAAAAGTGTGGCTATTCAGATCTGTTCGGGAAACTCAGCTAAAGCCATTTCAAGCAACATTTCTATTCTGAATGGTGGTCTTAGATACACCAGAGCGAGAGTACTGAGAGTATCTTCCACTGAGGAATACGCTGCTAAACTATTATGACATATCTATTTTAAATCAGATCTCAAAACTATGGTCACCCTAAAAGTCTACATTAATGTACTACCTAGCGCCATTTGTTTAGTAGGTACCAGTGTGGTACCCATAATCTCAATCTGTAAGAAATACAACAATATTGTTCTTTCAATATCTGTATAATTTTGTGTTATTTTGTTAACTTGTATTATTATTGTTAACCTCAACACAGGCTTGTCCTAGTGAGGTAACAAATTGTATTGTAAACATTTTACTGCAGTGTAAAGCCTCGATGACACACGGCTAGTTTACAAGCTACTTATCTGGGAAATTCACTATCTGTTAGTAAACTCGCCCAGTGTCATCGTGTCACTTGCTAACTAGCAGATTGTTGACAATCTACGAAAAAAAGTTGAAAGGTCGTCAACTTTACTCGCCTACACGCTTGCTCGTGATTGGGTTATTTATGTTTCCAACATGGCTTCCGATAAACAGCTGATTTCGACTGTCAAATATCTGAAGAATTAGTTCACGCAGACATCGTTATTCTTGTTACTGGCGCTAGCAGCGGCCTCAGTTTTCTACGCTTCTGAGCGAGTGGACAGTTTTGTGTGTCATTATGACAATCTCACTCGCCGATTTACCCGCTTTTAAAACTTAGTAGATAGTAGCTTGTAACTCGCCGTGTGTTATCGAGGCTTTAAGAAACAATAAATAAATAAAATATCATTTTTAATTAATTAATTGTGAAATAACACAAATTTATCAATAAATTTAAAAGAAAGAAACGGATAACTGTGGTGCAAATCAAAGCATTAAATAGGCATATTTTTAATACCCGTAAAAAATTTAAATAGGCAACACCTACTACATATGTAATATCATTGTAGGTGTTATGACTCAAATATTAACACATGGAACAACAAGATATCCGTTCAAATTAGAAGGCCAACTTTTGCGTGAGAAACTGTCGTTCGCAAATAAAAAACTACATTGGTAAAATGTATTACGAACCAGGTAGGAACGATAAACATACAAATCCACTTCAATTTTCGACGCAATACAAATTGTCTGACGGTGGTCTGTCGACACAAAAACGATACCCTTGAATTGTGCGTGATATTGGCAGGAAATAAAATATCTTGTGACGTCATATCATCAGATGCGGGTTCCTCTGTATACGTCACGATACGTCACAGACGCCGAAGGCTGTTGAATACAGAAACAGGCTTTTATCACCGGTTTTTTGTCGAGATTCTATTTTAGACGTCATATGATACTGCATACGGTTTTTTATGAGCTATTTTTGGACTGTTGTGCATATGAGTTGGTGTTGTGAGAGTCTTTATAAATAGAATTTGCTTTTCCTTGAATAGATCTCTTCTTATTAATAAACTTGTTTGACTCTTCGGCTGTAAGAACGGTTTGAAAAGCTAAAATAGAAAATACTATCGCTCGCTTATTGACAGAAGTTCATCCGTAAAAGATTTAGTCTTCAAGCAGATATTCTGGGCTATTTTTATTAACTTTCGCATGGTGTGTTGATAATATAATATTATTGTGGAAATTAATAATGAGAAGTATAAAAAAAATCAAAGTGTGCAATTCATACGCGGTGGAAGTGAAATCTTCAGAAAACTAAAGTAGACAAAAGTGGGGAGACTACGAAGCACTTTTTTTATCAATGTGAAGGATGATTTTTTCCACATTTAGTCGTCGAATTCCAGTGCATCTTATCCTACGCGTTTGGTCATCTTATTAGTATTTGTGTTTTCTTCTTCGGAGTCGCTAGATGTTGCTTTCTTTTATGTTTTCTTTTGCTTGTTAATTTTGGAGTTGTTTGAAGATTTGATTTTGATTTTACAAAAATAAAAATATCTATTTTATTTTGGACTTCTTAGGATTCGATCCTTGGTCCGCTGAATGTCTGGCCGCTGAGATTCGTCAGGCGCTTAATACCACTAGACGAAAGGAGACCTGCGTGGAACTTATCGTATCATATTGGAACCGAGTACCCGTAAAATAAATAAATATTTTATGCTATTTCATTCTCTCGAATGCTAAATCAATGAGATGCATGTGTTTGTCTCTTTTTAGTGTCGCTCGTTTCCGTTTCATCGAATTTCAAATAATAACGGTGCTCAAGAAGTTTTCACTTTAATAATATAAAATTAATAATAATTAATAAGAATAATGAGCTATAATAATGAGATTTGCTCCGTAGACGTGTCAATGTTTTTATAGTTTCAAATATTAACTACGTTGTGCAATCTTAGGGGCATTAATTAATTAAGTTAGCTCAAAAGGGGGGGGGGGTCCAGTAAAATCTCACCAAATCTTGAACAGTTTTTCAGTGCATTGTCGCTATCGCATTTAACTGGGGGGGCGTAATGGGATAGCACGGGGCGTGATGGGATAGGGTCGGACCCCAGATACACCACTGATCTCACGTGAGAGTGGGGGGGGGGGGATCCAACAAAATCTCACTTAATCTCACCAAGGGGGGGGTCTAAATTGGAAAATAAACTGCTCACGTAATTAATATATATGCCCCCTTACTTAGTATTTTGAAATATTCTTCGACAATCCATTTCTGAGATTTGTATTTATTATTCTGTGAAAAATCACGGGAAATTATAATAATAGGATTTGTATGAAAATATTGTCAATTTTCTTCGTGACACAATTATATATTTTTGTTGACAAATGTTTAGATTACCATTAGAGTGAACACCGCTAATAAACTTTAAAAATCATTGGTTATTCAGATTCAGATCACTCAAATATTTAATTAAAAGAAATGCGCATTTAAAAATTAGTATTATTAATTAATAAAATACATAATATAATTTATTTTCTAATAATAACGTTGTTTGTTTTTTTTAGTAAGATTACATTCATTTCATAAGAAATACGTGTTGTATAAACTAACTTGGCGTAAACGAAGAAAATTCTAAAGAGAGATTCCATCACAGCCTTGAGAGGTTTAGATGTTATCCAAGAGGCCGCCTGCTTATCATCTAATTTGGAAAAATCCTTGGTTTCTTGACATAAAATTATGTGATCAAAAACATAATCAGACACGTATTGCGTTGGACACTCGCCTAGTTCGAGGACACAAAATGTGTTTTTGTTAAGCATTGTTCGTTTTGATTCTTGTCGGAACATGTTAGTAGAGAGACCATATCTAACGCGGGGAGTCTAGCATAGAGAAATACGGCGAAACATGGTTTCATTGTCGACAGCCAAACCGATATTGAAAGGGAATAAATAAAAAATCGAGAGATGTTTTCTATAAATTAACATTACGAAACGTCAAACGCCAAACTACTGTGTAAAAATATTAATAAATTGACAGTGCTGAATTGAAATACTTTCCTAAATACTTGTTCTTGAGTTCAATAGCTCGGCTGTGGAACGATTTGACAGCTCCCGTGTTTTTCTTCCTACAACATGGGTCTCTTCTAGACCAATGTTCTTTCCTCTCCTCAAAAAGACCCTCCACAGTCTCCACACAGCATCTCAGATGACACATGCCCGAGGGAAATCATTTTCCTCAGGGCCTCCTTTGTGGAGTTAATGTAATGCAAAAAAGTGTGCAAAATATTAGGTACTTATACTTTTTCTTTTTTTTTCTCCTGTGGAAACGTTGTGTGACATAGGCAAGATGCTTGTCGAGGAGATCGCAAAATCTTTGGCCCCTCTTGTCATGGATTTTTTTCTAAATGGTCGAATATCTTTATTCTATTTTAATGTGAATACCTCACAAGATTATCAACCGCCTGGAGCCAGTGAGATCATGGCTTCCCTAATTGGAATATTTTGTGAGGCTGAAGGTACTGTAAAAGGGAAGGAAATGGGAAAGAGGAAGGTGTGGAAGTACCTAGCTATTCAGATCTGGTTACCAAACACGGCTAAAGCCATTTCAAGCAACGTTTCAATTCTGAATGGTGGTCCTACACCAGGACGATAGGTACTTCATGAGAATATCTTCCACTCTGGAACGTGCTATAAATATACCTAACATGTTTTTTAAATTACTAAATTGTGAAAACACAAATCAATCTCCTGCTCACGCCAGGATTTGTACCCGCGACCTCTAGTCGAGAGACTTACCCCTCGTTCACGGAGGCCTTCATGTTCTTGATCATGGAGCAATAATGTGCCAATATATAAGACGTTTTACCCGTTTTTTATGACCCTTTCTTTAATCAGGCAGAACCAATATTAACGTGTCCAGGTGACATTCAAGTCATAATTACTTTAGAACTTGAGACTGCAAGTACCTGAAGATTAAAAAACTTTTTAAAAACCTGCAAAGACTTACAAACCTGCACGTAATAACTTGCCATCTCTCCTCAGTGCTCTTTAGCCTCCGAGAAAGTCCCGCCGGCGCAGACTCTCAGAGAAAGGGTGCACTTCAATACCAACCAACGTTACCTACATATCCAATACACCTTTCTCTGCCTTTACCTGTATACACGGGAGTACGGGAGAATCCGCAGCAGACTTGTTCTAGAACTTCAGCCGGGTCGTACCATTGACATTGGACTGAGAATACCAGTTGCCAAGTACGTGAATACGTACAACGCATGTGGTCGCTGTTTTCGAAAGTAAACAAGTTGATTTTAAATTTTTATTAGAATAACACTCTTTTATAATAACATTTGAAGTTAATCAGATCGTAATAATATATCATTGACGAAGGAGGCTCCATCGAAGCCAGAGTTAAGTTAGCCTCTCAAAAACTGGGTGTACTGTACAGGGCCCGCAGATACTTTACTAGTACACAACTGCTAACTCTGTATAAATCACAAGTACGCCCACGGTTGATTTTGGCAGCCACCTCTGGTCTAGAGCCCCAAAATACCTGAATATTCCCTCGACTTTATGCGGAAACGGGCGGTCCGTCGATAGATTCTCCTTATTTAAGCCGCCGCTACCCGAATTTCTACCGATTTCTTACATATCTCCCTTAAACATGTTAAGTTGTAAGGCTCTTAAAAAAATATATTGTTCTTGAAGATAATATCTAGACATTCCCCGCGCCGAAACGCAAATTATATAAAATTCCCTCGATAGAAAAATATCGCAGAGTATGCTCCAAAAATTATTATAAACACGTTTGTTTCAGTTATTTTACAAGTTTATTGTTTTCAAATTCACTGTGTTTCTTTAATTACTGCTTAAGACAACCCCCGCGAGATTTTTGCTCTATTTTAAACGAGTCGTCTTTTATTAAACATTTTCACAATTTTCCCATCGATTTTGTCGCTATAAATATTAGCGCACTCCTATAACATTCGTAATTTTATATCACTTTATCTTCTTTTTGAGCCCGGTTGCGGCGCCTTAACAGACGGATTGCAATCTTTAGAGAACAGGCGTCGGGTGGGAATGCTGTCTTTGTTCTACCGATATTTCAATGGAAGATGCTCCGAGCAACTTGCGTCATTGATCCCTTCGGTACCGGTGTGTAGTCGGGAAACACGCCAAACTCGTGCCCTCGTATGCACACGGTTGACATTTGTCACATGAGAACGGGTCACTTCTTCGACTCGTTC
The DNA here is from genome assembly GCA_917880885.1 of Limnephilus marmoratus. Classification (NCBI taxonomy): domain Eukaryota; kingdom Metazoa; phylum Arthropoda; class Insecta; order Trichoptera; family Limnephilidae; genus Limnephilus; species Limnephilus marmoratus. Next base: position 26,992,399 of record OU862931.1, on the reverse strand, counting down.
TTGTGTTCAATAACTTGGCTGTGGAACGATTTGCCGGCTTTTTACTTCCTTCCTACAACAAGGGTCTCTTAAAGACCATGTTCATTCCTTCCTCTCCTCAAAAAGACCCTCCACACAGCATCTCCAGTGACGTAGGCCCTGAGGGAAATTATTTTCCTCAGGGCCTTCTGTATGGAGTTAATGTTAAAAAAAGAAGATTATATTAATAATAATAAATCTATACGAAAATATAAAAAAAAAACAAGACGAATATTATACATTGCATTGATGTGAATAAACTTCAAAAGTTTTCTTATTAAAAATTTAATCTTCACACTTTTAGAAAAACGACAATACAGTCCAAGCTACTTCCGTCTTGAGCCAATGAGTCTATTGCATCCCCAATTGGGGTATGTTATGAGGCTGAAGGTATTGGGGAAGGGAAGGAAATGGGGAAGTGGAAGGTTGTGAATGATACGCTTAAATGTAAAAACACAAAATAATTCAAATGAAATGTGAATTAATGCTTCCGACCGCAATAAAAAAAATTATCGAACTTTGAGAATTTTTTATTAATTATTTTTATATGAAGCAATAAAAAAGTGAGGTGATAAATTGTATATTTCAAAATTTATATGATTACTAGCTGACCCGGCAATGCGTTGCACTGGCTAACGAAACACAACGCAATCTATTGGATTGTTACCCAATCTTTTAACTCACACCGCCATTTGTTAATTTGCTTACAAATTAAATCCACACCGCCCAGCCCGCTCGTCCACTACGTACAGACATTCTACTTTATATATTATTTTTAATTCTCGTGAATGACTTGCGCATGTGTGGATGAAAGTTCGATGAGGCAGACGTGGCGCCATCTGTCATTCAGCAACATAAATAATTTCGATCTGTTTAATGTTAAATTTGTTTATACAAATATACTAAAATCACGATTAAAAAATGTGAGGGTGGAAGTAAGAAGATGAAAATTTGGGGTTAAAGGTATTTTTTGATGCCAAAAAAAAAACTTGTCAAAAAAAGGTTTTTTTTTGGATAGGGACACAACACCGTGACACGAGATTTTTATACGTATGGATTTCGAATTGTAAAATTTGAAGGCGTATTTTATCACCTTTCAAAAACAGTTATTAGTTTAGGGCGTTCAGTAAATATTCCATTTATTTGGATTTCATTGCAAAGCGGAAACATTTTGACTTTCCGACAAAATAGACCCGAGGCCCAACCCCGGATCCAGGGGGGGTCAAACCGGAGCGCCTGCCCCGGGCGGCAGTTTTAGGGGGCGCCAAAATCGTAATTTATGTTTGATTAAAAAAAATCTTGATCCTCAAAGAGCCCGGCATCCAGTACACGTTGTTCTAACGATTATTCATTTGATTTTAAAACGCCCAGTTGGTTTTTGAACGCATCCTACGTTGAATTATGAACGTATCCTAAGTCGATTTGGAACGCGTGCACAGTTTACGTTATGTCTTTACCAGGGGAATCCCCGTCGCATCTGGCTGCAAGAGCTTTGCCGAATAAACCCGAGCGGTCCACCGTCAAGCGAAGCGACGTTCACTCACCTCACGAGAGGGGGTGCCACTCATCGAGAGGGGGCGCCACTATCAAGTTTCTGCCCCGGTTTTAAAAAGATGATCCGAGGCCTGAGGGGTGAAGATTGAAAAAGTACCTATGTATGTATCAAAGACGATGTTGGAAACAATATAACTAAATGGTGATAAGCATCTCAGTATTGTCTTGTAAATCTATCACTCAATTTGTTTGAATTAGTTCTATTTTGAGTGTATGCTAAACAAAAGCCATTGAGTTGGTTTGGACAGATGGATTATTTGCACGAAAACGAAGTTTAGAACGAAAACATGCTTGTAAAACAAAGGCGTTAGAGAAAGGTTTGATGTTAAGTATTGTGCTATGGAGAGGATGTTATTGGACGAAAATAAACACAAGATGAAATGGACACATGGAATTGTAATTATAGCTAGAAGGGTCATGTGCTCTGTACACGTGGGGATTCTTCGACGGTTCGTAGAATTACAATTCTGGTAACACCAGAAATTTAATTGATATTATAGAAAGACTATTTTTTCTACATTCGTGCGTAACTTAATAACTGGGTATGTATATAATTCAAATAAAGCAATGACTTTGTGTATTACAACTAGATTCGCCATTGTCTCACAAATTCAATGTACAATCTATGACGTTACATACTATCTCAAAGTGGGAAGACAAGAACAAGACAATTGTAACGGTCTCGATATCTAGTACTTTAGTACTAAACTGCTACACGTCGAGTAAGGTTGCGTCTTACCAGCATTTACCAGTAAATAAATTGCGTTTTAAAAAGTGTCAAAATGCCCTCCTGTGTGATGAGAAAATGTTTCAATTACACGACAAATAATAGTAAAGGCGAATGAATAACATTTCATTTGTAAGTACACGCAAATTACTTAATATTATTATCGATTATTATAAATATTACAATTAATTTTCATGTTTCCCGCTCGCGGTTTTACATGTCATTAGAGAAAATTCAAGTCCTACTAAAGTAAATGGTCTGGGTGTGCAATAGCCAAATTTCTCTTGATAAGTAAACTTCACTGTTTTAAAGTAAGCCTAAACACTCTGTTTATTTGTTTGCTTGCGGTAAAACAACACATAAATCAGTAGTTCTAACAAGTATTGATGACAATCGCCACCATTTGAAAACTGTCGTTGCCTTATTGTATTTATTGTATAGCTCGACATATCAAACTCCGACAGGCAGCCGGACCTATTATTCTAGTGGGCCTTAATAAAAGAAGACAGCGAACATTCCATCAAAAAGTGACAAGCAATACGCCACCGCCCGCTCCTATATTCATTGCATTCATACACACACATTTTTTGATTGTCTATCTTTATCACACAGGAATAAACTTTTGAATTATGAAATTATACTGAAAATCGCTGAAAACAAAAGAGTGTTCCTTACTTTCCACATTATATTTTGAGTATATGAGACTATGGCGAGTCTATTTATTTATGTAACGTCATTGTGTACAATGTGGTAAGTAAGACAAAACTCTTTTGTTTTCAGTAAATTCTTAATTCAAAAGTTATATGATAAAGATAAACGATGTAGATGTAGGACCGACCGGCATTTTCATTTGAGCCGAATACTATATTCTACATCACGGGTGTGGCTGAGATGACAAGATACGCTTCCTCGCTTACACTAAGACGAATGCGAAATGCTATATGAGACGACCTACTGCCATAGGTTGTCCTTATACTTAATTGTTAGCTATCACACTTTCTCTAATGGCGCTAAAATCTTCCGGAAACCATCGAAATAACTGAATTTTTTGCAATAATAAATAATTGTCTCATCACACACGACGGAATTTTGGCACTTTTTTAATGTAATTTACTTACTAGTAGGACACGACCTTATGCTACAGTGGCAGTTGAGTACTAAAACCATGAAAATACAATTGTCTTGTCTTTGACTTACAACTTTTGAGATTTGAGTGGCAGTTGAGTAGTAAAACCATGAAAATACAATTGTCTTGTCTTTGACTTACAACTTATGAGATTTTCACCACGCTTCTGTATAGTATATACAACTTCCTTTAATTTAAGACCTACATTAACATCTAATTTGGGAGCCGGGTATAGAGATAACCAACACCTCTGCCGTAGGCCACCTCAAGAGGTTCGCTAGGTTTGGTTACTTAGTAGGGGTACTCGGGTTCGAGGTGTGATGATTGTCCGCCTACCTATTATAAGGCAGGTCGGATTTGGAGATAATGGTTGAGGGAGACCTTTTGATGATGACCCAGACCCTGAGATAAATTATTTTCCACGGGGCCTCCTGTGCGGTAGGAATGTATGTAGGTATGACACAAGCCATCGTATTAATTTTTTCGTTTATTTACATACTTTTTATAGCCTTTTTCAGACCTAAATAATGTTTCTAAAATAAAGGTATCTCTTATAAGTTTATTAGTGAAAATATTCAAAAACTACTGCAAAAAAAATAGTAATGGTACTTCTAGGGAGGATACTTCGAACACCGAATTTTCAAATGGCGGCAGTTGATCAGCTGATTTCCCGATCATATAGTAACTTTTCAGGAGTGATGACGTCACACGATTCACTATTCATACGGTGGTTTTCTGGGGATCTTGAAAAATTAAAACTTTGACAATTACATAATTCGTATTTTAGCTATTAAATCTAACTCTAAAAATAAAATAAAATATGCAGTTATTTAAGTTAGAAGGTCATGAAAATCATTCATTAAAAAAAAATAAAAAATTGGACTGGAGTTCTCTATTGTAAAGTTATCGACTTCAGTGTCTAGACCCCTGAGGTCGCATGACTACAGATTGGTACAGAAGGCTGAGAAGAGCGTTCTTTTCACCTGTGACCGTATTATCTACAATATCTTCACAGTAAATTTGATAGCATATTCACCTGGTGAGCATGAGACAAGTGGGATAGGTGGTGAGAGGTGCAAGAGAGGCTGAAAGAGGTTGAGGTAGGTAGTATAATCGTGCTCCGCGGGTATTGTTCTCCAGCCTCGCGATTCGCGACTCGCACGACATGTTGCGTTAATCTGTTGGGGAAATAATTGGAATAGCGGAGTCACGACCGCGACAATGCGATTGCGGGACACAAACCCAAACCAACTAACAAACTGCGCAAAGTGCAGACAGTCTCTCAATCAGAGGACAGCTTTCCAAATACGATAATATTGAAATTGTTTGACTATCACGAAATGGTTCTAATCAGTGGCGCTTGATGGCCTATCTCACCAGGAGTGCAGTCGAAAATTAAAAAAGTGGTGATTTTAAGAGGCGAGTACGAGTAAGAGTATGCGAGCCCTGGCAATCATTTAAGCAATGAAATACCAACACCTCTGCCGTAGGTCACCCCAAATGGGTTTTTTTCATAACTTTTAATGACTTTTTAAAGGGGTGTTGAAATGCCAAAGTTGTCGTGGAACCCCGAGGTTCACGGCGGCGGATGCGTTTGACCATCAAATGCATAATATGCCGGATTGGTTGCCACGTAAAGACTGGATGAGGGAGACCTTTTGACCTCTCCAGGACCCTCTCAGAATATGTCACCTTACACCGCATTGGGAAGGATAGATTCAATCGTCCGTCACTCTTGGACACACTGACCTCCAGGTTCCTAACCCCCCCTTATACCTTTTTCCTTCCCAGAACTTACTATCCTTCATTTGCTAAAAAGACTCTCCACACAGCTTTCCCAAAGATTTTACATACGCCCTGAGGGGATTTATTTTCCTCAGGGCCTCCTGTGTGATTCTGATATCTAATACAAAAAAATCCTTATTTGGTATTTTCGATTTTCAAATTTTATTTTTTTGGAAAAACAAAAGTTGCAACACTTTATAATGTATGTTAAAATGTATATAATAATTGAACCAATAATAGATATTCGCCGATGTTTCCTAATATTTGGTGAATTATAAAAGAGAAAAGACTTACAATAACCGATGAGATGATGAGAGGGAGGGAAAGGGGATTATTCTGGTCTGTGTTTAGTGTGAATGTCATTTATTGATGTTCCATTATAAAAATTATCCTCCAGATCTAAATGCGTTTCATCACATAACTACAAAGATTAGCGACTTAGTAAATTCTGCATTTTATTCCGAGATTGGTGGAATATTTAACAATTGACCTTCAAAACAAGATGACTAATTTTTCGAAGAAAACTTCTTCGGAAAGGTTTTCACTTTGTGATGGCATTATTTATTTTAATGAAAAGACAAATGAATTTGTTTACATCACTTTTATTTATACAATCAACATGTTTCGTGAACATCCTTACATAACAACTAATATGATTCATCAGCAATGCTTATTTAATTAATGACAACAATAAACGCATTTAAAGCTAAGTGTTTATTAATTTTGAATTGAAAGTATTGCCACCAGAGATATTCTATCCAATATCTTTGATTGCCACAGAAAAAGATTGCTGTTTTTGAAGAAAAGATTTTTGTACCTGAAAAGTGGCTGAAAAGTCATAAGCCTATCTAAAGGTGCTCTAATTTTTATAAATGGTATCTTTTTATCACGACTTTGATATTTGCACCTTTTTTGGATAGGGTCCTAACTTCACTTTACTTTGCTCTGAGATATGAGATTTCTAAGTTAGCAAAGACGATTTATCTAATGAAAACAAATAAATTTGTAAACACCACTATATAATTAATATTATCAACATATAATTAACATTATCGACATAACCAACATAGAATTAACATTATCAACGTATTGTTTACAAAGTTATTTGTTTTTATTAAATCAATAATGTCGCCACAAAGTTTATTTTTACAAGATTTATCTATTTACCAATTTCTCGTTTTAAGGTTGAATCTTGTGTAAAGTATTTAAATTGAACATATTTTAAAGGAAAATATTTAAATAGTACTCAAAGTTACCATTTTTGAACATACATGCAAATAGAACCATATACAACCAGCCGGGGCGTAATAATTCATTGCAAAGGGTTCTAACTTAATTTTCTTAATGCGATTCCAAGATATAGCCACCTACTAATTAAATATGTTCCTTTAAAATATGTTAAAGGCTTTTAACCAGCCAGCGCCGAAAAGCCGCATTTCGTCGAAATATGTTCTTACGTACAGGGCGGTTTTAATGAGAAAGGTTAATTATTCTCCGTACCAGCTTTTTAAAATTATAACTCAATATCGATTTTATTTCATTCCAAATTTGCTTTAATTTATACCTACATCCAAAAATGCTGAAAGGCGTGATGATAAAACTATTAAAATTATGTACTTTTTGTAATAATAATGTAATGTAATAATTTATTGATCATAAGTATTTATCAATTTTCAATAATGTCTAAGCAAAATAAGAATGTAAAAAAATCTTAAATATATTAATTTGTAAGACCGTAAATTGATAGACAGTAGAGAAATTTTCGCCATAAATAAGTGTTCGGATATTTTTTTTAATGATTTCATTTGAACTAAAATTAAATTTTTAAAACTGCGCTTACTAGATAACGTAATGATTTACAATAACGTATGGATAGCATGGTATGAAATATGTCTTGTTAAATAAGATTTTTCGTTTGAAAATTTAACAAATCTGTCAAAGACCTATGGTGTAATCTTATTTTACTAAAAATAAACATTTTTTCTCAAAATTTAAAACACGCGTTTACTAGTTAAAAGTTTCACTAGATAAACTTTACTAGATAAAAATTAACCCTTTCGTAACCCTATCTTTTGAAATCAATTTATAATTTTGTTGTGGAAAAGAGTCAATACGTCTAAAATTTGATTTAAAAATGACATATTTCCGGTTTTCTCTGGTTCCCTCTTAAGCTAAATTATTTTTTACAAAATATTGAACCTCAAAACCTGTATTTTTCAATAGATTTTGAGAATTCGTCTTTGCAAACTTTGAAACCTCAAAACATGGCAAAGCGAAGTTAGAACCCTTCCAACCAAAATGACGAACTATAATGCTCATCGTAACAACAATCAACTGTCAGATACAAACAAAATAGAGAGTGTAAGTCATGTAAAGTGTAAAATAAACGGAGCTTGATTTTAGAAATTCTTCCCACATGAATCTACGGAAATACAACATATATGGTTCGGAAAATTTTTTCGATAACAGAAAAGAGCAAAATAAATGGTTTTGCATTCGAAGCACATTTGTGAAAAAAATATTAGTTAGAACCCTGCCCAACAAGAAGAAACAGAATAAACGTTGAAAAGAGCAAAATAAATGGTTTTGCATTCGAAGCACATTTGTGAAAAAAATATTAGTTAGAACCCTGCCCAACAAGAAGAAACAGAATAAACGTTGAAAAACCAGGTATCGCTTTAACACTCCTCGAGAACGCGGAATAAATGTGTCACAATAGTTATTTTTTTACAAAGTAACTGCCTAAGAAAATGCCGAAGGACTTTTGTGCCACCTTGTACAATATAATTATTACCACATTCACGTTACATTAAAATTTATGAAATTCCTATGTCAATCTTAAAAAAACATTTTATTCGCTTTTGTATTTCCTAATCAATATTGTATTAAAAGACAAAATATATCGTACTTACATTGTAGAGTATGAAGCAATAGGTCCCTGCATACATACATATATTTCCATCGAATTAACTCAAACATAGATGCAGGTGGTGTATAAATTGTCCATAAATCCTTGGGCCCATTAGGTTTACATGGATCTGTTTCTATGGGTTCTAGAAAACCAATGCAATTCCAAATCAATAGGAAAACATCTTGCGATAACCGAAATACATTATTTATGTTATCTTGAAATATTAACCCTATCGTCGGCTTAGTTCTTAATTGTCCAAACGAACATTAGAAAATTTTACAGGAGAAGAAGGTTTTCTTTCATTATTTCAATGAAACATTATGATAAGTTTTTGATAAAGCTATTCCTGTAAAGTTGAAGGTCTCGTTAGTTTAAATAATTCTTAGTTAATGATTAACTATCATTTTTCATACTTTTTTAAATTGTACAACCGATAATTATCCAATTACCGTACAATTTTCTTTTTTTGACAGTGTTAACACCTAGGAAGATGATTATTATACAAAAAAATCGAAAGGCTACCTAAAGAGTTATATATATATCTAGTGTTTCCGATATTTCTTTGAACAGTACCATTCCTCTTGTCATGCTATGCTGTACTAAAACGTCTGTTCTGCCGTATGGTATTTTGAGCAAGTCGTGCCGACGAATACGGCTAAAATTTTCAGGCACGTATAAGCCATAACATTCCAAGAGGAACGGGCTGTCAATACAGTTATGGATTATGTTAAAACTAAAAATTGCAAGATTTTCATAACATCTAGTTTCTAAGCTAAATCTATTTGTTGCCTCAAGTAATTTCATATGTTGCATGAATCCGCATATAAACAATATAGACATACCTTAGAAACTTTTTCTAGATTTGTTCTAGCATATTAATATATTTAGCTTGGTGCGAAGTCCATACACCACTAGCATACTCCAGCTTACTTCTTATGACGCCATCGAACATGGCTTTCATTGCATCTGGATTATCAAATTGCTTACATATTCTGACGATGAAACCCAAGAGTTTGTAGCACGCTGGAGTGAGCCGTGATATATGATCCGAGAATGTCAGTTTGTGTAATTTTAAGTTTTAATTTTATAGTGGAGATTGAACAAAAACTAAAATAGTCGTTTGGACGATTAAAAAACTAAGGCGACGCCTTGTAATTGAACTAAGCGATTTAGCAACAAACTCACCTCATCCCGATATTATGATATACGTTTTATTATTCTAGCTCGTCGTACTCACAGTTGATAACTCGAAACATTTTTATTTTTGTGAAAATTATTTAAAATCTATCATTATCCGTATTTTATTTTATTGTTCTGAATAGTATAATCATGCGAACCAACTTCATCTATATACAAATGTGTGTTGTTTATATTTTAATGTACCACTGTTTGTTTCCCAAATAAAAATATAATAAATAAATAAAAATCTGTGAAAAAGCGAGTCGCAAATTCCGTGTTAAATGTTATAATTTTTATTTTTCTATTCAAATTTTATATTAGGTACTGTGGTTACACACAGGAAAGCATTATTTTTATTTGATATGATTTATTTTTATTGTGAAGAACGATTATTTAGCTGGAAAATATAATAAAACTCAATAATATATTCGTTTTTCTTCATCAGATATTTTTTTTATAATATTATTTTTTATAACTTGTAAGTGTATTTATCCTTTGTAAATATCACTTTTTCTAGTAAGATAACAGCTTACAAAACATCATTTTGCAAAAAACAAGTAAATTATTACTAAAATAGATTCGCTCGGCATTGTTACTAGCACACTAAAGGTTAAAGATTGAAAAATTCCGTTAACAGCACACGGTTTAAGTTATGGGAGCATTTCAAGGTGGTCATAGTATTTGTTTTTTCCTAGATCAATTTATGCTTATCCACACAGAAAATATAAGATAAGATGGCTTGAATATTTATTTATTAATATTAACAGTATAAATTTTCTTTTTTTTATCAGTTTTTATATATCTACATAAAAATATATCTATGTAATATAATCATGAGTAATTACATTTTCAGGTTACAATCGTATTAAACTCAAAACATTTAGGACTAACATGCAACATTGATTAGAAACAGTATAAACATATATATATGCAGGGCTGGGCAAAATACATGCTTTGCTGTAATTGAAATACAAATTACAAAATACTTTTTCGCATGTATTTAAAATACGAAATACAAAATAGGTACTTTCAGGTCGTGTATTTGAAATACAAAATACAGTATTTTAACCATTTTTTAATTTCAAATACAAAATACAAATTACAAAATACATTTGGTTTTGGTAGAACCTTTGGTTGCAATAAATTGTCGTAAGTGCCCATATCTAAGCGTGCGTTTCCATAGAAGCAAAGCTGAGCAGAGTGAAACAGAGACGTGCTAAAATTGACTAATCATTTTGCTCAGGAGACACATCTCGTCTCCGCTCCACTTGTAAAGTTTTGTGGTATGGGACTTAGGTGTTAGATTATAATAATAATTATTATTATAAGACAAGCTAGTTCCCGGCATGCGTTGCAATGCCATATTCAAAGAAATAAATTCCATATATTTAGTCCCAGTACATTCAGTTTTCAAACAACTCGCGTGCCAGCTATTACAATTTTTTTATTCAAATTTTCATTTTTCACATATTACAAATATTCATTTTTCTATATTATAAGAACAATCAATCAAATCTGGTACCTACCATAGGTACCTATTTAAAATATCTACGATTTAAAAAATCCATAGGCAATTATTTTGTTATAAGAAAAAACAGCTGCCTGCTAAATTCAATTTCATCAAACGCGCGAACTGTCAAACGTGCGAAGTTAAAATAGTCGTAAAGTTTTCTGAAATTATCCAATTTTCTGCGTTATTTTCTTAATTTTTCTTTCCGTAAGAGCCTTTTATAAAGAATTAGAAAACTTTAAAAAAAAAGAATGAAATAGGTAAAGTCATTCTGAAGTAAAATCATTCTAAGGAAAACAAGGATTCATTTTTATATATAAATGGATGACATTTGTATAGCGCAATTTTGTGTTATTTCACTTCTCTGCTCTTCTCTACAGTAATTAACTTAAAAATAATCTAGTAATCAGTCAAATTATTCCTATAGTGCTTGATCTAATACTGTGATCAAAAATGTGCAATACAAAGCAATGAAAAGTATAATATAATATGATGCAAAATGTACAATAACAGTGCTATTATAGCACAGGACAATAATAATAACTAGCATGACGTAAAAAAATGTACAGTACATTATAAAGCAATGATAAGGGGGCATACATTAATTACGTGAGCAGTTTTTCTTCCAAACTAGACTCCCTCCGCCCCTTGGTGAGATAAATTTGGGCCATTTCGTTTATTCTTTTCAAGTAACGTGAGATTTCGCTGGACCATCCCCCTTTTTTGAGCTCACGTAATTAATGTATGCCCCCTAAGAGACTTACAAATAATCATTAGTAAGAGTTCTATAGCAAAGGACAATAATACAGGATTCTAGCGTTTATAGTCTATGTATTATCTATGTGTGTTTATTTTTCATGATCGTTATGAAGATCGCTAAATGTATTTGAAAATGTATTTTGAAGCCATAAGTATTTGAAATAAAAATCACAAAATACCTCAGCAGCATGTAATTGAAATACCAATTACAAAATACATTTTTAGGAAGTAATTGAAATACAAATACAAAATACGTATTTGTATTTCAAATACGTATTTCAATTACAAGTATTTCAAATACTGCCCAGCCCTGTATATATGTATATAATATATAACCTTACGAGAGTGTAACTACTCGTGTGTAAAGGGAAGAGAAAATATATATTTTTTTTTAAATTAAAAAAATTAAAATTAAAAATTATAACACATACATTATATATACGTACTTACATAAATCAAATGTATAAAAAAATAAAATAAAAAATATCATAAACACAGATTACATGTCACAAAATCATAATTGTACATAAGAAATAATAAAAAAAGAACATAATAGTTAATTGTGGCATTTGGTTGAGAAGTGACACAAAAAGCTACAATTACATACAATACTGTAGTATAATAAAATTAATATTGATTGAAAATATTTGATAATATAGCCTTCTTGTACCTACCTTCCGTGCAGTTAAATAAATCCGCCACATCTGCGTATCTATTACTAACTTCATGTAGTGAAATTGGAATACGAAGAGCATATGAGAATATACATACTACCCATTCCTGTATCCATCGTTGTTAAGACAGGAATGCTCGATCTTAATACCTTAGAAGCCCGCCGAAAAATATTTTTGGTGAAACATTTTTTTAAGATGATCTTCAGTACGGTACTGAATCCACCTATGTTGAAGGAGATTAACCTATATGTCCCTAACGCGTATACTCGTGGGAGATCCCACGCACTTTTTTATGCTCCGAAAGCGAGAACTTCTTCCTTTCAGAATGCGCCATTAAACAGAGCAATTCAAGTGCTTAACGATTCTGCATTGAGCATCGACATCTTCAATGTTACCTATAGAGAGTTCATTAACTATCTTTTGACATACGTCTCAACATTTCCCCCTTGGACTTTTTTTCTCTTAAATTGTGTAATCTTCTCCGTAATAATTTGGTGTATAACTGTTTTTGGAGAACCTGAAAATAAAATAACCTAGGTACAAGCGAGTGTTTCGTACACTCGGTCCTATTATTGTTGCATTTAAATGTTTATAAGATTCCTTATGCATAAGATACTATAGGTAATTCCAGGAGGAAGTCGTTCATTTGGCCCCCAAATAAAGCTGGAGAAAGCAACTCCGGATGCTGTGCGAGGAACCAGCAATGGACGGAGGCCGCTGATGTAGGGTAGGGACTGAAGATGCCTTGTCGAAGTGACGAGTCAGTTCCCCGCTAGGAAATAAACAAAACGAAATAAAGTTATATAATTTTTTTATTATTTTATGCGTGATACAGATTATCAAATAACTACAGGGTTTTCCAATAAGAGGTGTTATTTTGATATTCAAAGAAAAGTGCCATTTTTTAATATAAATGATCGGATGTTTAATTCATTATAAAGAGGAAGATATGCCGTTAATTAGTGGAAAATAACATCAGGCAAATGACCACCACGACCACGCTCACAGGACCATATCCTTTTCATGAAATTTTCCATAACCAAATCGCAAAGTGGCTGCTCTATGTCCTCGATAGCCTCACGAATTACATCTTTGAGGTCTTGAATCAACGCAGGGCGCTGTTGGCGTAGACCTTCTCTTTCACATGGCCCCAAAGTAAGAAGTCACAAGGAGTTAAATCACAAGATCTCGGTGGCTAATTGTGATCAAGTGAAAACCTTTTCGAGAGATAACACGGTCCGGAAACTTTTTCCGTAAAATATCAATGGTTTCGTTGCTTGTGTGGCACGTAGCGCCGTCTTGTTGAAAGTAAACGTTGTCCAGATCAATACCATCCAATTCCGGCCATAAAAAATCATTAATCATCTCTCAATAGCGCAATCCATCCACCGTAACTGTTGCTCCAGCCTCATTTTCATAATGAATTTTAATAATTTCAATGCGTTGTTGAAGCGTGTATCGTTCCATTTTTATTAATGGCGTAGTTTCTACTTGTCAAATGTCAAAAAATGACAACTTCAAAAGTGACATATACCGAAATAGCGGGCTATTCAAAATAACACCTCTTATTGGAAAACCCTATAGCATAGAGCAGTGTTCCGCAAAGTGTGCTCCGCGGCACACTGGTGTGCCGTGGCCATTTGTAAGTGTGCCGCGAGTCCCGCGTCACTTCTCACAAAGTGCTCTGTAAATCGGTCTTTACTTTTCTGTGCGGCGCGGCGGCCGGAGGTGGCGTGGGTGGGACTCGATCGCTGCGAAGTGGCCGTGTGCTACGCCGCTACGCTACAATATCACGTGTGCTACACTACATAAGTGGGGTGCTATTGCTACATTATCACGTGATTGCGCACGAGCTATCGGGGTGCATGCGCGTGACAACATAACATTCTGAATTACGACGGCGACGTTGCGCCCGCTTGTTTAGTAGTCATTCGTTAATGCTAGTGTTTGGTTGTGTCGTCGCGAACTTAATTGACTTTTTTAATTGCAAAAAAATATCCCATATTACGTGTATATAATGGATAAATTCGTTAAACGTACCGCAAGTTTGTCAAGTGAAACTAATGATTCCCAAGAAGAAGCAGAGTCAACGAAGAAAAAACCTAAGCTTTTTGATCGGAAATACGATGAGAGCTATGTGCGTTATGGCTTTATATATTGCGGTGACGAATCGTGCCCAATCCCAAAATGTCTTGTTTGTGGAGAAACTTTGGCTAATAATTCGATGGTGCCCAGTAAACTTTCACGACATTTAACAACACCCATCGGTGGCTCACAAAGATAAAGCCTTCTTTCAACGTATGAAAGACCAGTCTAAGAAACAGGTAACTCTCATGAGTTCGTCTTTCAATACATCAAGCAAAGCGCAAAAAGCAAGCTACGTGATCGCTAATATGCTGGTTAAATCGAAGAAACCTCATTCTCTCGCTGAAACTTTAATTTTACCTGTCTGCAAAGAAATTGTCAAAATTATGATTAGCCAAGAAGCCGCTAAGAAAATCGAAAAAATACCTGCGTCAGCAGATACGATCTCACGTCGCATTAATGAAATATCCACCGACATTCAATCAACGTTAATTGAAAAATTAAGGCTAAGTGGAGTTTTCGCGCTACAAGTCGACGAGTCTACTGATATCAGTGGTCACGCGCATCTCATCACAAATGTGAGGTACACGGATGGATATGAAATAAAAGAGGAGTTTTTATTTTGTCTGCCACTACCTGGTTATACCACCGGAGAAGAAATATTCAGAGTAACACACCAGTACTTCAGTGAACATAATTTGGAATGGCGCAACTGCTTAAGCATTTGCACAGACGGAGCAGCAGCTATGACAGGAAAAATTAGGGGATTTATAACCAGGGCTTCTGAAAAAAAATCCTAATATTAAAAATTTACATTGCTTTTTACACAGAGAGGCACTGACGACGAAGTCTCTGCCTGATGAATTGTTGTCTGTCTTACAAGAAGTCGTCAAAATTGTCAATTACATCAAGTCGCGACCGCTGAACTCTCGTCTGTTTAATGCATTGTGTCAGGAAAGGGAGCAGATCATCAGTCACTTCTGTTTCATACAGAAGTACGATGGCTTTCTCGCGGAAAAGTGCTTTCTCGGATTTACGAGCTGAAAAATGAGACCCAGACATTTCTAGAAACCCAGGGTTCAGACTTTGCTTCTCTATTTAAAAAAGAAGAATGGGTAGCAAAACTTGCATATCTGGCGGACATATTCGCTCAATTAAATGAGCGGAACAAAAAAATGCAAGGAAGAAATTGTAACATTTTAACGTTTTCGGACAAGATTGAAAGCTTTCGCGCTAAGTTGGTGCTATGGATCAGCCACGCTACCAATGGAAGTAACGAAATGTTTCCAAATGTCATGGCTGCCGATTCAGAAAAAAAAGTGCAGGCTTTGATAGTGAAACACTTGGAGCTGTTAGCAGAAAAAATGGCTCAATATTTTCCTAAGTGTGACCTGCAACCTATGGACTGGGTAAGAAATCCATTTTCGCAAAGCATTTCCCTTGGACATTTACAAATAAACGAGCAGGAAGAATTCATGGAGCTTAAAACTGATCGGACAGTAAAATTAAAATTTTCTGAAACAGAGTTAGCACATTTTTGGCTCCGCGTAAAAAATGAGTATCCACTGCTGTCAAAGCGAGCTATTGCAATTCTATTACCATTTGCCACGACCTATTTATGCGAATTGGGGTTTTCAACTCTCACTACGATAAAGTCAAAAAAAAGAGAACGCCTGAGGACGATCGACGAAGAGATGCGAGCAGCGTTATCAACGATTATTCCAAATTTTGATCGTCTGTGTTCAGTTAAACAGGCTCACATTTCGCATTAAACATCTTTTCATGTTATATTGATTTTAATAACAAATATTAATAAAATATTGTTTTTGGTAAATTTTGGTTCGGAGTGTCCACGCTTATTACGAATAATTTTTAGAAAAAAACTTTAGATATGCCGTAATTACAATAATTATAAAAGGAAACTTTTTGGCTTGGTGGCGGCGGAAAAAGATGCATTTTAATTATCAATTGCGTAAAATTAAAATTCACTTCTCGAACCGATTCGGTGACAGTTCGCGGTCATTCTGTCACTGTTATGTGATAAATATCAATCATAATTACACAAACCCGGCTAGACAAACCCTGCTTTGCCAAACAAACCATTCAAAACCTGGGATGTTTTTTTAAATTATGATGACATGCAGCTTTCGTAGTTTTACTTCAAAGTTCGCCGTTATTCGTAATAAGCCTAGCCAATCCTATCCAAAATTTACCTTGTTTTTTTTTCTTTGGTGTACCGTTAAAATTTCTTGATAAGTTAGGTGTACCGTGAACATAAAAAGTTTGCGGAACACTGGCATAGAGGATCGGAAAGGGATGAGAGATATATGCTTCTTTTTTTAAATTGTAAATTCGGAGCTCGACTCATGCGAACTGTAAGTAGTCAATGTAAGATTATGCGAAGTCAATTTAAGAGTACCTACTCGACTCACACGGAATGATGAACGGGTTCATGGGGTGAGGTTTATCCAGGTCTTAGTGGCGGATCTGCCCACCGGCTGCATGGCAGGCCGGATCAAGAGAGACTGATTGAGGGAAGCCTTTT
This sequence comes from Limnephilus marmoratus, assembly GCA_917880885.1. Taxonomy (NCBI): domain Eukaryota; kingdom Metazoa; phylum Arthropoda; class Insecta; order Trichoptera; family Limnephilidae; genus Limnephilus; species Limnephilus marmoratus. The sequence goes on along the minus strand of OU862931.1, from coordinate 26,975,526 downwards.
GACATTTCCAGCCGGACTCTCGGTCCATCGTGTTGCACCGCAGTTGGAGAGATGAATTGATACGTCCGTCACTCCTGGATACCTACCCACCCCTCATACCTTTTTCCTCCCCATAACTTCCTCTCCTTCCTTTCCTTAAAAAGACCCTACACACAGCATCCCCATGACATAGGCCCTGAGGTAAATTATTTTCCTAAAGGCCTCCTGTGTGGAACTAATATTAAAAAAAATCAATATCACTGTTCATAGACAAACTCGTCAATTGCTCGCCTGCACAATTTAGCAAACAAACATACCCATGACCTCATTAACCTCTTCTTCTTCTTCTTGTGCCATGTCCGTTCAACGGACGATGGCTATCATTTTGGCTATGCGGACTTTGTTTACTGCGGCCCGGAAAGCTCTTCGGTAGACTGGCCAAACCACAGGTATCAGGTTTTTCAGGCATTAGGTTCTCCTTCTTCCAGGGCCCCGTCTTCCGGCAATCTTTCCCTGCATTATGAGATGCAAGATCTCATACTGCTCTGGATGTTTCATCACATGTCCAAGATATTTAAGTTTAGGATTTTTATAGTTTTTATAACTTCTTTTTCTTTATTCATCCAAACCATAACATCTTCATTCGTAACCCTGTGCATACAGCTTATTTTTAACAAATTCTACGTCTTAGTCAAAATATTATTTTTGATAATTTCAGTTTATTATTTTTATTTTATGCCATTGTAAAACACTGCAATGTGAAAAATTATTTTTGCAGTCTATTGTTTATTCATTATTATTTCTTAATTGATAAATTAATACTTTTGAATGTAGCTATATCTTTGTGGTTATCCATTATAGATAAATGAAACAATTTAACTTTGTTTGAACTTGATAAATTAATGTTTAAGACAAGATTTTTATGTATAGCACAAAGGGTAACAATTATTATAAGTAATAATTATTAGCCTGAAACACTCATCTACATTGAAAAAATCTCCCGAGAAAAGATACATGCCGCCGATGGGACTCGAATCCGCGTCCTTCTGATTTCCGGTCAACTGCTCTATCCACTGAGCTACGTCGGCTTATCTCCAGCCCGCCAAATAATTCAATATATATTAGTGTTTCATTCAACAATTACTGCTTATTACATTTTTCCACCTACAATCAACCAACATTATTTTTTATAGGAAAGGCATTATTAAGTGCTAAATCTCCCACTAGGTGGCGTCGGGACAAATTATATCTACATTTTTTGGTGAAATACTTTAACTCGTCAAATATTAATTATTATTTTTTAATAATTGATAAACTAATGTTTAAGACAAGATTTTTATGCATAACACAAAGGGTAACAATTATTACTTATAAAAACTATTGTTTATTAGGTACTAACCTTATGAAAAAAAAAGTGAACATTGTAGAAGCCCACCAAAAAGCATAAATAAAATAAATATACCCGAGACCTTTTTGTAAAATATTATTTTTGGACATACTATTGATTTCAGTAACCATATTTGGCCTGGAAGGCTCCACGGCGCCCACATCGATATCTCACCTGTAAAGGATTATTTTATCGAAGGAAGCAAACACTTTGTGGTGTGACATTATATATTAAATGAAAGAACACACTTTGTAAAACACCACTTTTTATTATAATTGATATTTAAAAGCCAACCAGGTTTCGCTCGATCTCGAGCTTCATCAGGGCTATTATAACAACTAAAGTTATAGCGAAACCTGGTTGGCTTTTAAATATCAATTATAATAAAAAGTGGTGTTTTACAAAGTGTGTTCTTTCATTTAATATGTAAAGGATTATGTCCAACATGGGCAATTCACCTGATAGGTTTCCCTTTATCAGCGGACCGGCAATTTTTGTATCACAAAAGACAGGTGATGATGCTGTTTTATTTATACTGGTATTAATTACATTGGAAGGTACTTGCCACCTGTGCAATATTGCGCCAAATGCGGGCCCTAATAACTGCATGAGAACGGGTCGTTTTAATTGCTCTGCGTTGAGATCAGCACCTGTACAGCGTGGGTCTCTTCAATACACGAACCTAAAAATCCCTGGGGTCCTAGCATGGTAGGTCGATACGGATTGATAGGATAACTATCGACTATCGGTAACCTCCCATCGTTCCTCAGGACAACCGCACATCACTAACGTATAAACAACATCTAATATATTAAGAAGACTTGATCATTGTGAACTGTTACTATTGGCGATCTGCAATCATGCTAGGAATAATGAGAATTTACCGAAAGTTATCTAATCTTTCCTTATCGATTGACTGTGCTGGGGGGCCTGCACAGAGAAATCTGGGGAGGGGAATTGCCTCATAGCCATCTTAAATGACAAGCTTTTGAAAACATGTATTTATTTTTTTAAATGTTAATACCTCACAAGAGTCTCAACTGCTCCGTCTGGAGCCAGTGAGACTATAGCATCCCCGAATTGGGGAATGTTGTGAGGTTGAAGGTGGTGGGGAGGGAATAGAGAAGAGGAAGGGGAAGAGGAAGGTGGGGAAGTACCTTGCTTTTCAGATCTGGTCACCAACACGGAATGGTGGTCTTACACCAGGGCGATACCGAGAGCATCTTCACCGGGCGATACTATACAGGGTGTCCGGGGGTAAAGTGCATTAATTTCGGGTGGTGATTCTACATGATAGTACAAGTAAAAAAGATAAATAACTTTTTTCGAAATTCCCACTTTTAGGGGCAGTTTTAAGGTAAAAAGACAAAAATTAGTCCATCGTGTGCGGCCAGATTTATTATTTTCCGCTGTTACGATACGAGCCATTCACAATCGAGTCGGGCGCCCGGCAGGCTCTCAGCAAGTAAGATCGTTCCTCACACGAAGGATTTTTAGTAGGTACGTCTTTTTGTATGGGAAAAGAAATGTTGGAATTTCGGAAAAAGTTGTTAATCTTTTTTAGGTAGATACTCCTACCATCATGTAGAATCACCTCCCGAAGTTAACGCACTTTACCCCCGAACACCCTGTATATTATTTTAATTTAAATTATTAATTTTTTAAACTTTATGAGTAAAATCTCAAATTATAATATTTAATTAAATGAAGACAATATTAGCGAAACTCAATCGAAATCTGGAGACAGAAAAATCAGAAAAGATATTGGCTCCGCTGGGACTCGAACCCAGAACCCTTTTCTTACATGGAAACAGCTCTACCGATTAAGCTACGGAACCCATATTAATTCGGTCACTTTTAACTGTATCATACTTCGACTAAGAACTACCGACACTATCTTCATTTACTTAACGCACATATTATTGGCTGCTATCTTTATATATGATTACAAGATTCAACTCGAACTAAATGCAATCTAGATAGTGTCTGGATAAATTTTTTATCCATTTTATTTGTAATACGCGACATCTATTGACTTTTTCTGCAAGTCTAGGATGAATATAAATTATTAATTTTTTAAACTTTATGAGTAAAATCTCAAATTATAATATTTAATTAAATGAAGACAATATTAGCGAAACTCAATCGAAATCTAAAAAAGTGACCGAAATAATATGGGTTCCGTAGCTTAATCGGTAGAGCTGTTTCCATGTAAGAAAAGGGTTCTGGGTTCGAGTCCCAGCGGAGCCAATATCTTTTCTGATTTTTCTGTCTCCAGATTTCGATTGAGTTTCGCTAATATTGTCTTCATTTAATTAAATATTATAATTTGAGATTTTACTCATAAAGTTTAAAAAATTAATAATTTATATTCATCCTAGACTTGCAGAAAAAGTCAATAGATGTCGCGTATTACAAATAAAATGGATAAAAAATTTATCCAGACACTATCTAGATTGCATTTAGTTCGAGTTGAATCTTGTAATCATATATAAAGATAGCAGCCAATAATATGTGCGTTAAGTAAATGAAGATAGTGTCGGTAGTTCTTAGTCGAAGTATGATACAGTTAAAAGTGACCGAATTAATATGGGTTCCGTAGCTTAATCGGTAGAGCTGTTTCCATGTAAGAAACGGGTTCTGGGTTCGAGTCCCAGCGGAGCCAATATCTTTTCTGATTTTTCTGTCTCCAGATTTCGATTGAGTTTCGCTAATATTGTCTTCATTTAATTAAATTATTTTAATTTAATTAATTGTGAATTAACACAAATTTATCAAATTTTCGTATATTACAAATATTCTTTTTTGTATATTATAAGACCAATCAATCATTTTTGGTAACTAACATAGGTACCTATTTTAAATATCTATAATTTTTGATTCGAGTGAGTATTTAATTGTCGGAGGGGCCTTCCGGTTTTTATGACATTTTGTTTTTATGTTTGGCGTGCGTGAGGTAGGCCAACCGTTAAGTAGACATCGACTAACCAACGTTAAGTAGACATCGACTAACCAACGCACGCAAGTAGAATTCGAGATAAATTTGCAGTTTTTTTATGTAAGCAATAATTATTGCTGATAAATTCTTACAATCAATTAAAATGATTCATTCGAGGTCTGGTTACAAACTATAAAATTACCTCTGTAATATATCATTAAATAAAAAGTGATTCAAATAACTCAAACGAAATTATAAAGGACTAGCTGGTACCCGGCATGCGTTGCTATGTCATTAAATAAAGAAATTATTTCTCTCTACGTGTCCTTTCCCATTCTTCCCGTTCCCCTTTCACCTCCCCTTCCTCTCTCGCGTTCCCTTCCCCTCTCGCGTTCTCACTTTGCCTCCTCCACCATCCTTCTCCCTACACCACTCCCCTCTTTCCCCCATCCCGCGAACCCTTCCCAAGTTCCCCTCTCCCCTCCCGCATTCCATACTTTCATTCCCGGTACATTCAGTTTTCAAACAGCCTGCGTGTCACCTATTGCAATTTGTTTATACAAATTTCATAATGCCAGAGCTCACCAGTAGTTTTATACAAACCTTATCCTGACAATAACAAAAAGAATTCTCCAATTTGGTGCAGTCGTTCGGAAGTTATGCGCGTACATACGTTTCGGCGATTCATTTTTATTTATATATAGATAGATAGATTATAAAGGATTATATACACTATAAAGGATTACCTCTGTAATATATCATTAAAGAAAAAGTGATACAAATGACTAAAACGAAATTATCAAAAAGAATAAAACACAATGAACGGAATGAAAAAGTGACGGTTGCAAATGGGATACAAATATTATACATATTTGTAAAAAGCACTAACTTTGTGGCTCGCCATAATTTACAAAGTGGTGTCTTAAACAAATTTATAAGATATTATTAAGACCACTTTTGTAAAAGTGGTCTTAAACAAATTTATGTGTTTTTTTATTGTACAAATATTATACTCTCTTTGTGTCTTATTCTTTTTCGTATTTTCGTTTAGATTTATTAGTATTATCTTTTTCTTCAATGTTATACATATGTATTGTATTGGTAAACGATGAAAGTGAAACCTTCAGAAAACTAAACTTCAAAAGAATGAGATGAATGCAGAGTATCAGGAGTAGGATAATTGTAGAGTTTATCATCATTATCATCATTACATAGTATAAAATGAAGTCGCTCAAAATGTATGTGCGCGTAGATCTTTTAAACTACGCAACGGATTTTCGTGCGGTTTTCACCAAGATAGAGTGATTCAAGAGGAAAGTTTATATGTATAATACATGCTTATTATAGTAGAGGAAAGCCGAGAAATTCAATTCAGGCAGCGGGCAGCCGGCAAGCCGGTGGTGTGGATTTTATAAAGGTTGGGTAACGGCGTTGTGTTTCGTTAGCCACAGCAACGTGTGGCCGGGTCTGCTAGTTTATTATAAACATTGTTACCAAGTTTCAAAATTATTTTACATTTTATTCTACGAAGCACCGCACAAAGAGCCGAGATTAGTGTTGAATACCTTATACAAGAGGCACCTCAAATGTCCCATACAAACACGTAAAATGTCCACCCACCTCACTAAATGTATTTGTACCAACTCTTTTTCTTTGTATTACTACAAATGTCATGCCGTGATGGACTACAAAGTACCGCACAGATCGGTTACTGATTATTCTATCTCATTTTCTCTCAAGCTGAATCCTGTAGATGTACCTATGTGTTTGTCTCTTTTTAGTGACTAGTACAAAAAATTTCCGAATTTCCCCAACTTATTAATTGTTTTTGTGTTTTATTCGTAAAACTCTATTTATTTTTTAATTTAATGTAAATCGTAATTAATAATTTTATTGTACTTAATTATTAATTTCTGCAAGTATTTTAATTATTTGTTATTGCGAATTGAAACAGTCGTTTTTGCGTTAGAGGTCCCCTATGTATTTTGCTTACGCTTTTACCGTCATTATGTCGTATACAGCCTACCCGTATATTTTGATGTGGAATGTTTAATTGTAAGGCTTTTATTAACGATGAAAGTAAATGTTTCAATAAAAGTGTTATATATGCCATGCAGGTAGATAGTCGTAGGCAGGTGATAATTTCTCATCCAAAAAACGTTTCAAGTCTACAAAAAAAAAAAAAATTTCTTTCTTCACTTTAATTTTTTTTATGGTGTTAACTTGCTCTTAATAAAAATATGTTTCAAAATATTGTTTTTATATCTTTGAAGAAGAGGTAACCATCAAAGCATTCTTTTTAGGGTAAATTGTCTAATTAAAAAAAAAACTAACTATCACACCGTTTCTCCGCAGGGGTGGGCAGAGAGGACGGACTGCCAAATAACTTGATCTTGGCACACATTCCTTGCCCCATTCACATTCAAAAATCGTCTCATACGTACTCTTCTATTATTATGACTCTTGACATGGCCCTACTCAAGTATTCTGATTTGTCTTCCTCGGGCGTCCCTGACTTTTTCCACAATTCAATTGATTAGTATGGAATGTATCGGGAGCGTCTCCTATCCTTTTCCTATATTTCTCTTCTTCTCCCCTTCCTATAACCCAAAATTAATTATAAGATATTAAAACTTAATTTCCAATGTACTTTAGCATAAGAAACTTCCGTGGCTTGACTTCAGCCCACTTGTGTATCTATTATCACTGTTTATTATGTAAAAGCTGTTTGTTTTTTACAAATAAATACATAAATTCAATTTGCTTCATATATTCTCTTTACACCCCTTTCTTCGTTCATTCGCTCTGCACGCCCAAACCGTCTGAGCATCCCATTCTTAATCTCTACGCTTATGTCAGCCTTTTTTTTGCTGATCTCCACATATCCAACATTAATAAATTTTCGGTTTTAGATGGCATACATACGCCTTAGAGATCTCTCATTTCTACAGCATTCAGTCTACTTTCATCCTTCCTCTGCCAGTTCCATGCCTCACTACCATACATCATGGTAGGTTCCAGCACTCCAAAATGAACCTAGCTTCGCTTCTTCGGGAAGTTTTTTTTGTTAGCGCCTACGACGTTCAGTCCCCCATTAATGGAGTTACCAGCTTTTACCCTTCTTTCTATATCTCTAGCCTTCCCATCTCCCGTAAACATACTTCCCAAACACACAAACTCATCCACGTGCCCCAAGTATTCATCATTCAAAACAATATCGCACTCTGTTTACTTACTCTCTCTCTTTCAAACACCATAACTTTAGACGTACTTACATTCATAATTGTAGGTGACAATACATTTTAATATTATTAAAACTCGACGTTGTTTTTACAACAACCAACTTATTTAAAAAACCATTCTTTATATGTATTTTTGATAACACCTTCATTGACTCATGTCATGATAAACTTTTTCAATAGTGTTTTGTATTTTTTGTCGTTCAGTGTTATTATATTTTCAGATCCGTAACAGGAATATTGTGTGACTCCAAAATGCCTATAAAACTTAAAGGAAAGACATACCAGACTATTGTAAGACCCGCAATACTGTATGGCTCCGAATGCTGGACTATGTACAACTCCTGCTCTAGGCAACTCGAAACAGCAGAAATGCGAATGCTTAGATGGTCGGCAGGAGTATCACTAAAAGATAAGATCAAAAGTTCACGCATTCGTGGTAGCCTGGGTGTCACAGACATAAATAGTAAGCTGGAGGAACGACAGTTGAGATGGTATGGACACATAAGACGGAGACCATCAGACCACACAGTGAGGCAGGCAATGTCTATGGAGCTTCATCGACAGTCATCCAGAGGAAGACCGAAGAACTCCTGGATGACTCAATGCTCCAAAATTCTTCAGAGAAACGGCCTGGATGAAGGCGACACTCAGAATAGAAGAAATTACAACCTGAGAACGAGAAGAGCCGACCCCAACAGCCTACCTAGGCAATGAGTTGGGACAGCGTGAGGAAGAAGAATGTTATTATATTTTCATGTTACGAGTATTTTCATGATATTATATTTTCATGTTAAATACATTGAAGGATTACATGTAGATACAATTATATTAAGTCGCTTTGTTTCACACTGAGAATAGATTTTGTGATATTATTTAATTTGGTAGGAGAGTGGGTACTGATTAATTAATTATTTTATGGTGCTATCATTTACCTACCATGGCATCTATTTCATTAGTGGCTCAAAATACTTTTGATTGAGAAGCCAACGCGTTGAGGATTTCGACTATGTACTAATTGAGATAAAAATAACACCCTACTTTCATTTTTGAGTCAATGTCAACTTAAAATACAGCATGGAATTACTGATTTACTGAACCTTTTTGAGGTTAAAAAAAATCCTGAAGTTATTTTACAAGGTTATGCAGATATTGTATGTGAAACTTATATTTTTTATCTAAATTCATATGTAAAATTTTAACTATTTCCTCCCACCCATGATTTGTATGTTCCTCCTGTCCTAAAATGAGTTATTTAACTCATCGGGATTGCTCTAGCAAGAAATAAAAACAATTAAAAAAATATGTATATATTATTAAAATACAAAAGAGATATGATATGATGTCCGTGCGACTGTCGTGGGTGGGACTACTACCTAATAGGAGTAGTTTACATACGAAGAGAATTTGTTCATTTCATTAATTTTTTGAAGGTGTGCGTGTGCAGTAGTATTCGTTAACAATATAGTTTGAATACGGAAAGAATTCGTTCATTTAGTTTAACGTTCGTTTAGTTTATTCGTTAATTATTTGTTCATTTTTGGTAAACAATATATGTGACACCGGGAAGCACAGTCCCACCCAGTAAAAACTGCGGATAGCACAACTCTTATATTTCAATATCTTTGGTATGAACCATCTACGGGTGGTGCTCACTGTAACACATTTCTTCAGACTAATTCATGGAGAGCTTTAGTTTCTATTAGTTAGTTTCTATATTCCCAATGGTTAACACCAAAGATATTGTTAACCATATTTCAATATCTTTGGTTATCACCGACAGCATAGACCGTTTTATCTCCCGGCTTGCAGAACTATCTTGCCAATAGTCACGCCAGTCGGGAGAGCTGTCTTGCTGTTAAATAGAATTACATACTTCGAATATCGATATGTTTAACACCAACGCAGCACAATTTTCTGTTAGTTTAAATCTGCTTATCTAATCTTAGGTATTTTCTCTATTTTAAAAACACTTTGAAATTTTAATTTTTTAAATGAACAAATTGAATTGAATTGAAAAAAAAACGCACCCCCCTTGGGGATCTCTGGGAGCATTTGGGACTTTTGTGCGGTACTCACACTTAAAAAAGGGTATTTCTTAAATTACTTGCTTTACTAACCTTTTGATTAGGACTATTTTGTGGATTGCTTATTTAATCGAAAATATTTTTATTCTTCGACGTAGATTTAACCCTTTTCTGGCAATACATTATTTTTTGAAACAATTATAACTATTGAACTACAATAATTGTATTTAATCAATCAAGCTGCGGATTTTCTTTTTTATGGTGTTTTGCTGGTGTGTTCGTGTTAGGGAAAGGATTTTTCATTAAAATACATAAATATATTGAATATCAACATTTACTAACAAACTCTTCAAATGTTTTTTTTACATTTCCTTAAAGTAATATCTTATAAACGTAATATTTACAACAGTAACATCTTTATACAAACATTAATCTTCTCCGCTTCATACATCAAGTCTCTCAATAAAACAAAACGTGGAAAAGATACTCAATTCCTACTTGTTAATAATTATTTACAGTTATAAAAAAAACGTAATATCTAACAATCTAAATATTATAATAAATCAGTCGCCATCAGTTTAACGGAGAGATCCATTTTATAAAATACATACATAGTTAGTTGACTATTGAGATAGCCTATCTTTTTCTAAGGATTGGAAATTGAAACTCCTTAAATACAGTTTATCAAGTCCTATAACATTAATTAATACAACTAATGGTAAAGTAAGTGATACATCATTGAAAAAATATGATGGTCTGAAGGTTTCCTTCGACGACACAATATCACAATATATAAAACACGTGGCCTTTATATGATCTAAGGTAGGTAATTATTGGTAATTAGAAATACCTTCATAGGCCATTATTATCAGGAGAACTTAAACAGACGTGGGTAGGTAAGGTGATTGTTTTACTACAACAGGTGTGTTGGAATGGTTTCATAATATTATACAATGCTTCTGCTGGTTCTTAAGTAAATGCAATGGCACGTGATGTAATTGTAATGCAATTAGGTTGTTGTAAAGGGACATCCATTCGAATAACTAGAAAGTTCAAGAAGTGGATAGACAGCTGTAGTTTACACACATTCTTGCTACCGTAACATTGAAACATTAATTAATTCATTATTTAGTCTGATATAGTTAATAGGTTCAAAGAAAACAGTTCAATAAACTCCTCCAGTCAAACAAACTACAAAGGTATTCCATCCGAGTGCATACCTATCTGGGAATCGCCGACTCGGGCTCGCCTAGCAACTGTTGTAACATGCACAATGCACAATCATGCATAGCCAATGCAACTAGCATGGGCGTTTTCGTATCACACTCCGCCACTTCTCAATTCACCGAATGCTTCAGCCTTCAGCGCGGAAAGACACTCTCTCCAAATAAAACCAAAACAAAACAAAGGGCCACCGGCCCAAACGCAGCACTTCAATTCTCATCGTCCTCCTGCACCACAGGAAGGCAGCTCTGCAATATAGTGGGAGACGCCCTGGAGGTGAATGCAGCCACCCAAGCATCCACGTCTCTCGGCTCCTCGCTGATGAAGCTCAGGGAGGCTGTGTTGTCGAATCCTCGCTGACGAACAACAAGCCCGGGAGTCTTGTCATCGGGGAACCTCTCGACAGAAGTGTTCCTCAAGTTTATCACACCCAGAGGCTTGCAGACCTTCTTCTGCGGGTAGATCACTGCAAAGTGCTCCAGAGAAGTGCGGTAGATTTTAACTTGCACGTTCTGACGACGTCCGTTCGGGCTGAGAAGCACCATGTTCCCGGCCATGGTTTCAGGGCTGAACCTCTCCACGGGGGAAGCAGAATGGCTGCTTGAAGAAGTGCTGCTGCTGCAGCCAGGGTTGAGACCAACCCCCAGGAAGTTCTCCGCGTGGAAGGCGGCAGGCATGGCGACATCAACAGGCATCTTGCTAAAGTTCAACGTAACTGCGGTTGAAGATAACGAACAACTGACACGCCGAATTGCGGAATGACACACTTTACTTGCTACAGTCGTGCACTCGGTAATTTATTCTGATTCTAGCAGATAAACTAGCGCGTTGTAAACAATAAGACGATCGCGGTGAGAGCAGGAGCAGTATTAACAGACACGTGCGTTTCTCTCAGCGTTCAAACACGTTTTGGCAGAAGTGGGGAGACCGGTTCCTTTATATACTACGAAACGCAGCGTACGTTGTGTAGCCCCACCCAGAAACTCAAACTTTAAAATGGCAAGCAAAACAGCGCAACCGGGTAAATTTCTGCAACTCACTCGCTTACCCGCCAAACGGAAAACCAGTTTTATTACTCTGAACCTTAAATTTTCTTTCCTCACGACCAGCTTTGTAGATATGAAAGATATCCGCTTCGTAAGTAGAAATCACGCCCCCACGCAAAACATCTGAAAGAGTAACATTGCGAATGTTTTGCCAGATATCAAAATTCAAACACATTTTTGCTCGTTGGCTTTGTTGTCCGACTCGTTGGGTAAATGCGAACAGACGTACAGTATTCGCAAAGCATTTCAGCGGACATGTTCCAGGAAAAGCTCTGTTTAGTAGGTGTCTAATTCAGAGATTCTCATGAAAAAGAATTTTCCGCGTTACGATACTTGTAAGAGACCAGTGAACTACTAAGAACTTATACTAACAAAGAGGTAATAATTATCGGTTTCGCAAAGTATTGTTTAGAAAAACCAACATGGGTTGGTTTATTACCAAATAATTTATCCATCATGGACGTATTGTTAAAGACGATAAAGTAACCTCACATTAATAATTACTGTCATTAATTTTTTAATACAATAGTGCAGACCCATTAAAAATCATGGGACATTATAATCGAAGGATTTAAAAATAACAAAATAAATATTTTCAATTTTCTATCTATGTTATACATAATTATATTTTTTGTTAACAAATTAGAGAGACGATCAGAAATTTACTTTTCGAATCGAATGAACACTCGTGAACTTGAAAAATCACGAAATCTATCAAAAGTTTAAACAACAGAAATACACATTTTAAATATGTTAGAATTAATTAATAAAAAAAATATTTTTCTGATTATAGGTAGTTACCTTCTTCATCGCCTGTATAAATTATTCATCACAAATCAGTTTCAATTTTGAAAACGACACTCAAATTCAATGCAAATTTTATTTCATTGAACGTAAATAATTACGCACAGACAACATTATTTAAAAACAATATGAAACAAATTTTTTAAAAACAATATCAGTTTGCTTGTGATGAACTTACCAATTAATGACATTATTAGTTTGTTTGCAATAAGATTAAAACGTAAATGCTTGCATGTCTCTAAGTTTATATTATTATTATTATAATGACCTCATTATTTATGGATTATTTTTTTTATTTTAACCACTGGAGCGACAGCGCAATTTAAAACTTTTTCTCCGATTGCTCGAGATTTTTTTTGTGTTCATTTTGAATATTTTCCGCCCACATTAAAAAAATCATACCTCCGAATTTTAATATGCAGACATATAAACTGATTACAGTTCTATATAGCCAATGAATTCACCTATCTTTTATCGATTATCATATATTCTTAGGATTTATGAAAAAAATATAATAAAATCGTAAACTTCTACTTAATTACTTACAAATGAGGGAAAATTTGCCAATATTAGCAGCAAAGCAATCCCAGGTATTTTATATAGTGACATATTTTGGCAAAAAACGCTCCAGTGGTTGTAGTTTCAAATTCTTACAATCACCTACACATACAGGGTGTCCCAAAAGAAAGTTTATATTTGTTTTGCTTTCTGTATGAACGCAAATTTTCCGGGAAGCGGGGGGTTTGTCGATCAGTAGCCTGGCTCTTGGGAATTCGATCGCTATGAAGCGACCGCGCGTTGTGCGTGCGTGAGTTTTTCAAAAATGGTGTTTCGGCGACTGTAACGCGTAGAAGATTCTGCAATATTCGAGGTTTTCGTCAATGCAACGATGCGCCAAGCATTCCTCTCATTCGAAAATGGGTCAAAAAGTTTGAAGAGATCGGTACCTGCCGAGCCGTCATAAGAAATTTTACTCTTCGATTAAATGAATGCCGCGAACGCGAGGGTTTATATTTGGACGATATTATTTTTAAGAAATAAATTCCCAAATTGTTTATTTTACTATTTAATAAACGTTTTTTCGATAGAACCCTTATTTTTTTTTAAATCGATCCACTAAATATAAATTTTATTTTGAGACACCCTGTGTATTATTGCTATAACGCATAACATTTTGTGTTGTTGACATTAAACAATAAATTCCAAAGACTATCCCAAAACACTTTAGGCGCCAAAATGACCTTAACCTTTTGACTTAGTAATTGTTATGTATATTAAATGAATTATAATATTTGCATTATTCTCACGTGTGAGATCAACTGCAAGAACTCTGTGTAAATAAATAATATCTTTGATTAATTTTCCGGTAGAGTTCTACGTGGAACTTAAAATAACAAAGACGTAATTATCAATCTCGCTAATTGCTGTTTATAAAGCCAACGTTTGTTACACGGCAGTTTATAAACACGGTGTGTTTACGGCTTACGTTTTCCTCGAAGTTAGTGTATTTTGAAGATGGTTTTATAAACACGTGTGATGATGACGCGTTGCCGATTGTCGGTAATATTATTGTTAACCAACCACGTCAAGAGTAGATCCGATAGTATGTATGTCGACAGGGGCTCGTCAAGTGTTTACGTTTTCGATAAAACTCTATAATCTGCATATATACTTACGTGTATCTAATCGGCGGGGAAATGAGATTAACTTGGTTTATTACGTATTTTTATTTTGCTTTGTTATCTCAGCTAGTTTTGCAATAAGACGTAGGCATAATACGATAATATTTTCACTTCTTTTGTAGTTTTGAACGTAATTTAATTTTTTTTTTAAATTGTTTGTTATTTATGCTGACGTAAGTAATGTGCCAACACGTATGTATGTTATAAAACAATAAAATGCTAATCATTGTTGTGTAAACCACTTTAGTTTGGAAGAATAGAATCAATAGCTAGGGAGGTTAGGGAAAGCTTTGTAAATTTGGTTTTTGTAGCTCCGTTAAGGTGATTTTTCACAAAATTATCAATTATACAAGTTTTCAAAATATAAATTATACTATTAACTAAGCATAGCGGAGTCCTGTTTTAACACGACTAAATTTGTTTGTGTGTTCCGTGTCCGGTCAATCCTATCAAGTGGTAGCTGTGTTTGATGGTACATGTTTTCACCAGATCGCATCAGCATTGCGACCGTTGCAGCCTGTCTAGTCGAAGTAATAAAAGTCTACTACTGCAGTTCACAGAATTACTAGTTCTAGTTATACACTGGTCCCAGAGAGAGGTCGTCTTATTGACGATCGTTCTCTTCCTTGTCACATATCTTGAAACGAAAAAAAAGAAGGTACCAGAAGGACTCCAGATACTAATATCTACAGCCTGTATGTCGGACGAATATCTACAGCTCATATGTTGAACTAATATCTACGAACTTCAGAGTGTTGACTAATATCTACAGAGCGTAGGTTGAACTAATATCCACAGAGCGTAGGTTGGACTAATCAGCTAAATGTGTCCAATAGTATCGATATTAGGGATTTTTACATACATACTTACATAAATTAAGTTTTTTAAACTGCATACGCAATATTACGTTATTCCAATATGCTATACATAATTGCAAATCCAACCTCTGCCAGTGCTGTAGATATTCGTCAACACTTTGGTTCTCATAGATATTAATCAACAGTTTGAGCTGTAGATATTCGTCAACAGTTTGATTCTCATAGATATTAGTTCGATTTTTTCAGTTTTTGGAATTCCTGTAGGTATTAGTATACGCCTCCATCAGAAGTAGGTACGATAACGTCACGTATTAACTCTTTCTAGGTATTGTAATTTTCCGAAAACTAATACCTGCCGATCGTCAAATTATCATATAATTATTATAACGTATTAAGTACATCATCGATAAACATTTTGATATAGAATCTATCTACAGTAGGTAAGTTACTGATTCCATAAACGAGAAAAATAGTATGCGTTCCTACCGGGATGTCATTTATCCAATTCCTACCTTTTTTTTACTTTAAAAAGAATTACAAACATTTCCGGGTTACGAATAACCCGACAATATTTGTAAATCTCCTACTACCACCACAGTAAGCCGAAAATGTTTCTAGAGTTGTGATGGAGGACTTAGCCAGCCGAGGAATCGAACACGGGACGCCTGGGTGGGAACCAAAGGCGATGCCAACTCAGCCACTGACCTCTCCCTTACCATCATTTTGCTAGAAAAGTATTTGAAATTTGGAACAATGGCAAGAAAAATAATTCAAAATCGAGTGCATTTGTTTTGAAAACAGAAAAAGATTTTGAATTACCTTGGAAGCAAGAAATGTTTTTCGTGTACATAATCACTTTTTAAAGTTAAATAAAGAAATTTGACCATATCGGTAGTACATAATATCATTTTGTACTCATTCGTTTTTTAAGGCGATAATTACCCCGAGGTATCGCGGTGAAACTAACTAACAAAATTTTGGTGGTGTCGTGTGCTCCTACGCAGAGATACAGTGGTAAGTGATTGATCATTCCTCTTTCCTTGCGTACCTTGTTTTTTTCCTACACATACCGTTATACATAGCAAACACCATTTCGTCTCGTTTCATTTTTAGTATTTACAGTTCATTACAAGTGCATCTGTGGCTCTAATTCGTAAGCAGATTTTGATGCAACTTTATGAAATTGGTTTGTACTTTATTGTAAATATATTGTAGTCACTTTAGTAAATATCTTTTATGATGGAGAATTATGAGTGTGCATAAATTTGTTTTTCTTGGTGAATATACAATCATCGCATCAAATATTAAGGAATCTCCCTATGAAACTATTGAATCTAATCTCTGAAGTGTTTGTTATCTGAAGGCAATAAATATCGTATTATCGTCCTGTTTACGACATACACTAGTTGTTTACGATAAACAGGAGAACTTCAATTAAAATAAGTACATTTTACTGTTTATTCGCACTATCGTTAATACAACCATCTGGGGATTGAGTACAATTTGATGATATTGTAGGTGAAAAGTTAACAATAACTGATTTTGAAAAATAATTTGGAAAATTCGTGTCCGTTGCGAAGTAATAAGCAACATATTTTAAATGACCGACCTTTTTTTATTCGACGTTTTCATCATCATCATCTTCTTCTTCTTCTTCCCCTTATCCTATTCGGGTCGGGGACCCATTGCATCGACAAGGCTCCTCCATACGTCCCTGTCTTGTGCTGATTGTTCGGCCTCTGTCCATGGTAGACCCATCCTCTCCTCACTCAGTTTCTGGAGTTGCCTCGCCCAACTGGGTCTGGGGCGGTTTACTGGACGTCTACCCTCTGGAATCGCAATCAGTATCTTCCTCGGATTTCGGTCATCAGACATTCTTAGTAAATGCCCAAGCCACCTCAGTTTCAGTCATTCGACGTTTTAATAAAAAAAAATCGATTTTATAGGTCGTAGAAAAAATGTTTGAAAACAAATGATGTTGAATGAAATTTTCGTTTGATTTAAAATTATTAGAGTAACAAATAGTAATAATTGGATATTTTTTGAAGCTCCATTTTTGGAAAAAACCAGAAGGTTGAAGATAAATCTATCTATCTTCTTCTTCTATCTATATAAATAAAAATGAATCGCCGAAATGTATGTACGCGCCTAACTTCCAAATGACTGCACCAAAGTGAATAATTCTTTTTTTTGTGTGTTCGTTATTGTCAGGACAAGGTTTGTATAAAACCACTGGTGAGCTCTGGCATTATGAAATTTATATAAAAAAAATTGCAACACGTGGCACGCAAGCTCTTTGAAAACTGAATGTATGGAATGCGGATGGGGGAAGGGAACTCAGGGGGGAAAGGGGGGAGTGGAGTGGAGAGAGGGAAGATGGAGGAGGTGAAGTGGGAGCGAGAGGAAAAGCGGACGCGGGATAGGGAGGGGACGAATGGGAAAGGACACGCAGGGAGAAACAATTTCTTTATTAAATGGCATAGCAACGCATGCTGGGTACCAGCTAGTTTATAATAATGTTATGTTATGCATATATAGGGTGTTAAAGGACGTACTTGACTTTCTTCAATCAGTGATTCCCGATATTATTCGCAGTAAAATTTTGGCTTCCAGTGATATTTTTGATGTTTTTTTTTATGTTTTTTTTAAACTAAAGGCGTAAATAAATCTGTAGGTATAGTTTAGAGATATTTAGGGTCGGTGATGGGGGTTTGGCAGTTTCTCGGCTGAGCCACCAGTAATAATACGCGAAATACATATTTTTTTGTCTAATACCTAAGTCTTTTATAAAATAAATTTAAATTAAAAACAAGTCTTAAAAGTCACAGGAGACCAAAATTTCATTAGAGACCAGATTTTTAGCTTGAAATATCGTCAGGAATCACTGGTTAAAGTTAGTAAAGTATGTTCACTGAATACAGTACCAGTACACTGAATACTGAATTTATAAAAATACTAGTAGTTACATGGATCTCACTTGACTCTTTTTCAGTGCAACATAGCCCCCATTTTAAAATTGAATCAAATTGATTTAGAATTGAAATAATACATTATAATAAAACTAACATGAATTAAAATAAAAACATAAAGACGGTATGGACACATACAGAAGAACTAATTAGGCGACTTGAGGCATTCAAGATCTGGATCTACAGAAGAATACTTAAAATAAGCTGGATGGACAGGGTTACGAATGAAGATATTATGGTTCGGATGAATAAAGAAAAAGAAATTTTTAAAACTATAAAAATACGAAAACTTCAATATCTTGAACATGTGATGAGACATCCAGAGAAGTGGAATCTTGCATCTCATAATGCAGTGAAAGATTGCCGGAAGACGGGACCCTGAAGAAGGAGAACCTCATGGCTGAAAAACCTGAGACAGTGGTTTGGCCAGTCTACTTTGGAGCTGTTCCGGGGCGCAGTAAACAAAGTCCGCATAGCCAACATGATAGCCATTGCCCGTTGAAAGACGGTAATGAAAAAAATCTTCAAATATTGTGAGATACGGTTATATTACCTATATTATATTGACGTTGAACGTTATAATATATGATATATTGACGTGAGTATTGTAATGGTATTGTGTAGGTATTATTAAAATATGTTTTACTATTTTACATTATAAAAATTCTGTTAAATTGCCTCTTTTGTCCTTTAATTCATAATTTAATTTTGTATCAATTTTTTTTTCCCTCATTTTGTGAATCGAGTGAAAGATCATTGAAAGCTTTTATTGCCTGGTATTTGTAGTGTCTTTGTCCCAAGCTTGTGTTTACCGTCGGAGCTTTAATTTTTTTGTACACTTGGCTATCTGGTCTGACTTTTTTTTTTCAATAATGTATCAATGACTACAAAGTAGGAAAATCAAAACGTATTTGTCAAAATTATGATTAATTGCAATGTTTGGACTGTACGAAGTGTTCAGTTTACCCCGCGCATGTCAGATAGCTTTCACCTTCCCTTCCCCTTTCTCCCCTCCCGGCCCGACAGTGCACGGCACAGACACAGACAGTCGGGCAGCAGGCCTAATGCTGAGGCGGGTGAAGGGGGGGCTAGAGGGGGATCAGCTGAGCGCGGCGCGGGCGAGGCAGATGGACGGGTAACAAAGGCCTTGCACTATGCCAGTATTGCGTTTTGTGAGGTTTTAACCATTGGTAAAGGACACACTACATTGGTTATATGAAATAAAATCGGTAAAGGTTGCAAGTTGGTACTTACTACGTAATCATTTTTGAGGTTGTGTTAGATTAAATAGCTTGAAAACAATAATATTATGTATTTTAATTTTAGGAGGCGGTTTTGGGTACCATAGCCCTGGTAACTATTCACTGGACAACCTACACCTCTACCATAGGTCACCCTAGGTCATAGGTTCTCAACTTGAACGATAACGCCCCCTTGTGGGCGTTTCAGACTTTCAGGGGGGCGGTAGAAGACCCAGAGAAAATTAGGGGGCATTTCAGATATTCAGGGGGGGGCGGTAGAAGACGTAAGATGGCACAGTGAGGGCATGGGCAGGTAAAAAAAATGGTCCAAAAAAAACCACGTCAATCACGTAAGTACTAACTTGTATTATTATTATTAAGAATTGACACTATATCATGAATACAAGAAGGAAGGAGGTATGAACCCGTTACTTAAAATACAAAAGAATTATTTTTTAACTTGCTAAACAAGAAAGTATAACAAATAACATAGGAATAATATATAAAATGATAACGAAAGTATAATCCGTGACAGTTGAGTCCAGCCCTCCCCCCCCCCCACACCTTTTGCTTTTTTAAGAAGGTATAACAAATTACTAGCATAGGTATAATATATATATATAATAATTAGTTAGAAGATATAATCCGTGGACAGTTGAGCCCCCCCCCCACCCCCCCAAGTCAAAAAATATTCTCAAAGTGGGCGGTGGGCAAAATAAGGTTGAGAATCTATGCCCTAGGTGGTTCGCTACGTTTGATGACTTAGCATGTGCCACAGGATTCATGGGGTGAGGTTTGTCCAGGTCTTGGCGACGGATGCATTTGCTCACCTACTAAGTGCAGGCCGGATCGGGAGAGGCCAACTTAGGGAGACCCTTTGACGTCTTCAGCTGGACTCTTACCTTTTTCCTTCCCAGAACCTCCTTTCCTTCATTTCAGGGCCTCCTGTATGGAGCTAAGAGCTAATACGATTCCCGATACAAGTATAGATTTTCACGGCCAAAAGTAATATCGTGATTTATTTTTTGGTTATTGTGCCGTTCATTTCCTTCTTTATTCTTCTATAGCGACCGCGTCGGACTTGCCGTTTCGAAGAGCATCACAGTGTCCATCATCAGGGAAAATGGGAGAAACTGAACGGTTTTTTGTACCCACACAATTTTAAGTAGCTAGATACAAGAGTACGCAGTTATTTATTGAAATGTCTTTACAGCGGGAGATTTTGTGCGCATTCTTTGTCTGTATGAGTGGGTTGTCGTTGTCACCCCTTGGTGCTTGGCACCCGGGGCGGACCGCCCCCCCCTTACGCCGCCACTGGTGTCCATCATCAGGGAAAATGGGAGAAACTGAACGGTTTTTTGTACCCACACAATATTCAGTAGGAACGACACCGACTGCACACTATCACTATTGTCCTCCTCATGGTTGATATTTAACATTTTGTTATCTCTGTATTAATATATTGTTATTTATTTATTTATTTATTTATTTGTTGGCTCGCCAACAGAATATATCACATATAATTATTACATCAGTTAACAATTTTAATACGGTTACAGTGATTATTCCAATAAGAGGTGAGCACACCATTCATCACAACATTCTTAATAAGTTGTAATACATAATAATAAATTAAAGTACATACATAAAACAAGAAGAATCAATAATTACAAAATATATTCACACATGAACATATACATACATTTATACACATTTTATAGGTTTAGGTGAGGAGATCATCAGGGATATGTAAGTATAATTTTCTTTTGAAGGTATCAATTGAATTTGAAAATACATCTAAGTCTTCATGTTTGCAATATTTGTTGTATAACCGAGTCATTCTCGAGGTTGGTTTGAAGAAACTTGTATTAATACGGTAAGTATCGATCCAAAAGGTTTCAAGGTTTCTCGTGAATTTCGGCCTTATATTAAGATTAATTAAATATGAATCATACATGTTGTTTATGATTTTAAAAAGGGTAATCAAATCTGAAATGTGCCTTCTTTTAACGAGTGAGACTTCTCTAAAGTGAGTGAGTCTTTCAGCATAGTTATCTAGATTCCGATGTACTCCAGATTTGTAAGCTAGTATTCTTAAGTTTTTTTTTTGAACAGACTCCACCTTATTGCTATGAATTGCATAGTGTGGGGACCAAATCACAGTGCCATACTCTAAGATACTTCTTACATATGAGTAGTACAAGATTCTGAAGCTACTGGGATTCTTGAACAATTTGGTAATTCTAGTGATAAAACCGATCATTCTATTGGCTTGATTGACAATGTGTTGGTAATGGTTTCTGAACGTCAGCTTCGAGTCAAGAAAGATTCCCAGATCTCTAATGGAGTCTACTTTTTTCAGGATTTCATCACGGATCGTGTAAGGGTAATCAATTTTATGGACATTGTTCGTGAACGTGATGATATTACATTTGTTAATATTTAATTCCATGGCATTATCTGTACACCATTGAGACAAATGTTATAATGTACGTGTATGTGTACGTCATTACGTATTTGTATAAATTTTACATTTATATGTAAGTTAAATCTACATTCACGTACATATTTCTCCTAACCTAAGTAAAATAAGTTTCATTTTTATTATCAAAATTAAAGCGCTCATTGCTAACCAGCTTAAAAATAGCTCATTGAGACCTTTCTCTTTTTCCTTACTATTTTATTTCCTGTTATATTCTATCTCTTTAAATAATAATAAAAAAAGGTAACATTCCCAAAAAATGTGGCTCGAAGTTTTACCAAAACGCAGTAGTCTAATACAATATAATGTCATAGATTGTATTTCAATATCTTTGGTCATAGATGACTTCATTCGATATATTTTATTTAATGTGACACCACACAAGCTTTCCAGTAGAATTATGGCTTTCCCGTTTGGAGAGTTTGAGACTGAAGAAAGTGATGGCTGACCAAAAAAGATTTGACTGTCCAATCTAGTTTATCTAATACCAATGAACATTCAAAGTACAACTATTTTTGAATTATAACCTTAACATTATCCACTGGGATTCAAGATGCAGCTGCAAGTAGGTACCTACTGTATATGGTGGGGTGAACCCAAATCTCAGGTTATTCAATCACACAATTATCTCAGCTACCTGGAAACTGGGTTGTGGCTACACTACACTACCATGCCCTTCATACTATCTGTATTGTTATTCACTCGAAACCATAAATAAACAATAATATGATGTCCACATTTGTTTATTGTCATAAAGTTTAAGTTGTAGATTTAATTATAGATTTTCATTTTAATTTTTATTTCTCTTATATTTTCAATAATATTATTTTTAATAAACAAGTTCTGCTGTGTAATTATTATTACGCGTGACAGCTGTTTCGCAATCTGAAGGCATTAATCAAGCAGTGTCTTTTTTTACTAATTTTTTTTTATTAATTCGACTGAAGGTCTTTATGTATTCCCGAATGAAGACTCATGGTTTAATTTTCTAGCCACAGATTGATAATGCCTTCAGAAGGCGAAATAGCTGTCACAATAATTACATAGCAGAACTTGTTTACACATAAATTGTTTTTTAATATAAAAGAGAAAAAAAAACAAATTTAAAAAAAGTCCAAATTTCTATTTAAATACATCTGTTTGAATTTCAATTCGGTTTTCTTGTTGAATTAATGTAGTGGAATCTTTTAGTGGAAATTAACCGACTTCCCAGCTTTCGATCGAGCTCACTAAATAGACAAACTCAGCAGATAGACTCCGATGTCGATGACAATGCATTTGGAAATATGGCGTGCACGATTGCAATCGTGAACAAACACGCATTTTTCTGAAATTGGATAACATAAGTACAGCAGTTAATATAGAATTTAATGTCGTTTTTTTTATATTAACTTCTATGTTATCCTTGGGGATGCTATGCGGAGCGGTAAGCAAAGGAACTGCAGTAAGTTCTGGTAAGGAAAAGAAAAGAATGGGTTGTAAGAATCTGATTTGGTGTATTCAGAAGTGTAACGAATTCATCCCTCCCACTGCGGTGTTAGGCGTGAGTAATGAGAGACCGGCTGGAGAAGTGAAGGGTCTCCTTTAAACGGCTATGGTATTTGGGGAAGAGGAAGGTGGAAAAGTTCCTCGTTATTCAGATCTGTTCACCAAACACGGCCGAAGTAATTTCAAGCAAAGTTTCGATTCTAAATGGTGGTCTTCGACCAGAGCAATACTGAAAGTATCTACCACTCTGAAACGTGTCCCAAAACACTTTATTATTTTTAATGAATAAATATTGGGAAATAACAAAAAAAATCAAATACGATTTACTTGCGAACTCCGGGATTTAAGCCCGCGACAACCGGATTCGTAGCCATTGGATTGTAACCACTCAACCACGGAGACCGTCGAATATTCTTAGATTATCTCGATTAATATTTAGACCAATGACAATAGTTTCCTACATAATGTTGCATAAAAAGTAGGAAAAACCGCGAACCAAACCATGAAATGTGGGAAAGGATTAATAACGAAGAAATTATACAAAGATGTTCTACGATCCGTTGGGAATACATCTCACGCACATGGTTTTCCTTTCCAGGAGTTCATTTAAGTTCACTTCGACGGCCTTCGTTGCAAAACGACTAGCTCTTTGGCCGTGAAACTAGAGGTCACAATTATAAAAAACTCGGCTTTGGAATATGTAACATTTTACGGTATTCACATAAAAACAGTAATTAAAAGTGTAATTTCACCTCGATCTAGAGTGGAAAAAAATGCTCTGCATTGCCCTGGCGAGGATTATCATAACGAAACAAAACGTTATTTAAAAATTTTTGGTGACCAATTCTGAAAGTATTCCCCAACCTTTTTCCGTGTTATATCACAGTACTTCTTCATCTAAAGCAGTGGTTCTTAACCTGGGTTCAATCGAATCCCAGGGTGTCGGTGATTCAGCCTCGCGGGTTCTTTGGCTTGTTCTTTGTTCTTAACGGTTTGGTTCTTTAATGGTTTTGTTAATTTTGTGCACTTATGTATATACCTATGTTTTAAGTTTGAAAAAATCATATTTTATTTTTCCAATTAAGAAAGGTTCGTGAATGCGCAAATGAAAACGGTGGGGGTCAGTACCTCCAACAAGGTTAAGAAACACAGATCTAAAGCCTAATCTATCTATATCTATCTATTGTGATGTAGAGTAATTAAGTATTTTATATGGAAAGAATACGATAGATGGCGGTAAGCATGTAGCTTGCACCATAGCTCGCCAGATGGCATTGGCGTACAAGAAGCAGTCTCAGAGATATACTTTGCGAGCTCCCGTGGCAAGGCTCCAGAGATTTACCTACCCCCGAATAGTAAACAGTCGTAGCTAACCAGCTAGGTTATTCCAGTAAATAAACACTTTTATATTCAAAGAACCGTATTTAATAATTACTATCTGCCGAGGAAAGGGCAGACATAACAATTGGCGCAGCCGTATAAGTATAATTGTGTGAAAGTTACGCGTGCGAATAACAATTGGTGCTGGACACGGAGGACTAAGTCACTGCTGGAGTGACTTGCAGTTTTGGCAAGGAATCGGAAGAGATTCTGCTCGAGATTAAGGAGCATTTGGTTCCGTGGCTACGGACTGGTTAAGAAGTTTCAAGGTCAAAACGGATCATTGGGTTAATAGTTTCAAGAACGAATCTGTGGATCATTGGATTAATCAGAAGACAAGGATAAAACCCAGAGGGAGACCAGAAGAGTTCCTGAGATAAGTATTTTTGATTCTGTGAGAGGGATTATTTGTTATTGTTTTCTTGTTGATTGTTTTTGCCGATTTATTTGTTGGGAGTTATGGAATCGGGTAGAATACCACCGTTTTGCCATCTCTCCGGAGACTGGGGGTTGTTTCGACTTCGGATAGAGCAATTTTTCGTGATCCATGATGACAAAGCGTCTATGGAGAAAAAACGGGCTTTTTTATTGAATCTCCTAGAATCAGAAACGTTGACCTTACTAATTAATCTGTGTTTTCCAAGTAAAGTAACGGACTTATCTTTTGATAAACTTTTAGCGCTTCTCGACAAACATTGTAACAAAAATCGTTCAGTTTTTAAAGAACGGGAGAATTTTTTTTTAGCAAGACAACAACAAGGCGAGACGATAAAAGATTTCGCGGTTAGACTTCGTTCTTTAGCAACGTATTGTCAATTCGAAACGAGGCTTGAAAAAAATCTTATAGACATGTTTGCAATCGGGTTGTTACCGGGACGCGCGAAGGAGAAAATTTTCGTAGAAGGGCAAACGTTGTCGTTTAATGAAATAGAAGGACTTGCAGTTAGTATGTCAACTTTGGATAGTGCTAATACAGTAAAATCAGAAGTAAACCTAGTAAAAAAACGAGTTACTAGCGATGGGTTCAAGCGAGATCAGCGTAGGGAACGATCGACGAGCCCCAAGGGTAGTTTTAACACGAAACCAGCTTATAGGTTAGGATCAAATTCAGGTACGAATTTTAGATCACCCGTGGGTAGTGTTAAAAAACAGTGTTTTATTTGCAAAAGGAATGATCATCTATCGTTTGATTGTAAATTTCGTAATGCGAAATGTTTTAAATGTAAGGGCGTTGGGCATTTACAGAAATTCTGCAAGAATAATCCTATAAATCCCATTTTTGGAAATCACAGGCATAGTAAAGTTTTAGTTGCGTCAATTAGTCCGATTACTGCTGAAATTGAAATTAATAACAAGAAGTTTAAGTCTAACAGATTGCAGTGTTATGGCATTATATTAGCCGGATTTGCGTATAAGGTAGAATTTGTTAAGTCATGTCATAATCATGCGGATTTTCTATCTCGGCTTCCGGTAGAAAATTCTCAAGAAGAATTTGAAGATGATTATGGATCAGATTTTGTGTGTTATGTAGATAAATGCGAGCACATAGATATCAAGCTCATTTCCACAGCTATAGAGACAGACACGGTTATTCAGGAAGTTTTAACGTGTTTGCGTAAGGGCTGGCCAAAACGAGTTGGTCGAGATGGTGTACTGTGGAGATTCTGGGTTAAGAGAAACGAAATGTCCATAGTCAAGGATTGCCTTTTCTGGCAACATAGAATTGTCATTCCGAGTTCCTTACAAGAACATGTGCTAGAGTTATTACACAGATCTCATTTAGGAATAGTTAAAATGAAGGGCCTAGCAAAAGCTTATTTTTGGTGGCCATCACTGAACAATGACATTGAAAAAATGGTTCTAAAATGTGATGATTGCGCGGCTATGAGGCCGGCACCTTCTAAGAGTCATTTGTCAGTGTGGCCGAACCCTGGGGCAACTTGGAGTAGGGTGGATGTAGACTACTGCGGACCGGTAGCAGGAAAAATGTTTCTTGTAATTTGTGACGCTTTTTCCAAGTGGATCGATTGCTTAGAGGTTCCAAGGGCGGATTCGTTTAACACGATTAAGGAATTGAGAAGAATTTTCTCTAATTTTGGTAACCCTGATTGCATAGTTTCGGATAATGGAACAGCATTTTCTAGTGTAGAGTTTAAAGAATTTCTTAAAGAGAATAACATAGAATTTTTAAATTCACCGGTAAAATTCCCTCAGTGTAATGGACAAGCTGAAAATTCAGTTAGAACGGTAAAAAATTTTTTAAAAAAAATTATGGTTAGGAATAATTTTCCAGTAAATTATGAAAGTAGATTATGTGATTTTCTATCGGATTATCGAAATTCGCCACATTGCACAACGGGATTAGAACCGGCAGTCTTGATGTTTGGTAGGAGACTGAAATCAACTTTCAGTAGTTTAATTCCTAAAACCACTCAGGAAGATGTGTCAGAACAGAGAAAAATAGCTAACGATAATATAAAAAGGAGTCAAGATAATCAAATAAGGAATTATGGGGGCGTAAAAATTAGGAATTTACATGTTGGACAGAAGTGTCTGGTCAAGGACTTCCGTCAGGTGAATAAAGTTGGTTGGGTTAGAGGTATTGTAGAAAGGAAAGTGGGTAAAAAAGTTTATATCGTTAGGATCTGTGGTACTCCGTTGACTTGGAAGAGGCATATTGATCAGTTAAAGAGTTTGTCTGTGAAATGGGAAGAGGAGAGTGAAGATAATAACCCACCCACCGCGTCTGAGGTCACGAAATGCGCTTCAGACGAGTTGGGGACCTCAGCTTTGTTGAAGGGGCTAACGTGGAGTTCTCTTGATTTCAGATTACCAGCGGATGATCGAGAGCAAACTACTCAACTAAGACCTTGGGAAGGAAGGCTCCGTTCAAGGCGTTCATTAAGGTCCCTCCCAGAGAAACAGAAATATTTAAGTTGAAATATTTAAAATCATGACTATGTTTGGTTGAATTTAGTGTATAAAATCGTGTATAAATGAAATATTTAAAATCCTATTTTTTTTTGTCAAATTGTATAACTTCTTTGAAAAGAACATGTCTTGTATTTATTGTAGCCAGGGCTTGAGGTTAGGTGGGGGAGGGTGTGATGTAGAGTAATTAAGTATTTTATATGGAAAGAATACGATAGATGGCGGTAAGCATGTAGCTTGCACCATAGCTCGCCAGATGGCATTGGCGTACAAGAAGCAGTCTCAAAGATATACTTTGCGAGCTCCCGTGGCAAGGCTCCAGAGATTTACCTACCCCCGAATAGTAAACAGTCGTAGCTAACCAGCTAGGTTATTCCAGTAAATAAACACTTTTATATTCAAAGAACCGTATTTAATAATTACTATCTGCCGAGGAAAGGCCAGACATAACATATATAGGTAAATAAAAATGAATCGCCGAAATGTATGTACGCGCATAATTTCCGAACGACTGCAACAAATTGGAATTTTTTATTTTTTGTGTTCATTAATGTCAGGACAAGGTTTGTATAAAACTACTGGTGAGCTCTGGCATCTCGAAATTTGTATAAAAAATTTGCAATAGGTGGCACGCGAGCTCTTTGAAAACTGAATGTACCAGGACTAAATGTATGGAATGCGGGAGGGGGAGGGGGGAGGTGAACTCGGGAGGGGGGTTCGCGGAATGGGGGAAGGATAGGGATGGAGTGAGGAGAAGGAAGTTGGAGGAGAAAGTGGGAACGCGAGAGGGGAAGGGGACGTGGGAGAGGAAGGGGAAGCGGAAGGGGAACGGGACAAATGGGAAAAGACACGCAGGGAGTAACAATTTCTTTCAATGGCATAGCAACGCATGCCGGGACTAGCTGGGGTACCAAGCCTCGCTCTGGAAGTCGATATGAGATTTAACTAACGTACGAACCCTCGACGAATCTTGCTTTATATACCCCTACCAATGGATAACCCCACCCATATAAAAAAGGCTTCGAGTGGTCCACAATATTTCAGAACTTTCCACAACATTCGAGACTCCTGTGGAATGTTTCACAATGATGTTCCCGATTCCATGTTCCCGAATATTCCACAACATTCCAAAATGATCCTGGATGTTTTGGAATGTTATGAAATTCTCTCGAATGCTCTGGACTGTTCTAGAAATTTCTAGAAGGCGAAACTTCCAGCCCTTCATCAATCTTCAAAAGCACGCCCTTCAAGTAAAAACGGGGACTTTCTTCATGGACGGGGGATAGAGAGCTATCACACCAAATAACTCCCTTGGTGGTACGGGGACTCGTTTCTGGGTTTTAGCGGTACGCACATATTTGTAGACTTATTTGACAATTGAAACCCTTGCGCTCTAAGGCAAACTTTTGAAAATCTGAATTAATTATTAATTCAGTAAATCTGGAGCAACGCAAGGTCATGCTTACACCTCAAAATCCTTCATAGTTCGTATAATTTCCCATATTACACACCTACATTTACCAATATTTAAACAAGTTTCTTGCCTATGGAATAGACGTGATAATTACAGATATTAATATTGTCGCCAGTGAAGGTTGTCACATCACTATGGGTATTTACATTTTTCTTTATACTTATTTATTCTAAGTGAGCTAAATGTTTTAATTAAGAAGGGATACAGTACCCAATCATGAATCCACTGAGGACTTTTTATGTGATTACCTCACAGAGTCCCAAATACTGTCAACCATCTGGAGCCAGTGAGAAAATGGCAATCCCAATTGGTGTATGTTGTGAGGCTAACTGTAGTGGGGAGAGGAAGGCGATGAGGATGATAAAAAATAATTATCTGTTAAAATATTATTTTATCGTTAGATTCCTTATCACTTGTCCAAATTATTGTCACAATCAGTTCCGATTTCGAAAATGACACATAAATTCAAAACATAGGTATCCGAGGTCATTTATCCGGTTACAAAAAACACTGCATAATATTCTATTTTTTGTAATTCTTTCAATAACTTGTTATTCAAAATTTTAATATGTAAATGAAATCACCAGCAAGAAAGATTCCAGCGAGGACATCATATACTTACTTGTATCAAAAAAGGAAAGTAATAAAACATGTATTATTTTTATAGTTAACAATCACAACAATGGCAACCCAAATTAGTATGTTTGATGATCAGATGTCAAAATCTGCAATAAAGTCTTAACCTATCAGACTAATTTGTTCGCTTTTCGAAACACATAGGTTTCATGGAAATCGTTGTCTCTCTTGCTATCATAGTGACAAATATGATCTAAACGGTGTTGGAAAGAGAAAACACCGCGCTGTATATTCAAGTATAAAAGTTAACCATAAAATAATGAAAATGTACACCTTTATGAAACCAAAGTTTCTAACCGGTATTTTCAAAAAATATATGAAACTTTGCAAATTTTCTGTCAATAATTTTCGTTGTTTGTTTTTGGGGTGTTATGCCGTGTTGAGCTACCTCCTTCTTTAGTCAACATTTCGGACAGCGTTGTTGTGGCCATTATCAGGGCAGATCCGGTAGATGTGACACATAACACATCTACCGGATCTGCCCTGATGATGGACACTGCAACGCTGTCCAAAACGTTGGCTAAAGAAGGAGGTAGCGCAACACGGCATAGGTACCACCCCAAAAAAAAATAACGAAAATGCTTTTGGCCGTGAAAATCTTAAAAAGTACGAGTATCTTTCTGTCAATTAATTTTTCATAAAATTCCAAAAATGTGATGCGATGATAACGTTTAAAATACATTATCTGTCTAATAAAATATGTATGGGTTTTTTTTGTAAAAGTAATTTTAGTTAGAAAAAAACGTAAGGTGAGCCATTTTAAAACCTTTTTAAAATTTGCATTAAAAAAATTTAGACATTAAAAAATTACACGTTTGTTTCTTATAATAAAATTTGAAAGCGTATTTCATCACCTCCCAAAAACAGTTTTTAGATTTTATTTTTCGGGTACGTGCACAACTATTACATTTATTTAGATTTTATTACACAGTTCAAATATTATCACCTACTGATAGAATATGGTCGAGGCCTGAGTGGTTAAATCTCTGACAGTAGGTTGGCTACATATTTTGACTTGTTATTCTTCATTTGGTCTCTCATTTCTGAGGATCGTGACCTCAGAGACCTCCAGACTAAGGTCACAATTATTAAATGGGTGGTCTCCAATACTAACGGTCCCTGGCAACATGATGTTGATATTGCACGAGACACTTGTCTTGTTATATTGGTTAGTTCAGCACAATGTCCCTTTCGCATTCACACAACATGTTGCTTACCATTTTTATTTTGCATCTTTGCATTGCAAAATGATTTGTTTTTCCCATGTGTCTGGTTTTTGTAATTGGATGTGCAGCGTGTAATGGATGCCAATATACTTCATACGTTGTAATTCTGTTTTTGTTCGGTTTTATCTCTTTCGAATTGAATCGAAAACCTAGCAAACAACCACTCTGCTATTTGCTATCTCAACACAAGCGTTTCGCCTAGTGAGATGAACAATACTACATTACTTAATCAAATGTAATATTAGAATAGTCCAATGTACCAACCATATAGTTACAATCCCATATGTACCATATAGTTACAGTTATGAATATTTACATAGTAAATTTTAAGTAAAGGAAACAGATAGAATAGAAAATAGTAATTAAAATAAATAAATTATTTAAATTAATAAATTACTTCGTTTTTACCACTTTTATTGTTTACAAAACCAACATGTTTCGTGAGCAACGCTCACTTCTTCAGGGTTTTTTATTGATACTAATTATAATTAATAGACGTAGACAATGGTGTCAATTGAAAAAGAATGGACGTAGACAATGGTATCAATGAAAATATGAGAGTTGGTAGAGGAGAGAGGGGCAGTGGGAGACAATTTACAAAGGGAACAGGTTTAATATTGGGTCATTTAAGAACAATTTTTGGTTATTAATAATATTCAAATTCGCATTAACACTCTTTCGGATTTCTAAAATTTCTAGTTCATCCAACTGAATGCCATTGACATTACAATACATTAATTCTATTCCACTATTGAAGTCAAAGGTGTGACTGGTTTCCACCAAATGGTTGGCAAATGACCCAATTATAACATTGATAACAGGTTTAATATTGGGTTAAATGACCCAATATTAAACCTGTTCCCTTTGTAAATTGTTTCTCATTGCCCGTCTCTCCTCTACCAACTCTCATATTTTCATTGATACCATTGTCTATGTCCATTCTTTTTCAATTGACACCATTGTCTACTTCTATTATTTATAATTAGTATCAATAAAAAACCCTGAAGAAGTGAGCGTTGCTCATGAAACATGTTGGTTTTGTAAACAATAAAAGTGGTAAAAACGAATTAATTTATTAATTTAAATCAAAATGGTGCCACAAAATAAGTTTGCTGTGTTAGAAGAAATAAATTATCAATAGGATATGGTGTACCTACTCAGGAGTGGCGCTTGGTGCTGGAAGGGTCCGGTCACCACCGTGTTATTGGTTGCCATTACCCTCATCCTGTGACCCGGAGGTCTCATAAAGTGTATAAAATTTTAAAACTAAAAAAACTTAAATTTACATCAAGCGTTTTTTTCAAATATTTACTATGCTTACATTTATACTCAGGATGGATATCAATAATAACTACGGAGGCTGTCCGTAAAATAAGGTATCCAAGGTGCAGTCGCAAGGAATTATTTTACGCGCAACCCTGCAACACCGGAGCGTAGTCTGGTTTCACCACGTTTTGCCCTCTGTGACGCTTAGTCTCGGCGTGGCAACCATTCGCGATGGAGTTACGCTATGTAATTCGTTTTTAAACTTTGCTTCGACGAATCTGAATGATGCCACTGGGATTGTTCCTTTGTCTCTGGGGTTGTGTATCCCAGTCTCGTCATCAGTCACAATTGAGTGAAATAATTCTTCGCCATCGATGTCGTAGCACTCAATAAATTCGCCGGCTGCTTCAACCCGTGGTTGTTTGTGATCTTCTGTGAGCACTTTGGGACCCACCTTGGGCAGACTTTGTGGTCTCCCAAATTTTTTGACAAAATTTTGTCAATAGTGGTCTTACTGATATCAGGGATCATATCACAGAGCTCCCGAATCGTCACCCGTCGATTTGCAATCATTGTTTTTTCCACTTTGGATTTTATTTCATCTATATTTTCAATTCTCTGCACCATTTGCGCACGTTTTCACACTCACATACAGTTTTCCGTACACTTCAAGTAGCTGAGAATGAATTTCTACCGGTGTTTTGTTCTTCGCAAAAAAAAAACTAATTATGGAACGTAAATCACACCTGGCGGGTGCGGCCAGCGGAAGCTACAACGCGAACGGCTGCCACGCCGAGACTAAGCGTCGCAGAGAGTGCAGCATTGGCGTTGTTGGGATTTGTATAGGGAAACCAGGCTACACGCCAGTTTTCCCGGATCTCGCGTATAATCGCGACCTCATGACCGAAGCACCTTGGAGACAGCACTTAGACAGCACTCGTATAACAGGAAGTGGTGTTATTCAATTGTTATTTTTTTAATATTAGATCGAATGTTATTTTTATAAGAATATTTTGAATTTAGTGAGAAATAGAATGGTAATTTGTCCATCTTAGTCGTTTGTTGGAAAATTAAGCTTATAAATAATGTCATAAATTATAAATTTAATCATCGCCCGGAATGGTGATAAAAATAGAGATCCATTAAAAAAACATTCTATTAAAAATGCTGCTCCTATACTGGTAGAAAAAGGTAAACAATAATCAGGGCTGGACAGTATTTGAATTACTTGTAATTGAAATACGTATTATTATACGAATTACTTCCTAAAAATGTATTTTATATTTGGTATTTCAATTACCCGATGCCGAAGTATTTTGTAATTTGTAAATATTTGTTTTCAAATACATTTAGCGACCTTAATAATGTTAATGAAAAATAAACTGGCATAGATAATTTGTAGACTAAAAACGCTAGAATCCAGAGCACTATATTATGTATGTTTATATTTACAGTTTTTTTTTATTTTTTTAATTATAGCGACTATATAGAAAAAAATTTACATACGAAATGTAATGTGAAATTAAGTATAAAATATTTTATTTCTTAGTCCTCCTCACTAGGGGGTCCTGTGCCGAGGCGGACTAAAGTTATTTAAATATAGTTCATTTGTCTTCTAGGTATGTCGTTTTTAGCATATTCGCTATGGTTTTCTCATTGACCTCTTTAAGCCATATTTTTATTCAATTGGATTTTTTTATTAGTTTTATGTCTTGGGGAAGGATGTTATGGAGTTTTGTTGCAAAGAATGTATATTTGTCCAAATATGGTTTTATAACTAGGAATATTTTTTATATAATTTTTATTCGATCTAGTGTTATGCATACACGGTCTAGTAGAGGATTCATTATTTTTGAAGGGCTTCAATAATATATTTTTGGCATATATTTGTTGTACATTTGGTACTTCAAAGTTATTGTTGGCAACACGTCCTGTGTTGTAATGGCACTTTTATTGTACATTTTTCTTTTATTGTATCATATTATATTATGCTTGTCATTGCTTTGTATTGTACATTTTTGTGTCATGGTATGAGATAAAGCACTTCAGGAATAATTTGACTGAATACTAGATTATTTTTAAGTTAATTTCAGTAGAGCGAACTTGAAGTGAAATAACACAAAACGGCGTGTTATCTTAATTATTATTATTATTATTATTATCTAACACCTAGATCATACATCACAAAACTTTGCAAGTGGAGCGGAGATGAGATGTGTCTTTTGAGCAATATGATTGGTAAATTTTTTCACGTCTCTGTTTCACTCTGCTTAACTTTGCTTCTATGGAAACGCACCATAAGATAAAGGGTACTTACGATTCTACCAAAATCAAATGTATTTTGTATTTTGAATTTGAAAAAAAAAATGATTAAAATACTGTATTTTGTATTTTATATTTCAAATACACGTCTTGAAAGTATTTTGTATTTCGTATTTTAAATACATGCGAAAAAGTATTTTGTAATTTGTATTTTAATTACACGTAACGCCTTCATAAATCTTGAAAGTTCTGCCAAAAATATGGGTCTCGTAGTAAACCAGCAAAAGACCAAATACATGGCCGTAGGATGCACCCAACAAATCCCAACTCTCTCATGTGGAAACCGAAATTTCGAAACGTTACCAAGATTCACATACCTAGGCTCCCTGATAATAAACGACAATAATACCACAGAGGAGATCCAGAAGCGATTAGTGAACGCAAATCGCTGTTATTTCCGCCTACAGAACCAATTAATGTCCAGACTGCTGTCCAGAAACACGAAGATATTAGTGTACAAAACAATTATCAGACCAGTACTTATGTACGCAGCTGAGACTTGGGTACTAACTAAGAGGAATGAGCGAGCACCGGACGTTTTTGAAAGAAAAATTTTGAGACGCATCTTCGGACCGGTTCTAGAAAATGGATTTTGGCGCAGACGTTATAACAATGAGCTCTATACTTTGTTTAAGGAGCTGAACGTCGCGAAATTTATAAAACTGGGAAGACTTCGGTGGCTGGGTCATGTGGAGAGAATGACCGAGCATCAAGCACCAAAGTCCCTGCTGACCTCAAGACCAATAGGGCGAAGGAGCCTGGGAAGACCAAAACTAAGATGGTGCTACAACGTCCTCAAAGACATACCTATCTTGGAGCTTCTAAACTGGAGAGAGCTGGCACAAAACCGAGATGAGTGGATAAAGATTCTTGAGGAGGCCAAGACCCACCAGGGATTGTAGAGCCAACAGTGATGATGATGATGATTTTAATTACAGCAAAGCATGTATTTTGCCCAGCCCTGATAATAATGCAATCAAATATATTATTAACTACCTATTCATTAAACCAGCAACATATGCATTGTAATATAATTAAATTATGCTACCGTGTTCTATTTATAAAACATCACCTCATGTCGATACAATAACAACATTCTGCGACTTTAAATTGCATAACAATGATAATATATTTTAATAAATTATTATCGATGCAAAAAACATCTTTAATTACGACAACTTTCAAATACATAATTGATAAAATCTAGGTAAATAATTACTGGGATTTGTTAAGTATTGTCATGGTTTGGTATAAAATATAAACTTATGTACCTACTTAATTTAGTTTCTTTTATAATAATCGCAAAAAAAATGATATTTACGCCCGAACTTCACGAAATAAAATAAAATATGCATTTTCTCGTTGTTATTTTTGACATCATTCAATACGGCCCGCACTCTACGAATTTGGATTCTTGAAGTGATCCTTATGGCATGAGCACAAGAACCATGCACTGGGCATACTTATTTATTAATAATGTCTAAGCAAAATAAGAATGTTTTTTTAATATATTGGTTAAGACCGTAGATAAATAGACAAACTGAAGTATTTTCGTCACAAAACAAGGGTGCGGATATTTTTATGGTTTTATTTGAACTAAAATTAAAATTCTGAACCCATATATTTCAATGATTTATTTTACTGCATGCTTATATGATTTGAGATGCATGTTGTGAAATACTTTTTTTTTTAATTTTAACAAATATGCCAACGACCTACGGTAAAACCTTATTGTACTAAAAATAAACATATTTTCTCAAAATTTTAAACATAGCTTTACTAGATAAAAGTCTTTAAAAAACACATTATATTTTTTTGTGGAAAAGAGTCAATACGTCTATAATAGAGCATAACAATGTATAAAATTATTGTGGTAATTTATTCTGCAGTTCAGCAAAATGTGGTAAGTGTATGCGGGCTGACATTTATAAAAGTGGCCAACTGAAAATTTTGCCCTTATCAAAATGTCCGGACTTGACGGGTGCTAAGTCCAGCTGTTTGTGCTAATTTTATCATTTTGGACTAACGGACAAATATTTTATTACTTATACATTATACTATTAGGGTTTGCATTGTAATATCCGCATAAAGCTGCACACACACGGCAGAGTCAACGAGCCAAAATGGCCCCGCGCCGAGCAAAAATTCATCACCCCAGGGGAAACTCCAAAGATATTGAAATATGAGAGATGTTTACTATCCGCAGATTTGATTGGGTTGGACTGTGTTTCCTGGCGTCGCCGATGTTGCCAATTCTACTTCACACCTTCCAAAATCAACTAAATGAACGAATTATTTCCGTAATCATACCGTATTGATAACCAATACTACTGCACACCTTCAAAAAATCAACTAAATGAACGAATTCTTTCCATATTCAAATGGTATGCACACTAGGTAGTACTCAGCCGACAGTCGGGCGGCCATCATAATCATAACATAACTCTTGTACTTCAATATCTTTGGGGAACACAGATGTTCGGCGCAAACAAAGTGGCTTGGTTCGGTTCCATGCCAACTCAGAATCAACTCAACACCTTTTTGAAAAGTCATTAAAAGTTATGAAAAAAAAGAAAAATAGCCCATAACTTAACCAATTTAACCAATTTTTATAATTTTTTCATCGCATTTAATGACTTTTCAATGGAGGTGAGTTGAGTTGAGTTGAGTTTATGTTGAATTGAGTTTATTCTGAGTTATCCGGTCACCCTCGGCGTGCCCATATGTGGTGAATTCCGGAGCTAATGTATTGCCGATTCGGTGTCAGCAAAGGTACCCGGCCCGGCGCGCCGAGCGTGTTCACGTGACAGCTCCCCTCACGCCGCGGCCCCGCTCTCGCCTATCGCCTTGTCAAGTCGCTCGTGCGACACAAGCATATATCATCTATAACCATGTATGTATGTAGTTACAAACCTACCTTGGCTGACACCGACTCCAAAAATAACAATCGTACCTACATATTGATGAATAGAAAAATTAAGTTGATTATGACGTTGCAGAAGTATGCGAAATTATTTTTTTACTTTTTAGTGCATTTTTTGAAATCGTTTTTATGTTTTGTTAAAATTTTTGTTTATTATACACCCGTATACAAGTTTTAATTCGCAAGTTGGAGTTGTTCACTCGATGGTGACAGGTCAAGAGAGCCGAACTCGGCGTGGCTCGGCTCGGTCGTGTGTGTCCCCGTAACGTCAACGATGCAACTCATCCAAATGGCTCGGAGTCAAATGTCTGTGTCGTGTATGTCCAGCTTAAGGCTATCGAGAAGGGTATGCCCGTAGAATACAGAAGATCTCAGAAATAACGATAATGTTTTCTGTCTATCAGCACCGTTATCGTTAAAGTTAATGACAATTATTATCTACGAGTTTGCGACAAACTTCTAAACTGTAATGGTACTTCCACACCAAAGCCAACCTTCCAACTCCGAACTTAGTTTGGAGTTGGAAGGTTGGCCGATCGTGTGGTGGCTGCGTCCAACCCTCCAACCCCGAATTCCGAGCTCCAAAATGGCGGACTTCGAACAGCTGTGGCTACGCTGTATCTTATATTAGTTGCCTATAATTATTACGCACGTATAATTATATACACGACATGTTTTCAAACAATTGTAATACCTCTCTCCGTAATAATATTGTCATTTTAATAGTACGCGGCACGCGCGTCTTGATCGCCTGCCGTTCACAGACTGATGTGTGGACAACTGCGGCAGGCTGGTTCGTGTGAGTTGGCCGTCGGGATCGCCTCGAGGGCGATCCCGGACCAACTCGAACTCCAACCTTCCAACTCGAACTTCCAACGCACGAACACCCCTCCACACGATCGTCCAAACGTTTGAAGTTGGAACGTTGGCCGCAGTGTGGGCTTACCATAATATTATTTCTAGCATCGGCCATGTTTAGTCATGAACCGAAACTAAAGCCACCTGAAGCATGCAGCGGAACATTTAGCAGCTGTCGAATTAATTAATACTCACCGGTACGATCGGTATTTACTAAAACAATCACGTCGGGTGCTAACTGGTCAACTAACAACTAAGTATGAGACTGTGACTCAATAATGTTTATAATCATAATATAGCTACACTTTTTTAAGTGAAAACTTCTTAAGCACCTTTGTGTTTTGAAACTCGATGAAACGTAAACGACCGAAACTAAAAAGAGACGAACACCTACATGTATAGGATTTAGCCTATTATAGGAGATAGCCATAAACATTTATTTAATGAAAAAAAATTGAATCTGTAGATGTAAATTATAACTTTTAAAATGTACTTATATAAGTAAACTATAAGCGCCTGTTGACAAGCCAATTAAATTGACTTAGCAGGACTTGTTTGTTGATATGTACCTATTAACTATTCTTTCAATAAAATATTTTTTTTAAATTCACCGGTACTCTGTTCAAATATAATGCGATAAATCCACAGTAGATAAATCCACAGTAGATAAATCCCATGCTAGTATCCTTTGGTGTAATGGTGTATAGCGCCTGGTGAATATCTGCAGACATTTAGCGGACCAACGATCAAATCCTATGAAATTCAAATAAAACCTATTTTTATTTTTGTAAAATCAATATCTAATCTTCAAACCACTCCAAAAATACATACTTACGTTTGTCTGAGCCTGGTAATTCGTTCTGAAAATGACACAGAATAAACACGTACATAATATTTATATTTATATGAGCTTAAGAATTTGTTTCGAAAATTTCACAGCATGAGGAAATATTTACTTATTTGTATGTAAATGTCACAGAATTTATATTTGTATGTAAATATCACAGAATCACCCAGAATATACCTACCGCGAAACTTAAAAGGGGATAACCAGGCAAAACCGAAAATATGTCATTTTCAAATCAAATTTTAGACGTATTGACTCCACAAAAAATTATAAACTGATTTTTGAAAGACTCTTATCTATTAAAGAAATTTTTAAAATTTTGAGAAAATAAGTTTATTTTTAGTACAATAAAGTTTTACCGTAGGTCGTTGGCAGATTTATTAAATTTTCGAACAAAATTTTGTATTATACAACACACATTTTAAATCATTTAATCATGCAGTAAAATAAATCAATAAATTATCTGGGAAAGCTACTATTCAGAATTTAATTTTTAGTTTAAATAAAATCTTTAAAAAAATATCTGCACACGTGTTTTATGACGAAATACTTCAGTTTGTCATTTTATTTATGGTCTTACAAACTAATATATTTAAGATTTTTTTAATTACATTTTGCTATGACATTATTGAAAAATTATATGATCAAAAAATAATTACAAAAACTACATAATTTTAATAGTTTTATCATAATGCCTTTCAGCATTTTTGTAGGTATAAATTAAAGCAAATATTGAACGAAATAAAATCGATGTTGAGTTATTATTTAAAATAAGCTGGTACGGAGAATAATTAATCTTCCTCATTGGAACCGCCCTGTACGATCGTAAGAACATCTTTTGACGAAATTTGAATTCTCGGTCGCTGGCTGGTTAATGGCCCAAGGTTTTAATTATACGCGAAAATTTAAAGAATCCAATTCAACTCTATAACTATTTGCTGTCGGCTTATGTCTTCAAATCCGGGCTAATGCGATTTTTTTAATCTGAATTTTCTGAAAGGCGGTGAATATATATATGATCACTTCAACAGTCACGGCAGTTAGCTATTTGAAGCCGATACTTAAATGAGCAGCGATAGTCTGCTTGTCGCGTCCTGTGCCAATGAATAAGTGTTCTATACTTAATAAATCAGTTTCATCACCCATTCTTTCAGCAGCGCCGGCAGGGAGGTCAAGATCGCCATGATTGCAGGCGGTGCCTTGCACATTCACTTGCAGCAGGACCGTACTAGGGTACCAAGGTACCACTTATTGGATAACCAACACCCCTGCCGTAGGTCACCCCAATTGGTTCACTAGTTTGGTGTCTTATCAGAGGGGGCCCTGGTTCATGGGGTGAGGTTTGTCTAGGTCTTGGCGGCGAATGCGCTTGCTCACCTACTGCGTGGCGGGCCGGATCGGGAGAGTTTACTTGAGAGAGACATTACCTAGACTTCTTCAGCTGGACTCTCTCGAACTATCGCCTTGCCCCACAATGAGAGGTATGGATTCATACACATTGACCCTTAGATTCCATCACACCCCTCATACCCTTTTTCTTTACCCGAGCTTCCTCTCCTTCCTTTCCCTAAAAACACTCCACACAGCAACCCCATAGATAACACCCGATACAAAGATAATCCAGAAGCTAATCATCAAAGTAATCATTAAAAAACCCTTCACTTATCCAACAGAAACGCTTTTCGCAGATTTCACGGTGCCTCGAATAGAGAATATCTTCAAGAAAAATGCAATTATCCAAATTTACAAAGATAATATCATCAAAAATTTGAAACTCACCAATCAAAAAGATATCAAGACAACATCAAAATACCAAAATTTAATACCAAACTAATGCAAAACAATTATATCTATTTAGGAATAAAGTTTTTCAACAACCTTCCCATTGAAATTCAAAAAAACCAAAGACTTCAATAAATTAGAGATGATGAGTTTCAATTTAAAAAAAAAACTGAAACTCAAACTGAAGCTACACTTCATCAGGAATAATTACCTGTTTTTCTCTTTCTTTCTATTTATTATTAATCTATATTCATCTCTATTTTATTTAGATTTTTCGAATTTCTCCTAAGTGCACAATATTTTAGTATGATCCTATTATATACTTGGTTCGATGACAGTTCATCCTGCGATAATTCATCCGGCGACAGTTCATCCTGCGACAGTTCATCCGGCCGACAGTTCATCCTGCCGACAGTTCATCCTGCCGACAGTTCATCCCGCCGATAATTCATCCGGCGACAATTCATCCTGACAATTCAACCTAACCTAACCTAACCTACCCTAACCTAACCTAACCTAACCTAACCTAACCTAACCTACCCTAACCTAACCTAACCTAACCTAACCTAAAAGTATAACCTATAAGTATAAGTATGTCGTATTTTGTTATTCACGCATGCTTCTTCGGAGAGTCGAAATTATTGTTTGTAAAAATATTTTTACAGCGGATTTCCACTCAAGATGCCTTCAGATATAAGTATATCGATTTTGGTTGTACGGCCGTATATCCTCTTTGCATACTTACTTAATAAAAATCTTCTAAATGATCAGGCAGGATGAATTGTCGCCGGATAAATTGTCGGCGGGATGAACTGTCAGCAGGATGAACTGTCGGCAGGATGAACTGTCGGCCGGATGAACTGTCGCAGGATGAACTGTCGCCGGATGAATTGTCGCAGGACGAATTGTCGGGTCACCTATATACTTACCTATTGCATAATGTTATTCTATTTCAGTTATAATTAGTGTAACTCGCTCATCAAGCACAAGAACTAGCTTCTTCTTTGGTGAGATTGCAATTTTTAAATAATTTCTGTACCGATATGTAATTTATACATGTAACTCCACTGTACACTTATATATCTATATTAAATAAAAATAAAATTTAAAAAAAATAAAAACGTATGATGCATGATGCATTAGGAGCTAATGTATTGGGATTGAGAAAAAAATACACCAACGTTCGCGAAAATATTTCAAAAGATTTGTTATCTTTATTTGGAAGCGTGTTTTCGAATGGGTGCCCCTGACTTCTGGATCCTTTGCACCGGCTCTGAACTGCGACAGTGTAGGAACTCTGTTGCAAAAGTGCTGCACACTTTGCTAATAATTGCCAATTATCCCCTCGTAAGTCCACTGCTAACAGGTAACAAGGCTCGGGTGACTGTACCTACGTATAATACAGCTTAGATGCGCGATTTATAGATGTGCCAACTATTTAAATAATACACGAGGCGTATTTCCATCCATTCCGATCTGTAATAATAGTTAATGCTATTTAATGAAAAATATTTTAAAAATTAATTTAATTATTATTTATAATTAGCGTTGTTATTTGAAACTCGATGGAATGAAAAATAGCGCCACTAAAAAGAGGCAAACATATACATGTACCTATAGGATTTAGCCTGCGAGGGAATGAGATATTGTAATCGGTCTCCTCTTTGTGTTTCGTAACCTCCCCACTCTTATCTACTTAGTTTTCTGAAGGTTTCACTTCTACCGCATGTGAATTACACACTCTGTTTTTTAGTGAAAATATTTTCTCTAGCACCGTTGTGATTTGAGACTCGATGAAACGGAAACGAGCGACACTAAAAAGATACAAACACCTTTATCTATAGTATTAAGTGCGAGATGATGAGATAGAATAATCGGTCTCCTCTTTGTGCGGTGCTTGGTAGCCTCCCCACTCTTGTCTACTTTTCCCCCAATTTGTCTATTTAGTTTTCTGAAGGTTTCGCTTCTACTGCGTGTGAACTGCACACTTGTTTTTTTAAGTTTATTAAGGAAAGAAAAATGTTAATGCATTTTACATTTAATAATGAATATT
The DNA here is from genome assembly GCA_917880885.1 of Limnephilus marmoratus. Classification (NCBI taxonomy): domain Eukaryota; kingdom Metazoa; phylum Arthropoda; class Insecta; order Trichoptera; family Limnephilidae; genus Limnephilus; species Limnephilus marmoratus. The sequence goes on along the minus strand of OU862931.1, from coordinate 26,932,504 downwards.
ATATGAACCTGTTAAGTTCCAATTACAAAAATTAATCATCTCAAATTAAAATTGTTGAAATACTAACCGGTACCCGGCATGCGTTACAATGCCATTCAAAGAAATAAATTGATTCAACCTGCATGTCCTTTTCCGTGCGTCCCCGTTCACCTCCCGTGTCCCCTTCTCCTCCCGCTTTACCCTTCCACCTTCCCCGCCTTCCCACTCCCTTCCCGTTCCCCTTCCCCCTTGCATTTCATCCCTGCGGCTAAAATATATGAAATACATACATTTTCATTTATACAAATTTCATAACGCCAGAGCTTACCAATATATAACCTAAAACGCACAACATATCACCAAAGTTTCTTCTCAATCGGATGAACGGTACGGCAGCGCATTCATCAAACGCGCGAACTGACAAAAGGGCGAAGTTAAAATAGTCGTTAAGTTTTCTAAAATTATCCAATTTTCTGTTCAATTTTCTTATTTTTTCTTTCTTTAAGAACCTTCTACAAAATATTAGAAAACTTTAAAAAAAATATGAATGAAATAGGTAAAGTTATGGCGTGACCAAGAGAAACAGGGATTTATTTTTATATACATAGATTTTATAGGTAAATCCGCCAAACAGTGCAATGAGGAACTAGAAAATGGCACGTTTATACACATAAAATCAAATCAAATATAAACATATTACAACAACAATAATATCGGTAAAACTAGTAACTTGCGTCGCGCGATCTTCTCATTAAAACTAGCGATCCGTGGAGAGGTCAGTTCAGTCTCGGATTACTGAAACAGAACACAGAAACCAGCACCGGCACTGAATATCACCTCGGCCTTTATCATGTAAAAAATAGCGTAGGTATAACTTCATCCGTGACCCATTGGATCAAGGGATAGAAAACAGATAGCCCAGTGGGTTAATTGCTTATTTTTATGAAGGACTTGCAAGGAAACGAATCGCGTCTCGCTGTTGATTACGTGGTTTATTTTTTTTAATAAACCCCGAAAGCATCTAAATACGGAGATTTGCTAAGATCATGGTACCTCATGAATTCATTAAAAATACCATATTTTATTACTATAATCAGAAAAGATAAACTTTAAATCTTCCTCATATTTTGACGGTGCCTCTTTGAAAAACCCTATTGCGGAAAAAATACTTACAATTTGAGGAATTTATTTTCTTTTACTGTAGCGGTAGATATAACCACAAACAAAAAACTAAATAAAATCTGTATTATAAAAAATGCGGACTTTTGCGGTATTCTTACCAAGGTCTTCATTGTATCTCATGTGTATCTATTTTTGGAAATTGTTATTTTCCCGTTTTAAGCTGGGAAGCCACACATGCGCGGGTTTTAAGAAATCAAATTAATCAGGAAACTGTAATCTGTGGAAAGAACCAATTTAAATGATTGTGTGCAGTGTTTTAAGGAGAATATATTACAAGAATGTGAATGGTAGAAAACGTTGGGGATGCCCAAGGAAGACATGTAACAATCAAGTGAACCAAATACTAGAGTTCAGAATGACAGAAGGTTTTGTACAAGACAATCTGTAAATGCGAATAAAACTAAAGGGGTCCGTGCCAAGACTGAGTTGTTTGGTCGTACATCGTCTCTGCCTACCCTTTTTTAAATATGAATGCCGCATACTAGTTCCAAGTGCTCCCAGTAAGTCTGATTTTGTAAGACTGAAGGCAGGGGGGGGAAAGGAGATATGGATAAGGAAGAGAAAGGTATGGTAGCACCGCGCTATTCATATCTGATCACCAAACTCGGCTAAAGCCATTTCAAGCAACCTTTCAATTCTGAATGGTGGTGTCACGTACTGAGAGTCAATTCCACTATGAAAAGTGCCGCAAATATAATACTTTTTATTTCCAATTAATTAATTGTGAAATAACACAAATTAATAAAATAAAATTTATTTACGCCCATCGGGATTTGAACCCGCGACCTTCGGTTTGCTAGTGAGAGCCTTACCCCTCGACAACAGAGGCCGTCAAATTCATGATCATTGATCTGCTGGGAGTCGACATGGTGATTATTTAGTTAGTTATTACAAATATTTAATTTGGTTTGAGTACGCAAAAGCCACTAAAGTTAAAAGCTAAAACTTTCTGCAAAAAAACGACAAAAAACACGGTACTGAAATAATTTTTTTTTTTCGGTTTATTTTTTGTTCTTAAAAGTTTTAAAGACTTCCTTTCTTTAAAAGGGTCTGTGTGTTGGATTTCTTTAGAAGTAAAGCTTATTTTTATGTAAAAGAAAAGTTTAAAGAAAAGTTCGTGTTAGTTTTTCGGAGAAGTGTCAAAAACCTGCAGCATCAAAGGCTTTAGCATTATTCCAAAATTCGTCGTGCTTTCTTTGAAGTTATGTCCGGGTCATGGGATTTAAAGAAAATTGGGAAAACTAGAGCGGAATAAATTATAAGTAATAACGTGTAACGTGGGTAGTAAACGTTTGAAGAAGAATTGTATGGCTGCTTTTACACTCGTAAGTTTGTTTCCTGTGAGTCGCTCACGCCAACTTACCAATTACCAATTAAATTACCAATATAAATTACCAATATAAAAATTACCAATATAAACGACACCAGAAATCATTTACGGCAATATAGCAACTTGCTTCGTTGTTCTTACGTACCTTTGACAAGTCTAATCGCGTCCGCGCAAACTTCCAGCCTAATCACAGTTTATCAAATCAGATTGATACCGTAAGAAATGGTACCAAAAAAAAAGTTCGCAGATGCTAAATGTCAAAAATTAATAGGCAGTTATTTTCGTAGGAAGTTTTCCTATAAATACGAATATTTTTATTATTTTAACTAAAATCCGATTAAAGTAAGTTAAAAATTACCTACCTCGTTATCTTATAAAAATGAGACTGGATAAAACTCAAATAAACACCTCTCACAAAAACTAATGGAAACTTTTTTGATTCTAAAAACTGAAGAGATAGCATTTATTTTTCAGGTAGTAAAAGCTTTCTGAAATTGAGCATCTTTCTATTTAATTATCGTTCTAATCTCAATGTGTTTGATTATAACATTACGTATTCGAAGTCGGTTGCTGTCAAAAAGCTGTCAATTGTATAAAATTAAAGAACTTTAATTTCCACGCTTAACGGAACAAAAGCGCGAGAGAATTGTTTACTTCAAGCCAATTTCAATTTGGGAGGCGGGAATGGGTACCGCCGCCCCGGGAACCTTTATTGGATAACCAACACCTCTGCCATAGGTCACCCCAAGTGGTTCGCTACGTTTGGTGATTTAGCAGGGGTGCCCGGGTTCATGGGGTGAGGTTTGTCTAGGTCTTGGAGGCGGATGACCAAGACAAACTGAACCCCAGATTCCTACCCACCCCTTAAACCCTTTTCCTTCCCAGAACTCTCCTCTCCTTCCTTTCCTTAAAAAACCCTCCACACAGCATCCCCAAAGATGACATAGGCCCTGAGGGAAATTGTTTTCCTCAGGGCCTCCTGTGTGGAGCTCATGTAAAAAAAAAAAAAAATTCCATTTCAACACTTTAGTTGGCCTTTTCGTCTTTATTGACAAAATCGCTTAAATTTGACTGCAGCAAATCATTGTTAACAGGAAGCCAACTCACGCCAAAAGAAATTTACTTGTGTGGCGGTCCCCGTGAGAACTTACGCAAGTTAAAATTCCAAACAACATCTGTGAAGATTAATTATCATAAGTTGAATGCGTATATAAACGCTCCTGTGAGTAACTTATCACTTTATTGTAGTGAATTTTACTTACAAGCGTAAAGCTAGCCTTACAATAATATGTGAGGTATAATACAGTTGGTTTTGTAACTGTCCTGACCGCACGTGATGAATATGAACATGTGTAAATATGTATTTCAACATTATTCTATTTATTACCAAAGGTTATATAATTGTTCTAATAGCTTCTGTAATATTTGTTTACTAAGAAGACATAATATAAGACATTAGCATATCTCAGTTACTTTCGTGTTGACTCTGTCCTAACAATTATTACTATTAATAATGGAAAATTCCAATGAATATCAATGAATAAACATTCAGCAAGCCGCGGTGTAACTTGAAAGGTCGGCCTCAATGGCACAGTGGTTTATTACTGAATCACGCTCGGAAGGACGTGCTAATATTTTAAAGGTTCATAAAATCCAACTAATAAATAATCTATCTAAATAAATATAAAATAAAATTTTCTCTGCAGGAGTAGTCATAGAGGATATAACTTATTATTTAAAAAGAAAGAAAGAAGTTACAAATAACTTGACCAGATTTTAATTCTGGAAACTGTTTCTTTTGCAACAATGCAACCAAAACGACGCACTGTGTTTCGTCGTGTTATAATTCACTTTAGAGATGGGGATTGTGACAAATTCATTCTTAATTGGGGTGATTAATGCACTGGTTGACTAACACCAGAGTCCGAAAGTCTGATTATTGGTTTATGTAATTTTCAAATGCATTTATTCGCTTCTTGTGGCGCGATGTTTTTAGTTTTGTTTTTATTATGTTTAAGGTGTTATTTTACGGATCTGAAAATAATGAAGCTTTGGAAGGTATGTAGTATGTACTACTGTTTTTTTAATGCTTCATATAAAATGATTTAGATTTTATACAAAAAAATATATACTTTTGTGTTTTTTTGTATGGTCTATATATTATATTTCTATTTATATTATATTTCTAACTTGTCGAAAATTTATTCAGGAAAAGTTTATCAAAATCGCACGATAATTAACACTTTTAAATAATGCAATTAATTTTTTTTTCAAAGCTATAAAAATTCCTGCAGTAAGATTATTTCGTTATTTTACTGGCACTACATACAAGATTTCCACAAAGGAGTAAATTGTTCGTGATATGGAGGAGTTTGCCGTAGAAAGAAAAGCTTCAAGACTTGAATAATAATATTTTAAGTATATTTGAACTAAAAAGCTCAGTGTAGGTGGTGAAAAAAAATTATGTGCGTTTCACAAGAGGTAGTAGTGAAACCTTCAGTAAACTAAAGTAGACAAGAGTGGGGACGCTACGCCAGTGGCGTAGCGTGGGGGGGGCGGGGGGGGGGCGGCCCGCCCTGGGCGGCACTTTAAAGGGGGGCGGCAAATTTTCACAATAAATAATAGCACTATCTTGGAAAAATTTAAAACATTTCAAATCATTATTTAAAAATGTTCTAAGATACTTTCGTTTACGAATCCAAATCTTTTTTTTATTATTTATTAAAAATATCAATAATTTTTTTTAAGCTGCAAATTTCGCAATTCGTAGGAAAACCGTACGCATATTATGAGAGTAATACTAATTAAATCTGATAACTCACAAACAGATTCACTCTTAAATAAAAACAGAATTGTGTTCAGAATGTATTAACGAATGAATTTCAGTTGTGTATTCATCTGCTGATACATTTCGAAAGAGACCATTATTTTATTCGTAGTGTAGTTATAAAATTCTAGTTGCAGACTATGTATGTGCTGCCAGAATCAAAGAGAAACCATTTTCATATTCTGAGTGTAGTTTAAATTCGCCAAATACAGATTTAATTTAACCCGCCTAATCACAGGAGACGCAAATCGTCCCATACATTTACTTTTAAAATAATATTGTGAAATTATGTTCCACACATTTAATTTAAAATAAATTTGTGATTGCGATAAAAAGATGCAGTTTTATTACATTTTTTTTAAAGAAAAGGAATCTGTATTTAAAATTTTAAGTTTATTCTATTTTAGGTACTTTAAATCGAATATTCGCAGGTGCGTATTTTGAGCCAATTCACATTAAGAATATCAAAAATTTGATATTTAGAAACAATAATGTTCTAATAAGCACATCGGTAAAATTACTACATCTAGATTTTAGAACATTTTTTTTTGCAAAAAGATAAAAAAAAATAATAAAAAGGAACATTTAAAATGCATGGGAAGAACCGGAAACTTTGTGTCAAACATTGACAGGCAGAAGTTTATAGAAATTTTTCCTTATTATTCGAAGTGTTAAACCAGTTTTCAGATTGTAAAATTTCATTTGAGGATTCATCTGCTGACACAATTCAAAGGAAAATATTATCTTATTTGAAGTTCAGTTATAAAATTCTAGTTGCATGTATGTGCTGCCAGAATAAAAAAAAAACAATATCATGTTCTGAGGGTACTTTTAATTTGCCGCTTACAGACTTAATTCAAACCAATTTTGTGTTGAGAATGTAAATTTCCAGTTGTGAATTTATCTGTTGACACATTTCAAAGGAAAACATCCTATTATTTGAAGTTCAGTTATAATATTCTATTTCCAGACTATGTATGTGCTGCAAGAATCAAAGAAAAACCATTTTCATGTTCTGAGTGTAGTTTTAATTCACCGCATAATTAGTTTTGTGTTGGTTTTGTGTTCAGAATACAACGATAAATTAAATAACGAGTTGCAGATTCATCGTGCATCGAGTGAAGTTTTACATTTGAGTTACATATTGCTGTAAAATTCTGAGAAATTGATTGTTGCATGTGTAACTATTATTTGGGGACTAACGCAGTATCAATCAATCAACTTTGGAGTAGAATTTATAAACATGATTTTGGTTGAAAGAAAACTCGTCAAACGTGATTATTAAAAAATCCGGCTCGTATATAAATGGGTCGTAATAAAAAAAATAGTATTTCCGAATACAACCCCCCCCCCCCCGACCAACCCGCCGCTTGATATAAGGGGGCGGCGAAATTTTCCTACACCCCGACGTTCTGAGTGTAATGAATAATGTAGTAGTTAATGGTAATGTAGTTTTAATTAATTAGTTTTAATTTTTATGTAGTTTTAATTCACCACATACAGATTTAATTAAAACCAGTTTTGTGCTCTGAATGTAAGTGCCGGCAGAATCAAAGAAAAACCATTTTTTTGTTCTGAGTGTAGTTTTAATACACCGCTTATTTAGGTAAATTTAGACCAGTTTTTTGTTATCAATATAACAATCAGTTGCCGATTCATCGTGTACCGAGTGAAGCTTTGCATTTGAGTTGCATTCCATACGTACGCGTGATGAAGATGCGAAATTCTATTACAGGCACACCATTCTCAATTTCTGAGAGCAGTTATATATAAATTTCTAGCAGAATTCATAAGCACGATTTTATCGGACGAGTACTCGGCACATGGGATTATGAGAATCGGCATAAAAAAATAGAAAATATCTACCCCCCCCCCTCCCCTGGTCAGCGCTTGAAATCTGCGGAAGAAGTACCTGTAGAAGTTATTGGGGGGGGGGGGGGGGGGGCGGCAAAATTTTCCTCCGCCCCGGGCGGCCGAAACCCACGCTACGCCACTGGCTAGCGTGGCACGCATAAAGAGGAGACCGATTATAGGTACTATATCATTCTCTCGCTGGCTAACTTCTTTAGATGTAAGTGTTTTGTCTCTTTTTAGTGTCGCTATGGTTTCATCGAGTTTCAAATCCCAACGGCGCTAAGGAAGTTTTCACATCAAAAAAATAATTTTTTATACTTTCGTACGAAAGGTAACTTATTTTTATGCTTGTAATAAAAGAATTTCAAATTTCAAATGAAAAAAAAAACGAAAAATTGTTTATAATTTTTTTTTTTCATATTTGGGTTAATTACTAGAACCTACATCCCACAGGTGGGTTACAAGTACTTAAATGATGTGTTAAAAATTTTACCGCATAGCTTGTATGAAACGAAACACTGTGCGGCGCCAAGTCTGGTTGTTAAAGTGTTATACAGTGGGGCTAATTTGTATCTCTGACCTAATCCGACTCAAATATAGATTCAGAAATAGTTTCCTATTTCTTAGAAGCAACTCAATATAGGTTGCTTTTAGATTTAAAATCCAGGGGTTAACAACTTCCCGACGATATTATTTTGTATGTAGGTCAGGAAATAAAATTATTAAGTTTTATATCGTGTTAAAGTGGTTTATGATGACAATAAATATATGACTAACTAGAATGGAACGGAGTTGTAATAAATTATCTGATAAAATTTATTGAATTATTTACGATGGCTCTCTAGAAATCTCAAGGGGGATAATTTCTTAAAACTATTGAAACTATGTCGTTCCTTGTTGAAGTATATGTTGTGAGGCGGACGAAAATGATGCAAGAGAACAATAATAATGAAAAGTTCTTGGCTATTCAAATCTGATAACTAAATTCATCTAAAGGCACTTTAAGAGCGTTTAACCAGCCAGCGGACGAAAATCCACATTTCGTCGAAAGTTGTTCTTACGATAGTGCAGGGCGGTTACAATGAGAAAGATTAATTATTCTCCGTACCAGCTTTTTAAAATTATAACTCAATATCGAATTTATTTCAATTCAAATTAGCTTTAATTTATACCTTCATCCAAAAATGCTGAAAGGCGTGATGATAAAACTATTAAAATAATGTACTTTTTGTAGTTATTTTTTTATTATAGGTATTTATCATTTTTCAATAATGTCTAAATTTAATAAGAATGTTAAAAAAATCTGAAATATATTAGTTTGTAAGTGAGCAAATAAATACACAAACGGACCAATTTTCGCCAAGAAACACATGTACGTACATATTTTTTTATGATTTTATTGAAACTAAAATTAAAATTCTAAAACATACGTTTGCTAGATAATGTATTGATTTATTTTACTGCATGATTTTATTATTTGAAATGGGTGTGGTATAATACAAAAACTTTTTGAAAATTGAACAAATCTGCCAACGACCTATGGAATAACCTTATTATACTAAAAATTAAAAAAATTTATCAAAATTTATTACATACAAATGCCAGATAAAAGAACAATCTTTCGAAATCCATTTACAATTTTTTGTGGAAAAGAGTCAATACGTCTAAAAACTTTTTTGAAAAAGACGTATTTCCGGTTTTCTCTGGTAATGCCCTCTTAAGCAATAAGCAGAGATATAATAAAGTCAGTTTGTAAGTGGTGGAGCGGTGTACAGGAAAGCACGACCACTCAGCGATAGATCCAGGGTCAAGTCCGGGTAACACCTAAAATCTGATTCCTTTTCTGCATAGTTTTCTATATATGTCATTGTTTTAGTTATTAAATCTACTAGTTCTGAAAACAGTTGACCTTGCGTCCAAAAATATCTATTATTAAATAAATTAAAATAAAATATTTCCAAAGTTTGTATTTTTTTACATTAACTGCCCCCCAAGAGGGCTTGAGGAAAATAATTCCCTTCAGGACCTATATCATCTTTTGGAATGCTATGTGGAGGGTCTTTTGAGAAAAGGAAGGAACTAAAGTTCTGGAATAAAACAGGTATGAGGTGGGTAGGAAGATTCTTACCCACCTGGGGGTAGGAATAATAATAAGGACCCCCAGATGGGGGTCAATGTCTCTAGGAGTGACGAAGGTATTAGTCCATCCCTCCCATTACGATGCAAGGCGATGTACCGAGAGAGTCCCGCTGGAGAGATCAACATGTCTTCCTCAACCAGTCTCTCCCAATTTGGCTTGCCGCGCGATTGGTGGGTAGATGCATCCACCGCCAAAACCCATACAAACCTTACCCTATGAACCCGGGAACCCTTGCTAAGTCCCCAAACATAGTGAACCACTTGAGGGGTCGTATCGCAAAGGTGTTAGTCAATAAACGATTTTGAATACATGCCTACTTAATTATAAGTCAAGTAATACTGTTAATATAAAAAATATATTCAATTGAAATAAATTTCGTTCTCTTCGACCTCCCTTGGCCATGTAGCGCCTCGCAGATGTTCGCAGAGGGAAGGGTGCGTGGTTTTGCTGCTTTGACGTATCAGAGAGTAGTCGGAACGAGTCAGCGCAACCGGGGATCGGAAAACAGTCTTGTACATTTTATTTTATAATAGCTTTTCCCGCGGCTTCGCTTGCATGGTATAAGGGGGGTTCCCACTCCGCCCCCTCCCCCCCCCCCCTCCCACTCCCCCCACCACTCCACCCCTCCTACCCCTTTCGCTCCCCCCCCCCTCTCTCTCCCCTCTCGCCCTCTCCCTCCCCCCTCCCCCTCCAACCCCTCCCCCACTCCACCCTCCCCCTCCACAATCCCGCTTTATTTGAAGTACTCCCCTAATCATGCCACCTATTACAATTTTTTTTTATATAAATTTCATAAATGCCAGAGCTCTGCGCTATAGCCTACATCTTATTCTGATGTATGAGCTATATTATTGTAAAGTTTCATTAAAATCCATTCCGTAGATTTTGCTCGAAAGAGTAACAAGCATACATCCATACAAACTTTCGCCTTTATAATATTGGTAGGATTCAATTTTATGTCATGTAATTTCTTTAGATGTACCTTAAATAGCAGATATTGTTACACTCACTGCTCTGTTCAGCTGAAATAAACGAACATTATTATTATTATTACAAATTATATTTATATACCTGTATATTGACTGGTCAGTGGTTGAGTGGGCATAGCGCTTGGGTCCCACCCGAGCGTCGCGTGTTCGATTCCTCAGCTGGCTAAGTCCTCCATCACAACACAAGCAACATTTTCGGCTTTCTGTGGTGGTAGTAGGAGATTTTCAAACATTGTTGGGTTATTCGTAACCCGGGAATATTAGTCTTTCTTTAAAAAAATAAAAAATATGTACCTACACTACATATCACGACAGCTCGAAGACATTTCATATACCTAAAATATTTTACCTTCTCCCTGAAAACTTAAAAACCGAAACCCAATCCCATACCCTTAAAAAACAATTATCACAATGGATTCACACATTTAGAAACTATGACATGTAAAACTTGTTACTTGAATTGTAAAATTTAATACTATTATTATCAAATTGAATTCCATATTTTAATAACTATTTCTAAAATTAACAAATAATTTAATAACTATTTCTTAAATTGAATTGTTTAATTTTATATTATTATTATAATTATAAAAAATTATTAATTGAAAAAAGTTTTCAACTAGCAATAATCGCACCTCGGATAAACCTCATTGTTTACGATATAGCCACTGCGCAAAGTTATAATAAAAAATTATAAAACTTGTTATTATTATTAGTAATAATAACAAGTTTTATAATTTTTTATCTATTATTATTATTATAGTATATAATTATTAGTACATTTAGAAACCGTGAAATACAATGCTTGCAATGTAATTTAATTTTGTATAACTTATAATTTAATTTATCAATCAAAACATGTATGATTTCCAATCTTTTGCATTGCGGATGTAATAATACAAAAATACTATCCAATGTAAAATGTTCATCTTATATATAAAAATGAATCTCCGAATGTGTTGCTAAGCGCATAACTTTCGAACGACTGCACCAAATTGGATAATTCTTTTTTTTGTGTGCTCGTTATTGTCAGGACAAGGTTTTTTATAAAACTTCCGGTGAGCTCTGGCATTATGAAATTTGTATAAAAAATGCTATTGGTGGCACGCGAGGAAGCGGCTATTTCTATGGAAAGCGGGGGGGAGGGAGAAATGGGAAAGGGGAACCAGGGAGGGGGAGGGGAACCTAGGAGGGGGGAAGGGGACCTGGGAGGGGGGAGGGGAACTCGGGAGGGGGGTTCGCGGGACGGGGGAAGGTGGAGGTGACGGAGAGGGAACGGAAGAAAAAAGGGCAGGCGGAAGGGGAACGGGAAGAATGGGAAAGAACACTCAGGGAGAAACAATTTCTTTATTAAATGGCATAGCAACGCATGCCGGGTACCAGCTAGTAATAAAAAAATATAAGATTACATTTTTAAATAATATGGTTTGAAACAAAAATACTCGAATACATACGTAAGGTTTGCCAGTAAATAATACTAGTGTGTTTAAAACATGTGGAAACTAAAGTTGTGGATTATTATTATAAAATTTGTTTATAGACGTTTTGCAGTACGCACAACGCTGTGTGTTTGTTTACCTAACCTAATACCTGACGCGTACAATATACCGTTGCACTGCAAATAGCTTCTTTGATAAATAGGTAACAGAAACATAAATCTCAACTATTGATAATTTGTGTTCAGTCCCGAAATAAAAATATGCTTCGTTCCTACCGGGATGTCATTTATGCAGTAACTATTATGATTTTCTCATTAAAATGGCCAAAAATTATTATTTTAATCAAAATCTAGGCCGAAAACCATTCAAATAATGAAACATATTACTGCTAGAAAATTGAGCAAGTTCGGGTGTTTTTGTTTTGGATGAGGCAAAAGGATTCGGACTTTCACGGAAGCAAGTTGTTTTCGGTGTATTTCAAAACCCGCTGTATCCGATTTTTTGACAAAATGATCTGAGTATGACATCTTGTTCACATTTTTGCGAGGAACAACACTAACCTAAAATTTAGTTTTAAAATCTCCTTTTTCACGACTAAAAAACATGTTAAAACTGCGAGAGAGAAACAAAACCCGCTATATCATTCAAGAAGTTACTATCAAAACCCGCTATATCCGAATTCAACCAATCACGAGCAGTTATTTTGGCAAGATGGCGTGTGTAGAAACACGCCCCTCAGGTCAGTTGAATTTCAAAAGCCACTATATTCCATACAAATCACGAAGTGATTATCAAAATCCGCTATATCTATTTTATTTATCCAAATTACTTAAATATTTCTAAACATACATTGAAAAAGGAACACTTTTCGAATGTGTATTACTCCAATTCATTATATAAAAATAAAATTATTTACGCTAAAAATGTGACAGTTTTTTGCGGTTTTCTCCGAATCAGTGAAAGTTGATATAGCGGATATAGAAATTGAAATTGAACGACTCAATATGACCGCAAATAGGTAAAATTCATCGTTTTACCGGCGCTTTGTAATACTTGGGTTCTGTCATAACTTGGACCTTATGGCACCGGACCAACTGAAATATTGGATTCTTATTTATTTATTATTTGGAATTACGGTCTGAACACGAATCAATTAAAAAAATTCTTTCAAAAAAAGGATTTTGGGTTCGGTCTTAACTTAATACCTATGGCACCGAACCGACTGAAAATTTGGATTCTTGTTAAGATTTACGGTCTGTACACGAATCAATCAGAAAATCTTCCAAAAGAAGTAGTTTCAAAAAAATACATTAAACATTAAAAGTTGGTAAATCTGAAGATTTGCCGTAGTATGGGCTTTTACAGTAAAATGTATAATTTCGGATTTTAGATCTTTTTCGTTCGTTTTCGCGAAAATTACCTCGATGCATCGCGATGGAACTAACTGTATTGAGATCATGTTAACATTGTATGTAACTTCGCAGAAATATTACAGTATTAAGTCATTCGTCATCCTTTTTACTCCCATGCCTTGTTCTGTCCTATATATACCATCCCCCGATTCCATACCACCACTTCGTTATAATTGTTTGCAATCGTCAATTCGTATGCAATTTCAGACGCAACAATTTGTTTTAAACTTCATCAGTTGTTCAAACAATATGGTGATATATTTATAAAAATACTAGCTGATCCGGCGAACTTCGTACCGCCTCAGAATCAAAAACCGTTGTCAACTTATTAGCTGAATTGATCTAAATTGTTTCTCCCTGCGTATACCATACCTTGATCTAAATTGTTTCTCCCTGCGTATCCTTTCCCCTCTCGCGTTCCCTATCCCTCTCCCCACTCCACTTCTCCCCTTCCCCCGTCCCGCTAACCCCCCTTCCTGAGTTCCTTTCCCCCCTCCCCCCTCCCCCTCCCCCCTCCCCCGGTTCACAGTTCAATATTATACCCCTTACAATATTGCTGCAGTTCTTTCAAAATAGGAGAATTCGTTCCATACAAAATGTATGAGGAAAATAATTTTCTTCGGAGTGGAACACCCTTTACTTTTAGGGGTATGAAAAATAGATGTTGGTCGATTCTCAGACCTACCAGACAAGCACACAAAATTTCATCAAAATTGGTCCAGCCGTTTCGGAAGAGTATGGTAACAAACACCGTGACACGAGAATTTTATATATTAGATAGAAATGCGGGTGAAATATTTAAAAATTGAAATGTATTCTATTTAAATTAGTACAAGAAAATTGCCTACGAAAAAATGATGTTTCGTTTCTGGTACCAGCTTTTCATAGTTTCCTCTAGGAAACGTGATTATTATTTAAAAATTTGAGCTATTACTTAATTTTAAGGTTAGTGATGACACTTTTAGATTTATATTGCGGAATTATATTTCATAAAAATTTAACCAAGTATTCATCTTACAAAGTAGAAACCGCAACAGATCTGAAGATTACAAAATGAATATGTATTATAAAATTATAGGTTTTATATAATTAATCTAATGTCTTAACAAAAGACAACACATACAAGAAAGAACTGGCATGCACTTTTAACCGCAATCGTAACAGCTGATAACACAATAATATTACCTCATAAATATATTTTTAAGATTAAGAGCGTTTGTCAACTGCCGCCGTCATCAAGAATGTAATGACTTGTAATGATGAAGTGGTAATACAATACTATGACCGGGTGTCCACCGCACGTCCATCATCCGAGCTTGTCCACTACTTGCCTCTTAAATAATAATAATAATTAGATGATTTGTATAGCGCCGTTTTTGTGAAAAATCATCTTTAGGACGCCATACAAATTCGTAACATAATTCTACAATTCTTCATCCTATTTCTAAATACAGACTAGACAAACTAGTATAACAATTCACGGCTAACAGATTGCATCCACCGGTTTGTCGATTACTAATTCTAAACCATATTTACAATGCATTTGACCAATGAACGTGATGCTTACTGATGGGGACCCAATAGTAACGGGACCTTATTCATAACTTTTTTATTTTTCAATAATTTTACACCAAAACTTGGTTGCCTTTAAAGTGTTCACCATTAGAGAGTATGCACTGGTCCAATCTTCTTTTTCATTGTTCAAAACAATTTTGAAACCCATTGATGGAATATCCTGTATGGCCTCCAGCGATTTTCATCCTAGGGAGCAGAAAGAAGTCACAGGGAGCCAGGTCGGGTGAATAGCGCGGGTGAACAATTTGGGCCATTCCATGCTTGCTTAAATACTGCTTCACAGAAAATGCAGTGTGAGCAGGTGCGTTGTCCTGGTTGAAGAACCAGGCCCCTGTGCACCAAGGATTCGACCTTTTTCGAAGATTTTTCCCGATGCTCTCTCGCAACCTCTTTAGTACGTCCATTTAGAACTGTCGGTTAACTGTTTAGCCTGAAGGAACAAACTCTGTATGCACAACATCTCTGAAAAAAAAACAATGAGCATTGTCCTGATGTTCGATTTTACTCGACTTTTTTTCTGAAGAGGAGAGAGAGGACTTTTCCATTGGCTTGACTGTTGCTTGGTTTCGGGATCTTACACACGACACCATGAATCATCACTATTACCAATAATAACCTTGGAAAAAATCTGGTTCCTCTTCCAGTTGATTTTTCAATTCGTGGCAGGCTTGAAGGCAAAGGCTCTCTTTGATCCTCAGACAGGAGACTTTCGCATTTTCACCGAAATAAGAAATCTTGATTTAATTAAAACTTTGGACGAACGCGTGGACTCACAGTGACGCGGCTTCGCACACTGACCGAGTAAGAGTCACTGTACAACAGCTGACCACAAAAAACCCGTTCCCCCTCCACTTCTCCACTCTACCTCCCGAGTTCCGTTACTTTTGTGTACCCCTACTTATATTGCTTTATTTTTATTCTGCATAGGCAGAAAGTACACAGGACCATTACTTTCCTGGGAGGTCACTTGAGATTAACACTGTTCATTGTTTACTGGAGAAATTTATTGTAATGTCCTGTACTGCAGGTAATACTGGGCCCTGAATCTCCAGTATTCCTTTTGTATGTTAATGCAGGGTTATTTATTAAAACACGTAGTACTTGATACTCGGAGACTGTTTATTAGAATATAATGTTTACAGTGTTGGCTGTAAGCCGCCTACCGAGAAAAGAACCCCGCACGAGCTCTGTGCTCGCTATTATATTGTGCCGATGTCCGGTCGCTTCGGCTAGGTTCGGTATTCCCGAACCTACCCGACAGATACACATATTACCAACACTACATTTATATACAGTGTGCAGGCAGAAGATATATGTTATTGGAAATGCTGTTTAAATCGTTGGTTATACCAAGATATATTGCGGTGAACTATTGCGACCGCCGTCACTCAGTCATAAACTAAGCCGTCTGAAATAATCTCGTTTCTTGGTGACGGCGGCGGTGGCCAAACGCCCTAATTTGGTCGGTTGACGAAGTACACACAGAGTAACAGGAAGGAAGGAGAGATAAAATTATTAAAACAATGTTTTGTCACATTTGTTATCACTGCAGTCTGCAGTCACTTCATGCATTGGTATTACACCAGTTGGCGTCAAGAGGGGCACAAGTGATGGACTCGCAGTTTGAAAGCGTTGGAGCAATTTGTGTGTAATAATTTTTGTATCCAAAGGAAACAAAAGCATTTGCTTTGCATTGAATACCATGTCCAAGAGATGAACACTAACTTTGCTCCATCTGTACATACACTAACTAACTTATCTATCTTACGAAACATTGTAAAAGGGTTAAACATAAAACTTTTATTTAATGAAAATATTAAGTCCCGAAACTTCATTACTAGGTTGGAAGATACTCTCAGTGTCGGCCTGGTGAATTGAAACGTTGCTTTCCTCTCAATCTTCTTTTCCCCATCTCCTTTCCTTCCGAACTCCCTTCAGCTTCACAACATACCTCAATTGGATGTTTTCACAAACTATGGATACCGTCAAAAGTGTATGGAAGATTTATAATGATTTTTTTTCTAATTCTGATCACCTGTCTAAAAACGAATATATGAATCTAATATTTGCAATCCTAAATCCTGATTTATAAAACGATCGAATAGACGTTTCTAACTGGCTACAACGTCATTACGACGAAAAAAACACTACTATTTAGTAAGTCGACTGTCACTGAGGTTGGTCGGTGTGATGGCGGCAAATAAAAAATGAGATGTTTTAAAACGTTTTAGAAGATTTATTAAGTAACATAAGAAGAGATACGTTTTAAGAATTTCACGGCCAAAAGTATTTTCGTTATTTGTTTTTGTGGTGTTATGTCGTGTTGGGCTACCTCCTCCTTTAGCCAACGTTTCGGACAGCGTTGCAGTGTCCATCATTAGAGTGGATGAGAGACTCACTCATCTGCCGGATCTGTCCTGATGATGGACACTGCAACGCTGTCCGAAACGTTGGCTAAAGAAGGAGGTAGCGCAACACGGCATAACACCCCAAAAACCAAAAACTGAAAAACATAAGAATAAATTATAAATGTCATCATTACCGTACTTTCTTTAAGACAGTAAAAAACAGTGAATATTTCCTTTTGGGGATCTCATAATCGTTCTGGCTCGGGACAGTCGAAAGCAATTGGTTCTCTAGTATAACATTCACAGGAAAATTTTAAAGTTTTCTTTAATGTCTGCCGGCGTGTGAAAAACAAGTTATATTATCATTTTAAATATTTTTCGGTTTCTACAATGTAATAAGCATATATCGAGTACGAGGAGTATAATTTTAATACTGTAAAATACTTAACGAATATGTCTGTAACTTATCAGATTCATATTGCTCGATATTTTTCCAAAATTCTTCCTTCGCAAATCACACTTGTAAACTATAGTTTCCTCTACGGATCTGCGGTAGGCACCCTGGGTTGTACAATGAACAGCCGACTAGCAACGAAAATTACCTCAAGACATTAATTTAACTACCGTACATAAAGTATTTTCCATATTTGGTAGCCCATAAAGCGCTGGAAGAGAAATAGTGGATTAAGAAAATAGATTATTTCATACGGTTCTTTGTCCTGCAGATAACCAAATGATTTGTCTGGACTGCAATAACCCTTAGTGTGCCGGTTGACGCTGTTTTCGTGATAACCTACTTGTTTTTTTGTAAAACGATATGTTTTTAAATTGTACCATCTTAACAGATAATTATCGTTGTATATTTATGAAAAATTTATATATTTATCCTGTGTAGTTTCCCAGGATAACTTACATTCAGACAAATATTTTATTTCTCTTTGATATAATGAAGAAAAACGAAAATATTCTTGAGTTTCATTATATTTTCTAGCTAAACAAGCTCTCTTCACAAAAAAATAATATGAGGCTTTCCTTTACATAAAAAGGTAGTACGATGAGTCCTACAATGACTTTTGAAAACGAATAATTGGGGCATATGACACAGATTTAGAGAGGCGCCTTTTCGCACATAAAACAACGATGTTTGCAAGAGACGAGTCGACAAGCTAGAATAACATTAAGATTTATTATTTCTTTTATTCAGGATCGGGTGTGTCATATGTGTCATCTGCTCTGATGATGGACACGGTAATGCTGTCCGAAACGATATAGCTAAAGAAGGAGGTAGCGCTATATGACAATATCACAAAAGTAAATCACAATAATGCTTTTAGACGTGAAAATTTCAAATTATATCTCCGTAATAATTTACCAAGGTTCAAAGTTCCATAAAATTGAGGCAAATGCCTCAAGTTCCTAGCAAATGGATAAAGAACAACGAACGTGAAGCATCGAGTCACTTTGTCACAGTGGAATAATTTGAAATGTCTCCTCACGTGCAGAGTTGGCAATGATCCGAGAATATAATCCGAAGTTAGCAGAATCGCTTAAAACGTTAGGAAACAAAATGTTATACACAATTTATTGAGCATTTATTTAAACTTGCTCTTTGTCAAATCATGTAGCTTTTGTCTTGCGAGCTTTGTGATATCATTTTGATTTATAATAAAAGCTTGGACATAAAAAAACTTTAAGTTACTTCTTGTTTTAATTTGACGCAATGAGGGCAACTAGCTTAAGTGCCTATTTTGAACGTTTGAGACTTCATTTTGATATATTGTGCCAAATTATCGTTTTCCTTGATTCTTTATTATTGTCCAGTGAATGGCCGACTCGTACAAATCTTTGGGTTCCCATCCTAGCGTTGTGGATTCGATCCTCGGCTAGCTAAGTCTTCTATCATTGCACAAGGCTTTGAAGCAAAGAATGGACGGTTACCTCGAGAGTGTTTTCTCTTGGGGTAAAAATAACCTCGTTGAATTTAATGTTTCAAAGACCCAATCTTGTCTGATTACGTCTAAAAGGGATCGAAATGAAAATCTAGTCTCTTTCAACGGAAGCAATCTTCCGAACAGGCCCTCCATTGATATGCTTGGTGTAACCCTAAGTGACCAGCTCAGGTATGGGGGCTCCATCGAAGCCAGAGTAAAGATGGCCTCCCAAAAACTGGGCGTACTGTACAGGGCCCGCAGATACTTTAATAGTACACAACTGCTAACCCTGTACAAATCGCAAGTGCGCCCCACGGTTGAATTTGGCAGCCACCTCTGGTCTGGAGCTCCAAAATACCTGAAAAATACCCTCGACTCTGTGCAGAAACGGGCTGTCCGTTTGATAGATTCTCCCATCTTAACAGACGGATTGCAATCTTTAGAGCACAGGCGTCGGGTGGGAATGCTATCCTTGTTCTACCGGTATTACAATGGAAGATGCTCCGAGGAACTAGCATCATTGATCCCTTCGGCACCTTCTTCGACTCGTTCTTGTGCTCAACAGCTCGGCTGTGGAATGATTTGCCGGCCTCTGTGTTTCCTCCTTCCTACAACATGGGTCTCTTCAAGACCAATGTTCATTCCTTCCTCTCCTCAAAAAGACCCTCCACACAGCATCCCAGATGACATAGGCCCTGAGGGAAATTATTTTCCTCAGGGCCTCCTGTGTGGAGTTAATGTAAAAAAAAAAAAAAAACATCCAAAAATTTCCGCTTATAATAAAGGTAGTAAGTATGTTATAATTTGACAAATATTGTCAAATTGTAGCAGGTTGGCTACATCTATCACCCTATGTACATCTTCCTGTGGCAGACATTCCAGTGTCCGGCCTTCCTTTGCCACGTTTTCTTGGGCCACACCTTCCTGTGCCACGTCTTCCTTTGGCCTTCCTGTGTTAGGTATTCCTGTGCCACATCTTCCTGTGCCACATTTTCTTGTGCCACGCCTTCTTATACCACGCCTTATGTCTTCCTGTGCCACGATTTTCAGTGCCTCGTCTTCTTGTGTCACGTCTTCCATTATATTTTCCAGCAGCATCAGATGGTGATCTTGAACGACATTTATATTGAATAAACTTATATTTCTTAAAAGTCACCAACCGTTTATCTGAAGGTTGATGCAAAGGTCCTAAGATCCATTCCAACTCCTCTTGATTCCTCACTTTGCTCTGTCCCGTGTTTCCGTCTGGATTCTATGTAAAATACATCTTGTTTTCTTTATATTTATCTTAGCCGATCGCCTACTTATTACAAAAATGTAATATTTTTTAGCAATTGGCAACAAAAGTTCCTTTTCCTAAGCTAATACATTGTAGTATTTACTTCTGTGTTATCCTTGAAACTTAAAAGATTAATAAAAAAATAATTTTCCCTGTTATGGCGGAAGACCGATAGATGATATTTTATCTAATGGCCAATTAATATTAATTAACCTTACCCTTTCTTGTACACTGTTGTTGAAGTTATTCGCGTAGATTAATTTTCCTCATAAAAGTGATGTTTCCGAAAATTTGATTAGCGTAATTAATCTAGTCCTATAATGATAAGTTTTAAGATTTTCACGGCCAAAAGCATTTTCGTTATTTGTTTTTGGGGTGTTGTGCCGTGTTGCGCTACCTCCTTCTTTAGCCAACGTTTCGGACATCGTTGCAGTGTCCATCATCAGGGCAGATCCGGCAGATCCGGTAGATGTGTACACATCTGCCGGATCTGCCCTGATGATGGACACTGCAACGATGTCCGAAACGTTGGCTAAAGAAGGAGGTAGCGCAACACGGCACAACACCCCAAAAACAAATAACGAAAATAGTCCTATAATTATTACACATACTACTTATTTTTACATAAACACCCTTAAGGCCCAACAAGCGGCCGAGATTTCAAATTTCGTCGAAAGATGCCCTTGCGATCGTACCCTTGCAACAGTACAGGACGGTTCCAATGAGAAAGATTAATTATTCCCGTACCAGCATTTTTAACTAATAACTCAATATCGATTTTATTTCGTTAAAAAAATCCTTTAATTCGTACCTACATTCAAGTTAGCAATATTTTTTTAAATTATTTACTTTATATTATTATTTTTTTAGCATAAGTATTTATAATTTTTAAATAATGTCTCCGTAAAATAAATGTGTAAAAATACCTGAAATACATCAGTTTGTAAGGTGGTAAATAAATAAACAAATTGAATTATTTTTGTTATTTGTTTTTGGAGTGTTATGCCGTGTTGCGCTACCTCCTCCTTTAGCCAACGTTTCGGACAGCGTTACAGTGTCCATCATCAGGGCAGATGTGTGGCAGATTAAAGGGATATTCTTGTCAGTTTTGACGTAGTTTCTCTTTTTACGAATGTGCCTCTAGAAGACTCCATGACAATGCTCAGGGAGATTTATGAGAAAGACATTTGCAAATTTTGGACACTGTCTCAAAACAGGATATTTTGCATTTCAGGTTTTGAGCAAGTGGAAGGAGTTGCGATGGGCAGTCCGTTGTCGCTAGTGCTAGCTAACTTCTTTATGGAGAAGTTTGAAGAAGTGGCACTCGACACAGCTTCGGCTGTTCCCAAGGTATAGTGGCGCTATGTCGATGATGTCTTCGCCATTTGGCCTCATGGAACAGAGAAACTGAATGAATTCCTAGACCATCTTAATTCACTTCACAGTAAAATTAAGTTCATAATGGAGCTGGAAAATAACCACAAAATCCTGCCTTCTCTAGATGTGGAAGTGATGCGAAAAGAAGATGGTAGCCTAGGACACACAGTGTATAGGAAACCAACTCACACAAATCGGTATCTACATGCTGATTCGCATCACCACCCGGCGCAGAAGAGAGGTCATATTCATACGTTGGTAACCCGAGCGACCAGAATATGTGAAGAAACAAAAATCGGAGCGGAACTCACAAAGCTCACCGATGCACTGGAGCGTAACGGTTACCCGGCAAGGCGGACAAGGCAAATAATAAGAGCCAAATCTACACCAAACGAAGACAGAATTGAACAAGAGTCTAAAGGCTGTGCTTTCCTACCTTATGTCCACAATGTGACAGACAGAATTGCCAGACTGTTGAGGAAAGAAAGCATCAAGACTGTCTTCGGAACCACGACTAAAATACAAGACCTACCGAGGTCTGCAAAGACCATTTTTCCTCTGGAAACAGATGGAGTATACAAAATCAGCTGTTCCGGATGTGATAAGGTCTATGTGGGCCAGACAGAGCGAACGATCTCCAAAAGGATATCGGAACACTTTCGAGCGTGTAAACTTGGCCACCCTGACAAATCGGCAATTGCCGAGCATTTAATTGAAACCGGCCATTACTTCGGATTTGTTCCTGAAGTCCTGGGAAGACCCAAAACTTATAGAGCACGCCTAATTACAGGAAACAACTGTTTTTAATTCAAAATCCCCCCTTTTAAGCAAAAATATTGTCTTATAGCCCAATCATGGATATGTTCCCCTACCCACCCACTCGTCATTAATACCTAGCAACGGCTCCACCCCTACCATAATAATACATTGTTCCCATCCATATTTCAAAACTGTCAAATCAGTATACATTTGCCCTGAAGAAATTTGGTCGTTCTGAAACCGGTCGGATTTACTCAAATATAAAAGTGGTTAAGAAAAGTTAAATTGTTTCATTTATATATAATGGATAACCACAAAGTTATAGCTACATTCAAAAGTATTGTTTTTCAAAATTTGCAACATAGCATAAATAAAATTGTTCGTTTATTAATATTTTAAATTAATATTTTTTGTAGAAAAGTGTTGATTCGTTTAGGATTAGATTTAAAAATGACATATTTCCGGTTGTGACTAGTTGTTATTCTCTCTTAATATTTGATTTCCGTAATAAATACGATCGGCTTCAAAATCATCAAAAGTAAGTTTGCTAGTCTTGTCATAAACTTACGTCCTACGTACACATTACACATCAAGTTTTAAGTTTGTTTGAACATTTAATTGACACGATCCCACCTTCATAAGTCACAGAGTAACTTAGGTACTTAAATTTGATATGCTGGGAACTCATAACTTTATTCTTGGAAGTTCCATGTCATCTCTAGATTCATCTGACTGATTCACCATCCCTATTCCTGTCTAGATTGAGTTCAGAACTACTTAAGATCTAAAAATAAAGTAGCATTTGTGCAATTGCAAGTTAGGCAGATACATTTTGATTGAATCTTAAGTTAGTGAACTATAAATTGGTATGTTTAACAAATCCTTGTTTACATATTGATTGCTATCTCAGATTTCCAAACCTGCTGACTGTTTTACAGGTGTGATGATGTAGCTTGCTTGAACAAATTAGTAGTATTGATCCTCTGTGTATGTCGGCAGCACGAGAACAGTTCGTTTCTCCGGTTCTATAAAACACTCGCATGTAAATGCAAGTTGTTGGATTGGTTCTCAAGTTATTTGTCTTATTTGTTAAAATTAAAAATTCTAAATCTAAGTTATTATATGCAACCAGTGGTCTACCGCAAGGGAGTCTTCTCGGCCCTATCCTTTTCTTAATATTCATAAATGATATCATAAGTTGTTTCGACGATGTAGAAGTTCTGCTTTTTGCCGATGACATCAAATTATACAAAGAAATATCTAATATAGGTGACTGCCAAATCCTACAGTCAAACATCGTCAAATTACAAAATTGGTGTGTCGAAAACAACTAACTTATTCCTCAATATCGATAAATGTAAGACACTAACATTTTGTCGAACAAAGACCCCACTATCTTTCAAATACACAATAGATAATAAAATTTTAGAAAAAGTCAAAGAAATTAGGGATCTTGGAGTTGTGTTTGATTCGCAATAAAATTTTATAAATCACATACAACAAATAACTAACAAAGGCATGAAAACACTAGGATTTATAATCAGAACAATCAAAGACTTCGATTCGTTGGAAGTTATAAAAATCGTATATTTGTCACTCGTACGCAGCTTGCTGGAATACAATTCCATAGTTTGGTCCCCATATTATCAAGTTCATATAAGAAATATCGAAAGAGTGCAGCACAAATTTTTAAGATTTATTAACTTCAAGTTACACATACCTATTCAACACATTAACTACACATCTTTACTAAATACACTTAAATTGCATTCCTTAGAAAACAGAAGAAAAATAAACGACCTAACTTTTTTGTTTAAAATTATTCACTCCGAATTAGATTGTTGCGAACTTCTGCATCTCATTGACTTTAAGGTACCAACTCGAGCGACAAGGCAAAACATATTATTCTGCAACAATAATTCTCTAACTAACTATCACACACATGCATCAATTTCTCGACTACACACACTAGGGAACAAATACACCTCAAATATCGATGTATTTAATACAAGTTTACCGTTATTCAAGAAATATCTGAACAATATTTTTATGTAGAATATTTTGATATCTAAGGAGCATCACATAGGATCTATTGCATATATTTGTGTATTTCTATATTAATCCACAATGTACAAACTTGTTAACGTTTTCTTTTTATGTATCTTGCATTTTGTCATGTATTATTCATGACATTTAATCAATCACCTGTAATTTTTTTAAGTTACTAACATACCTACTAGTTTATTTCTATGCCATTTACAACTTAGAAACATTCTCTTTTATTATAATGCACTATCTTTCCTAAATTTATCTGTATACCTACCGTTCATATGATGTTTACTAGTTATATTTTTATAGTTTATCTTTTTTATTTAAAAAAAAAAATGTCTCTGTACTCTGTATTATAAACATATAATGTAAAAGCCCATGAAGGCGTTGAAAATTAATAAATAAATAAAATAAATAAATAAATCAGAGTACCTAACACGGTCGATCGATAAGGATTTATCAATAGTGTCGGTAACTTGTCATCGTTCGCGAGCACAACTGCAGATCACCAACAAACAAACAACAGCTTACAAATAAATAAAGAAGACTTAGTCGTTGTGAACCGTTATTTGTTCGTTAGCGGCCTACAGTCGTGCTCGGGAGCGATGACAAGTTACCGACACTTTTGATAAATCCCTTGTCGATCGACCGTTCTAGATGCCCAGGCCTCTTCAAGACTCGTATTTAAAAAACCCTGAAAGAAAATAACAACACAAATGGAAACAAAACACCAACATTTTCAAAAAGCAAATACTAAAATGCCTTTTTCTTAATTCTTAAATATTATGCCTTTCTGCTTTTGAGGTGACAAAATGATGTTCTAACTTATTGCGAGTGAATTGTGATATGCATTGTTTTTTAATAAATATTTATATTTACAAATAAATGAATTAACTCGACGTGTCAGCAAAATCTCAGATTATTAATTCAAAGAATTAATTTGCTTAGCAAGTCCACGTGTCAAAAGTAAAATGTGTCATCTAACTCAAATTTTGTCCTACTTATAATGGAGACTGTTTGATTTATAAAATTATTAACGTGTTTGTTTTTCGGAAAATAATATGAATCACGATTTTTCGGCGTCGTTTTTCATTGACTCAGACATGTCGAGAAAACTTCTGGATTAGATGGGAATATTTTTTTAAATCAAGAAAATAACTTCGTAGAAAATTATTTTTATGTCATTCTCCATAAAGTTTTCGAAGATTTTCAAAGACTCCAAAAACATAATAACTTATGAGTTCAGAAGAACCGCTGAAAATGAGAGCTACCTCGTGTATATATGGTGGACAAATTTTAAAAATATATGTGTTATAATTTATTATTAGTGTGAATTAGTTTAACATTGTACAATGTTGATTGTATGCAATAATAGGTAGAATTAATGAAAATTGTGATGTTGATTGTGTGAATTAGATGTCTTTAAGAGAAGCGATCTGTTGATCGTTTGAATTAGTTAAGTATAAGAAATGTGACGTTGACTGTATTGATTAAGATGATGTTAATTGTAACAGCAGTTGTCACAAATTAGTATTAAGGTGTTGATTGTATGACTCAAAATTATTGATATAATAAAAAACGAATGTTGAGTAATTATTAGAATAAGAGGTATTCATTAGGTCCTTACATATGAAATTGGCGTTTTGCGTACTGGCAACTTTGATCTCAAATATCTTCTCTTTGGTTAGGAATTCCAAATTCAAATTTATACAGCTATTTACTCATATATTTTTGTTTCGAAAATTATAATTAATTTGTTTTTCCTTAATTGTTTTTTTTCTTTGCGTCACTTAGTTTACAAAATGAAACACTTGAAATATCACGTTATTTACGAGTACGAGTTCCACCGTGGCACCAGTGCTGCAGAAACGGCTCGAAGGATTAATGATGTGTATGGCAACGGTGCCGCAAAAGAAAACACAGTGCGTTTTTGGTTCCAACGTATTCGTTCTGGAAATTTCGACCTGCAGAACAAGCCCCGTGGACGGCCGGAGACCAAAGTTGATAATGAAGAATTGAAGGCTATTGTGGAAGCGGATCCATCGCAAACCACGTCCGAGTTAGATGCAGGCTGCGGTGTTAGTGATAAAACTATTTTGGGAAGGTGAAAAAGCTTGAAAGGTGGGTACCTCACGAATTGAGTGATGCAAATCAACAAACGCGCGTTAGAACGCTAGACCACACACTGCACTACAGACGGCTACCAATTAGAGGAGCTTCAATTGGAATGTCTAAGACATCCACCGTACTCTCCGGACCTTGCCCCAACAGATTACAATTTTTTTTCGAAATTTGGATAACTTCTTGCAAGGGAAAAAATTCAAATCTGATGGGGCAGTCCAAACCGCCTTCTAAGATTTTATTGATTCCCGTCCGAATGGTTTTTTTAGTAAAGGGATCGATGAACTACCTATGAGATGGCAAAAGTGCATAGATAGCAATGGTACATACTTTGATTAAATAAATATATTATATTTAAAAAAAATCGACTTTATGTTCCTCCCATACAAAACCTAAGGACCTAATAAATGTATGTATGTGCTGATTGATTACGAATAGTGGATTGTTGATTGTTTGAAATGAAATACGTTATTGAATAGTGTGATATTGATTGAACAAATTAGAAAATGAGATATGCATGAAAAGGTTGATTGTGTGATTTAGAAAGAAATAAAATATTAATAGGATGTTTATTGTCCGAATTAAAAAAATACTTATGATCATTAAGAGGGCATTACCAGAGAAAGCCGGAAATACGTCATTTTCAAAAAAGTTTTTAGACGTATTGACTCTTTTCCACAAAAAATTATAAATGGATTTCGAAAGATTGTTCTTTTATCTAGCATAGTTATGTAATACATTTTTCGATTTTTTTTTAATATTTAGTATAATAAGGTTATTCCATAGGTCGTTGGCAGATTTGTTAAATTTTCAAAAAAGTTTTTGTATTATACCACACCCATTTCAAATAATGTAATCATGCAGTAAAATAAACCAATACATTATCTAGCAAAGTTATGTATTAGAATTTTAATTTTAGTTTCAATAAAATCATTAAAAAATATGTACGTACCTGTGTTTCTTGACGAAAATTGGTCCATTTGTGTATTTATTTGCGCACTTACAAACTAATATATTTCAGATTTTTTTAACATTCTTATTAAATTTAGACATTATTGAAAAATGATAAATACTTATAATCAAAAAATAACTACAAAAAGTACACTATTTTAATAGTTTTATCATCATGCCTTTCAGCATTTTTGGATGAAGGTATAAATTAAAGCTAATTTGGATTGAAATAAATTCGATATTGAGTTATAATTTAAAAAAGCTGGTACGGAGAATAATCAATCTTTCTCATTGTAACCGCCCTGCACGATCGGAAGAACAACTTTCGACGAAATGTGGATTTTCGTCCGCTGGCTGGTTAAACGCTCTTAAGGCATAATGAATGAAAGATGTTACGATCGACAAATTTAAATTTATTAATTATTTATGAATTATTTTATACATGGGCTCCACTCAGGAGGCCCTGAGGAAAATCATTTCCCTCAGGGCCTATTTCATCTTTGGGGAGGCTGTGTAGAGGGTTTTTAAGGAAAGGAAAGAGAGCAAAGTTAAAGAGAATGTTAAAGGAACTAAATTGGTTGACCGTGAAACAGATGTTGACCTTGAACACGATGGTATTTATCCACAAAATATTGAACAACACGTTACCAAAATACTTCTCAAATAAAATTGTATACAAAAAGACATTCACAGATATAACGCAAGGACGTGCAAGGAAATTAGGCTACAAAAAAAGGACAAAGCGAATACGCAGAACAGTCTACTGTACAAGGGAATGAAGTTGTATAACACACTACCAGAAACTTTAAAGTCCACACCAATTGGAAAGTTCAAGATGTATTGTAGGAGCTACATAAAACTTGAAAAAATATAGTGAATATGAAATATTTTAATCAATTAGAAATTTGTAAACTTCAATGTACAAATTACTAAAATAAAAATTATTATTATATTATTATAAGAGTTCTGGGAAGGAAAGGGGTTTAAGGGGTGGGTAGGAATCTGGGGTTCAGTGTGTCCTGGTCATCCGCCTCCAGACCAACTAGACAAACCTCACCCCATGAGCCCGGGCACCCCTGCTAAATCACCAAACGTAGCGAACCACTTCGGGTGACCTATGGCAGAGGTGTTGGTTATCCAATAAAGGTTCCCGGGGCGGCAGTACCCATTCCCGCCTCCCAAATTGAAAAAAATATGTTTACGCGCTTTACGATGTAATTATCTGTTTGTTTAATGTATTTTTAAACTTAAAACCATTCGTACATCGGTAGTTTGTCAACAAGTAAAACCACAAAATCGCTTGTTGTACAAAATAAGATGGAAAAAAAAATTAAATGAAAATTATGAAAATGCTTCCCAAATTCTTTGCTAATTTCTGACATTCCCTTAGTTTTATATCTGGTGACACAAATTACGAAAATTTTACTAGCGAAATCCATGACGAAATAACCGTCCCCTAGTTTATGGAGGTCAAACTCCCTTATCTGCCTTAATGCAGTCATTGCTCCCACCGTCCTACCCGCCTTGCCAATCAAGTCCCTTGTTCTTGGGTAATGTTCTTCACGCGCCGGGGAATTTGAGCTCTAAAGCACTGGCTGCTGTAATGACTTGCAGGGGCCAGGGTAATGCGGTAATTGAGGACAGTGACGTAATCATGGGGCAGATTAGAGGGATTGAGTCATTATCAAAATCTATAAGAAGACATGCTTTGTTTGCGTGTATTCTTGGATGTTAGTGTGAAAACGTCATTTGGTGTGGGGAGTTTCAAATTTTGATAACGCGACTAAAAATATAAATATCTTTGCAATTTTACACCCGTCTTAAGACACAGCTTCCCGCATTTCTACCGATTTATTACATATTTTCCTTAAATACTTTAAGTTTGGGGGGACAAGTTGAATACTAATCCCGAAATTAGAGATAAATAGATCAAGATTAGTGTTCTACCGTTTACATTTTTAATATAGTTATGCTGACGTAGTTTGCAATAGTTGTTTGAAAAATGAGAGTATTTCATGTAGTTTAGCCGGCAGGGATTGAACCCGGAAGGGTGGAAGGGAATGAAGGGGGAGACTCGCGGAAGGGGGGTCAGGGGCGGGAAGAAGTCGAGTAAGTGGAAAGAAAGTAATGCGAGGAGGGGGGATGAGGGGACGTTCGCGGGATGGGTGAAAGCGAAAAAGGGTAGTGGGAAAGACGTGGAAGGTGGAGAGGGAACGCGGAAGGGCAACGGGGACCAACGGGAAAGGGCACGCACTGAGAAAAAAAAATTTAATATGTGGTATCGCAACGCTCGCCGGGAACTTGCTAACGTGAAATCCTATTTAGATTAATCTTTACTAGGAATCGGTTTACATTATGAACATCAAAAAATATGCTACGGATATATTAAAGCTTTTAGTACCTTTTACATGTAGTGGAATTTCAAAAAAAATATTATTTATGTAACAAAAAATTTTATGTTTTTTTTCATAACTTAACGATGAAATAATAAGAAACAATTTTTAAAAAATACCCTTTACGACTAAAACTATTTTTGACGTTTTTCATGTTCTAATTTTTTTTTTATTTCTTATAAAATTATGCACAAAGTAAATAAAAACCAATTTGGCGCTTACTTGCCGTGTGCAAATAAGACGCTGGATTTAAAATTTTGAAGGCGTGAGAATCGAAATATTATATTCGTCCTAGAGTAAGTAGGTATTTGATTTGAATTATTTTATTTGATGAAGTCGCTCAAAATGTATGTGCGCATAGATCTTTTAAACTACGCAACGGATATTCATGCGGTTTTCACCAATAGATAGAGTGATTCAAGAGGAAGATTTATATGTATAAAAACATGCTTATTATAGTAGAGAAAAGTCGAGAAATTCAAATATTCAGTTCAGGCAGCGGGCAGCGAACAGCTGGCAAGCGGGTGGTGTGGATTTTATAAAGGTTGGGTAATGGCGTTGTGTTTCGTTAGCCACAGCAACGTGTGGCCGGGTCTGCTAGTCTTAAATAATTAATGCCATTCAAACTTACCTTCCGTTATTTTCGCAATTAAAACATTTAGACCTAAAAACAAAACACCTGGA
This sequence comes from Limnephilus marmoratus, assembly GCA_917880885.1. Lineage (NCBI taxonomy): Eukaryota > Metazoa > Arthropoda > Insecta > Trichoptera > Limnephilidae > Limnephilus > Limnephilus marmoratus. Next base: position 26,901,885 of record OU862931.1, on the reverse strand, counting down.
AATGAATCTGTCTACACCGCAACACGTGGCAAGAAAATGGAATCATAATATTTCCCATGAAAAGCTTTCCCTCGCTCCTGCCCTTACAGCTAATATATAATATGTAATTTTCTGCACGCGCTGAACTCTCTCGCTTACACCACTGTAGTGATAAACCTATGGAAGTGGGTTGTACTGTGTCTGTGCGACCGAAGTAAGCTCAATTTTTCCTTACATCTATTGAAATTGTTAAAACATGCTTGAATATATATATTTTTTTTTTTACTTATTTATTGACTCGCCAACAGGCGAATTTTATTTATTGACTCACCCGACTTTACTTATTTATTTATTGAATCGCCAAAAAAATTATTAAAATTTATACATTTACAATTACAATATGGTTATAGCGATTATTTCATCACAAAATTCGTTGTGCAACGACAAGTTATTTTAAATTGCAAGTAAATAAAAAAACTAAGAGGACCAACATCAAATGTAAGTAAATACTTGCACATAGATCTACGGCACATATTTAAGTTATACGAAAGTACAAAAGTCCCAGTAAAAAAATTGCAACAAATCGAAAACTGTAGTTTTCAGATAATCGATATTTTGCTGCTGCTAATGTAAAATTTCACTAATTTTCATTTATATTTCTATATTATTTCAAATGCAAACCCTTTTTTTTGAAATAATTTCGTCAGTTTTAAACGGAAACAATTTGAAATAGGTAGTTTGTATGAAATATTTGGATATTTTTAAATCAGTTTTTTCCTCTCTCTTAAGGGCCCGCAACCCGAATTTCTACCGATTTCTTACATATCTCCCTTAAACACGTTAAGTTTTAAAGCTCTTAAAAAATATATGTTATTCTTGAAGATAATATCTAGACATTGCCCGCGCCGAAACGCAAATTATTTAAAATTCCTTCGATAGAAAAAAATCGCAAAGTATGCTCCAAAAATTATTATAAACAATTTTGTTTCAGTTATTTTACAAGTTTTATGCATGAAAAAATTCACAGTGTTTCTTTAAATGCTGTTCAAGAAAATGCCTGCGAGATTTTTGCTCTATTTTAAACGAGTCGTATTTTATTAAACATTTTCGCAATTTTTGCATCGATTTTGTCGCTGTAAATGTTATCGCTCTCCTCTAACATTTGTAATTTCGTATCTCTCCATCTTCTTCTTTTCATGCCCGGTTGCGGAGCCTTAAGGAGTCAAACATTTTTATTATTTTTATGCTGTTTACAACTGAGAAGATTCCCTTTTGGCGAATCTTTTGTATACACATATCGTATTTTATGGTTTTTCGGACTTGTTTCCGTTTAATACTGGGCCATCGATATGTATGTATGTACACACGCATATGTACACACACATATATACAAATATTATAGAACCAATGCATAAGTAGGTGAATGACACAAGAATTACAAAGTGACAATAAGTGAGGAGATCATCAGGTGTACGCAAATATACGTTCCTTCTGAAGGTAGTTATAAAATTAGAAAATATATCAAAGTCTTCAAGATCGTGTATTTTATATAATCAAATATATTTATAATCTTCTTGAACAGGTTATCGATTTCGTTAAACTGTCTGGACCCGGGGTTTTATAATTATAATAATAATACTTGGATGATTTGCATAGAGCCGTTTTAGTGAAAAATCACCTCGAGGGTGCTGTACAAATTTTTTTATATAATAGTATCTCTACAATCTTTCTTCTAACTAAAGACTAGATAAACCATTATAACAACTTATTACTAAAATATTGCATCCACCGGTTCTTCGATCACTGATACAAAACTGTACGTACAATACATTTGACCAATGAACGTGATGATGCTACCTTTAATTTAAAGATACGAGAGCTTACTTGAGAGGTAACTTTTTTCAGTTTGGATCTAAATTCAGAGGGAGGTTATTTCAAGCCGTAGGCCCAGATACTCCATCAGTACCATCTCCAAACACAGTATTTGGCTTGCTCTTAGGTTCTATTAATCTGCCTATAGCTGATGATGTTGCTGATCTAAGGGTTGACTGTCTTCGACCAGTGTTTTCCGGGGCGCACAGTTCAGAGATGTAAGGTGGGGCCATATCATTGATGGATTAAACACCATCCAGCAAAATGTGCATTAGATTCTTTCAGAGCACACCAGTGACGGTTTCGAAGGTGTTCTGAAATGTGCAAATATTTAGAGACCCCGGTTTATGAGCCGGGCTGCTGCGTTATATACAGGTTGAAATGTAAAATGATGACATCAGTTTTCTTTTAAATCGGTAGAAATCAAACTCCTAGTGTAACAAATATAATCATTTTGAGAGTATTTGAGAAGTATTCACGCTCGAATACTTTCTCTGTCTAGCATTTCTGTTTCTTAGAGGCGAGGGATTCTATTGCTCAAGGGCAGCGGACCAATAGGTATATATGTGAAGACAAGTGAAACCTTGGGGTTTTTTAAGGTTGACCCGCCGGGGTGTCCCGCATTAAACTTCAGGAGATCGTAAGTCTGCCTTCCGAGTTCGCTCGCGCAGATACTGGTGAATCTTTTGTATAAACTGACGGGTAATTAAGGGATAATTAGTGTTCCATGAAGTTATTAGGGAACGTACCCATACTACGTGACACGTTTAGGGGGGGGGGGGTCTTCAAAATGTCACGCTCCATACAAATGAGCGGCGGGTTGCTTAGGATTTTGGTCACCGGGGGGGGGGGGGGGGGTTAAAAATTGCAAAAAGTTGGTCACGTAGTATGGGTACGTTCCCTTATTGTCATAATAACCATAAAGCTACTGTTATAGTGTGTACTGTTAAGTTACTACTATTTTTAAGATTATTGAACTGTCTACTTGTGTAAATTGATTGTAACCAATAAAGACTCATTGTGTTTACGGAAGAAAAGTGTGGATGTTATTTATTTACCCCGCTGTACTAGAGATTAACTGCTCAGTGTTTTTGTTACTTATTCCTGCTACACGTGCCGAACGCGGTTGCCGACTACCGAGTTTACATTCACATTCCGTGGACTCCAAAGTAAACTAAATTTAGCAGGGTTAAAATAGGTAATGATTGCCCACTTAAGGTATTTTTAAAATTTGATTGGGTGTTGGTTTTTTCGTATCTACAATATTACAAAACGATAAATAAATGCATAAAATTTAATTAATAACCTACTTATCTCGATTACATTACACCGTAAATACATTACATTTTTTTAAACGAACAAAAAATGTATCTAAATATTCGGTGATTAGCCATTTTTTATGCGAAAATCTCAAAAGGAACCATTGAGACTATGACGTCCCCGATTGGGGTGTGTTGTAAGGCTAAGGAAAGTGGGGAAGGTGGGGATATGGGGACGAACCTGGCTATTCAGAACTGGTCACCAAACACGGTTAAAGCTACTTCAAGCAAAGTTTCAATTCTGAATGGTGGTCTTATTAGGCGATACTTAAAGTATCTTCCGCTCTGCGACGTTCCGCAAATATGCTATTTATTATTTTAAATAAATAAAATTGTGAAATAACACAAATTAATCAAATAATATTTATTTGCGCCGGGATTTGTCCTTCGGATTGCTAGTCGAGAGCTTTGCTCCTCGACCACGGAGGCCATCAAACTTCTTCAGTGAGCATGTAAAAATATTTATAAAAACAACCTGAAGATGGTAACCACTTATTTATTTTGTTTTATTATAATAGATAAAACATTTAGATAGATAAAATTCAAAGATAATTTTCAAGTTCAGTAAAGGATCATTTCAAGTTCTGTTATTGTAATAATGTGAAACTGGAATATAAGTTTCACAAAAGTTGAAAATTGAGTCCTAAGATAATGTAAGTGTGAGAATGGTTTTAGTGGCACGCCCGCCTTTTCAAATATGCAAGAGCGAGACGGCAGAACTGAGCATAAAAGGTGATGAATGTACCTGCTCGCTCTCCTTTCCTACAGACAAATCAATACGTGATAAAATTGAAACATTTTCAGTGCGCTTCACAAAATCCGATTTGACTATTCAACATGGCGGTTTTTATCGACATCGCAATAGTCAATTTGTTTGTTAAAATTTCGATGAAATAATATATACATGTAGGACGTTAGTGGGAAAATGACAATCAAAGTGAGAGCGAGCAACCACTAGTTGAGGGCAATCATAGTACCTGTAGTTTATCCTACAATATTATTATATTGCTTTACAATGAAAAATCAGTTTATGTCAATGTAAGTCTCTTTGTTCGGGATTCAACGAAATCGATGGAAATAATATAAAATGTTTACTTTGTTTGTGAGAATTGTTATGTATTAATATTATTCCTTTGAGGAAAATACAAGTATTCTTCAGATGCAATTTTCTTAAGTTGTTGGGTTGTGAGAATTTTCCTGTTGCAGTGTTTTTTTAAATAATCGTTTTCCTTATTGCCATTTTTGTGTTGCCAACATTTCTTCGGAAAATCAAAGCCATAAATATGTAACAAAAAGTACGAATTCTAATTAGGGGCCATTCATTTATTACGAAAGACGATTTGGGGGGGGGGGGGGGGGTCGACCATGTCTTATTTTTTCTTACAAGGTGGTGGGAGGTAGTCTCAATAATCCTAACGTAAGATCACAAAAATTCCCAAAGTTAAAATTATTAGTACCTTTGTAAGTAAAATAAACATTAAAACAAACCAAACGTGTATTCATTTTTCCATTTGGATTCTTACGAAATAAATATTAAACAGGGGGGAGGGGGTCGGCCTATTCTTATTTTTTCTTATAATAGGGGGGGAGGGGGTCGATAACTAGCAAAATTCGTCTCACGTAATAAATGAATGGTCCCTTATTGCATTACATTTTATAGAAATTCTACTTTGGGTAGTGATTTACTGTATCGTAGAACTACGAGTACAGCGGGGTACGAGAGGACGGTGGGTGGATGTTACAAACTATTTCGAACCAATTTTAACCAATATCGGTGTGCACAAATACATTCAAACGTTCGCTCTCTAAATACAGGTTTTATGTTTAGAGGAAAGTAACCAAATATGGAAAATATACGGAATATAAAGGAATACCGGCATTTCTCCTAAAAAAATACTTCTAGATGCAATAAACAGTGATCGTCTATCTCTTTCAATCACTATTCACCAGGTTTCACCTTGTCTGTCACCAACACGCTCAGAACGGCATCCATTGTCCTGGTTTTCTCAGCAGCTGAATACTGTGCTCCAGTATGGGCCAGAAGCGCCCACACTTCCATGGTCGACGTTCAGCTTAATGCCACAATGCGAACCATCAGCGGAACCTTAAAATCGACTCCTCTTCCTTGGCTCTCCGTTCTTGCAAATATAACCCCGCCAAATATCAGGCGAGAGATTGCAACACTGAGGGAATACAAGAAGGCGCTGCAAAAAAGCGAAATACCCTTGCACGATGATGTCGTTTCTCACCCGGCATGCCGCTTAAAGTCTCGAAAACCCTTCTGGACGGAAGGAGAAAGACTCCTTCGAACACCTCTCACCCCAGAAGATAGGTGGAAGCTTGAGTGGCAATCAGCTAACGTCAAAAACGCCGATCTCGTGCAAGACCCCACTGAGAGACAGCCTGGGTTCTCATTGCCTCGCAAACTCTGGACTGCCATCAATAGAATAAGGTGCTCCCATAGCCGTTGTGCTCACATGATGCATAGATGGGGCCTTAAAGAGTCGGCGACGTGTGAATGCGGTGCGGTGCAGACCACCGAACATGTAGTCAACGAATGCCCGCTCCATTCATTCCCCGGCGGGATTTATGAGGTCCACAGGGCAACGCCTGAGGCCCTAGACTGGCTCGCATACCTAGATGTCCCCCTCTGACCCCCCACCATACGAAAGAAGAAGAAGAAGAACCTTGTCTGTCGAGCGAGTGCTGTGTCCGCAGTGAGACGGTTTTGTTTTCTGAAGATACTCGAGGAGATACCTGGATCAAATGCCTCTAGTGTGGACTCTGGGAACATTTGAAGATTATCTCGTAGAAGTTAAGGTTGATTTTTTATTTGGTTTTTGCGGGATTTCATAAATAACCTATTCCATAATTTATGTTGATTTTCTTTTTGAGAATTTATAGCACTTATAATTAACAAATATAATACAAGACTGTTCCTCTGTAAAGGGCAAACGTCTGACTGTAATGATTGTAATTACGATTAAAAAACATGTTTTTTTATGCGTAAAAAACCAAACGGTATTTCATATTTGGTTACTTTCTTCTCAAATGGGTAAAAACAACCTACGAACCTATTTTATATTCAATACAAAATGGGTTATTTGACTGGGTTGTCTGAATAGAAAAACGTCACGGATATTTTTTATTATCAAATATATTTTACAATTTTATTCCATTTTTTTAAGTTTAACCAGACACAAAAAATGATAAATAGTCGCAACGATTGGAATGATTGGAATGATTGGAATCGAACCCGGGTCCTCTCTAGTCTTACCGGGAGATATTGTATTATATCCAATGATTATATATATTACAATGAGATTAGCTGTAAGGCGATGCACCAAGTCGTGAACATTTGGAATCGGGCCGCTAACAACAGCACTCCTTACGAGGATGGCGACAATGGTTAAATTCCCGTATAACACCAACCGCCTGTTTTGATTTATGTAAAAAAAAACATCGCAAAAAAGTAAAAATATGCAATCATTTTCTAAAGAAGTTAATATTCCACATTATGCAATAAAACCATAAACGAAAGGTATTCGTAAATAGTAGACTTCGATCTTTAAAGCAGTTTTTATATGCCTGATGCTTTATTTTATCTGGGCTTACAAAAAAAAATAGTTTGAATAAACACTGTGTTCTACTAGCAGTGTTTAATTAAGTTGCGCTTTTAAGTACGCACCCATAAAGTTTAAAAAATATATGTTTTTATTTATTTATTGAAATTATACATTTCATAATAACAAAATATTCACGAATAACAAAATGTATTGTACATAACAGATAGCAGACTTTAACCGTGCACCGAGCGTGTAATATAACCTCTTTTAACCGTTGGGCGTCAAAATGACACATGCATTTGCTGTTGGCTAGCAAATACGTTCCGTTAACATGAGCTCTCATCCTTTCAGGTCCTGAGTGGGATAAAAAATGCTACTATCTGGATGTAAATAAAAGAACTTATCTATCAATAGAACACGGTACAATCCAGTAATGTTTGCCTCCCTGGGTGGCTTCAAAGTTTCAAAGCCCGTTTCAAACCGTTTGACAAACTTATACAATTTAGTTTATTGGGACTTTTCGATTTGGGGTAATATATTGTTTAATAAAAATGTACATATCGATCGTCCATTGATTGGTCAGACATCTCCAAATACTAAGTTTTGAGATAAGGTGGAAAGCAATATTCGAATGCTCACCATTAATCGAATATTATTTACACGTATCTATGTTTTACATATTAAATATATTATAAAATAACACCAGCAAGCGTGACGGTCCCGTACATTAATGTGATTTTTTTTAATATCCTACTACCTGAGTGAACTACTAGATATAATAGTGTACACTTTTACATATGCGTATTTAACTCAAATTTTAGTTATTCGGAGATATGCGACTAATCAACTGGATGATTGATAAAAATGTATTTAAATGAAAAGAAATAAAGCAATAATTTGTTTGTACCCATGATTTAATGATTTAATTTTTTCAATACCGACCGGTTTCGTTTAACATATAATGAGCATCTTCAGGGTATAAAATGAAACTGTTTTAAATTAAATTAATAAATTCAAATTAAATTAATAAATTTAAATTAATTTAATAAATTTAAATTGAATTAATAAATTTAAATTAAATTAATAAATTTAAATTAAATTAATAAATTTACATTAAATTAATAAATTTAAATTAAATTAATAAATTTAAATTAAATTAATAAAAACAAATTAAATTAATTAATTTTAATTAAATTAATAAATTAAAATTAATCAGTTTAATTTCATACCCTGAAGACGCTTTTGTTAAGCGAAACCTATCGGTATTGAAAAAATTAAATAATTAAATCGTGGTTACAAACAAAGTAATTGTTTCATTTCAATTAATATGTCAAACCACAAAGTGACTGCTTTCTACCAAAGTATTTAAATAAACTTATTTTTTTCTGAAGTTCTTATGGATAATTTGGATTCAATGTTTTAATAAATTTGTTCATCTCATCAAGCTCTCAGCGTGTGTGTATAAGTTTTAGATGCACTAATAGAACTTTCCACCGATTTCAATTAGCTTCATTCGTTCAATGCTCTCTCGGAACCATCGCCAAATCTAATTCGGGAACTCCCTAATTGCAAAAAGTTAAGCTAAAACTTATAACAAGCACTAATGGGCGTTTTACAGGATGCCATTTTCTTACCGATCCACTGATTCTCATTATGGTAACTTTATCGGGACCCAAATGAAAATTTACACCGCCGCCCCGGGAACCATTCATTGGACAACCAACAGCTTTGCCACAGGCCACCACAAGTGGTTCGCTGCGTATGGTGACTTAGCAAATGTTCCCGGGTCCATGGGATGAGATTTGTCCATGTTTTGGTGGCGGAGGCGTCTGCCCACCAGCTGCGCCTGGCGGGCCGGATCGGTAGAGGCCGCTGAGGACTTTGACCTAATAACTATAATAATTTACCTTTGGGTAATCTCTTGATCCCACGCCTTGCAACGCAGTGGGAGAGACGGATTCATACGTCACCCCTGGACAATCTGACCCTGAGATTCCTACCTACCCGTCGTACCTTTTTTTCCTTCCCAGAAATTCCTATCCTTCCTTTCCTTAAAAATAATGGAAGGAGAGGAAGAGAAAGAAAGAGTGTGAAGGACATATGAATCCACGAGTGGAACACGAAACTCAATAATCCTGTTGATATTTCCTACATCCATGAGACAACACTATCATTTACCTGTTGCCAGGAGCCAGGACCTCTAGCACCTGAATTAAATTCTATATTCATAAACGTGTCGACGACCCTTGCGCTAGAAAAGTGACTAACATCTTAATATATATAAAACAAAGTCGGGTTAGTTACACCATTTATAACTCAAGAACGGCTGGACCGATTTTCATGATCTCTAATTTTTTGGATTTGTCTCCGCCCGAATAGCTAAATAACTATGAAAACATCGGAAAAAATTAACGAAAAAAATTATGAAGAGAATTCTTTTCCTCGTATATTCTGTATGGCAGGGTTTCCCATTTGCCGGGTCGCGACCCGGTACCGGGCCATCAAAATAAAATACCGGGTCGCAACATTCCCGCCTTATTTTAAGACAAGGTGGAAGCTGCAAGAAAAAAGCTCAATGTGTGGGCACAACGCGCGGAAACAGAGAACTTCAACGCATTTAGTCATTTAAGTGAAATACAAAAATAGTACAACATGATTGCATTGCCACAAGACAACTTAACTCAAATTAAAAAAAAATTGTTAGAACTGAGGAGGAATCTTCAAGAATATTTTCCTCCAATCGACAGCAACAAACTTGGATAATAAACCCATTTACATTCAAGTTAGATTCCGAGACTAATTTGCCACGAATTGCCAGATTCAGATGTCGACTCGTTAATTGAACTGGCAACTGACACATCACTCAAGGATATATTTGACACAAGACTACGACCATTGATAGATTTATGGTTGTCTTGTCGTCAAGAATACACAAAATTAGCTCATCAAGCAATAACTTTTTTTAATGCCTTTTGTCACAACTTATAAATGTGAAGCTGGGTTATCAACACTAGTTTACCTTAAAAATAAATATTTGAATACGACTTGAAGTGGAACCAGACCTTAGGATAAAACTTTCGTCATTTTCCGCGAACTTGGATTCTTTAGTAACAATTAAGCAGCAGCTCCTTCGCACTAAAATTTAGTGACTTAATTGGCGATACCAAAATATGTAGTATTAATAAAACATTTTTGCTATTATTTGTATTATTTTAACTAATGGAACCAGCTTGGGTTTAAAAGTAATAAGTGGGTCAAGAAGGGGCAGTGTGAAAAATTACCGGGCCACGGCAGAACAATGTTTGGGAAACACTGCTGTATGGAATGAATTCTCAGTATAATATTGAATAATGAGTGAATTCCTAAAATTCAAAAACGTCAAATGTCACTGATTGTTTTGCTTTTGTTCTTAAACATATAATACTGCCCCTCTTTCTTACACTCAGTAGTCGAAATAGTCAATAGTCGAAAATGAGACAAACGGAGAACGTACGTCTGCACCCCTCCAAGGGAAAAATACAATAATTATAATAAATCTTCCTCACACAAATAAATAAAATGTATGAAACGCAATTCTCGGAAGTAAGTAAAAAGTAAGAAAATCACAAAAAATATAAATCCGTACACAACGCCATCTCTGATACTGACAAAAACAAAACATGGACAGTTGCGCACCGATATTTGCTTCATTGTGTAATTTTTAACATAAAAAACTTAATTCAATTCAGCTAATAAGTTAACACAACAGTTATTGATTCTGTGGCGGTACGAAGTTCGCCGGGTCAGCTAGTAAAATATAAACTTAAAAGTGACAAGGGAGGGAAGGGTGAATGATTCCTACGACGAATTTACTGAATATGAGAAGTTGGGATGATATCTGAGTCATGTGATACACAAAGCGCTGCTTGTATTGAGATCGAGTGACTGCAGCTGTTAAAAGAAGACATATTATATTAACTTTCTCCTTACGGTGGTAATGTTAGCAGTTGAAGTAAGCGGCTTGGTTTGCTGGCGTTTGTCCAAATTGCGTGCTCGGAATGTGCATTGTACATTGCACTGTACCGATTCAGTGTACCTACCACGCTACATCACACAGAAGGAGCTCTTAACATTTTCCAATATTTATTTTTATTTTTTAATAATATTTTGTGTTATATATACAGGGTGTCCGGGGGTAAAGTGCATTTACTTCGGGAGGTGATTCTACATGATAGTACAAGTAAAAAAGATAAATAACTTTTTTCGAAATTCCAACTTTTAGGGGTAGTTTTCTGGTAAAAAGATAAAATTAGGCGGCGTGTGCGGGCGGCTTTATTATTTTACACTGTTGCCGAATGCCGAATCCCCGCTCCAAGCGCTCAGCGTCAGTGTTGAATTCAAATGTAACAATTTTATTCGCGTAGTAGTGTTACACTTTAAAAACTTTATGATTTAATGTGTCTTTATCTGGTGTGTATTTATTAAGACTGACTTAAAGGAACAACTTCATTAAGTGCGTGTTTTTTTCAGACGTACTTTTGTATACTTAGTTGTAGACGCGCCTAACCTGCCTAGCTGTAAAAATGGTGTTTATTTGTGCGTAATTTTATCATTGAATTTTTGTGCCAATACCGCGTAATTTTGTTATTGAATTATTAGGTAAATGCCTTACTTTACCAACAAAGAACGGACAGACATTCATTAATGAAATACGCCACAACGTACGAATTGATAATAATTACTTCACGTTTACAAGCTTGCTTACAAGTTGAAGGTGGACATTTTGAAAATTTGTTAAACTAGTTAAAAGCGATGTCATTAGTTAAGTGTTCAATTAGTTTATAACAATTTAATCGTTAAAAGCGTGTCTTCAATTGTTATTTAAGTGCAGTTATCTTTTTACATTTGGTTTAAAACATACGATCTGTATAAACGTCAAATTCTCGGTCTTGTTATGTTTACAGACGGTTTCCATGGATACAGGCCAAATCACACCAAGCAAAGTTGCAACAAATGCGCCCGGCAAGCTAACTTGGGTAAGTGCTACCTAACACTAAGGATTTTTAGTAGGTATCTCTTTTTGTATGGGAAAAAAAAGTTGGAATTTCAGAAAAAGTTATTTATCTTTTTTACTCCTACCACTCCTACCATAATGTAGAATCACTTCCCGAAGTTAATGCACTTTACCCCCGGACACCCTGTATATATATATATATATATATATATATATATATGTTATGGTTATGGTTTTCACGGGTGTAAGATGTAAAACAATTTTCTCGGTTTACCCGCGTAACGTAATTCTGAAAAGGACTTTTTAACTCCTAACGTTTCGGACAGATCTCACTGTCCATCTTCAGAGGCCTTATGTCTTGAGTTTTTTTCTCTCAAACTGATCGCTTTTGTGTGTCCATTCGGTCCAGAAGCCAAGACTTAAGCGATAGTTTGAGAGAAAAAACTCAAGACATAAGGCCTCAGAAGATGGACAGTGAGATCTGTCCGAAACGTCAGGAGTTAAAAAGTCCTTTTCAGGACTACTTCAGGAGCCTGGTAGGAGACAAATGTCTTGGATGCGAAACGTACGAGACTGTACCGGCATTAGAAATGTGGAGGAGATATTCCGAGCAGCGCAAGATAAATAGACATTTTTCAGAGTGCTGTTTAACGAGTGTGGTTTAGACCACACGACTGAAGTAAAACTTCGATAACTTATATCTCCCTCTCAACTTCCGTTCCCCTTGCCCGACCGTTCGCCTCGCCCGATCACACTTTTCATAACGCTCTCGTCACGCATTCACCAGCTTACTCCCCGATCACACTTTTCGTAACGCTCTCAGCACGCATTCACCAGCTTACTCCCCAAATCAAGCGTGCGTAAAGAAGTTTTACTTCAACAACAGGTTCAAGAAACCCAAGCATTTCGAGGAACACCGGTTGAGAACCTGTGGTCTACACTCCTGGACTATTGTACCTACCTACCTACCAATTTAAATCCTTCATACTGGCGATTCAGTGTACGCCATGTTGAGCTTTAGTGCAATAATAAACTCCAATTACATCAATACAGAGTTACAAAATTTTATGTCAGCGCAACTACCTATCTATTTTTAAACATTTTAATGTCAATTTATATTCCACAAATTAAAACACTGTAACAAGTAATTTTGGGACGCTAATGTGACGATGCGAAATGAATAAATTTTAATGTTCATTGTTTCCAACCAGTAGTTTTTAGGTACCCGGCGTTGACACTGTTGGAAAACTCTTTTTCGATGTATTTGTATTTATTAAAAAACATTTGGTAGATACCTACCAATAATATTGAATCTGATGTTTTTTGGCCTCGCTCTACAGCTCATGAAAGAAACGATGTTGTTGGCTTGAGGAAAAAACTATGCTAATTTGTTAGAAGGTTTTTTGAAGATAAATTGTTCCTTTATAATTCCCACGGCAACGGCACGGGACCAAACGGGGATAATTGTTTTTTTTTTCCTTTGGTGGAAGCAAATATACATTGTTTGTCTCATTATTGTGCAGTCGTATGAAAGAGCTGCAGCATTTTTGTGATAAGGAGCCATCCATTAATTACGTCACACGAATTTCATGATTCCCTCCCCCCCTCCCTGTCACAAATCGTCACATTTGTGAGACCTCCTCCCCCTATCGTTAGGTTACATATTTTACAATTTACATAATCAAAACATTAGTTTAAGTTCTTTTTACAAGTGACGTCACAGAGCTGATTCTCTACCCCCCCCCCCCCCTCCCCTTTAAGGTGTGACGTAATTTACGAATGGCCCCTAAGGGGTCGTCCATTAATCACGTGAGACTGGAAAGGGGGGGGGGATTCGGAAAAAATCACGAAATATCACGAGGGGGGGGGGTATAATGAGATATCACGTGTATTTATTTTTCGTGATAATATTCGGAAAATTTCAAAATTCAAAGGGGGGGGGTGGTTAGTCCAAAACCTCACCACATATCGGGGGGGGGGGGGGTTAAAAAGTTGCTAAAAAACATCACGTGATTAATGGAGGACCCCTAAGGAACCTATTGCATTTTTTGTGCCGGGGCCGTGCCGTAACCGCAAGAATGCTCCGTGGTCGAGGGGTAAGATCCTTAACAATTTTAATCCAATTTAAAAGTGTTACGTACATTTCATATTTAATTCATATAAGATGGTATATATATATTTTATACAATACTTACGGCACTTTCCAAAGTTGTAGATATTCTCAGTATCGCCCTGGTGATAGACAACCATTCAGAACAGAAACGTGGTTTGAAATGGCTTAATCCGTGTTTTGTGACTAGATCTGAATAGCCGCGTATTTTCCCACCTTCCTCTTCCCCATCTCCTTCCCCTCCCTTTTGGAGATGCCGTAGTCTCTCTGGTTCCAGACATTTGGGTGCAGTTGGGACTGTTGTGCGGTAGGAACTCAAATAAACAAAAAAAAAATTATATATGTAAGTAAAAACCTTTTTTAAATTTATTTATCAAATACCTTTCTTAAATTAACAATCTCTTTTTTTGCAAATGTGTAGTACTAAGTGTAATTTTTTTACACGTATTTATGTGTTGAAATTTATAAAAGTTAGTACCTAATATACTTGAAATTTAATTAAAAATATATGTGTTACGAGTATTATGAAAGTAACAATAAATATGTAGGTATCTTTTTTTTATTTCCATGTAACTTTAACAATAATAAATTGTGCAACTCATAATAAAAGAAGGTGACTTTTTATTCCGTTCGGTTAATCTTGATCAGAAACGGTCTCAAACAATCAGGAAGCTTTTATGTAAGTTCAAAGCGTGAAACAACACGGGCAATAAAAAACAAATTGAATTGTACAATCAAAATATTAACGTCTTATTCTGGGGTCACTGCCCCGTGCGTGCGTAATAAAAATAATAAAATTGGCAGTAATTTATTTGAATTCTCTTCGTACCGATGATGCTGAATTCCATAGATTAATAGAATGAGTAGTCCCGACTAGCAAGCTGGTTGTAGATGTGGTAAATCCGGAACAGTTTCGGAAATCCGGATTTTCGAATTTAGATATTTTCGCCAATAATTAGAACATTTTCAGAAGCGATGTCCTACAAAAAATATATATATATTTTTTTTAAATCAACTAATTAACTAAATTTAACATGGTCCGACTCAAGTATCTGATTCACTTGGTCGTGCCATGTCTTCCTCGAGCGTCCCCGACTTCTTCTACTATTCTCATTTGCGTCATATATTCTCCTTACACTTCTTTCCTCGTTCATTCGCTCTACATGCTTAACCATCTTTGCGTCCCTTTCTTAATCTTACTCATTACGCTTACATCAGCCTTGCATTCTTCGCGGATCTCCACATTTCTCACACGATCGTACATGGTTTTACCACACATACGCCTCAGGGATCTCATCTCTACAGCATTCAGTCTACTTTTATCCTTCCTCTGCCAGTTCCATGTCTCACTGCCATACATCAGGGTAGGAACCAGCACTCCATTACGGACGGCTAACTTCGCTTCTTTGGACAGTTTTTTGTTGGCGTCAACGACGTTCAGTCCTCCATTATTAGAGTTGCCTGCATTTACCCTTCTTTCGATATCTATGTCAGCCCTCCCAACTCTCGTAAACTTCCCAAGTAAAAAATAAAGTTTTCAAATGTATTTTAAAATTTAAAATATATATTTATTATTGTAGAAAGCAATCACTTTGTGGTTTGACATATTTAATAAAATAAAATACTTTTTTTGTGTAAAACCACGAGATTTCCACGAAATCTCGTGGAAACCACGAAATCTCGTGGTTTTAAACAAAAAAGTATTTTATTTTATTAAATATATATTTATTTTAATTTTTACTTTATGGGTAAAACTTGATGGGTTCGTTATGCTTTCTGCCAATGGCGAAGCCAGGATTCGATTTGCCTGTAGTCAAGTTACTACTCAAGTGCAAGCGAGTGCCAGCCTCAACTTAAAAATCGCAATACAACCAACCAGCTTAGTACGAATTGTAAAACTACTTTGGTGTAAGTTTGGGGCACGCAGATGGGACACCACGCTTCTTTCTTGCCCGTGCGGTAACGCGAGGTAACGCGGTAACGCGAGGCAATCGCACCAACGTTACTGGATTGTTCTCATGTAACGTTACGTTTCTCTCTACGTTTCCGAAAGAAAAGTTCCCACAATTCGCGCTTCAGTTCGCAATTGTATACGTAGCGTAAGCGAGAAAAGCTGATAGAACGTAGAATATAAATATAAGCCTTTTGGATGGGTTTATTGTGTGTTTGACATAGCATAGCAAATAACTAGCCGGAAGACGGGGCCCTGGAACAAGGAGAACCTCATGGCTGAAAAACCTGAGACAGTGGTTTGGCCAGTCTACCGTGGAGCTGTTCCGGGCCGCAGTAAACAAACTCCGCATATCCAACATGATAGCCAAAATCCGTTGAACGCACAGGGCACAAGAAGAAGAAGAAGCAAATAACTTATTTTATTAAAATGTTAAAATCGGGATTTCATTTTTAAAATAAAAATTTTAAAGTAAATTCCACCGAAAAATATTCGGATATTTTGCGATCCGGAAAATCGGGATTGCAATCTCTAGTTAGTGTTTAGTAAGCTCCTACCGAGTCCGCCAAGTTAATGTGTCACCGATCTGGCTAAGAAATGAGCGGCTTCCGTGACACCAAAGTCGGGATGAGGCACGACAAGACAGAGGCAAGAATCCCGATCATAATTCTAAGAACGCGAACCAATTTAGTATTTGGTCCAGTTCACAATTATTGTTTGAGTGTCATGTTTTAAATAATTGATCTGGTGGGTATTGGCAGGTACTTACTATCAGAATATTATGTTATTTAACTTTGCGGTATAGTGATTCCTCCACGTTCCAGAGTAGGAGATTATTTATAGTGAAAGACCACCATTCGAAATCGAAAAGTTGCTTTAAATTACTTTAGTCGTATTTGGTGACCAGTTCTGAATAGTCAGGTGCCTCCCAACCGTCCTCTGACCCTCCCCACTATTTTGGAGGCCCTGAGGAAAATAATTCCTCTCACGGTCAATGTCATCTTTGGGGATGCTATGTGGAGGATCTTTTTAGGAAAGGAAGGAGAGGAAGTTCTGGGAAGGAAAAGGTTATTAGGGGTGGGTAGGAATCTATGGGTAGGGGTCAGTGTGTCTAGGAGTGACGGGCGTATGAATCCATTCCTCTCATTGCGGTGCAAGGCGATGTTCTGAGAGAGTACGGTTGGAGAAGTCAAAGGGACTCCTTCAACCATTCTCTCCCGATCCGGCCTGCCATGCAGCTGGTGGGCAGACGCATCCACCGCCAAGATCCGCACAAACCTCAACCCATGAACCGGGCACCCTTACTAAGTCACCAGTCAACGTAACGAACCACTTGGGGTGACCTATGGCAGAGGTGTTGGTTATCCAATAAATGGTCCCTGGGGCAGCGGTACCCATTCCCGCCTCCCAAATTGAACGCCTGATAACATACCCAATTGGGGATGACATAAGTCTCTCTGACTCCTTACGGTTGATATCAGTTGGGACTCTTGTACGGTTAACCCGTCTGCTTGTTTAGGAATAAATACATCCCAAAATACGTAATCGC
The DNA here is from genome assembly GCA_917880885.1 of Limnephilus marmoratus. NCBI lineage: Eukaryota > Metazoa > Arthropoda > Insecta > Trichoptera > Limnephilidae > Limnephilus > Limnephilus marmoratus. The sequence continues at coordinate 26,884,546 of OU862931.1, read as the reverse complement.
GTTATACTTTCATAAGACCAAAAACGTCTCGAGCGACCTTAGGTTTTAAAAGCTTTATAACTCTCTTACTCTCATGCAAACATAGGTATGTATTTTTCTTTTAATCAGAAAGAGAACGAAATAATGCTTCTTATTGTCTTTAAAATATGAAAGCTATCTTGCATAGATATTTTACAATCTTGATCAGTGGCGGCCGCTGCCCTGAAAACGTGGTGGTTCACTGATAATCCGTAACTATGAGATAACGATTACTAAGCAACATTAGGTAAAAATGATCCCACTAATCTTATTTGGAGAGAAGATCTATTTTAAGCTGTTTTCGAAGTGCGAAAACTTGTACATATCGCTTTATAATTAAAATTTTTATTTTTCGGTACTAAGAAAATAAAAACACAATACTATTTTTTCGTAAGTAAATCTTAAATTTCAACCCAAAAAACTCTTTTTTTTACAATGTTTACAATGTAGTTAGTGTAAGAAAAATATACGACGCAAATGTGAATGGTAGAAGTCGGGGACGCCCGAGGAAGACATGGCACGAGCAAGTGAATCAGATACTTGAGTCGGGCCATGTCGAAAGTCGGAATAATAGAAGAGAATATATGAGACGATGTATGAATGTGAGTGAGGCAAAGAGTGTGTGCCAAGACCGAGTTATTTGGCGGTCCGTCCTCTCTGCCTACCCCTGTGGGGAAACGGCGTGATGGTTGGTTAGTTAGTTTTATATTTCATTTTAAACAGGATACAAACAGTATTTATAAACAATGTTTAAACAACAGGATGGCAAAATTGTCAAAGTTACCTATGAAAAAATTGTATTCCTTAATGATCTGCGTTTTATAATTTAAAACACCAATCAATAAAAAAGCAAATATATGTAAAATTTAGGTATTTGCTGTACCTTTTGATTAAAAAAATAATTATTCAGTTTGGTTAAGTATTTTGGCCTTAAATCAGAATTTAAGTTTGTATGATAAAGGCCGCTGGGTGGCACACCAAAATATCTTAATTTTTCATACATATGGCCGGTGTTGCGCGCTGGCGATGTTTGGGATATTCGATACAAAAACATAATTCGTTCCGCTTGCAATGGGCCTGCACACCGGACAGGGTAAATTCGCGCGGAACTTTGAGAATTTGCTCTCCCTGATTCATATTATATTATGCATTATATTGGTAGGTGATATTTTTAATGAAATTCATAGATTATATATTATTCGGTAAGATATTATAAATTAATTTTAGACGATATAATTTACCAGTGCTGCACACAAACACACTGTTCAACCAGCCGCCCTTGATCTTGATCCAATGTGACGATTTCAGAATTTACGCGATTGTGAGGTGCGAATATATTGAACCAAGCAGACGGGTTAAACATAAAAATCTGTAGATATTGAACAGTTATGGTCGGGGTTAGAGGTTGAAAGATTACTCGGCAGAGTGACCAGTGATGACGTGTGGAAAAAATACATAAAAAAGTCACCGGAGACCAAAATTTCATTTACATTTTTTACTCCAAATTACCTCATGAATCATTGGTTTATAGTAAGTGATGTGCTTCCTATAACATCCTGTATAATTATAAGTACATGTGATTTATTATTATTCAAAATATTGTATCTATAACTATGTCTTTGAAGTAATAAATTAACTTTGACTGGAGAAGACTGGAGCGCCTGAAATCCTTTGTACGGACTCGAATCACAGCTTTTCTAGTCAGGATATTTAGAGTGTTTTTGAAACAAAACACAAATCTAAAAAAACATCCTAACTTGCGAAGCTTTGAGCATGATCCATGAAATAAAATCTCAATCTTAATCTGCCAACAAACGAGAATTTTGGCTTGACCACTTTTCGTATGCTTGCGATATGTTGGGTTTTTGGACAGCTTAATAATTCACATTAAAATTACGAAGATTTTTTCGAAACTCCGATCCCTTTGATTGTCAGTGGTTTTCACCATGAGAGAGGCGAACAGTTTGACAGCTTCTGAGAGTAACACAACATTTTTGTGGCTGCCAAAAAAATCATCAGGAATTCGGGGAAATCCGATTGCCATATAACTTATGCAACTCCCAAAAAACTGCGTGACAGAATCTGTTCCGGGAAATACGGAACACGGATGGAAATACGCATGTTGCAATATTTCGCTGAAAATCTGAAATACAAGAAATGTTTCTTTCTCGTGTACAAAAATTTAGAATACTTCTCTTTCTTCTGTAACTTCTTATTGAGAAAAAAATTCCTTAGCACCGTTGAGATTTAAAAATCGATGAAATGAAAAATAGCGGCACTAAAAAGAGACAAACACATAAGCACATCTATAGGATTTAGCCTGCGAGAGAGATAGTATAATCGGTCTCCTCTTCGTGCGGAGCGTCGTAGCCTCCCCACTCCTTTAGTTTTAGTTTTCTGAAGGTTTCACTTCTACCGCGTTTGAATTGCACACCTTTTTTGTGATTTGAAACTGGATGAAACGAAAAATAGCTACACTAAAAAGAGACAAACACATTCATCTATAGGATTTAGCTTGCGAGAGAATGAGATAGTATAATCGGTCTCTAGTTTGTGCGATGCTTCGTAGCCTATCGGTCTCCTCTTGGTGCGTGCTTCGTAGCCTCCCTACACTTCTCTACTTTAGTTTTCTGAAGGTTTCAATTCTACTTCATGTGAACTGCATACTTCTATTTATTTTATTTTACATTAACTCCGCACAGGTGGCCCTGAGGAAAATAATTTCCCTAAGGGCCTATGTCATCTTTAGGGATGCTGTGTGGAGGGTTTTTTTTTTGTAGAAAGGAAGGAGTGAACCTACGTTTGGTGACAGAGGTGTCCGGGTTCATGGTGAGCTTTTTCAAGGTCTTTGCGGAACGTTCGTTTGCCCACCTCCTGCGTGGCGGGACGGATCGAGAGAGACTGGTTGAGGGAGACCTTTTTACCTCTCCAGCCGCATTCTCTCGAACCATCGCCTTGTACCGCAGTGGGAGGTTGGTACACACAGCATCCCCAAAGATGACATCTGTGTGAGCTAAAGTAATAAAAACTAAAATAAAAAGGCGTTATATATTCTCCTTACAAATCTTTCCTTCGTTCATCCACTAAAGCCAGCAGTTCTCTTTAGGATATCAACCTATCCCATCTACGGATGACCTTTGTTTCCTCGCTAACGGCGTCTACACCTGTTACTCTTTTAAGTCGCGCTACCTACTAGTATAACCCCATTTCGACCATTTGAGTTAGGACTTTGTGAGCTTAAGGCTAGCCACCTTTGATTATCACCATATCCATTTGTATTTATTGGTATTTCTGTCTCGCAAGAAACATGGGATAATCCCTTCTTTGGTTTTCCTTAAGTGGTGTCCATTTTGGCGAGAGTTCGTGCTTTCGCTTCAAACTTTAGTACTTATTGTAATGAGGAGTATTAGGACTTGAATATACGTGTACAAAATTTTCTTCTCTTGCTAAATATTGCTAAGTTTACTAAGGGCAACCAAATTTCCAAAACCACCTACTTCCTAAATCAATTAACCATGTGATTTAATATACCACTACATGTTTCATCTCCATTTTCTCACCACTTCTGATCATTACAAGCAGAGCCGGTGTTGAACGGAACCTGGCGTGTGTTAGTTCGGACTGGCCTTTGGTAACTAAACTTGTCCGAACACCATAAATTTAGTAGAGAAGTTTAGTCAGTGGTTTAGTCAATGCATTAAATTCTATTTTTTCAGACGAGTAGCATGTGTGTCATTATTTATTAATTAGTAGGTAATATTTACATTAGTAAACTCTTCTATATTTACTACCACATGCAAGATTATTTCAGTTGCATTTATTTATTATTATTCATTGTATTCTGATAGTACTTATAAACTCAGTTGTATCAGATATATTTGTATATCCATTTTGTTCAAGCTTTATAATTAACTAGCAGACCCGGCCACACGTTGCTGTGGCTAACGAAACACAACGCCATTACCCAACCTTTATAAAATCCACACCACCTGCCTGCCAGCTGCCTGAATTGAATATTTGAATTTCTCGGCATTTCTCTACTATAATAAGCATGTATTATACATATAAACCTTCCTCTCGAATCACTCTATCTATTGGTGAAAAGATTTATGCGCACATACATTTTGAGCGACTTCATTTTATACTATGTAATGATGATGATAATGATGAACAAAATTGAAATAATAATTTTACCGTACAAAATAGAAGTTTAAAATAATAGTAAAATAATCTTCCCACATTATTATTATTTCCCATCTATTAGAGATATTCTCCGATATAGACGGACTGAGATAATAAAATACTTGGGAATTTACGTTGACAACTACTTGAGGTGGACAGAACAAATAAATAAAACAGCAGGTAAAGTCAGAAAACTTATATATATTTTTTTGAGAACATACTAAATATAATGTCAGTGAAGATTTAAAAACTATATACTACGCGTTAGGCCAATCAATCATCACCCACGGTATGATCGGTTGGGGTGGTGCTGCAAAAACTAATATGGACCCTCTCCACAAAGCGCAAAAGACCTTAATTAAAGTTATTACAAAAAAAACCTTTTAGATTCTCGACAATACAGTTATTTAAAGACTTTGCTGTATTGAACATACAGCAACTGTACATCTAAATTGTATCTATACATTACCAAAAAGACAAACTAAACTATCGTACGGCACAACACAATTACGACACAAGACACAAACATCAACACATGATTCCGAAGACAAATACTACATATGGACAAAGACATTATCATAATCTGGCTCCAAAAAAATTTATGTTAATTGAAAAAGATGTTAAAGATGCAAATCTAAAACACAAAATTCATATCTGGATAATGAACAAAGTCATTGCATACTGCGGGCAGATAACTTGAACAATACAAGAACACACTCAACGCCTGTATTTTTCTCTTTTCCTCTCAATTATTTTTGTGTCTCTAATTTTTTTCTTTCATATTTTTTCTATTTTTCTTATCTCTTTTCTTTTTCATTTCTTTTTATTGGTCCTTTAAATTAAAATATTTAAATTAAAATATTTTTCTTATTATTCTTCCAAGATTAAGATATCAAAATTAGTTTAAATTCCTGCCACCTCGGAACAGGCTCAGCCTAGTGAGGCGGTATATACCAAAAAAATGTATATCGTATTTTGTACATATTGTAATATCTTGGTTAATAAATAATTTTTAAAAAAATCTATACTTATTGTAAATTATCTCTTTTTAAGTTGCTTCCCACAGCCATACTGCGATCATTGTACTATGCTATGATTCACTCCCACTTGGCATACCTTTCGAGTATCTGGGGTTTTGCTACCAAAAAAATGATATCAAAGGTGCAAATAATCCAAAATATAGCCCTACGTAACATTTTTGTTTTGCCTTGGGATGTTACAGATATTTACCGTCACGCACTTGTATTGCCATTTAAGATTGTTCCTAGCTTTGAGATAACAAACACCATCTTAAATATTATTCAGTGCAACACCCACACAAATATAAAACTGAACTATAACAACGACGTTCACCAATATAATACACGACAACACAACAAACTACATATATCAAAAATACACTCAAAAAAGTTCGGACTGAAATCATTAGAATACATTGCCTACACTAACTATAACAAATTGCCTGATGAATTAAGACACGTGCCTCTAACAAATCTCGGAACAATATATTGAAATCTTATTTTTTTAAATGTTTTTTGGAAAACGAGTCATAAGTAGGTACAAACTCTGTTCTGATAGCTATCCTGATTATCTCCAAGTTTCCAAACATTATACATCTAGATATATGGTGGGTGCAGTTTATATCGTTTTCAAATCTTGTCATGTATTTGTATGTAAACTGACTAAACATCTTGTATTAGGTCTGTATATTTTTGAGCCCATACCTTTTATTGTGTTTTCCTGATTTTGTTTTTTTATGTATTTCTATAGTCCATCGTGGAGGATACTTTATTTTACCTTTTTGACACCAACAGTACATAAAACAAATGAGTGTTTATAATAATTCATCTTATAAGACATGTTTCTGTGAAATATTTGTAAAGTGATTCTTCATAATATATGTTGTGACTGTATGTTGCTTCTGTGAAATGTTTTGTATATTTTTTTCTTCATATATTTTGTCTGCATATTGGGTTGGGTTTAAATTTTCAAAAGTACCAATTAGCGATCCCGATGAGTTATCAAGTTTTGATAACTCATGGGAATGCAACTCCGTTGTATGTTTTATTAAATAACTAAATAAAAAAAGTAATAGGCGTATAAATAAATAAATTTTATTACATAAAATTCTTTGAAAAACACACACATTTTAGATTACAAATAAGTTATCTTGGTCACTCTTCATTTCATTAGTATTCAATCATTCTAGAACAAAATTGGTCTAAAGTAAAAATAAAGGTAATTGTTTTGAAACTTGGCACTTTATGGCTTTCCGGTTACTAAAATTATTCATAATAATTTTGAGTCGTAGAAGAAAATCTGACATCTTTAAAAATGTGGTTTCTATTTCAGAGTCGCTAATTTATCTCTAAATATTTCCGGTTACTTCAACAAAGATGATTTACATTTCGAACTTAACAATAATTTCGATTTTGTTCATGAAATTAATGGTCAACACCGAAAAGAATTTGATTCATCAAAATCAGAGATATTTTGAAATGATAACTTTAAATTGTTTAGTTATGAAAATATGTCACCAATTTGAAAAAAAAACGAGCGTACTTTAGAAAGCTTCACTAACTTATGTCTCCCTCTCAACTTCCGTTCGCCTCGCCCGACCGTTCCCCTCGCCCGATCACACTTTTCATAACGCTCTCGTCACGCATTCACCAGCTTACTTCCCAAGTCAAGCGTGCGTAAAGAAGTTTTACTTTAAAAAAAACAGTCACTAATTAAACCGTTACACATGTGGGCCCCAAGTGATGAAATGACCCATCGGGAATTTCCTAGTACATTATAATAGCTCCCGGACTGTCCACGCGTGTCATACAATGCTATACTCGGTACCGTGTACTTCACCACTCGCAAGCAATGTCTAATCAACGCCAACAGTCACGGGAAGAGTCAATGTTAAATAGGGTAAACGGAGTTCATATGATATTGATGACGTTACAAGACGTGTCTCGTGCTGTCTGACCTATTTAACATTTGAAGAGACGTCGGAAAACGCACGTTCCGAGAAGACCCGCTCTATATTTTGCGTAGAACGTTTTAAATGTTTTGAATATTTCGAGCTTTTATCCCACGAAAATAATATGACAGCGCGCCGTTTATAAAAGAACACATTCACACTGTGGCCAAAGTTTCTTTGAAGGTGCTTCTAGCTGCTGAATATTTGAGACTAGTGGGTGTAACTACGTAACTACTTATGCTCGTATATTGAAAACTGTGATAACTGCTCTTGCAAAGAAATTGAAAAGACAGAAAACATAAAATACTAAGGAATATCAGGCACATTTCAAATGAAGAGAACATAAATAGAATATATCACGAACAAACTATTCATAACAATTTATCTACATATTCAAAATTATTAGAAACAATTTTTGTTTGAAAGAAAATAAGAAATTATACTATGCACTTAGTGAAGATTAGTATGAGGAGGCACTGTAAAATATACTATAACCTAACCTAACCTAATAATAATAATAATAACGTAGTTTTTATATAGCGCGTTTTGTGATATTTCACTTCAAGTGCGCTTAATTATAATAAACTTAAAATTAACCTACAGTGTTCCTTACGAGTCCTTAAAAAAATAATTAAATAATGTGAAATAACGAATATACAAAAATATACAAAGCAATTCCTAAAGAACAATATTAACAACAATAGTGAGTGCTGTTTTGGCACAGAACAATATATAATGATAAACCATCACGGTGCCATTCAACAAGAATCATTTAAACTAAATTATACATATAGAACAGGAGGCAGTTTACATTTAGAAATAATACAAATTCAGAGTGCACATAAAACTATAATAAGGAGGTAATCGAAACCAAACAATTACCAGAAACTTGAGGAACATGGCTTATTATAGTAGATTGAAAAGGAGTTAAAATTCATAAAAGGTATGATTTTTTAAATAAGTTTGTTTTTAAAGCTCTTTTGAATTCAGCCAAGTTCTGGATATTAGTAAGAGCTGAGGGAAGTTTGTTCCAAATGAGCGGGCCAGTTACTCGAAAAGATCGATCATAGTAAACGGCTCGATTTGACCTAGAAAGTTCGATTAAACGATTAGTAACATCTCGATCTGCTGACCTTAGAGTAAGCTGCCTATCGTTTAAGTTTTGTCGGACACATAGTTCCGATATATAGGCTGGCGCCATTCCTTGCAATGCTTTGAAGGTCATTAATCAGATCTTGAACTCTATTCTTTCAGGGCATCGAAGCCAATGAAGATCCCTTAGAAGCGGAGTTATACGGCAATACTTAGATTCACCAAAAATCATTCTCGCCGCAGCATTAAAAACGGACTGGATTCTATTGAATTGTTTTTTAGGCAAGCCAGCATACGCACTATTACAATAGTCCATACGTGAGACAACGAACGAATTTATGAGTGACTTTGCTTCATCAGAGGGAAGGGCAACGCCTGATTGATTTTATCTGCTTTAGATGGAAAAAGCCTGAACTTACAGATTTTGAAATTTGTGATTCAAGAGAAAGACTATTGTCTATAGTGAAACCTAGAAACTTTATTTCTGTAGAAGGGATTATATCTGTGCCCTGAATATGGATTGGATTAGAGTCGATGAGGGCTTGCCTTCCAGGAGAAGCTATCCAAATAAATTCCGTCTTGGTCGGATTAAGTTTGAGTTTATTGACGCAGACATCCAACTTGAGACGGTGTTAATGAAACTAACCACCTCGTTTTTAAGGACGTCTTTTTCATCCGGGGAACAAAACTTGAAAATGAAACGATCGTCTGCATAGCCTTGTGATTCAAAGCCAGCTGATTGAATGAGTTTCTCAAGGCGATTCGTATAGAGAATGACCTGCAGGTCTATGTCCATCTAACCCTGCAGGACGACAAGGTACAATCGCACATATATTGTGTCCCAATTACGTCCAAAAAATGAAAACTCAACAAGCAATAATCAAAACTATTTTTAAAAAATAATATAAACAGGTAGCAACTGAAACTAACTAGCTAACCAACCATCACGTAGTTTCCCAGAGGGGTAGGCAGGGAGGACGAACCGCCAACAACTATGTCTTGGCACACTCCTTACGTCATTCATCATCAATGCATCGTATCTTATACTCTTCTATTATTCTTACTCTTCTGACTATCTTGACCGACTCAATTATCTGATTCACTTGATCGTACCATATTGCGAAATTTGACATAAGTACTTGACTTAAAACAACCATAAGCGCATGTAATATTAAATCACACACAAAAAATAAACCATGTAAATCCACGCACACAAATAGAAAAATCAACTATGTACTCACTAATATATAGACACAGTGCTTTTTAGGACCAAAATTGCTTAGTTTTATTCCGGTCGTAATTAAAACCCAAAATAAACAATTTAGCTTTCAAAAACAAATAAAAAAAACAGGTCAAGAGAACAGGAAGAGTTTTCGTAAGAAAGCAAAGTGGAAAATAAAGAATAACATAACATAACGAACCATAAACATAGCACAACCGACAAATAAGCAATACACCAAGTTTTTTACACTCACTGTATATATATTTTTTATATTATAGGATCAAATCACCATGAAAGAATAATGTAAAACGATAAATATCTTAATATGAAGATCTCAGAACTACTATTTGAAGTGAGTTCTTTACGATATTAATAGGCCACATGCATGGATTTCATAACGACTTGGAAAAAATCGTGTGGATATATTTTTTACTAAGATTACGAAAATGTTAGTAAATTTTTTTAGAAATGTACAGTTTTTTATTTTTAAATAAATAAATCCATTATTTGGGCCCGTGACGTCACTACATGAAAATGTCCCGTCTCCGAAAATGTTCCTATTAATTTTGTAAAAAACCACACTGATTTATATTTTTTATATGGCTACATTTTGATTTCAGGTGAATTTTTGAATTTGACATTTAACGTTCTCAAGATCAAATTGTTTGTACTCTGCGAACTTATCATTTGGTTTGACTTTTTGACAGATGTTATGAAGAGAACCCCGTACATTTTACGCTCGCTGTACGTGTTTTAGAGGTAATTTTTTAATATTCTTATTATTATTATAATTTACAAGTACAAGTATATTACATTGGAATTAGTAATATAGATGTTGTACATTATAATGATTTATGATCAATAAGATGGATCAAGGAAAAATATATTTATGAGATGTAATACTTTTGGTATGCCGCGTTATTCTCCTGTGCCCTTTCTTGTGGAAAACGTTCTTTTTTTTAGATGATTTTCGGCTATGTAATTATCGTTTTTTCGCACCTATAAAATTATGTCCCGTCTTTCCGTTTTATAAAAAATGGTCTGATTTTTCGGATTGAAATTTTCAAAAAATCGCCAGGGTTTCAAAAATACGATTAAAAAAAAAATACAGAATGTCTTGTGTCTCGTGAATATTTGCCTAAACCGAAAATTTCTTTTAAAAAATGTGTTGCAAGTGGCCTATTACCATAAAATTGAAATCATTCAATCATCCATAATTTTTTTTATAAACATCTGCTTTTCTTCTCTTCTCCTGGTTATCTTTTCAGTTAGTTTAACCGGAGAAATCTTTACCATCTGTTCGTAAGTTGTAAGCCAGGAACCACTCAGACGATCTGCAATCGCATCAAACACAGTAAATTGATGGGCTCTTCCTTCAATTACAAGGAGTACGAATCCATCCCGCTCACTGCGGTACAAGGCGATGAGTCCGGCTGGAGAGCTAAAAAGATATCCCTCTACCAGTCCTACTGATCCGGCTCGCCACGTAGCATGTGCCGCCAAGACCTAGACTATTCAAACCCCACGAACCTAAGCACCCTTCTTAAATCCCCAAGCTTGGCGAATGAATGGTTTCCGGGGCGGGAGTACCCAAACCCGCCTCGTAAATTGATATGCATCTTATGTATGTATAACTTTCCCTGGAGTTTTTATTAGTTGTTTCTCATAAGTACGGCCCCATTATGCGTTATTCTTATTATGTATGTTTAGTAGGTACCTACAATATTCAAAATGTCATTATCGATATTTATCAGAAACAAATATTTAAATTATGGTCATCGATCTCTCTTAACAAATAATACTTGATTGTAACAAAGGCAAATGTATATACTACCTGCGGAATTTAATTAAAACATATATATTTAAAATACATGATACTCTCGTATAACGAAACTGACGGTGTTCATTCAAATGATAAATTTCTGATCACCTTTAATATTTCTTTTATAAGCAACGATGATTCAAAAATACTTATAAAAATGAATCCCTTTTTCCCTTGGTCACGCGTCACGCCATAACTTCAAAACGACTTTACCTATTTCATTCATGTTTTTTAAAGTTTTCTAATATTTTGTAGAAGGTTCTTACGGAAAGAAAAATTAAGAAAATTACGTAGAAAATTTATAATTTCTGACTATTTTAATTTCGCACGTTTGACAGTTCGCACGTTGATGAAATTGAATTTAGCAGGCAGCTGTTTTTTTGTGTAACAAAAGAATTGTCTATGGATTTTTTAACATAGATATTTTAAATAGGTACCTATGTTATGTACCAAATTTGATTGATTGTTCTTATAATATGCAAAAATGAATATTTGTAATATACGAAAAATAAAATTTGAATAAAAAAATTGTAATAGGTGGCACGCGAGCTGTTTGAAAACTGAATGTACTGGGACTGGATATATGCAACGCGGGGGGATGGTTTGCGGGACGGGGAGCTGGAGAGGGGATAGGGTTGGTGAGGAAGGTGGAAGGTAAAGGGGATGCGGGAGGGGAATGGAGATGCACGGGAAAGGACATGCAGGAAGAAACAATTTATTTCTTTAAATATGGCATTGCAACGCATGCCGGGAACCAAATAGTGTATTATAATTTCTTCAAACTTCACAAATCCTATAATTATAATATCCCGTGATCTTTCACGGGCACCTGTACAAATTTAGCCAATCTTCAAATGGTAATTTATTATCCAATTTAGTTTAGCATTACATCTGGTAGTGTTAAGATTAATTAGCACATATCACATTCCTTATGACGCCATTACAACCATTCACGCCAATTCATTTACGTAAGTCATGAATTATTTTAGGCAAAGATCGCGTTAGTTCATTATTATGTCATTGTCAATAGATTAACACAAACACACTTAAGTATCGCCTTCTTGTTGGGAAATACAGTGTTAAATCTGAACCAGAATCTCACATTTCACTAGTTGCAGGGGTGACAAGACGTTCGAGCTAAGATTTTACTGTTTTTATTTCATTACTAACACACTTGAAAAATCACTGCATAATGTAAAACAATAAAGGGTTGTTTAAAAAAAAAATTACAAATCATCAAATATTTTATGTAAAGTTTTACATTCTGTGTAAGTTTTTTTCAAGCCATTGGTCACCCCAAGGGGTTCGCTATATTTGATGACTTAGCAGGGGTGCCCGGGTTCACGGGGTGAGTTTTGTCCGGGTCTTGGTGGCGGTTGCGTCTGTCAACCATCTGTACGGTAGGCCGAATCGGGAGAGATTGGTTGAGGGGGTCCCTTCGACTTCTCCAGCCGTACTCTCTCAGAACATCGCCTCGCAATGGGAGGGATGGATTCATACGTCCGCCACTCCTGGACACACTGACCCCAAGATTCCTACCCATCCCTAACACCCTTTTCCTAACCAGAACTTCTTCTCCTTCCTTTTCTAAAAAGACCCTCCACACAGAATCCCCAAAGATGACATAGGCCCTGTAGCGAGGCAGCGAACAGCCATAAAATATCATTTTTGTCCGATTTTGCACTGTGGTATCACCGGTCACCACTCTCCAGATAGGTGCGTGACAACGCAATTTCATTTGCAAAATTCATTCCGGTTCTAGTGTTCGCCCTCTCTACCTGCTTTACCTCTAAGCAAGAATAATATTAAACTTGAACAAATTATTGTAATATAAAAGTTTCCGTTTTAAATATATTTTGACTCGCGTTAAATCAAGAGTTGTTATTTAAATACCTCCGCACAAACGCATCCAGTTTACAGACGTGGGCAAGGTCTGTACGCTGACAGACCTGGATAGAATATTTAAACAATACCCTAAATTGCCCAAACCCTGATGGGAATTATTTTCCTCAGGGCCTCCCGTTTTTTTTCACCTCTTATAATGACTTTTCAAAGGAGGTGTTGAGTTGAATTCATTCTGAGTTGTCCGGTCACCGTTTAATAAGCAGGCTTAAAGCAACATCCACTAACAAGAACAACAAACAAAAAACAGCAACAACAATAACAAACAAACAACAGCAACAACAATAATAAATAAACAAACAACAAGAACAAACAAACAACAACAAACAAACAACAGCAACAACAAACAAACAAACAACAAGAACAATCAAACAACAACAAACAAACAACAGCAAAAACAAACAAACAAACAACAAGAACGAACATAAAAAAACAAACAAACAAACAACAAGAACAAACAAACAATAACAAACAATTAAACAACAAGAACAAACAAACAATAACAAACAAACAAACAACAAGAACAAACAAACAATAACAAACAAACAAACAACAGCAAACAAACAACAGCAACAACAAACAAACAAACATCAAGAACAAACAAACAACAACAAACAAACAACAACAAACAAACAAACACCAAGAACAAACAAACAGCAACAAACAAACAACAGCAAAATCAAACAAACAAACAACAAGAACAAATAAACAACTACAAAAATCACTGTTTTTTTCTAATAACCACTCTTTAAATTGCCATCTCAACACGGGCGTTTAATGAAATAAAAAAATGGACGGTCATAGACATTTTGGTTACTACATAATACATAATGCCCACATCCCACATTCCCGTGTCAGAACTGCAGATATTGTTTTATTCTAGACAAGAGAGTTTTATTTATGTTATGCGAACATAAAATACGAGTATATTAGTTAGTAAGTTTTAGTTGTTGCTTATAGCAAACTCGTTGTTAACGTCTTCTAAATTACCCTCGATGGCTTCAAGATGCATACGAATGTCCTCTAATTCAATATTATGTAAATGTATTAATATTATGTAAACCGTGATAATGTTGCGTAATATGTTTTGTAAATGGAAAGCTAATTTTGTAAGTTCTGTAACATGCTACATAAAATTACACAACAGTCCCAATCAGTCAGAAGATTTTTATTTTTAAACTGCAATAGTATGTAATTTTAATGCTACTTTCAAAGATTTTTTTCTTGTCTGTGGGTGTTTATTTATGTAAAGATATTTTACTGCATCAGCTTTAGCAATGTAATAAATTACCTTTAATGTTATAATTATTTTGAACGAATTTTTTTTTTTAATATTTCACCTTTTTGATGAAAATGTTGTAGAATCCAAGAAACTTTGTATGATTTTAACAGGATTCTTTTTATAAGGTGAAGATAAATCACTAATTTGATTAATCTTTACTACTAATCACTCTAATCAGTTAACATCATAAATACAAAAAAGATGTTTTGAATAAATTAAAACCTTTCCTTTCGTTTTCGTTGAGCAGAATTAAAATAAAAATGTTAATTGCTTTACAAAACACATAAGCTAAAAATACCTAAAAAGGGTATTTTTTCAGTAGAAATGTAAGAACACATGTAAGAAAAACCTTTTAGAAATACGGTTTTGTGGCTAAAATTATCAGTAACAATTTCCATTGATTAACTTTTTTATTTCTTATAAAGTTACTCACAAATAAATAAAAAGCTATTTTTACGCCTGTTTTACCTTCATCCGTGGCAATATAAACACAATGACAATAGGTAGATACCGCTTATGGCTTGCGCTTAAAAAAATCAAATTGAGATTTTTTTTGTATGCGGAAGGTTATTAGGCTTAATTAATCGGAAGTAAGTCTTCTTTCTGGGAATTTTAATAATTTTATTTTTTTCATCAAGTGATTGTAATTTATGTTTTCTATGGGTAGACCGAGTTTATAGTTAATGCACCTCACACTTTTTTCAATTAAATCAGAGTGGATTTTAAAGAGAGGGGATCAAATAGAAGAAGTATATTCGACTTGACTTCGAACTAGAGAAAAATATAAGATTTTTAATGTTGAAATATTTTTAAAATCTCGGCCACTACGAAAAATGAAGCCAAGCATTTTTAATCTTTTATTAGTCTAAATAAATGGTTCTTAACCTGGGTTCAGTGAGTCAGTCTCGCGGGTTCGGCGGAGGTCAAGACACACCCCGACTCATATGATTTGGTTTGATTTCCAATTAAGAAGGGTTCGGTGAATGCGCATATGACACTGATGGGGGTCAATACCTCCAACAAGGTTAAGAACAACCGGTCTAAATGTATTAATATGTGAAAGAAAACTAAATTTGAAATCGAACATAAAGCGAAGAACAATAATTTCACCGACGTAGGTGAGTGAACAATTTAAATTTTATATTGATAGAAAAATGATTGATTTATTCTGAAAAACCCATATACATATGTGGGTTTTCCTACCAATTACGGAAACTTTTGTATTTTACAAAATATTTTGTTGTTGAATAGAGGGGTTTTCCTGGCCTTGCTTTGTTTCATAAAATATTGAATACCATAATAAACAAAGGAGAATCACTTGCGTCGATGGTTTGTAGAATTCCAGCGCGTCATCCACAAGTAACTGTCTTTATAATTTATACCCATGTCGAGATTATTAATGCTTTCACGAAATTGTGGTCATTCTGCCGATATTTTTAGTTTGGTGCATAACTAATAATAATAATAATAATTGGCTAATTTATATAGCGCCGTTGTCGTGGAAAATCACATCAAGGGCGCAATTATTACATAAATTATGCAATTTTAATAAGAACAGAATGACTCGATAATACGTTTCTAGATACTTCTAGAATACAGTCATTTATGAAAATAATAATATTTGGATGACTTGCATACCGCTGTTTTTGTGAAAAATCACCTTAAGACTAATTACAAACTAGACAATTATAACTACTTATGGTTAAAAATTGCATCTGTCGGCGGCCTGTCGTAAAATCAGGCAGATCATACTACTTCGTGAAGTGCCTCAGGCGCATCATGATCCGCCTGATTTTACAATTTGGCTGCGACACATCCACCTGTTCATCGATCACCGAAACGAAACTACATGTACAATGATTTAACGGTATGTACAAACTATATGTAAAATTACTAATGAACGCGATTCTGCGTAAAAATGTACCGCACTACCGCAAAAAATATTCAGACCCATACTTACCTGCGAGGACACTTGAGAGTAATAATAATAATTTACTAGCTGTTAAAAACTAGGCCCTGCGGGTGGCTTTTGGTCCGGCTTCGCCCAGTTAGTGCTGGTGACCATTTTATAGATCCAATACGAACTGATTCCAAAAACAGCCCGTTCCTCGGATCCACTGTAGCTAGTCACCGGGACAAAGTAACCGAGACAGAGCAATGACGTCATGTGTAATATATAACCACTTGGTACAACGTCTTCGACCAAGTATAACCTTGGTCGATGATTACCGTCAATCTTTTCATATACGGAGAGATAACACATATTCACAAATTCTTAGCAGTTATGCCTAGGGGGGAGACGTCCCCGTCCGATCTGCTAACGGAAGTAGCGACATCTTGTGTCGAATTATTGAATTCGAAACCGAATTATAACAGTAGCTTGATGTGAAATTTCACGTACACAGATGTAATTCTTGGCGCCCGACATGCACTCCTAGCTGAGTTCTGAAATTAGGCCATGCAGACGCTACGGTATTAATACTGTTTGATGTTCATAAATGTAGTTAATGCCCTACAATTACAGTTATGAACATACATTATTATACATCACTGTCAGCAGTCATCCCATACGACGAAACGCAATTGAAATTTTAAACGCAGTATTTTCCATAGCCGCGAACGTAAATAGTTGTATTTTGTTGCAATTAAGATAGATAAAGGGTTTTTTCTAAAAAGCGTGCCCAGTCCAGTCATCCCGTAAGTTTACCATCAATTTCTGAGCGAATTTTTGGTATTAAATAGTTGGATAGTTTATTAGTATAAAAGGTGGTCACCCTGCCCAATCAGTAATCTGAACGACCACGTCATGTTCTGGCGTCGCGCGTCTCGTGACGTCACTTGGCGTGGGGGTTACTATCACGGCTGCTTCAATAAGGTCAGCCTCTGAAGACGAGACGAGTCACAAGTTACAGGTCAAGTCACAAGTCACGAGTAACAAGTCTCCAATAGATCTACCTACTTGTCTGCCAGCATCTGCTCTACGTTATTTGGTTCCTCTTGCGTCATAACACTCATAACGCTGCCGGTCTAGGCTCTCATCTTACAATGGTAAATGGGATGACGTAGAACGTCTTCACCGACCGTGAAAATCTACGTAAGTTGACAATTTTACTCGATTCTAGGTACTTGCTAACAAGTCACCTTTTGAACATGTTTTATTCTATACTTTTGAATGTAGCTTTAACCTTGTGGTTATCCGTTATAAATAAATAAATAATTTTTTTTTTTCGCAACCACTTCTATATTTTATTAACGCCTAACGGTTTCGGCCGTTCCTTCCTCAGGGCAAACATATAATTACTTGACACTTACAAAATAGTGGTGAGTACAATGTATTATTACTAAGTGTTGTGGTAGGAGTGGGGACGTGGCTAGGGATTAATGAAGAGTGGGTGGGGGATACAGAGTGGACATTGAATGGGAACATATCTAAGATAGAGCTGTAAGATAATATGTTTTGTTTTTAGATAATGGGCTCAAGTGGTTCTAACAAAGATATAACGACAATATGAAAGAGAAAAAGAGACAGAAAACAGAAAAAAATACAATAGTCGCAACTGGGACTCGAACCCAAACCTCTCTCTTGAATAAATTCGCATACTTCGCTATCCAGAATACAAATCAATTCTTAGAATGATTGTTTCCAATTAAAAGGGTAGTTGCCCATAATATGGAAAAATAATTACTTGAAGATAATATTGTTAATTCTAAAATTTGAACTATGAGATTGACTATTATGACGGCTTGGCAGAATGGAGCAATAGCGAAATTGGTTAACGCGCACGTCCCGGTTAGACGAGAGGTCTGGGTTCGAGTCCCAGATGCGACCATTGTCTTTTTTGTTTTTGTTTTTGTTTTCTGTGTCTTGTTCTCTTTCATATTTTGGTTTAGATTATTATTGTTATCTTCTTCTTCAATGATATATTGCGATGATGGGAATAACCTTCAAAAGTTATAAAAGAGAGTTTTCTCATAAAGAGTTGTATATTTTTTTTATTTATTTTTTTTTATTCTGTTTAAATAAAATGCTCTCTTATATTATAACATTTTACAACATTCTATACCTTAATAGTACTTCATTCAGTTTTTTGTTGTTTTTGTAGTATGGATACATTAAATAATTCTATCCTATACCTAAATATCACCTTTTTATCATACATACATCGTACTTTATTTTATGACAGGTATTATATTATAAAGCTAGTATATTATTTAACAATTACCCGAGTAAATAATTCTTTTGTACTTATTTTCAATAATATCTCACTGTACTTCGAATAACAACTGTATTACTTCAGCGGTATTATTTTTGAGATATGAGACATCCAGATTTTGCATCTCATAATGCGGGGAAAGATTGCCGGAAGACGGGGCCCTGGAAGAAGGAGAACCTCATGGCTGAAAACCTGAGACAATGGGTTAGCCAGTCTACTGTAGAGTAGAAGAAGAGAGTATTATAAATACTTTTGCAACCTCAAGGTCAAGATTACTGCAATCTGCTAAATAAGCCGTCAGAGCATTTAACACAAAATAAAGTGGAAAGTGTTTTTACCCTGGAGTTTTATTTAACTTCTCATATTTTGTCGGGCATTTTTTGTCGGAAGGTCAAAATATTTCCGCTTTCCTAATATCCTATCCTACTTCCTACTAATATTATAAAGGCGAAAGTTTTTATGGTTGTATGGATGTATGGATGTTTGTTACTCTTTCAGGCAAAAGCTACTGAATGGATTTTAAAGAAACTTTACAGCAATATAGCTCATACATTAGAATAATATATAGGCCATAGATCAGAGCTCTGGCATTATGAAATTTGTATTAAAAAAATTGCAATAATGGCACCGCGAGCTGTTTGAAAAATGAATGTAACGGGTATGGAGGGGATGGTGAGGGGGGGGGGGAGGGGGAGGGGGGAGAGGTGGTGGAGGCGGAGTGGAAACCCCCCTAATACTATGCAAGCGAAGCCGGGGGCAAAATCTAGTTCTAAATATTTCTGAAGGCATCCGAAAACAAAATAAAACTGTTTCTGAATGGTGGTGAAATACGCTCTCAAATTTTACCATTACAAATAAACATTTAATTTTGAAATTCAAAAATTTTTAATACAAACATAAAAAAGGTTTAAAAATGACCGTCGTTTCACCCTACGTTTTTCGTTAACTAAAATTACTAAACTAAAAAAAACACAAACACATTTGTAACGTTGTCAGTTGACGATAACGTTTATTTATCACTTTTAGTCGTTTCACGTAAAAATAATTAAAGAAAATTTTCAAAATATCATAATTGTTTTTTTTTGTCAAATTGCGGTTGGAAAATTTGGTTTCATAAAGGTATTCATTTTATTTACTTTGCGGTTAACTTTTAGATTGAAATATAAAGCGCGGTGTTTTCTCTTTCTAACACAGTTTAGATCATATTTCTAACCATGATAGTAAGGGAGGCATAACGATTTCTATGAGACCTGCATGAGTTGTTCCGAAAACCGAAAAAAATAGCACGAGGGTTAAGAGGGCTAACAATCAACGTCACTAAAACTAAATGGATGACATTTGGACGACTAGATTTCTCTGAATCAGTGATACAGTTGAATGGTTGCAATGTCGAAAAGTCGGAAAGATTTAGATAACTCGGCAGTATTCTCACGGAGACTCTTGACCCAAATGTAGACAATGTAGAGGTTAGGTGCAGAATTGAAGCAGCAAGAAATGCGTTCATTAAAATGAAATCCCTCTTCTGCAATGACATTGTTGGACAAACCAAAAACCATGTTTTAAGTGTACGTATTTTAATGGCTGAGAACCCGTGTTATATAACATGTAAATTAAATTAAATGTTTTACGAAGCAAACATTGAAGCGAACGTGTGCGTTTTGTGGACACAATGCTACAAACAAATATGAACACACAGCACTGCATTACTTATTCAAATAAATTACATGCATAAACTCAATAATCTGTATACAGTCGAACCCTGAGTAAACAGACGTAATATATAGTTTGCATGCAGGATGTCGGACGTTTCCATAAAATTTTCCTCCATTTGTACAAATATATTATGCTAACATTATTTAAATGTTTTAATGTTCTAAAGCGACTTACCTCACGATCTTTTAATCCTTCCACAGTGGTATTGCTTATTAATGGTAAATATTTTAAATATGCAAAAATTCCAATTTTTATTCAATTATCTACAAGAAATGCAATTTTGTATAATTTATTTTTCAATTTAGTGTAATAATAAAATATATTAATAAAGCTCTTCAAAAATAATGAATCCTCTACTAGACCGTGTATGCATAACACTAGATCGAATAAAAATGATATAAAAAATATTCCTAGTTATAAAACCACATTTGGACAAAGAAACTATACATACTTTGCAACAAAACTCCATAACTTCCTTCCCCAAGACATAATACTAATAAAAAATCCAAATTAACTATATTTAAATAACTTTAGTCCGCCTCGGCACAGGACCCCCTAATGAGGAGGACTAAGAAATACAATATTTTATACTTAATTTCACATTACATTTTGTATGTAAAAATTTTTTCTATATAGTCGCTATAATAAAAAAATAAAAAATAAAAAAAATAACCGAATTTCGAAACAATTCATTTAGGTCTCACTATAATAAAAATAACAATAATTTTTATTTTGGTAATTTGTACATTTAAGTTTACAGATATCTAATTAATTATAATATTTCATATTCACTACATATATTTTTTCAAGTTTTATGTTGCCCCTACAATACATCTTGAACTTTCCAATTGGTGTGGACTTTAAAGTTTCTGGTAGTGTGTTATATAACTTCATTCCCTTGTACAGTAAACTGTTCTGCGTATTCGCTTTGTCCTTTTATTGTAGCCTAATTTCCTTGCACGTCCTTGTTTTATATCTGTGAATGTTCTTGTTGTAAACAATTTTATTTGAGAAGTATTTTGGTAACATGTTGTTCAATATTTTGTGGATAAATACCATCGTGTTCAAGGTCAGCATCTGTTTCGCGGTTAACCAATTTAGTTCCTTTAAAATTTTAATTATTTTTGAAAATCTATTTCGTCGAAGTATTATTCTCATTGCCCTTTTTTGGAGAATTTGTAACTTATTTTGTTCTCTTTCGTTACATAGGAAAAGTTTACTCGAGCAGTAGTTGAAGTGTGGAGCAATAATTGAATTGTAAATGGTGATTGCAGTTTTTCTAGAAATTTTTGGCCGAATTCTTCCAAAAAAAGATATCTTTTTGCCAATTTTCTTTGGGTGTATTCAGCATGTCTATTGAAGTTTAGTTTGGAATCTAATATAACTCTTAAGTATTTCATTTCAGTAACATTTTCAATAATTTTACCATCAATTTTAATTTTGGTTTCACTGGATGTCTTCTTGTATCTAATCACCATACATTTTGTGAAAACAAAGTTTACGACAGCAATTTGAAAAAAAATTAGGAAACTTGGAAATTTTATATTAATTATTTTTTCATCAAACGATTAAAAAGTGGGTTTGAAGATAACGTTTATAATACATTTGCCTAATAAAATTTGTATGTATGTTATGTTTATTTTTCAATAAGTAATTTTAGTTAGAAAAACCGTAAGGGGGGCCATTTTTCCAGCTTTTTGTTATGTTTGCTTTAAAAAAAATTATATTAAAAAAATTATTTGTTTATTTCCGATTATAAAATTTGAAAGCATGTTTCATCACTTTTCAAAAATAGTTTTTAGTTTTTGAATACTTTCAGAAATGTTTCATTTATTTGGATTTTATTGCGAAACGGAAATATTTTTATCTTCCGGCAAAATAGGCCCGAGGCGTAAATTCTTTAACTTCTTTGCTTTTTTTTATATAGTCATTAATATAATAATAAACTGAGATTTTTTTAAAAATTAAACTAAAGGACCACAGGCAAAAACAGTTCCCAATTTTCTCCATCTGTAAGCCATTCTTTGAACGTGCAGTGTGCATTTAGTTTTGTAATAGGTTACAGTTTGATAAAACGTGGATAAACAAACACCTTTTATTTGTAAAGCGTATTTAACGTTTACAATACTAATCGGGAATGTTCCACAGTACCCTTGTGTTACTCTGACTCTTGACATGGCCATACTTAACTATCTGATTCACTTGATCGTGCCATGTCTTCCTCGGTCGTCCCCGACTTCTTCTACCATTCACAATTGCTTCATACATTCATCAATCATCATTCTTCATACGTACTTCATTCATCCTGGACACGATAGACTGTAGATCTTATATTATACTACTGACCCGGCGAACTTCGTACCGCCTCAGAATCAATAACGTTTTGTTAACTTATTGGCTGAATTAAATTCAGTTTTTTATCAGGTTAAAAATTATACAACGAAGCAATTATCGATGCGCAACTGTCCGTGTTCTGTCAGAGATGGCGTTGTGTTTGGATTTATAATTGTTGTGATTTTGTTACTTTTCCACTTACATATATATATATATATATACAATTTAGAAGGCGGGTATGGGTACCGCCGCCCTGGGAAGCATTTACTGGATAACCAACACATCTGTCATAGGATAGGTCACCCCAAGTGGTTGGCTACGTTTGGTGATTTAGCAGGGGTGCCCGGGTTCACGGGGTGAAGTTTGTCCTGGTCTTGGCTGGCAGGCGGCTCAAGGTGGCGGGCTTGAGGAGTGAGGTTGGTTGAGGGAGGCCTTTTGACCTTTCCAACCGGACTCTCCGACTCACCGCCTTGCACCTCAGTTGAAGGGGTGGATTCATACGTCCGTGACTCCCGGACACACTGACCCCTAGATTCCAACCCACCCCTCACACCTTTTTCCTTCCCAGAACTTCCTATCCTTCTCCTTTTTAAAAAGACCATCCACATAGCAACCCCTAAGATGATATAGACCCTGAGGGAAATTATTTTCCTCAGGACCTCCTATGTGGAGTTAATGTAAAAATAAAAAAAAAATCAAATAGGTACGTGTGAAGGATATTTATCATAATTATTGTATTTTTCCTAGGGGTGCGGACAAACGTTCGCCGTTTGTCCCATTTTCGACTGATGACATTTAGTGTGTAAGAAAGAGGGACAGAGAAAAACAATTAGCGCATTGACATTTGACTTTCCGGTGTTTTAATAGCTATTCTGCTATTCGGGACGAAAACAAATCCAACAAATCAAAGATCACAAAAATTGGTCCAGCCCTTCTTGAGTTATAAATAGTGTAACTAACCCGACTTTGTTTTATACATTAAGATTAAAACTCCATATAATTACAAAAACAGTCATTTTGCTTAAACGTAAACCAAAATAATTTGTAATATTCTCGTGGACCATAACTGCAACACGCTTTTTAAAATAAATCCATAAAGTTTATGGAGGTCCACATGCGCCAATAAAAAAATATTACTTTTTTATGACTTCGATAAAACGCAAATTAAACAAGTTTGCAGGGCTCGTGTTTGTATCACGAGGTCATGGTCACGATATCGGCTGATGGAAAAATTATTACGCGAACATGTTGATGCAAATTGACTTTCAAATCAATATTGTATCGGTTGAGCGGTTCTGAATTAATGTATATTCATATCTCTTTTCCATTATAATTATAGCTCGTAAAAACACTAAAATAGCCCTGGCAAGGATATGCGATGAGTGTTTTTACCTTACCCCCAAGTTGAATGGCCTTTATCAGTGCACATATATAAAAGTTCAATTATTATTCCATATTATCTGAATATTTTTGCCAAGTACTTTACAATACAAGGCCTTTTATTTATAGTAGTTCAACGAGGATAAATGCGGTAGTCCGTATAAAAAATGGCAAAAGAAACTTGGCTAACAATCCACGGTGGTTTAAAAAGAAAAATATTTGAAGAAGTTCGAATAACATTTTCCTTCAATTGTTTGGCTGGCTTTAATATAGGCCAGCAGCCAGTCCATAATGTACGACATTCCTTGCTAAAATTTAATCCTAGAATATTAAACTATCGTAAAAATTACTACGGAAAAATGACGAGTCGCATCGTTCCCGCGCCTCCCACTTTACAGTACCTTCCTAATTTTGTAATTTGTTCCGTCAGTGTGCCACGCGCTGTCATTGTGGTCGGGTGTCATTTGTTTGTTGACTAATGGCAAGAATGTCGTAAAATTTACGAAAGTTTAGTGTCTACGATAGTTTAGTAGTCTAGGTTTAATATTATGAAATAAAATAGCTCATAAAAGCTATCTTGCTTGTTAAATTTGTTCCCGAAGCGGTACCAATTCAAGAAAAATATGTACCTTTTTTCCAGCCAAGTCAAGAAAAATGATAACAAACTATTGCATGAAACGCAAAAGAGCCAAATGTAGGGCGCATAATATGAACATGTATCCCAACTGTGTAGAATAAAAAAAATGTTTTCATTATTACGTGATCTCTTAGATCCAAAGAATGTTAATATTACTTCTAAAATAGTTTTTGATTATCTTATTTATTTATTTATGTTCTAAAACTATGTCGTATTTTTTAGGAATGGAGAACAACGTCACTCGTAGGATAGTTTAATAATCTAGGGTTAAGCGGGCTAATTAATAGGGGGGGGGAAAGGGGGGGGGAAAGGGGGTGGGAAAAGGGGGAGGGGGAGAGGGAACGCGAGAGGGGAAAGGATACGCAGGGAGAAACAATTTAGATCAAGGTATGGTATACGCAGGGAGAAACAATTTAGATCAATTCAGCTAATAAGTTGACAACAGTTTTTGATTCTGAGGCGGTACGAAGTTCGCCGGATCAGCTAGTGTTTCTATAAATATCAGGCAAACTGTGTGGGAGGTTGGTTACATTGTCCAGCACCAAACCTACCCCAAAATGAAAGCAATTGACGACACTTGATAAGCAATCGGGCCTCCGTAAGCCTCCCCAAAGGCTTTGTGCCCGACACCCCACAATCTTCACCCCTCTGGCCCACAAACACCTCCCATTCTCTGTCTGCAGTGTCTACTTGTCGTCAGGCTCGACTTGGCACCCCCACAACGTATCAGACCCAAGTGGGTTAGTTATTTCTAACCATTGTTACAGATTACACTAACGGCCGCTGTTAGCAACGTACTGTCATTTCAAGAGGGAACGATGCTTAAAACGGTTGTTTCATCCCGGGAATAGCAAAAACCGAGACCATTTAGCCAAAATATAAACTTTTGACAGTAATCTGTCTTTTAAATCTGAGAAGGTCAATAATCGATAAAAGCGCACGCTCATGAGGCGCAGTACTGAACCGAGAAGCCAATATCCACTTATATGCTGATCTATAGAATTCAAAGATATTGAAATACAAGTGATATGCTATGGTGGCCGCCCGACCGTCGGCGGACTACCGTCTAATGGGAATAGTTGGAAAAAAAATATTAAAGTAAAGTTAATACATAAATATCAACAAACAAGTCCTGCTAAGCCAATTGAATTGGCTTGTCAACAGGTGCTTATAGTTAAGTTACATGTAAATTTAAAAGTTAAAATTTACATATTATATCTAAAGATTCAACATTTTTTCATACATATCAATATAAATATTTTGTCCGATAGCCAATTTTTCACCACATATTTAACCTTATTCATAGAATTACATTGCTTTATAGTGTCAGGTAATACTCGTACATTGAATATCTTCGCTATGTTGTATTCGAACGTTATCTGTCCGCACTTATTATTAAATTTCGGAACCATTAACCCGTCGTTGCGCGTGATCTAGTACTTATGGAGGTTCGAAATTCGTTAATTTAGCTAATTTTTTAAGGTGTGCAGTAAGTCCCATCTTGTAAAACTGCGGATAGAACACCTCTTATATTTCAATATCTTTGATAGAATTCACTGGATTGACGACCGAGATGATCACGGACAAAATGGTCGAGTTCGAAAGAGGGCGACGGAACTTCTTCTTCTTCTTCGAATTCTATTTTAGCCGACACAATCTTGGAGTTCAACGGAGGAACGATAGTAGTAAATAGATTTAGTAGTGGAACGATGTATTTTTACTAAATATTCGATATTTGAGAAACTAAAGTGTTTGAAATATTACAAAAGGCTTCATTGACTAATTAACTCCCGTATCATCATCATCATCATCACTATTGGCTCTACAACCCCTGGTGGGTCTTGGCCTCCTCAAGAGTCTTCCTCCACTCATCTCGGTTTTGTGCCAGCACTCTCCAGTTTAGAAGCTCCAAGATAGATATGTCTTTGAGGATGTTGTCGCTCCATCTTAGTCTTGGTCTTCCCAGGCTCCTTAGCTCTATCGGTCTTGAGTTCAGCAGGGACTTTGGTGCTTGATGCTCGGTCATTCTCTCCATATGATCCAGCCACCGAAGTCTTTCCAGTTTTATAAATTTTGCGATGTTTGGCTCCTTAAACAAAGTATAGAGCTCATTGTTATAACGTCCGCGCCAAAATCCATTTTCTAGAACCAGTCCGAAGATGCGCTTCAATTTTTTTCTTTCAAAAACGTCCAGTGCTCGCTCATTCCTCTTAGTTAGTACCCTAGTCTCAGCTGCGGACGTAAGTACTGGTCTGATAAGTGTTTTGTACACTAATTAACTCCCGTATAGTGTTAAAAAGTAAATGCGGACCGCTAATGCATATTTAGATTAGTATTTCAATTCAACATTGCAATTTATTACTATTTTTATGTGATTTTTCTTCGTTTGACATTTCGGAGTGTCAATTCATAGAAAATACCTTCAGTGTTGACAGCGTATATCGATTTCTTATTTATCTCCTGTTAACGTCGGTTCGGCTGTCAACGGTTAAACCGTGCTCGGGACATCGATCCAAAATCGATCCGGTATTGTAAAGTTATCGAATTCACTGTGCTGTTCCGGAGTAGCTTCAACGTGGGCACCCACCTGGTAAAACTTTTAATTTGGCAATGGTGTCCTGTCATCTGACATTCTGTCCACATGACTAAAATCCGTTTCATCACAATAGTTGGGATCTATATTATAATCTTACAACGTGACGTTATGGCGACTAAGGGCTTACCTAGTGTGTCTTATGTTAATAAAACTTGGCGACAAAAATCGTGAACGGCTAAACGTCTGCCAAAACTTTTATGCATATTTATATTCGAGACAGCAGCAGTTATATAACAATGGCTTCTCTAAGGCCTGTGCTTGGAACCGCTGAACAAATAAAACGATGGAAGGGTGTTGTGGGTGGTTCCGCGACTTTTCATCCCACGACAAAACATTCCCGACTAAATATCCTCCGACAAGATATCCTACGGACAAAACATTCACTTATTGGGTAACCAACACCTCTGCCATATGTCATCCCAAGTGGTTCGCTACGTTTGGCGACTTATCAGGGTTGCCCGGGTTCATGGGATCAGGATTGTTCGGATCTTGACGGTGGATGCGTCTGCCACCAATTGCACCATTTTTAATTATTTTATTTATTTGTTGGCTCGCCAACAGAATATATCACATATAATTAATACATCAGTTAACAATTTTAATTTGGTTACAGTGATAATTCCAGTGACAGGCGAGCACACCATTCATCACAATATTCTTAATTAGTTGTAATACATAATAATAAATTAAAGTACATACATAAAACAAGAAGAATCAATAATTACAAAATATATTCACACATGAACATATACATACATTTATACACATTTTATGGGTTTAGGTGAGGAGATCATCAGGGATATGTAAGTAGAATTTTCTTTTGAAGTATCAATTGAGTTTGAAAATACATCTAAGTCTTCATGTTTGCAATATTTATTGTATAACCGAGTCATTCTCGGGGTTGGTTTGAAGAAACTTGTATTAATACGGTAAGTATCGATCCAAAAGTTTTCAAGGTTTCTCTTGAATTTCGGCCTTATATTAAGATTAATTTGATTAATTAAATATGAATCATACATGTAGTTTATGATTTTAAACAGGGAGATCAAATCTGAAATGTGCATTCTTTTGACGAGTGAAACTTCTCTAAAGTGAGTCTTTCAGCGTATTTATCTAGATTCCGATGTACTCCAGATTTGAAAGCTAGTATTCTTAAGTATTTTTTTTTAACAGACTCTACTTTATTGCTATGAATTGCATAGTGTGGGGACCAAATCACAGTGCCATACTCTAAGATACTTCTTACATATGAGTAGTACAAGATTCTGAAGCTACTGGGATTCCATTACATCGTAGGAGACTGGTTGGATCAGGAGAGACTGGTTGCGGGAGATCTTTTGACCTCTCCAGCAGGACCCGCTCGGAACATTGCCTTGCACCGCAGTGAAAGGGATAAATTCATACGTTCGTCACTCCTGGGCACACTGGTCCCAGATTCCTACCCACCACTCATACCTTTTCCTTCCCAGAACTTCCTCTCCTCTTTTCCCTGAAAAGACCCTCCACACAGCATCATCGAAGATGACATAGGCACTGAGGGAAAATTATTTTCCTCAGGGCCTCCCGTGTGGAGCTAATGTAAAAAAAATCCCCTAACAAAATATCTACTAAAACCTAACTTAACCTAACAAAAAATGGGACAAAAATAATAAAGACATCCTGTAAAGACAATAAATTATTTTCAAAAATTGTAAAATGGGACTAAAATAATACAGACGTCCTGTAAAGACAATAAATTATTATTCAAAATAGTAAAATGTAAAATAAGGTTAGGTTAGGTTTTAGTAAATATTTGGTGAAGGATGTTTTGTCCGTAGGATACTTTACCGGGGTATTTTGTCGCGCGATGAAAACGCGCAGTACCGTGTTGGGCTTGAATGTGTTCCAGAAACTTTCGAAATTAATCAAACATTTTCGAAAAGCTGAATTCTAAATTCATTGGCCAATCTAGTGCCTAGGATTCGAGAAGTATCGTTACCGGGGTATTTTGTCGCGCGATGAAAACGCGCAGTACCGTGTTGGGCTTGAATGTGTTCCAGAAACTTTCGAAATTAATCAAACATTTTCGAAAAGCTGAATTCTAAATTCATTGGCCAATCTAGTGCCTAGGATTCGAGAAGTATCGTGTAAATTGGCGACATCAATTTTCTTTCTAATCGTTATATCTTACATCTCACATTTCCAGGCGTTTCTAGGGATTATCTGTTCAGTGATTATAGCCTGTAGTGCGGCGCCTGTGAGATTATTTCGCTCAATATCCCTGTTTTAGGCTTCTTTGTCATTATCCAAATAATAATCGGCATGAACGAAAGTTTCTGAATTTTTTAAGGCTAAAATTATAAATTTTTAGTTCACCTTTGAATACTAAGGACCAATAATACTACAGGACCCATTTTTGAGAATTTTGTATGCAAACTGTCCAAGAGACTTTCTGATCTTCTTTGTAAATATTTTTGTCGCATCGTTATTAGAAATTTGTTTTCTGTTGGTACGGTGAAGAAAATATTTAATATGATAGGAATTGGAATATTTTACAGATTGGTTGGCCCATATAAAATACGCATGACTCTGGTTGAGAATTATGTCATCACCAGGCATGTTTTACTTACTTTTTATCATTTATTAACCTTTTCTGGGATTAACTCTCGACAGGCCAAAATGCCAAACATAACGTCCGTAACCATGTGGGTCGGCCGATGAGCCCATGCATTTTTCTGTCTTATGGGCATTTAAACCATAGAAATCCCCTTTTCTTTTTTTTAATTCTTTTTTTTATTATTTGTCCCTTTATTGGGCAGGGAATGTTACCTGTATTTTACAAAATATTTTTTCCTGCGATCAACGATTTTTTCACATTTTTTTAAAACGGCACATTATACATTAATTCTTTGCACAGGAATACATAAAATACTAAAAATATATTTGATGTATTTAATTAGATATAAGAAGGATAGTAATTTTGATTTCTACCTTCGGCCTCAGCTGGCTGCAGGAGAGTAATTCATCTTTTTAATAATTTTTTACCTTTTTTGTCATTTATTAAACCATTTGTTTAATATTTATTAACCTTTTTTGTGATATACATCAGCCTGTTTTTTAATGTTTTAAACTTTTCATATTACTTATTAACTCTTTTCATTATTTATTAAACTTTTTTGCATTATTTATTAACCCTTTTGTATTATTTTTATATGCTTTAAATGTCCGGGTTTAATTTTCCCCACAGGAAAAACTAAACCCTTTCACACACTTCCCAAATGATCATCTGGTCAATCCACGTTATGCAATTGCACTATATAAGTATTATAAATACAAAACAATACAAGAACAACATGTCAACCTACCAGAGACCAAATGGGAAAATAATTCACTGACTCCAGATATTTTCATATCAGAGGGTTCGGCTCTGTGGAATTCCTAATTGAACCTATAAATCCTACTGATCCCTCAATATAAATATTTAAAAAATCTTATTTATTAAACTTTTTTATTATTTATTAATCTTTTTGTATTTTTTATTAACCTATTTATTAACCCTGTTTTATTACTAATTAACCATTTTATTTTATTTACTAACTATTTTTACTATTTATTAACCCTTTTGTGTATTATTTATTAACTTTCGTATTTTTACCACCCTTTTTATTATTTGTTAACATTTTTCATATTATTTATTAACCCCTTGTGCGTTATTTATTAATCTTTCAGTAGATATTATTTATTAACCTTTTTGTATTATTATTAACCTTTTTTGAAATATTTATAAACATTTTAGTATTATTTATGAATCTTTTTTAATCACTTATTAATACTAATTAATTGTTTATTAACCCCTTTTGAACTTTCACATGGGAATAATTATCATTAATATCAAACATTTTTACTCTGGGCAATGAGGAGAACATAATATGGCAGTTAATCAGAAAATTTCTTCACTGAAATAAATCACGACTTCCTGGTAATAGTTAATGGACTTTGAAACTTATCCAGTTTCATTTAAAATTTTATGAAGAAATGCAAAGTCAGTATAGATCCTGTCTGTCAATTTAAGCATTTTCAGATGATTTAACTGAATTTTAGAGTTCAATAAATTTGCTGAATACCCATTTTAAAACTTTGAAATCGTACAACAAATTTTGCATTCTTAGAAAATTTTGTTGATTAAAATTATAATATTCCAAACTGGAGATTTATTGAACTCAAGTTGACTTCTACCAAAGTAAAATAAAACAATTTTTTATAAGAAAAACTCTCTTTTTATAACTTGTCAGGGTTATTCCCATCAATATATCATTGAAGAAGAAGATAACAATAATAATCTAAACGAAAACGTGATACAGAAAAATAGAAAAAGATAATGTTTGCAACTGGGACTCGAACTCAGAACGTCTCGTCTAAACGGGAAGTGTGCGTTTACCAATTCCGCCATATCCGCCTTCTGTCAAATATTTAAAATTTTAGAATTAACAATATTATCTTCAACTGGATTCTATTCTGGGTTCGAGTCCCAATTGCGACCATTATCTTTTTCTATTTTACTGTGCCTTCCTTCTTGTCGTTTAGATTATTATTGTTATATTTTTTGTCAATGATATAAAATATAATAGTTTAATACATCTAGAGGGTATTTCACCTTTCGTTAGCTATCCATTATAGATAATAAATAAATACTTGCAATAGGTAGAAAACTTATATATTTACATATTTATTATGCGGAATATGGCCACTATTCACAGGTTCGAGACAAAGACGTTTAAAAATAAGAGATGTGCTATCGACAGTTTTTACTGGGTGGAACTGTCCTTCCTGTTGTCGCTGATATTGTTAACCATTACCACTGCACACCTTAAAGAAATCAACTAAATTCCGTATTCAAACTAGGACCATTAGATCGTAGTCCGCCGACAGTCGGGCAGTCATCATAGCATATATTATTACCTTATATTTCAAACTGTTTTTTTTCATCTTCCTCCTGCCAAATCTATAGCATGTTAAATTATATACATATATTTATTATTTACAACTTAATCCTTAAAAACAAAACAAAAAAAACTTTATTTTGTTTTATTTTAAATCAGATGTCAAAACTATGGTCACCCTAAAAGTCTACATTAATGTACTACCTAGCGCCATCAGTTTAGTAGGTACCCATAATCTCAATCTGTAAGAAATACAACAATATTGTTCTTTCAAAATCTGTATAATTTTGCGTTATTTTGTTAACTTGTATAACCTCAACACAGGCTTGTCCTAGTGAGGTAACAAATTGTATTGTAAACATTTTTACCTACAGTGTAAAGAAACAATAAATAAAAAATAAAAAATATCTTTGGTTCGAGTCCATGGGTGAAATCTGTCCTTAAATCCTCTCGGATTCTACCGAATACGACCTTCACAACGACATTTGCTTTTAGGCGTGCCGATTATGTCGGTTAATTTTACATGCTTCCTAATTAATTAATTTCTGGTCCGATGCCTAGAATGCATTGCCTTTTTGGTGAAGATTTCCCTGACGAACCAGCTCCTTCACTCCTCACGCTCTACGCTGCATGGAGAGCCAAGGACACCAACGTTCCGGGAACCTGTGATACTTTTATCACATCAATGGCAACGAACTTCCTCTGGTTCTCCTGCCTTTCACTTTGCCAGTGACCATGGGTTCCTTCGGTTTGAAGTTCTCAGTTTGGCGAGCAACGTGTCGAAAGTAATTTAGGATGAATTACAGGCAGACCAACAGTTGTTGGTCTGTTGTGGATGTCTAGCTATTCTAGAATGGATAGAATAGTGCGCCTGGCTGTCTATGGAATCTTTAGCATTATTCTCCAGCACCACATTTCGAAGAAGTCTTTTCTTATATAATAAAGAAACTTAATATAAAATTCAAAATTATACACAAAACAAAACACGAAGGTTTTCCATAATTAGTAAAGGCGAAGAACAATGACAAAAAACATCGTTTTCGTAAACACTTCCATGCTAATGTTATTCCCCGTGACATGTGATTGCTACCAAATTGCAACAGAATTAAATCATGAAAACCGATGACTCAGATTTACTCAGAAAACGCCCACCGATTCCCAGTACAAAAATCATGTCAACACTTTCAATGATTCATAAAATTTCTGATCAAAAATTATAACGTCGAATTGTGTTAAATGAATCGCATTGCAAGAGTTATTCAGACAACTGTTTTCTTTGAAGATTCCACCAATTATTTCATTTGAAACCCCTAAGCTCTCTGGCCTATTTTGTCGAAAGATCAAAATATTTTCGCTTTGTAATAATTTTCGAATAAATGGAATATTTCTGGATGCATCCGAAAACTAAAAACTGTTTTAGCCAGGTGGTGAAATGCGCTTTTATATATAAATCTAAATACAAGTTTTTAAATACAAAATTTTTGAATGCAAACATAAAAAAGTTTTAAAAATGATCCACCTTACGTTTTTCCTAGCTAAAATTACTGATAACGAAAAACATTAAAACATACAAATATTTTATTAGGCAAATATTACCGTCAATTTACTTTCCGAACTATGTAAAAATAATAAATAATTCCCAAAGTTTCATCTAATCTTTAAATTGCGATCGGAATCTTTGGTTTCGTACAATTTTTGTGGTTAACTTTTAAGATTTGAATATAAAGCGTGGTGTTTTCTCTTTCTAACACCGCTTAGATAGTATTTCTAACCATTATAGTAAGGGCGACACCATTTCTATGAGACGTACTCGAGTTATTCCTAAAAACTAAAAAATTAGCCTGTGTGGTTAAGGACACAATCCAATTACTTCCCACTCCTTCGAATATGAAATACGCAGGACTTGGAAAATCCTTTCCGTTCCGTTTCCAACTAAATTTGTGGACATTTGCCGTCTTTGCCGATGCTGAACTATGAATTCATAAGTATTGAGTGCTTACATGTTCCCAGCTCATTTACAAAGATGTTAACAGCGTCTTTGAATGATGTAGATGTAAATTTATCTCCGAGAATTCATTGAAATGCTAATTTTATTCAGTTCACTTCTACCTATACGGTTTGTTCAGACTAGTGGGCTTCCCCAAGAACGTGCGTAAGTGGAATTGGCTTATTTTAACATATCGTAATTCTGGGAATCTTTTAAAGAAAATATAGTTCACGGCTAACAGGTACTTGGATATTTTTCTTCATCTGTGACTCAGCTATTAATAAATCAAATTTGGTAATTCCTATGAAATACCGGTTATTTTAGGCTAAATTTAGAGGCCTACGTAGATTCGGTGGTGAAAGTGATCAGAGTTAATCTGTTATAAGATTTTAGAGGATTTTTGTGAATCCCGTACAAGATTATGAGTCACACAGGGGGGATTCAGCTTTGATAAGGAATTGTCTAACGGATGATTTTTGGGCTGTCATCCGAGAGAACTGGAATCGCAGTTAACGAAAAAGTCGTTCATTTTAAGGCCAAGGCTAAGGTGAAGGTCGAATACGGGTAAAGATATTTCAATTTTGTGATCTTTCATCAGGGCGATAATGATAGTGCCTTCCATTCTGAAGATAGTGTTACGTATTTTGTTAAGGAAAGTTTCTTTCAAAAATGTTGGTAGTTCGAAGCAGATATTATGGTATATTTTTATGAGGGTGTTTATATGTTGTGTGAAAAATGAAATCCTACATACGCAGACTTTCTTTGACACTAAAAGTTGGGGAATTTTTAAGTGCTTAAGGTCGTAGGCAAAACGAAGAGAATGATTGAGAATTGCTTACACTATTCATTAAAATTAACTTTAAAGGGAATTACAAGTATCATTTTAATTCTGAATATTGGTTTATCACCACGGCAACACTAAATATACAGATGATCCAGCTTAATTGGGACACATAGGTCAGAGGCGTAGCGTGGGGGGGGGGCGGGGGGGGGCGGCCCGCCCCGGGCGGCACTTTTAAGGGGGCGGCTAATTGTCACAATAAATAATAATATTATCTTGGAAAAATTTAAACCATTTCAAATCATTATTTAAAAATGTTATACGATACTTTCGTTTACGAATCCAACAATTTTTATTATTATTTATTAAAAATATCAATAATTATATTTTTTTAAGCTGCAAATTTTGCAATTCGTAGGAAAACCGTACGCATGTTATTATAGTAATACTAATTAAAGCTGATAACTCGCAAACAGATTCACTCTTAATTAAAACCAGAATTGTGTTCAGAATGTATTAACGAATTAATTTCATTTATGTATTCATCTGCTGATACATTTCGAAAGAGACCATTATTTTAATCGAAGTGCAGTTATAAAATTCTAGTTGCAGACTATGTATGTGCTGCCAATATCAAAGAGAAACCTTTTTCATATTCTGAGTGTAGTTTAAATTCGCCAAATATAGATTTAATTTAACCCGTCTAATCACAGGAGACACAAATTGTCCCACACATTTAATTTTAAAATTAAATTGTGAAATTATGTCCCACACATTTAATTAAAATAAATTTGTGATTGCGATAAATAGTTAAGATACAGTTTTATTACAATTTTAAAAAAAGAAATCTTTATTTAAAATTTTAAGTTTATTCTATTAGGTACTTTAATTCGAATATTCGCAGGCGTGTATTTTTGAACCAATCCACATTTTCAATATCAGTGATAAACCAGTTTTCAGAATGTAAAATTCCTTTTGAGGATTCATCTGCTGACACGATTCAAAGGAAAATATTATCTTATTCGAAGTTCAGTTATAAAATTCTAGTTGCAGACTCTGTATCCTGTACCTGCTGCCAGAATCAGAGAAAAACCATTATCATGTTCTGAGTGTACTTTTAATTCGTCGCATACAGACTTAATTCAAACCCATTTTGTGTTCAGAACGTAAATTTCCAGTTGTGGATTCATCTGTTTGTTGTTCCTCTTATTTGAAGTTTAGTTATAATATTGTATATGCTGCAAGAATCAAAGTAAAACCATTTTCATGTTCTGAGTGTAGTTTAAATTCGCTAGGTACAGATTTAATTTAAACCAGTACAGAATGTAAAATTCCAGTTGGATTCATCTGCTGACACTTTTCAAAGGAAAGCATTCTGTTATTCGATGTGCAGTTATAAAATTCTATTTGCAGACTATTTATTTAATGCCAGAATCAAAGTAAAACCATTTTCATGTTCTGAGTGTAGATTTAATTCACCGCATTCAAACTGGTTTTGTGTTCAGAATACAACGATAAATTAAATAACGAGTTGCAGATTCATCGTGCATCGAGTGAAGTTTTACATTTGAGTTACATAATGCTGTTAAAGTTTGAGAAATTGTTTGTTGCGTGTGTAACTATTATTTGGGGACCTTAACGCGGTATCAATAAAAGAACCGTGGAGTAGAATTTATAAACACGATTTTAATTGAAAGAATACTCGTCAAATGTGATTTTTTTTAAATCCGGCTCGTATATAATTAGGTCGTAATACAAAAATGGGATTTCCAAATTCAACCCCACCCCCCATCCCGCCACCGCTTGAAGTACCCAAATAAGTGGGTGGCGAAATTTTCCAACACCACGATGTTCTGAGTGCAGTTTTGATTCACCACATACAGATTTAATTAAAACCAGTTTCGTGTTCTGAATGTAAGTGCCGACAGAATCAAAGAAAAACCCTTTTCATGTTCTGAGTGTAGTTTCAATTCACTGCATACAGATTAAATTAAAACCATCCTTGTGTTCAGAATGTAAGTGCCGCTAGAATCAAAGAAAAACCATCTTTTTGTTCTGAGTGTAGTTTTGATACACCGTATATTGGGTTTAATTTTACTTCCCAACCTTCCTCTTCCCCACCTCCTTCCCCTCCCCGCTACCTTCAGCCTCACAACATACCCCAATTGGGGATGCCATAGTCTCACTGTGTCTAGACGGGAGCAGTTGAGATTCTTGTGCGGTATTCACTGTAAAAAAAAAAAAAAAAAAAAAAATTTAAACCAGTTTTGTGTAGAATTAATAAATTTGTAGTAGAATTTATAAGCATGATTTTATTGATAGAGTACTCGGCACATGGAATTATAAAAATCGGCGTGAAAAAATAGAAAATATCTACCCCCCCCCCCCCCCCCCCCGGTCAGCGCTTGAAAATCTGCGGAAGAAGTACCTGTAGAAGTTGGGGGGGGGGGGGGGCGCCAAAATTTGCCTCCGCCCCGGGCGGCCGAAACCCACGCTACGCCACTGACATAGGTACCCAAACATTGCGAACTGTACCAAATAAGCGAATTTTATGAAACATAAAAATAAAAATAAAATTTGCAATTTTTTTTTTTTTTTTTTAAATATGTATATAATTACGGAAAATAAATAAGTACCAACAACTATAGGTACAGATGCTGTCGCTGGGCGGTTTAATGTGTTCCAATTAAACGAAATGGTATCCCAAATAACCGAAATAAACTAGTATCAGTTTCTGTATCTGGTTTCCGTTCCTTGGCTTTTGACCCCAATAACCGTCTGTTTCAATAAACCTGTGTACCAATTAAGAGGGGGGGGGGGTAAGGTTTTAAAACATTTTTTTTATTATATTTTTTCTGAACGTTCATCTTGGCAAGAGTATTGTGTCAAAATTTCAAGTAAATCGGAGCAAAACTAAATAAGATATGTACAGCCTTTCAAGCGACCGGCCCTCATGCTCGATTCAAGTATATTTCTAATACAAAAAATTTAAAGCCATTTTCTAGCAAACAAATTTTTGAAGTTCGTGAACATCATTCGTTAAAATCTACTTGACCGATCCTTTTGAAATTTTGTACACTCTTTCTGAACATAAATCAACAGGTAATCAGGAAGAGTTTTTTTTGCATTTTTTTCCATTTTATAATAACCAATTCACCGAAAATTTTAGGAAAAATAGCATTTTTTACTTCAACATGCTGCAAAAAAAAACTCTTCCTGACTACCTGGGAAAACATATCACCTTTTAAACGCTTTTCGACATTTTTATTCAACTGATCCGGTAACAAGTTATGATGTTCACCGCTTAACAACTTTTTTCGAGGCGGCTCCGGAGATTCACTTTCACGGACTTATTTATTGATATTTTTAATTGAAATTTTTTTCAAAGATACTTTAGATGTCATACTACAAAGTGTATATAAAAAAAATAAACCATCATTATTCATATCTCCAAAAAAATTATGAAAATATGCCTTTTTCGCCTTTAAAACCTTAACCCCCCCCCCCCCCTCCCCCTCCTTAAGCAGAATCGACCGTATTTTACCATAATAATAATAATAATAAAAGCATTTGGCATTCTCAGACTATAAAAATATTACCATTTGTTATTTCGGCTACTGGCATTATACCTAGCTCTCATTCAAAATTTAGGCATATTAGATTTGTCAAAGAATTTATATATAAAAATCCAAAAATCAGTCATTTTAAATACGTGTAGGATTACAAAAGGTTTTTTAAATATTTATATTGAGGGATCAGTAGGGTTTATAGGTTCAATTAGGAATTCCACAGAGCCGAATCCTCTGATATGAAAATATCTGGAGTCGGTGAATTATTTTCCCATTTGGTCTCTGGTAGGTTGACATGTTGTTCTTGTATTGTTTTGTATTTATAATACTTATATAGTG
The DNA here is from genome assembly GCA_917880885.1 of Limnephilus marmoratus. NCBI lineage: Eukaryota > Metazoa > Arthropoda > Insecta > Trichoptera > Limnephilidae > Limnephilus > Limnephilus marmoratus. Next base: position 26,845,586 of record OU862931.1, on the reverse strand, counting down.
CAATTGCATAGCGTTGATTCACTAGATGATCATTTGGGAAGTGTGTGAAAGGGTTTAGTTTTTCCTGTGGGGAAAATTTAACCCGGACATTTAAATCTGGTGCGAAAAAAATGGGATAATTTATAGAGCGCCGTTTTGTGAAAAATCACCTCAAGGGCGCTGTACATTTTATTAAGAATTCTTAGGATATAACTAGACATCGGATTATATGCACTAACAAAGTGCCAAAATATGCATGCAAATATGCACTAAAAATGGCCGAAATATGCACTAAAAACTTTTGATTTGCCCAAAATATGCACAATGCAAAATCAAAAAACCATGTATGTTTTTATATATTTTAATTAAAGACCGTACAAAAACAGCGAAATATTCTTAAAATTATGCATAGTTTTTGTGATAATATACAGCTAAGTATTTTTCCAAATTTTCGAGCTCAAATTTGTGACGTTTGTCACCCAGTATTAATTTGTACGCCGAAAACGACCTCTCTACGTCAACTGACGTCATTGGACAAAAATTGAAAATTTGGCGTCATTTCTGGAGATACCAGTTAGGCAGGGTATGACCTGTGCCGTTGTTGATGTAGGCAAATGTTCTTCATGTCTTCAAGACTCGGGTTTTTAAGCAAAATAGAGTCTAACTTTTTACGAATCTTTTCTGATATTGAATTAGGAAGAGCGTTGGCGAGTTCGATCATTGTTTCCAGTAGGTATTTCTATTGCTTTAAATAGAGGAAGGTTTTTTGTTTCCAATTTTTTATGGCATGTGTTGAGATGAGGGCGATATCCTGTTTAATGGATGCGTCTTCAAATGCTAGCTTGCTTAAATGAATTGCAATAGCCTCAGAACTGTCAAATTGCCCAACTATTGATTTACGGCCTCAAAATTTTCAGCATAGAATAATACTGCCTTTAGCCAAGTACCCCATCGAGTAATTATGGGTTCTGGCGGCAATGCTAGATTTGCCAATTGCTCTTTATAAGACTGCACACGCGACGGTGCTTTTAAAAACACTTTTTTGTAGAGGAAATCAATTTATTAACATTCCCATACTCTTGCCGTATCTCTTCTGCAAGGCGATGAAACCCGTGAGCTAAGCAGGTAATGTGTAGTAAATTTGGATAAAAAGTTTGCAAGGCTTGGCCAGCTTTCACGTCAGCCACCGCTCTGGTGCCCTACGCGTCATCGTCACCTAGCTCCCTATACGTAGATGATACCTCCCGCTATTAAACGAAATATGCACGATTTGGGAAAAAAGGCTGAAATATGCATTAACGTCGTAATTAGAGAGTTATATGCATTTGCATATGCAAATGCATATAATCCGATGTCTAGTTATAACTAATTTTACTATTTTTAATTGGATACAGAAACATACTTACCTGGCAGGTCACTTCCGATAAACACACTTTAATTAGAAAGTTTATGCTTGGAGAAGATACGGCTTTGCACGCGGAGGACATTACAGTTAACACACTGGACATTGCATGATTTTACATTATTTGCTACCCTCATCACATCTAGTATTACATTTTTGAATAGATTTGCTTTTACCATACGGGTTCATAATAATTTATATATTTTTACGTAATGCGGTGAAGTCACCGCCATTTTCCGTGACATAGTGACAAAAAGGAAAATAAATTAAATAACAGGAACAACGGAAAAAAAACTATGATAAACAAGGAACAGAATACCATAAAATTTACGTCGTTAATTTTACGCATATAATTTAAATTCAATAACTTGGTGTAATTAGGTACTATAAATATATTAATAAATGTGGATTTACCTTACGGTGGGGAAAATATTAACGCAGGAAAATTAGAACAGTATGTTATTTTTTTTTTACTTTAACTCGAGGAGAGGAAGGAATGAACATTGGTCTTGAAGAGACCCAAGTTGTAGGAAGGAGAGCTGTTGAACACAAGAACGAGTCGAAGAAATAACCCGTTCTCTTGTGACAAATGTCAACCGTGTACAAATGTTGGGCACGCGTTTAGCGTATTTCCCAACTATGCACCGGTGCCGAAGAGATCAACGACGCAAGTTCCTCGGAGCATCTTCCGTTGTAATACCGGTAGAACAAGGATAGCACCCGACGCCTGTGCTCTAAAGATTGCAATCCGTCTGTTAAGATGGGAGAATCTATTAAACGGACCGCCCGTTTCTGCACAGAGTCGAGGGTATTTTTCAGGTATTTTGGAGCTCCAGACCAGAGGTGGCTGCCAAATTAAACCGTGGGGCGCACATGTGATTTGTATAGGGTTAGCAGTTTTGTTATTCTGGCTTCGATGGAGCCCCATACCTGAGGTGGTCACTTAGGGTTACACCAAACATATCAATGGAGGGCCTGTTCGGAAGATTGCTTCCGTTGAAAGAGACTAGATTTTCATTTCGATCCCTTTTAGACGTAATCAGAAAAGATTGGGTCTTTGAAACATTAAATTCAACGAGATTAGTTACTCTTAGGTTTTACCCAAAGAGAAGAGATGTTATAATGAATGTTAAACGGGTTCAATAGACAACAAAGGTATGCAGTACCTACATTGGAACAAAACATAGTTGTGATTTTATGGTTTTAAAGGAAATATCAGTATATCATTTGAAAACTTAGTTGTATTTATTCGTGCATATTTAAAAATAGAATGTTCGATTGGATGTAAAATAGTTTTGTGCGTGTTTCGTAAGAACTTTGGTTATTTATATCTTTCTTCTTCCCACCCTCTATTTCTTACGCCCACAAAAATGCTATTCAATATCGGTTGTGCATTTGAACGTAATAATCGGAAAGTCGTGATAAATTTTAATTAAATATAAAATCAAAATCAGCGATGCGTGTGGCATAAATATTTTATTAATCCCAACTGACACGTGCAGCCTGAAAAGTGTTTCTACCTGCATTCAAATGAGTTTGACGATATATTTCCACGATTTCGACATGTATATGTATGCATGTTTTGAAGTGAATACTTCTTTAGCACCTTTGTTATTTGACACTCGATGAAACGGACGCGAGCGACACCAAAACGAGACAAATACATACATCTATAGGATTTGGCTTGAAGGAGAATGAGGTCAAAATAAAATATTTATTTATTTCATGGGTAATCGGTTACAATAAAATACGATAAATCCACGGTACAACGAAAGTCTACCTTGGTCTAGTGGTATAAAGAGCATGACGAACCTTAGCGGCCAGACATTCAGCGGACCAAGGGTAGAATCCTACTTCGTTTGAAATCGAAATTTGTAAAATCAATATCCAAACTTCAAACCACTACAAATTGAACAGCCAAAGAAAACACAAAAGAAAGCAACATCTGGCGACTCCGAAGAAGAAAACACAAATACTAATAAGATGATCAAAGTATCCGATAAGGTGCACTGGAATTCGACGACAAAAATATGGAAAAAATCATCCTTCACATTGATAAAAAAAGTGCTTCGTAGTCTCCCCACTCTTGTCTACTTTAGTTTTCGAAAGGTTTCACTTCTACCGCCTGTGCGCACAATCTGATTTTTTTACGTAATTCAAACTTTTTTCGTCAGCTTCAGGAAGCCCTGAGGAAAATAATTTCCTTCAGGGCCAATGTCATCTCAAAGGATGCTATGTGTAGCGTCATTTTTAAGGAAAGGAAGGAGAAGAATTTCTGGAACAAAAAAGCTACGAGGGGTGGATAGGAATAAAGAAGTCAGTGTCCAGGACTGACTGACTTATGAATCCATCCCTCCAATTGCGGTGCAAGGCGATGGTTGAGAGAGTCAGGCTGGAGAAGTAAAAAGGCTTTCCTTAACCAGTCTCTCTCGAAACGGCCTGCCACGCGGCAGGTAGGCAGACACGTCTGCCGCCAATGCCATGCCAAAAATCATCCCATGAACCCGGGTATCACTGCTAATTCACCAAACCTATGGCGTAGGTGTTGGTTATCCAATAAATGGTTCCCGGGGTGGCAGTACCTACAACCGCCTCCCCAATGAGAAGAGGGAAAAAATAATAAATTTCCTTGATTTTCGCATTTATTTTCACTGATAGTTAAATTATATACGTATAATTTTACATAACAGATAATAATTTTATTTGTACCGCGCTCTTGAGGTGATTTTAAAAAAAAAACAGCACTTTATAAATCAGCCAAATATTATTGTTATACCTCGCGTCCAAAAAAGTATGTTTATGGTTTTCTCTTATTAAATAAAGCAAAACCAAAATTTCTTCAGAAATCATAAAAATTATAAGTAGGTATATTAAAATTATAAGTAATTTAGAAGGCGGGAATGGGTACCGCCACCCCGAGAACTTTTATTGGATAAGGGAACGTACCCATACTACGTGACCTGTTCAGGGGGGGGGGTCTTCAAAATACCACGCTTGGTACAAATGAGCGGCGTGGGGCTTAGGTTTTTAGTTACCGGGGGGGGGGGGGGGGGGGTAAAAATTACAAAAAGTTGGTCCCGTGGTATGGGTACGTTCCCTAACCAACACCTCTGCCATAGGTCACCCCAAGTGGTTCGCTACGTTTGGTGATTTAGCAGGGGTGCCGGGTTCGTGGGGTGAGGTTTGTCTAGGTCTTGGAGGTAGATAACCAGCACATACTGAACCCCAGATTCCTACCAACCCCTCAAATCCTTTTCCTTCCCAGAACTCTCCTCTCCTTGCTTTCCTTAAAAAACCCTCCACACAGCATCCCCAGAGATGATATAGGCCCCGAGGGAAATTATTTTCCTCGGGGTCTCCTGTGTGGAGTGTCGAGCTCATGTAATAAAAGGTACCAACATAAATACCTACCAACTTAACCAAACCAAAACCATATATTTTAAAATACTTTTTTTATTTCAAATAATGAATAATTATACAATTTGTGCTTTTTTCTATTTTTTTCAATTTTAGGCGAAACGAATCCAAGTAACAATTCAAAGTGCTCCAATGATATATATTCTCAAGCAAATTTTATACTCCCGAAGATCATCCAGTTCAACTCTAGAAATGGAAACAATCCCAGTGACTGCACCTCATCCAATTTCTAATCCAAAGTTTTTTTTTTTATTTAGTTCGTCCTTCAACAATTCTAATACATCTTGGTATAAAAGACTTAATAGTTTTAACGAACTCGCTCGTAACGCGCGTCGTCCAGGTTTAAACTGTATATCGAATAGTTGTATTGTCCCGTTGTCCTGTCCTGCGCGGTCCAGGCTTGGAAAATAGTGTTTTCATGATAAATTCACGGATATTTGTAATAAAAATCAAAAATTGACTGTGAAAATTCGTGTTATCCATAAATTGATACTTTGATCCATGGTGCCTAACCTTCACACATATCCTTTTGTTCGTCAATTGAGTCATGTCTTCAAATAGACCGTTTATCTGAGATCGCTCTGCATAAAGCGCAGCATCATATTAAATCGGTTATTACTAGTGGTGAGCAGAATCAAAATGAGCTTAAAATAATCGGTCGACGATTATTAACTAACAAATCAAAATATTTCGATCAAAATTTTGTTCGAATAAATTGGTTTCAACAGCTTTTCGGTTCTGAATAAAATACTAAACCAATGAATTTGAATCCAATTAGAATGATAAATACACCAGTTTTGAATAAATCAATTTTTTCCACACACGAGGCCCTATAGTTTCTCTTAGATACCAAATATCAAATTTTGGAAGAGGTAGAACTGGCCTCGTTTTTATTGGAAGAATAAACAAATTCTGAGAAATTATCAGCAATAATCCCTAAATCTGGTCCCAGGTTTCAAATTCTCAAACATGCAAGAAAATTGTGCACAAGTTTGATGTGTATCAGAAGGTAACAAGGGACTTTTTAATTAAAAAGGAGATGGTTTAGATAGTTCCCGTGCTCACTCAAACCACCATGCTCCGATTATACCTCCTTCTATTGATAAGGCTCTTCTTGTCTTCCAGTACCAATAGCTGCATGTGTCTCCTTAGGTGGCAGTGTTCTGTTAGAGGTCCTACCAGTTCCCTCATTGGTCTCTTCTTTTTCCGGTGCATCGTAGCCTACCCACTCTTATCTACTTTATTTTTTCCCTTTTACCGCGTGTGAATTGCACACTCTACTTTTTTAGCTTACTACAATTTTTTGGATTCGAATTTTTTGTTTCGGTTATCCTCGTCACTAGTTGTTCTCACCAGTGTCGTGTTAACCATCATCTCGGGATAGAAGTGTCGGTCAATTGGTGACAAAAATACTCACCTACACTCCTTACAATCAATACGTACATCCTCCTCGGAGATTTGAGAGGTAATTGGCCAAGTGTATAATAATCTAGTGGTAGAGTTATGTTGGACTGAAATAGGAAAAGACATCTTTTACTACTCTGTTTACAACGCCACCTCCTGTAGTTATTTCATTGTACATTGTACCGGATTACCGACGTCATTCTACAATGATTATCAAGTTATATATTATATCGCCATTGAAAAGCATTACCTACCACTGCCGACATTACAAATAGACCAAAAGATATATACCACGCTCAAATATTTATTTATTTTTGTGATTTATTTTCGGGTTATTATTCCGTGTTGCGGTTTTTTTTTTTCTTTAGCCAACGTTTTGGACAGCTTCACAGTGTTCAGTTTTTTACCCAACGTTTTGGACGGCGTTACAGTGTCCAGTCCATCATCAGGGAAGATGTATAGTTTGTGGTGAAATGCAAGTTTATTTATGTAAAAAAATTTTTGAATGTTGTTTTTAAATTTCGTTTTTTGTTTTTTTTTTTTATATGTGCATATTTAAATTTTAATAAACCAGTAATTTTTAATTCAATCGTCGTCAATAGAGTTACCCAACTCTGATATTCGATAAATAATAAATATCATTTGAATATGGCGTGGGTTCAAGGGTTGAGGTTTGTCTAGGTCTTGGCTCGATGTCGTCTCTCACACGGCATGCCGCTTTAAGTACCGAAAACCCTTAGATGGAAGAAGAGAGGCTCCTCCGATTACCTCTCATCCCAGAAGATAAGTGGAAACTTGAGTGACAATCGGCCAACGTGGGAAATGCCCATCTCGTATAATACCCCACTGAGAGACAGCCTGGGCTCTCATTGGCTCGCAAACTCTGGTCCGCCGTCAATAGATGCTCCCTTAGCCGCTGTGCCTCTATGATGCATGAATGGGGTTTTAAAGAGTCGGCTCGGTGAGAATGCGGTGCGGTGCAAACCAACGAACATGTAGTCATCGAATAACCGCTCCATTCATTCCCCGGCGAGATTGATGAGGACCAAAGGGCGATGCCTTAGGTCCAGACTGGCTCGCAGACCTAGATGGCCCCCTCTGCCCCCCGCCATACGAAAGAAGAAGATTTGTTGTGGTGACTCCAATAAGTTCTGCATCGCAGTTTTAAGATCCCCTGCGTCATTTTATGCATAATTTAGTAAATATTTACTAAGCTTGTGTTGATGTTACACTTTAGTGATGTTTTGAAATGTAAACATGACATATTTCTATTGTTTTCGAAATATACAGATTTATTTATTTATTTATTTATTTATTTTTTCCATGTTCTCCGTAAAACGGTTATTCACCAATACATTATGGAAGAAGAATCTACTCAGCTAAAATCAATTCTATTTATTTATTTATTTTTCCATGTTCTCCGTAAAACGGTTATTCACCAATACATTATGAAGAAGATTACAAATTAGACAAAAAGTATAGCAAAACACATAAAAAGGTCAGTTTCACTACTTTGTGACATACGTCAAAAGATAATTGTTAAACTGCCTGTAGGTTACGTTAAAAATGTCAATGTTCAATGCAGACTCGTTGAGCAGTTCAGTCGCTCTGTTGACTGGCGCGTTCTGATAGGCAGAAGTCCTCGCTTTTGGAGCATAAAAAAGGGTATGGGACCTTCCACGAGTATGACCTACCTAGTGTTAAAAAAAATCTGTTGATATTGATTTTTAAAAAATTTTAGTTATGCAAATTTACTTAAGTAGTCCATTTTCAAGAATTGCACAAGTAGGTACTTTTGGAAGTAAAGGTTTGAACTAAGTTATTTTTCTTAAGAAAGAGAGTTAATTAAAGAAATTTTCCAATTTAGTCTACAGTCTATTATAGTTTTTTCAAAGAAAGTATTAACCTTCCTATACTCGTGCGTTGGTCTCTAAGAGCGACAAATCAATAATTCGTTGCGTTCTTCAAAATTAACAACAACGGGACTTCGAGGTTTTTAATAGCTTCTTAATTTGTCAGGCTTGGGTTAGTGCGGTGCGAGGATTGGTGCCGAGTGGATTTGTGACAATTATTTACTGTTGTTATCGGTCTTTTAGGTAAGTAACAATTACTACCCAAAAATCCTAATAATGATTAATTCATATTTCAATAATATTTCAACACATGAAAAAAATTATTTTTGTTATTTAAGTCAGAGTACAAAAAATTATGTTCTTTTTAAGAGGCTGAGGTAGTCCGTTTCTACCAAATAAAGTAAAAGTTTTAATATTTTTCTTTTCTTAAATTCAATTATAGCCCCTTCTATATAATAAATACCAGTAATGCTTAAAAAGCAAATAATTAAAATAATAAAGACGAGATGAAATCTCGGTCTGAGACACCATGCTTGAGTATACGTCTCATGCCGTTGGGCGCCAGTATATGAAGGTTAAATACTTGATTTCTTTCTAATATATATAACGTACATTGTTTACTTCATACGATTGCATTTTTGTCACTAGGAAATTTACTCTAAAACATCATTCCGTCTACCATCTTTGATAATATTATTTGTGTAAGTAACCTTCTTATTGTTCGCTCAAAGTCACAGTTCAATGAACGAACATGTAATAACGTAATGTAAAATGTGTTATCTGCTTACTTGTCCCCTTATTGTTTGGAATACCCAGTTCGAGTATATTTTACATGGGCGTTAATCAGGTTAAATTTTTCTTTCCATTTCCACAAGTAGAATGCATATGTAAAACATTATTGAAAAAAATTTGGCATTTTTTTCAGATGGTCAAAATATTTTCGCTTTACAATAAAATGCAAATATTTGAAATATTTCTAATCACATTCAAAAACCAAAAACTGATTTAGAAAGGTGGTGAAATACGCTTTCAAATTATAGAATTCGAAAAAAATGTAATTTTTTTTTAATTATAAAAATTTTGCATACAAACATAAAAAAGTTTTCAAAATGGCTCACCTTACGTTTTTTCTAACTAAAGTTACTGATAATTAAAAATAAATAAAAACATATTTATATATTAGTACATATTTTATTAGACAAATGTATAACAAACGCACAAATTTAACCTCACTTTATTGTCGTTCTATGTAAAAATAATTTATAAAAAATTCCCGAAGTTTCAATTTTTTTTTCAATTTGCGATTCAAAACTTTGTGTACATAAAAATGTACATTTTACTTTTTTGGTGGCTATTTTTAAGATTGGAATATAAAGCGTGGTGTTTTTGCTTTCTAACGCCGATTAGAACATATTTCTAACTATGATAGTAAGGGAGTTACAGCGTTTTATATGAGACCTATGTGCGTTGGGACAAATATGGTCTCCTGTGATTAAACGGGTTAACAAATAAGGGGCATATTAAGGGGCTTTTCATTTCCAAAATACCTTAAAATATATTATATACATAGTATAATTGTTGAGAATGAGAGTAGTATTAGCTTAGTTCCCACCGGAATGTCGTTTGTCCATCTCCTACCTCTCCCTAACCACATTACCTTGCTGGAAGATTATTTGAAATTTGAAACAATGACAAGAAAAATAGTGCAAATTCGGATGCTTTTGTTTTGAAACTGAAGAAAAATCAGCACTGGTTTGGAACTTGGAACTTGGCTATCAGAGGGCCTTTGTGGTCCAGGTCGAAAAACGGCGATATTTATTTATTTAGCCATGGCAATATATAATTTAAAAAGTACATATAGAAGATAACCACTAGTCAAAGCATGAAGAAGGATTTAAAGGGCTAATAAGTAAAATTTTCAAAATTTTAAGAGCTGATGACCTTGACATTAAGAAGAACTGATAACCTTGAAACGCCTGAACTACGGACATATGAATATATCTGGACCTGCCCTAAGTGATAAAAACGTATTATTTCCCCCTCGCCATGGAACCGGCTGGAGCAACTCCTTGGCGCCAGTTCGCCCCATGGGGAGGGGATAGAGCCTCGCTTGAATCTAAAATGTGTGACGTCATCATTCTTGCCGTGGGCAGCGCGAAGCTAACATTTATACATTTAACGAAATAAACACACCGAAACAGTAGCTTGTGCTATACAACATACCTACATATCAATGTGCACATTGTGCACATAGCGAATGTGGGCGGTTCCTTAGTGTGCCCGTCGCTGGTTACAGGGGTAAGTAAATTATGAAACATTTGTAAAAGTGTCTTAACTAAACACGGCAACAAAATATTGCTATGTGAAAACGAGCGAATCTTTTTGGGGTGTACATTTGGCCTACGCAAATATTTTATTAACGTGGCAAGCAATTCGCGCTCCCGTTTAAAAAGGTCTATTCATTCACAGCAGATTTTGCTTTTAAGAACTAAATGGTGATATTATAATGCGAGATGCCTATATACTGTCAGATTGATTTTTTAACTAATCACAGTCATCTTCCCCTCTTCACCCCCCCATAGTTTGGTTTTACCCCTCACCTGTATCTTCTCGTCTATCCATTTGGATGTCTATGGCCTGAACAGATTTTCATGAATTGTAGCATCTCGATCACGTCAGCTTTCAAACAAATAAAATCGCATCATAATCGGTCCATTCCTTTAGGAGCTACGATGCCACAGACAGACACGTCAAACTTATAACACCTCTCCTTTCTTCGAGGGTTAAAAATTACATATTGCGTATCTACTGATATATTATATATCAAATATAAAAATCATCCAAGAATTTTTAATATTATTAATACCTACATTTAATTTATTTTAAGGGTATCTAGTGATTTCGATAATGTCAATACTGTAAAAACATTATATATGTCACTAGTAAGGGGTCGTGTGGAATACAATTCCACGGGTTGGTCCCCAAATTTCGAAGGTTCATTCACATGCGATTGAAAGAATCCAAAATAATTTTTTAAGATACGTAAATTTTAAAATGGGCATTGTGAATGCTTAAATTACGATACCGTACTCTGTTCATTAAATTTATTAAAATTATCTGATCGTAGAATCATTTCCGATTTGACCTGTTTGTATAAAATCATTAATTCAATGTTTGATACCCCTTATTTATTATACTTAATCTCTTTTCATACTCCAGGCAGGTCAGTTACAAGAGAGTACCTACCATATTATTGTAGCAATTCTACATCAGCGTCCCATTATTACACTACTACGCAATGGATTCAACAGCTAGGAAACAAATACTCCGATGTTGTTGATATATTTAGTATTTTAATATATAAGCATACATTATTGAAGTTTTTTTCATCAACTGGGGGAATATTTTGATAAAGCTATTTAAATTGACTAACACATTAACCCTTAATTACTCGCACAAAGAACATTACATAACAGCTCGCATGGGGTCACAGATGTTATTATTAAAGTGCTTAAGTAATAACATGAATTACTAACTAATTACACAAAAACAAGTTAAACTTAAATAATTATCAATAATTAACCACTCCACTCCCGTGACTTGGTCGCTATTAAAATACAAACTTAGACGCGCGTTATGAAGCTAGCGAGGGCGCGGGTGGAATCGGGCCGCGCCAAGTGCTTGATTCTTTAATCCGAAAATGCTTTGACCCCATGCGAGTAATTAAGGGTTAACCTATTTTGTCAACCGAAAGAAAAAAAAACTATTTTGGATTTTTTTTAAATTTTGTACCTACATACTGTGTGGATCAAATCCAATAATATGCTTACTTTAATATATTATAATAAAACAAATATGAAACTTTTTTCCACTTAATTTTATTCGACCGTAACCGGTTTCAGCTCGTCAAAGCCATCTTCAGACTGGAGATGGCTTTGACGAGCTGAAACCGGTTACGGTCGAATAAAATTAAGTGGAAAAAAGTTTCATATTTGTTTTATTATAATATATTATAATGGAATTCCACCATGAAATATCAGTCTCAAAAATAGAAATATTAAAAAATGCTTACTTTATTTTTTTTTGTGCAAGTATTTTAAACAGTCATTTCCTGCACTATTTACGAGTATAAATTTGTGAATATTGTTGTATATATGTAAAAGCCCATACATATTCGTTTCATTGTGGCGGTAAATACCTCGAGTTATCGCGGTGGAACTGTAAAACAATATTATTTTGATTGTGTTGTGTGCTCCTTCGCAGAGATGCAGTGTAAGTGATTGGTTTGCTTTTCCTTGCATACCTTGTTTTTCCTTCAAATACTAACACGCAATTCTAGCAAACACTATTTCGATTTCGTCTCGTTTCGTTTTTAGTATTTACTGTCCATTACAAGTGCAACCGAAGCTGAAATTGCAAAGCAGTAGTGGATGAAACATTAAGAACCCCGTTTCAGTTTAAAAATCGAAGAAAACTGTTATTTACATTTGTGTCTCAGCATGGAATCTCTAGTTGGGAGAACTAAGTAAATAAAAAAATATATATTAAACGTTTTTATTTTAAAATACCTCTAAATATTTATTAACCGCGAGTTAGATGTTGACTTCCAGTTTAGGGAACGTACCCATACTACGCGACACTTTTAGGGGGGGTCTTCAAAATACCACTCTTAGTACAAATGAGCGACGGGTGGCTTAGGTTTTTAGTCACCGGGGGGGGGTTAAAAATTGCAAAAAGTTGGTCACGTAGTATGGGTACGTTCCCTTAGGTGGCCAGAATGGGAACCGCTGCCCCGGGAACCACTTATCGGATTTACCTCTGCTGTAGGTCACTCCAAGTGGTTCTCTTTGTAACTTAGCAGTGGTGAGGTGCGTTTTGGTCTTGGCGATGGATGCACCTGCCCACCAGCAGCGTGGCGGGCCGGATCATGAGAGGACGGTTTGGGAAGACCATTTTACCTCTCCAACTGGTCCTCCTCGACCCTCGACCTTCGACCTTACTAAGCAGCGGGAGGGATGGATTCATACTTCTGAGACTACTGGACACTCACCACCCACTCTGACACCTTTTTCCTTCCTCTCCTTCCTTTCCTAAAAGTAACCTCCACACAGCTTCCCCAAATATGACACAGGCCGTAAGGGAAATAATTTTCCTCATGGGCCTCCTGTGTGGGGTTAATGTCAAAAAGGATGGCATCACTAACAAACAGAAATACATATATATCATGCAAACAAATAAAATAACATGTTGAAATTATTTTGTCTGTGATTTTTATAAGAAAGCATAAGAAAGCATTCAAATCATTATTATAAAAATACTAGCAAAGACTTGGAGCCTGTAAGATACATATTTTAATTACTGGAAATTTGATTACACGGTTTCCTAGAACCGCTATCACTGTTGCGGCTTTAGGTATGGGCGGTATTTATGTGACGTCCACCTCGAACTGATAATATTGAAATAATAAACAATTATTTAAGCATTGTCATTATTATTCGTAAAATAAAAACATTTTACTAAATGTCTGGGAGTTCCTGGGGTCACCGACTTAAATTTCACGCGATTATAATAATAATGTGTATGAATATTTCTCATGAATCTGCTGGTTTTATAACATCGTAATCATGTGGAAGAAATTTGAACTTTGACTATTTTCCTGTCGAATAATAACAAATCTGGATTATCCAAGTTCTTCGAACTGTCCTCAATCATTTCTTTCCCATTATCACATTGCTTTCCCTAAGACAAATTTCCCCGTATATTTGGGGTACCTACCCACTGACATTAAAATCGTTAGAAGTGTGATAATACGCCGATTAGAAAGAAAATCGATGTCACCAATTTACTTAATACTTTTCGACTCCTACGAGAAACATAGTTAGGCCATAGAAGTTTGATTTTTTTTTTATTTGTTTATCTATTTAAAGTTCGATTATTATCAAAATAACCACATATAAGACCATTGTTAGAACTGTATTGGCATATGTATGTGAGGCGCTGACACTGTCGGTAAAGACGGCTGAAATGCTGGATACTTTTGAAAGAAAAGTGCTGAGAAGAATATGTGGCATCCGGCACAATAAAGAATTGTATGATATATATAAGGACCCTAGCATCTCAGCACATATGAGACTCCTCAGGTTGAGATGCATGTACGGAGAATGCCGGATACACGCGTCCCAAAAAGAATTTTGACTGGACACCCAGGTGGAAAGAGAAAAGTGGGAAGATCCAAACTGCGGTGGGAAGACGAGGTAAGAGAGGATGCAGCACAGCTTCTCCAGGTATCAAACTGGAAGTCAGCCGCTGAGGACAGGAGGAGTTGGAGGCGACTGTTGCAGGATGCCAAAGCTCGATATGGGCTGTAGCGCCATCGAAGAAGAAGATATATATATAGTTTGATTACAGGTGTATTTTCGATGCCTATCTCAATAGGATACCTTTGTCGAGACAGGCGTAGAAGGTAAATAAATGCGTACAAAAATACATTTATATATACTATACATACATACTAAGGTTAAATACATTTTAACATTGTTTCTTTAAGGTTGATAGAATAATTTTCCACAACAAAAAAACCAAAATAAAGTGAAAGAAAGTGTAGGTTAATCATAAAAAGATAATAATATTAAAAATGTAGAGAGAAAACACGAAAATGACACTAGGTCAAATATGTTTCATACTATACAGATATCGACCACTAGCGTGTCGGTAAGTTTTGCTTATTTTTATTAGTTTCTTCTTATAGGAGTTAGGACCCTCCAAAAATCGTTAAAATTGTCTGGTCTAAACGCCATTAACATACGTTCAGTATATAAACTACATTATCTTTATCTATCTATCTATTTACATAAATAAAAATGAATCGCCGAAATGCATGTACGCGCATAACTTCCGAAAGACTGCACCAAATTCGATAATTCTTTTTTTTTGTATTCGTTATAGTCAGGACAAGGTTTGTGTAAAACTACTGGTGAGCTCTGGCATTATAAAATTTGTATGAAAAAATTGCAATAGGTGGCACGCGATCTGTTTGAAAACTGAATGTACCGGGACTGAATGAATGGAATGCGGGTGGGGGGAGGGGGAAGAGGAACTTGGGTAGGAGTTTCGCGGGAGTGGGGAGGGGAACCAGGGAGGGGAAAGGGGAACTCGGAATGGGGTTAGGTTAGGTTAGGTTGGAGTGGGGAGAGGGAACGTGAAGGAGGCGGAGCGGGAACGCGAGAGAGGAAGGGGACGGGGAAGAGGAAGGGGAGGCGGAAGGGGAACGGGACGAATGGAAAGGACACGCAGGGAGAAATAATTTCTTTATTAAATGGCATAGCGACGCTTGCCGGGTAGCAGCTAGTTTATAATAAACATCGTGGGTGATTGGGCATCGTGTTTGGGTCCTACCCAGAGGTCCCTTGTTCGATTCCTCGGCTGGCTAAGTCCTCCATCACGACACAAGCAAAATTTTCCGCATACTGTGTGATTTTCAAATATCAAATGTATTTATAAAACGTAGAATATGTTCTTCTAACAGTTGGCAAAAAAATCTTAAAAATCGTTGCAGTTTTGTAGGAGAAAAGTGGGGAAAACAAAACTTTGATTTTGACGTTTTTATTTAAGTACTAGCTGACCCAGACACGTTGTTCTGCCATATAAATGAAAGTTCGATGAGGCGGACGCAGCGCCATCTGTCATTCAACAATATAAATAATCTCGTTCTGTTTGAAATACGAACGACGCGACGCGGTTGAATTTGTTCATACAAAAGTACTAAAATCGTTATTCAAAAATGGGAGGGTGAGGTTGAGAGGTTGAAAATTTGGGGTTATGGGTATTTTTGATGCCAAATAAAGAAAACATTACAAAAAAAAATCTGTCAATAAATACAAAAAAATTTCTGGATAGGGACGCCCTAATCACCTGGCGGTATGAAATATACTTTACGACCTGTTCCCATACCTACCAAATATACATAAAAAATTTCATAAAAGTCGGTCAAGCCATTTCGGAGGAGTGTGACCACAAACACCGTGACTCGATTTTTATATTTATAGATTTTATTATCAGTCTGAGATGCAGTTGTCCCTTTCGCTCAGTATTATAGGGGGGGGGGGGGAGAGAGGTAACAGCGACAATGACAGCAGTAGTTTGGTGAAATACTTGTCGTGTAAGATTGTTTCGAGCAAATATTACAATCACGCTTACAACAGTATTCACAAACAAATGTGGAAATCAACACCGTTTCGCTATATCGTTTTTATTTTCAAGACGAATTTCCGTAAAATAACGTTTACTCATTATTTGATCACAAACATAGACATCCAAATTTAATATCCAAATTTAATAGACGATAAGATACAGATGAGGGGTAAAACCAAACTATGGGGGGCGAAGAGGGGAAAGACGACTGTGATTCGTAAAAAAATCAATCTGACAGTATATAGGCATCTCGCATTATAATATCACCATTTAGTTCCTAAAAGCAAAATCTGCTTTTGAATGAATAGACCTTTTTACATGGAAGCGCGAATTGCTCGCCACGTTATTAACATATTTGCGAAGTCCAAATGCGACAAAGTAAAGTTCGCCGATTTTCACAGAGGAATATTTTGTTGCCGTATTTAGTTAAGACACTTTTATAAATGTTTCATAATTTACTAACCCTGTAACCAGCGACGAGCTCACGGAGAGCCGCCCACATTCGCTATGTCATATGTATAGCATGTATAGCACAAGCTCTCATTTTTGTCGTGGTATTTCGTAAAATGTACGATGTAAACTCGGCGCTGGTCAGGACAAGAATGATGACGTCACATTTTTTAGATTCAAGCGAGGCTCTGGTAAGCCCAGCCGGCTCCATGGAACCGGTATGGGGAGGGGGAAATAAAGGGCTTTTATCACTTAGGGCAGGTCCAGATATTATATTCATATGTCCATGATCAATTTTGATCCTGTGATATTACTACAATTTTTACCATGTCACATGCCGTAATATGGGTTGACTCTTGAATCGCGGGGCGACTTTGATCACCGAGGATATTTGCGTAATTCTCGCTGTCATGCTATTACTCGCTTCTTTTTAGTGATAATGGTAATGATCGGTAATAATTTTACCTCATGGCAGAGAAATATTGAATTATACCAATGAGAGTGGTTTGGTTCAGACAAAATAAAAACATGTTTATCTTTGACATTGGCTGATTTTTAATGCCCCTTTTAATTGATTTCAAAATACATTACCCTTGAATAATATTGAAAATTGTTTCCAGGTGTAAATAATTGCACCTGACGATATTACTTTAAGTGCAGTGTGATCACAAAACTCTCACTTAAAATCTGCTAAAGGTCATTTCCTGTTGCTTGATTTCAACTTGCCATTTTTTTTATGGAAGGAGATACCTTTGTCACTAATTTCACTCATTAACTAACAATCACGCCTTTTCTCGAAGGCGTGGGTAATTAATTTAGAATTCCAATATCACAACGGAAGTGGACGACACTCTCGGTGTAATTCACCCTTATGTAATAGGTACCCGTTCCATGACAGTTGGTATATTTTTAAAGTCGGTTTTAGGTTTAAATTGGAAAATATTGCACAATTTTTAAAAATTTTATATTAATTATAATTTCGTGTAGCCAACTGTCGGGGGATCAACTGTCATGTCATCGTAAAAACTGACATTTAGATATTAAATTTTGCTTGAAATAACTTTTGCTGTTGTTTATTCTTATTCTAAGTTCTTCCGAAAATGCTTATTCCTTCTCCTTCCTTTTTACAACTTAATTTCACGCACAACATTTATCAATAAGTCTCACTCTAGAGCAGTGAAGATCAACATTTTTAATAGAGAAAAATTTATACATTTTCAAATTTTATCGCGGGAAGTAGGAGGTGGGGTACATATTGCCGGACTTTGTTAATTTTGCAGTCAGCGGTGCCTCAAACCTATTTATATTTTCAAACACTGTATTTTTTTAATAAAACATCCACAAGACGCATAAACAAAGCGAAAATTTTATGTCTCCAAGGAAAAACCAATAAGTGCTGACTATTTTCATGATTCTGAAATATTTAGGAACATGCAAAAAATACTTGCAAGTTTTTCACGAAATCTTTTCTTGTTCTGGAAAACAAATTTTGTAAACGTAAAACATTTGATGATAGAACCCGGAAATCCGAACGATTGCTTTCGGAACTCTCTTATCCTTCCTCCATACCAAATCAAACCGTCCAGTTGGAAGATTGGCCGATCGTGTGGTGGCTGCGGTCAACCGTCCAACTCCGAATTCCGAACTCCAAAATGGTGGACGCCGAGTAGCTGATTCGACGCCGTATCTTATGAATTGCCTACAATTATGCAGGCGGTGCATAGACATCCAAATTCAATAGACCAGAAGATACAGATGAGGGGTAAAACCAAACTATGGGAGGCGAACAGGAGAAAGATGACTGTAATTCGTTAAAAAATCAATCTGACAGTATATAGGCATCTCGCATTATAATATCACCATTTAGATCTTAAAAGCAAAATCTGCTTTTGAATGAATAGACCTTTTTACGTGAGAGCGCGAATTGCTTGCCACGTTAACCTTTCAAAGGCCAGGAACGCGCCCGCGCGCGAGACTGGAATTTCAAAAAAGAATATTAATTCAAATAATTTGGATGCGATTTTAAATTTTTTGTATAAAGAAACTGTACCAAGGAAAAAGTCAGAATAGCTTCCTCCATTCTTGTTCTTAAGGTAATTTCCAAAAAATTTTCCAAAAAACCCTGGCCCTTGACAGGTTAATAACATATTTTCGAAGGCCTTATGCTCGCCCCGAAAAGGTTCACCCCTATTCATATAGCAATATTTTGTTGCCGTATTTAGTTAAGACACTTTTACAAATGTTTCATAATTTACTTACCCCTGTACCCAGCTACGAGCTCTCTGGAGAAACGCCCACATTCGCTGTGTTCACATATTATAGATATAATGTATAGCACAAGCTCTCATATTTTGCTTGTTATTTGGTAAAATGTATGAATGTTAGCTGGGCGCTGGTCAGGACAAGAATGATGACGTCACATTTTTTTGATTCAAGGGAGGCTCTCGTAAGCCCGGCTGGCTCCAAGGAGGAGCTCCAGCCGGCTCCATTGATGAGGGGGAAATAATACGTTTTTATCACTTAGGGCAGGTCCAGATATATTCATATGTCCGTGAGGCGGTGCTTCGGTTTCCGTAATATTGATTTCGATTTGTAAAGCTAAAAAAAATAATAATTTCAAACAATTTTTGTATGTACAACCCTCCCGTAATAATATTGCGTAGACTGATGTGTTGGGCCAACCCGCACAAACCAGCCATCGCCGATCGCCTCGGAGGCGATCCAGGGCCAACTCGAACTCCAACCTTCCAACTCGAACTTCCAACGCACGAACTACCCCTCCACACAATCGTCCAAACGTTTGAAGATGAAAGTTGGCCGCAGTGTGGCCCTACCATTATGTCACCTTCTTATATGTTTTCAAAAACATCGCCATCGTTAGGTTAACGTCTACCATTATAAAAAAGAAACAATGAAAAATATCTAATTTTTTTTTTTTTAAAGTTAACTCTTATTGATTAAAAACTTTTCCGCTAAATCCTTTTCCAAAACAAAACAGTATCCGTTGAGTATTTTTACCTCCAATTTCTAATATTTTATTTAGCCAAATGAGCCTTATGAAAAGGTTCGGGGGCTGCAAAAATGGGCATTTTCTTCGACACTGTTCTAGAGATTTGTCTCACCTAATCTACTTTTTCTGTTGCCCTTTTCTGTCGGAGGTTGGCTATCAACATAACAATATTTGCTCTGCAACATGATACAACTCTGATGATTGACGTACGAGTAACTTTTTACGACAATTTCTTGCAGGCAAGGTAATTCCTTCAAGATTTCCGTATTGTCGGTAAAGATTGCGCAAGATCGTAAATTGCCTATTAATTCTTGCAGACGTGTTGTTCTGTCCTTGCTGTTGTTTATTTGTTTCCTCGGCTACCGATATCATGACAATATTGCCGGGTCAAATTTATTTCCTTCTCGCTCTACTACGTATGTGCTGTGCGCCTTTGTTCGTCACCTACCTGCTACCAAAACCATCATAATTTCGAAAGCGATTAATGTTGAAATAATTTTGCGACTTTTTTTCTCTACTTTATACAAGCTTTTTTTCTCATCTCATATAAAAAAAATAATAATAAATCACAATGTTTGGTCAATCGATGAAAATCCATCTACCTATATAGAAGAGTGTCTGTGGCGGGCGGACGGACACCATGTGGGCGGCGTGGATTTGATTTTTATTCAAATCTATAGTTGTATTCCGAGATTGTTGCAGTTTTGACATACTTGACTTCAAAAAAGGAGGAAAATCACTGCCTACATAAAATTTCTAGTCTACTTTATTGGTTACCATATCTGTCCAGGGTATTGAGAGGTTGGGCCTATAAATATTTCAAAGCTTTTTTTTAACTCCCGATGAAAGTTATAAGTTTGACTTTCTGTGTGTCTGTCTGTGTGTCTGACTGTTTGTGGCATCGTAGCTCCCAAACGAATGGACCAATTACGATGCGGTTTTTTTGTTGTTTGAAAGCTGACATGTTCGATTTGGTTCTTAGCTACAATTCATGAAAATCTGTTCAGACGTTTCAAGATAATCAGCTTTTTTGTGTCCGGGGTTGTTTAAAATTTTGAAAATTTTACTTACTTTCCATGTAAATTTTGCTTAGTCCAGATTTCCATACCTTTCAGGAAAATGCAGAAAAAGTATGTATTTATGTATATTTTTTTATGTTTATTTATTTTACATTTACACAATATAACATAACATAGCTTACATATTTTATGCACTCTCCTAAAAAAGCAAATGCTCGTGTTTAGGAGAGGACAACTTGTTAATAACTTAAGAGCGTTTAACCAGCCAGCGGACGAAAATCCACATTTCGTCGAAAGTTGTTCTTCCGATCGTGCAGGGCGGTTACAATGAAAAGATTGATTATTCTCCGTACCAGCTTTTTAAAATTATAACTCAATATCGAATTTATTTCAATCCAAATTAGCTTTAATTTATACCTTCATCCAAAAATGCTGAAAGGCGTGATGATAAAACTATTAAAATAGTGTACTTTTTGTAGTTATTTTTTGATTATAAGTATTTATCATTTTTGAATAATGTCTAAATTTAATAAGAATGTTAAAAAAATCTGAAATATATTAGTTTGTAAGTGCGCAAATAAATACACAAATGGACCAATTTTCGTCAAGAAACACAGGTACGTACATATTTTTTAATGATTTTATTGAAACTAAAATTAAAATTCTAATACATAACTTTGCTAGATAATGTATTGATTTATTTTACTGCATGATTACATTATTTGAAATGGGTGTGGTATAATACAAAAACTTTTTTGAAAATTTAACAAATCTGCCAACGACCTATGGAATAACCTTATTATACTAAAAATTAAAAAAAATTCTAAAAATTTATTACATAACTATGCTAGATAAAAGAACAATCTTTCGAAATCCATTTATAATTTTTTGTGGAAAAGAGTCAATACGTCTAAAAACTTTTTTGAAAATGACGTATTTCCGGCTTTCTCTGGTAATGCCCTCTTAAGAGTTATTAAAAAAATCCTTATCACAAAACTTAACTTATGAAAAGATTTAGACTTTACATATTTTTTCAAAATTTTAAGGGTAATTAAACAAGAAATGTGTATAGGATGTACATAAAACATTAGAAATAACAAACAGTCGAACATATATCTAAAAGAAAGTTAAAATTTTATGGTGGTACCACCAAAATAAGATTAAATTGTTTTTTATTTGTCGTAATTTTTTTCTGTTCGCATATCGCGGGTAATTGATTAAATAATTTTATTTCTTTATATACATCATCGACATCAGAATTCAAGAGACCAGAACATACAGATGAGGGGTAAAACCAAACTATGGGGGGCGAAGAGAGTAAAAATGACTGTGATTCGTTAAAAAATCAATCTGACAGTATACAGGCATCTCGCATTATAATATCACCATTTAGTTCTTAAAAGCAAAATCTGCTTTGAATGAATAGACCTTTTTACATGGGAGCGCAAATTGCTTGCCACGTTAATAACATATTTGGTAAGGCCAAATGCTCGCCCCGAGAAGATTCGCCCCAATTCACATAGCAATATTTTGTTGCCGTGTTTAGTTAAGACACTTTTACAAATGTTTTATAATTTACTTACCCCTGTAACCAGCGACGAGCACACTAGAGAACCGCCCACATTCGCTATGTCCATATAATATGTGGGTAAAATGTATAGCTCAAGCTACCGTTTTTGGCGTGTTATTTCGAAAAAAATATGGATTTTACTTCCGAACTGTTCATGACATTGGAGGGGACCCACCACTTTCCCAACGGCGTTATAAGGAAACATATGGTTTCCTCCTTCACCGCACACGTCAAGACTTTATTTTTTTTTAATGAAGCTACATTTATTTGAACGACTCTAGACCCTCCAATGTCCATGCATACGGGGTTAGTAAGCAGTATGCAAGTACTTACGTTAACATTATACAAAAGATAAATAGAAGTAGCAGCCCGTGGATTAGTTCTTCTGAAATAGGTAACATCAAAAAGAGATAAAAGTGTTAGTAAAAGAAAACAGAAAAATAAATATAACGGCTATGACCAGTCGAAGAAACCTTCTTCGCTGTTCAGGACAAGAATGATGACGTCACATTTTTTAGATTCAAGCGAGGTTCTCTCCCCTCCCCATGGGTCCAAGCCGGAGCTCTATCCGGCTCCATGGGGAGGGGGAAATAATACGTTTTTATCACTTAGGGCAGGTCCAGATATATTCATATGTCCGTGATATACATAGTGATTCTGTATAAGAACAACCGTATTTCACTCAGTTTCACTTTACCTACCTCAAAATTTTTATATTCATCTATTAGAATATCGTTTTTGTTTTCTTGAACGAATGAATGAAATGGTATCTTGGAAGTAGAAATTAGTCAACTTCCCCATATCCGATCGAGTTGAAACTCGGCAGATAGACTTGTTGTCGATACAATACATTATATCAACTCTTGGTGCCACTCATGCACACACAAGAGTCATTCTAAAATTGGATGACATTGTATTTAAAAATTTACAACAGTTAATATACGAAATAAATGTTGGTACTATCTAATTTGCTATTTGGCTTAGTCATTACCGGTGTTGACTCCAGTACCTGGGGAGGAAGGTTCAATCCTTCAAACCTAATCTTTGAAATTGGCTACTAGATCGAAAGTTGAAAATAGATGTATGATAGTAAAAAAAACTTTGTTTTTTACGGCTTGATTTTTAATTAACTTTACTTTGTTAGTCGTTCACAGTTGTGTAATCACGTGTCAACATTATCGACAAACAAACAAGACAAACATCAACACGTGTCACGTGGTTTCAGTCCAACCCCCTTCAAACCGCAGTTACCCCTCGCCCTTGTCGGTGCGACGCGGAGTCTGGTGCTCTGACAAGCCGTGTATTTTAGTCGACAAGCCCTGGCAAGGTGACAAGATTGAAGAGACATCGGAGAATCGGAGTATCTCCGAGAGTCTCCCTCGCTGAAAGTCGGTGAGTCAGAAGAGGGAAAGAACTGTATCGAGGGCTGCCAACGCATTTCTGGGAATGTCATCTAAGCATACATTCATTCTCGTAAGTAGGGTTTGTAAATCCCGCACATTTTACTAATCCCGCGGGATCGCGGGATAGATTTTTAAAACCCCGCGGGAAATGCGGGATTTTTATTAAGGGGTAATAAATTGTAAAAATCAGAACATTTCATAACCTTTTTTTATATTATTCGCTATCAATTATCCTTTTTTGAAAGAAAAAATTTGAGGCGCATCTTCGGACCGGTTCTAGAAAATGGATTTTGGCGCAGACGTTATGACAATAAGCTCTATACTTTGTTTAAGGAGCTAAACGTCGCAAAATTTATAAAACTGGGAAGACTTCGGTGGCTAGGTCATGTGAAGAGAATGACCAAGCATCAAGCACCAAAGTCCCTGCTGAACTCAAGACCAATAGTGCGACGTAGCCTGGAAAGACCAAGACTAAGATGGAGCGACAACGTCCTCAAAGACATATCTATCTTGGAGCTTCTAAACTGGAGAGAGCTGGCACAAAACCGAGATAAGTGGAGCAAGATTCTTGAGGCCAAGACTCACCAGGGTTTGTAGAGCCAATAGTGATGATGATGATCAATTATCCTTGGTACTACTAGTAAATCACAAAAACCACACAATGAAAAGTCCGCTTATAATCAAAACGGCCAATTCGCTATGGTTTCAATCTCATTCTCTCGCAGGCTAAATTCTATAGATGTTCTGAATTGTGTTCGTCTCTTTTTAGTGTCGCATTTTTTCGTTTCATCACTATAGTGCTAAAGAAGTTTAAACTTTAAAAAAGCATGGAAAAGGTAACAAAACAATTCACACGCGGTAGAAGTGAAACCTTCAGAAAACTAAAGTAGACAAATGTGGGGATGCTACGAAGCATCGCACAAAGAGGAGACTTTAATAAGTTTAATATCACAACAATTTTTAAGAGTTTAATATCACAACGGTGCTAAAGAAGTTTCACTTCGAAAACATTGAAAAGGTAGGTAAAACATTAAAAAAATACAAGTATGCACTTTACACGCGGTAGAAGTGAAACCTTCAGAAAACTAAAGTAGAAATGAGTGGGGAGGCTTCGAAACACCGCACGAAGAAGATAGGTACCACTTATACTATCTCATTCTCACGTAGGCTTAATCCTATAGATGTATGTGGTTGTCTCTTTTTAGTGTCGCTATTTTTAATTTCATCGAGTTTCAAATCACAACAGTGCTAAAGAAGTTTTCTTTTCAATAAGTATTTTAAGAAGACTTTGATAAAAATAGATTGTAAAAACGTAACTGTCGCCGACACGACTTTCCACAGTAATTTGAGAACTTTCATCTTTTGTACAAGTATTATAATAAAAATACATCGAAAATGTAACCAAATAAGAAAACTAGGATCAGAAAAATTTTAAAATGCAATCTATCTGCTAAAAATTTAGTAAAAGCAATAAATACTTGGGCAATACCTCTACTAACGTACTCATTTGGCATAATTAAATGGTCCAATACAGATTTAGATAGTTTAGAACGATTAATTAGAACTACGTTAACAAAATTTAATTGCCATCATCCAAATTCAGCTATAGAAAGAATTAATTTACCTAGAAATTTAGGAGGTAGGGGTGTAGTCAAAATAACATCTTTGAAACACAATCAGGTAGAAATGCTTAGAAATTTTTTCCATAGGAAAGCTAATAGCTCAGAAATGCACAAAATAATTTGCAAGGCAGATAGAAATATTACACCTTTAAATTTATATGACGAGAATGCCAACATTCTTATAAATACTAACCAGGAATTATTAGATTCCTGGTCAAATAAAATTATTCACGCAAAACACTTCAATTATCTCAACCAAACGTATGTTGACAAACTTTCGTCAAACAAATGGTTGAGTATTGGAGAGTTGAGCGCAGAAATAGAAGGATTTATGCTTGCCATTCAAGATAGAGTCATTAATAGTAAAAATTATAGAAAGCATATAATCAAAGATATAAATCAAATTGATGATTTATGTAGAAAATGTTTGGCTTTTCCCGAAACTATAGAACATATTATATCGGGATGTTCTATATTAGCGCCTTCCGAGTATACATTTAGGCACAATCAGGTTTTAAAAATAATTCACCAAAGTTTGGTAATTAAACATAACTTGATTGACTGCCGTAATATAGTACCATATTATGAATATGAACCAAATTCATTTTTAGAAAATGAATTTTATAAAATATATTATGATAAAACTATACTAACAGACAGAACAATTAGTCATAATAGACCTGATATAGTTTTACATGACAAAATTTAAAAAAAATAACTTATATCATTGATGTAGCTATTCCAAATTCCTGTAATATTCAAAAAACTATTTCTGAAAAAATAAGAAAATACACAGATTTAGGAAATGAGATTAAAAGAATTTGGCATTCTCGGACTATAAAAATATTGCCATTTGTTATTTCGGCCACTGGCATAATACCTAGGAATCTGATTCAAAATTTAAGCATATTAGATTTTTCAAAGAATTTGTATATAAAAATGCAAAAATCAGTCATTTTAAATACTTGTAGGATTACAAAGGATTTTTTAAATATTTATATTGAGGGATCGGTAGGATTTATAGGTTCAATTAGAAATGCCACAGAGCCGAACCCTCTGATATGAAAATATCTGGAGTCGGTGAATTATATTCCCATTTGGTCTCTAGTAGGTTGACATGTTGTTAAGAAGACTTCGATAAAAAATAATATCGACTAAGGCGAATGCTATCCACCCATACCTGAACCGACATTAACGACTTCTGGGCATTCTGGCGTTCGCGTATCAAAACTAGCAAGCATGTGCAAATCAAAATAGCGTATTTGTGGTTTAAATTGTATATCATTTTCAAGCCCGCAAATCTCACTCATGAAAATCTCGCAAATCCCTGCGATCAAATATTGCAGAAATCCCGCGGGATTGCGGGATGTGGGATTGTAAACCCTACTCGTAAGGGATCATCTTGAATTAATACGAGGAAAACTGAGCTTATCCCGATTATCCGGAATTCACTGAGACACAGTTTTTATTTTATTCTGATGCGTTGATAATATTGGAAACTTTGTATGACTACATTCGCTAATCAAATCTGAGCGTGCGTCAACCAGCTGATAAACAACCAATATTCACACATTAAAGATTTTTTATCAGTTGTGTCAAATTTGAAAAACGTTTATAAGTAAGGCGCCAGATAGTATTTCAATTTATTGTTTGTGTTACGTATTCTTACTTCGGCAAAACAAAACATTTACATATTAGTTTCGTCATATTTTGGAATGGTTTTTGTCGTATTTCATTATCAATTTAAATATGTTTTGTCACATTGCGAACGCATGTTTTTGTGTGATACGTACAATGCATGAGCCAATATTGTTATTTTATGCATGGGCACCCATCTAAATATATGTTTCTACTACTGCTACCCACTACCATAGATTGGAAGCAGTGGCGGCGTAAGGGGGGGGCGGAGGGGGCGGTCCGCCCCGGGTGCCAAGCACCAAGGGGGTGACAACGTCAACTCACTAGTATAGCCAAAGAATGCGCATAAAATCTCCCTCTATACCTCTATACAGACATATCAATTAATAACTACCTATTCTTGTGCCTAGCGACTCACACACTAATATCATATTGTGAAACGCATCGCAACTATATTTTCATTATTTTTAGAATATAATTTCTAATTCCCTAAAAGAAAGGATTCATGTTGCGTTTGGTCTGATCTTATACGTCTTTAAACGTCCATCGTGGCACTCGAGTGAATAATAATAAATCGTACCTAATGTGAACTGCGCCGCTCTTGGGGATAGGATGGGGCGGGTTGGGATAGTAACAATATTCTTCGGTTTTTTTTCGGGATGTGTCTTGCCTTCCACCGAACCCCTGAGGCTGGCTCACTGAACCCCTGAGAGTGGCTCACCGAACCCCTGAAGTTCGATCGAACCCAGGTTAAGAACCACTGAACTAGACCATCGGTACAGGGCAATGGATTTTATTCTGGTTACATATAATGTTATTCAGCCTAAAACGTTGGTAACATCACCAGAAGAAGATCTTTGTGGAATGGTTCCAAATCCGATAAAAATTTACGATGAATTTTCATCAGAGGACGTCGTGTTGGAGATTTTTCGATTGTCGCGCCATTTGGAAGCCGCCAAAATTTCTGCCCAAGAAGCGATTCAATGGACCACATTGGAGCTTCTCAGATTCATCGTAAAATGCGGCTATACTGAGTCTGTTGCAAGTTTAGCGCTGTCTTAGATGTTTTTTTACAATTTGTGTTACGGTGGCTTCATATGAAAGAAACTTTTCAAATTTAAAATTAATAAAATCTTACGCAAAGTCCACAATGAGCCAAGTGCGACTAACCAATCTTTCGATTTTATTAATTGAAAGAGACAGGGTTATATTAATGTTGATAATGTGATCGAATATTTTAGTAAAATAAAGTCTCGTGAGCGTGTTTAGTATTTGGTGTTTTATTTTAAGTAGGGGTGCTCAATGCAAAACCGCCCCGGGTGCCAAACTACCTTACGCCGCCATTGATTGGAAGACATTCTCAATATCGCCCTGGCTAAAGACCACCATTCAGAATTGAAACGTCGCTTGAAATGGTTTTGGTCGTGTTTGGTGACCAGATCTGTATAGACAGCCACCTATTTATTATTTTTACAAGCAAAGACAAAAAAGTGAGTTTATAATACATTAGCCGATTAAAATATGTAGGTATGTTGTTTTTTCGTCATCAGTAATTTTTTTATAAAAAAAATTAAGGTAAGCCATTTTTAAAACATTTTTTTGTGTTTGCATTAAAAAAATATATGCTTATTTCGAATTATATTGTAAATGCACTATGAGACATCCTGGGAAGTACGAGATCTTGCATCTCAGTTATCGCATCGCATTAGCAGGGAAAGATTGCCTGAAGACGGGGCCCTGGGAGAAAGAGGTTTTTTTTTTTTTTTTTTTTCATGGCTGAAAAACCTGAGTCAGTGGTTTGGCCAGACTACTGTAGAGCTGTTCCGGGCCGCAGTAAACAAAGTTCACACCGCGAACAAAATAGCCAACAACTCTTGATCGGACATGGGACGAGTAGAAGAAGAATTATAATTTTTTTACAACAATGACGCCTTACGCTCTGGGGGGGTGGCTTGCTTTACACCCTTTCAAGCCAAGGAGCCTAATAATAAAATGCATTTACTTATTTTATTTACACGGTTTAATACACCATAAACAAAGATTGTATGCCACAGTTGAGTATAAGAAAATATTAGAAGTAGGGTTTAAAAAACTATTGTGGCAATTGATTGTAAAACAACATCAAAAAGTTTAAGTAAAACGATACAGGCGTACCCTAGTGGGGTTAATAATTACATGCTAGGCTTGGATTAAATTAATATTGCTTGAAAAGATTTGATAGCATAGCCTTCTTGTATCCACCTTCAGTACAGTTAAATAGATCCGTCACATCTGCGTATCTATTATTAACTTCATGCAACGAGCTTTTGAAATGCTCAGTCATGGTATTGTTACATTTAAACAGGATTTTGAACGAGTAGCTCTTGCAGGTAAATGAAATTCAATTAGGTCAATTAAATCAGAGCTGTCTGCACTACAATTTACAATTTTTAACATAACAAATGATGTATATTGTTTTTGAAAAGCAGTCGACATGATTAGTCGACAGTTAGGCCTTCCCTTGGGAACAAGTAAACTGTTAACATTATTGCATTGTTGGAAAACATCTCATTGTGTTAATTATTTTATTAATATCCCGGGATACGGCATTTTTTCCTTGAAATGCTTTTAAAAACTCGTTAAGAGATCTGATAATAATAAAAAATAATCTGCAAGAGCGCTTTCTTCTGGTGTTTGACTTTCACCTGTCAGGGGTGATGTTGGCCATTCAACCTGCAGGCAATAAAGCAAAAAAGAAATAAGAAAGGAGATAATTTATGTTATTGTTGATTGACGTAAGAGTGTTTATTATTATGTGAAAAATATTTTTTATTTTTATTTTATTTTATTATTATTTTTGTACAACAGAATAATTCCAATTACAGTACAATTTAGTTACCCTATCAGTATTTAGGCAAGTGACTCTTCAATAATATTTTTAAGGCATATAAAGAACAGTCACTTACATCCAAATGGTTTGCAATTTCATTTAACAGCACCACTCCCCTCGTCATGCAATGCTTAACATTTAACATGGCCCGACTAGAATATTTGATTCACTTGATCCCAAATCGTGTCATTTCTTCCTCAGGCGTCCCCGAATTCTTCTATCATTCACATTCTTGTCATACTTGTATTCCCCTTACTTCTCAATTTGGGAGGTCACGGTAACCATTTATTGGTTAACCAACACCCCTGCCGTAGGTCACCTAAGTGGTTCGCTACGTTTGGTAACTTAGTAGATGTGCCCGGTTCATGGGGTGAGAGTTGACTACGTCTTGGCAATGATTGGGTTTGCCCACCTAGTACAAGGCGGGACAGATCGGGAAAGACTAGTTGAGAGAGACCTAACCTGGACTTCTCCAGCCGGACTCTCTCGAACCATAGTTTTTCACGTCAGGGGGGGGATGGATTCAATTGACCGTCATTCCTGGACACACTGACCCCCAGATTCCTACCTTTTTAATTCCCAGAACTTCTTCCCCTTGCTTTCCTAAAACAGAGCATCTCCAAAGATGACATAGGCCCTGAGAGGAATTATATTCCTTAAGGCCTCCTGTGTGGAGCTAATATACAAAATATATACTTTTGAATGTAGCTATAACTTTATGGTTATCCATTATAGACAAATGAAACAATGTTACTTTGTTTGTTTTTTTTTTAGGAACGCTAAAGATAAAGACCATAAATTGACTAATTCCGGAATATATAAACTCAAATGCAATGATTGTCCCTCATTTTATATTGAAAAAACAACTTGTAATTTTGAAATCAGAATCAAAGAACATTTAAGGTGTCTTAATAATAATAATTTTTCTGAGTGAAAATAACCACAGTTTTGAAAAAATACGGAATAAATATTCTTCATGTTAACCACTAAGATGAAGTCATAGTAAATAATGCAAAATCATATGTTTTTGTTTTGAAAATTTGATCGCTTAGAAGTATTGTAGATGCTTCAATTAAATACTGCGTGTAGAACATACCTTGGCCCTTAAAAATATCGGTCATTTTTTTTATAAGTTTTTTAATAAGCCTATAAAAAAAATAAAGTATAAGGTCTAAAAAACACACTTTCAAGTTCAAACTCTCCTATTTATAAACCCCTTTTCGAATATGGTTTTATTGTGTAATGTGGCAAATTCAGTTTATTTTATAATAATCGCAAAAAAAGTTGATATTTACACCCAATCTTCCCAAAATAAAATAAAATATGCATTTTCGCGTTGATATTTTACAATACGGCCGCTAGTCGACGAATTCAGTTATTCAAAGTGACCCCTATGGCGTCCACCGAAGAACTACTGTCCACGGCACAGTAGTGAACTAGTGGATCGCCTTAAGGAAAACGCTCAGATTACTTAGAAGCCTTAAGGAAATTAAAAAAATCCCCTAAAATAATTAATCTATTATCAACAAACAAAAAATATTACCTTACAGACCAATCATGGATATGTTCCCCTACCCACCCGCTCTTCATTAATCCCTAGCAACGGCCCTACCACAATCCTTAGTAATAATGCATTGTTCCCACCCACTATTTTGTAATTGTCAAATCAGAATACGTTTGCCCTGAGGAAGGAATGGTCGTTCCGAAACCGGTTGGTTTTAATCAAAGTGGTTCAAACAATGTAACATTGTTTCATTTATCTACAAAATATATATTCCTAAATAAAAACAGTAGGTACGTGCACACTAAGGCGGGTCACGATTGTATGGGGGAAAAAAAAACTTGTTTTGGTTTGTGTGTTAGTGATAAAAGGGTGTTAAATGAAGATGTAAAATCACGTAATTTTTTAAATAATATTTGGATATCATCTTCTTCCTCCGGATTGAGTTTGAAATTTCACAAAATAGAGAAAAACCCACCCTTGTTAAATCTCTAAAAAATAAAAGATAAACAATTAAAAATTAACTTTTTTTCAATAAAACACAAATTAGAGAGAATATTCTGACTTATTTATTAAAAAAATATATGATTATAATTAACATTATCTCAAGACAGTGTATTCAAATACCAGCAAAATCCTTCTTACTCTCGAATTTCGGCATTATTTTGCGAGACTCAATCTTTGCCTTAATAAGACCTTCTCTTGCAGACTTCGTACATAAAGTAGTCGAGGCTTCAGTAACAGTCTTTACAGCTCATTCAAAAGCTTGAGTATGACCTGGCAGACGCAGAAGAGGCAAGTTACCTTCTCCCCCCTGTGCTACAAATAATTGAAGATCTTCATCCGATATATTCTTCAGTATTGGCGGTTCGGTTACATTTTGCTGCCAATTAATAAGGTCGTAGTAATATGATGCATCGAGGTTTATGTTTGGAAGTTGGAACAGCCTTGTTTTACTTAGTTTCTTACTGCGTGCTTTTAGAACACGACGCGCAGCTAATTCCCGGATATGCTTGTGAGGGTCAGTTAACATTGCAAGTAGTAAATTTTCGGGGTGTGCGAAGTAACTGTTTCTTTCTACGACTGGATCAATTATAGTTTTTAGTTCAGGGGATAAGTATCTAGACGCTGAAATTAGCTGCCATAGGTGACGTGCTCCATCTTTACAGGTGGGATGAGTTTTAATACTGAACCAAGTCGGAGCATAAACTTTAAC
This sequence comes from Limnephilus marmoratus, assembly GCA_917880885.1. NCBI lineage: Eukaryota > Metazoa > Arthropoda > Insecta > Trichoptera > Limnephilidae > Limnephilus > Limnephilus marmoratus. The sequence continues at coordinate 26,813,043 of OU862931.1, read as the reverse complement.
AACGTACGTTGCTAAAATAATAAGATTCTCTGTAGGAGCTTCCGTTGCAACATAAAGACGAAGAATTCGGTTAGCACGCGTAAGCCATCTGGCATGAGACATTTTTCCAGGAGATTTGTGGCCTAAATCTTCGGATAATTCCCCCACCGTAACTGCAGGTACGATTTTATACAAACATAACTGATCTGTACTTAGGTCTTTAGTTAATAATTCAGGCAACTCTCCGTCAATTTTCTGAAAATGAACAATAGGCTTTTTTTCACAGTTTTCTAAAGCTAGTCCTATTGTCCCTGAATATGTTTGAGGTCCAGATGTCTTACTGTCAAGATGTGTGAACAAATGACAAAATGGTAACTCGTTCAAGTGAAGCAAGCAAATTATCCATTGCAATGGTTTATCCAAACGTTTTTCAAGCAAACGTATTATACCTCCTGATTTTTTCCCTGATAATTATTGTTTTATCTTTCCGGCCATCAAAATATAATGCGGGTATTTGTAAAACTATGTGTTGTGCCTTAATATTTTCCCTTATTTTTTTTCGTTCTCTGCGAAGTTTACTTTTGTCAATAACTGGAATATTAGACTTGATGTCATACAGAACTGCTGAGGCAATGGCTGCCGCTGCTCTATCCGAAACTCCATATCTATCACAAGTTTTCGACAGTGTAGAATAATCAATAGTGACCGCAGCCTGCTTCTGAGGCATTTGAGATACAACATTTGGTTTGAAAACATCATTGCAATCGGATTCATTTGATGAAGAAGACGTGGAAATATCGATCAGAGAGGTAGTTGGCTTACCTGTGCTTTCCTTTTTAGACGTACGCAAGGATTTTTGCTTCAGAAGTTTTCTTTTCAACGCAGTTTTCATTCGTTTTGTTGTAGCGGTATCCACATTTCCTATTATCATTTTTCGTGTAGTACGTTGGTCACTAATGAAATTCTGTTCATTTACAGGTATTTTTTTTATCTTTAGGACAGTCACATTTACTGAAATCTTTGCATTTGCAAGACGAAATATCAAACAGCACTTTACTTCTGCGACGGAATTCCTCCATTTTTTTCTCCGGTATTTTAGGATGTGACTTATGAAGGTTTTTGCAATTAAAATGATATGACCTCAACATGCGTGCTACTCGCGAGTGTGTAACGATGGGAATAGAAGCCTTTCTCCATATTTCTTCAATTCGTGCTGTCACAGTACACTCTATTTGCTAAAATTTGGGTTCTAGTTTGGTCTCTTGATTTAATTTTATTTGATGCCTGGTCCACTCAAAAAACTTCAGAACATCACAATAAGTTGGTAAATCATTGTCTTTAACGTCGCAAATTTAACCAAATATGGGACTTTTTAACGCATTCTGAGCCGTAGCGATACTGACTCCAAACTCCGACGTCGGGTGCGCAGAGTCGCTGCGCTTAGTGTAATCGGTGCTTCCCCCGCCCTCACCTCGAGCCACTAATAATCAAAACTCGGTTTTTTTGTAAATGAATTCGTAAATACGTACCATATTTGCCATAGAATATTACAAAAAATATAGTATAAAGGATTCGTAGTAACTTTTATACACACTAGAAAATACCTCTAAAAATGAAAATTTTCAAAACTTTGAAGTGAATCCGGAGGAAGAAGATCGTATCAGAAATTTAAAAAATTTTAAACACGTCGGTTTGAACCCATTTGGCACCCTTTTATCGCTAACAGAATCTAAAATTATCATTTTTTTTTAAATGACCCACCTTAGTGCACACTCAATAAATTTCTTCGAGTAAAACTAAATATATCTTTTGATTTACAGGTGCCGCAATATTGCTCGCTTTCTCTGCACTCATGAACGTGATGCTACCACAGCTCGTGAACACACCACAGGTGTATTAGCTATAATATTTACAGGTATTATGGCTAATACCTGCCACACGGACCACAAGCTGCACGCGTGGTCGATGTCAAGCTTCAGAATAATAATATCCACTGTCAAATAACGCGAGGCGTGGATAACGATATTAATCACACCGAACACTTACTTTTATAATTGGCACATAAAAAATAGCGTGCAATACGTACTGTAGTCGCACATATATTGTAATAAATCAATGATGGGTTCCATCACAATTTATTATCATTTGCAACCTCCAGGATCAGGCATCCGCCGCCAAGACCTGAACAAATCTCACCCCATAAACCCGGGCACCCCTGCTAAATCTGTAAACGTAGCGAAACACTTGGGGCGACCTATGAAAGGGGTGTTGGTTATCTAATAAACGGTTGTTTTTTCTTAAATGGTCGTAAGAATATAAAATTATCTGCGATCATAATAAATATTGTTGTTATCGTTATAATGCACGTCGGACGTTATTAATAGGCTTACGTCTGTACGGTTTAAATTCAAGAATCGGGCTAAAAATGCAATTGTGACGCGCGCCTTAGGACAAACCACTGGAGTTTGTATACGAATCTACTTTTGCAATAGAACCGAATTAAATCAATACCGATAGATGGCACTACTTACGTTAATAGAACGTGTGAGAAGTATTCCCTGGCAGGCGTAAGGGAACGTACCCATACTACGTGACCTGTTTAGGGGGGGGGTCTTCAAAATACCATATGCTTCGTACAAATGAGCGGCGAGTTGCTTAGGTTTTTGGTCACCGGGAGGGGGAGGGGTTAAAAATTGCAAAAAGTTGGTCACGTAGTATGGGTACGTTCCCTAAGTTCTACTCAATTTGTAATTTTGATCATCTCTCCGCGTATGGAGAGTTGACGGTAAAATGATTATTATAGTAACTGGCAGTTGTGAATAATATGGATGTATTTACATATGACGCCATTGCCTGTCGCGGTTACTTTGTCCCGGTGACTAGCTGTCACTGGATCACAGTGGATGCGAGGAACCGGAGGAAGCTATTTTTGGAACCAGTTCCTATCGGATTTATAAAATGGTTTATAAAAATTTTATAAAACACCCAAACTGGGCAAAACTGAAAGAAAAGCCGCCCGCAGGGCCTAGCATCAAAAACCTGCGGAGCGGGTTTTTAACTGCTAGTTTTGATTAATAAAGCACTGTACGTAATGCACGTGTCAGTTATTCAATTTGATTACCACAAATATTTTCTAGTAATTGGATGCCAATATTATTAGAGTGTTGATGCTTTGACATGATTAATTTAGAAACCAAAGTCTTTGGTTTTGCTTCATACATTTTGTGACGTCATTAATGAAATCATGTATTCAATATTTATCAATTGCTGTAGTCGCACGTAATGTAATGGGCTGTAATAAAAACATATGCTTTTCAAAGTGACACCATGGGAATAGCTTAGAGAACAGTGAACATTGGGAAGGAATCTGACTTACCTAATACTCGGTACGTTTTTTGTGAGATTCGATATTATGGTACCGCAGGATCACTGGGTTGATCACGGCAAAAGTTTCCATAATAGATTCGAATAATGCATCTAAGGCTTGAACTCAACGTTCACTCCACCGGTTTCTTCTTTTGACTCCAATTAAACACACTGAGCGATCACTATGGAGATGATCATTACACAGTGGCTACTTTAACGTAAAGCACTGAGTTATCAGTATAGGAGTTGATCATTATTACTTCAATAGGCCGCTTGTTCTTTGAGTTATTGTTCCAAAACAATATACATCATTTTAAAAACAGAAAATCTCCTAATGAAACTCGGATACATGACACAAGAGTCTCAAAAAAGGATATACGAGATGTTCCAAAATCAAAGACAAGTTTTGGCCAAAGAAACTACATATATCTGGCAATCAAACTTTACAACATCCTTCCTCCAAGCTTGAAAAATATAGAAAAGATAAATAAGTTTAAGGAAAAAATCAAAACATGGGTGAAAGAAATTAATGCAGACATACTAGAGAATGTATTAAAAACATCATAGAAACTAAATAACGGAAAATCAAATAAATCTACCAGTCCGCCTCAGCACAGAACCACCTAGTGAAGAGGACTAAGAACCAACAGATGAAATATTTATATACATTATCATATCTTGTAATTCTCATCAAACCTGTAATTAAATAGTCACTAAAAAAAATGTCAAATGTAGATAATATTGGCCACACACCTTGTCAGAGGACAAGTTCGTGGATGGAGGAAGGGAGATATTATACTTATTTGCTTTATTTTGAGGGGACATTTCATAGAAGTTAGCTTTTGATAGGTACCAAAGGACTTATCGCATTTATTGACTGATCCAGGGGTGATCTATTGCAGAGGTGTTGGGTGTTGGTTATCCAATATATGGTTCCCGGTGTACATTCGTCATAGTTTCAGTGATAATATTTTGTGCGTGGTTATTCTTTGAGCGATAAGGCAAATCTGATAGCCCTGAGAGATTGTGAGCAAAATAGGGCGATATAATTAGAAGAATATTTTTAGTTTTTGTGTTGTGTTTACTTTTACTAGCTGTAGCGCTGGGGACTGTGGCGGGTGGCGGTGACAGACCAGCAAATAGGCCACTTCTCACCTCCCACGTGCAGTACGCGTGTCAACAAGAAACGAAGAAACCACACGGCAGGCGGCAAACCAGGCGTGTGGTTTGTTATTGTCTCGTCACGACATTGCAACACACAGCGTGGTCAGTGGACAAATAGGTCATGGAGATTAGCACATATGGCAAAACTTTGGGTCCATCGGGTTAATTCATGATATCTTAATCCGCTGATGATACATGAGAAATGCAACAAAAATATTATAATGTTATCTCATGGAACTAAGTCCATCAATTTCGTCGATGGCAACCCGGACGTAATCATAATAATAATAAAAACATATTTATCCATAGATTTTTACATTTTTATACATTTTGTTTAGGTACCTATCATTGATTTTATTGACAAAGGGGTACCTAATACGTCACTTATGGTAGTAGTGTGTCTTTTTTTAGAGAGTTGGTTTACGCATAAAGCAATACGAAATGGTTATTTTTGAAGTGAAAACTTCTTTAGCACCGTTGTGATTTGAAAATCGATGAAACGAAAATAGCGACACTAAAAAGAGAAAAAACTCATATATTTGTAGAATTTATCTAGCCTACGACAAAATGAGATAGTATAATCGGTCTCCTCTTTGTGCAGTGCTTCGTAGCCTATCAGTCTCGTTTTTGTGCGATGTTTCGTAGCTTCCTCACTCTTGTCTACTTTAGTTTTCTGAAGGTTTCACTTTTACCGCGTGTGAATTGCACACTCTGTTTGTTTTACTTTTTTTTATAATTCCTGTTGTATTTTTACGGCTTCTAGATAATAATGTTACCTATCAAAATATTCACAGTTATAAAGTTCCCTGTCAAAATGTTCGCAGTAATAATATTCCCTGTCTAAATATTCACAGATATAATGTTCCTTGTCAAAATGTTCCCGATTAGAAACCGGTAAAATTTCATTATATTGACAGTCAGTCAGCAATCAGCAGTCCTAACCAAACCAAACCTAACCTAACCGACTGTACTGCTATTAACTAGGAAGATTTTGGTGGAAACGTTTTGACCGTCGAATTTTGGGAACATTTTAACTGCGGACATTTTTACTGAAAACGTTTTGACAGGGAACATTATTACCGAACACGATTTTTACCGTAAGCAGAAAATTTAATTTTGAACACTCATTATTTTATTACTCATTTGTACTAGTTGTAGCACACGATGTTTAATTTCGCATCCTGGATGCACCTTAGTGTTATTTATTTTTATTACCACATTTGTAAAAAAAAGTTACACTGTTATTCTGCCAAACCGCAAAAAAACTACGCAAGCTGACTTCGGCGGATCTACGCTTAGCGGTCTTTAATCCATATAAATTGATAAAATTATTCACTTGACCTAAAAATTAACAGCTCAATAAAAATCATTAGCGATCGCACGGTTTTACAGGTGGAAGTCGACGTAGAAGTGTCTACCATACTGGTAAAACTATCCAACGATTATAATACGGTTTATACAATCTATATATATAAAAATCAAAATATGGCGTACGAAGTAATGCACCACTTCACCAAAGTAGCACTAAATTAGGTACTATTTTATTATTATTCATAGTTTATATTTCTATCTATATTTATAGTTATTGTTTTTATATTTTAGCAGGAGTACCTAGCTCAAGACATGAGCGCGGTGTATATTCATATTGTCGTACTATCATGTGTATTCACGTATATTGTATCACGTATATGCATATTGTCGTAAAATCACATAGATTATTACATTCATAAATTATAGCTAATATTTTAAATTTTACTGTTCCTCCTATAAGTGTACTATGTATTAATAGTTCAAACTACTAAACACATAACCTAACGTAATTTCATATATTTATGTTGTAAATCTTTTGTAATTCCTCCATCATATTATCAGGTATATGTTACACTTTTCAATACTATCAACTTACTTATCTCATACTCTGTAAATCTGAATGTATGAAATATTACCAGGTTAATTCGGTAAGTCCGATTATAATATAGGTATGCTACCAGATTACCTTTTCTACTTTGTCACAAAAAATGTATGCGTACTTATATTTATATATATTATATACATTTTCTTTATTACACAGCTTAGTTTCAGAGAAAAATGATTTTTTTTTGTATTTGTTATGTAATTATGTATCTACATTTCAGGAATAATATTAATACGAACTAAACATGTCAATTTGTCTGTCCTGGAACGGGAAACTTTCCTAGTTGGACAGGCAAAGCTTTTCAAATTATAATTTGTACTTTCTTTTGTATCTATAATAAATAAATAAAAATAAATAAATAAATGTTTGTTTGGGTATACGTATTAATATGAGTATTTGAGATGTCTATACAACGTGTCCCAAAATTCAACGATAAGCGGGCACCAGTGGGTGGGCCTGCTCATGACTCCACGAGAAAAAAAATATGTTTCTAATTTTTTTTAATGTACAAAAAAAATTGAAATCCTTTCAAAATTGACACCCCTTAAGATGTTTTTAACTACCATGACCACAATTTTTCAAATATTTCTGATTTTTTATGTATCGGCAACCTAAGTAGCACGGCTATCCACCAAAAGCCTTTAAAATCTTAGAATGCCTGTAGTTTTTACACAAAAATCAATCAAAATTATTGTTTTGCTAAAAATTATGAAAGATTTTTATTTTCAGTCCACTTTCACTCACCGTGGTGTAAAAAAAAGTATGGACACTACTATGGCAAGTTCTTTTTTGAGTTTACGCATCTAATCAAGATTCCGAAATGGTGTAATTCTCCAGGAAAACTAGCCATAAAAATATATATTTAAAAAAATCAAAAATGTTTGAAAAATTGTAGTCATGGTAGTTAAAAATATCTTAAGAGTTGTCAATTTTCAAAAAAATTCAATTTTCTCAAAAAAAAAAAAAAAAATTCTATTTTTTTTAATCGTTGAATTTTGGGACAGTTGTATGTTTTGCTGTATTAAGCATAGGAATGATTGAAACTTTCAAAATACCTTCTTTCCATCCTCGTGAAGGTTTTTGGATTATTACAAACACATGACAATACATCTGAAAAGTTTTTTTAATCATTACAAAAACTGTCAAAAAGGTCACAATTTGAGAATGACATTTTGCAAAACAATGATTGTTCAATCAAAATTCAATTTTTGAAACTCTTTAAATTAATTGAGTGTCACCCTAGTTGTTTTGAACTACCTTTGTTTCTTGGTGGGTATAGGAATTAAAGATTTGCTGGTCTATATTGTTATAAATTACCTATCTGGTCACCAATATACTTTCCGCATATAATTTTTTAGTGTTTTGGATGTAGTGTTTTGTAGTTTAGTGATTTTTTGTATTTTAGTGATTTGTGTGTAAATGTATCACTCAAATTTATGAATTTAACCTCAATACAGGCTGCTAGTCCTAGTGAGGTTAATATTTTTATATGTAAAAAAAAATAAGAACACATTTATGGTGAGAAATTATAAATAAACAAATAAATAAATTCATTTATTTGCAGTACTCACCTAATGGTACTAAGCAAAATCTAACACTTTGAATCTAATAAAAATTTGTATTTATTTTGAATAGATACCTATTTTAGGAAACGAATTTGATTGATTGTTTTTATAATATACAAAAATGAATGTTTATAAAAAGTGACAAATGAAATTTTGTTAAAAAAATTGTGTAGGTGGCACGCGAGCTGTTTGAAAATCTGAATGTACCGGGAATGAATATATTGAACGCGGGAGAGGTATGGGAATCACGGGAGGGGAGTTCGCGGGAGAGCGGTGAGGGAAAGCAGGGAAGGTGGAGGGGGAACGCGTGAGAGGAAAGGGACACGGGAGGGGAAGGGGAGGCGGAAGGGGAACGGGACGAACGAGAAAAGACATGCAGGGAGAAACAATTTCTTTATTAGTAGCATTCAACGCACGCCGGGAACTCGCAAGTCTTTCTTTAAATAGTATAAAATGAAGTCGCGCCTGTTGTATGTGCGCATAGATCTTTTAATCTACGCAACCGATTTTCATGCGGTTTTCACCAATAGAGTGATTCATTGGGAAGGTTTTTAGGTATTTAATTTGTCAAGGTTTTGTGAGGGAGCGGGCTGGCAAGCGGGCTGTGTGTATTTAATTTAACAAAATGATGGCGTTGGTTATAAAGGTTGGGTAATGGCGTGGCATTGTGTTTCGTTAGCCACAGCAACGTGCGGCCAGGTCTGCAAGTTTGCTATAAGGTTTTTAATAATAGAACACTTGTGGTTTGGAATCCTAGGAAATATCATGCTTGTTATCAGCGTTCACTTTCCGAGATACAATTATTTTATAATAAATATAATGTAAAAAAGGGTTTCTGGAAATTAAGCGGCACTATTTAAAATTAAGTTTCTCGGAAGTAAGTGGTATCAAGCCTTGGGTTACTTAGAAGAATAATCTAATAGTAGCACGCAGTACTGTGAAAATACCTACTTACACTTTAATCATTAGTTCAATTTATTGCTGGCCTAGTTTTATTGGGAGCTTGATCAATTAATTCTTCTCAGTTCTAATTATTACGGGTTTCATTATTATTCTTATTATTATGTCATATATTGATTTAAATCACTTACAATACAAATTAATTGAGCCCACTTACAATGGGTACTCGTTTTACGTTAGGCGGCTCCTAGACTCTACAATAATACTGTACAATATATTTTATTGTACAATAAGGTTTAAAGGCGCTTAGAATCCAAACGATCAATTATATTGCACATAAAACGATCAATTATAATGCACAATAAACGAACTGCTCGATGTTTTCGAGTTGATAAAATGAAAAATTGAAAAAATATTGCGCAGTACTGACCCTACACGATGCAATGGAAAAATATGGTGCAATAAAAATTAAACTCGCTCAAACTTTTGTTCAATCATTGAGCAATCTTCAATAAACCCTGAATGGTGATTTTCTAACTTAAATAACTGCGTTTTTGTTTTTATTTTTAGAGTTAGTTTTAATAATAATAATAATAATTTTTATTTTAGTAATTTGTACATTGAAGTTTACAAATATCTAATTGATTAAAATATTTCATATTCACTATATTTTTTTCAAGTTTTATGTAGCTCCTACAATAACATCTTGAACTTTCCAATTGGTGTGGACTTTAAAGTTTCTGGTAGTGTGTTATACAACTTTATTCCCTTGTACAGTAGACTGTTCTGCGTATTCGCTTTGTCCTTTTTTTGTAGCCTAATTTCCTTGCACGTCCTTGTGTTATATCTGTGAATATCTTTATTGTATACAATTTTATTTGAGAAGTATTTTGGTAACGTGTTGTTCAATATTTTGTGGATAAATACCATCGTGTTCAAGGTCAGCATCTGTTTCACGGTCAACCAATTTAGTTCCTTTAACATTTTAATTATTTTTGAAAATCTGTTTCGTCGAAGATAGTTGAAATAATTGTCAAAGTTTTAATTTTTCGAGACCCCCCGGAAATATGGTAAATCGTGTGACGTCATCACGCCCGAAAAATTAGTATGGGATTGGGCAATCAGCTGATCTACTGCTGCCATTTTGAAATCCGTTGTTCCGTTGTTCGAAGTATTCTCCCTAGAAGAAGCATTACTTTTTTCATTCATTATTTTTTTTGTGCAGTAGTTTTTCAATATTTTAAATAATAGAGATAAACTAATAGAGATACCTCTATTTTTGATACTGAATTATTTAGGCTTAAATATTGTTTCAATAAACACTACAACTAAATCTCTATAAACAGTACGAAATAAAGAATAACATGAAATGTTGTTAATACTGATGGCTTGTGCCATACCTACATGTCAATTGATTTCAATACAATGTGATACAATGACTGGTGACGCGTGACGTCAGCACTAACTATTCAATCGTACCAACTTTACAGTGTATGCAGTAAATGCACTTTTTAATATTTTTTTACGAACACTACGTTTAATATTATTAAAAAACACTTATATATTCAGAATCAGCGTTTATTGGTCTGTATGAACATATTTTTTTAAAGTCATAATATTTTTTACTGGAGTTCCTTATTGATCGTCTAGGGGCCGCCTTAAATGAAGGACTAATCGTTCCAAATATTTATATGCTTAGGTACGATTGTACAATATAATCAGCTTGGATAACCAACACACCTGCCATAGGTCACCCCAAGTGGTTCGCTACGTTTGGTGACTTATCAGGGGTGCCCGGATTCATGGGTTGAGGCTTGTCAGGGTATTGGTGACGGATACGTTTGCCCATCCAACGTAGCGGGCTGGATCGGGAGAGACTGGTTGAGGGAGACCTTTTGACTTCCCCAGTCGGACTCTCTCGCCCATCGCTTTTTGTACCGCAGTGGGAGGAATAGATTCTCTCCTGGGCACACTGACCCCCAGATTCCTACCCACCCCTCGTACATTTTTCCTTCTTTTACCTCGAATATGTTCCTCTCCTTATTTTCCTTAAAAATACTATCCTCAAAGATGACATAGGCCCGAGGGAAATTATTTTCCTCAGGGCCTTGTTTGCCTCCTGTGTTAAAAAAGCTAATCTTAAAAAGTAAAGCTTTATTTGGGGAAAAAGTTGCGCAGTCTTTTTCATTAAAACCGTAATTTGGTATTTGAGGCCAAACTGAAAAATGTATGAAGAACGAGTTAATGATGAATGTAAGTAAGTCTAAAGTCATGGTGTTTGAAAGAGAGAGTACGAAAACAGTATGCAACGTAGTTGTGAATGATAAATACTTGGAGCAGGTGGATGAGTTTGTGTATCTGGGTAGTGTGTTTACGAGAGATGGGAAGGCTGATAGAGATATTGAAAGAAGGGTGAATGCCGGTAACTCCATTAATGGTGGACTGAATGCCGTTGGCGCTAATAAAAAACTGTCAAAAGAAGCGAAGCTAGCAGTCCACAATGGAGTCCTGGTACCTACCCTGATGTACGGCAGTGAGGCATGGAACTGGCAGAGGAAGGATGAAAGTAAGCTGAATGCTGTTGAAATGAGATCCCTGAGACGTATGTGTGGTAAAACAATGTATAATCGTGTGAGAAATGTGGATATCCGCAAAGAATGTAAGGCTGATGTAAGCATAATGAGTAAGATTAAGAAAGGACCCTCAGATGGTTTGGGCATGTAGAGCGAATGAACGAAGAAAGTAGTGTAAGAAGAATATACGACGCGAATGTGAATGGTAGAAGAAGTCGGGGACGCCCAAGGAAGACGTGGCACGATCAAGTGAATCAAATACTTGAGTCGGGCCATGTCAAAAGTCAGAACAATAGAAGAGAATGTATGAGACGATGTATGAATGTGAGTGAGGCAAAGAGTGTGTGCCAAGACCGAGTTGTTTGGCGGTCCGTCCTCTCTGCCTACCCCTGCGGGGAAACGGCGTGATGGTTAGTTAGTTAGTTAGTTAGTCTGAAAAATGTTTTTTTAATAAAAATGTTTAGCAAATATCTAATACATACCTAAGTATGCACATGAAAATATGTTAGATTTTTTTTTGTATTTCTGTATTAATATTATTTTTGTTGCTTTATACCACGTATGTAAGTATTCGTGTTTGCGTTTTTATATGAATTGCATAATATGTGTTTGTTCATTTACATTTTAATAATTTTTTCAACGTTGACGTTGAAAGTAGCACCAATTGACAAATCATTAAAAACTAGTTTTTGTGCCTTTATTTTTTGTTATATTATTTCTTTCGCATCGTATTATATTATTATCTTTTCTTTTAAATAAATACAATAAAAATATATTAAAATAACAATTAATTGACTACGCGTTAAGTGACATTTTCCAAGTGGTCATTAATGTTACCTAAGGACATAGTAAGCAATGAAAATAATACGCATTTATTCCATCATATACTTCTGATGCCCTCTCGTATCGAAGTTTGACTGCCATTATGCAACCTTCAATAATAAATTATAACAAGTTTGGATCGCTATAAATTTTGTTGGTTAAGTATTTTGTAAAAAAACAATAGATCATTGAAAAATTGGCTTTCATTAGTAAGAATACATTAAATTGAAGATTCTCCAAATCTTCTTATGAACAATATTTAAATATTGGGAATAACTCCTCACTTTATTTCCTCCTAATTTTCCCCTTATCCATTTAATCACACGACATTCCCCATTTGGGAGGCAGGAATGGGTACCGCCGCCTCGGGAACCTTTATTGGATAACCAACACCTCTGCCATAGGTCACCCCAAGTAGTTCGCTACGTTTGGTGATTTCGCAGGGGTGCCCGGGTTCACGGGGTGAGGTTTGTCTAGGTCTTGGAGGCAGATGACCAGGACACACTGAACCCCAGATTACTACCCACCCCTTAAATCCTTTTCCATCCCAGAACTCTCCTTTCCTTCCTTTCCTTAAAAAAACCTTCCACACAGCATCCCTGAAGATGACATAGGCCCTGAGGGAAATTATTTTCCTCAGGGCCTCCTGTGTGGAGCTCAAAAAAAATCTTAAGATGAAGTCATAGTAAATAATGCAAAATCATATGTTTTTGTTTTGAAAATTTGATCGCTTAGAAGTATTGTAGATGCTTCAATTAAATACTGCGTGTAGAACATACCTTGGCCCTTAAAAATATCAGTCATTTTTTTTATAAGTCTTTTAATAAGCCTATAAAAAAATAAAGTATAAGGTCTAACACTTTCAAGTCCAAACTCTCCTATTTATAAATCCCTTTTCGGATATGGTTTTATTGTGTAATGTGGCAAATTCAGTTTATTTTATAATAATCGCAAAAAAAGTTGATATTTACACTCAATCTTCCCAAAATAAAATAAAATATGCATTTTCGCGTTGATATTTTACAATACGGCCGCTAGTCGACGAATTCGGTTATTCGGTTATTTAAAAAAAATTATGATATTAAAAGATTCCTGACAATTTTTTCAAACCCTTCAATAGAGAAAAGGTGCATTTTGGAAAAGAAACCGCCATTTAAAATCAAAACGTTGTAGCTTGAAAGAGCTTTCTCGGTGTTAAGTAACGAGATATAAGTAATATAACCATATATAACCAGATATAATAGACCTAAATAAATAAAAACCTCCCAATATCTCTTCATCTCCACCACTTTCTCCAAAAGGAGATGCCATAGCTTTACTGGCTCCTGCTTATTGTCATTTTATGCGCTTAAAAAAATACTTTTTTTGCTATCAACAATACTCCCACCACTTTCTCAACTTTCAGTAGTTACTTTACTGTGTTATAAAACCCCAATCTCACTGTTATTCATTTGCGTCAATTAACAATCGCACATGAAACATGACCCAATAAATCTGAGTTGACCCCTGAATACTTGCCATTAGAACTCCTAGCACATTAAATTGGGTACTCCACAGCACATGTTTATTGAATTTAATCATGTTAAAATACCATCTCATTGGTGATTCATCTTTATGTATCTGAAACATAATGATTACAAGTGGAACGATCTTATGTATGCGGAATCTGCGAAATAACGGCCGTTCTTTCAAGGCTTTGATTCCATAATTGGAGACATGTGCTTTGTTCGTCGTTTAATTAATGCTAATTTGTCCTAAATGCTCAATTAAAATAACAATGTATGTTAATGTACACTACCATGTGTACATTCTTATCACAAAGTTGCCTTGTGTCATGCTTCCCAGGCTTACAAGATAATGAAGTGTGTTGAATATTATATGTATCTTTGAGTCATGAATTTACATAATACGTAAATCTCGAAGTTTTTTTTTCAATTATTCGTAAATTAATTCCATCTGCTGTAATATTAAACAATTAAGAATTCATTGGTAGTAAAATGAAAAAGAAAAGACAGAAATATTTTCAATAAGTTGGGTTTTTTTATTCAACAATTGTAACATTTCAATGGTAGATTAGATATACAATAAAAGTAATATTAGTTTAAATGCATTGATTTATAAATATTTCCTAAAGGAATAGGTACTAGTCAATATAACATACATTGTAGATGGTAATAATAATTATTGGTGATAACATTGATAACTATGTCAGGCAAGTCTTTTAATACATTTGACTTGTTGACGGATGCGAACATCATTAAAAAAACACTGACCTTGGTGAAATATCGCGAGTGAATTAAGTTTTTTTTGCGTGGGAAACTATTCAATACAAACAAAACAAAATAATAAAGAACTCATCAGTCAAATGAATGATATTACCGATGTAATCGGCATGACCGATTTCCAAGTTGTGAATTGAGTTTTTTGGCCAATTATCCACTGAACCCAATAAACTTTTTCTCATAACCTCATTCGGCAAGTTGTTTTTTTGTAAACTTCAATACTAGCGCTCGAAGAGTGGCGGATATTGCCGATCAAGTCATAACGGAAAATAACTGCTTCGTTTCTGGTTGTTGGGAGTTATGATTAATTAGCAGGTTGATGTAAATTCACGATTGCTATCAATTGGAGACTTACAAGTTAATGGAACTAGCGCTAGTCTACTAGGAACATCACATTGAAGATTTAATATCTAGAGAAGCAACAGATAGATTCTTTCTTTCTGTTTCTTCCTTTGGTCCCTCTTGTGATCCTCTTGAAGGCTGCATTCGTCAGGACTTGTTCCCTCCCTCAGGGAGCTGTTCAGGTAGAACACTGTGTTTCCGAAACTAGGAAACAGAAGATCCGCTTCTTCAAAATTCTTCATCCTCTTCAACAATGGGCAAGGAGCTCTGCCTGATGAAGGAGACTGGGGCAGAGAGTGCTGATGTCCATGAAGGCACGTCTCTCGGAGATCCGCACAGGAATGTGACACTAGCGGGACAGTCGAAACCGTTTTGTTTCACTACGATTCCGGAGTGAGCTCCTCCTGTCAGTCTCTGGCAAGTGGTGTTCCTCAGGTTCAAGACACCTAGAGGTTTGCAGATCTTCTTCTGGGGGTATACAACCGCGAAGTGTTCCAGGGTGGTCCTGTACACCTTCAGTTGAATCCTCTGCTTCCTGTTGTCCGGGCAGATCATGACCAGATCTCCGCTCTTTTCCTCGGCGCTCACGTAAACGCATTCCTCATCTTCGTCCTCCTCAGGAATTGTGGAGAACCTCTCCTGGCTGTAGACGGATGGCATGGCGAGTTGGATGGGCATCTTCTTGCGGGTCACTCAAACTTCTTCACAAAACAAAAACAACGAGATTACGACTTGGTAATCAACAATTTGGCGATGGGCAAAAAACAAAACTTCAGATTCACGTGTTACGCGGAAGCAAATGAATTTTTTCAAGATGAGAAATTCACGCGTAATTTAATTTAAGAATTATCTTTTTTAGAATAAGATAGGACTGTTTGGTAGCTTGTATGGTACGAGCGTTCTATTCAGAGTGTAGAAAACTTGTGACTTGGAGTGTCCGAGCGCGGGCTTATATAGGCGAGGCCGGTGCTCGTGACTCTTGGCCGCACACACACATGTACTCCTCTCGCACACAGCGCCACAGGGTCCCACACGCGAATAGCTTTTCTCTGTGTTTGACTTTCCTATCATCAATCTGTAATCTGGAGTCGAGTTAACATGACGACGGTGGAAATCGTAAATGACGTCGGAAAAAACGATTCTTTACACGTGACCGTGAGAGCAGATTTGCAAAAGGACGGAGGATTCGAATTATGGATTGATAGACAGTCGAACTTGTACATTTTCTTAAAATTTGCCTGAGACCTCTTTAAAAGTGCTGCGGATCTTCTTCTAATGGATAAATGTAATCCTAACTAATGAATTGGTAGTTATTATAAGTTCTGTGAACAATACACCTAATAATTTTCTTTTAATTTATCAAACAAAACCTAATTTTCTCTGAAATCATACGATTTGTGAATAGGTACTTACTAAATTATAAACAACTTTAAATTTTTTTTTCAAATGATAAATTATTAATAAATGAAACACTTTAACTTTGTTTGAACCACTTATATATTCGTAACTGTCAAATCAGTATACGTACACCCTGAAGAAGGAACGGTCGTTCCGAAACCGGTCGGCTTTACTCAAATACAAAGTTAAATTGTTTTATTTATCTATAATGGATAACCACAAAGTTATAGCTACATTCAAAAGGATAAATTATACGTTTATGATTCTATTTTCAAAATTTCCTCAGGCAGATAGGTAACATAATAATTCGCTCAAAGTTAGCCAAATAGTCAAAGTTTGGCTTGTTTGAATGTTTGTATGGTGGACATTTTCGAAACTGGAAACACGTGCAAAGAAATTTACAGATGTGCAGAGTGATATGCCATTTAGTCGAGTTAAAACAGGACTTGTCTGTGCTTGGTCAATTAATCCACATAATATTCAATAACATATGTTATTACATCATTAAAGATTTTGGGAAAACTTATAGTGAATCGAAATACTACAATGTTATCTGTTTTCTTAAATCTTACACTCAATAAGGAATCAATAACATTCGTCACAGCTCATTAAATATAATAACCAGAAGAGCTTAAATTATGAGCAGCAAGTAATTTGCAATCAAATGTGTTACACGCACAATTTTTTATGTGAATATTGCATAAGAGTCCCAACTGCTCCCGTTTGGAAACAGTGAGCCTATGGCATCCCCAATTGGCGCAAGTTATGAGGCTGAAGATGGTGGAGAGGGAATGGAGATGGGGAAGACGAAAGTGGGGAAGGACATTGGCTATCAATTATTATTCTGGACACCAAACTCTGCTAAAGCCATTTGAAGTGATGTTTCAACACTGAACGGTGCTTACACCAGCGCGACACTAAGAGTATCTTTCACTCTGGAGAGTGCCGCAAATACAGTACATATGATTTTAATTGAACAAAGAGATGGAGAAGAAGAAGGTCGGGAAACTGGCTATTCAGTCTAGTCACCAAACATGGCTAAAGTCATTTCAAGCAATGTTTCAACTTTCAACTCTGAATGGTGCTTACACCAGGACAATACTGCCGAGTATCAACCACTATGTAACCTGCCGCAAATATACTATATATGACTTTTATAAATAAAGGAGATGGATAATAGAAAGGTGAGGAAACTGGCCGTTCAGTCTAGTAATCAAACACGGCTAAAGCCATTTCAATCAATGTTTCAACTCTGAATGGTGCTTACACCAGGGCGATACTGAGAATATCTTTCATTCTGGAGCGTGCAGCAAATATAGGTACTATACTTTATTTAAAATTTTATAAATTGTGAAAAAACAAAAATTAATCAAAAAAAATTATTTGCATTTTCTAATAGATATCAAAATGATTTCTCAATGGTATATCCTTTCGCAGAACAATTCAACTCATGTGGGAATAAAAAAATTAATTTAAAATCGTCTCTATTTATTACTCTTCCAACGAATTAATTAGCATATTTTTAATGCTCAGGTGTGCCTTCCAAGTATAGCTTTATATTAAAATTAACCGTATTAAACCGTGCCAAAAGTGGGGTAATAAAGTCATTCGGTAGTAATAAAAATTAAATGTAAGTTGGTTCTCCGAAGAAGGAACATCGGTGTTTTCACACTAAATCTATTTCTAGTTTGGCTCCAGTTCAGTGGATTTACTGAAAGTGAACTAACTATGTTGAGGTTGTGATTGTTCGTTTTCTCGAAAATCAACACTTTCAGGAAAATCAACATTCAGAGATCCAATGACAACTTAATTAGGTTTTGAATAGTTACGAGTACGCACTGAGTTTATTATTTCAATGAAAAAGCATTTGGCGAGCTTTGATTTCTTTGGGGAATTAAATCGTTGTGATTCTTTTAGGAATATCAGTTGAGTATTGGAATTATTTTTATTATGTTTAAGAATTTCTTTTAATAATCATAAAGATGACGCAATTTTGTAAATGTTGTTAAAACTGCATATTGTCGACCACGTTAATCGGCGGAATTCTGAATTTCTAATGTTTTAAGTTTTTCTAATATTTCTAAGTTTGTAAAAGAATGTATGTTATTTTTGAAGATAGGTAATATCTATACATTTGCCACGCCGAAATGGTAATTATACGAAATTCCCTCGACAGAAAAAAACGCAAAGTAGGCTCTGAAAATCATTATAACTGGTTTATCTGTTATTTTACAAGTAACATGTAATAATAAATGCATTGTTTCTTTCAATTTGACGGCCTCCATGGTCGAAGGGTGGGGCTCTCAACTCGCATTCCGAAGGTCGCGGGATCGAATCCCGGCATGCGCAAATAAATTTTATTTGAATAATTTGTGTTATTTAATAATATATGGCATTTAAAAATAGTATATTTGCAGCACGTTTCGGAGTGGAAGATACTCTTAGTAACGCCCTGGTATAAAACCACCATTCAGAACTGTAACGTTGCTTGAAAGTTTAGCCTTGTTTGGTTACCAGATCTGAATGGCCAGGTACTTCCCCGCCTTCCTCTTTCCCATCTCCTTGCCTCTCCACTACTTTCAGCCTCACAAGCTCCAGACGGAAGTAGCTGCGACTCTTGCGAAGTATTCACATTAAAATAATGCTGTTTAAGAAATTTCCCACGAGATTTTTGCTCTGTTTGAAAGGAGTCGGCTGCTTTTTGTATAAAAATTAAAACAATTTGAAATAATTTCTCGTAATTATTCCTAGCTCAAAGGAGAAACAGAAAGTTTAAAGTTTACAATAACATTTATATGCACACTTTAAAAGTAATAATAAGATTAGTTAGTCCAGTTTTACCCATGTACTAGAATCTAGTGGCCCTGGGGAAAAAAGTATCTTAGGGCCTATTATCTTTTGAGATGCTCTGTGGAGGATCTTTTTAAGGAAAGGAGGGTGAGGAAGTTCTGGGAAGGAAAAAGATGTAAGGGGTGGGTTGTGGTTTTGAATCCGAGGGTCAATGTGTCCAGGAGTAACAGACGTAATCCACACCTCCCACTACGATGCAAGGCATGGGTCGAGAGAGAGAGGAGCCGTGTTTATTGACAAAATCTGAATAACCAGGTATTTGCCAACCTTTCTTCTTCCCATTTCTTCACTCATACCCCGATTGGGGCTGCCATCGTCCCACTGATTCCGGACTGTTGGGACTCTTGTCGGAGGCGTCTACTAATATCTACGGGAATTCCAAAAACTGAACAAATCGGAATAATATCTATGGGAATCAAAGTGAGGACGAATATCTACAGCTCAAACTGCTGACTAATATCTATGAGAACCAAAGTGAGGACGAATATCTACAGCTCAAACTGCTGACTAATATCTATGAGAACCAAAGTGAGGACGAATATCTACAGCTCAAACTGCTGACTAATATCTATGAGAACCAAAGTGAGGACGAATATCTACAGCTCAAACTTCTGACTAATATCTATGAGAACCAAAGTGAGGACGAATATCTACAGCTCAAACTGCTGACTAATATCTATGAGAACCAAAGTGAGGACGAATATCTACAGCTCAAACTGCTGACTAATATCTATGAGAACCAAAGTGAGGATGAATATCTACAGCTCAAACTGCTGATTGATCTATGAGAACCAAAGTGTGGACGAATATCTACAGCACTGGCACAGGTAGGGTTAGGTTAGGTTAGTTATTACGTAATTGAAGTAATTTATGCTTTTCCGTACAACCTCTTGCTCAGCTGCCCTCTGTAGGTATTAGTCCAACCTACGCTCCATAGATATTAGTCACCACTGAAACTGTCATAGATATTCGTCCGACCTTAGCTCTGTAGATATTATTCCTTACTCTGAAGTTCATAGATATTAGTCCAACATATGAGCTGTAGATATTCGTCCGACATACAGGCTGTAGATATTAGTATCTGGAGTCCTCTTGTCTAGTATTATGAAACTTGTCACACAATCCTTGCTTAATCCTACTGTGCCTCAAAAAACAACCTAAACTGGTTATACAAACATTTCAATACATGGTTACTACACAAAAAGGGCATGCATCACCAAGTTATTAATAATCTCATCTTAGTCTCTAATCCTCACTCTTTATTTACATAAATATATGTGTTGGTTACTTATAGAAATTTTATCTGAATTATTAATACTGCTTTTGTTTTACGAATGCTTATATTATTATTACCTCATATGTATATTATTTTGTTGAAATCTTATAGATCTAGATTTAGACGCTAGTATTACTATGTGTATTCATTTTGTTGATATTGAATAGTTATAGATTTAGATGCTAGCATTACTATGTGTATCTGATGAATTTTTGGTTTTAATTTGTAAATTCCTTGATAACTGTATTTCAACTCCCAATAATTCTTATTTGATTATATGTATTTATGTTTTAATATGTATCTATGTGCTTGATTATGTACACGTATGCGATTGCCTGTGTGAATGTATGTGCGTATATGCGTGTATGTGTGTATGAACATAACTGTGTTTATGTATGTACATATATGTAAATGTATATGTGTATAAGTTAATGTATATATATATATATATATATGTACCCGCCTCGGAACAGACTTAGTCTAGAGAGGCGGGCTACTAACTTGTTTGTATATGATTATTGTTACAATAAACGCCCGGGTTGCCGGCATTAAAAAAAAATTTAAAAAAATTATATTCATAAATTACATGTTAAACCTACTCGTGACAATATTCTTGAACATGCCGTGACTTCCTGGGTAGCATTTTATGGTCATAAATATCATGAATTTCTTGTTTAGATAATAATTATAGAATACATACAATGAAGCTTTAAATATTTAATTCTCTTGATCATGCAATGTCCTCATGGTGCGTATTATTTCAATGTGATAATGACTTGATGAAATCCCTATTTACATAAAGATCTTTATTGTGGAACATCTTTTATTAGAATGAGAGTGTTTGCTCCTAAATGTGTGATAAATTACTGGAGTGATGGAAAATTTCATAAAATGTTTCGGTGTTATTGCAAGTCAGTGCTTTCAGAGTCGCCGGATATTTAATTTAAAGGCGCCATGGATTGTGTGTCTTTATGTTATCTATATTTACTTCTTTACTTTATGGTAGAAAGATTATAAATCTAAAATGGGAAACTACGGATGGACCAATTTAGAAATAGCTATACATATTTACTTGTCCTGTCTTGTTGCCAGTGCATTATAAATAGTTTAACATTATTTTCTACACAATGTAGAAACTAATTATAAAATATGTAATTTCTGTAACTAAACTAACTAACTAACTAACTAACTAACCATCACGCCGTTTCCCCGCAGGGGTAGGCAGAGAGGACGGACCGCCAAACAACTCGGTCTTGGCACACACTCTTTGCCTCACTCACATTCATACATCGTCTCATACATACTCTTCTATTATTCTGACTTTTGACATGGCCCGTCTCAAGTATCTGATTTACTTGATCGTGCCATGTCTTCCTCGGGCGTCCCCGACTTCTTCTACCATTCACATTTGCATCATATATTCTTTTCACACTACTTTCTTCGTTCATTCGCTCTACGTGCCCAAACCATCTGAGGGTCCCTTTCTTAATTTTGCTCATTATACTTACATCAGCCTTACATTCTTTGCGGATATCCACATTTCTAACACGATCATACATGGTTTTACCACACATACGTCTCAGGGATCTCATTTCAACAGCATTCAGTTTACTTTCATCCTTCCTCTGCCAGTTCCATGCCTCACTGCCATACATCAGGGTTAGGGATTGCAATCCCGCAGCTAATTTAATCCCGCGGGATTGATATGCGGGATTGCTCAATCCCGCGCGGATCACGCGGGATCCCGCATCTTTGAAATAATGTTATAAGTTTTAAAATCAAATTGAAACTACAGATTTTATAAGTTATAAGATAAAATTGAAACTACAGATTTTTGGGTAAAAATCAACTTTTATTTAACATTTCTTACATTAAGCAACAGAAATTAATTCTTTTGTATTAATTAAGTTTTCTATTATCTAAATAATTAGTAATCTGTTTTCTTAGATTCTAATAGTTTTGTTATAATTGGCATAATTTAATAGTTTTGTTTAATTTTACACTTACTCCTAATAGTTTTATATTTTTAATTCAGTCTTATTCATATAATGACTAATAATCAAATCACAACTTTCTCTTAGATGCTACTATTATTACTATAATCTGTACTACTATCCTTTTCCAACATAAACTTCACATTCCAAATGCAACCTCAATTAAAGTAAAACCAGGGCCTCCACACAAAAAAACATTAAACATACCGATAACTCATACCTCATACAGGCAAAGAAACTTTAACTTTAACTCATACCTCATACAGGCAACCAAACTATATAACTACATGCCCACCACACTGAAGCAACTACTAACTACAAAGACATTCACAAAAAATACATCAAAGACGGGTTGGCCGCAGGCGGGCTATCTTGTGCTAAACGGTAACATTGCGCTCGCGCTACTCTCGATTTACGCGAAAGTTTTAGCGCCAAATTTTTAACTTGCGGGATCCGCGGATCCGCGCTTTGAAGGTGCGGGATTGCGGGATTAATAAAAGCTGCGGGATCCCGCGGGATTGCGGGATCCCGCTTTGCGGGATTGCAATCCCTAATCAGGGTAGGTACCAGGACTCCATTGTGGACTGCTAGCTTCGCTTCTGTAAAATTCTAAAATTCTTTTTTACATTATCTTTACTTCATTCAGGGTGATGGAGATGCTGCATAGAGGATCTTTTTATGGAAAGGAAGAAGAGGAAGTTCAGGGGAGGTATAGTTTATGAGGGCTGGATACGAATCAGGGGGTCAGTGTGTCCAGGTGTAACGAAGGTAAAAATCCATACCTCCCATTGCGGTGGGTCGTGAGAGTCCGGCTGGAGAGGTCAAATTGTTTCCATCAACCAGTTAATCCCGATTCAACCCGTAGGACTCACTCCATGAACCCGGGCACCCCTACTAAGTCACCAAATGTAGTGAACCTGTTGGGGTGACCTATTAGAGAGGTGTTGGTTACCAAATAAGTGGTTATTTTGTTAATATTGTTATTTTCAGTAGATAGCTACATAATTATTATTTTATTATACTAAAGTTGTACAATGTAATGTAACCCACATTGGCATTATTTTTAACATGAAAATATTAAAAACTGTGGAATTTTATCTTATCTTGGGGCGATTGTTGTCATAATTTCATTGGTTTTTACTTTTATTTTGAAGATCATGTCCAATAAAATATGAAAAATTAAAAAAAAATTCAGCAACAAATAAAAAAACTAAGTTCTTAAAACACATATTTTTTTAAAATATCAAGTATAATAAAGAATTTGTGTTGCCGTTCATTCAAAAGTTGGGGGTGTAGTAGTGTCAGCATCGTTGCTTTCCAAGAAGTTGATCGGTTCGATTCTCTGCCGTGGCATGCACATTTTCCAATTTCACGTTGTTTTGATATTCCGTGATTTATCGTGGATCTGCGCTAGTTAATATAATACATGTTTACTATTTTTTAATAAACTAGTATTAGTAGATAATTTACGAATTCGCCTCATTTTTAAACTTTCTTTTCAAAACCTTTTTATACAAAAAAATAACACTGCAAGTATTTTAAACATGTATTGTGACGTCGTCCCTTACTTTTTGTTTAAAACTAGATATACGGATGTTTTAGAGTTACACAGCTCATGATTTAAAAGACGTTCCAAAATATTCTTGCTATAAGCTAGACATTCTAAATATAAAAATCTGTTTTTATTTCAAGACCTGAGAGCTCAACTTTCGCGAGTGCTTTTTGCTTCAAACAAACAGATTGTTTGCACTCTAATGAACAAATTGTTTCAATATTTGTAAATGAAAAAGATAATAAGGTCTTCTTTGGTCTTATTAAGGTCTTATTAAGCACTTATTTTACCTTGGATAACAATGACTGTCTTAGGCATTGGATAAATAATAATTATACGGGTTCAGGTGAGTTTATTAACAGAGTTGTTTAAACTATAAGGTTTCTAAGTAGATTATGTGCCGAGTAATTACTTGTTGTTTGCTTTTTTGTCTCTCTAATTTATGGTATTTTATTATCTTTGTGCTAAGTTCGAACCTTTAATTTTCATGGTAAAAAGCTGTTAGCTCAATAACCTTTTGAAAGATCCATGGTAATGCAGTATTGTGATATAATGCACATACATTATATTCCAAAAGCATTATAAATTAATACATTGTAAGGAAATCTGTTAATTTACGCACCATCTCTACTGAAAGAGTTTGGAATCCATAAATTCGACCCTAATTAACAACTAAAACCTTTCCAAGCGTCCCTATCTTGGGCTATTTCAGTGATCTCACAAGTCATATATGTGGTGTCCGGAAACTCGCAGTGTAAGTCGGAAAATAGCGAACCTACAACCATTTGCATTCGATTTTGCGGTATATATTTTTTTAGATTTGAGCCTTAGTTTTTGAGCAAATCAAGCCCGAAGTTGGCATTCTTAGGTCAAATTAAAATATCTTTTAAAATGCGTCGAAGCTACAGAAGTTTTTTCAACTTTTGGTTGCCGAAAAATTGTAAATGAGTCAAATAAAACGGAATTGCTCAAATCGATATTTTTGGGATTCTGCGTGTGATGTTAGTAGATTCACCAGTTTCCCTGTCTGCACTGCGTGTTTCCAGACACCGTGTAAAAGAACAACTTCCTCTAATCAATGCCTAGATACTATAATAGTTGTGTACTTCTGGCAAAAAATGCGTGTTTTGGATATGTAAAGTTCTTTTCCGATTTTCTTACTAGTCTGCTATTAGAATATCGTTTGCCTGTAAATGGGTAGGCTTGGATTAGGGGTTAGGTTAGGTACTTTTCGGATTCCTAGTTAATCCTTTCGTTTTCCCATACAAATCTAATAGCGACCAACTGAACATCCAAGTGTGATAAAACTTCGAAAACACGTGATTTCCTAATAACCTGCTGTGTCTGGTGTTCTAGAGCCAGACCGATAATCAGTTGCCGTAATAATTATGTCAAATGATTAACAAAAGCTATTGGTTAATCAGTCATTGTTTAATCAGGCTGATTATCAACTTGACAGAGCTTATTTTGGTTTGTTATTAAAAAAATTCCATTGTATCTGGAGTTTCCGCCAGAGGCAACAGACACTAAATGTAAGATACATATAATTTTCTAAGATGTTATTTTTCTGAATATTATCGATATTATTGACCTTTATTATAACGAGTGCTAAGACCCTTGGTGAAATAAAGAGATCGGTGTTTCAAGATCTAAAAATAAATCTTTACCAAAATTGAAACCAATAGAAGTGTTCTCATGTTCCCGAAATTAATCATAAAAATTTTCACCTTTGGTGGAATTCATCATAGAAATTATTTTTAGTGCAAGATACTTTTTACTTCACAAAGGAGGCCCCGTGCAAAATAATGTAAGCGTGGTTACTATGTGGAGAAATCCTTTAAGGAAATGAAGGAGAGGAAGTTTTGGGGGTGAGAAAGGTGTGAGGAGTTTTTTTTTACATGAGCTCCACACAGGAGGCCCTGAGGAAAATAATTTCCATCAGGGCCTATGCCATCTTTAGGGATGCTGTGTGGAGGGTTTTTTAAGGAAATGAAGGAGAGGAGAGTTCTGGGAAGGAAGAGAGCTTAAGGGTTGGGTAGGAATCGGGGTTCAGTGTGTCCTGGTCATCCGCCTCCAAGACCTAGACAAACCTCACCCCGTGAACCCGCGTACCCCTGCTAAATCACCAAACGTAGCGCACCACTTGTGGTGACCTACGGCACAGGTGTTGGTTATCCAATAAAGGTTCCCGGGGTGGCAGTACCCATTCCCGCCTCCTAAATTTAGAGGTGAGTATATTAGGAATCTGGGAGTCAATGTGTCCAGTAATGACAGAATGAATGAACGTATGTATGAATCCATTCCTCCTACGATGAGTCGAGCTAGTTCGGAGAAGGAGAAGTTAAAGGGCCTCCCTCAGCTGGCATCTCCCGATGCGGCCCGTCACGCAGACGGTCAGCAGACGCAACCACCGCCAAGACCTAAACCAACCCCACCCCATGAACCCGGGGGTTCCTATAATAGCAGATGTATTGCTTATCCAATGAATGGTTTGCGGAAGAATGATATATATTATGTATACTAGCTGGTTCCCGGCATGCGTTGCTATGCCATTTAATAAAGAAACTGTTTCTCCCTGTGTGACCTATCCCAATCATCCCGTTCCCCTTCCGCCTCCCCTTCCTCTCCCGCGTCCCCTTCTACTCCGATTCCTCCACTTTCCCTCTCCCTATTCCACTCCCCTCCCTTCCTCCGTCCAGCGAACCCCCTACCCGAGTTCCCTTTCCCCCTCCCGTACTCCATACATTCAGTCCCGATACATTCAGTTTTCAAACAGCTCGCGTCCCACCTGCTGCAATTTTTTTATACAAATTTCATAATGCCAACGCTCACCAATAGTTAAATACAAACCTTTTCCTGATAATAACAAACCCACAACAAAAAGAACTATCCAATTTGGTGCAGTCGTTCGGAAGTTATGCGCGTACATACATTTCGGCGATTCATTTTTATTTATATTTTATTTATATAGATAGAAGATAGAAGATAGAAGATAGAAGATAGAAGATAGAAGATAGAAGATAGAAGATAGAAGATAGAAGATAGAAGATAGAAGATAGAAGATAGAAGATAGAAGATAGAAGATAGAAGATAGAAGATAGAAGATAGAAGATAGAAGATAGAAGATAGAAGATAGAAGATAGAAGATAGAAGATAGAAGATAGAAGATAGAAGATAGAAGATAGAAGATAGAAGATAGAAGATAGAAGATAGAAGATAGAAGATAGAAGATAGAAGATAGAAGATAGAAGATAGAAGATAGAAGATAGAAGATAGAAGATAGAAGATAGAAGATAGAAGATAGAAGATAGAAGATAGAAGATAGAAGATAGAAGATAGAAGATAGAAGATAGAAGATAGAAGATAGAAGATAGAAGATAGAAGATAGAAGATAGAAGATAGAAGATAGAAGATAGAAGATAGAAGATAGAAGATAGAAGATAGAAGATAGAAGATAGAAGATAGAAGATAGAAGATAGAAGATAGAAGATAGAAGATAGAAGATAGAAGATAGAAGATAGAAGATAGAAGATAGAAGATAGAAGATAGAAGATAGAAGATAGAAGATAGAAGATAGAAGATAGAAGATAGAAGATAGAAGATAGAAGATAGAAGATAGAAGATAGAAGATAGATAGATAGATAGATAGATAGATAGATATACCCATATTCGCCACCCAAATTAGGATCATGATAAAATATTGCTGAAAATGAAATAAGCTTGTAACTAATTCTGCAAAAAAAAACCCACAAATTTTCATCTTCCCCCATCTCTTTCGCCACTTTTTTTTCTGTACTGACAATGTGTGCTTCCCTAATTAAGTTGTTTGTCTATTTTTTTTTAATATTTGTACAGTTTATGAGTTAACGACATCTATTTTTTTAGATACCACCTTCTAATGGAACTTTTTGGTTTTTTATTTGCACGGTACAAGTACTAGCAGTGCTCCTCGAGCTATATTTAAACTTTAATGAGGTTAAACAAATTACGAGTACCTACATACATAGTGCCTATAGACTTTTTGAATTTAAATTCGCAACTTGTACACGATCCAAGAATAGAATACGGAGGCTATTTATAACCTCGTGACATTGGGGTGTTTTCCTTTAGCAAACTAAGATCCGAAAATACGCCGGACAATGGCTTACGAACTGACTAGCAACTGCGGCTAATATATAGTGGAAAACTACTCGGTTTTTCTTCCGGAACATTTGAATTGATTTGCTTATATTAAAAAAATATATCATTAAAATATACCTATTAAAGTTGTAAAATACGGCTGTATTTAATTAACTCAAAAATACATTAAAAACTGTTAAGCTTAAGATTTTGCATGAATTTTTTATCGATACGTCATTGCAGTTTTATTAAAGAATTAGTGTCGAATAATGCATTAAGTACGTATTGGAAATTCAGTTAGCAACGCAGACATTAACGGAATAGAATAATTTATCGACGTCACTCTTTCGGGATAGCTTAGCGGTAGAACTACTGTTTTTTTTTTTATTGTTATGGGTACTTAGCATATGTTTTTTTGTTATGGGTAGCATGTTTTATAATTATAGAAAACGTGTTTTTTTATTGTTATTAGTAGCGTGTAGAATGTTTTCATTGTTGATTTTTTATTATTACGGTGTCTGATGGGGAGCGGGCTTTTTATCGGGATACCATGTTTTTTATTGTTATGGATAGGAAGTTGGTATTGTTAAGAGGGCATTACCAGAGAAAACCAGAAATATGTCATTTTCAAATCAGATTTTAGACGTATTGACTCTTTTCCACAAAAAATTATAAATGGATTTCGAAAGATTGTATTTTATCTAGCATTCGCATGTAATAAATTTTGAGAATTTTTTAAAATTTTTAGTATAAAAAGGTTATTCTCACAACCATTTCAAATAATATAATCATGCAGTAAAATAAATCAATACATTATCTAGCAAACGCATGATTTAGAATTTTATTTGTAGTTTCAATAAAATCATTAAAAAATATGTACGTACATGTGTTTCTTGACGAAAATTGGTCCATTTGTGTATTTATTTGCGCACTTACAAAATAATATATTTCAGGTTTTTTTAACATTCTTATTAAATTTAGACATTATTGAAAAATGATAAATACTTACAATCAAAAAATAATTACAAAAAGTACATTATTTTAATAGTTTTATCATCACGCCTTTCATTTTTGGATAAAGATATAAATTAAAGCTAATTTGGATTGAAATAAATTCGATATTGAGTTATAATTTTAAAAAGCTGGTACGTACATTGTAACCGCCCTGCACGATCGTAAGAACAACTTTCGACAAAATGTGGATTTTCGTCCGCTGGCTGGTTAAACGCTCTTAAGGGATTTTTTTTATTGTTATGGGCAGCATGTGAATATTGTTATTGGTAGCAAGTTTTTATTGTTATGTTTTATATTCATTCACCATACGAAAGAAGAATTGTTATGGGTAGCATGTTTTTTTATTGTTATAGATAACAAGTCGTTAAGGGTAAAATGTTTTTATTGTTAGGGGTAACATGTTTATATTGTTATTAGTAGCACATTTTAATTGTTATGGATAGAACGTTTTTCTTATTATGGGCACCATGTTTTTTTAATGTTATGGATAGTAAGTTGATATTTTAATTTACATGAGTAGCGTGTTTTTTATTGTTGTTTAATGGGTATTGTGGCACGTTTTTATGGGTGATGGGTAGCTTAATTTGCGTTGTTGGGTAATAGGTAACTTTTTTATTGCTATATATAGCATATTTGAATTATCATAAGTAGGACAATTCATTTTTATGTGCAAAAATGTTTTTTTTTTGTTGGGTAGCATGTTTTTATTGTTATGGGTAGCATGTTTTGCGAATTCGGAGAATGTTTAGAGCTCTTTTACATTGTTTATTGGTACGTGCTTACGATGATTTCAGTAATGTTTACCAGATTTCGTGTTGTTTCACTTTTTGCTTGAGTCAAAATTTTGGAATGCCGTGTTGATGGACAATGCATGGCTCTCCGAAACTTTGGCTCAATAAGAAGCGGAAATTCAACGAGGCATAATGCCGCGGAAGTCAAACAACTTAATACTAGTTATTGACCGTGTGAATAGTTATTTACCATTCCTATCTACATTACCTAATATCTGATATTAACCGGATCATTTCACAGTGACATCGCATTTGAACAATAGTGTGTCGGTGATAATACTGATAATATACGATTGACAATAAAATCATTATCGGATAATGATGCAACAGATTGAAACTATTGCTAATAAGGAGTTTGAACTTCGGATTCAGCTCAAAATTTTTGATTTAAAAGAAAACCTATAGAAATTTGACTGTGGCCAGAAGATACGGTTCTAGGTAAATTGACCGAAATACCATTTTTCAAAATCAATTTTTCGAAATGCAATTTTTCGAAAACATATGTTTCGAACGTCAGTTGACCGAAACACTAGTATTTCTAATTGATATAAGTATACAGTACGTACAAGAGAAATTTATTATAGGATGGACAAAATCAACTAACCCTACCTAATCTAATCTAACCTAACCTAACAATATCTCATTAGTCATAAGCAAGTGAAATATAAATTTTTAAAATTGATTAACAAATTCTAAAAATATGTCTTTCGGCTGTTCAAAAAATTAGTCTTTCTAAAAACTGAAATTCGAACAATTGATTTCGAAAAATTGAATTAGATAAACATGTCTAATTCCGAAGATACAATGGTCAATGCTATTCGGAATTTCGGATGTTGAAAAGTTAATAGGCCACTTGCATCACATTTTTTTTTTCATTTTTTTCCGGTTTAGACAAATATTCTAAGACATTCTGTATTTTTTTTTTTAATCGTATTTTTGTAACTCTGGAAATTTTTTGAAAATTTCAATCCGAAAAATCAGACCATTTTTTATAAACCGTAAAGACGGGACATAATTTAATAGGTGCGAAAAAACGATAATTACATAGCCGAAAATCATTTTTAAAAAAAAGAACGTTTTCCACATGTATGGCACAGGAGAACACCGAGGCATACCAAAAATATTACATCTCATAAATATTTTTTTCCTTGATCTATCTTATTGATCATAAATCATTATAATGTACAACGTACATATTACTAAATCCAATGTAATATACTTGTACTTGAAAATTATAATAATAATAAGAATATTATAAAATTTGATTTCGTTAAAATCAGCACCATTATAGCTCTAAAACACGTACCGACTTCTAAAATGTACGGGGTTCTCTTTAGAACATCTGTCAAAAAGTCAAAGCCAAATGATAAGTTCGCAGAGAACAAACAATAAATCTAGTGAACGATGCCATATAAAAAAAATAAATCACTGTGGAATTTTACAAAATTAATAGGAACATTTTCGGAGACGGGACATTTTCATGTAGTGGCGTCACGAGCCCAAATAATGGATTTATTTATTAAAAAATGAAAAAAACTGTACATTTCTAAAAAAATTTACTAACATTTTCGCAATCTTAATAAAAAGATCTATCCACACGATTTTTTCCAAGTCGTTATGAATTCAATGCAAGTGATATATTGGAAAAGATTTCGACATTAACAACAAACACTTACAGAACAAAGAACAATGAATATTAATTTTAGTAATTGTGTCATGTGTTTATAACCGAAATGTTTATGAATTTGATATAACGTATGTAACACGGGTTTTAGAAATCCCGAATAACTCTGGAACAGAAAACCACACGGTTCGTATTCCCAACAAGGTATTCTACGCGAGTATTTTCATCAAAATATTATGAGGAAACATTGCGGTTACAGTGATACTTGATATGATACAAATTTAGACGTGTAAACCCATAAAATAATATGTTGTTTCTATTTAATGTCAAAATATTTGAATTATGCGTAGAATTATTGTCAGTAGGCATAAAACGCAGATAAATTGACAATATACCCAATAAACTAGAACGAAAGTAGATAATTTCACTAGTTGGTGCGAGAAAACATATTTTTCTGCTAAAGCCCAGTAGCGACGAAAGTGGGAATGTATTTACCTTCCTCGTATCACAAAGTCTACATAGTTAGTGGAGAGATTAGTTTATTTAAAGAGAAACATTTGAACTGCTGGAATATTTAGCTTGTGGAAAGTTTTTTTTTTACTGAAATACTTACGCAAAGTAAACGCTAGTTTCCTGGAAACAATAAATTAGAGCTTATTGTAATGTTTGCTTCTGCAAAATGCCATAAATGTATTATTAGCAATTATTTATTATGTTTGCATGACTGCGGAACACGTATATATTAAGAACTAGCTGGTTCCCGGCATGCGTTGCCATGCCATTTAATAAAGAAATTGTTTTTTCCTGCGTGTCCTTTCCCATTCTTCCCGTCCCCCTTTCGCCTCCCCTTCTTCTCCCGCGTCCCCTTCCCCTCCTTCCCCTCCCTCCCCTCCACCTCTATCCCCCTCACGAGTTCCCCTCCCCCTTCCCCCCTCCCGCGTTCCATACATTCAGCTTTCAAACAGCTCGCGTGCCACCTATTGCAATTTTTTTATACAGTTTTCATAATGCCAGAGCTCACCAGTAGATTTATACAAACCTTGTCCTGACAAGAACGAGCACAGAAAAAAAAGAGTTATCCTATTTGGTGCAGTAGTTCGGAAGTTATGCGCGTACATACATTTCGGCGATTTATTTTTATTTATATAGATAGAAGATAGATAGATGATCATGGCGGAATTATAGTGCCTTTAATTGGTTATCAGTTATCATTTTAATATGTATACACACAAGCCCTGCTTATTTATGGGGGGTACATCAAATACATGGATTATGTAATTAACCTCAACATAGGCTTGTCCTAGTGAGGTAACAAATTGTATTTGTAAACACTTTTACCTATAGTGTAAAGAAACAATAAATAAATAAATAAATTATTGTAAAAAATATATTATAATTTATGTATCTTTTTGTAAATAAAAAAAAAATAATAATAATAATTTTAATATCCACGGTTCCGCAGAGTTATAACTTGTAACTTTAAAACAAATGCATGTTTTTTTTACATTATCTGCACACAGGACACCCTGAGGAAAATAAATTGTATCAGGGCCTGTGTTATCTTAGAGGATGCTGGGGGGAGAGTCTTTATAAGGAAAGGAAGAAGAGGAAGTTCGGTGAAGACGAAAGGTATAAGCGGTATAAGGGTAGGAATCTGGGGCTCAATGTGTTCAGGAGTGAGGTACATACGAATCTATCCCTCTAACTGTTAATGGAGAGGTCGAGATTCTTCTTCGGATCCGGCCCGCCACGCAGTAGATGATCAAGAGCATCCGCCGCCAAAACTTAGACAAACCTCACCCCACGAACCCGTGCAAAGTTACCAAACGTAGCGAACCACTTACTCGAGGTGACCTATAGCAGGAGTGTTGGCAGAGCTGGGCAAAATACTTGCTTTGCTGTAATTAAAATAAAAATTACAAAATACTTTTTCGCATGTATTTAAAATACGAAATTCAAAATACTTTCAAGTCGTGTTTTTGAAATACAAAATACAGTATTTTAACCATTTATTATTTCAAATACAAAATACATTTGGTTTTGGTAGAACCTTTGGTTGCAATAAATTGTCGTAAGTGCCTTTATCGAGGGGTGCGTTTCCATAGAAGCAAAGTTGAGCAGAGTGAAATAGAGACGTGCAAAAATTGACCTATCATATTTCTCAAAAGACACATCTCATCCCCGCTCCACTTGTAAAGTTTTGTGGTATAGGACCCAGGTGTTAGATAATAATAATTATTATTATAATAACACGATATTTCTAAAGCGCAGTTTTGTGTTATTTCACTTCAAGTGCACTCTACTGTAATTAACTTAACAATAGTCTAGTACTCAGTCAAATTATTCGTGCTTGATCTAATACCATGACACAAAAATTTACAATACAAAACAATGACAAAAGTTCAATTTGGAAGGCGGGAATGGGTACCGCCGCCCCGGGAACCTTTATTGGATAACCAACACCTCTGCCATAGTTAGGTCACCCCAAGTGGTTCGCTACGTTTGGTGATTTAGCAGGGGTGCCCGGGTTCATGGGATGAGGTTTGTTTAGGTCTGATGACCAGGATACACTGAACCCCAGATTCCTACCCACCCCTTAAACCCTTTTCCTTCCCAGAACTCTCCTCTCCTTCCTTTCCCTAAAAAAACCCTCCACACAGCATCCCCAAAGATGACATAGGCCCTGAGGGAAATTATTTTCTTCAGGGCCTCCTGTGTGGGACTCATGTAAAAAAATAATAATAATAATATGATACAAATATGATAGAAAATGTACAACAACAGTGCTATTATAGCACAGGATGTATTGCCAACTCTAAATATTAACATACTTAATATATTGCTCTGGATTCTAGCGTTTTTAGTCTACGTATTTTTTATGTCAGTTTATTTTTCATAATCATTAAGGTCGCTAAATGTATTTTGAAGCCATTGAAGTATTGAAGTATTTGAAATATAAATTACAAAATACCTCAGCATCGGATAATTGAAATACCAATTACAAAATACATTTTTAGGAAGTAATGGAAATACATAAAATTATTAAACATATCGACCATATAGTCACTAACGCATCTTCTATGCTTTGTTTCATAATCCGCTCTTGTAAACAATTTAAAGACCTTACTACTTTCAAAACACTGTATTTCTCATATGTTCGTAGTGTCCTTGAATACGCATCTCAGGTGTGGAACCCAGGCTATGCAGTGCACAAAAATAGAATTGAAAGCGTTCAAAATAGATTTTTAAGGTACCTCAATTTCCCCTCTTTTCGATCTCATGTTAGTAATGAAGACTCTGCAAAGTTCTTCAAAATACAAACGTTAACTTGTCGAAGAAACATAGCAGATTCGGTAATGTTATTTAAAATTACACATAACTTAATCGATTGTCCTGATCTTCTTCAACGCCTATCATTCCATGTTCCAAATCGCAACAGCAGGCAGTCGCTTACCTTTAATCTCCCTCTTTGCAAGACTAACTCCAAACAAAACTCATTTATCTACAGATCCACACACTCGTTTAACTCAAATTATTACCACATTGACATTTTTAACTCAACTTTACGTGACATAAAACGAAAACTCAACAAGCACCATGACTCAAACTAGAAAGTTCAATCCCTATATATATATATTCCCGTCCTTTGCCTCTTAATCTTAAGAGGGCATTACCAGAGAAAGCCGGAAATACGTCATTTTCAAAAAAGTTTTTAGACGTATTGACTCTTTTCCACAAAAAATTATAAATGGATTTCGAAAGATTGTGCTTTTATCTAGCATTCGTATGTAATAAATTTTTAGAATTTTTTTTAATTTTTAGTATAATAAGGTTATTCCATAGGTCGTTGGCAGATTTGTTAAATTTTCAAAAAAGTTTTTGTATTATACCACACCCATTTCAAATAATGTAATCATGCAGTAAAATAAATCAATATATTATCTAGCAGAGTTATGTATTAGAATTTTAATTTTAGTTTCAATAAAATCATTAAAAAATATGTACTTACATGTGTTTCTTGACGAAAATTGGTCCATTTGTGTATTTATTTGCGCACTTACAAACTAATATATTTCAGATTTTTTTAACATTCTTATTAAATTTAGACATTATTGAAAAATGATAAATACTTATAATCAAAAAATAACTATAAAAAGTACACTATTTTAATAGTTTTATCATCACGCCTTTCAGCATTTTTGGATGAAGATATAAATTAAAGCTAATTTGGATTGAAATAAATTCGATATTGAGTTATAATTTTAAAAAGCTGGTACGGAGAATAATTAATCTTTCTCATTGTAACCGCCCTGCACGATCGGAAGAACAACTTTCGACGAAATGTGGATTTTCGTCCGCTGACTGGTTAAACGCTCTTAACAGGAATGCTCGATCTTAGTACCTTAGAAGCCCGCCGAAAAATATTTGTGGGGAAACATTTTTTTAAGCTGATCTCCGGTACTGTACTGAATCCATCTATGTTGAAGGAGATTAACCTACATGTCCCTAACGCATATACTCGTGGGAGATCCCACACACTTTTTTATGCTCCGAAAGCGAGAACTTCTTCCTTTCAGAATGCCCCATTAAATAGAGCAATTATTGAGCATTGACATCTTCAATGTTACCTATAGAGAGTTCAGTAACTATCTTTTGACATACGTCTCAACATAGTGATACTGCCCTCTTGGCCTTTTTTTCTCTTATATTTTGTAATCTTCTCCGTAATAATTTGGTGTATAACTGTTTTATGGAGAACCTGAAAAAATAAATAATAATATATTCGCTTTGATAACCCGTGCGTGGTCGTAGCTAGGCGACAATTGGCATGCTTTCATGTCATATCTCTTATTTCTATTGCCCATGTAATAGTAGTTGTGTAGATAATAGGAGTGACCGGACAATTGATCCGACGACAATTTACCCGCCGACAGTTGGCCCCCCGACAGTTAACCCCCGGAAAATTGATTCCTCTGATAATTGATCCCCTGGACATTTGATCCCTCTGACAATTGACCCCTCGGATTGTTTATCCCCTAAAAGATTATTTTTTCAGGTAAGTAAGTATGCAAGACAGCCAGCGTAGTCCAGCGGTAAGGTTCTTGACTCGCAATGCGTGCCAAATTTATTTGCCACGCCGGCGTGGCAAATAAATTTCATTTGAGTAATTTGTGTTATTTCACAATTTACTCATTTAAAATAATGTATAGTATTTTTGCGGCACGTTCCAGAGTGGAAGATACTCTTAGCATCGCCCTGGTGTAGGTAAAACCACCATTCAGAATTGAAACGTTGCTTGAAATAGCATTAGCGGTGTTTGGTGACCAGATCTGAATAGCCAGGTACAACCAAAGGCGAAATTCCTATATCTGCAGGCGTCTTTTTACTAACAATACTTTTGATTTCCCGAATGATAATGCGGTGAGGCTATACGGCCGAATAACAAAATACGATATACGACCGTGTATATTTTAGTGGATTAAATATCCGAGGGATCAATCGGCAGAGGGATTAAATGTCCAGGGGATCATTTAGAAACTTGGCCAAGCTATTACATAGCGTTCGCAGAACTATATGTAAACGCTTGGATGAGCGTATGCAAGCGTAAAGTTCTGGCTAATTGATTTTTTTGGAACAACTCATACGGGTTTCATAGAAGTCTTTTTGTCTCTCTTACTAAATGGTGTTAGAAAGAGAAAACACCACGATTTATATTCAAATCTAAAAGTTAACCGCAAAAAAATTAAATGTACACCTTTATGAAACCAAAGTTTCCGACTGCAATTTGAAAAAAAAATTTGAAATTTTGGAAATTTTGTATTCACTATTTTTACATGAAACGACAAAAAAGGGACTTGACAATAACGTTTATAATACATTTGCCTAGTGATTTTAGTTTAAAAAACGTAAGGTGTGCAATTTTTGAAACTTTTCTTATTTCATTAATATGAATTTTATTGCTAAGCGAAAATATTTTGAACTTCCAACAATATAGGCCAGATGCCGGGGGGTTAAACGATCGCCATTCAGATTTGGTACATGGTTCGAAATTATGTTAGATAATCTTATTATCTAGATCTGAATATCCAGGTTTTCAGTATCTTCCCCATTACCACATTCATTTCTGTTGAAAAATACAATATATTGGTACTTACTGTCTTAATTATGTGAAAATATCGCGTGTTTGTAATGTGCACAGTTCACTTGGACGGAAATAATTAATTAATTTGTACGTATGTACATTACAAAGTACTATGCTAATCATTACTATGCTAATCATTGTACTTTGTATAAGTTGGTTAATAGGTAAGTATTATTAATGTATTGTTTTTTTTATCGACCAATAGGTCCCAAGTAGGTACCTATCTTTGAATGCATTATCAGATTATGACAATTTTCCCCAAGTTAAGTTAAGTTTAAGTTCGGTGAAGTTGTGACTTTTCAACCATTTGTATTTCTAATAGGTTTTTAAAAATATGCGTAAAATTGTGCTTGGTGATGGTACGCAATCACCGTAATGATGGTTTTTGGTAATGACATTGGTTTATGATCACTTTTTCATATATATATAGAAACAAGTCCGAAAACCATTAAATACGTTATGGTTATCAAAAGATTCGCCTAATTTATTTATTTATTTATTTATTTATATATATAATTTGTACATGTATTTATAACAATTACAGGTATATAGCCTAAGACGTTATAATTGTACCATTTATGCAGTATATATGCAATGCCAAAAATCTTACAAATGCGCTATCGGACACAAAAAATAAATCTATTTTTTTATCCACCGCATTCAAAAAGCACGTAGCTCTCCCCAAAGGTGAGTTCATAAATAAATTAGTGCGGCTTGCTCTACTATATAGGAGGTTGTGATGACGTCCTCGAGAGTGAGACTCTGGTACAAAAAAATTTTATTGGGCCAGTATCTCATTATTAGATAAGTGACCGTTCATTAGCTGAAAAAAATATTTAAGCAAAGCAATACCTCTACGTGTCTCTAGGGAGTGGTAATTGGTCATGCCTAATATATAAATTGATGGGTAAAGCCAAGGGTAACGTCCATAGAGCCGCGAGAATAAAAACCTTAAAAAATTCTTATGGACTCTTTCAATGCGTAAAGTGTATGTTAATTCGTGTGGGGCCCAGATGATCGAATTTGACTCAAGTACACTCAGGACTAGTGTGTTATATAATAACGTCAGTGTTTTTGTGTTACGAAACGGATATGAGTTTCTAATTACGAAGCCGAGAAGCCTGTATGCTCTGCTTATTAAATCATCGATGTGTTGGTGAAAAGTTAGTTTTCTGTCGTAAATAACTCCTAGATCTTTGATTTGGTTTAGGTGTTGGAGAATATTTTCATTAATTGTATATTCAAATACATGCGGTTTTTTTGATCTTGTATACGACACGATATTGCACTTGGGTGTACTGAAGTTCAAGCCATTTATTTTGGCCCAGTTTGAGACGCATTCAATATCACGTTGAAGGAGAATACAGTCAAAAAGATTTTTTATTGAGCGATATAGTTTCAAGTCATCTGCAAATAGTAAATACAGCGAATGTGTGATGACTGAACCAATATCGTTAATAAAAATCAAGAACAGAAGTGGTCCAAGGATAGACCCCTGAGGAACTCCAGAAAAAACTACGAATTCAAAAGAACTGGAACCCTTATAATAAACAAACTGTCTACGATTTCGAAAATATGAATCAAAAAAACAGAGTAGTCTTTTGGAAAAACCAAATGAAGCTAGCTTATTTAGAAGAATGTCGATGTCAACCTTGTCGAATGCTTTTTCCAGGTCAAAATAAGCAACATCCACCTGGCCACCATTGTCAAGAGTTTGCGATAAGAAATCTGAGATGGAAATCTACTGAGGTTCTTCCCAGTTTTAAACAGCAACGAAATTAATAGAAATGTTTGACTCCTCCGATATAAATCCACCCCGGTGAAACTGACCTACGTCAACAATCTCTCAAAAACAAAAGCTCGTGCGGGACACTTTCGAGGGAATGTGAACCTTGATATCTTCTGAAACACTACGCGAGGAGATCCATTTTTGCTTGAAAAAAATTAATCGTATTTTGGGCTGAATAATTCTGTCCACGCCCACTTTTGAGCAAGAGTGAACCTCGAGGAGTGGAAATGACATTTTCGTGTGCCAGACGTCGTCTTACAGAGTACCTCAAGCGAAAGTGAACCTTAAGGTGGGTGAAACTTAAGGAGCAGAGTGGTCGTTTTTCGCGTGCCAGACTCGACCAAATTCCCGAACTAGACCCCGTTTTTTAAATTTCCAAATATTCAGATGTACCCAGTTGCATACAAACTATTTAGAATTATTTCCATTTAAAACTGACGAGAATGATTTAAAACATGAGTTTGCATTTGAGGTAAAGTAAAAATTTCAGTGAAAACTACAGAAATTCGACATGTTTTCATATGTGTGCAAAAAATATTTCTTATCTCCAAACAACAGATTGTCTCCAAACAACTTGTTGCGGTGTAATGCTGGGCCGTTCTTATATAAAATCACAAATGTCATTAAATAGCCCAGTCATTCCGTAGTTTTACCTTGCAAAAGGTCATGTAGTAGCGATTTTGATATATGTCGTTAAGATTGGGACTCTAAAGAAAAAAAAAAGTTTTCGACCTCGGGAGGGTCGAGCTCGATCCGCCATCTTGGATTGAAGGTCCCAAAATTTGGTTTTTTCAAAATAATTATGAAATGGTTGATTTTACAACCAAGTTGTTCAAGGCGAACTTGAAGAAAACTAAATTACGTACATTTTATGTAAAATGTTTTTTTTGTAAGTCTAATAGGCAACGAGTTACAGCGGAAGAAAGAAGACAATTTTGACAAAAAATTGTAAAACTCAAGTTTTCTTGATAAATTTTTGTAAGAACATATTACAAAATATCATTTTAACGTATTCCCACAAACAATATACTTATATAGCATCATCCGTGTGCTCGAAGACGTTGATTGACGTTGTTATAGTGGGCTCCTAGTCTATAGCTGACTTGGAATCAATTCACTTCTTTCTATCAGTACTGGAATTGCCGGGGATGAAAAGATTAATTGTCATTTATCCAGAGAAATAGGTACCGAGAGGATGTCGAACATGGTTACCAGGTATACAAATTTTGAATCTATTAAAATCAAACGTAAGGACAAATTTATTCCATTAGTAGCAGTCAATAGCAGCATCAAGATCGGCGAAACAACTATTTCCATCAACCCGCTAATGTTGTTCCAGAGAATGTGTATTTTGAAGAAATCCGACGAAGAATTGAAGGATAACCTTAAATTCGAACTCGCCCCATTTCCTTTGTTGCTTTTCTCTGAAGAAGGAATGCGCAAAGGTATGAAATCATCATTTTATGGTGTTTTTGAACAACTTCCAGAAGGCGTGCAACTTGAAGGTAGCAAAATTAATGTTGTGGATGGAGGATACCTTTTACATAAAGTTGTATGGAATCGTAATGATTTTTTTGGGTCAATTTGCGAGAAGTACGTTCACTATGTAAGACATCACTATGGATCACATGCAGTTATTGTTTTCGATG
Organism: Limnephilus marmoratus; assembly: GCA_917880885.1. NCBI lineage: Eukaryota > Metazoa > Arthropoda > Insecta > Trichoptera > Limnephilidae > Limnephilus > Limnephilus marmoratus. The sequence continues at coordinate 26,771,937 of OU862931.1, read as the reverse complement.
GATATCCGCTAGATGATGGTGAAAAAAATACAAAAACCGCAGAAAGACTTCGCCGATCGAAGAAGCATATGTATGCAGATATTGCAGATGTTCTTTTCGATGAAACAATGTCAGTTCAAGTTTTACAAGAACGTTTTTTAGCCACTGAAAATAACAAAGTCCGTCTGATTTCGATGCTTACAAAGCAATGTATACAGGCTGATTTTACAGTTAAGGAGGCTGAAGAAGATGCTGATGAGTTGATTGTCAATACTGCGATTTCCTTGTGTTCATCATTTGACGCTGTATTCGTTATTGGCGAAGACGTTGATCTCCTAGTTCTGCTAACAGCATTGGCACCACCCGAAAGAAGTATATATCTTCGCAAACCCGGGAGAGGCATAACTTTTGAAAGACTGTATTCCGCGAATAGTGTGAAATACAAAGAAGCGGCTGAGAATATTCTGTTTCTCCATGACTTTAGTGATACAACATCGTCCTTCTTCAACCAAGGAAAAACCAAATTTTATTCACTTGTACAGAACGACACAAGACTCAATGCCATGATAGGAATCTTCAAACAACATGATGCAAACCAGAAGACATAGACATAGATGCAGGAACACAACTTTCTCGTTGCTTTGCACGGGGGTGACATGGATAAGGAAACCTTGGAAGAAGTCCGCTACCAACGTTTCGCAAAGTCAACAACAAAAAGCAAATTCAATCTTGCCTCTTTGCCACCAACGAACGACGCTGCACGGTACCATGCATTTAGGACGTACCACCAAGTCCAAAAATGGTATGGAATCCAAAAAAATCCAGAAAACTGGGGCTGGAAACGTGGCACCAACGGGCTTGTTCCAGTAAGAATGACAAAGAAACCAGCACCCGAGACTTTATTGAAATTTATTTCATGTAATTGTAAAAAAGGATGCGGCGTTGTATGTGGCTGCAGGAAAGCTGGATTGAATTGTTCTTTTGTGTGTGGGTGCTGTAATGGTCAAACATGCCGAAATTCGACAGAGGTTCATATCGAAGAGATTTTGTTAATGGAAGCCCAGAATCTCAGTACCACAGGCAATGAATTAGATGATGACATTGATGAAGACTGTTATTAAGATGTCGATATCAACCAACCGGCATCAACAAAAAAAATATATAGCCAATATATAAAATAATTTCGAAATCTACCATCGCTGGTATATCTGTGGAGTAGACCTACAGGGGATACCACAATAAAAAATGCGCCATGTTCTCTACCTCATGGTGGTGTGGATGAGTTAACAAAATTATTATAATTATATGATAAAAAATATACTATATAATATAATTATGTATAAAATGGTCACCAACACTAACTGGGCGAAGCCAAACCAAAAGCTGCCTACAGGGCCTAGCAGTAAAACCCTACGGAGCGGGTTTTTAACAGCTAGTTATGTAATGAATAACCCGAAAAAATAACACAAATTGGGAATTTCATCATTTTTTAGAAAAATATTCACATTTCCGCCACTGTCACTCGTTACCTATTAGACTTACAAAAAAAAACTTTATGCGTAAAATGTACATAATTTAGTTTTCTTTAAGTTCACCATGAACAACTTGGTTGTAAAATCAACCATTTCATAATTATTTTGAAAAAACCGAATTTTGGGACCTTCAATCCAAGATGGCGGATCGAGCTCGACCCTCCCGAGGTCGAAAACTTTTTTTTTTCTTTAGAGTCCCAATCTTAACAACATATATCAAAATCGCTACTACATAACCTTTTGCAAGCTAAAGGCCCTTTTTATCCCCCACTGACTGGGCTAAAATAACAATGACTAAATAAAATACCTTAGAGAGGACTTGCCATACCAATAAAACATTCAGTTAATAACAAACAGCTATACAAAAATGACAGACAAGATGTAATATTCATTACAATACTTATCAATATTTATTCTTCTTCATCAATGGCGCTACAGCCGATTTCGAGCCTTGGCCTCCTTCAAGATGAGCCTCCACCGCCCTCTGTCCTCTGCCGTTGTCTTCCAATCTGCAACACGGAGTAGTCCTCTTACATCCTTCCTGACATCATCTTCCCATCTCAGCCTAGGTTTGCCCGCCTTTCGTTTACCTCCCGGGTGTCCTGTTAGAAATCAAATTTATTACTTATCATATAAACTGAATAATTACGATGTAAGCCATTTTAATGTAAGTCCACGGTTTGGACAGAATCTTTGTATTTGGATCGGCAGGCAATGTCTTTCTCTTAGGTATTTTGTTTAGTCATTGTTATATAATAAGCCTAAATCAATTATAAACATAAAATTAATAACCTTGTGACTGTATTTCAATAATTGTTTTTTTTTTATCACAATACTAAAATTTTAAATGTTTGTTTTTATTGTGATGATATTATTATCTGCTGAAAATGATTATAAAGCCATTGTAATATTAGTCCAACAGCCTGATAAGTTTAGTGATAGGAAAGTTTGACATGTCAGATAAGTTGACTTTGAAGTAGCGTGCGTTGCGCGCATTTAATTTGGCCATCGATAATCCAGTTAATTGCCTGGGAAAACCGCCGAGATAAAAACAATCAAGATTCAGACTTTGATATTGATGTAAACACAATATACGATCAGTCATTATCAAAAGTTAATTTACTATTGGTTGGGCGTTTACACAATACATAGCTACACTTACCTACATACATCTACGTACATCATAGACTCTGTGCTTGTAGCTTGATTGTCACATATTCCTTTCCTATCCATCCTTATCATCTTCCTTTTCCACATCCTATCCCATCCCTATGTACCTCTCAATTTCGTTACCATAACAATCAGAGTCGTCAAACGCAACTCGCCGCGAAAACATCTAATATTATGCCGCATTTGCAAAAAATAATCACTAGCGGTTAAAAACCCGCTTAAAAGAAAATTAGATTAATTATACATTAATTTATACATTCGTATGATAATGATTGTGTGTTTCCTTTGGGGGGGGGGTGCAGACATACGTTCACGGTTTGTCTTATCTTCGACTGTTGTTATTTAGTGTGTAAAAAAGAGCTATTATATGTTTATGAACAGAAGCTAAACCATCAGCATTTTATATAAGGCGACTGAACTTTGTCAAGTCAACAGCATGTACAATGTACACGGCTGTCGTATATTATAAAAGTAGTAAACACAAAACAGAAACAAATACACTAATAAAAACATCAAACAAAATTTTCGAAAACAATATCTTGAATCAATAAAACAAGTGCCAAGGTTATTGTAGGAAAATTTTTCCACAACTGTTAATATAAAATAATATTCAATGTCGAAGTGTCACGGTCCGAATTAAGTGAATTATTATACAAAACATCATAATCTTATTTAAAGTAGGTTAAGGCTGGAAACAATGTAAGTATTAGCAGCTAAAACAGCTACTTGTGTGTTTCAAGAAAATTACTTGGTTTATCTTTGTAGCCAGTTATTATCTATTAGGTTAAGTACAGGAAGTTGTCTATTAGCGTCGCATAAATTCATTTTTTTTTTTTTTACTAATTTGAAAGTTTATACCTAAAAGACAATGGCGGACAGTTACAGTACTCCTTTTTTTATATATGTATTTCATTGAAAGAATAGTATCAACATTATATATCAAATCGAAACCTATCAACAAACAAGTCCTGCTAAGCCAATTAAATTGTTTTCGATTGCCAATTTTTCCCCATATATTTAACCTTATTCACAGAATTACATTGCTTTATAGTGTCAGGTAATAAATTAAAAACCTTCGGTATATTGTATTCAAACGTTCTCTGTCCGTATTTATTATTAAATTTCGGAACTATTAACCCGTCAACGTGTAGTACAACTTGGACTTGTTTCAGATTGGTTATAGTAGTATTTCCCCATATTGTTAATCCATATCTTATAATAGATTCTGCCAGTGACATATAAGTTATTGAAGAATAAATAAATAAATTTCATTAAAAAATAGTCAACACTTAGTTTTAACCAATTCCATTGATAAAAAAATATTTTTTTTTATCAGCATTGCTGACTTCTTCATGGATTACGTTAAACTTTTTAAGGAAACCTCTTTTACGTTCTTCATAATTTTAAGTATTAAAAACAATCAGCACTCAGTTTTATCCACTTTTATTGTTGAAAAAACCAACATATTTCGTAAGCTATGACCGAAAAAATACAGATTATTGTAATTCCAGTTTTGAAAAGACAATTAAATTATTGTAGCGCAGGTATGATGTATGACGGAATTCTTCGAAAACAGTTCCAGTTTTGAAAATGATGACTTCTTCTTCTTGTGCCTTGTCAGTTCAACGGACGTTGGCTATCATGTAGGCTATGCGGACTTTGTTTACTGCGGCCAGGAACAGCTCTACAGTAGATAGAGCTAGACTACTCCTTCTTCCAGGGCCCCGTCTTCCGGCAATCTTTCCCTGCATTATGATTCGCAAGATCTCATATTTCTCTGGATGTCTCATCAGATGTCCAAGATATGGAAGTATTTAAAACGATGACACTTCATTAAAAGCAAAATCGAGTTCTAGTTTGATTGAACCGGAGTTACATTTGAACAGCCGAATTTAGTATTTTTGATTTCTTGAATGGATTCATTTTCAAAAGTCCTCTTAAGTTGAGGTGTTATAACCTCCATCGGAATTGATAACAACCAAATTAACCTTCAGAATGTTTAAAATTTTCAATAGTACCTAAACACCAATCCACTGCCTGTTTCTGCTTAAAATCAATTGTGATTTGAGTAGGAAGATATTCAGCGTTTAGCTGGGACAAAGTCGGTTTGACGGTTATCAAATGTGAAGTTTGAAACCCAACCTTACTAAAGTTATGGTTAAAAGATTGTTTTCACAAAAAAAAATCCTACTAGTATTTATGTGAACAGCAGACCTCGCTCAACCAATGGTTATAAATTACATATCTTACGTCTCAGGGGGAAAATTTTCCACGTGGCAATTTTCAGGGTCCGGGTCAGTCGATCAATTGTAGGCAATTGTCCTGCGGCAATCATCTGATCGCGGTGGTGGTGGGACAATCCACTTGTCCTAGATCCATCGTTAGAAAAATCGTTAGAAGTCATCGCACGCTACAATCAAGGTTGATTACAAATTTTTGGACTGATTATGAACTTTGACCTTGTTTCAATTATACTTAAAAGTGTACAGTCTGTACAGTCGGGGAAATTTCTGCTTCCCTGGGATTTTTTTATTTTTTTATTATTATTGTACCACAGAATAATTCCAATTACAGTACAATTTAGTTATCCTATCAGCATTTAGGCAAGTGACTCTCCAATAATATTTTGAAAGCATATAAAGAACAGTCACTTACATCCAAATGGTTTGCAATTTCATTTAACAGCACCACTCCCCTCGTCATGCTATGCTTTTGCAAGTCGTCTGTTCTGCCGTTCGGTACTTTAAATAAGTCATGATGTCGACTTCGGCTGTAGTGTTCTGGTACATATAAATCATAGCATCCCAAGGAAATGGGCTATCGATGAAAATGTTCAAAATTTTGAAAGACAGAATAGCAAGACTTGCTTTCCGTTTGGTTTATAGACTCACAGAATCTGTTTCCTCAAGTAAGTCAATATGGTGCATGAACCTTGGATGGGTTCCATGCTTCCGCATATAAACATACCTGAGGAATTTCTTCTGGATTTGGTCTAACATATCAATGTACTTCTGGTGGTACGGTGCCCAAACATCGCTTGCGTACTCCAGCTTGCTTCTCAGTATTCTTCCATCGAATAACGCTAGCGTAGCGTCTTAGTTATCAAACTGCTTACAAGTCCTGATGATGAACCCAAGAAGTTTGTACAAGAGCTGGTTCATTATTTTAAAGTAGTACTCCTATCGGAGTTTTTTTAAATATTGTTTATGTGCTCACAAGAGTCCCAACTGCATCCAAGCATCTGGATCCAGTGAGATCAAGACATGCCCTATTGGGGTAAGATGTAAGGCTGAAGGTTGTGGGTGGGGGAGGAGATGGAGAAGAGGTAGAGTAGAAGTGCCTGGTTTTTATATCTGATCAACAAACACGGCTAAATCAATTTCAAGCAACGTTTCGATTCTAAATGATGGTCATTCACCAGGGCGACTGTGAAATGTATCTACCACTGTAGATAATAAATTTTGAATTTGAATTCGCTACCACCGGATTCATAGACAACTACGGAGGCGGTCAAACGGCCGTTAGATTATTGATAGTTATTGGTTTATCCATACATCCAACCTAGGTACTACCCTGATGAAGGTTAGGTGTATGTAAAACGGGTTAGTAGTTTATATCTTGATAATATTATCACGCCCAATGTGACTTCTTTCTAGGGATAAAACAACACGATTCTTTTGGTTCCCTTGTACATTCGGTATATGCGGAGCGAATATTGACAGGCGAGCATGTCCGCGGCGAGCATGTCCACGGCGAACATGTCCGCGGCGAGCGTTTCATCACCGCCAAATCTCTTCGTCTATGTCCACCGGACAAATCAATCCACAAGCGCAGACACGCTCGAACTGCCCGCGCCCGCGCGGACACTAAACACCGCTGATAGCTCAATTGTATTCTCTCCCCCTTTCTCAAGAACGAAATATGTAAAACAGAAAGAGAGGTTACATCGGAGCTCTCGGTAACAGGATTATAGTTTCACTTCACAAATAAGTATATGGCTAAGTAATGCGCTTTGTTTTACATATTAAAAAGTTTTCATTTGGCATTGTAATTTTTCTTCTAACCCCAGATTAAATGGCTGAATTTAAAATTAAAATTAAACGACCAAATTTAAAATGAAAACGGGGTTAAAGTGACTGAAATGGGGCACTTGTTATCTAAATAGCCTTCGCCTCAAGTGGGGCACAAACGGCCGTCAACTTAACTTGCTGTGGAGGCGATTAGCCAATAACCATGATTGTCCTCGGCAAACTAAAAACTGGACGTGGCACTTGTTCCACGGGACTATCCAAGGGAACTTTGAAACACACTGATCACAATCGGAACTTATATCAGATCAGAAGTTAAATTATGTGAAAATCTCGGAAAACTTAAAATATTTGGTGCGCCAAACAACGGTATGAGATTAAATATTTCAGAAGGTTGCGTGTTCAAATCTGGGTGTTGGCAAAAATGATTTTGATTAAAGTACTCAGATAGTAAATTATTTCTTATTTTATTTAATTTCACTGGGAAACCTAACCATTACAATATTCTATAAGATACTAGCTTTGCCCCCGGCTTCACTCGCATAGTATTAGGGGGGTTCCCACAGCGCCTCCTCCACCTTCCCTATCCCCACTCCACTCCCCCCCCCCCCCTCCTCCTCTCCCCGCTCCCTTTCCTCCTCCCTTTCTCTACCCTCGCACTCCCCCCCTCCCCCACCCTCCCCCCGCCCTGTCCCACTCCACCCTCCCCTACCCCTCACCGCACCCTCCATACCCGTTACATTCATTTTTCAAACAGCTCGCATGCCACCTATTGTAATTTTTTAATACAAATTTCATAATGCCAGAGCTCTAAGCTATAGCCTATATGATATTCAGATGTACGAGCTATATAATTGTAAAGTTTTATTAAAATCCTTTTAGCAGTTTTTGCGTGAAAGAGTAACAAACATACATACATCCATACAAACTTTAGCCTTTATAATATTAGCTTTTGCCCCCGGCTTCGCTCGCATGGTATTAGGGCGGTTCCCACTCCGCCTCCTCCACCCCCCCCCTTTCCCCCCAGCACCCCCCCACCATCCCCCCTCCCCAATTCCCCTCTCCCCGTTCGTCACTCCTGGAAACCCTATCCTCCAGATTTCTACCAACCCCTCATTTTTTTTCCCACAATTTCATATCCTTCCTTTCTTTTAAAGACCCTCCACATAACACCCCCAAAGATGACATAGGCCCTAATGGGATTTTTTTTCCTCAGGGCCTCCTGAAAAAAAATACGTATTCGTGAATTTTTCGGAACTCATTTTTGTTATTAGAAATTTAAGGCACGATTTTACAGACTTTTGGATTATTATAAATTTCTAGTGTTATTCTTTATTCTATGGTGCCTATTGGTAGTCGCGAAATATAAAAAATCCTTGAAATGGTTCAAAACACTGAAATCAAATAACTTTTACAAAAAATAGCTTAATAAACCGGTTTTCACAATAATAACAAAATTATCTTCGAAATTGAAACCTTCACTTGAAACCTTCCAGAACTTGAATAATATAGGAATTACAAAAGGTCAACACGCGAGTCAATAAAATGATGTTATTTGTAAATTATTAAGAAATGCGCCTCTAGAATATGAGACATGAATCATTTATAAGAAAAAAGGGCATGGGACGTACCTAATAAATTAAAGAAATACTTACCTATCTACAAATATCCAATAAATATTTTACTTCTCCGTATTGCGCGTTATCTTTTGGTTCCTACTTTCCCCTAACGTGAATTATGGGCGTTTTACACGAATCTTTTTATCGTCCAGTTTCCAAATGAGTCGTCTTTTCATGTGAAATTGTTTTGTTCTGAATCAGTTTAAAAACTAAACCCATGTTCTCAAGTCCTTCGTTGTTAATTTATTCCTTTGTCTTCATCCTTTCCTTGAAAGTCCCTACTTATTATGAAAAGATGAAGATGTTTTCTTCTTCAAACTTCGTAAAATTACTTTGTGGCATCATTAATTATATAATGAATAACAGATCACTTTGTATAAACCACTATATTATAAACAATATCTACATGTTTTCATACCCACTAAAATTAAAATTACCCACTTGTATGAGTTGAAAAATCGCAGAGACGTCATTCACATCTCGCCATTGAAATCTCGCTATTAATCGCAAAAAATACTAATTAATGAACCCCAAAGTGTCGGTAATTGTTACCTTGCGTTGTTCCGTTATTGTGGAAAGCAGCCATCACCAAGATCGGTCCAGAAACAGCGGATGAACCCATCAAAAGGTAGGGACTTATCCTTCCATTTGCCATTTCCTGTGATTGAGTTAAAAACGCAGTCAATTTTCTTGTTTTCGCACAAAAAATTAGGTTTACAGTCCACACCTCTCTCGTGTCACGACATTGGTCGTGACAGAAATCGGGATGGAAAAAAGGACATGTTCTGTTTTGGTACCGATTTTCGAACAGTTCCTTTATTCTGACATCTGCCGTCAGTCCTTGTTTTACTATAAATATAGTTTATGTGGAAATGTTAGTCACACTTAGTTATATTGTGTGTAAATAGGTATTTCGTTTTTTCCCTGAGCCGACTGCGCAGATAAGTATGTCATCTTTTTTTATTCGGTGGTTTATCTTCACTACATATTCCTTCAGGAACACGGTATAATTATAAGGCGGATTTCGACTCCAGACTCCTGCGGATATTCCTGAGCAAATCAAAAGTAAGTACAGGTACAACAAATATGATCCATTTGGAGATCAAGTGTCCGAGGGATCAACTGGCAGGGAGGTCAACTGTCCAGGGGAACAACTCTCCAGGGTGTCAACTGTTCTGGGAATAAATATCAGAGGACCAACTACAACTGTCGGGGGAGGCAACTGTCGGGGGGGAACTGTCGGGGGACCAACTATAGGAAGGCCAACTGCTGGGGGATCAACTGTCGGGTCACCGAAAAAAACTGTCAAGAAGGCAACTGTCTGGGGTACAACTTTCAAGGAGGAAGGCAGAGGAAGGCCTACTATCGGGGGACCTACTGTCGGATCTCCGAAAAAAGCATGGTGTGAAACGCCCATTAGTATTGTTGCATGTTATATTCCCATTTTACCTGTATGTGTAATTTATATGTACATATATACCTACATACAGTAATAGTAATTAGGACATGTCCATCACCTATATCCCCTGTGGCACGTGTAATTGAATACCGTGTAGTATAATCTACTCGCACTGCCTAATCTAGTTCCATTGTTTGTACTTTAGTATTGATGTTGTAGCCTATAGTAAACAACGAAATTGACAATGTACGATAATAATTTACACCGTAATATCAACTATGTACCCGTATATGTACATGCAGTGTTGTGGGCATGCTCTGCTCGTGCTCCAGAAGTAAACTCAATTTTCCATAGTTCAGTTAAATTGATTAAGGGTTTTTTGTACCCTTTACGGCCCTTGTGTTTCCTCCCTCCTTTTACAAGGATCTCTTCAAGATCCGGATTCATTCCTTTCTTTCTTCAAAGGAAGCTCTCTGCATGGCATCCTCAAATATGACATTTGGTCCGGTCACAAATTGGACTGGAGTTCTCTATTAACAATATTATCTTTAAGTTTTTTTCCGTATTGTAGGCAACTACCCTTTTTATTGGAAACAATCATTCCAAGAATAGATTTGTAACCTAGATAGAGTCTCGGATAAATATATCTCTCGTATATACCTACCTATACGTCTCGGTAAAACTCTCTTTGTATTACCTTCAAAAGTTATAAAAAGTTAGTTGTTCTTATAAATAATTAAATAAACTATATTTATTTATTATTTTCTATTAATTAAATGTGACGTAGCACATATAAATATTTTTTTAAATATTTATTGGGCACGCCGGAATTCAATTCCGCCATCTAGTTCGTAGTCATGGATTAGATCCATCAAACAACCACCAAACATACTGGTTCGCTTTGTTTAGTGATTCAGCAGGGGTGCCCGGGTTCATGGGGTGAGGTTTGTCTAGGTCTTGGAGGCGGATGAACCCCCTTCCTACCCACCCTTTAAACCTTTTTCCTTCCCAGAACTCTCCTCTCCTTCCTTTCCTTAAACAAACCCCTCCACACAGCATCCCCAAAGTTGACATAGGCCCTGAAGGTAATTATTTTTCTCAAGGCCTCCTGCTCATGTAAAAAAAAAAATGATCGCTCGACCAAGAAAGTCGTCCAGTATTCTGAATAGATTTCATTGCCTGGAGCCTAGAAGTCGAAAAGTCTTTGTTTTCCTTCAATCAGTATTGATCGCAGTTCTGGGAAATATTTGTTCAGTGAATTCATAGAACACAGCCGTAATCAGGGTCTGACTTCCGCTAGAAACCCGAGAGGCCCGGGCCTAAGGCCTCAACGTCGGATGAGGCCCTAGGCCCGGGCATTGTTTTAAAAGTGAAAACTTTTTTAGCACCGTTGTGACTTGAAACTCGAGGACACGAAAAATAGCGACACTAAAAAGAGACAAACACATGCATCTGTAGCATAGGTTCTCAATGTGGTCGTTTGAGACTCTCAGGGGGGCGGTGGAAGACCCAGATAAAACTAGGGGGCGGTGAGATGGCATGGTGAGGGCGTGGGCAGGTAAATAAATATAGTCTAAAAAACACAAAAAAAAAACATATTAAAAAAATTAATATTTCAACAAATTTGCTAGGACCCCCACTTTAAGGGTCCCGGCTATATGTCAAAATGGCACATATTGAAGGCACTGGATTTGGAAAGAAATATTTCAACAAATTTCCTAAAAATGGTGCACGTAGAAAACACAGAAAGGAAAGATATATTTACCAATTTCCCAGGACCCCCTCTTCGGAGGGTTCCCCGGCCAGGTGCCAAAATGGTGCACATTGAAGGCATATAACTCGGAAAATGCACATTTTTATAAAATCGGATGCCTCTTTAAATTTTACTTAATCAATTCGTGATACTTCACCAGTAATTAATTAAATATAATATATTTGCAGAACGTTCCAGAGTGGAAGATACTCTCAGAGTGGTGTAAGGCCACTATTCAGAATTGCTGGAGATGGATGCAGCCGTGTTTGGTGACCAGATCTGAATAGCCAGGAACTTCCCCAACTTCCTCTTTCCCTTATCCTTCCCCTTCCCACTACCTTCTGCCTCACAACATTCACCAATGGGGATGCCATATTCTCACTTGCTCCAGACGAAAGTAATTGGGTCTCTTGTACGCAATTTACATACTGTTCCTTGTGAAGAAGATAAACATTCCTGATTTACGAATAATAAGAAGACTAACATTTCTGAATTACGAATAATAAGAAGACAAACATCCCTGAATTACGAATAATAACTGATTCTGTGAGCCTAGAAACTAGAAGGAAAACAAGTCTTGCTATTCTGTCTTTTAAAATTTGGAACAATTTCATCAATAGCCCATTTCTCTTGGGATGCTATGATTTATATGTACCAGACCACTACAGCCGAAGTCGACAACATGACTTATTTAAAGTACCGAACGGCAGAACAGACGTCTTGGCAAAGCATAGCATGACGAGGGGGGTGGTGCTGTTAAATGAAATTGCAAACCATTTGGATGTAAGTGACCAGGGCCGGATTAACCATGTCGGGGCCCCTAGGCAATGCACGTCTCGGGGCCCCTTTACAAATGGCGGACTACCGGGGGGGGGGGGGGTTGAAGGGGCCTCCAAACACCTCCTTGTTCCCCTGATCAAATCCTTAACAAGGCTTTAAGAGGGGGGGGGTGGGTAAGATTTTAAAACAATTTTTTTCTGAATATAAAACATGTCTATTGTATACAGTATATTGTGTCAAAATTTCAAGTAAATCGGAGCAAAACTAACGAAGGTACAGCGTTTCAAGCGACCGGCCCTCATGCTCGATTCAAGTATATTTCGAGTATAAATTTTTTTTAATCTGTTTTCACGCAAAGAACATTTCTGAAGTTTGTGAACATCACAACTCAAAATCTTAACTTGACTTGACTGATGCTTTTAAAATTTTGTTATTATTTCTACATATAAATCAACAGTTTAGTCAGTGTAAAAAATTGTAATTTTTTTATTTATTTCATTTTCTGAAAGATGCATTTGTTAAAAAAAACTCTCACCAAATTTTTTAAAGAAATTCGAAAAATTGACGGAGATACAGCATTTTATGTGAAACCATTTGAAACAGTTTGTATGTTGAATTATCCTTTAGCAAAACTTTGAATGCGTTTTTCTCGAATAGTATTTGTTTTAATTATAGACTTTTTATTTATTATTTGTGCATGATGTGTACATTGGTTATTTATTGGGTTGTAACCTAATTATTATAATTTGTTGTTTTCTTTAAAGCGTGTAACTCATGTTATTAACCTAAAAATGTTCCTAATAAAAAAATAAAAATAAAATTTCTCGGGACGCGAGGCCCCTAGCCGATGCGGGGCCCCTAGGCAGTTGCCTACTCTGCCTTAGGGATAATCCGGTACTGTAAGTGACTTCTTTATATGCCTTAAAAACATTATTGAAGAGTCACTTGCCTAAATGCTGATTGGGTAACTAAATTGTACTGTAATTGGAATTATTCTGTTGTACAATAATAATAAAAAATAAAAAAATAAAAATAAAATAAAATAAATAAATAAATAATAAGAAGACAAACATTTCTGAATTGCGAATAATAAGAACGCTAACAAATAAAAAATAAAAATAAAATAAAATAAATAAATAAATAATAAGAAGACAAACATTTCTGAATTACGAATAATAAGAACGCTAACATTCCTGAAATACGAATAATAATAAGACAAACATTCCTGAATTACGAATAATAAGAAGACAAACATTTCTGAATTACGAATAATAAGAAGACAAACATTCCTGAATTACGAATAATAATAAGACAAACATTCCTGAATTACGAATAATACGAAGGCAAACATTCCTGAAATACGAATAATAATAAGACAAACATTCCTGAATTACGAATAATAAGAACGCAAACATTCCTGAAATACGAATAATAATAAGACAAACATTCCTGAATTACGAATAATAAGAAGACAAACATTCCTGAATTACGAATAATACGAATGCAAACATTCCTGAAATACGAATAATAATAAGACAAACATTCCTAAATTACGAATAATAAGAAGACAAACATTTCTGAATTACGAATAATAAGAAGACAAACATTCCGGCAGTATTTGAAAAATCTGCTAAAATCACAGTCAACGTGAAAGGTATTGAAGGTCAAGTGTGGAAAATTTCATCAGTCTCGGAATAACGCTTTTGATTTGTATACAAATCAAACCCACGCCGCCATCCCGGTGTACTCAACAGACACACTTCCTTAAATTTAAACCGATAGAGAGATTCTTTTACATTAACTCACAGCTTTGGGTATGCTGTATGGAGGGTATTTTTAAGGAAAGGCTAGGAAGTTCTGGAAAGGAAAAAGTATAAGGGGAAGGTAAGAATCTGGGGTTCAGTGTGTCTAGGTCATCCATCGCCAAGACCTAGACAAACATCACCCCCACGCGCCCCTGCTAAGTCACCAAACGTAGTGGTTGGAGTGACCTATGGCAGAGGTGTTGGTTATCCAGTGAACGGTTTCCGTGGCGGCGGTACCCAAACCCGCCTCCCGATAAAAATTGAAAACAAAAACATGAATAATATTTTTTTCTACATAATTATTTTAATAACAACATAAACCATATTGTTCACGAAAATTGTTAACATTAACACTGAAAATTAATAGATTTTATTTTTAGTTCGTGGCTCCATCTTTTTATTATTTTATTATCTCCAAAGCAAATTAAGTTATTTTATTAACTTTCAAATGATTTTTCACGCGTCGAGGGAATGCTCAGTTTATTTTTCTTATGCACTGCAGATATTAATACATTTATCAAACAATAAAATCTAATAACACAATTATTAACTTTATACATAAATAGAACAAAAACAACAATGCAGTACTAAAATAGAACAAGCACCTTCATTTTCTGATAAAAATTGTTGACTTTAGTTCCTCGCGCCGTTGGGCACACAAGATAGCAGATATAAAAATTATTTTTAGTAATTTTTATGAACCTGTCCACATGAAGTGGCACATATCAGCAGGCTCACCTGTGATCACAGAAACACCTGACGCTGATGAAATTTTGATAAAAATGTCACGATTTTTGGTTAATTGTTTGAAATTTATCAGATTTCTAATCTCTTTGTTTTTGTAATCAGCATTTTTACGTAATGTATACGATTTAGGCAAGGTGGCTGACGTTGTGTTTTTACGTCATGAACATTTTTACGAAGTTAATATGTGAGATAATTTTTAAAATAAGTTTTTTTTATTCACAACAAATTGAAAGACCGCTAGCTTGGCTTGGTAATAGGATAGTAGGAGTTTATAATTTTTTGGGTTGTTATGGCATGTGGCGCTCCATCCTTCTTTAACCAACGTTTAGGACAACGTTACTGTGTCAGAGGTGAAGAATTTGATTTTTCATTTTGGTGTTTACTAGCTGGTACCCGGCATGCGATGCAATCCCATTCAAAGAAATAAATTGATTCTCCCGGCATGTGCGTCCCCGTTCCCTTCCACCTTCTCTCCGCGAACCCTACCTTCCCCCTGCCTTTCCTCCCTGCCGCTAAAATATATGAAATACACACATTTTCATTTATATAAATTTCAGAACGCCAAAGCTTACCATTATATATAGCCTATATTACTCGCTGATAATGTAGCATTCTATTGGTGAAAGAATTTTTAAAATCCGTTTAGTGGTTTAGGCGTGAAAGCGTACCAAACAAACACACACTTTCGCATTTAAAATATTAGTATGGATGTGTTTAGAATTACATGTACCTACCATGTTTTAAGCGTTCTTCTTGGTGCAGTTTTCTGCGTTTAGTTTTGATGGTGTACTATTCGGACTCTTGACATGTTGCAACTTTTTTTAAATGTAAATAATATGAGTGAGGGTACCTTTTTACACATATATTTTCCAAAACGGGTATCTTGGTTAAGGTTTACGCCTAATCAATGAAGATTAGCTATTTTGCTTTTTTTGATAAATGTTTTATACAGATTTGAAATAAGCAATATGTATTTAATTTATAAATTATCTATAGGTACTTTTTTAGTCCACATGATTTGGTACGATGTTCAAATTAAACCTACTGTCTACAGTCTACTGTTCACAGAACTACTGTGAACAGTAGACTTCGCATAATGTAGATTACTCCTTGATAGCCCATCCAGACTCTCGGCGAGAAGCCCCGAGAACACCCGAGAAGCGAGAATGTGAGGTGTTTCTCGCATTCTCTTTCACGGGCTCGGCTGTTCTCGGATCGTTGTCGGTAAATTTGGCCGCTTCAAAGGATTTCTCGGGCGAGAAGCGAGAAGGCTACTACACTCACGTTTTTTCTCAGTGTTGTTTAGTGAGCGGTTGAGAGTAGACGTGCGATATATTTTTGTTTTTGTTTCGAAAATTTTGTTTCCTTGTATAAAAAATCAACAAGAGTTGTAATTTATAGAATATTTTCAATCTGAACCGGTGTTATGGGATGCAAAACATCGAATTACAAAAGTTTGAACCACGATGCGTGGAACAGACTTGGAGAAATAATGGAGATGAAAGTACCTGAACTCAAAAAGAAAAAAGATTCCCTTTTTGCTAGTTAACGGAAATATAGAAAAATGGTGAATGATTCCTCCAAATCGGGTGCTGGTGAAAATGAAATTTATAAACCTGTATGGTTTCCATATGACGCTCTGGATTCCTTTCTAAATCAAGGGCTAACTACAACGTTCAACGTCACAACGTTCAACGTCACAACGTTCACAAAATTATAATATGCCATGGCGCACAGAGCCAAACCTGCTGCATTTTGAATATCGTCTGTGATGTCGTCCATACCGGATGGGAAACAGATCACGAGTGAGAAAAATGAGAGTGTGGATAAGTGCTTGTTCTCGCCGTGAGTCTGGAATCGCCTTGCATATCGCAACAGAAGCAACGCTCGTGCGCTTTGTGGAATAAAAAGGTTCTATCACACACGGCCACCGTCTTGACAGGAACTTGGGTCTTAAAAATGTCACCTGGACCAAAAAAATTGATTTACGAAAACATTTATCAAAAAGAAAGTTCATTATCATCAAAGATCGCAAGAAGCATTAGTTTTTACCTTATGTTGGTCTGAGTTCCATGACAATTCAGAAACAACTCAACACCTCTTTGAGAAGTCAGAAGCTATGACTTTATTTATTCTAGGTCACCGTTGGTTTGCGTGAACCAAATTTATCTTCCAGCAAGTTCGCCGCAAAAAGTTCATCACTACTAGCTTTGTGAAAATCATTATTCCAACACAAAATTAAGGCAGTTAGAATTATTTTAGGAGCGGGCAATCACGGACTTTATTAAACAACTTTATCAGTTATGCACCTACAAATAGATTATAGATTCGAGGTAGCGAATCGAGAAAAATAATAAATGACTAAATGGTTTAATGTCTTCCCAGCAAAACAACTACGTCACCCAAAAGATGTGACGGAATGACTACAGGTGATCTTACTTTTGGATTAAAATTAGGTACGGGAGGGCTAAACTATAGTTAACTCGGCAGGTTCTTACTGCTCGGCCCTGTGGGCGGTTTGGTTGCAGTTTTGGTTGCAGTTTTGGTTGCAGTTTGAGTGTTGGTGGCCATTTTATTCATCCGATAGAAACTGGTGATCCAGTGTCAGCTAGTCACCGGGACAAAGTAACCTGCAATGACGTCATATGTAATATGTAGCCGCAAGATACCACGATTCACAACTCTAAGTATTAGCGTCAATCTTTCCATATTCGGAGAGATACTCAAATTTACAAATCCGTGGTACTTATACTTGCCTCATGCGATCTGCTAACGTAAGTGGCGCCATTCTTTGGCGAATTCTTACAACAGACGTTACCCTATTAATCTGTAGTTATTAATAGATATTATTATATTGATGTCGGACACAGAACACGCAAAAGAATTCACAGAAAATGTATATGGAAAGTGCTTTTTTAATTTATTTACTAGCTGGTTCCCGGCACGCGTTGCAATGCCATATTAAAAGAAATAAATTGTTTCTCCCTGCGTGTCCTTTCCCGTGCGTTCCCGTTCCCCTCCTGCATCTCCTTCCCCTCCCTCGTTCCCCTTCCACCTTCCCCGCCTACCATCTCCCATCTCCCTCTCCACCGTCCCGATAACCCACCTGCGTTCCATATATTCAGTCTCAGTACATTCAGTTTTCAAACAGCTTGCGTGCCACCTATTACAATTTTTTAATTCAGATTTTCATTTTTCATATATTACAAATTTTAATTTTTTGTATATTATAAGAACCATCACCCTTATTTGGTACCTAGCATAGGTAGGAACCTTTATAAAATATCTATAATTTAAAAAATCCATAGACAATTCTTTTGTTACAAAAAAAACAACTGTCTGCTAAATTCACACTCATCAAACGCACGAACTGCCAAACGTGCGAAGTTAAAATAGTCGTTCAATTTTCTGAAATTTTCCAATTTTCTGCGTAATTTTGTTAATTTTTCTTTCCGTTAGAACCTTCTACAGAGTATCAGAAAACTAAAAAAAAAGATGAATGAAATAGGTAAAGTCGTTCTGAAGTTATGGCGTGACCAAAGGAAACAAGGATTCATTTTTATATACATAGATTTTGATTGGTAATTAATACACGGCAATTCAGTAGGGAGATAATTGTAATTTGATTCTTTGATCGTGTCAAGTCGTCTTTTCGTTGCACATCCGACTTCTTCTTCCATTAGCGAACAAGCACAAGATATAAATCGATACTTTCTAGAAGGTTTCTCTAATATTCGTACTTCTTAGAAGTATTTTCTAAACTGTCCTTAATTAAACTTGACCCCCGTCTATCAGGTCAACTGAACCACGTGCTCCTTGCAAAACAACTTGATTATTCTCATTGACCACATGTGCGCGCACTCTACTTTACTTGTTAGACAGCTTAATCAGCAGTCACTTGAATAAATTAATACAGTCGTGTATTGTTGTTGCAAACACGTTGACAATAAATGTATCAGTTACCAGTTGTTGCTAGGGGAGAGATAGAGAGAGAGAGAAAGAAAGAGATGGGTGAATGGGTAAATCAGCTTTATTTTCTAATGAACCATGATACAATGATACGGAAAGCAAATTGTTAACGCTTGCTTTTACGTTGGCTTCACATAGGAGGTCCTGAAATAATTTCTGCCGTCTTTGGAGATGCTGGGTGGATGGTATTTTTAAGGAAAAAAAGTAGAGGAAGTTCTGGGAAGGAAAATGGTTTGTGGCGTGGTTAGGAATCTGGGGGACAGTGTGGCTAATATTGCTGGATGTATGAATCCATCCCGCCCACTGCGGTGCGAAGCAATGAGTCGAGAGAGGTCAAGTCTCCCTCAACCAGTCTCTCCCGATCCGGCCCGTCATCAAGTAGGCAAGAAAAGGAATCCGCCGCCAAGATCTAGACAAATCTCACCCCATGAATCCGGGCACCCCTGCTGGAACGCTCCGTCGACAAAAAAAACTTATTTAAAAAAAAAGTTATTTATTTTCTAATAAATAGGTAAGTACAAGACATTAAACTGAGTAACAAAAAAAAAACTCTTTTTTTAAAATTAAAGCTCTTTTATAAAAATAAAAATAAATTATTTTAACATAAAAACATTTTTTTTTTTCATATTGTTCAAACGAAAATTATAAAATCATTGATTTTTATTAAGCATTGCGAATTCTTTACATAGGTACCATAATTTTCTTATTTATTTCCAAAAAAAGTTGTCAAATACAGCCTACGAAAAACACAATTTTTTATCGAAACATGGTTTTCTTATCCTTGAAACATGGTTTTTAATTTTTGAGACATGGCAACAATGATCAACGCCTAAATAAATCTCTCTACGACTTGTTGCTAGGAGATATATTTGGACTTAATTAATGTTTTGACGCGGCATTAATTTACGGACCTGATTAATTTGTTGGCACGATACCAACTTTTGGGACTACTGAGAAATATGAACATGCTAATATATTAAATAGAACTGATTTTATAAAAATTTGCAGAAGAAAAGTTAAGTCAGTGATTTTCCGAACGAGCCCAAAATGTAAAAGAGGTGATGATACAAAATAAGAAGAAACCATTTTATTTCATACCAGATGTTTTTCCTTGTCATCGTTCTAGATAATTTGTATTTAAAGTGTACGAAGAAGAAATCAATTGCCAAACACCCAAAAATGAAGCATTTTCTCTAGGAAATCTAAATGTTTTCCTTTTTCATAAACTTTTATCGTAAAGCAGTAAACGTAATCTAATCATCCAGTCTTAATCGTTTTGAACTACAATCTTTCTTCGAATTTTGTGATAACTTTTAACGGATTCAGACAATTCAATTTTAACAAAAAAACTTATTCAACTTTGTTGAAAGAAGGTTCACACGTGTCAATGTGCTTTCAAATTAGATTTTCGAAAGGGGACGAGCGTACTTCAAAGAATACATGAGTTCTTAACACTACATATTAATTATTAATTTTTGTATTTCAAAATTTTTATTTCCATTTTTATTTCTATTTTTCTTTAAAATGTTATTATTTTTTTTTCTCTTAGTTTTTCACTTAATTTTATTTATTTTTCAATTTGAATTTATAAACCTTTATGTTTTAATTTACATTTTTGTATAGAACACTTGAGTTCTTAACACTTAATCTTTATTATTAGTTTATATATTCCAAAATTTGAAATTTTCATTTTCATTTTAATTTCTACTTTTCTTTAAAATATTTTTTTTTCTCTTTATTTTTCAATTACTTTTAAGTATTTCTTAATTTTTATTTAGTATGTTTGGATTTTTGAAAGGGGACGAACGTACTTTAAAGAATTCATGAGTTCTAACACTACATTTTAATTATTAATTTTTGCATTTCAAAATTTTAATTTCCATTTTTATTTCTATTTTTCTTTAAAATGTTGTTATTTTTTTCACTTAGTTTTTCACTAAATTTATTTATGTTTTTAATTTTGATTTATATATTTATATGTTTTAATTTATACAGAACACTTGAGTTCTTAACATTTAATCTTTATTATTAATTTTTGTATTTCAAAATTTGAATTTGAATTTTCATTTTTATTTCTTCTTTTCTTTAAAATATGATCTTTTTTTTCTCTTTAGTTTTAAGTATTTCTTAATATTTTTTGAAATGTTAAAATATTAAATGTATGACTACCCCAACACGGGCTTAGCCTAGTGTGGTAGCCAAAAAAAAACAAATATCTGTTACAAATAAAAAATGTATGAAATAAAAAAATAAAAAAATCATCTGTTTTAATAAAATAGTATTTATTAATTCGTATTTAAAATATTAAATGTACGACTACCACCACACAGGCATTAGCCTAGTTTGGTAGCCAAAAAAAAATATATCTGTAACCAATAAAAATTTTATGAAATAAAAAAAATAAAAGAATGTCGAGTTGATCAAGTAAATTTAAACCGTCTGAACCCGCTATTTACGTGAAAAAATTGGCGAGTATTTTTTCCATAACTGTTCATCAAGGTGCGTTCCCAGTTCCATATATAAGTAATCAAAAAGAATGAGAAGATTACTGAATACGGTTTAAAAGAGAGATATCAATCGTCCAGTCGATTAGTCAGACATCTCCGAAAAATCGAAATTCGATTTGAATAGGCGGTTATATGTAAAAGTATACTCACTATCATTATCATTTCATTATCATTACATAGTATAAAATGAAGTCGCTAAAAATGTATGTGCGCGTTAATCTTTTAAGCTACGCAACGTATTTTCATACGGTTTTCACCAATAGATAGAGCGATTGAAGAGGAATGTTTATATGTATAATACATGAAATTATGCCGAGAAATTCAAAGAAAACATATTTTTGTGCGATTTAAAACGGCTGGCGGGTCGTACTATAGTCACTTTTGAAATTCGTTCTTCGGAAGAAATAGATGTCCTAGAGTAAGTAGGTATTTGATTTTCCCTTTTCAAATATCCAGAGTTGCATTGCAAGCATTGTATAATTAGTGGCGATCGCTCGTAATTGTTATAAAATGAAGTCGCTCAAAATGTATGTGCGCATTGACATTTTAAACTACGCAACGGATTTTCATGCGGTTTTCACCAATAGATAGAATGATTCAAGAGGAAGGTTTATATGTATAATACACGGTTATTATAGTAGAGAAAAGCCGAGAAATTCAAATATTCAATTCAGGCAGCGGGCAGCAGGCAAGCGGGTGGTGTGGATTTTATAAAGGTTGGGTAATGGCGTTGTGTTTCGTTAGCCACAGCAACGTGTGGCCGGGTCTGCTAGTCTGGTACAATCCTCAGATTACTCATAAACACCACCAAATCAATTATAATGAACAAAAACTTGTAGCAAATTAAACTGAAATATGTTGATGTTTTCTGGGTTACTAGTAGGATACTTCAAAAATCTGACCGTTGTGCCTCCGGTGTTATTTTATAGCATATTTAACACGTAAAATACCGACAGGTGTAAATAATATTAGATTTTGGTGACCGTTCGGATATTGCTTTCCGCGTTATCCACAACTTATTTTTTGGAGATGTCTGGTTAATCAACTGGACGATCGATACGTAAACATGAAAGATAGAGTGAGCGCGCTCATATTTAAAAAACGATTATAATGATTAGGTGTAAGCGACTGTTATAAATATTTAACAGAACTAGACTTATTTAAATGACAAAAATATCTTGACATCAGACGTAAATAGCTTTAGAAACACCGTAATTTTTTTCAAACGTTAAATAACAGAACTAGGCCCTTTTTTGCATAGTATAAAATTAATGAAGTCTCTCCCGCTGTCCGTGCGCTTAGATCTTTTAAACTACGCAACGGATTTTCATGCGGTTTTCACCAATAGATAGAGTTTTTTTTTTTTTACATGAGCTCCACACAGGAGGTCCAGAGGAAAATAATTTCCCTTAGGGCCTATGTCATCTGGGGGGGGGTGCTGTGTGGAGGGTTTTTTTAAGGAAAGGAAGGAGAAGATAGTTCTGGAAAGGAAAAGGGTTTAAGGGGTGGGTAGGAATATGGGGTTCAGTGTGTCCAGGTCATCCGCCTCCAAGACCTAGACAAACCTCACCCCATGGACCCGGACACCGCTGCTAAATCACCAAACGTAGCGAACCACTTGGGGTGACCTGTGGCAGAGGTGTTGGTTATCCAATAAAGGTTCCCGGGGCGGCGGTACCCGTTACCGCCTCCCAAGAGTGATTCATGAGGAAGGTTTTTAGGTACATAATTTCTCAAGGTTTTGTGTAAATTAGGGAGCGGGCTAGCAAGCGGGCAGCGGGCTACAAACTTGTTCAAGTGAAATATGTTAGGCTGTGTAAGCATGCGAGAGCTGAACCACGATCGCCGCTTGCTGTTGCTTCTTTCCTTTCCCATAATTCGTGGTTCGGCTCGCGCTTATGTTCGCAAATGTATGCGCAGCCATTATATATCGTCGGAATGCGGTAAAATATTTTATTTGAAGTATGTACTTTGCTGTAATCAAATTAAAGATTTTTGTGTAATTCCGTTGTTGAGCTACTTTTTCAGGTACCTATTATCAGTTCTTACTTCTTAGGCGGGGGTTACACTCGTAATTAAAATTTACGGATTACATAAGATTTTGACAGGTCACTCACAGGAGCGTTCACATATGCATCCGACTTTTGGTAATTAATGATCACGGAAGTTGTTCGGAAGTTCGACCTGTGTAAATGCTCATGCGACCGTTTACATCTGTAAATTTATTTGCAGTAAGATGGCTTCCTGTCAACAACGGCCTGCTACTGTCAAATTTACGCGATTTTGTCAATAAAGACGAAAAGGCCCAAAAAAAGTATTGAAATAGATTGTGGCTTTAATTAAACAATTCTCCACACACTTTTGTGCCATCAAAGGCGGCAATTAATTTCGTTTCATCCGAATGACAGCTATCTGACATCTGCTGACAGCAACCGACTTCGAATTCAAAATTTCAAATACGTAAATGTTAAAATCAAAAACATTAAATTGGAAAGGATTGGACCGATAATTGAATAGAAGGATGCTCATTTTCCAGAAAACTTAAATAAGTGGAAATAAATACTAGTTTTGTAGGAAAAAAATCCAATGAAAACAATTGTCTTTTAATTTTTGACATTTCGCAACGGTGCGCGGCGCATTTCGGAACTATTTCTTGCGGAAGTATCTTAGCTTATCAAACTGCTTTTATAAGCTGTAAGAAGGCTGGAAATTCGCGCGGGCGCGATTAGACCTGTCAAAAAACTTCCGAAAGAACAAGTTCTGTAACTTGCTATAAATTACGTTAAGTGGCTTTTGGTGTCGTTTACATTGGTAATTTGGCCATAAATCGCTTACAAGAGTGATTTACAGGAAAAAATTTACGAGTGTAATCCCAGCCTTATCTCTTGTATTTCATGATACATTTTCATGATATTATTAATTAATAAGTTAATGAGTAAAACTAGGTTAATTTAAATTACGCCGTTATTTTTGAGAAAATCGGGTTTAAAGTTTTCGTTTGTAACCGGGCCGCTCTGTTTTCCGGTCTACCTGCTTGGCGAGCACCGCTCCTAACTATATACAAAGATTGAATTAGATGCTATAACTTTGGTAATGTATGCTCTACATGTAATAGGTCCTTACATGTGAAATTGGCGTTTTGCATGGGAGGAACACAAAGTCGATTTTTTTAAATATAATATATTTATTTAATCAAATTATGTACCATTGCTTTCTATGCACTTCTGACATCTCATAGGTAGTTCATCGATCCCTTTACAAAAAAAACCATTCGGACGGAAATCAATAAAATCTTTGAAGGCGGTTTGGACTGCCCCATCGGAGTTAATTTTTTCCCTTGCAAGAAGTTATCCAAATTTCGAAAAAAATGGTAATCTGTTGGGGCAAGGTCCGGAAAGTACGGTGGATGTCTTAGACATTCCAATTGAAGCTCCTCTAATTTGGTAGCCGTCTGTTGTGCAGTGTGTGGTCTAGCGGTCAACGCGCGTTTGTTGATTTGCTTCACTCAATTCGTGAGGTACCCACCATTCAAGTTTTTTCACCTTCCCAATTTGCTTCAAGTGGATTAAAACAGTTTTATCACTAACACCGCAGCCTGCAGCTAACTCGGATGTTGTTTGCGATGGATCCGCTTCCACAATAGCATTCGATTCTTCATTATCAAATTGGGTCTCCGGCCGTCCACGGGGCTTGTTCTACAGGTCGAAATTTCCAGAGCGAAAACGTTGGAACCAAAAACGCACTGTGTTTTCTTTTGCGGCACCGTCGCCATACACATCGCTTGTCCTTCGAGCCGTTTCTGCAGCACTGGTGCCACGGTGAAACTCGTAGGCACTCGTAAATAACGCGATATTTCAAGTTTTCCACTTCGTAAACTAAGTGACACAAAGAAAAAAAACAATTAAGGAAAAAACAAATGAATTATAATTTTGGAAACACAAATACATGAGTAAATAGCTGTATAAATTTGAATTTGGAATTCCTAACCAAAGAGAAGATATTTGAGATGGCAAAACGCCAATTTCATATGTAAGGACCAAATATATGAAGATTTTAATGCAAAAAAAATCGATTTTTTGGATCAGTTGAACCAGATTCCTCCCATCATTTAACTGAAAAGAAAATTTATTGAAAACTGGCATGGCAATAACTAATAATCAAAAACACTTGTGTGCGCACCTGCTGCTGTCGTCAGGACTGCGTACAACCAATACAAATATACTTAGTAGTGATGGTCATAGCACTTCAAACAATAAATCTCTTTCAGCCTGTCGTCCATAACGCCTTATCTTGTTGATTTGTTTGCTAGCAGTATTCATTTCTGTGAAAGATGTAGTAGAACTCAATTATTTCTTATGAATCATAAATTTAATCATCCGTTTGGTAATTAATTTCACAAGCAAGTCTAAAGTATCTAAAGTGTATTATATGTAATCATTCAGCAAGGATAACTAAAGTTATTAATAACGATCATAACTCATAACTAATAACAAACAGCCAATGCAATTCAGATCGACAAACTTAACTGTACTGCCATGCCGGTGAAAAAATATTAAAGGTAACCGTTAAAATATTAATAAGGTACCCGGTAAAAATATTAAAGGTAGGTTAGGCGTTGTGAAGACATGATGTAAGAAAATGTTTGGCTAATATTTGGTGTTTTATTAATATGAAGTTTATAAGTAGCCGTGTTACTGAAAAAGCCTGAAAACAGGAAAATCTTTGGATGTGCCGGTAAATAACAGCATTTACCAATACCAAAATGTTAAAAGTCCTGAAAACAAGAAAACGCTATTTTTCAGACTTTTACGCCACTTTATTTTTTACAATAGCTCCACAAAGGAGGCCCTGAAGAAAATAATTTCCCTCAGAGCCTATGTCATCTTTGGGCATGCTGTGTAGAGAATCTTTCAAAGAAATGGAAGTTCTAAAAATCTGGGGGTCAGAGGATCGTATGAATCTATCCCTCCCACTACGATGCAAGGCGACTGGAGAGGCCAGATGATTTCCCTTTACCAGTCTCTCCAGATCCGGCACACTACGCAGTAAGTGAGCAGTCGCATGCGCCGCCAGGACCTAGATAAACCTCACCCCATGAATCCGGGCACCCCTGCTAACTCACTAAACGCAGCGAACCACGTGGGGTGACCCATGTCACAGGTGTTGGTTATCCAATAAATGGTTCCCAGGACGGCGGTACCCCATACCCGCCTCTCAAAATTCTATTTCAGTTTTTGAATGTAGCTATAACTTTGTGGTTATCCATTATAGAAATGAAACAATTCAACTTTGTTTGAACCACTTATATAATGAGTAAATCCGACCGGTTTCAGAACAAACTTTCCTTCTTCAGGGCAAGCGTATACTAATTTGTAAATTTGTTCTGAAACCAGTCGGAATTAATAATTATATAAGTTGTTCAAACAAAGTTGAATTGTTTCATTTCTATTTCAGTGATTAAAAACTTAGCTTAGGGTAAATTAGGTTAGGTTAGAGGTTAGATTAAGTAACGTAACGTCAGGTTAGGCTAGTTTCGTTTGGGTTAGATAAGAGAATCACAACACGTGGACCTGCAGACTCCACTATTGTCATCTGATATCCAAATTATTCTCAACGTTTTCCAATAAATTGTTGTTAAATCATTTTTTCTAACATTTAGGCACAAGGCAGCAGGTGACAGATAATATACCGATTTATTTGCGGTTTTCAGAGGAAAACACTCGCATTATATGAATGAGAAATGAGAGTTTGAAAATAAAACTAATAATAATAATATTTCTCATAAATCTGCCAGGTTTTGGCAAACTGTCCAACTGTCCACCACCGGCGGAACTTCTCTAGGTCAACTCACTTCCTAGGTCGTTCATTGACTCTTCTCCAAAAATCTACAGGTATATCTGATCCTCATTTCCAGACAAACCGTTGTTTGTGATGTATAATTGAACCGTGTGGGAGTAGACATTGTCTCGGAACACATAAGTACAATGATAATAATATGCCGAGAAAGTTCTGGGTATATTTTGAAACCGTCAAATGCTTTGGCAATCAAGAGAGGTCCCACGAGAAGACCTTGAAGTTTGCCGACGCAAAAAAAAAACACAACGAAAAGATTAACTTTACCTCTTGTTATTATTTTACACTCTTCTGGACAAGTGTCATGTGTTATTCGTTACCTACACTAAAAAATGTTCGGTAAACAACACGTTGACAAAATACTTAATTAGGACGATTGTAAATACGTAAACAATGTTATGGACGTATTTTGATGAGTTTTGAAATTGTTTACTTGATAAATTGGATTCGTACCGCAACAACGTTAATTATTATTCCAGGAGTAAATAAAGAAATAATCAACACAGATTGACACCGGTTGTTATGTTGAATGTAGAGTTTAGTCTGTCGGATTTTATTTTGCGTGTACTAAAAGGTCGAAAAATATTGAGTTCCGGTTGAAATGTTTACATTGATCGCGGATTTAAACAGCAAACTTTTCCCATTCCTACGAAGTTAAAGACGTTACTTCTAGAAGGATTTTAGCATCAAAATATTAGATCATATTATTAATTTATAAATTTGTATAGTAGGTAGGATGTATATAACAGAACATATAATAATAATGAGTAATGAGTGTAACTATTTTATTTTGTGTTAAATGTGGAAATTTTTTGTTATTATTAGTTTTTTTTTCTAGATTTCTTACAACCACTTGGGACAGAATTCTTCATTCTCTGTGGCAGATCAGTTTGCTCCCTGACTCCTAACCCAAAGGTCGCATATTTGAAACACGGCGTAAGAAAATAAATGTATACGGGTTATTTCACACAAATATCTATGTTTGCAACTCGTTCCATAATTTCAATACCGTCCAAAAAAAACACTTTAGTACTGGAACGTCACTTGAAATGCCTTTACCCCTTTTTAGTGACCCTGTTTGAATTTCGCAGTGCTTACTGTCAACCTTCATCTTTCCACTTTCTTTCCCTTAACGAGTGGGGTGCCGATCCGTTTTATCGACTAAACTTGCTGATGGTGCTCCGGACCCTTTCTAATACCATTCACGCTGGAATTTTTGGAGTATATAACAAAATTAAAAAAAGATTGCGTTAATAACACTATCGATCTAACTCTTTGTTTTATGAATGTAGCCTCTATGACAGGTCACCAAGAAAATTGTCTACGATTGTCAAAATTCCTTTTTGTAAAGCGGCGTTGCAAAAATGAAAACGTTTGAGTTTTCAAAGTTGCCAGGGTTTTTATCTCTATGAAAACACGTTTTGAAAAATGTTTTTCGGGTGTGTATTGTAGGTTTATGTGGAAATAATTAAAACAGTTTAAGTTTCCTATAGACATGTCACCTAATGCGAGATTTTCTTTTTAGATAAAGATAGCTATTCCGAGGAAAAGTGTTACGATATAAACATAAAATATGTTTTAAACCAAAAATAATTAAAGTATTTTTTAGTCCGATATTTCAAGCACATTCGAGTGCCAGATGAAAATACCTTGGCGAGTTTTGGTCTACGAAGAAGCATGAAGAGCCAAGAAGAGACATTAAGAGACGAGAAATAGCAAGAAGAGTCAAGCAGAGTCCAGAAGACTTAAGAAAAGAAGACTCCTGAGAAGAATCAAGAAAAGGCAAGAAAAGGCAAGAAGAGACGAGAAGAAGTAAAAAGGGCCAAGGAGAGACAAAAAATTCCAGAAAAGACAAGAAGAAGCAAGAAGAGAAGAGAAAAGAAAAGTCACGAAAGGTCAAGAAGAGACAAGATGATTCAAGAAGAGACAAGAAGCGACGAGAAGATCCGAGAATAGGCAAGAACGACCAAGGAAAGCCAGAAATAGAAATAAAAATAGATTTTCGATTGAGTTTCGCTTATATTGTCTTAATAAATTAAATAACACGTATTATATTATCGAAAATAAAATCAAAACTGAAAAAAGTGTTCTCCTTTTTTTTCTCTGATTTTACTCACAACCATCTTGGGTCAGCATCGTAGGTAGTATTTTTGACTTGCGACCAGTCAGATATATATTCATCTCTTACAGTGCAGTATTATTTAGCGAGGTCATATATTATTACCGCGTGGAGAGTTGTTCACCTCTCTCCAATCTATCAATTGAGGAGAGTCTAGTCTCTGGTCTGTACTATAGTATCTCTATGTAAGCGATTATCCTAAATCCGTCCGTCCCCACTGTAATCGTCACCCCCTCTAGAGCGACAAAAGGCGGGGGCAATTGCGACAGGCATTACTGTCTCTGATCTCTGAACCACTTATCACGTCTTTCGTCTCCTACTTGTTTAACTAAATACCTAACCATCATACGATTTCCCCGCAATGGTAGACAGAGAGGATGGGCCACCAGCCACCATGCGACTATATATGGACAAATAATTCTCTCTTCATTCATCTCGAAACGGGAAGTACCTGACTATTCAGGAGTTCTAGCACTGTGAAATCAATAACTTTACTATATTGGATCGATTGGACCTAGCACGGTTTCACTCTTGACAGCCAACTGAAGACAGGGAATAAATTAAAAACTGATATTCGCTGGCAACATTGCTGGTAATTTCTTTTAATTGAGTCTCCGAAATTTTAATAAATTGGCAGTGTTGAATTGAAATACTAACCATAATAAGCATTGGCAGTCCGCATTTACTTTTTGACACTAAGCGTTAATGAGGTCTTTAGTCATATTTCAATCACTTTCGATTCTCAAAGATCAACCGGAATGAATTGCTCGCGTCTTAATTGAATTATTTAAGTCTATGGATATATGTGACTTCTTTCAGTTCTAAAAGCATCGTTAGTTGAACTCCGTTCATTCAAGCCAGTAATTTTCCATAACGAATGATGTGTATATTGACAGTTAATCGAAACTTTACTGATACTATGGAGGCCAGGCTAAAATTTATCACGTCGGTCGAATATCTCGTAACAATTGTGGACCGTGCTCTCAGATGTTGATAACTGACCATAGATGCGTGATTTGGGAGGCGGGTATGGGTACCGCCGTCCCAGGAACCATTTACTGGATAACCAACACCTCTGCCAAAGGTCACCCCAAGTGGTTAGCTACGTTTGGTGACTTAGCAAGGGGTGAGGTTTTTCCAGGTCTTGGCAGCCGATGCCTCTGCCCACCTGATCGAGTGAGATTGGTTGATGGAGGTCTTTTATCCTCTCCAACCGGAATCTCCCGACCCATCGCCCTGCACCGCGGTTGAAGCATACATACATCCGTCACTCCTGGATATGCTTACCCTAAGATTCCTACGCACCCCTATACCAATTTCCTTCCCAGTCTTTCGATCCTTGCTTTTCTAAAAAAAACCTCAACACAACATCCCTTAAGATGACATAGGCCCTGAGGGAAATTATTTTCATCATGGCCTACTGTGTGGAGCTAATGTAAAAAAAGGAAGAAATAAAAGATGACGATTACATTCAATAGAGTAGTGATAAAGGGTTTTATTGCTAATTGCTAATGCCATTCCAAGCAATGTTTCAATTAAAAAATATCAAGTGTATTGATACACCTCTTCTAACCATGATGGTGTGTCTTTCATTGAATCACAGAATTTCTGATGAAACCATTTAATTTTCTTCAATGTTTCGTGGGTTCCTTCAAAACAAACTTCCTGGAAGTATATTTAGGCGACAGGTGAAAATATAATATTGTGGTTGTTGTCTACGTGTTCTAAGAACGAATGCACTTTTAATAGTAAACATTTGGCTGGGATGGGCGTTTGCCAAGGGTCATTTTTTGTCGCTTAAAAATTTAAGTATTTTAATTATTTTTTTCAAGGATTTTCGTTAAAAATTCTCTATACGTTGTGGACCGGAGAACGAATTCAATTGTTGCCAACGCAGTAGTACTTCGTGACTTTTCTCGATAAAGCATTATCATTAACCAGGAACATACATATATCTATAATCTAATCAGGAAGGTTTATTATTATTATATGTATAGTGTTGATGTTGTTGTTGTTCAAAATAGTGTATTATTCGCTTCAACAATTGCTTTGTGGTTTGACATTATAAATTCAATGAAAACATACTTTGTTTATGACCACTGTTACGAACACAGTGTATGTTTTTATGGTTCCAAACATTTTTATTATTATTTAAGTACATATATTAATAATCACATAATCAGTTACAGTTCGTAAATGAGTTAGCAGAAGTATTTTGTGAACACCTCAATAGGAGAATGTGTGCTGAGGTGTTCGCATACTTTGCGAGCACTTCTGCTGCAACCTGCTGAAAGCATTCCAAAAATTACACTCGACAGCTAGAACGGTTGTATTTCATGATGTTTCAGATACATTATAAAGTTATTATTACAACGCAGATGACAGGTATGTGCCTACATATGCACCTATGTTACTAGAAATCAAATCCTGCCAAAGATCTTACCCTCTTCCACGGAGGTTCTCTAATTTTTTTTTATTCATTTATCTATATAAGGTGTGTTTACATTATATTATTCGATGCCTGTCTCACTAGAGTATACTTGAATGAATATCATACATAAGAATATTTAATTATAAGTAACATACGAATATTTAAGGTAAAATACATACTGATTTATACAATTAAAATAGAAAGATGATTTAAAGTGTGGGTAAATACTATAAATAGAGCATTATATAGATGAAGGAAGAGATGAATAAAGTAGTAAATCCTGTCAAATCTATATAGGGAGTTATATTATACATATAGGATTTTACTATTTTAATTTCTTTAATATGGGTCAGGACATAGTAAGTTGGTAATTCTGTCTATTTGTAATCTATTTTACAGATGTTAGCAGTAGTGTGACGTCCAATACTTATAATCCATTTCTTTATATCTTGTTTGAATTTGGTCATTGATTCGGTTTGTCTAATCGTAGCTGGCAGTGTATTGTGAAGTTTGCAAGCTATGTATTTAAAGTGTTTTTGTCCGAAGGTGGTTTTAGAAAGGGGAGTTTGGAGAAGTTCTTTGTTTTTGGCTCGGGTATTGTATATCATTTGTGTTGGTTTGTATAGGATTTTGTTGAATTACTGTTGAAAGAAAGCTTACTAAGTTTGGTATGTTCCAAATTAATTTATTTTTTTAAGTAAAACTTCTTTACGCACGCTTGACTTGGGGAGTAAGATGGTGAATGCGTTACGAGAGCGTTACGAAAAGTGTGATCGGTCGAGGCGAACGGTCGGGCCTTTACGCAGGCTTGACTTGTTTTTTTTTTTTTTTTTTTTTTTTATTATTATTATTAAGTTAAAAGAAACAGAATATTTCGCTTTCTTAACTTAAATACAGAGCTTATATAGTACAGTAGTAAGAAATAATATTTTTAATTTTGTTCCAACATTTTGAGTTTAAATAGTTTTTTATTTAAATGTTTTTATATTATTTTCCGTTTTTAGGTTATCTGGAAGGAGATTATATATATGAACTCCCTCGTGACCAATATTTCTCTTGCCACTTTCAGTCTTGACAGTATTTGTGTACAATTTATTGTGTTGTCTAGTATAATGACTTGGGAAGTAAGCTGGTGAATGCGTGACAAGAGCGTTATAAAAAGTGTGATCGGGTGAGGCGAACGGTCAGGCGAGGCGAACGGAAGTTGAGAGGGAGATGTAAGTTAGTGAAGTTTTACTTCAGTCGTGTGGTCTAAATCACACTCGTTTTTGAAATAAAACTTCTTTAAGCACGCTTGACTTGGGGAGTAAGATGGTGAATGCGTGACGAAAGTGTGATCGGGCGAGGCGAACGGAAGTTGAGAGGGAGACATAAGTTAGTAAAGTTTTACTTCAGTCGTGTGGTCTAAAGCACACTCGTTTTTTTTTAAATGGTCAATTCACTCTAAAGAGTAAATAACATTTAATGATCAATTTGTCGATCAGCGTCATTGTGAATCTTTTGCATTTGAAAGGTTCCAGTTTTTGATTAAATTTTAGCTGTAAAGCAAAACGGTCATGCTGTTGTTTGTTAGCCAACCACAATTTGATAAAAAGCTAAAATGGGCCAAAAATCAGCATTTAACGAGGACTGTCAAACATCAAATAAATACGTGATCCGACATCTAATATCGCAGTCAATAATTTCATTAAAGGTGATTTACTTATTTATTATGAATTAACACCGATTAACGGCTTTTACATGAATAGCAATAATTTGAAATGGATAAAGAATATACATAGTTAAGAAAAAATATATTCATATGACAAAAAAATTAAAAAGCACATATTGAAGTGACAGAATAAAGTAAAAATAGTAAGCTATTAAAAATACAAACATGAAGAAAAAGAAAACCTCATATATATGATTGTGTACAAGATATTATGAACTAAAAAATTACTACTTAAAGTACGTACTAATAAATTTAAAAATTCCATAAATAAACATTGATGAAGAATATAAACATGCAAAGTATGTTAGATTATAATACAACTGAGAAGCGCTGACAAACAGCTTTAATTAAATAATGTTTGTATGTTGATAATCTTTCAATATTTATCACGTCATCAATAACATATTTGTTACCATGTATACGCCAGCGATTTATTATGGCATATAATTCAGCATTAGATCCTGTATTGTTACAAAGGTAAGGTTAATTTGACGAACTGATCTACTCGGTACATGAAAACAAATTAGCGAAAGAAGTTAACAATCTTGAATAAATAAAATAAATCAGAACAAATTCTTCTTTCTAATCTATCAAGTCCCAGTAGATGTAACAGAGAGAAGTAATTAATATTTTAATATTATTAATATTTTTTTTTTATTAATGCTGAAAAGGGGGTTAAGTAGGTTACGTCAGGTTAGGTCATGGGCTATTTTTGAAATACTTTTTTTCATAACTTTTAAAGACTTTTCAAAGGGTGTTGAAGTTGCACGATTCTGGGTTGTCGTGGAACCATTCAAGGTATACCATTCTCGCTTTCCGAGAGCAGTTATACATTTCTAGTTGCAGAATTTGTAGAAATTTTTTTTTTCTGGGAGAATGCTCCAGACACTTTAGTTATAAAAAATCAGTACCTATTTGGTAAAATAGGCTGACCTCCAGTGATTTCTAAAATCCTCCACCCACCCTTTCGCTACCTCCTCCACTGGAGCTCATCCATTTTTTGCAAACCACTGAGATAGCATTATATGTTTATAATATATGTTACAAAACTTGTAGATATTAGATTTTAATAGTGTATTGTAGAATAGAAAGATTTAGATAGATATATACTTTCTAATAAAATAAATTTTAATGGAAAGATTTAGATATCTCGGCAGTATTCTCACGGAGACTCTTGACCAGATGTAGAGGTTAGGTACAGAATTGAAGCTGCAAGAACTGCATTCAGTAAAATGAAATCCCTCTTCTGCAATGACAATATCATTTTAAAATTAAGGCAGAGAATGCTAAAATATTGTGTGTGGTCGATCTTGCTGTATGGATGTGAGACATGGACCTTGAAAGTAAATACCGTGAACAGGTTAGAGGCTTTTGAAATGTGGCTTCACCGGAGAATGCTCAAGGTCCCATGGACCGACATGATTACCAACACAGAAATTCTCAGGCGGGCTAGAGCAGATAGAGAACTGCTTACATTGATAAAAGTCAGGAAAATTTCATATCTGGGTCACATACTTCGAGGGGAGAAATAACACTTGCTCCAATTAATATTGAAAGGCAAGCTAGAGGGTCGCTGAGGACCTGGTGGGAGACAAATGTCTTGGCTGCGAAATTTACGAGAGTGGACCGGCATTAGAAGTATGGAGAAGCTATTCCGGGCAGCGAGTGATCGCCAACATCGGGGGGACCTGATAAGGCACACCAAGAAGAAGAAGAGTATTGTACCTACTGCCCAGAAGAAACTATAGTTGCAGCAAAATCCGTTCAGAATTAAATATATAAAAAAATAAAAGTGATGTTTACCGAGTTATCATTTTACTCTAAATTATAATGTCACGACACAAATTGTCTGCTTCATACGAATAAAAATAAATAATTAATGCTGGGTGAATTCGTGTAATCGGTGAATATGCAACTGTTATCTTTCCATATCTGGGTTCAATCCGATGCCCTTCTGAAAATAACCAGCTATAACAATAACTAATAATAACAATAACTATATCATCATAATGGTCTCCTGATGTTCCATAATGCATACATGGTTGATATGAAAACAAACTAGCTCTGTCCAGTGTTTACAGTCGTATCACTAACGGGTCAAACATTCTCCGATTGTACATAATGTCAAACTCATAAATATTAATATGAACTCCTTATCACTAGTATGAGATAGAGCTCCCTGTTTTCTTGAACAGTCGATAAATGAGATAAGTCCCTACCTATTGAAACTCTCCAAAAGCTAACTTCTATTAAATTTCGTATATTTAACAAATCAATTGATGAACAATCTCCCACCTCCCTTCCTCTACCCAATACCCTACTTCCCATTAACCTATCTCCTTTTTTGTCATTATCACACAGCTGCCTTGATGATGGACACTGTAACGCTGTCCGAAACGTTGGCTAAAGGAGGAGGTAGCACAACACGGCATAACACCCCAAAAATACTTTTGGCCGTGAAAATCTATAAAATCATACCTATCTCCTTTTGTTTGAAATAGGCAATTCACCCTAAAAAGAGTGCTTTGTAAACCCATCTTCTGACAAGGTGTGTTCTTTTACTAACACTATTAATGCCCAGAGTTGCTAAATAAAATTCAATTCAATGTACCTGCACGTTCAACACGCTCTTCTGTCCTGTTCAGGGTGGATCAATGCAAGACAAACTGTAAGCAGAATTCTTGCCTGAACCGACTATGCAGTAGTTATAATAGCGTATTTTCCAATGTGGACATTTTCAATTGCAAACTTACTGAATATAAAAGGTCCATAAAAGAGTGTTTCTCTAATGGTTCTTGAATAATGTTATGTTTTTATTGTTTGTATTTCTGTTATGATTTGATGTATATGTACAACCTCTCTCCATGGCTACCAATGTTTTGATAGATTTTTTTTGTTTTGTAATTTTTCATTTTATATTAAAAAAAAATGTTTTGAGTTATATAATTTTTTGTTTTATATAATTTTAGATTCATATTCCTTTTTATAAAACTAATTTACTTATTATTATTATGCTGTCTCAGTAGAAGTAAAGTCACAAGGAGGAAATCCGTAATTGGTTTTATTTTGGCTATTTAATACTATGTACAAACTGAAATAAATATAAACTGTCGATTTCCCGAAAATTAATAAATAAATAATAAATAAATAAATTATCTCTTTTTGATTTTACCTATTTCAGAAGAATTATTCCACGGGCTGCTACTTTTTTTTTTTTTTTTTTTTTTTCTATATATTACAGTATTTACCTATTTATTATAATTTTTACATAATATATTTTGAAAACATTTTTACATAATATATTTTGAAATTTAATTATGTTGGGTGTAAGGTAGGTTTGAGAAGGTGAAACTGTGGATGGGTAATTTTGTATGTTTCGTGAACACCTCACTAGGAGAACCTGTGCTGAGGTGTTTACGTGTTTGTGATTAAGTGTGACAAGTATTTATGTGTTGTAGTAGAAAGTTTTTAATTTTTGTTTTAAACTTTAAGAGAGATAATATTAAGATATATATATATATATATTTGAAAAAATAAGAAAAATATGTATATACATAAACATACATATACATACACGTACATGCATATATATGTATGTAAGTACTTGCATACTGCTTACTAACCCCTTATGCATGGACATTGGAGGTTCGAGAGTCGTTCAAATAAAAGTAGAGTCTTGACGTTTGCGGTGAAGGAAGAAACCGTATATTTCCTTATGACGCCGTTGGGAAAGTGGTGGGGTCCCCTCCAATGACAAGATGTGGAGCCAATATCACCTACATTTGACATTTGGAACATTAACTCAAGGAACAAGCAGTCTTGTTTACCTGGGTCACCCCAAGTGGTTCACTAAGTTTGGTGACTTAGCAGGGATGCCCGGGTTCATGGGGTGAGGTTTGTCCGGGTCTGCCCACCAGCTGCATGGAAGCCGGATCAGTAGAGATTAGTTGATGGAGTCCGTTTGACGTCTCAAGCCGTACTCTCTCGGAACATCACCTTGAACCGCAGTGGGAGGGATGGATTCATACGTCCATCACGCCTGGACACTGACACGTTGGGCGCCAAAAATGACACGTACCTTTCTCAGTTAGCAGAGAAATTCCGTTTGCATGAGCTCTCATCATCATCTCAGGGTCCTGCGTGGGATAAAAAGAAAGCTACTATCTGATGTAAATAAAAGAACTCACATTAAACAAAATGTACTTATTATTATTGACAAGCAAAAACATAATCTATATAAATACCTTTGTAAACTCATAAAGAAAGGTGTAGAAAGAGAGAGAGAGAGAGATAATTCAGTTATTTTAGTAGAATCCACTCCAAATGATCATTCGTAGCTTGCCATAGTTAAAATGGCGCACCTCTTCTAACCTCAGCGACAAGGGCTCCAGATAGCTGGAGAAGAGCCCCAGAGCTGCCGCTTCGCAAGCCCATGACACCGTGAAGCATCCAAGATTCCAGTCCATCCACATTCCAGTCCATCCCGCTAATCACAATGCGTCCAATGGCCATCTCTGAGCATTGAAAGGATATAACCCGCAGTTCTAGACTGTAAATGTGATTTAAGAAGTGCCTGCAGTCTTCACCAAAGTTGTCCTCGGTGATATTGGATTGTACGTGGCACAAGAATCTCAGTTCTAAGCACAAGAACACCAACCTTAGGTACCAGGCACACAGACATCATAAACACTTCCATTAGATTGTAATATTACATAGGTAACTCGATATCTCGTGATCATCACAATAAAAGTTTTCCTCGCCTCGAAAAAACAATCAACATCCTGCGTGTACCGCGACCCGGTATTATTTAACAGTCTCGTAAAGGCATCACGTCTGTTACACGAATAATATTGCAAATTTACACAATCATTTAGGAGTATCAAAACTCCTTACAAAATAAAACTTCCGACCAATCCATCGTTATGTCATGACGTCGCCCTTCTAATCGTTTTTTTTTTTCAAACCAAAAAACAAACGAACAACGTTCCGGCAATTTGAATTTGTTATCAATCGTTTCAACGGCACCCGAAATTAATAATACTCCTTCCGAGCAAGTAGGTACCTACTGAATAACTACCAAGAAAATAATTACGTTACAACACACTGACCCCCAGATTCCTACTTGTACTCTTTTCCTTCCCAGAACCTCCTCTCCCTTTTTTCCTAAAAAGTCCCTCCACAAAGCATGCCCAAAGACGACGTTGGCTCTGAGGGGAATTATTTTCCTCGGGGCCTTATAGGAGCTAATTAAAAAAAAAAAAAAAAACTACGCCATGATCAACTCCTGTACTGATCTCTCAGTGCTTTAATAACACCGAATATGTTATAAAAGCCTTCACGCAATGATCAACAACAAATCCTCCTTAGTGATCTCTGAGTGTGTTTAATTGGAGTCAAAAAAGAAAACAGCACTTTATTCGAATCTATTACAGAAACTCGTGCCGCGATTAACCCAGTGATCTCTCGGTGCCATAATATCAAATTTCACAAAAAACGTGCTGTGTAGAAAGTAAGGTAAGTCGTATTCCTTCCCGTTGTCCACTGCTCACCAAGCTACTCCCATAGTTGTGTCACTTTGACGGCCTCTGTGGTCCCGAGGTAAGACTCTCGACTCACAATCCGAAGGTCGCGGGTTCGAACCCGGCGGCGTATTTCCAAAACCCATACCGATTCAGTCGCGGTAGCGACAATTTACATTTTAAATGTACCTCTATATTGGTTATTTTTTTTTTACATTGCAAAAACAAAAATTGTTCCAAAATCTAGATAAAATAATCTTACTGATGTGTATATTAGAAATTATTAATTTTATTTGTAAATATTAAAATTTTAATATTATTCCCATATATTGTTAATACACCTCTATATTGATAATTTTTTATCACTTTGCAAAAACAAAAATTGTTCTAAAATTTAGATAAAATAATCTTTCCAATGTGTATAGTAGAAATTAATAATTTTATTTCTAAATATTTAAATTTTGATTTTGAAAATGTAAAGCGACTGAACCGGTATAGGTTTTGAAAATACGCAACCCGGCATGCGCAAATAAATTTTATTTGATTAATTTTTTTTATTTCACAATTATTAAATTAAAAATATTACATAGTATATTTGAGGCACATTCCAGCACTCTCAGTATCGCCCTGTTGATGGCCACCATTCAGAATTTCTGAAATGGCTTTAGCCGTGTTTGGTGACCAGATCTAAATAGCCTCTTTAATTCCTCTTTCCGATCTCCTTCCCCTCCCCACTACATTCAGCCTCACAATATCCCCCATTGGGGATGACATAGTCTCACTAGCTTGTGCGGGATTCATATTAAAAAAAACTTTATAACCGTATTTTTCATTACGGTCCATTGGTTCGCAGTAAATATATCAGCGACTTCAGCAATTAATAAATATTTAGTAAATGATCATATTAATGACGCCGTAAAATGAATACCGCAATATCGAAGACTCCGGATTCTAAATAAATCATTTCAAAGCATCAACAGTATCAACACTAATATTATGAGAATCCAATTACTAGAAAACATTCGTAGTAAACAAATTGTATAACTTACACGTGCATTTCGTTTAGTGCCTAATCAAAATGTGCATTACGTTAACAAGAATATGTATTATTTATACAGATTATTTTATATTCTTACAACCATTTACGCCAGACAGTTTGGGCCGCCATTTATTGTATAACCTCCACAACCCTTCTGTAGATCGTCCCAAGTGATTCGCTTTGTTAGATGACTTAGCAGAGAAAATATTGTTTTCATATTATGTTAGTTTGATAATTTTCATAATTTAAGGTTAAACGTCACGAACGTTATAATTTACGCATTTACAGATGGCGCCAATTAAATTATTTTAGGTTTTTAATACTTTTTGCACGTTACGCTTTAAAGGTAAATTAATTGTTTGCGCCCGTACATATTTAATATGAATATAAAAAAGTTTTGTCCGTAAACAAACCCAAATCTTTCAAGAAAGGCTGAAAAATACAATATTGGATTGAATCAGCCATACAATAATGAATTTCTCCGCCTTTCTTGGGAGATTTGGGTTTGTTTACGGATAGAACTATTTATTTATATTCATATTAAATATGTGCGGGCAAGAACAATTAATTTACCTTAATATTTTAAAGCGTAACGTGCAAAAAGTATTAAAAACCTAAAATAATTTAATTTGCGCCATCTGTGAATGCGTAGATTATAACGTAAGTGACGTTTAACCTTAACATAACAAAAATGAACCATTAAAGATAAAATCAATAAATTTTTGGGTCAATGCATACTTTTCCATAAATTTGTGAAAAGCATAATATATCACATTTGTTCTACATTTAAAAATTGATTCTACGATATATATTTACACTTTTTAGTAAAAGAACAAAATGAAAATTTTCCAATATTCAATGCACAATTAACACCCGAACTACATGCAGCCTACCTTTTATTTTACATGAATACCGCACAAGAGTCCCAACTGCTCCCGTCTGGAGCCAGTGTGACTATGGCATCCCCAATTGGGGTATGTTGTGAGGCTGAAGGCAGTGGGGAGGTTAAGGAGATAGGGAAGAGGAAGGTGGGGAAGTACCTGGCTATTCGGATCTGGTCACCAAACACGGCAGAAGCCATTACAAGCAACGTTTCAATTCTGAATGGTGGTCTTACACCAGGGCGATACGGAGAGTATCTTCCACTCTGGAACGTGCTGCAAATATACTATATATTATTTTAAATGAATAAATTGTGAAGTACACATATTAATCAAATAAAATTTATTTGCCACGCCGGGATTCGATCCCGCGACCTTTCGGAATGCGAGTCAAGCG
The DNA here is from genome assembly GCA_917880885.1 of Limnephilus marmoratus. Classification (NCBI taxonomy): domain Eukaryota; kingdom Metazoa; phylum Arthropoda; class Insecta; order Trichoptera; family Limnephilidae; genus Limnephilus; species Limnephilus marmoratus. The sequence continues at coordinate 26,730,699 of OU862931.1, read as the reverse complement.
CCTTACCGCTGCACTACGCCGGTCGTCAACTTTGCTTATAGATCAGTTAACTCCACTGGTAAACTCGCATGTGATTTTCCATAGGAATTCACCGACTTGTCAACGTTTTGTTTTATTTATTTTCATCCTTGTGGCTCTCAGTAGGTTTTTATTTTTATTTATTTATTATGAATTAACGCCGATTAACGGCTTTTACATGGCAATTGCAATAATTTGAAAGAATATACATACTTAAGAAAAAAAATAATTTGACAAAAAATTAAAAATCACACATTGCAGTGACAGTATAAAGCAAAAATAGTAAGCTATTATAAATACAAACATGAAGAATGTGTATAATGTGTATAATACCTCATAAAAATGAATGTGTATAAAATATTATGAACTTAAAAATTACTACGTAAAGTACGTACTAATAAATTTTAAAATTCCATAAATAAACATTGATGAAGAATATAAACATGCAAAGTATATTAGATTATAATCTAACTGAGAAGCGCTGACAAACAGCTTTAATTAAATAATGTTTATATGTTGATAATCTTTCAATATTTATCGTATCATCAACAACATATTTGTTACCAAGTATATGCAGGCGATTTATTATGGCATATAATTCAGCATTAGATCCTGTATTATTACAATGGTAAGGTAATTTGTGACGAACTGATCTACTCGGTACATGAAAACATATTAACGAAAGAAGTTCAGGAGAGTTCAACAAGTTATTAACATTTTTAAATAAATAAAATAAATCAGAAAAAATTCTTCTTTCTTTTAATGTATCAAGTCCCAGTAGATGTAACAGGTAGAAGTAATTAATGTTTTCAATTGATATTCCCAATTTAAAATTAATTTGACTTAAGAATTTATGTTGGACACGCTCAAGGGAATATTCATGTGTACTGTAATATGGATTCCAAATGGTGGAATTAAATTCTAGTTGACTTCTAACAGGAGAAGTGTATAGTAATTTGACAGTTTTAAAATTTTTTAAATCCTTCGAAATTCGTAAGATAAATCCCAACATTTGAAAATGAAAATATGCTTAGTCCCTACCGGTATATTTATCCAGTTACCCATTTTCTCAGTTCCTACTTCTACCTAACTATCACCGTGTTAGAAAAGTATTTGAAATTTGGAACAACGGCATGAAAGATGGTGCAAATCCGAGTGCATTTATTTTTGAAAAACAGAAGATCGTTTTGTACTCATCCGTTTTGTTGTAGCGATTATTACTACTCCAGATACTAATGTCTACAGCCTGTATGTCGGACGAATATCTACAGTATTTTGGACAAATATCTATGAACTTCAGAGTGATGACTAATATCTAGAGAGCTAAGGTCGGACGAATATCTATGACGGTCCCAGTGGTGACTAATATCTATGGAGCGTAGGTGGGGGGACTAATATCTACAGAGGGCAGCTGAGCAATAGGTTGTACGGAAAACCTAACCTAACCTACGCAATATTACGTTATTCCAATATGCTATACATAATTGCAAATCCAACCTCTGCCAGTGCTGTAGATATTCGTCCTCACTTTGGTTCTCATACATATTAGTCAGCAGTTTGAGCTGTAGATATTCGTCCTCACTTTGGTTCTCATAGACATTAGTCAGCAGTTTGAGTAGTTTTGTAGATATTCGTCCTCACTTTGGTTCTCATAGATATTAGTCCGATTGGTTCAGTTTTTGGAATTCCTGTAGATATTAGTAGACGCCTCCATTATTATCTCGAGATATCACGAAGTAACCATATACGAGAAGCTCCTTCGCAGAGATACATAGATAAGTGATTGGTTATCCCTTTTCCTTGCGTACCTAGTATTTCCTACACATTTTATCAACCAATTCCAGCAAACACCATTTCGTCTCGTTGCGTTTTTAGTAATTTTAACCAATTTTGTTGCAACAACCCGTGTAATTATTTAGTTATTTTTATTTACAGAAAAAACATGATTAGCCTTAACTATGTCAAACACGAAGAAGTCAAACGATTTCTTGATATTTTACGTTGATTTATGTAACCCGCACATTTCTGATAAATATGTTATGACTAATATACCATGTATTTATATTTAGATTGAATGACCCTAATTAAATAAATATAATTTCTTTTTTGGCGGGATGTTATTCTATAAATATATAATATTATTCTACGACTAAATAATATTATTTGTGACCTGAGTAACACGTTCTTGAACCCACTTTAATAATTTCTAAGTTTGCATAAAATGTAAACATTTGTATAGATGAACAGTGTAGGGAAAGGTAATTGTAGTGGAAAAATTTTAAAGACAAAATATGTTTATGTTAATTTTATACAAAGGAATCAAAGTTGAAACGTGTTATTGTTTGTGATAATACTTTATCTAGCACATGTTGTATTAGTGAGCAGTTCGTAGACCTCGCGTCCTACGAAGCGTGTTTCTAATTTTCTTTAATTCAATAAACCAAAACCAAAAATTTTCCCTGAAGTCATAAAAAGACTTGTTAATACATATGTAATACCTAAACATTTTGTTGGTATTTAAGTAGGTACATAGGTACCTACTAGGTATGTACTTAATCCATAGACATTTTATGTGACTTTTTAAAAAATGTATAGTAAGGAATTATACAATTTGTACAAAAAAACTTCTCGCAACTACATGGAGTTGCTTCGTTCCTTTCGTCCCGCGCTTTTTGACATTTTTATACGGATATTTTTATACCATGTTTAGGTACACGGGTACATTAGATATTATAATAATACCTATGTAGCCAGTGGCGTAGCTAGCATGGGTGGCACCCAGGGCGGATAACGTGGTGTCACCCCCCCCCCCCCCCCCCGATTTCGATTTCATGAAAAATAAACGCATTACAACCTAGCCAAATGTGTAGAAAAAATTAGTCCGTCCTGTGGGAGAGGGGGAGAGGGGGAGAGGGGGAGAGGGGGAGAGGGGGAGAGGGGGAGAGGGGGAGAGGGGGAGAGGGGGAGAGGGGGAGAGGGGGAGAGGGGGAGAGGGGGAGAGGGGGAGAGGGGGAGAGGGGGAGAGGGGGAGAGGGGGAGAGGGGGAGAGGGGGAGAGGGGGAGAGGGGGAGAGGGGGGTAAAGGGGGGGGCTAGAGAATTTCAGACATAGATTATTTTCACCTATAAAAATACCGTCAGACACAAAATTCTCCCGTTTCGGGGCACTCCACGGGGAGTCACTCGGGAGCTTCGAAACGGAGACGGAGAGCTACGAAAATATAAAAAAAAAACAGACCGTGACAATATCCTTCGTGATTTTTTTTCAACGGTCGGGTGTCACCCCCCGTCGGGTGTGGTGTCACCCCCATCGTGTGGCACCCGGGGCGGACCGCTCCCCCCCCCCCCTCGCTACGCCGCTGTACGTAGCAGTGGCGGTCCTTGAGTTTTCAGTGAGCTAGAGTGCTAAAATTGAAAAATACGACATTACTGATGTTGTTGAAGCTGAAAATGATTTTTTTTTTCAAAATTTAAGCTTTTTGTATGAAGCTATACTGAAATGTGGATGCGGCGCATCCCTTGACTGAAAGAATCTTAAAGATCTTCGATCTTCATACGAAAAGTTGAAATTTTGAAAAAAGAATAAAATTAATTTCTTGCTACAATAACGTCATGTTTTTCAATCTTTGCGCTCCAGCTCTAGCCAGTGCTACGTAGGTACCTTCTACACGTGGCTTATATCCGTTAAGTAACATTTATGTGTATACGCAGCATAATAGTACGAAATTAGATAGAAGATTGTTAGAAAACATGGAACCAAAGAACACGCTGAGCGATTCTGTCGGTATGTCGATAACTTCTATACACTGACTAGATAATTCATACTAGAGATGCCTTCCATGTGGATTTGCATGGAAATCAACGTAATCACTAACTTAATACCTTTTGATTCTAGCCCATTTAGCACTAGGTACTTCTGTATTTCTTAAACTTGCCTGACATCGTATATCGAAAGTCGCCATAAATTTGCCATCCATCAAATCTGAACAATAATTATTTTACTGTTGCTGTCACTGTCGCTCTTACTCCCCCGCAAAATGAGCGAAAAGGACAATTGCACCTGAGGCCGATAATACCTACGTAAATAAAACGGTCAAAATCGAGGTTTTGTGTTGCCCATTTTTCACCTACACTGTAAAACTTGACGGATTTTAATTTTTTTTACTAACCTGTATCTAGAAGTAAACGCTGTGTCTGCGCGTTTTGCTTTTATAAAAAAACGTTGTCTAGTTTGTATACTGAACGTCCGTTGATGGCGTTCAAACCAGGCAATCTGAACGGTTTTTGGAGGGTCCTCACTGCTACAAGAGGTAACTTAATAAAAAAAAGCAAAAGTGATCGATATCTACATTATATGTATATAAAAATATTTGCAGTAGTGTCAAAATTCAGAGAGGAAACTGTGGAATACGTTTGTATCGACAAAACTCCACTCGGTTTCCTCTTAAACACAGTTCAGGATTTGAAATTTGCACGATTTACCATACTTTTCAATCGCTAGGTTTTTCAATTCGAGTTCAGGTTTTTTAAGTTGATAATCATGCCTTTTTTTATTTTACTTTTTTTTTATTAGTGACTATTTAATTACAGGTTTGATGAGAATTACAAGATATGATAATGTATATAAATATATCATCTGTTACTAGGTGGTCCTGTGCTGAGGCGGACTGGTAGATTTTTTAAATGATATTTCTATGATGTTTTTAATACATTCTCTAGTATGTCTGCATTAATTTCTTTCACCCATGTTTTGATTTTTTCCTTAAACTTATTTATCTTTTTCAAACTTGGAGGAAGGATGTTGTAAAGTTTGGTTGCCAGATATATGTGGTTTCTTTGGCCAAAACTTGTCTTGAATTTTGGAACATCTCGTTTATCCTTTTTTGAGGCTCTTATGTCATGTATTCGAGTTTCATTAGGAGATTTGGAAATCCGATTTTGTCTTCTTGATTGAATGAATGCAAATCTTGGAAGAGGAAATTACCACCTTCCCGACATTCGATCTAGCTGAAACTTTACATTTTGAGTCGTCATTGCTGACAATGCATTCTATCAACTTTGGGGGCACCTGATGATCATACACGTGCCCACACGCGCATTTCTCTGAAATCAGATACCAGTTAGCGAGAGATGGCGCTATTAGGTCGAAAATTGAAATTATAGTAAAAAAATTATTTTTTATACCTAAATAGGATTTCACAGAAATAACACTCGAACGATGACGAGCAGAAATAATAATAATCTTCACAGTATAACGATTATGGCGCGATATGTTTTTGCTGGAAATAAATACGTAATGCAATGTTTGTTTGGATTCCTATAATTTAGAGTTAATTACGATCATTCTACCTCTCTGCTATAGTATAAATAAAGCATTCGTAGAGAAATAAAGTACATACATTATTTACATGATTCTAAGAAAACAAATTGATTTAGAATAATTATTTAATTATCCGAGTTCTGTTTACAGCCATAGGTGTTATAAGAACAGTATTAATTTACTTAATGATGTTTAAAACCGAAGGTTGAGGCAATCGTCAAATATCAATGATTTTATCAATATTAATTTCCACTAGTAAATCACATAACACGTAGTACGTTTTTTGACTTTACGCGCTGCGTCATGTCACGAATATATTATATATTTATTCCGTAGCTAACCGTAGTCTGCGTCGTAAAAAGGTTGTATTTGATGTGTGTAGAAGGCTTCGTTCTGCCATTTGTCGTGGAGTTTTGCCATCAAATTGTCGTGGAAAATTGAGAGACTTCCTATTGTAGGCTGTAGGGTTTGTGCTAAAGGGCAAACTTTCCAGGGTATTGACCCCGGAAGAAAAGCATACACCTTTCTAAATATCCAAGGACACGAGAGGGTTCTCATTATTCCATCAAAATACGGAAAAAATGGAAAAATAAGTCATCGCCATGCGTAATAGTTATTTGAGATAGGGCTGTCAAAGACAAGTGTGAGAAGAGGTTTAAAACTGAAAAAAAAATACTTTCAAAACAGATTTGTAAGTCTATCTACATCTAGTTATTTGTTTTGAAGATACTGAAGTAATTTGTTCAAATCAAAGATAATGGAATACAAGTACAAATTCATAAAAAACATAAAAGTCTTTTGAATAATCCAGCTCTTGTGGAAACCTTGGCATATTTTATGAGATGACTTATATTTTTTCTGTTTTCTTTTCATCCTCTCGTGATGTAGGCACTAGGTACTTCTCCATAAACGTTGTTGTAGGGACCTAATTCTTACGATTTTGCTTACAAAATTTTGGCTCCGGAACTCAGAACATCAGACAATATCCGAAAGGATGATTTCAACACCGGACTTTGTACTCAAAATTTGTCGTTGAATATCACTGAAAAAAAAACAGGTAGTAATTTGGTGGATAAATGGCTTACCGTTTTAATAATATGAACACGAACAAGAGATGGCTTACTGCGTACACCCAACTACCTCGCGATTAAGTAAATATGTTTAACAATATCAAAGTGATAACACCTTTATTGGACGAGCATGACGTCACCGTGTGTGTAGAGTCTTGTACCTCTCCAGATTTATATGACGCAGGTCTGATAGCTAATTCGAGGAATTGTAATTTTGAAAAATATGAAATTGGAAGTTGGACATCCACAACACGCGTGAGGAACTTTATGGTTAGAATTTTAACAGTAACTATGAGAAATTCATACATCATACTCTTTACACGAATTTATCATGCATTCAAGAAGTGCCTTTTGTCATGAATAACTTTATGTACGAGGTAGTAAACGTAATAGCATTTTCTGTTATCTTTAATACAATATTGACAAACCTGGATATTAGCTATTATCGTAACACAATTCCTATTTCAATTTGTTATGATTACCTAAGCGTGTTTTTCCAAGAAGATTAATTAGAAAAATCTGTACATCGCCCTGGAGGCCAATTTTCACAATAACGGCGCAGTACAAATTATCCAAATATTATAATTATTATTGAGATTGTAAGTTTTGAAGATTGAAGCCCTGTAAGGGTCAAAAATTCTAAATTACCTTATTTTCAACAAAAACAACAACAATTATCTAAGTTTAGAAATGCCATTTTAGTAGTCTGGACACTAGTCAACCGTCTGAAACCAGTGAGACTATGGCATCCCTAATTGGGTATGTTTTGAAGGTAGTAGGAAGGGGAGGGAGATGGGGAAGAGGAAGGTGGGCAATTACCTGGCTGTTTATTTCTACCAAACGCGACTAAAGACTTTTCAAACAACGTTTCAACTCCGAAGTGTGATCTTACACCAGGCCGATAGATTTTTTTCCAACTGGAACTTGTCTCAAATGTGCTACATATTGCCTGACCTCTGTGTTTACTACCTTCTACATCACGAGTCTCTTCAACACATCATATAGTATGGCTACTCTTCGTGGCTCTACCCTACCGAATTTCTTTAGGGCATGCTCGGTATGAACCATCTACGGGTCAGAAGGGATACGCTCATTGTAACACATTTCTTTAGACTGATTCATGGATGATTCGTAAACTCGGCTGAGAGCATTAGTTTCTATGTTCCTGATGGATATCTCCGTCAACGTCGGCATAGACTGTTTTATCTTCTGACTTGCAGAACTAACTTGCCAATGGACTAACTTGACGACCTCCGTAGTGCAGTGGGTAAGACTCTTGACTCACAATCCGGAGGTCGCGGGTTCGAACCCGGCATGCGCAAATAAATTTTATTTGATTAATTTGTGTTATTTCACAATTAATTCATATAAAATAATATATAGTATATTTGCGGCATGTTCCAGAGTGGAAGATGCTATCAGTATCGCCCTGGTGTAAGACCACCATTCAGAATTGAAACGTTGCTTGAAAATGGCTTTAGCCGTGTTTGGTGACCAGATCTGAATAGCCAGGTACTTCCCAACCTTCCTCTTCCCCACCTCCTTCCCCTCCCCACTACCTTCAGCCTCACAACATACCCCAATTGGGGATGCCATAGTCTCACTGGCTCCAGACGGGAGCAGTTGAGATTCTTGTGCGGTATATACTGTAAAAAAAAAAAAAAAAAAAAAAAAAAAAATGGTTATGCCAGTCAGGAGAGCTGTCTTGTTGTTAAATAGAATCACTTCGAATATCAATATGTTTAACATCAATGAAGCTAAATTCAAACGGCAAGTTTTTGTGCGACATGTTGCCGTTAGTCTAAATCTATGTATCTCATCTAAAATATTTTTCTCTTTTAAAAACGCCTGAAATTGGAATTTTGTGATGTTTTTAAAATGAATTGAATTGAAAAGAATTGAATTGAATTGAATCACGTCTTCCTTTCCACGAGAGTCCCTTCACACAGCTTCCCCAAAGTTAACACGAGTGAAATTATTTTCCTCCGAGCCTCCAGTGTGGAGATAATGTAAAAAATATAGATCTATCTTGTAACTAATTCGGTACAAGTAAAGCCGTGCCGGTGACCCTTGGGCTAAGATTAAATGAATGTTGAACCGAATTAATTGGATTTGTTAAATTTGAATAAACAAAAATATTGGTATTTACGTTCATAGACGTTGCGGGCTATTAAGATGTGTTTTACAATATTTGTAAACACATTTTAATGACTTATTGACGTAATTATACCAAGTTTTACCTTTTTTGATACACGTAAATATTTACAGAGTTACACATTTCGCAGAGCTGTTAAAGGGTTCAAAGATAAATATTTGTCAACAAGGAAAAATTAAATGATCCAAAATTAGACTATATGGAGAAGAATAATAATATAGACAGGTCATCGACCAAATATTCATACCATAGACATCCAAATGGATAGACAAGCAGTTACAGATGAGGGGTAAAACCAAACTATGGAGAGCGAAGAGGGGAAAGATGACTGTCATTCGTTGAACAATCAATCTGACAGTATATAGGCATCTCGCATTACAATATCACCATTTAGTTCTTAAAAGCAAAATCTGCTTTGAATGAATAGACCTTTTTACATGGGAGCGCGAATTGCTTGCCACGTTCAAAACATATTTGCTAAGGCCAAATGCTCGCCCCAAAAAGACTCGCGCCAATACACATATCAATATTTTGTTTCCGTGTTTAGTTAAAACACTTTTACAAATGTTTCATAATTTACTTACCCCTGTAACCAGCGACGAGCACATTGGAGTACCGCCCATATTCGCTATGTGTACATTGATACGTAGATATATTGTATAGCACAAGCTGCCGTTATTTCGTTAAATGTATGGATGTCAGCTTCTCGCTGTTCACGGCAAGAATGATGACGTCACACATTTTAGATTCAAGCGAGGCTATATCCCCTCCCCATGGAGCGAGCCGGTTCCAAGGAGGAGCTACAGCCGGCGCCATGTGGAGGGGGAAATAATACGTTTTTATCACTTAGGGCAGGTCCAGATATATTCATATGTCCGTGATTCATACCAAAGATTCATGAATAGCATAAGTAGTATGATTGTAGAATTTACATTGGAAATAAGTTGCGCATATAAGTGGAACGATTGGCCTTTTTCATACTAAACTTAAATTTGGATTTGGGGCCAAAATACTTGGCCAAACTGGATAATAAAAAAGTATATCAAATATCTAGTACGGATGTGGATACAACGCATTACCTAATGTCCTAAAACTACCAGAATCAAACAAAAAAATATTGGCAAAGGCTCTAAAAGGATATTTTCTCAGCAACTTTATTAACCAGTGACGAATTTATCTGTCTTCCTTTGTAACTCTTGTATATTCTTCAATTACCTGTATCAAGTGTGTCTAGTCCATTTAAAAATCTATGTATTGTCCATTTAAAAATCTATGTATTACCCACTGGACTATGACGACCTCCGCAGTCCAGTGGGTAAGACTCTTGACTCACAGTCCGGAGGTCGCGGGTTCGAACCCGGCATGCGCAAATAAATTTTATTTGATTAATTTGTGTTATTTCACAATTAATTCATTTAAAATAATATATAATATATTTGCGGCATGTTCCAGAGTGGAAGATACTATCAGTATCGCCCTGGTGTAAGACCACCATTCAGAATTGAAATGTTGCTTGAAAATGGCTTTAGCCGTATTTGGTGACCAGATCTGAATAGCCAGGTACTTCCCAACCTTCCTCTTCCCCACCTCCTTCCCCTCCCCACTACCTTCAGCCTCACAACATACCCCAATTGGGGATGCCATAGTCTCACTGGCTCCAGACGGGAGCAGTTGAGATTCTTGACGGTTATTCACGGTAAAAAAAAAAAAAATTGATTTCCGTGTTCTTATGTAAAAATAATTATCCTTTAGATGTATAATGTTGTCCTTCCCGAAATGAGTTTTATTAAACTCATTGGGAGTAATGTATTATAAATTTTATGTAATAATTTTGGAATATATTATCTCTAATAAATAAATAAAAATAAAATACTTTATTTATTTATGATTTAAATCATAGATTATAGGCCATTAAAGAATCAAATTTTTCATGATTTTAGAGGCAACCTTGGCAATTTTTTGTGAATATGTGGTAATTATTCAAAAAATTATCTTACTCAACCTAATGATGTATAGTGTAATGAAATGTAATTTTGTTTTTAAATTAAGTATTGGAAAGAGTGTTTTTTCGGTGACCGGAAAACTCAGAATGAAATCGTCTCAACACCTCCTTTGAAAAGTCATTAACAGTAATGAAATAAGTATTTTAAAAAAAATGTTAAATAGGTTGCGCTAGATTAGGTTATGGGCTATTTTTTCATAGCTTTGACTTTTAAAAGAGGTGTTGGGTTGACTTCTTTCTGAGTTAGCATGGAGTCGTTTTTTCGTGTCGAAATTTTACATTTAAGTGTACTCGTATATGATACGTTGTTCCGACATAAACCTGCTGTTGTAATTCAAAATCAAACCATGCTTTTTTAATAATGATAATTATATTTCACTAGATGACCCGGTCACGCGTTGCTGTGGCTAAAGAAACACAACGCCATATACTGGATGGTTACCCAACCTTTTAACTCATACCGCCATCTGTTAATTTGCATACAAATGAAATCCACACCGCCCGCTCGTCCACCACATACAGACATTCTCCTTTAATTATATATTTCAACCAATTTACACAAAACCTTGACAAATTATATATCTAAATCTTCCTCATGAATCAATCCATCTATTGGTGTAAACCGCATGAAAATCCGTTAGTAGTTTTTGAGTTTATCGCGAACAGATAGACAGACGCGGCGGAGGACTTTAATATATATTATGCAGAGATTTTTTTATGTGAATACTTCACAAGAGCACAACTGCTCCCGTCTGGAGCCAGTGAGAATATTCACAATTCGGGTGTGAAGCAGGTTCGCAATTTTTGTGAAGCTGAAGGTAAGCTGGGAGGGGAAGGAGATGGGGCAGAGGAGAGAGGGGAAGTGCCTAGCTATTCAGATCTAGTCACCAAACCGAACGCCTTCTTCAAAAAATTAATGGATTAAACTAGTGGAAGTAATTTAGTACTAGTGGAAGTAAAAACTAATTTCCCTTATTGCTTTGGTGTAATTGATGGAAAACACATATTTTTTTTTAAAACCTGCTGGTAGTGGATCCATGTTTTTAAATTATAAAGATTACTTGTCCATTGTACTGTTGATTTTGAATACAGATTTACACATATGTATATACCTATATATATATATATATATTATGTAGATGTAGGATCATATGGTAAAGATAAAATTAATGATAATTATTATTTTTTAATTGATAAACTAATATTTAAGATAAGATTTTTATGCATAGCCCAAAGGGTAACAATTATTATAAGTAATAATTATTAGCCTGAAACACTCATCTACATTGAAAAAATCTCCAGAGAAAAATACAATCCGCCGACGGGACTCGAACCCGCGTCCTTCTGATTTCCGGTCAACTGCTCTGTCCACTGAGCTACGTCGGCTTATCTACTGTCCGCCAAATAATTCAATATACTAGTGTTTTATTCAACAATTAGGTACTGCTTATTACAAGATTTTTTTCAATGTAGATGCGTGTTTCAGGCTAATAATTATTACTTATAATAATTGTTACCCTTTGTGCTATGCATAAAAATCTTGTCTTAAAGATTAGTTTATCAATTAAAAAAAATATAATTAATATTTGACGAGTTAAAGTATTTCACCAAAAAATGTAGACATAATTTGTCTCGACGCCACCTAGTGGAAGATTTAGCATTTATAAAGCATCTTTCTTATATAAAATAAAGTTGGTTGTTTGCAGTTGGAATAAATGTAATAAGCAGCAATTGTTGAATGAAACAATAGTATAATTGAATTATTTGGCGGGCAGGAGATAAGCCAACGTAGCTTAGTGGAAATTACGCGGGTTCGAGTCCCGTCGGCGGCATGTATCTTTTCTAGGGAAATTTTTTCAATGTAGATGAGTGTTTCAGGCTAATAATTATTACTTATAATAATTGTTAATGATAATTTTCTGTATTTACCCAAACCAAGGTGGCCCAAACCAAGACCATTATCAGAGGGTGGAGAGAGAATGCCATATGTATTTATTGGTGATTGGAGATATGCTCTGCATAACAATATAGGTACTGCGCTCTTTTGGAGCAACTCCCTTGGGTTAAAAATATTAACTACCGCCTGAGTAGAGCAAGAAAATACAACGAATGTGCTTTTGGTATCTCAGAAGGGGAATCCTACACAAGGCTAATAATTTCCCTCAGGGCCTATATCATATGTGTACTACAGAGATCCTGAGTTTTCCCTTTTGCTACCATTGCCTTTTTATTTTTCTGTGTCTTGTTCTGTTTCATTTACATTTAATAGTATCATCTTCTTCAATAAATCTCTATTTACTTACTTTGGATTTCGAACCCGCGCCCGCGGTTCTTGAGTCCGAACGAACCAAATGTAGACGAACACCCCAAAAAATGACTATGACCCAAATAGATAATTTCGTTGAAGACGCTAACTTTTATGTTTACCTGCCTCTAAATTTAGACACAGCGAGAGGCGATCTAATGTAAGGAAATGTACGAAAGATGTAAGGTAAAAATAATCATCACACAGTGACAAGAACAGCACTGTAGGTATGTAAAGTGCTATTATAGCACTTAACAGATGTGCGAACCAAGAAGTGTGATCTGTACCGATTTGAAAGAAAACTGTTATCGCCAATTTATATAAAACAGTTTCAGTTTTTAAAGTGTCTTATTTTTATCAACAATAATCATCGGGCGGGTAGCATCAAGACCTAACTCGGTTCCTTGTGGCATACCGCAAATAATTAGTAGAACCGAATTTCAAAGACGTGAGTGCCGTTCAAACAGAAATACTTACTCTGTTACAAGCAAATGAAATTGACTATCAGGATAAGAAAGATTGTCGATATTCGAGCGCAAGAAATAATTGTGGAAATTCTAGAAGATCATTCAATCTCCCAACCCAGACAAAGTTGGGGAAATCAACTTCAGAGGCCGCGCGATGAAAACCTGGGCCTGCAATGAAAGGAGGTCACCAGGAAACATCTGCCAAAAATATGGATCCTTAATCCGATTAGAACAAAGAGAAGATGCACATTCAGGCACAGACCCACCCACAATATACTTCTATCTGTTTATCTTTTCAGTGTTTATTTGTTTATTTCTTCCACATCTATTATAATAGTTGTTGACTTGCTGGACCTGTACAGAGTGTGCAGGTATCTTCAGGTGTGTGGGGTCTGCTGTCCACTCGTCCTCCACGCGCTCAACACGCGAGGCCTGACTCTCCAATTATCACCACGTCTTGTCTAGTGTTTGCTCCTGCATCATATCGTTAACCAAATCTCGTTTCGGTTGGATGGCAATCTGGTTCGAAGTCGGATTATTACGGAGGTGGCCATTTGTGAAATGCGCCTGTGTTTGCGCTTGCATTAGCGAGTGGCAGAAAATATGATAGGCATATCACGCGTCTTGCAAATTAGGGGATAAACTCTGCTGGTTTTAAACGGTGTGCTGTATGTTCAATGATTAGCAGGGTCCAAAGTTCATGCTGTGGATTTCTTCAATATTTATAGGCAGAGTGGAACTAGGCAGCTAACTTCTCCCCAATGAATGAAAATTCAATGTCTCGTCTCGACTCTTCTTGCAACTTTGCACATCAAAATTCTTTAAAAATAACGGCATAGCTTTCCACTGTTGGAACTGCAGGTTGTTCTGAAGTAGGTATATATAACTTATCAAAATGTTCGAATAATTGATTTGTCATAGTTTTCCCGAAGATACCGATAGAAAAAGAAGAAAATCGGTTGCCCATTGGAATGAGAGATGATAGAAACTCCAAAATTTTAAGGTTTTAAATTATCGCGAAATCAGTTTAAGTCTTATTGTTTTAGAATTATCGGGTGGGTAACTAGAACCAATCTAGACCTTTTTTAATAACATTTTTTATTTAGCTTTAATTTTTTTTACATCTTGTATCTTGTATTTTAAAACTACTATAATAATATTCTATTACCTACGTAATAAAACTTGAACTTAACAACATTGAGACATAACCCACGCTAAACTGCAAGACTTTTAGCTTCCTTAGCATTTACAGGAAGTTCATTAAACATTTAAAAATTATAATAAATATTGTTTTCTATTTCCGATAAAGTTGTTTTAAGTCTGAAATCGTCGCAGTTTCTAATATTAACTCTACTATTAATACTTACATTATTCAACGTATAATTTGGTATCATTTTATTTTTCAACTTATAAATAAATACTGGAGTATTACAGAGTACTCGTTGCCATACACATAAAATATTCAGATGGCGTTGTATAGTTTTTATCGTTTATCTACTACAGCACAATACCTCATGAATTATTTCCACTCTTTTAACCTGTGACCTAACCCTGTTCCCCGTGGTATACCGCAAATATCTGGTTGTACCGCAAATGCGTGGCGCGCCGTTCAATCACAAATACTTCTCTGTACTTTAACGATAATGGCTTTCGCTAACAAATCGCAATGACAGGAACCAGCAACAAACTGGCTAATTGCATCACGTCGTAATTCATACCTGCCAGAAAACCGCGTATACCAGATTTTCAACTTGCAAATTTTCAACAAATTTGCTAATTTTTCTTTTCAATACATTTCGTTTATGGACCAAGTGCGTCAAAGAAGCTATTATTCGATCCTTGCTGTGTACCTTTCTATTATCTTGTGCCTTTATCTAATCATTTTCAGATATAAATAGTTTTCTTGTTAACAGAAATATTAAGACAAATTCTCTACCTCACTAGGTGAGAGGGCAGAAAGCTTCGAGTAGGTACTAACAATACTAACATGCCTTGAAAGCGTGACACTAACGGCAACCAGTCTTAACTGGTAATGTTACTGTGGGGTTCATATGTGGGTACATACGGCCGGAATATCCAAAGTCATTATTTATGTTCGCTAAAAGAAAGTCTCTTAAGTTGTTTTATGCTAGAAATCCAGTTACACCATGACAAAAAATTACTGATATACCTGGCCACAGTGTCTTGTTTTATTCGGTACCTAATCATAATTCTAATTACAAGTTTATTTTCAAGGTTGATCCAATCTTCAATGCTCAGATTGTGAAGATTATTGTAAATAGAAAGCAGTTCAGACGAAATCTTTAGGAGAATCTGTGCTTTGGACATTAGGCAACTTTACGCCGCATACTAGCATAACTCTTCGAACACAAAACTATTTTTGAAAATGTCCAAACTGTTAGTGACACTAAAACCAAAGGGCTAAATCTTTTACTTATCCCTCTCACTAAAACAACTTTTGGCGAAATTTTAGATACTTTGCAATAAAGCTACACAACACACTTCCATTAAGCATTAGACAGAACACTAAATATAAATTAGGCACCAAGTCTTTGATCAACAGCCAAGATAGATCATAAATCAACGATCTTATTAAAAACTTTTTATAAGTACTCGTATGTATTTCCAACGGTAAGATGCCGATTTATATTACTTATGTAATATTGCGTTTTTATTTTTGTTATGAACTGTGCCTGCTCTCAACCCAGAATTTCTTAGTGAGACACAATAAAGTAACTCTTAGTGAGCACACCAATAAAGATATGTAATTAATAAATTTGAATAAATAAAGAATTATCGAAAATAAGCCAAATTTACTAAAAAATCATTTATCGCAGAATAACAAGATTACCCGTCTTAAATAAAAATAGACATCGTTTGGTGAGATAGGTTACGTACATGTATGTACATGTTTTCTTTATCGCCCAAGAGTCCCAAATGCTCCCAACCGCCTGGAGCCAGTGAAACTACGGCATTCCCAAATGGAGTATGTTGTGAGGCTGAAGACAGCAGGGAGGGGTGGGAGTTGGGAAGAGGAAGGTGGAAAAGTACCTGACTTTTTAGATCTGGTCACCAAACACGGCTAAAGAAATTTCAATCAACGTTTCAATTCTGAATGGTGGCATTTCTTCAGGGCGATACGTTATATTGTTTTTATATGTTTAAATCGTGAAGTAACACAAATCAATCAAATAAAATTTACTTGCGTACGCTGGTATTTGAACCGCGATTTTCGGATTGTTAGTCGAAAGCCTTGCTCCTCGACCACGGAGGCCGTCAACCGGTTGAAACTAAAAAGCATATGTGAGACCAGGACTGGTAAACACTGAGGAGCAATCAAGGCTGGTCCTTGGCAGTCACAATTAGAGCAGTCCACTCCGGACGCCATCCTACCAAGGTGTCAAGGAGCCAAGGAACCAAGGAGCCAAGGAACCAAGGAGTCAAGACCCTGATGAGCAATCTATCTATAACCTATCACCTAACACAACGCCCTTGACAACTATTAATTAAGACAGATAGGTATCTATGCTGCCGTGCGTCGCGTCGTAACGAAAGCACACAGTAATTACTAAAATTACCAAAAAAGAGTTGAGTATGTGAGTAGGCATTAAGAATCGATTTTTTTTAGGTTTTACCAAAAATAAATTATTTCTCGTTTTTGTTTTTAAAAATGCCGATATTGTTTTTGATGCCATCGCAATTTATCCTCTCTTGGTAAGTAAAGATGCAGTAATCCTGTTTCTGTAAGTAAATACACAGTTCCTACGTTGAAATCGGAGATTGTTGATTGAATAGACTATAATATTGAAACGTTGCTTGATATTACTTTAGCCGTGTCTGGTGACTAGATCTTAATAGCCAAGAACTTCCCGAATTTCTCTTCCCATCTCCTTCTCGTCTCCATTCCTTTCGTCTCACAGCATACCCCAATCGGGGATGCCATAATCTTACTGGCTCAGAGTATTTGCGACCCCTGTGCCCTAGTTACGTTATACTTACAGGCACTTTAAAAACGTTCACTATTGGTAAGTAATAATCGGAAAATCGCGTATTTTCCTCAGATATTACATTTTTTTAATTTTTTGATAATATAAAATAAGTGTCTAAATGTAAGTTATCAAAAAATATTTTCATTAGGCCAATTATAAATACGCTGAAGGTTAAACTAAACTGAAAAACTTTATCACTTGATTCTGGAGAATCTCCCATGGTAATTAGTGTAATTACTGTGTATTTACGGTTCCATGACAACTCAGAATCAAGTCAACTCAACACCTGAAAATAAATTACTAGTAACCATTTTTTACATATTTTAATGACTCTTCCAAGCAGGTGTTCAGTTGATTTCATTCTGAGTTGTCCGGTCACCGTATATACTTACCACGGCAGTATAGATCAGTTCCTATTTGAGGGAATACTAGCTGACCCGGCCACGCTTTGCTAAGGCTAACGAAACACAACGCCATCTACTAACAACGCTATTACCCAAACTTTATAACCAACGCCATCTGTTAATTTGAATACAAATCAAATCTAACCAGCCCGCTCCCTAAGAATATTATATATTTCAACCAATTTACACAAAACCTTTACAAATTATATACCTAAACCTTTCTCTTAAATCTCTCTATCAATTGGTGAAAACCAATGAAGGAAGTTTGAACAAACTAGAAGTTATACAAAACAAAGCTATGAGATGTATACTGGGAAAAGGCAAATACGCAAGGATTAATCAAATGAGAGAGGAGCTAAATTGGATTCCAATAAAAAAGAGACTACTATTTAACGTGTTAATTTTTGTGCATAAAATTATGAAAAACCAAATGCCAAAATACTTTAAGGATGAAATTGTTTTTAATAGAGACATTCATAATTACGAAACAAGAAATATAAACAGAGTTCGATTGCCACAAATGAAGAAATCAAAATCACAGAACAGCCTAATGTACAGAGGACTAAAGATGTATGATGAAATGCCTGAAAGTATGAAGAATGAAGAAAGAATGAACGTATTTAAAAAGAAATGTTATGCTTACTGTAAAAATATTTAAATTTATCAAATGAAATGTTACATTGTGTTTATATGCATGTAGTATAAACTAACTCAATAATTAATAAAAAAAAATTTTAAAAAAACCGACCAACTGGCGCGGCTAGGGAATGCAAATCTCGCGAGATTGGGGCTCAAGCGAGATCCCGCGAGTTTATGAATAACAATACTGCGAGATCTCGCCAATTTCGAGATCTCGCGAGATTGGCAGTTTTGTGTGTTTTTTGCTAATAATCACAATATTTGAATAAATTAGGAAAAAAATAATAAAAATTTTAAGTATTGTAAGATAAACATTTATTTTCACGAATTTCAACAGAATTTTATGCATCAAACATCGTTTGACGTATTTGTCTATATTTTTTTATTAAACTTCTAAGTAGTAAACTTTGACGTACATATCTATCAATAACAAATGAAAGAAACAATCAGTCTTCTCTTCTAAAATCAAACAAAAATCTTTTAGTAATAAAACAGTTCTTTTATAACAAACAAAACAACGAGAAGTCAAAAAAAATTAAACTTATTATCTAAAGTTGAGTTAACTATTAAACTGAGATATTATTATCAATTAAATAAAACAATATCTTCTCAGTAGATCCATTAGATGTTACAGATTAATTAATAAAATATACCAATTAGTCAGTCTATTAGAAATTACAGATTAATTAACGAAATATACCAATCAAATGAAAGATTTTGTGCAGTTCAAATCACAAGCCATTATTACGAATTATTTTGAAAATACCTCCTTAAGAAGCACAAAATGTCCAAAGAATCGTCTGCTAAACGGCTTCTTATTTCCGCGCTTCGTATAAGACGTTTTTATGCTCGAGTGCAATCTCGTTAAACTCGCGAGATCTCGCGCTTTTTTCGTCCGAGATCAATCTCGCTAAAAAAGGCCGAGATCTCGCGAGAACGAGATTGCATTCCCTAGGCGCGGCAGTCGACTTTAATTTATAATATGTAGAGATGTAGAGGTAGACATTTTGCTTTTCTTCTAGTATATCAATTTACCCCCATGTCTCCTCTTTATTATTTCTGAAGATAAACGTAAGTATTGGAATAACATTATATTAAGCTTTTTATACATCATTTCCACACAGGAAGCCCTGAGGAAAATAATTCCTCTCGGGGCCTATGTTATCTTTGGCGATGCTGTGTGGAGGGTATTTTTAAGGAAAGGAAGGAGAGAAAGTTCTGGGAAGTAAAAGGTACGAGGGGCGGGTAGGAATCTGGGGTCAGTGTGTCCAGGAATGGCGGACGTATGAACCCATCCCTCCCACTGCGGTACAAGGCGATGTTCCGTGGAGTTCGGGTGGAAGTTAACCATTCTCTTCCGACCCGGCCAGACATGCTGCTGATGGGTAGACACGTCCGCCACCAGGACCCGGACAAACCCGGGAACCCAACTTGGGCTGACACTGAGGGGTGTTGCTTATCCAATAAATTGTTCCCGGGACGGTGGTACCCAAGGGCGGATCCAGGATTTTTTTCTGGGGGGGCAAAGGGGCGGACGGGTAAAAAATCTACAATTACTGTTACAATTTACAAGTTCAAGTATGTATAGGTTAGTTTATGAAAGTGTCAAAACAATAGAAAAATTAAATGTTTAGTAAATACAGTTTTTGCTTATAAGTATGTACTGTGATGGAATCTCCACAGTTCACAAAAATACCTTCTGGGGGGGGCACGTGCCCCCCCCCCCCCCCCCCTAAATTCGCCTTTGGTGGTACCCATACCCGCTTACCAAAGCAAATAATTGATACCAGATTTAAAATGAAGTATTCTCCCTTCTTACTCTACGACACCATTTAGTGCTAAATACTAATTTTATCTCGTGAACAGGGAAATATATAAATATTAGCAACTATTTTTAGATGACCGGTTATGAAAATACCTATAACCAGTTACTAATTAATCACCACGTGAAACAGTGTACCTGCTTTGGAAAGTGATTGTTTTATCAAGTGGTTAAGGAACAAGTATCATCACTGATCATCACGTTTCTTAGAGTCCACGATAGGCTTGTTGAAAAAGTATCGATTTATCGATGTATCGATATTTTTAATTTAATACATCGATATTTTTAGCCGATATATTTTGATCCGATATATATCCGATTTTTCGAAATTCCTTGAGATTAAAAAGTTGAATTGGTTCCATGGTGAAAAAAATATTTTTGTTGGAAAATGGAAAATAATCATCTTTTTCCGTCCTCAAAGATAGATTCTGTAATGTTTGGCACAATTCAAAAGAGCCTGCTGTGCCTCGATACAAATGACTATCCCATAAAATCCGTGGTTTCTACAAATCCCCCATTTTTACAAAAAAATTATTTCCTCTCTTATTCTTGTGAGAATTGGACTTTGTTCTGTTGTATCACCTTTTTAAAATTCACATGCTTGAGCGCCCAGATTGTTCTTTCTGTGGTCTAGAAGTGGGAGCCTTAGATCTCATATTTTCGAGTTGTTCCTCTCTAAACAAATATTTCCTCTTCCATCAAGCCTAACTAAAATTGCCTCCCCTCCTTTCAAGATCTCATCTCTTCTAAGTCTGAACTCGACTCCAATCTTCCATAATATTATGAAATTTGCATACTTCAATAAAATTAATGCATATATTCACTCTCTCCATAATTTGAAATGATAGCCGAGAACACTTTTGAAGGGTAAAGCCAGAAACGTTTGAAAAAAAAATTAAGTACAGTTTGTCAAATAAGAATAGAAAATATATGAGGGCGCCACTGTTGATCAAATGGCAATACTGAACACATAACTCATCGTGTTGAAGTAAAGCTGTGTAATCTACATTTTTATAAAAAATTAAAAAGGCACTTTTTCCACTGTTAACAGTGGAAAAAATATTTTTTCCTTTCAGTAGATACCCGCCGATATCAAATTTAGAATTGCGTATAGGTACATTATTATTATACCTTTGCAGTTTTGTGTTAACATAATGAAGTACAACTATAATGTAATAAAATATAAAGCACAGTTTAGAAATTGCTCACATTTAATTAATACTAGATAAAGTACCTAGCGTTGCCTGGGCTTTAGATCATGTCTCTAATTTTAGATCTGAATATATTTAACTCATTCAGATCTAAAAGTAGTGTAACTAAACTCACCATTAGTGATTCTTCCTTTCTATCTATTGTTTAATTCAAGTATATGTTAAATTAAATTAAAGCAAATCGCTTTATAAATCACCTTTTAATAAAATTTATGTCATGAAGAAAAAATGTTTTTTAAAATGTGGTTTACTGTGTTCTATACATTCAGTGCCATTGCTCTTGAAAAAAATATTTGACAGTTAAATTGGTGTTGCCAGTCTACAAATTTAGTAGTTCAAGTTTTTATATTTTCTACTCTTATTTGTACTTGAGAAATAACGATGGTTACTTTTTAAATTTATTTCTTAAGTTACGACCGGAAAGTTGACCATCACATTTTCGCACCATTAGCAAAATATGGGTCAATCTAATCGGCACTCAAAGCGGCCAATGATCACTTGATTGGTTGATTAGCCCAATCTGTCATTATTTCTTTATATCTGGAAAATGGTCAAAGTTTTTTTTTTTTTGCTTGTTTTTGGTGGATTTGAGATAATAAATAATTGATCTTTAAGACAATGCACACAAAGACGGAATTACCCAAATACAGATAAAACTGATTTATGATAGCAATAATCCAGAGTCCAGAGCATGTTCTAAGTAATAAATACTGACTATTTTATTGACATCAAAGTGAAGAGTGTGAGAGGTGTGGTACGTGTGTCATCAACGATCATCCTCTTCCTTCTCGCACATCTTGTATGAAAACAAAGTCAGATGACAACACATACGACCTCTCTCTGGAACTACTATGTTATAACATTGATGTATATGTATATAACATAGTAGTGTTAGTCAAATGCACACCCAGTTGAGAAATTTCAAAAATCTTAGTGTTTCATAACGCTTAATGAGATCTCGATAGGTTTGTTCTGATTCATTCACGTACAAAGGCCAGAATTCAAACCTTTTGGTGAATTTCGCACACTGGGTGCTTAAAGCAAGGATCATACTGAGCAGACGCAACGCGACGCAACGTTCCTGTCCCGTTCACACTGGCCGACGTACGTACGCGTCGCTGTGACCACGTGACAAGGGGTCTCTGGTTGTGCGCAGGCGCGTTTGATTTGACACATTTGACATTTATTTTTTAGGTTATGTTTATGTGATTCTCTTCTCAGCAGATGACAGCTTTGCCATATCTTGAAAGTGAATTTGAAGATGATTTGCTACGATTATTATTATTAAATCAATATTCTCGTGAAAAGAAAAAAGTGAGAAGTATTTGGGTCCACAACATTAACAAACAAAGACAAATGTTTGGAGAGTTCCATACTTTAGTAAAGAAACTAGAATCTGATGACGGACGATTCTTCATGTACTTCCGTATGAGTAAAGTGGTATTTGAAGAGCTTCACAGCATAATTGAATATGACATAAAAAAAAGAAAACACACGTCTTCGAAAGTCTGACAGTGTCTAAAATTTGATTGACATTCATTATAGGGGTATAATATTGAAAATCATGCCATCAATGGCTGAAATTTCTTCCTAAGTTGCACTGCGTATGCAGAATCTCTATAATCCTGTAATTTGATTTTATAGATAACTTCGTGCCGTCTAAAAGCTTCAATAAACTGTTCGTCATCCATTTTTGAATAATATCTGTCAAAAAAATAACCATAGATATAGCGAAACAACGTTAGATGCTCAGATAACACCAAAAAGATGTAAAATCATCTCGTAGTAGGCGTGACCATACCCCCTCCACCTTCCACATGGCCCACGCCGATCTGGCTGCGGCAGATCCGCGTAGCGTAGGGGGCGTCGGTTAACGTTGCGTGGGACTAGTGTGATTCTAAAGCACCCGTTTCCATAGAAAATGTAAGGATGGTAAGTAGTCCAGATATGGAAATGATGACGTCTACCTACGTTGCGTAGCGTTGCGTGGGCCTAGTATGTTCCCAGCTTAAATTGGCTGATAATTGCCGGTTGTCAACCGTTGTTAACCCTAGATCACTAACCTTCGTCAAAATGACGACGCGGACTCGAAAAAGTGGTATAAATTTTGAGTGCGTCGTCGTACGCATTCCAGATTCCGGCTAATCTCGGACGACCTGCAGCTCGCGCGGCGCACGTGTGTGTTTTTTGTGTGGGGACCCTGTGTGCCCTGTATGCCCAAGTGCAACCAATCCTTGTGTGGCGAACACAAACTTGAAATTTGTCACAAATGTATTAATTGATAGTTTGGGTGAAATGCAGATCCTGCCAAAGTTTGGAAATTTAATAAAAAAGGCACTTTCTAGATGAGAAAAGTGTGGAGAAGCTGAATAAAAAAAAATTAAGGCGCGCTCGGCAAAATTGAGGGAGATACAGCCGTTTAAAGTATGAATAAAATTTCACTTCGCGAACCGATACTACTACACTCCGCCATTTTGTCACTGTTATGTTGGTATCAAATCATATCGAGATCCACAGGCATAACTCGTATAGAGTGAACATTCAGCTTCACTCTAACCCTTGTAAGGTAGTGCCATCAACGCACTAATCTTATACACTTAGGGAACCTAGCATTCAGATCTGTAGGTACTGACTGAAGCCACTGCATCAAAAGGCTTCGCCATCCTAACATCCCTTCTTTAATTTCTTGATCGCCGGCTCTAATTTTTTGCCATGCGCCAGCTGTAGTGTTGGGTAGGACACAACATCAGGGTGAGTTTGTATGAGGTACTCAAATATCGAAATGAGGTGTTGAGGTGTCCCACCTGGAGGTGAGGTGTTACAAAATATTTTCGCTTACGGAGGGGGGGGGGGGGGCTAGAGAATTTCAGGGAAGGTGTTTTTTTACATCAGATCCACAAAAATTCCCCTAAGACTCTGTCATCTTTGGGGATGCTTATTAATCCATCCCTCCAGTGACTTGGGGTGACCTATGTCAGAGGTGTTGGTTATATAATAAATGGTTCCCGGGGCGGCGGTGCCTATACCCGCCTGCCGTTTTTGTTATTTTTGTAATATGAAAAATTGATATTAAAAAAAGGCCTACCCTCCCCCCCCCCTACCTTTCTCACCCCCTTCCACCCTCTCTCCCCCTCCACCACCCCTGATCCTCCCCCTGCACCCCCCTCTGATCCCGCCTCACTAACCCCCTCCACCTCATCTCAACACTCCCTCAACCGGTTGGAGCTGTTGGGACTCTTGTGCGGTATTCACATAACAATCAATTGAGGTGATTTTTCACAAAAACGGCGCTATAAAAATCATCCAAGTATTGTTATTAACAATAATTTACAATAATTTTTTTTTTTTGAGTAGTTGGTACTCTTGTGCGGTATTCACTTAACGATAATTTAGAAAAAAAAAATCGGAGGAGTTGGGACGCTTGTGCGGTCATTTACAATAAAAAAATATTAATTTTTTTTGGAGCTTTTGGTATTCACTTAACAATACAAAGTTTAAAATAAAAAATATATTTAGAAAAAAAAAATTTTTTGAGCAGTTGGGACTCTTGCGCAGTATTCACATGACAATAATTTACAATAAAAAAATATATTAAAAGTTTCTTTTTCGAGCAGTTTGTACTCTTGTGCTTGTACACTTAACAATAATTTAGAATAATTTTTTTTTTCGGAGCAGTTGGGAACGCTTGTGCGGTAATTTACAATAAAATTTTTTTTTTTGGAGCAGTTGGTACTCTTGTGCGTAATTACATACGTAATAACAGTACATAATTTAAAATAAAAAAATATTTAAATTAATAAATTGCTCCGTTTTTACCACTTTTATTATTTACAAAACCAACATGTTTCGTGAGCAATGCTCACTTCTTCAGGGTTTTTAGAAAAATAAAAAATATTTAGGAAAAAAAATTTTTTTTGAGCAGTTGGGACTCTTGTACAGTATACACATAACACTAATTTACAACCCGCCGCTCATTTGTATGGAGCGTGACATTTTGAAGACCCCCCCCCCCCCTAAACGTGTCACGTAGTATGGGTACGTTCCCTAACAGTGATTTAGATTAAAAAAATACATTAAAAAAAAATGTGAGCAGTTGGGACGCTTGTGCGGTATTCACAATATATGTGAATGGCTCACCCCAACCACCTCACGGTTCCAATACAAAAATGTCATACAATACACCAACCACCTCATACCTCACGTCATATTTGTCCCATACGTGGCAACGTGACATGACATGTAGTCCAATACACCAACCACCTCACACCTCACCTCATATTTGTCCCATACGTGACATGATATGAATGTAGTCCTATAAACCAACCACCTCACACCTCAAATTTGTCCCCCCTTCATATTTGTCCCATACGTAACATGACATGAATGTTGTCCAATAAACCAACCACCTCACACCTCATATTTGTCCCCCCTTCGTATTTGTCCCATGCGCGACAACATGACATGACATTTGTAGTAATACAATGAAAAAGAGCTGGTACAAATACATTTTGTGAGGTGGGGGGACATTTTACGTGTTTGCATGGGACATTTGAGGTGCCTCTTGTATGAGGTACTCAACACTAGCCAGCTGATACTATATTGGTAAAAACTTACTTGTTTTTTTGCAAAATTATGTTTTTGTAAATTGTACCATCTTCCTAGATATGTGCTTATGTGTAAAAAAAAGTTTTTAGCTCTCGTTAAAAACTTTTTTTTACATATATAAGCGAGGCGAGGCGAGGAGAGGCACCATGACCAAACCTAAAGCATCAAAGCTGAGGATTGTCACATGGAATATCACCAGTTTAGCCGGAAAGGAAAAGCCGAGCTTAGTACCATAACAAAGACGGCAGTATTCAAAACGATATACCGCCCGACGCTTAGGTATGGTCACTAGATATGGATGCAAAACGCTCTAGAGTCCAAGCTGCCGAAATGAGGTACTTGAATAATCGCAACTGCGGTGGCTTGGGCACGTACCAAAAATGTCTGATGACTGAATTCCTAGGAAAATAATGAGTGCGATTCCAGAGGGTAGATGCCCAGCGCGCCGTCCCAGACGAGAGTTGGGATTGGGTGAGACAACTCCAGAAACTGTGTGAGGAGAGGATGGGACTGCCGTAGATGGAGGCCGAACAACCAGCCCAAGACAGGGATGAATGGAGACGCCTTGTTGATGCAGTGCGAATAGGAAGAAGATGATGGTGATAAAAATAGTATATAATCTACCATAAGTAGTTTTTCCAGAATAGCTAGTTCCATTCAGAGGAATGTTTTTTTTTTCAACATGGCCAACAAAAGGTCAAGTGAAGCCTATTGTTCGATCCTTTCCCGTATGTTTTCTTAAAAAGTACAAAACAAACCATCGATCTGTAGCGGCCTTAAAGATCAATACATTTGCAGTTTTTACTGGCAATAAGGAACTCCAGTCCAATTTTTAAAATTTTTTTTACTACATTTTTATTTTTAGAGTTAGTTTTAATAATTAAAATAATTGTCAAAGTTTTAATTTTTCAAGATCCCCCGAAAAAACATACTTGATCGAAACCCGAAAACCACCGTATGTGTAGTGAATCGTGTGACATCATCACTCCCGAAAAGGAAAATTTTTTATTTTCAACAGGTGTTGTCATTTTGTATGACAGTTATATGGAAGAAAGTATGATACTATTCGATAAGTTAAAACATTATTTAGCTGGAATTATTTATTTATTATATTATATTTTTCAATATTATTACGAAAGAATGGTATAAAATTGTTTGAAATTGTTATTTTTTGGCTCTTAAGAATCAAAATCAATATTAATGAAAACCGAAGCTCCGAACTGATAATTAATAGTAGCGGAGCCCGAGCGGGGATTTTGGGATTTACTCAATCCCGTTGTGGAGACCTATTGGATTGTGGACCTATTGGGGCACCCTTTTAGCCTCTTGGGCTCCCCTACTATAAGATCGGGCAATCAGCTTTTCGACTGACGCCATTTTGAAATTCGGAATTCGAAGTATTCTCCCTAGAAGCAGCATTATTATTTTTTTGTACAATAGTTTTTGAATATTTTCAATAAGGGAACGTACCCATACTACGTGACCCACTTTTTGCAATTTTTAACCCCCCCCTGGTGACCACGTGTAGTATATTCCAAGACCCCCCCCTCTCCCCCTACAATTTTCACATAGTAAATCATAAATATGGTTTTGAATCATTTCTTGCTAACAAAAGTTTAAAAAAATATATTTGGCTTATATTTAGGGAACGTACCCATACTACGTAACACGTTTAGGGGGGGGGGGGGGGTCTTCAAAATGTCACGCTCCATACAAATGAGCGGTGGGTTGCTTAGGATTTTGGTCACCGGGGGGGGGGAGGGGGGTTAAAAATTGCAAAAAGTTGGTCACGTAGTATGGGTACGTTCCCTTATCTTTATTAATACGGCGCTTGCTGCGTGACGGCAAGAATGAATGCATACCTATAATTACAAGTAGAAAAAATATTAAAAAGTTAGTTGCAAAAATATAAAAAGATTTCTAGATTGACTATGTGATAAAACCTAAGCCTCCCCCCCCCTCCCACTGTGACCTAGCATGGTATTTTGAAGATCCCCCCCTAAACGGGTCACGTAATATGGGTACGTTCCCTAATATAGATAAACTAATAAGAGATACCTTTATTTTTGAAACTGAATTATTTAGGCCAAAATAACGTTTCAATAAACACAACAACTAAATCTCTATAAACAGTATGTAAATAAACGAATAAGATGAAATGTTGTTAATACGATGGCTTGTGTCATACCTACATTCCCATACATTGACTTTACGGTGATCAGTGAGGTCACCACTAAACATTTTAATAATACCAACTTGACGGCATGTTTTAATGAGACAATTAAAAATGGACTTTTTAATAATTTTTAAAAAACTCTGCGTCTAATATAATTAAATAAAACTTATATATTCAGAATCAGCGTTTATTGGTCTATATATGAACATATTTTTTTAAAGCCATAATATTTTTCACTGGAGTTCCTTGGTGTAAGGTTCTTACCATTTTACCACACAGCTCTTCGTGGAGGGGAGAGAAATAAAAAGGCGTTGATCGAATTGGATATAATTTAATAATGTAATAAACATCCACGCGGGCGCATGCAATTGTATATAATTTCTTTATTCAAAATAACATCGGAGTATGTACCTGACCAAACTGACTTTATTTGGTCGATATTTCTTTATACAAACACTTTGAACACAAATTTAATTCATTTCAAACTATTCCAATAAACAAAAGAGCACTTTACACAATCGTTACAAAATTCCTACATTCTATGTTTACAAAAAAATACATAAATAAAATATTTATACAAAATAAATTACCCTGATACAGGAGTTGTATTTTCACTAATACAAAAAATATAATTAAAATAAATTGCAAGAAGAATTTATTAAAAATGGCGTACGGATTAAAAGGTAATCCCTTAGAATAAAATAAATAGAATGAGGGGGTTTTTCACCATCCTCTAGATAGCTTATCATGGGATATCAAGTATTTTCGATTTATTTATTTATAAAGTTCAAGTTTACTATTCGGTAATTGAACCTATGTATAGTGGACCGACATGATCACCAACACAAAAATTCTCAGGCGGGCTAGAGCAGATAGAGAACTTTTTTTTTTTTACATTAACTCCACACAGGAGGCCCTGAGGAAAATAATTTCCCTCAGGGCCTATGTCATCTGGGATGCTGTGTGGAGGGTCTTTTTGAGGAGAGGAAGGAATGAACATTGGTCTTGAAGAGACCCATGTTGTAGGAAGGAGGAAACACAGAGGCCGGCAAATCATTCCACAGCCGAGCTGTTGAACACAAGAACGAGTCGAAGAAATGACCCGTTCTCATGTGACAAATGTCAACCGTGTACAAATGTTGGGCACGCGTTTGGCGTGTTTCCCGACTATGCACCGGTGCCGAAGGGATCAATGATGCTAGTTCCTCGGAGCATCTTCCATTGTAATACCGGTAGAACAAGGATAGCATTCCCACCCGACGCCTGTGCTCTAAAGATTGCAATCCGTCTGTTAAGATGGGAGAATCTATCAAACGGACCGCCCGTTTCTGCACAGAGTCGAGGGTAAAGGTAATAACTGCTTACATTAATAAAAATCAGGAAAATTTCATATCTGGGTCATATACTTCGAGGGGAGAAGTATCACTTGCTCCATTTAATATTGAAAGGCAGGATAGAGGGTCGCCGAGGGTCTGGTAGGAGACAAATGTCTTGGCTGCGTAATATATGAGAGTGGACCGGCATTAGAAGTGTAGAGAAGCTATTCCGGGCAGCGCAAGACAGAGAGACATTTTCAAGAGTGATCGCTAACGTCGGGGGGGTCTGATACGGCACACGAAGAAAAAGAATAGTGGCTATACATCAGATAAGTTAGCGGAGTTTTCTAACTATTGCGAATATCTATTTGTTTATTTATTAATGTACATTATCCTTTGGATAAACTATCAAGAGGATGGTGAAATAGCCCCTGAGTAGACCTACCTACAGATACGTACATACACAAACACATATAATATGATTATTGTTCCACAGAGATGCATTTTGCAAAAATACTCGTTAATATTAAAATCTCGACGAGGGTAATCTAGTCAAACATCAGATATTGTTAACAATTATTACGTATTAACATTTAATTATTTATATAGAAGTACAAAGTGAATTATTAGTACCTAATAGTAGAAAGGGATGTTAGAGAATTATTGGTTCTGAGGATTGTAGGTTCGATTCTTTAAACTAACTTCTTTACAATGAAAATATTATTAATTATACTTTATCGAAAGTATAAAAACTAATGCAATGGAGTACCTAGTTATAACTCAATGCATTTATTAGCTTTAGTTCTTCAAAACGGTATCGTGATATTCATACTGTTTAGTTGGTGTTGGTGAGGTGATACATGAATATTTATGAACATAAAGAAATTGTTGTAATAGATAGAAAAAATATATGAACAATGGGATAAATGGCACTAAATTAGGTAGAAAACAATCCTGCAATAATCATGGTGATTCAAAAGCACATAAACTTCACAAAATTTCAGAATCGGCTCAGTAAATTGAGTGAACACAAAAAGATGTTGCAGAAGGAATTGGACCCTTATTGATTACGTAGTCCTGAAACTATGGCTACTATAAGACAACCAGAGTTGTAGCAACCAGAAAACAATGTCAAATCATTGTTGAAATTGAAATGCACTACAAAAAAAAGCAGAGTGTGCAGTTCACACGTGGTGTGGAGGCTACGAATCACCGCACAAATAGGAGGCCGATTATACTATTTCATTCTCTCGCAGGCTAAATCCTATAGATGTGTGCGTTTGTCTCTTTTTAGTGTCGCTATTTTTCATTTCATCGAGTTTCAAATCACAAAAGTGCTAAAAGAGTTTTCACTTTAAAAAATTGTGAATGTGGATTAGTGAATTTAGACATTTTAGCATGAAGACACATAGTAAGTTACCATCCTTACGGCAAAGAAGATGAAATGTTTGTATTGAAAACGCCTACTATTGCTAGTTCATATTTCACAGCCCAATTGTTCCAAATCCTTCCTAATATTTTCCCTGCAAAATAAGTCTCTGGGACATTTCTCTTAGCTAGAACAGCTTTATTAGTGATATTAACTCTTATTAATGGTTCATCTGCACAACGACACTAGACACCAAATAAACCAGGTGTCTTGAGTGTGTACACCGCTGTTCGCTTTGGTCGGGACACCAATGTCAGTGTCGGGTTATTTGCTGCGTACGGATGTTTCGGAGTTACTCCGCAGTGTACTGAGTTTTGAAAAGCAAGATTCTTTATTAAGCTAAACTTGCTAGATCATGTCACATTCGTAGTGCAATGATACTAAAAAAATAATTGAACGTTTGGAAGGGCTTCCAGAGCTTTGAAAAGCATTGCCTGTCTATAAAGACAGGCTAAAAAGACTGGCAGCAAAGAACGCAATTAATGAAGAATGATGGGAAAAAAAGACAGAGAGGTGACAATTGCATTTGCATGTGGAAATTTTTTGAAAGACTGAAATTTATGATATCAACTGCGAAACCCAATAAAAAGCAAACTCGTTAGGTTATTAATTTTTAATTTTAATAAATTATATTATAATCATCTCTTATTTCTCTCTCTTTTTACTAAAATAATCCCACTTTTTACACTGATTAATAAGAAGCGCAATTGTGAAAACTGCTGCGACTTGACTTCTGTCAGTAACTGACTTTAAAACACAGAGTGAGCGCAAGTGTTGTATAGACACCTCGGACACTGTAGTGTGCATTGCACTAGTGCGAGGTTGCGTGTCTAGTGTCACAGTGAATGCGAACCTTGAAAGGGTCATTGTGGTTGCAATTAAATATAAATGCCAGTAACACTTGTAAAAACTGTTTTTTAATACAAAAAGATTTACTGGAACCATGTTAAAAAAAAAACATTAAAATTGGATTTGTGTCCTGGAAAATATAAATTATTATAAAATTTTACTGAATAAGTTTTTATTGGTAGAATAACATTTGGTGTTGAAGAATCATTACGAAGGGTAAAATTTATAATTAGATGATGATTATGTCAGCTGAATTTCATTGGAAGAACATGATGGAAATTTCAACATATTGGAAAGCCTTTGATAAAATATAATGACGATGTTTGAATTATTACAAACAATTTCATTGTATGGTGTAGGAACATAATACAAAATAATAATTATAAACATTTATAAATATTAGGTCCTTACATACGAAATTGGCGTTTTGCCGTACTGGCAATTTTCATACTTTGATTAAATAAATATATTATATTTTAAAAAAATCGACTTTATGTTCCTCCCATACAAAACGCCAATTTCATATGTAAGGACCTAATATTTATGTATGCAGAATGCAAATGATGATTATGTATGTTGTATATTTTGTCAAACATTTTTTTAAAGGAAAAACATCACCCCAAAGTCAATACTGTAAATTTGTAATGATGAAACATTTTAACTAAATGATGATTCATTGTCATGAATAATTTATATTGGAAAAATATCATCTTCAGATATACATAGCATAATGTAAATACAGTGAAACTGTCTTAAGGCGCCGCATCCCCGCTCAAAAAGAAGAAGACGGAGAGATGTGTAATAACGAATGTTGGACAGAGCGTGCTAATACAGGGTTTTCCAATAAGAGGTGTTATTTTGAATAGCCCGCTATTTCGGTAGATGTCACTTTTGAAGCTGTCATTTTTTGACATTTGACAAGTAGAAACTACGCCATTAATAAAAATGGAATGATACACGCTTCAACAACGCATTGAAATTATTAAAATGCACTATAAAAATGGTGAAAATTTGGCAGAGACGGTTCGTAAAACTCGAACATTTTTGACTCTTCGTGAAGCACCTTGTCGGACCGCAATACAGAAATTGATGGAAAAATTCAAGCTGTTGGGACAACTTAGTGATGTGAAGAATAAAACCCGTGCACGTCGCTCACGAACAGCCGAGAATATTGCTGCTGTAGCCGAAAGTGTTGAAGAAAACCCAGGTTTGTCCATTCCTCGTCGTTCTTTGGAATTAGGCATTCCAGAAACGTCATTACATCGTATTTTGCATAAAGATTTGTGTCTTAAGGCTTATAAAGTTCGGTTAACACAAGAACTCAATCCGGCCGATCATCAACAACGTCATGTCTTTGCTGATTGGGTCCTTGAAATGCATGAAAATGATCCGGAATTCCATCGAAAAATCATCTTGAGTGATGAGGCCCATTTCCACCTCGGTGGGTTCGTCAACAAGCGCCACCGAGGTGCTCCTTTGGGGCCACGTGAAAGAGAAGGTCTATGCCAATAGCCCAGCGTCGATTCAAGACCTCAAAGATGGAATTCGTGAGGCTATCGAGGACATATGGCAGCCACTTTGCGATTTGGTTATGGGAAATTTCATTAAAAGGATATAGTCCTGTAAGCGTAATCGTGGTGGTCATTTGCCTGATGTTATTTTCCACTATTAACGGCAAACCTTCCTCTTTATAATGAAATAAACATCCGATCATTTATATTAAAAAATGTCATTTTTCTTTGAATATCAAAATAACACCTCTTATTGGAAAACCCCATATTTTAAATGATAAAATTGAAGCGAAAATTGTGAAAATGTTTAATAAAACACGACTCGTTTAAAATAGAGCAAAAATTTCGTGGAAGGCGTCTTAAGTATCATTTTAAGGAAACATTGTGAATTTTTTTACAACTATAACTTTTAAAATAAGTGAAATGAATGTGTTTATAATAATTTTTGGAGCATACTTTGCGATTGTTTTCTATCGAGGAAATTTTATATAATTTGCGTTTCGGTGTGGAACCTAAATTTTTAAGCCACAAAACTTCTTAAGAGGGTTTCACTGTATGTATTTTTATTACATAGAATTTCTATTTTTGATACTTACAATTCGTGGTGGAATTCCATTTTAATATTATAATAAAACACATATAAAATCCAATCGTCAAAGACGACACGGCAACAAATATGGAAAAACCATATAAATTGAATAAAATCTAGACTAACCCCCCTCCCTTTCCCCCATATGTTATGTCGCAAGCCAATCGTAAAATCAGGCAGATCATGATGCACCTCAGGCAGGTCACAATCTGCCGCCATTTCACGATGCGGCAGATCATTATGTGGCAAGGCGCATCATGATCTACCTAATTTTACGATTGGCCTATGGACATATATAAACTGTAGATTAAGAATTATTTGTACCAATCTGAAGATGGCGTTAACAAGCTGAAACCGGTTACGGTAAAAAAATAAATTAGGCGGAAATAAGTTTTATATGTGTTTTATTATATTACATGGAATTTCATCAAATGATGTGAATTATAAATAGTGATGACGAAAATACCTATCTTTTTTATTTTTTTTTATTTCATGCAATAAAAAGATGATGGACTGAATGATGAAATGGATGATGATTATGTCAGTTGTTCATTATTATTGAACAATAAAAATTGGAAGAACGTTATTTTCTGTTTATAACATAGTGAAAAGTCATTGATGTTCGAATTATGTAGAATTTCATCGGATGATGTACATAAATAATAAGCAGTGATGAAAGGTTCTAACTACAGGTGATTGATGCTTATACTTGTTCCAGGCAGTCAAGTCCTGCCACTCCGTCTGATTCAATCATTACATAACTAACTTTGTTCATTTGACCTCTTAATTATCACAATAGGAAAATTACAATAAAAACCAACATACTTCTAATCTGAAATCCCACCCAATTAAGTTAACATTAGTTTAATTAACCCTTTAGGTGCGTTATGTCGATTCATTTGCATGACACTTCGTGTTGCTTAAGCACAGCGTGCCCATATGTAGGCTTGATCAAGTACCCCATGCATTCAAGTTTGCAAGATTTTTTCTATGGCGACAGAGACGTCATTATGTCGCTTAACCTCTAACAGGCCGGAGACGCGCGGGCGCGCGCGAACAGTGCGCACCGCGAGAAAATAATTAAAAAAAATATCAAACAAAAAATGTTTGTCTGCGATTTTGGCCCTTCTATGTACAGAATTTGTATGAAGAACAGGGTCAGAATCGCTTGCGCCAACATTACACCATAAGATGCGTCAAAATTTCATTCACCTTGCAACCCCAGAATATTTTTTAACGATTTTATCTGTGACATAGAAATGTCATTTTTGCCGTGAATTTTAGCTGCCAAAATTAATGCGTGTTCCTCGACTAAAACATTGTAAAACCTATTAATTTACGTAAATAATGCAAGTAATGTTGTTTTGGTACATAGTTTATTGTTCTAGGAACGTATTTCAGTCAATAAAATATACGATAGCTCAAAATTAATCCACAAAACATTCAATTCAAAATTCAAAGTGGTGCTTTTTTAGTGAATTTACGTGAATTTTCGTGAAATGGCCTGGCCTCCCAGAGGTTAAGTACAGCGTGCCCGTATGTAGGCTGCGCCATAGAAAAAAATCTTGCAAACTTGATCAACGCACAGGGTACTTGATCAAGTTTGAAAGATTTTTTCTATGGCGCAGCCTACACATGGGCACGCTGTACTTAAGTAACATAATGGCGTCTCTATCACCTAATATTTCCACATCGGAAATATTGACAATTATTTTTTTTTTAGAATGTTTTTGTCCAAACGTCAAACACAAATTTTTGGCTGTCTGTTAATCCAGCGTGAAATCTGGTTCAATGAACTCAAATTTGCTTTGAATTTTAGTGTCGTTTTTCAAAATTGGAACTGACTTTGCGAAGAATTCAGAAAAGTGAAGTGTGTACCTATTTATTATTTATTTTATATTTTTAAGAGAAAAATATTTTCATTTTCAAAATGGAACTGATTTTTTTAAGAATTCAAATTCTGCACTAGTATAATAATAAAATATCATAAAAATAATTATTCCATAGATTATTGACACTTCTTATGAAAATATAAAGAAAGAAAAATAATAAACGCACCTAAAGAGTTGAACACTTTTTATATGAAATTAAATCGCTTCCGCATGCTTAATTATTTTCAAATGCAGTTTTGTCTTTCAGAAGTAAATACCAAACATACTGCATATTATAATTGTTTGAAATTTATCAGAATAAATAGACATGGATATCTCCCTTTGAGAAGAAAAACAATGAGGGCGGTTGAAGCAATTCTTCCGTAGTTGAGAGTTACAAGATACTGTGTTTTTCTTACCACGGCAGAATATGAATAGTAGAAAAACTTTTACTGGGGATTACAAAAGTATGACTAACAATTGCATAAGTTAGTCTAACATGGCCAATTAAGAAGAATACAATATCTACCGATTTATTTGTTTATTATATTTTACCTACTATATTAGTATATACACACAAGTCTACATTATTTACCTAAAACTGATGTCGGATTGAATAAATATTTTGCTAGCTACACCTATACACATACATGTTATATACAGATATTTGCTAAACATACGGATCATAATCAAGACAATTTAATATGAATATGTATTGAAAAAACAGTTGTAAATAAAGTATGTCAAAAAAGTGAAAGTGAGTACAAAAACCTTTTAAGAATAGAACATTGATCAGAAATATATTATTATGCAATGATGTTACAATACTTCTAGACCTGCTTTTGTCTAACAAACTCTAAATTAAATGTGGCAAGTATGAAATATTCTTAGGTTTCCAGTAAATACGTGCACCAAACGAAGACAGAATTGAACAAGAGTCAAAGGGCTGCGCTTTCCTGCCTTACGTTCACAATGTGACAGACAGAATTGCCAGGCTATTGAAAAAAGAAAATATCAAGACTCTCTTCGGAACCACGACAAAAATACGAGACTTTTTGAGGCCTGTAAAGACCAAGTTTCCTCTGGAAACAGATGGAGTGTACAAACTCAACTGTTCTGCCTAGCGATTCCGTAATTATTGTGAGATCGTTATTGGATAACGGACGTTATCTTCTGTCAGATTTGTGTGATTTTTATGTCATATATTTTAGTTTAGATCGATTTAAACATGAATTCCTGCAAGTACGCATGATTATTTACTTATTTAATGTACGTTGTACATAGAAAACGCAAATAACAGCCATAAAAATCACACAAATCTGACAGGAGATTACGTCCGTTATCCAATAACGATCTCACAATAATTACGGAATCACTAGGCTGGATGTGACAAGGTTTATGTAGGCCAAACAGAGCGGACGATCTCCAAAAGGATATCAGAACACTTTCGTGCCTGCAAACTTGGCCACCCTGACAAATCGGCAATCGCCGAGCACTTAATCGAAACCGGCCATTACTTTGGATTTGTCCCTGAGGTCCTGGGAAGACCCAAAACTCATAGAGCGCGCCTGATTACGGAGGCAATTGAAATTCACAAAAATCCTATAAATATTAATAGAGACGACGGAGCTAAGCTCAATAGTTCTTGGTATCCGGTAATTGACGGTTACATCAAGGCTAAACCCAAAAAAACATGTTGAAGTATATTGTAGCGCCAGCTCTTAGAGGAGTGAAGCTGGCGACACGGTATCGCTCCTAAGTAGATAAATACAAACATCACCCTTAACTACTACACATCTGCCCTGATGATGGACGCTGCAACGCTATCCGAAACATTGGCTAAAGGAGGTAGCGTAACACGGCATAATACCCCAAAAACTAATTACAAAATAAATGTTAATCGTTTATGAAAGTTAGAAATGCACAGAATATGTGCGTAATAAATGGTAGGACTGGGCAGCATTTTCGTATTAAAATGTTCCGCCAAATACTGCCTCAAGGCCGATTAGAGTAGGAGGCCTGGGCACCAGACAGAGTTTGAGATGACAAGCAGTAATAGAGTAATGATAGTTTGCAAACGGCGGCGATTGTTGTTATTACTGCTGATTTGTATGTTGTATTACTGCAAGCATTTGGACTATTTTAAACAGTAAAGTTTACTTAGAGACAGCACTGAATTCATAACTTGGCTGTTGCGCGCCTGTACTTTAGTAGACCTTGCATTTTCTAATGAGGCGTAACATCTTCAGACAGAAAACAATTGTATTATTTATACCGTATCGATAATAATAAGTAGTTTGCATGTATTTACAAATGAAATGTTATTCCTTGGCTTTGACTAGTGTTTGCCGAGTAACGAAAAGATTTTCTCATCACACACAAGAGCATTTTGGCACGTTTTAAATGCAATTTGCTTAGAGGTAGCAAACAACCTTACATGGCGTGTGACAGTTTAGTACTAAAACTATGAAATCGTAGATGATACAATAGCCTTGTTTTGACTTACCACTTTAAGATTTCAACAACGCGTCTATTTATATTGTAACATCATTGTTATTATGTATGAAAACATACACTTATTATGATTTTACCTTATTTATTTTAATTGTAAAAGAAAATGTTAAGTAAACATAAATTCTGGTTGAAACTAGAATTTGAAAAGGTTGTAACACTTGTGTTAAAAATAAATAATAAATCATGTACATATCAAACATCTGTTTTTATAGCACAGTAAAAAACTATAGTATGGAAAATGTCTTCAAAAATTAATGATAGTTAACATTATTGTAAATTTGATGTATAAAATTATAATAGTAAAGATTAGTCGAGTAGAAAACATTGCAGGATATAGTTTTCTGACAAAGGAGATCATAATTTAATAATTATGTAATTCGGTGGCACATAAGTTAATTAGAAGTCATGGGGAATTAGAGAACACAGTAGACAGTACAACCTCAGTCTTTGGACCTTTCAACGTGTATATATAACCATCCAAATGGTAGGACATCTGCCCCGGAATTCATCGTATCATTGATGGACATCATAATGGCCTGTTCCCACTTCTGTTTAAAATCAGACAGGTCCCATTTAAAAATCGGAGCCCTAGCGGCTGTAGAAGATATATGGAGTTGTTCACACTTGTCCAACACATTTTGTTGGATGAATCGTATCGGAATTGGCTCGCTCATAGGTTTGTATGAAGCTGTCCACACTTGCCGCCTTGTCGTCGCGGCGTGAGCCCCACTACACCCCGACCCCTCAACCCGCCCACTCTGTCGCAAGGAAGCATGCGCTCAATGTCTGCGTGACCATCCGATTTTTTGTCATTCTGAACTAGAGATAGGTAAGTTCTGCAAACTCGAACCCGGGATCTGCTCCTGACTCACGAGTGACTCAGACTGCCGGGTTCCAGGTTTGGGTGCGAGTCCCGAACCGGGTTCTCTGGGAGTAGTCGATTTGAAATAGAAGTAGGATCCGCTTTCCGTGAAGAACCCAAGTCCAAGAGCCCACTCCAGCTGAATCTACACATTGCTAGTGTAAACTTGACATCCGATTTTTACCGGAAGTGGGAATGGGCCCCAATGTTATCCGAAACAATGGCGAAAGAAAGAGGTAGAACAACATGGCAAAATAACTCAAAAACTAATCACGATAATGTTTAAACAGTTCAAATTTTGTTCATAAATTGTGGGTTTCTTGTGATTTTCTGCATACACAAACTTTAGCACATTTTTACATATTTATGAAAACCTTTACACTTAGACAGGTTCATCAAAGAGGTTGTACATTACATTATTGGCAGTGGGGGCTTGTTGTAAAAAATTATTCATTTATTTATAAAAAGTCAAAATTTGTATGAAGAATTTCTTTTTGTGTATACGGGTACATAATAATTAAAATACTTTTTTTTCATTCTTAGATTTGTAGCAGAAAAAAAGGTAAAGGACATACCGCATTTACCATCAGAACATTATTTAGTATTACAGTTAAGATTTAGTTAATTTTATTTAGTTCTGCGAAGATTCTGAGAATAAGAATAGCACCAAAATGCTTCACAAATCTCCATTTAATATTTTACAAACATTTAAAAAAAAAAACAGATTACCTACAAAATTTCGCCCGTAAACATATCAATTTATTTAGTCAAATTTGAACTAAGAGTCTCGTATGTTGAGCTGAAGTGACTAACATTTTATTTATATTGGCTTTTTTTCCTAACAAATGGATCAAGTTCACAACTTGATATTTACGTATCATACAAAATACAATATACAATTCACCTAAACTATGACTAAATATTTCATTTATAATATTACCTAAATTTAAAATATCACTTATGATAACTATATAAATAAAATAAACAATAATTCTATTCTAAGCGTTTGACTCGTGTCAGACTTGAGTATAATATTTTAGTCAAAATAATAAATAATATGTTGCATGTCGTAGGATTGATTGCACACAGTTTAAAATATTGCCTTTAGACATTTCTGTAAGCGTTATGTACATATTATATTTCCACGATAGAAACCACTGTAAAAGTAATATGGATTAAAGTGGTCTATTCTGGAATATTCCGGATACAATGTGAAACCCGCGTAAAGTTCCCAATATAGAACTTTTCATACACAAATGTGCAAAATGGGGTTTCATGTAAACGAAATGTTGTTTTGCCCCTTAACTCGTTGAATGCCGCGAGTAAATGGGGTTGGTTGTAACCAATTAGCGTTCGCAAAAAGCGGCAGCCATGACACCCAATGTCCCGCGATTCTGACAGCGTCCTTGAGAAATTTAGAACAATAGAAAGGTCAAAGTTCAAAACCAAAGAATTTTTCCCGCGCATGCGCAAGAACTGCGCACGCTCCCGCGCTCCGGTAAATCATTAATATAAATTATATGGAGTCACCAATCTAATTGCGGTTTTCTCTATGGTAAAGAGCGATAATAGAGCAAGCGATTCTGACCGTGTTCTTCATACACTTTCTTTATACGTAAGGGTCAAAATCGCGTTTCAAAATCAGGACCCGCCGGCGCACAAGCGGCAAATGACAGGTTAAAGACTAAAATAAAAAAAATGACAATTTACCCACTTACAAGGTATTCGAAGGGACCAAAAGGGTGATCATGTATCTTTTGCAGCAGTCTAAAGTGTGTTAAATCGGCCATAAGTGACACATTTTAACATCTTAAAAGCAGTAAACCATATCGCCCTAAGGAGCTAAATAGAGCTAATAGAGCCGGAGACGCGAATCCATGCGCAGTTTGTGCGCATGCGCGTGGAAAAATTTCGAAAAAAATATGTTTGTCTGCGATTTTGACCCTTCTATGTACAGAATTTGTATGAAGGACAAGGTCAGAATCGGTGGCGCCAACATTTACCCATGAGACAGGCAAAAATTTCGTTCACCTTGCAACCCCAGAATATTTTTATCTGTGGCATCAAAATGTCAAATTTGCCGCGATTCTTTCTGTCAAAGTCCGATGCATGTTACTTGACAAAAACCTCGTAAAACCTATCAATTTACCTAATTAACACAAGTAATGTTGTTTTGATACATAGTTTATTGTTCTAGGAATGTGTTTCGGTCAATAAAATATACGATAGCTCAAAATTAATCCTATGTTCAATAAATTTCCATGTTTTTTATGGCCTTTGACGGGTTAAGATACGTTTGCAAATCAAATGTCATCGCATACAAACATCGAAATAAAACGACAAACGGATAGTCATTTATGAATGCCTATCAGGCTTACAAAATGTAGTAATTATAATAACTAAAAATAGTAATTTGTATATTTAAGTAGGTAAATAATTAATCCACACCATCTGTTATCTGACATCCAACACACGATAGGCATAGACAAGTCATTGAAAGTCATAGAAAATCACAGAATTTTGACAGTCTAATGCACGACGGACGCCTTCCGACATCCGATGGATTTTACCTTTTTGTTTTATGTAATTGTCTCGCAACGCTGACTTAACACAAAAGATACACAATCACCTTTAAGAAAACCTTGTAAGAGATTTTCACTGAAATATGAAGGAACCACAAATAAAAATTACTATGCATGTCCATATTGTAGATATAAAGTTGGATTAAATGAAAGCAAAGTGCTAGGGGAAAGAGTTGTTATGTGACTACAATCTTACGGTCTTCAATTATCCCTAAAGTAATTTTTGTATTGTAATTGCATTCTGAAAAGAATATATCCTGATTCCCCTTCCAAACTCAAGAGCAAATTTTTTTACAATTTCAAATGTTTTGGGTTAATATGTTCAGTTTCAAAAATTTGACAGAGTCCGTGATATTTCAAGTATTATATGCAATTATATGCCTTTGCAGAATCTATTTATTAGACAGAATTTATCCTTTTTAGTGGGTGTCTATGAAGATATTTTCATTATGAAAATATCACAGAAACACCTATTTAATTTATGAATGCATAAAGCAACTTTCGTTAAAGTTACAATTATTATTTCCGAGATCACATTAATATTATATGTATATTTTGTCACCTTTTTGGGTACCAAAAAGTCTACAGAAAAATAATCACATCTGTTTTTAAATTACAGGTTTCAGACAGTTAAATTTAACAAAACGGTGAAGAAATATGTAAGGTCTACTTACTACTAAATACCGGACCTAGTACTTATCTTACTTCAATGAAGTAGAGTCTTTCAAATACAACCGCAGACAACTCAGTAATGTTCCCTGGTATTTGAATGTCAATGAAGTAGATTCTCGCATAATATATCCCAACAATGGACATATAACAGTTCCCTAGTATTTCAATGTCAATGAAGTAGATTCTCTCATAATATATCCTACAATGAATATAGCACAGTATTCAAATATCAAAGTAGTTTCTCACAATTGCAGCCATGGAGATGTCAATAGTTCCCTAGTATTAAACACCAATGAAGTAGATTCTCACGTAATACATTGCATAATGAACATAGTGGCAGAGTTCCCTAGTATTTGAATATCTAAGTAGTTTTTCACAAATGCAGCCATGGAGATGTCAATAGTTTACTAGTATTGAACATCAATGAAGTAGATACTCACATAATATATCCAATAATGAACAGCTTAGTATTTGAGTACCTAAGTAGTTCTTCACAAATGCAGCCATGAAGATGCCAATAGTTCCCTAGTATTGAACATCAATGAAGTAGATTCTCAAGTAATACATATATCCAAGAATGAACAGCTTAGTATTTGAGTATCTAAGTAGTTCTTCACAAATGCAGCCATGAAGATGCCAATAGTTCCCTAGTATTGAACATCATTGAAGTAGATTC
This sequence comes from Limnephilus marmoratus, assembly GCA_917880885.1. Classification (NCBI taxonomy): domain Eukaryota; kingdom Metazoa; phylum Arthropoda; class Insecta; order Trichoptera; family Limnephilidae; genus Limnephilus; species Limnephilus marmoratus. The sequence goes on along the minus strand of OU862931.1, from coordinate 26,687,647 downwards.
TCACGTAATACATATATCCAAGAATGAACAGCTTAGTATTTGAGTACCTAAGTAGTTCTTCACAAATACAGCCATGAAGATGCCAATAGTTCCCTAGTATTGAACTTCAATGAAGTAGATTCTCACATAATATATCCAACAATAAACAGCATAGTATTTGAGTACTTAAGTAGTTCTTCACAAATGCAGCCATGAAGATGCCAATAGTTCCCTAGTATTGAACATCAATGAAGTAGATTCCCACATAATATATTCAACAATGGACATAGTAGCACAGTTCCCTAGTATTTGAATATCTAAATAGTTTTTCACAAATGTAGCCATGGAGATGTCAATAATTCCTTAGAATCTCACAAATGAAGCCACGGCCATCTGAGTGGGGTATGCTAATGAAGCAAGGGGGGGGCCGGCTCTACAAAGGAAGCGGGGAACAGGCCGGTCCTTCCCGTCCTCTCCAGGGTGCCTTTGTACCAGCCGTCCCCCCACTTGCGGTGCACCAACACGGTGTCGTCAACCCTCAGCTCCAGCTCGTACTCCGAGTTGGGCGGGTAGGCCACGATGCAGCGGAAGCGCTCCCTCGTCAGCACCGAGTCCTTGCTCCGCAGCTGTTGGCCGGTGCTGAGCAGCGGGTCCTTGCTGCGGGCCTGCAGCTGCGCCGGCTGGCTGGACCTGTCCAGGAGCTGCTGGTTGGTGGTGGCGTCCAAGGACTGAGACTTGCGGTGTTGTTGGGGCGGGCGCGGAGTCCACACTACCTCGTTGGATCTATAAAACAAACTACACTTTATTTGGGAAAAAAAAATTATAAATATTTAATTGAAAGCATCATAAACTGTTCCCATCGCTATGGAATATATCCCGTCGCGATCGGTTTGAGGGATATGCGTGCTGTTTCGTGTATTAACACGCTGTTAGAATGAGACGCAACGCTTATCATATGACCGCTAGGCTATAAATGCGCCACTTTCCTAACTAGTAAGTTGCAACGCATGATGGCAAATATTTTTAATGTTTTCAATAGAAAAAAATGTCATGCAAAATGGGGTGTACATTTTTTAATCCAAATATGCTCAGGAATAACTGGTTAAAATCCCTCGGATACATGCTGTTACAAAACACGCGGCTGGTGCAATGGGAATTTAAATTTAACTAGTCCCAGGGAGAGTTTGTATGTGACATTATCATTCTAGGATCTTTGTCTTTTTGTTATCATACAATATGTGTAAGATAGTGGATGAACGTCGATGACGTTTGTACAAGCTCTCACTGGGAACAGTATGAGGATATCTGTTTGAGCTGTCATAGCGATTCTCTAAAGAATGACCATATTTATAACCTGTTGTTTGCCAGGGTAGGCCAGCAAAAAGCACCACCAATTAGCGTTCACAAAAAGCGGCAGCCATGACACCCAATGACATTTCGTGTCCAGCGATTCTGACACTGTCCTTGAGAAATTTTGTACATAGAAAGGTCAAAATCGTAGATGAAGGAATTTTTCCCGCGCATGCGCAAGAACTGCGCACATTCCCGCGCTCCGGTAAATTATTTGGAGTGACCAGGCGCATTGCGGTTTTCTCTATGGTAAAGGGCGATAATAGAGCAAGCGATTCTGACCGTGTTCTTCATACACTTTCTTTATACATAAGGGTCAAAATCGCGTGTAAAATCTCAAACACACCGGTGCACGAACGGCAAATGAGCGGTTAATAAGCATAAATTTTTTCCTACCATTTTGCCATCTTATTTGAATAAATTTGAAGGTAACAAGCTGAAGATACATATTTCAATAATGAAAAAAAAAATCAGTGTAACCAAGTACTGTAAGCCTATTAAGTGATTTTGGATTTGATATGATAATTGAGAGCCTTATACCTGTCAATCTGCGCTAGGGCTGCAATGCTGGGCCGGGGGCGCGCGCGGGGCCCCGCCCCCAGCGTGTGGCGCCCGCCGGGGTTCTGCCGCAGCCCCCGAGCCGGCCCCACCGTGCCCCCCCCGCCCCCCACCTCCTGCAGCAGCTGTGACGGACACGAACCAGACCTGCCAAACACACACAGGCTGAACATACAACACAGCACACAAACACCAAGCACAAACACGGTTAGCTGTTGCAGTTAGAGTACGCGCTTTCTGTTAACAAACAATATATTTTTATAATTAATTAGTTGGTGTTCTCTTAACAAACTTTATCTGAACATAAATAAGTGTTATTCAATAAGTTTTTACAGAATAAGTCAACCAATTATTCATCCATATGAACTTAACAACTCTACCCTTACCTCTGTCGAAGAAATTAATGACCTGGGCATAACTTTTGACTCTAAATTAAACTTTATATCCCATATAAACTCAATCTATAATAAAGGTATCAAAATGCTTGGCTTCGTTCTTAGAAATTCCAGAGGTTTCAGGAATATTTCAACTTTAAAAATTTTGTATACATCCTTAGTACGTAGTCAAGTCGAATATAACTCCTCGATCTGGTCCCCCCATTTTAAAATACATTCAGATTCAATCGAAAAAATTCAACACAAATTCTTAAGACACATTAATTTTAACCTCGGTATTCCCATTGAAAACATAAATTATAATTACTTGATGAAAGAATTAAATTTATTAAGACTCTCAGATCGAAGAATTATATCCGACTTAATATTTATGTTCAAAATTGTAAATGGTAGCATAGACAGTCCTGATTTAAATAAGCTCATTGAATTTCATATTCCCACGAGAACCACTCGTTCTAAAATCCTTTTTAAATGTAACAATAATCGGACTGAGTATACGAAACACTCACTTTTACCTAGGTTACATGAAGTTACTAATAGATATGCAGATGTGATAGATCTATTTAACTGCACGGAACAAGGGTACAAGAAGGCTATGCTATCATATTTTTTAAATCACTACTAATTTTATTTGTGTTATAGATTTTTGCATGTAAAGGTATCTCTGTTGTCACTTCCCAATGTATCGTCACAACTAACTGTTATACATACACTGTTTTATCATTACTGATATTTTGAATATGAATTTGTGACATGTAATCAGTGTTTATGGCATACTTATGCCGTTTGTATTAAATAAATAATAAATAAATAAATAAATAAATAAATAATAGATATAAGTTATCTTTATTTATCGGGAACAAAATGCACAAATTCATTACTTTATATTTTCTGGGAGCTGTTAAGAGCGGGTTATAGGGGCAGAATGGTTATTTTCTGAAAAACGGCTCTCTAAAACGGCTTAATACTACCTTGCATGTGTCATTCTCAGACTTGATATTTTTTGTTACCAAGTAACGGACCTGTGTGGAGGGTCTTTTTGAGGAGAGGAAGGAATGAACATTGGTGTACAAATGTTGGGCACGCGTTTGGCGTGTTTCCCGACTATGCACCGGTGCCGAAGAGATCAATGATGCTGGTTCCTCGGAGCATCTTCCTATTGGACTTCATACTTATTGGACTTCAATTTTTATTTTTTTTTCTTTATTCATTTTGTTTGTTACAGTTTGTTTTACATGGTTTTCGACTACCAAGCTAGGCAAATGCCCGTACTATGGTAGTCTATATCTCGCAGTTACTATTCGTCACCTCATTTGGATAGGGTTCTAACTTCACAACTTGTTCTGAGATATGAGATGTCAAAGTTTGAAAAGGCGATTTCTCATGACCTATTTACATATTCCTAGTATATCGGAACACTTGTTACATGCACCTGCGTTAGCCCTAGGGAATGCAATCCCGGTATACCGGGATCCCGAAATACCGGGATCCCGCAAATATTTTGCGGGACTAATCTCGGTCGAAAATTTTGCGGGATCCCGCTGGCCTGGCGGGATTACAGAGAAGCGTAGTATGAAGAGTTCGAGATCAACAGCCCAACAACTTAGATCTGGCAATATGAGCAACCTTGAGGTTTTGATAAAGAAGGAAATGAATTACTTCGAGTCCGGTGGATTAAAAGGCAAATACCTTCAATTCACTTACAATGCGCTAATGATTATTGTGCCAACCAGCGTGGAAGCTGAACGAGCTGTTTCAGCCGCTGGCTACCTTGTGTCCAATATCAGAAGCCGTTTAACTTTTATAATACTTTAACTTTTTTACGAAGCTTTTTCCAAAATAATGTTTAAACTTATGATGCTTATTCTACAAGAATATTGATTATCCTATGAACGTTATTATTTAAATTTTAGTTGTTATGTAAACTTTACCTATGTCTAACTAAAGGTATATTAATAAACCATTTAAAATGTCCCAAGAACTTGTTCAATTAGGTATAAATTTAGAACTCTAAAAACAAATTGGTAGATCGGGGTATTAGGTCTTTATTATACGATTGATTAGATATCTAAGTCCACCCTGCTGGATCCCGCAAATACCTGGATCCAGCGGGACTAAGATTGTTCAGTCCCGCAAATACCTGGATTGACATGGTCTTGCGGGATTGCATTCCCTAGTTAGCCCTCATAAAGTATATGGTAAATATTTCCAGATCGATTCCACGCTCAAAACACACATTAAAAAATTAAAACAAATTCTACTAGGTAGATAATGGTTAGTAATAAGTAATTCAGTAACCAGAATTGAAAAATATTGCATTTTAATGTTTTTTTTTTAATTTAAAAAATGCGAAATGTCATTTTTCAAGGACCGCCATGTTAATTATGAAGATGAAATACGCATGTTTAAAATAAAAAAATCACTTTCTGTCAAAGTACGAATTGCAATCTTCGGAAATGATGAATAATGCGTATTAATCATTATTTTGTTCGGTTTCATAAACACGAAAAATTACGCGAGACGAAATGACATTTCGCATTTTTAGAGATAACAAAATAACCATCAAAATGCAATATTTTCAATTCCGGTTAATAAATTACTTAATACTAACTCTAATCTACCTAGTACAATTTGTTTCAATTTTTTAAAGTGTGTTTTGAGCGTGGACTCGATAGGGAAATATTTACCAAATATATTGTCGAAGGGTGAGATTTTTTTTTGACTTTTTATGATTTTTATGACACGTGTTCCCAATATCGTGATAATAGGTTCGTATTTTACTAAAATTTACACTAATAATCTCAAAATCAGATTGAATAGCATGGTAATCAGTTTTTATTTCTACATTGTTTAGAAGCAAAAAAACAGCAATTCTTTGGCAAAATTACCTATGACCGAAGACCAAGGATGGATCTGTGAAGAATCGGAGCAGGAGCTTACTATTGAAGAGGTGATAGAAGAAAGCGATGATATTTTCATAGAAGGGCGGAAGAAAGCGATGATATTTTCATAGAAGGGCGGAGAGTAGTACAATTTGATTATTTTTTAAGCAACTCCAATGTATTAGTCAACGTGATTCCCTTTTTAACTGCAATTTAAAGCACTTACGAATTACCTCAGAAAATATAAATGGTTTGAACTCTACTTTTAATTTAAAATGCGTGTTATGTGGTAAAACTTTTAAACTAAAAACGTCCGAAAACCTATAACTCAAAATTAATCCACAAAACATTCAATTCAAAATTCAAAGTCGTGCTTTGTTAGGGAATTTCAGTGTTTTTCCTGGCTTGTGACAGGTTAAGCACATGCATACTGCTTACTAACAATGTATGCAGGGACACTGGAGGTCTAGATTCATTTAAAATAAATAAATATAGGTTCTTTTAACAAAAAAAAATAGAATCTTCCGAGAGCCTTGAAGGAGTAACCATCTCTTACTCATACCAGGACGAGTAAGTGGGGGATAACCTCAATAATGTGACCTGATAAAACAGATTTCATTGATGCATGCACTAAAAGTAATTTTCATTACTAAATTTCGGGATATAATTATTAAGAACAGGTCGAAAAACAGTTGTTGATGATGACTCATCTCACCACAAAGGGACAGTACACTCAAATCAAACAGCATTTAATTAAACATAGTTTCATAGTTAGAAAAACATACAAAATGCATAGAAAAACACACATCAGACCCTTCTCCCAGTAAAAATACAGTAATTCCACAATCTCCACCCGTAAGAAATCAAAATGCACAAACAACAAGACATCTGTAACCATAGTGATAATGTTACCTGATTCTTCACGAGGTTGTTCCCATTTGCCCTGTTCTAGTAGTGTGGGTATGTTACCTGACGTGTACGGGGTGCGGGGGCGGGCTGTCGCTGAAGACGGGGTTGTCCTGGCAGGTGGGGGCACTCGGGGGGCTCTTGCTACGCTTCATGGCGGCCAGGCGCTTCATCAGGCTCATGCTGGAGGGCATCTTGTCGCTTTTGCTTTTGTCCTTCACCTGGAAACGCGATACAAAAATTCAAAAAAATTGTATTAAAAAATATTATCGATGAGCATTCTCACTAATATAGTTTCGCACCCACCGGCCGATGCCTATAATGTTCAAGTATTCAGGGTACAAACAAGTTGCAAGAAATATGAAAGAAAATATGAGAGTATTCAGTTGGTGTAGCAAAGTTACCTTCTCAGAAGATTTGGCTGCAGAAACTGCCTTGGGGGTGGAGGACCAGGGGAACATGGGAGATGTATCTGCAAATATAACAAAAAGACTAGTTAAATCTTAAATGCATCTCTTGAATAATGCCCTCCACTGGCGGGTGAACTCCTAGCGTGGAGTGTTAACCTCTAATGGGCCGGAGACGCGCGGGCGCGCGTGTATTATGCGCATGCGCGAGAAAATAATTAGAAAATTTGAATAAAATTTTCGACCAAAAACTGTTTGTCTGCGATTTTGACCCTTCTATGTACAGAATTTGTATGAAGAACAGGGTCAGAATCGCTTGCGCCAACAGTACTCCATGAGACGCGTAAAAGTTTCATTCACCTTGCAACACCAGAATATTTTTAAACGATTTTATCTGTGATATTGGAAATGTCAATTTTGCCGCGAATTTTACTGTCACAATTTATACGTGTTCCTCGACTAAAACATCGTAAAACCTATTAATTTACGTAATTAACGCAAGTAATGTTGTTTTGTTACATAGTTTATTGTTCTAGGAACGTGTTTCAGTCAATAAAATATACAATAGCTCAAAATTAATCGACAAAACATTCAATTCAAAATTCAAAGTGGTGCTTTTTAGTGATATTTTGTGAATTTTCGTGAAATGGCGTGGCCACCCAGAGGTTAATAAATATGCATCATCTTGAAATAATTTTTTTAAAATTTATGTGTATTCAACATTTTTGTAACAAGGCGTTTGGTACAAACAGCAGAAATGCGAATGCTTAGATGGTCGGCAGAAGTATCACTAAAAGATAAGATTAAAAGTTCACGCATTCGTGGTAGCCTGGGTGTCACGGACATAAACAGTAACTGGAGGAACGACAGTTGAGATGGTATGGGCACATAAGACGGAGACCACCAGACCACACAGTGAAGCAGGCAATGTCTATTGAGCTTCATCGACAGTCATCCAGAGGAAGACCAAAGAACTCCTGGATGACTCAATGCTCCAAAATACTACAGAGAAACGGCCTGGATGAAAGCAATACCCAGATCTGAAGAAGTTATAACCTGAGAACGAGAAGAGCCGACCCCAACAGCCTACCTAGGCAATGAGTTGGGACAGTTCAAGGATGAAGAGTATGGTAAACCGACTGTAAGCCAATGAGCCAAACAGGATAAAACAAAAGTGGTGCGAAGGTCTCTTGTTTCGATAGCTGATTGGAAGCCTGTTACTTTCTTCCGCGGAGTTCGGAATCTCCACCTATCACTGTTGGAATGGAAAAAGGGATGAAGGGGAAAAAATGGGATGTCCACCGAAAACAAGATGAAATCCTACCTTGCTGATGACGTCCTGGGTCCCACACTTCATGCACTCAAGATAACTCGCGGTTGAAAGCATATATTTTGCGCGGATCCGGGTTTTGACTATAAGCGATGAGACCAAAGTATTTGGGCTGCCAGTGCCGCGCGGTGTTGAAATTGTACTGATTTCACGGTTAGGAGTCAAACTTGAACCGGTGACAATAGCAAGATGGATGTAACAGGATAGGTAGGTAAGACGGGAGGGATAGATGGGAGTAGGTACAGATTTGCCCGAACATATACCGCCCGCCAAAAATACCATTTTTCCAACACCCATCGAAACTGGCCAAGAAACCTACTCCTAACATTTAAAAGAATATGAAAAGAAACCTACTCCTAACATTTAATCTATTCCTTACAAACTAGGTGCAAAGAAAGACATAACTAAAACAAAAGATAGCTGAATCGCAATCAATGCGAAACCATTAAAGGCATAAAAAACAAAACACAAAATATATGAACCTATTCCAATATTCATATAAAAAAAAAAAAAAAAAAAACGTTGCTATCTTATTCTACAGGTAAAAGACAAAGCTTTGCCACAGGCCGTAGATATATACCATCGCTGGTTTGTACTGAGGCTAATCGTACGACCCCGTCAGAGCCCGGTTTCACCTCCCTTATCCTGCCGAGCGGCCATTTCAATGGAGGACTCCTAGTATCTTTGATGACCACTAGGTCATTTACTTGAAGGTTACGGATAGCCTTATACCATTTGACTCGATTTTGTAACGCTTGTAATATTCTGTGTTCCAGCGCTGCCAAAAATGTTGTGTCATTTTCTTTAAATGTTCCCACCGATTGAGACGATTTATCTTAACCTCTGAATAGTTATATTCTGGAATCGAAATTAACGGTTCTCCAATTAAAAAGTGACCTGGAGTAAGGGCCTGAATGTCCTCAGGGTCTGAGGTTAGAGGACAGAGGGGACGAGAATTTAGTATGGCTTCTATTTTATGTAGTATAGTTGTAAATTCCTCAATCGTCAATGAAGTCTCCCCTATTACTCGTTTTAAATGATTTTTAACGACTCGAATGTTCCCTTCCCATAGTCCTCCGAAGTGAGGACTGGAGGGAGGGTTGAAGTTCCACACTATTCCCTTTTCTGAACATGTACGCATGACTTGTTCATCATTACGACAACTATTTAAAAAATTTTGTGTTCCAATCAAATGGCGTTTCGCCCCAACAAAGTTCGTACCGCAATCCGAATAAATGGCCTGACAAATACCCCGTCGTGAAACAAACCTATCGAGGGTAGCGATGAAAGCGTCAGACGAGAGATCTGAGAGAACCTCGAGATGAATCGCCTTCGTTGACATGCAGACAAAAATTGCAAAGTAAGCCTTGTATGTCTTAGCACCTCTGCGTTTTCCTTCCTTTAAGACGTATGGGCCGGCCAAATCCACCCCCACCCGATTGAATACGCAGTTCGGTGTGACACGCGCTTCTGGCAGACTGGCCATGAGAGGATTTTGCGGGGACGCTCGCAATCTCGCGCATCTCACACATTTGGACACCATTTTCTTGATTTTATTACGTGCCGACACAATCCAATAATTTTGCTGAATCAGGAATTGCAGAGTTCGTGAACCAGCGTGTAGATAGGCCTTATGGTAATAAGATATTAACAGTTCCGCAATCTTACTGTTTTTTGCCAAGATTATTGGGAACTTAGTATTATATTTTAAATGAGAGTTGCGAAGCCCCCCGCCAACGCGAAGTATGTTTTCGTGGTCAATAAACACATTTAATTTTTGAAATGCCACTGAGTTGACCGCATCATTTTGCAGCATTCTGAATTCCTCGGGAAAATGAAACTGCTGATCGCATTTTACTATTAGGGTGACCGCGCGATTTATTTCTGCGCCGGTCAGAATTCCAGATCTACGAGCATCCTTGGTCCGTTGCTGCGTATTGTAAATAAACCTAAGCGACCAAGCGACCACATTCCGAAGACGGTTCCAAGAAGAAAATCGGAAAAATTGTAGGCCCTCATAGTAATCAAGCGGCCTGTGAACTGTTGAGACGTGGGATTTTACTTCCGGTAGCTCTTCAACCTTTAATTTTTCCGGTAAAGACAATGGCCACTTCTGACTTGGCTGAGCCAACCAAGGAGGCCCTTGAAACCACAATTTGTTTTCTATTATTTGCGATGGACATAAACCGCGAGAAGCAAAATCGGCTGGATTTTCCTTTGACGCAACGTGGTGCCACTTTGCGTCCTCGATTTCATCAATAATTTTGATAACACGGTTCGCGACAAAAGTTTTCAAAGTATGAGGGGGTGTCTTGATCCATGATAAAACTATGGTGGAGTCGGAAAACAATATTATTTCTGTAATTTTCACGAGAGTTTCTATAGACGACTTCGTCATTTTTACAAGCTTTGAAAGTAGGTAAGCTCCCATAAGCTCGAGACGTGGTATTGATAATATTTTCAGCGGTGCAACTTTAGATTTACTCGTAAGTAATGTGACTTGAGGCTGTGCTTCGTTCGTAACCAAATATATACAAGCCGCGTAACCTAATTCACTCGCATCTGAAAATCCTACTAAAGTACAATTTGAGTTTTTTATTGTACTGCAATGTCTCGGTATTTGTAAATAACATAACCTAGGTAATTCATCCAAGAAATTTTCCCATAAATTAACAATTTTTTCCGGGAGTGAGTCATCCCAACTTAACTTTAATTTCCATAGTTCCTGTAGAAGACATTTCACCTTAAAAACAAAAGGTGTTATTAATCCAATGGGATCGAAAATACGTGCAACACAGCTCAGTATCGCACGTTTTGTAAAAACCTTTTCTTTTTCTTCTACCGAGTACGAAAATGTATCCTTATCAGGATTCCAAATTAAACCTAAAATTTTCAACGAGAAAGATGTTCCATCATCAAATGCAACTTTACCACTCGTGTGGCTCCGGTGCTCAATTGGAATGTTATTTAAAACTGACTGCGAATTGCTCATCCATTTTCTCAATTGAAAGCCTCCTTTTGTAAGGAGTTCTTTTAGCTCCGTCTGCAGCTGAGCGGCGCTTTCCGGTTCCCATTCACCGGTAACGATGTCGTCCACGTATGTGTCCGACAACAGTGCTTTAGAAGCCTTTGGAAATCGAGTACCTTCATCCTTCACCAGTTCATGTAAAGTTCTTATGGCTAAATAGGGCGAAGAAGTCACCCCGAATGTGACAGTACCAAGTATATATTGCCCTACCGGCTGTAACAGTGAAGATCGCCACAGAATCCTTTGAAAATTTGTATCTTCTTCTCTCAACCGAATTTGTAGAAACATTTTTTGTATATCCGTAGTGAGTACTATCGGGTATACACGGAATTTTAAAAGTATGTGACTTATTTCATTTTGTAATTTTGGACCCGAATATAAACAATCGTTTAGCGAAATTTGTTTATCAGATTTACATGAGGCGTCAAAGACCACCCGAATTTTAATATCATTTCCTATTTTTTGAACAACCGCATGATGTGGAATGTAATAAGTATTCGGTATCTCAGTCGATGGAGAAACTCTTGTCATGAAGCCTTGCTGTAAGAAATCATCCATATATTTACAGTAATGGGCTGCCAATGTTGGATTTAATGACAAGCGTTTTTCAAGATTATAAAATCTCTTAAGGGCGATATCATATGTACTTCCGATATCCACATGATCTCTGTTCTTGAAAGGTAGTGCCACGATATACCTGCCGCACTCTTCCCGGTTGACTGTTGATTGAAATATGGTTTCGCATTCATTATCGTCCTTATTCTGAATAATTTCGTTAGAAACCTCTTCAATTTCCCAGAAACGACTTACCACATGGTTTAAGTCACTATTTTCAACCGCAGTTAACGCTGACGTCACAACGGGTTGTGCTGAATTATAACCTTGTAAACATGAACCCATGATAACATACCCGAATATCGTATTCACTGCTAGCAAATTACATTTAAGGCTTGATACATATCCATTTCTCCATATGTGCGCAATCAAATCTGATCCCACTAGAAAATCAATGTCTCCTTGCTTTTGGAAATCTGGGTCAGCCAAATTTAAATGTTTGAAATCTTCAAATGATTCTTGTAAATCTACGGGCGTAATTTTAGAAGTAATATTTGATATTATTATAGCTTGCCCTTTCACAAAGCAGTGATTTTGAATAGAGAATATCTTACAGGTAACTAAACCCTGTACATTGTTGACAATAGCATTGTTTACACCCCGAACTTTCCCGGACCATTTTTGTGAATGGAGTCCTAAAATGTTATATAGTTTTTCGGACATAAATGATATTTCACTACCCGTATCAATTAAAATCCGCGCTCGGTGTTTACGTCCCGAACGGTCCAGGAATTCTGCTAGAGCGGTAGGTAATATCGAACGTTTTGATCGCCCGTAAGCAATATTACACTGTACAGAATCGTCCGCGTCCGTTGCACTGCGGTTATCACTTTCAGTATCACGGTTGTTTGGCGAAGGAGATCTTTCATCAGTATGAAGTAGAGTATTGTGCGTTCGGTTGCACCGTTTGCATCGAAACTTTGAACGGCAATTTTTAATAAGGTGCGAATTTAAACAATTGAAACATAACCGTTCCCTTTTAACGAAGTCCCTTCTACTGACCATATTCAACGATAGAAAGTCTTGACACTTTGTCAAGTGATGTGTGTGATTGCACATTATACAAGTAATTTTCTTGACATTATGCCCGTTTGAGCTCGCGTTTGAAAATAATACCCGCTTAGGAATCTTTTTTCTTTAATATCTGATAACATATTTATACGGTTTTGAGTTGCTAAAAATTCTATTAATTTTCCAGTATCCGGTATTTCATCTTTTTTAACAAGAGATTCAAAAGACCGACGCGTTTTTAAATCTATTTTTTGCAGAACCATATGACAAACGAATTCTTCAAATAATTTTCCTCGGTTTAAATCGCGAAGCCCCGAGAGATTTTCACGCAAGACATTCAAAATCTCTTCATTATTAGCAAAATTACAATTTAAAATCGAGTTGGCATAATATATAAATAATGCTCTAGATTCAGAATAATGACTCCACAGTGTTTCCCATGCTAATTCATAATTTTCTTGAATCAATGGAATAGTCTTAACCAATGACAAAGCTGTTCCCTTCAAAGAGGTCAATAAATAATGAAATTTTTCAATGTCACTCAAAATAGTGCTGTCATGAACAAGGCTCCTGAATAAATTAAAATATTGAGGCCACTCTCCGATATTTCCACTAAATATAGGAATTTTTATTTCCGGAGCTAGTAAGCTGCGACCGGGCGGCCCAGAGCGTTGTACTTCTCCGCCTGACACGTCATGACGATTATTCTGACTCGCTTCTAAGGTATCACGTGCCGATGTAACTTCAAAGAACAATTCCTCAAATACACGCGAAACCTCCAATATATCATTTTTCGACTCAAACTCGGGAAGTGAAACCAGATCTGACAGCTCACATTGAATACTTTGAAATTCGTCATATGTGGACTCTAATTTATCCATTCGGGCTCTGAATTGACATAGCTTAGTCTTTTGTTCTAAATCTTTAATGAGATCATATGCGACCTGCACTCTCCCAAACAGCCTTTGCCGTTTTAATTTTAACGAACCAATTTTGGTTGCAACTTTATCCATTTTGAAATGTATTAAATACGTAAATTAACAATTATAATAGTAGGTATCTACTTGCAACAAATAAAGTATTCTATTTGCCCCAATATTATCTACCTACCAGCTGAACTGATAAGCCGTATCGAAACTACCTACTATTGATAATAATCCTGTAATGAAACTAGTTTGAGTACAATTTCTAATCATGTAAATTAACTAATCTGTAAAGAATCAAGGTAAATTCTACATCCGCCGAAGGACCAATGTTTCGATAGCTGATTGGAAGCCTGTTACTTTCTTCCGCGGAGTTCGGAATCTCCACCTATCACTGTTGGAATGGAAAAAGGGATGAAGGGGAAAAAATGGGGTGTCCACCGAAAACAAGATGAAATCCTACCTTGCTGATGACGTCCTGGGTCCCACACTTCATGCACTCAAGATAACTCGCGGTTGAAAGCATATATTTTGCGCGGATCCGGGTTTTGACTATAAGCGATGAGACCAAAGTATTTGGGCTGCCAGTGCCGCGCGGTGTTGAAATTGTACTGATTTCACGGTTAGGAGTCAAACTTGAACCGGTGACAATAGCAAGATGGATGTAACAGGATAGGTAGGTAAGACGGGAGGGATAGATGGGAGTAGGTACAGATTTGCCCGAACATCTCTATAAATGTTAATGATTCACATTATTATTATTAGTGAATGAGCAATACATCCTAGTGATGCACTCATATTTGTTTTCACAATAAATCAATTCTTTCTTCTCTCCAAATGAGAATCCAATCGGTTTTAAATTGATTAAGTATATAAATTGGTAGCATCGATTTTTTTGTGAGACCCAGACACACAGAGATATGATATTTTTTTAAATATATTTTGTCCACACAAAAGGCATCTTTGGGGATGCTTTGAGGGTCTTTTTGATGAGAGGAAAAAGTGAACATAAGTCTTGAAGAGTTCGGCAAATCATTCCACTGCCGAGCTTTTGAACTCAAGAACGAGTCATAAAAATGACCCGTTTTCATATGATAAATGTGAACTGTCTACAAATGTTGGGTGCACATTTGGCTTGTTTCCCAACTAAGCACCAGTGCCGAATTACCAGTAGAACAAGAACAGCATTCCCATCTGACACCTGTGCTTTAAAGAGAAGTGAGGAAAATTTCTTCAATACCAGGGAAACTATAATGTCCAGATAAAATTTAAGTAGCAATCAAATCACTCCTCTCTCTTTAACGTTGGTAATTTAATTGGTTGGCTGGTCTTCTAAATTCTTAGTATTTTTGTGAATCGTTTCTGTACCCTACTATATTTGCATAGTTATTGTCTGATTCATGATAACTCACTAGCGATGGGACTAGCGGCCCGGGGGGGCAGGTCAGGAGGCGCGGGGCCATTTGGGGCCCGCTGCGAGGGGCCCGCCACGCCAGGGCCCGGTCCGTTGGGGCTGGCGGGTGGCGGGGCGGTTCCGGGCCCGGGAGGCGCGGGGGGCCGGGCAGCCACGGCCACGTAGTTGCCCGGGAACACGCCGCACTTGTTGGTGCGGTTGGAACATCCCTTGTACCAGCCGTCTTGGCAGCGTTCCAAAACCATGTAGACACCTGCAATTTAGTCATTTTTATAAGGTTACAATATAACGCACTACTTTTGCCTGCGTAGAACTTTGTAATAACCGTGGACAGTTTCATATAATACAGTTTTAGTAAAATGATCACCTCAAGGGCGCGTAACATTTATGTTTTTGTAGTTCTCTGTCAACTAAGTTACCGCTATAACAGTAACCCACAGACCCTCTATACATATATGCTTTAACCTCTCATAGGCCGGGACAAATTTTGAATTCGATTTTAACCCTTATGTTTCAAGAAACTGTATGAAAGACAAGGTCAGAATCACTTGCGCCAACATCATTCTTGGTATAGCCAAAAGTTTCATTCACCTGGCAACACCAGAATATTTTTAAATGAATTATCTATTGAACCGAAATGTCAGATTTTGCCGCGATTTAACTGTCAAAGTCCGATAAGTGATAGTTGAGATAAACATCGAAAAACCTATCAATTTATCAAATTAACGCAAGTAATGTTATTTTTATAGATATTTTATTATTCAAGGAATGTGTTTCGGTAAATAAAATAAACGATAGGTAAAAATTAAGCCACAAAATGTTACTTCAGTGATGCTTTTGCATAATTTCCAGTAAGGAAGTTAGTTTCAGGCATGGCTCTCGACCGGTTAACATAGGGTGTTAACCTCTTATTTGCCGGAGACGTGCGGATACGAGCATATTGTATGCATGCGCGAAAAAAATATTTCGAAAAAAATATGTTTATCTGCAATTTTGACCCTTCCATGTATAGAATTTGTATGAAGAACAAGGTCTGAATCGCTTACGCCAAAATTTCCCCATACGACGGGTAAAAATTTCATTCACCTTGCAACCCCAGAATATTTTTAAATAATTTTAACTGTGGCATCAAAATGTCAAATTTTCCGCAAATTTTATCTGTCAAAGTCGATACATTTTACTAGACGAAAACATCGTAAAACCTATCAATTAACGTAATTAACGCAAGTAATGTTGTTTTGGTACATAGTTTATTGTTCTAGGAATGTGTTTCGGTCAATAAAATATACGATAGCTCAAAATTAATCCACAAAACATTCAATTCAAAATTCAAAGTGGTGCTTTTATAGTGAATTTTCGTGAAAAGGCCTGGCATTTAACAGGTTAAGGGACATACCTGACTTACTTTAAACGGTGATTCCTGACATTGTTTGGAGTAAAAATAGTAAATGAAATTTTGGTCTCCAGTGACTTTTTCGATGACTTTGATTTATTATTTTTCAAACAAAATAAAATTTCTTCTGCATGTCTTCACTGGTCACTCAGCCGAGTAACCACCCAATCTCTTACCCCGCCCCCAACTGTCCAACACTTACTATTTTTTTTATGTTTTTGTAGAAAAAAATGTCACCAAAAAGTCACCGGAGACCAAAATTATATTTTCATTTTTACTCCAAATAATGTCAGGAATTACTGATTAAAGAAAGTCAAATATTTCCCTTAATAAATAAAATAAAACCGATAGATTAAATAAGCAAAAATTATTCTTCTTCATAATAATAATTTAGAGCTGGGTCAATCGATCATTTCACATGACCTGGGTCACTCACGACCCACTAACAAAGTGATCGGTCCCGCCCGCCGACAAACCACCAACAATCGGATCGGGTTAATTTTTCAAAAAATATTCGATCGTCGGTACCCACGCCCCGTAACGAATGCCGGTGTGGCAAACGACCACAGATGTATGATGTTTGTAGATCGGGCAACTCGAATCTCATTATATATCGATACCTAAAGTTCTTAAATATGATATAATTATCATTTACCTACTACCTAACCTACTTCAAACGAAAGTACCCAACCAAAGATAGCATGACTAAATGTATATCTAATGTCAAATTATTTTTGTCAAAAACATTTTCAATACATTCTCAATGCTTTCATTGTCACAGCCCCATGGATGTCTGGAGCAGGCCAGCTATTTTGATATAGCCAACTTTGGAAATCACTAGAATATGTAGATTTTACTAACCGCCTTTCTTCAGTTCCAGTTCATCGGCCTTCTGGGGTTTGTAGGGGTAGAGTGCCACATAGGCTGCGGGCAGTTGGCCCTCTGCGCTGCCCGCCCTCCTGTGTCTGTCCAGGGGGGCCTGGAGTCCTCCCCGGCGGCCCCCCTCCCCCTCACCAAGCCGCAGCAAGTCCTGCACCTCGGGCTCCACGGCAGTCAGTATCTCCGCAGAGTGTCTGGAACAAGGATTATAATACTGTAATGAATATGTAATATATTACCAACCGATGGGGTATTACAAAAGCACAATCTCAATTATTATAAAATATTGATAAATTTGAGATTATTGTTTCAATTGGAATGTAGTTGTTAGTTTTCTTAACTGTATGGCACCCAAAAATCTCAATTTATAATAAAAGAGTCATTTAAAAGTTGACAATTATATTTTTCAGTCCAATAAGAAGACATGCCTACATAGATTGTAGTACTAAGCATAGTAATAAATAGTCCACTGGTCTATTAAATAAACAATAGAGGACCTAACAGAGCCCTGTGGTACACCACAATGTAATGAAAATTCCTAACGATCGCATAAACTGGCATCTCTTAAAAAGACTGCAGAATTCAAATGTGTGTAAATGTTATTATTGTAGCTTAAATAAACACAAAATTTAAAGTTTCTTGTAATTTGAGCACAATTTTGAATGTACCTGTTCTGTGTAGTGGCCTGAGGCACCGGTTGTGGCGTGGTGGTCAAACTGTGCCTCTTGGTATCAGTCCTGTGATGGGTGGTGTGCCCCCGGGACAGCCCATCCCTGGAGTGGCGGGGAGACACGTCGGCACCCAGCTGCGCCAGCTGGCGGCTGCTCTGGTACGTGTTGTGCATGTTGCGGTGTGTGGTGGTGTCGGAGGGTGGCGGGGATGCGGGGCTGGAGCTCTCCGAGGAGGTGTCCGGGGCCGAGGAGCTGCCGCCCGGGGTGGTTGTGGAGGAGCTGGAGTCTGACGGGTAGTTGGATGTGACCAGCTGGATCAGGTCGGGAGCGGTCTGGGTCGTCTGCTGCTGGCGGTATACGTTGTGGATCTGAAATAATGTTTATTGGATTTCATTGGACCGGTAAAGCTACTCTTATTTCAAACTCACAAATACAACAAATAAAGCAAGGATCATACTGAGCAGACGCAACGCCACGCAACGTTCCTGTACCGTTCACACTGGCCAGACATACGTACGCGTCGCTGTGACCACGTGACAAGGGGTCTCTGGTTGTGCGCAGGCGCGTTTGATTTGACACATTTGACATTTATTTTTTAGGTTATGTTTATGTGATTCTCTTAGCAGATGACAGCTTTGCCATATCTTGAAAGTGAATTTGAAGATGATTTGCTACGATTATTATTGTTAAATCAATATTCTCGTAAAAAGAAAAAAAGTGAGAAGTATTTGGGTCCACAACATTAACAGTCAAAGACAAATGTTTGGAGAGTTCCATACTTTAGTAAAGGAACTAGAATCTGATGACGGACGATTCTTCATGTACTTCCGTATGAGTAAAGTGGTATTTGAAGAGCTTCACAGCATAATTGAATTATTGAATATGACATAAAAAAAGAAAACACACATCTTCGAAAGTCAATTGGGACCAGAGAAAGATCTAAAGTTTGATTGACATTCATTATAGGGGTATAATATTGTAAATCATGCCATAAATGGCTGAAATTTCTTCCTAAGTTGCACTGCGTATGCAGAATCTCTATAATCCTGTAATTTGATTTTATAAATAACTTCGTGCCGTCTAAAAGCTTCAATAAACTGTTCGTCATCCATTTTTGAATAATATCTGTCAAAAAAACAACCACAGATATAGCGAAACAACGTTAGATGCTCAGATAACACCAAAAAGATGTAAAATCATCTCGTAGTAGGCGTGACCATACCCCCTCCACCTTCCACATGGCCCACGCCGATCTGGCTGTGGCAGATCAACGTCGCGTAGGGGGCGTCGGTTTGCGTTGCGTGGAGCTAGTCTGATTCTAAAGCACCCGTTTCCATAGAAAATGTGTGGATGGTAAGCAGTCCAGATATGGAAATGGTGACGTCAACCCACGTGGCGTTGCGTGGGCTTAGTGTGCTCTTACCTTCAATCAGCACTTCTGTCTGAAAACTCACGGTAGGTACAGGCGGGAATTTGGTGAATCTACATCACAGAAAACCCAAAAAAAAAAATTTTTTTTGATCTGAGCATTTAAAAAGACAAGAGTGGGGAGGCTACGAAGCACCGCACAAAGATGACATGTGCGACATAAAGATGTGTAAAGGTTACCTGATCAGTTCTCTGCACTCCGTGAAGTGAAGACTCTACAGACGGCAGGATAGGACCACTGCGTAAACTGAAAGGGCAACAAAATGCAGCATTAACATAAACCATTTGTCCAAACAAATTTTAGATACTTTGCAACAAAGCTGAACAATGCACTTCCACTGGCCATTAGACAGAACACAAATTAGGCTAAATATTTTATATTAGACACCGAAGTCTTTCGATCACCATTCTGTAGTGCACGGCACTAGTATATTATTTATTCAGCAAAAACAAGTTGGTATTTATCAATGCCTGTAGATGGGTTGTGTACACTTCGGGATAAATTTCTTGTAACCGGTGTCGGAAGCACACAAATTTGAAATATAATTGAACATAAAGTTCATTTTTAAATACATCTATTTGAATCTCAATTTCATTTTCATGAGTGAACTGAATGGAAATCTTAAAAGCGGAAATTAACCCACTTTCTGACATCCGATTTATCCTGAAATCGAGCTGAAACTCAGTAGATATACTCGTTGTAAATGACAATGCATTCATCAACGTTTGGTGGCACTAACCTACGAAATTGGATGAAATGATGGCACAATAGCACGCCTAGTTTAGTAGTTAGCATACTCGCCAAAGGCTTGCTTTTTCACTGGCATGTGCATCTGCGGCAAGACACATGGTACTAAAAAGAGCGGGCAAGGCCACGCGAAAAGGGATTTGAGAACGGTTCTCTCGAATAAAGGTTCTAAATGAGGTTAGTTACATAATATAAGTTTTATCAGAAGGTAAAACTATCTTGAAATATTATGGTACAGCAGAAACATTGTATGTACATATTTTATCAAATAAATGGCAAAAAAACATTTTTTAACAGGCTGGCAGGGAGTAAAGGTGAAGTATTCCATTCAAGAATAAGTAGTAAAACGAACTCACTTGCTAGAGAGCTTCATGAGCGCCCGCGCCGGTGCATTCATGTCCACAAAGGCGATTGGGAAGATCCCAATACGCTCGTTCAGCCGTCCCTCGGCCCAATTCTCGTCCACCCGGCGGATGACTCCGATCATGGCGCCCTTCTGGAACGCGAGGCAGCCCTCCTCGTCAGGGGGCGCCATGTGGAAGTCGTACAGTGCCTTGCACTGCGGGCTGCCCGATACGGGGAGTGGCACCACCACCTGACATCACACAACCAAACGGATTATCGTTTAAAGTACCTTATGCAGCCATTGGCCAAAAAGTGTGCAATTCATTGCACAGGTGCATATGCAGGGTATCTCGGGTTGTTTTCCGCTTTTCCAGTGACACCCAAGCACATATAATCGAAATTTAATGTTATCTTAGCATAGAGGTCATGGAAAACAAGTTTATTATGTTACCTTAGCGTAGGTTATGGGAAATTGTGTTAGGTTATCTTGGCATAGGTCACGGGAAGTTTATAATGTTTCCTTAGCATAGGTCATGGGAAAGTTGTTACATTACTTTAGTGTAGGTCATAGAAAGTTTGTAAGGTTACTTTAACAAGGGTCATGGGAAAGTTTATTAGGTTAACTTAGCATATGTCATGGGAAAGTTTGTTAGGTTACCTTAGCATGGATCATGGAAAAATTTGTTAGGTTAGCATAGGTCATGGGAAAGTGTTAGGTTATCTTAGCACAGATCATGAAAAGTTATGTTACTTTAGCATAGCATTTAGGTCACGGAAAAGTTCGTTAGGTCACCTTACCATATCATGAGAAAGTTTGTTAGGTTACCTTAGCACAGGTCAAGGAAAAAGTTTGTTAGGTTACTTTAGCAGAGGTCAAGGAAAAAGTTTGTTAAATTACCTTAGCATAGGTCATGGGAAAAGCTCCTTGTTTGCCCCCGCACTCCCCATAGTACCAGTGAGTGTCGATGCGTTTCTTCAGCAGGATGGCGTCTCCCTTCTTGAAACTTAAATCCCTGAAAAGCCAATTCACGTTACATTATTCGAAAAAGCGGTCAATTTATAGTAATTAACCAAACTAATGCACCATTTCTCTGCAGTGGTAGATAGAGGTTGGACATCCACACAACTCTGTCTCAGCGCACACCCCTTGCTTCATTCACATTGAAACTTACGATTCACATTAATGCCTACGATCTATACAAACTATTCTGTTATTCTGACTCTTGAGACATGAAAAGACTCATGTATTTGATTCATTTGATCGTGTCATGCATTCCTCGGGCATCCCCGACTTTTCACATTGGAGTAATAATGTCCAAACATCGGTGTGTCCCTTTCTTAATCTTATTCAATTCACTTACACAGCCTTGCATTATTCCCGGATCTCCACAGTTGTAATAAAACATTATATGCCCCGGGGAGGGCATTTCCAAAGCATTCATCAACAGTTCAATTTAAAACACAACAGAATTTATCACCAAGATTAGGTCACCAAGATTAGGTTGAATTAACAACTATCAATTTTTATTTAATTTACAATTTACAATTAAGTCATGTGAAATCACAAAGCGCATGCATTTAAAAATACTTCTAATATTTATTGTAGACAGAATAAGAGAGTCATAACTTTTTATATCTTACTTTTTATAACCTTTTTATATCTTAAAGTCTGCATTATATAAATCGTTCATTCCTTCATTCTCTCTCATTTCTTATTTTCTATATCTTTAACCCTTAATTACTAGCATGGGGTCAAAGCATTTTCGGATTAAAAAATGAAGCACTTGGCGCGGCCCGATTCCCCCCGCGCCCTCGCTAGCTCCATAATGTGCGTCTAAGTTTGTATTTTAGTAGCGACCAAGTCACGGGAGTGGAAGGACGCGTGGCTGCGCTCTTGAGCGGTGACCCCGTGCGAGTAATTACGGTTCTTTACAGTTTTTTACAAAGTAAACATTTAATAAACGGCCGATTTTCGGTTGTATCCAAATCGCTACCAGCGCTTAAAAATGCTTGCGTAGATTTTTGTGATCTCTTTGACGTCTCAATGTGCGTGGACGATTTCCTTGTTGTGCCTGTTCTCTGCAAGATTTTGATAAGTACCAACAAAATGCAAGAAATTTACAAGATTTGTGTGCAATGATCACTCTGAAATATACTGTCAACAGTGTAACAAGAGTGATTCGGAGAGTTCCTAAAAATATGAGTATTAACTATGATCTCAGTATACCTAAGAACAAATTGTTAATTATTGATAATTATTTTAGTTTAACTTGTTTTTGAATAATTACTTGGTAATTCATTTTATTACTTATAGATATTACAGAATAAACAAAGCACTTTAATAATAAAATAGTTTCATTTACTTATATATTTCAATATATATTAAAAACTACTCATACCATTTGGGGTCATCTATGACCCCATGCGAGCAGTTATGTTATGTTCTTTGTGCGAGTAATTAAGGGTTAAGTCTACTATTGTATAAATCTTGCATTCTTTCTTACATATCCTTTACTAACTAATTACAATAATTTTTGGTACTATCTTACATGATTCGTTAATTTATAATGATTTTTTAATTTATATTATGATTTTTTAAACTTGTCATGATTTTTATTTTAAAATTTATACATGATTTTCAAACCTTACTTATTATTTACAATAGCCGTTATTACTAAATTGCACGATCTTTTAATTTACTAATTGAGCTAAAATCCCCTCACCAAACACAAGAGCGTTGTCTCTATGGTGAGGAAAGGCAATTTTTTGTTTCTTTGTTAAAAACTTATGTAACTATGTAACCGATGTAACTTTATATGCATTTTTAATCAGTATTGCCAAATATAAATGAAAAAAAATAACAAAAGATATTATGTGAAGTAACCCTGAAGAAGTGGGTTTGCTTCTGAAAAGCTTTTAACTTTTCCTTCAAAGACTCTAAAAGTATCCTCACGAATAGCATTGACCCAGAGAGAACTGAACCACTTTTGGGGCACTTACCCCGGTTCCTTTGAGAGATAATCGTAAACGGCCCGAGCATGTGGCGCCCTGCACTGCGGCTGATGTTGTGGTGTGGGATTGGCACTGGGCTGAAGTTGCGGCGTGGGATTAGCATTGGGCTGATGTTGTGGCGTGGGATTGGCACTGCCGGGCTGATGCTGTGGTGTGGGCTGATGTTGCGGGGTGAGGGAAGGGTTGACTTGATGCTGTGGATTGGGGTTAAGTTGATGCTGTGGGTTGAGGATAGATTGATGTTGTGGTGTGGGATTGGGTTGATGTTGTGGATTGGGATGATGTTGTGGCGTGGCGGCGGGGGTGGGTGTGAGTACGGGGGTG
Organism: Limnephilus marmoratus; assembly: GCA_917880885.1. NCBI lineage: Eukaryota > Metazoa > Arthropoda > Insecta > Trichoptera > Limnephilidae > Limnephilus > Limnephilus marmoratus. Next base: position 26,664,049 of record OU862931.1, on the reverse strand, counting down.
GGTGTGGGTGTGGGGGTGAGGAGGTGAGCCTGTTGGGTGCGAGAGGAGCGCATTCCCTCGAGGATGCGCATGAGCAGAACGTTGGGCGGCAGCTCCTCCAGACGTATCTCCACGAGGACCCGACACTCGGGACATCGCAGTTCTTTGTGGGATTGCAGAATCTCCTGGAAATACATAATAGTATGATAAGCATCAAAGACTTTAGAGACATGTATAAAACTAAATATATGAATAAACCACAAAACTGGAAAATAAAATTGTGATTCTTGGAGAATATAAAATTGTGGTACATTATTATTGAACAACAGATTGGGTAGATAAAATCTTGTTTCTTATTATTGAACAATATTTTTATTAAAATCAGGTGAAATTGTTATTGTTATATTAAGTACGATGGGAGGTTTTTAAGTTCGCGGAATGGGAAGGAAGGTGATAAGTGAGGGTGTCGCTGAATTAGATATTAATTGAACAACTCATTATAAGTATATACACCGGGTTTTATCATAATTAGATCATTAGTCTTTGAGCTATCGTCGATCAAACATGTCAATCGGGAATAAATTGTGAAATATGGAGAAGATCGAGTTCCGCGCTGTTATAAAGTTCCTTACCAAGCAAGGAAAATCATTTCTGACCATACTGAAAGAGATGTCATCCGTTTACGGGGACTCTGGTCCAAGTAAAACTATGGTTTACAAGTGGCATACCCTCTTTAAACAAGGCAAGGGTCACTTGAAGACGACCCACGGCCAAGAACGCCGATTGAGGCGACCACTCCGGAAATTATTCAAAAAGTCGAAAAATTAATATTAGAAGATGCCCGACTAAAGAAACAGCTCGCAGAAATAGTTGGGAGTATCCGATACAACTATTTTCAAAATTCTTTATGGCTATCTTGGCATGACCAAAGTCAGCGCAAGTCAGGGTACCGGGAATGCTCGCCGCCTCAAAAACAACAGCGCGTGGCGTGTTCTAGTGCATCGGACCTCTGTAGGGAAGACAAAGATGGAGTGTTGGCTCAAATTGTTACTGGTGATGAAATTTGGGTTCAACATTATTAATAATAATAATGTAGTATTTATATAGCGCAGTTTTGTGATATTTCACTTCAAGTGCGCTTAATTATAATAAACATAAAATTAATCCTAAAGTGTTCCTTACGAGTCCTTACAAAATACGAAATTGATTTAATAATGTGAAACAAAGAATATACAGTATATTATGAACCTGAATCTAAACAGGACTCAATGCGTGGCACAGGAAAGCACACCACCACTAAGAAGTTTAAGGTGTCACAATCGGCTGGGAAAATCATGGCGACAGTCTTTTGGGACTCAGAAGGAATCCTGTTGATCAATTACAAAGATAAAGGTGTTCCCATAACCGGAGATTACTACGCTTTAATCCTAAAGCAATTAAAGGAAGCCATCAAGGAGAAAAGAAGGGGAAAATCGACAAAGGTGTCCTTCTTCTGCACGACAGTGCGCCTGTTCACAAGAGCCGTGTTGCGATGGCTGCCCTGCAGAAGGTGGGCTTCGATATTTTGTCACACCCACTTCACAGTCCTGAACTGGCTCCCAGTGATTATTACCCATTTCCAAACTTGAAAAAAAACTTCGTGGGAAAAAGTTTTCTAGTGATGAAGAAGTGAAGGATGCAATTTCGGCGGATTTTTTAGACAAAGACAAATTTTTTTTTTTGAGGGTATACATAAGTTGATTGAAAGATCCGAAAAATATATTAGGGTAGCAGGTGAACCTATTAAAAAGGAAAAATAATTTTGGATTTTTATTTCCACTCACCTCCCATTCCGCGAACTTAAAAACCCACCCTCGTATGTGTCACAACAATTTCTGATATTTTAAGAGATTCAGTAAAGAGATTTTTGAAATTCGCTTAAAATGTTGGTTTTGAAGGAAAAAGCAGGAAAAATAAAATTATTAGGAAGATCAAACAATTTTTTGGGGGGTCAAATGACAGTTGACGCAACTCGTGCGCATATGAGCCTACTCAGTCAATGCGCTTGTGACTGCCTGTCTGATCGCTCGTCATCGTGGTGGTTCATGTAGCGCCTAACAGCATTGTGGAGAGCAGAGGTTCCCAACCCTATCTGGCTCAACACCCTCTTTCCAAGTGCATTTTTTGAAAAAAAAATTAAGTAAAAATTACATGTTTCGAAATATTACAACCAACCGGTTGGTAACGTTGTAGTTATTGGTTCCCAATTGCAAGTTGCGGGTTCCATCCTCGGTGGTGGTTGAATCCAATTCGGTCTAGAGATGAGTAAGTTCCGCATTTTGCCAGAGGCCTCCGAGACATGCTTCCTTTTTAAAGTACTTGAGTCCTTGGAGCAGGTCCCGGGAGCCACTCTCGACTCGCGAATCGCTCGGACCGAGACGTAAGAGTTCAAACGTAGCCGTACCTCAGTGCCACAGTGCGCAAAAGAAATCGAACGCGCGATTGCTGCTCTCGACTCGCGAGCGGCTCGGACCGATACGCACAAGTTCAAGCGGAGCCGTATATAGCGGGACGCCGGCCGGTGGAGGCATTCGGGTTCCCACTACTCACTAGTACCAGGAGAACTCGCGATTCGCCAGTGGAGCGGAGCGCGAACACGGGGACGCTGGCCGGAGGAGGCATTGGGGTTCCCGATCTGACTCCGAGTTTAGGGTTTTTGTGACCGAGCCCGAGTTCCGCGTCCTGGTTCTCTTGGTGTAGTCAATTTTAAAAAGGAGTAGGAGTAGGAACCGCTTCCCGTAAAGGACCCGAGCACAAGAGCCCATTCCAGCTGAACCGACACATCGCTAATTCGGACGGTGCGCGTTCTTCATTACGTTCGGGGCTATTCCTTCTAGCCTAATTGCTAATCGCTGGTCTAGAGCCTAATATCGCTTGAAAGGTTGTGTCAGTTAAAAACCTTGTCAAAGATACAAAACCGTATATATAATCAAGATATAAAACCAAGGCCACGAAACAATACTCTTTTGAGAGGAATAAATAAATTCTAATTCCTTTTAATACTTTTTTTTTTCTAATAACTACTAGAGTCAAACGCGCAATATTTAATACCAATTAAATTTAAATACATATCATTTATTAGCATCATTACATGCTTTTTTACTTTTTATGCAAATTGTATTTCAAAGACAAAAATAGCTTTGATGTATGCAATTCTAAAAACCTGAACTTCATGTCATCCAAGAGCATTTGTTGGTGAAAAAACATGGTTTAAAAATGCAGTGTGGATCCTTGAGAAAACTTCATTCTTTTCAAATTTTTTAAAAGAAAGCTCCCATTTATCAACGCTGTTTTAACTCGCTGTCACATCACTATTGTATGTTGCACATCACTAGTGAGGAACTACTTCTATAATGTTTGTCATCTGTGGTTTATCTATTGGGAACTAATGTCAATCAATGTCAATGGTGTAAACACGTCTTCAATAAAAAGTCTTTTATAAAATAATAACAGTGTTTTCCATATTAAATATATAACTAAACATGGTGTCAGAAGTGGGATGCTAATATTAATAATATAATATATTAAAAATTTGTGGTAAAAAAAAACAAGATGTCGAAGGATGCGCCAAAGTACGTACAACATGATTTTAATGCGTTGTCAAATCTGCACGTATCATCAAATAACATAAATAACGATGGAATATGGAAAAACTGGTGGCAAAATTATGAAATATATTTGGTGGCATCAGGTTTGGAAGAAGCCCCAGAAAAACGAAAAATAGCAATTCTACTTCATTCCATTGGCTCCAAAGGTATGGAAATTTTCAAGTCATTCAACATGAATATGGAATCTATCACGCTAAAACAAGTCAAGGAAAAGTTTGACAATTATTTTGCACCACATAAAAACTTAACAATGTTAAGGAATTCATTTTTTACACGAAAACAAAATATTTCTGAAGACATCAACAATTTTCTACTGGACCTAGAAAACAAAAGTTTGGAATGTGAATTTGGAGAACTAAGAGAATCTCTGGTAAGAGATATATTTATTGCAAACATGAGTTCAAATTTGAACCACATTCGTCAACGCCTACTACAAGATTCTGCATTGTCATTGCAAAAAACGATAGAAATCGCAAAAACCATATTAATGTCACAAAACAACGCTGAAAAAATAAATCAACAAATACACACAGAAAACATTCTTCAAATAAATCACAGGAATAATTTCGGTTTACGGAAGGTCTTCCAAAATAATTTTTTTTTTTTTTTTATACTAATTATGGGCCGGAAAATCCAAAACTGAAAGAATTTTTTTTCGGAAAGCAATATTAACAAAGTTACACGACTTTAAAATTTTCTATAGGCACACATGAAAATCGACATATTGGAAGTATTATGACAGTTTAAAGTCATAGATAAACTAGAAAAATGTTTTACCACACAAAATTAAATGTTTCCATGCAATAATATCATCAAACATACCTTATAAATCGACGAAGTATGAAAATTCGTAGTCTTAAAAATGCGTAACCTAACCTAACGCTAGGTTTGTGTAACATGGTTTGTGCCCCTTTATACCGCCTGCTCGCGTCCCTAACCTAACCTAACGCTAGGTTTGTGTAACATGGTTTGTGCCCCTTTATACCGCCTGCTCGCGTCACGGCAAAAAAACATCCCTGTTTTCAAGTAGTTTAGCGGCTACGCTAGGTTTGTGTAACATGGTTTGTGCCCCTTTATACCGCCTGCTCGCGTTACGGCAAAAAACATCCCTGTTTTCAAGTAGTTTAGCGGCTACGCTAGGTTTGTGTAACATGGTTTGTGCCCCTTTATACCGCCTGCTCGCGTCAATTTTAAAAAACAGCCTACGTTTTCAAGTAGTTTAACGGCTACGCTAGGTTTGTGTCACATGGTTTGTGCCCCTTTATACCGCCTGCTCGCGTCAATTTAAAAAAATATCCCTGTTTTCAAGTAGTTTAGCGTTTACGCCAAAAGTGAGTAAAATTTATAAAAAATAATTACTTAAGTTAGTTATTGATATGGCAACACTTAATTTTATGTGGCTGTTTCTATGACTTTAAACTGTCATAATACTTCCAATATGTCGATTTTCATGTATGCGTATAGAAAATTTTAAAGTCGTGTAACTTTGTTAATATTGCTTTCCGAAAAAAAATTCTTTCGGATTCGGATTCTCCAGCCAATAGTTAGTATTAAAAAAAACAGTTTTATTATTTTGGAAGACCTTCCGTAAACCGAAATTAAGCCAAATCACAAAAGTACATCAAGACAGTCAAGATCACCGTCACCATCATCACATCGTCATTTTCACTCAACGTCAAGTCAGTATGGATTTTCCAATCGTCATGGATCACCATCATCATCACATCGTAATTCAACGTCAAGTCAGCATGGGTTTACCAATCGTCAAGGGTCACCGTCACCATCATCGTCAAGGTCAAGTGGTCACAACAATCCATGTGGAAGATGTGGACAACATCACCGCTTCAAATGCCCAGCTATAAACATCAAATGCAGGTCATGCAATTCTTTTGGTCATTTTGCAAAATTCTGTTTTAAAAATAATTGTTACAAGAAAATCAGAAATTTAAAGTCAGAAGATTCAATACCCAATGATGACAGTGCTAATTGCTCTGAGGGACATTTCATTGCAACAATAAGAAATATTAACAACAGTAAGTTTTCAAGTCAAGCATGGCATTTAGATATAATTATTAATAACATAATATTAGACTGTATTTTGGATACAGGAGCAGACATTAACGTAATTTCAATATCAGACTTTAAAAAGTTAAATTTATGCAATACTATTTTACAAAAAGTTTCTACCAAAGTGTCAGGTTTTGGTGGAAATAAAATACCCATTATTGGTCATTGTGATCTTATGTGTGAAATACATGGAAATATAAATAACATAATATTTTTTGTAACAAGTTTAGATTGTCAATCTGTCTTAGGTCTTCCCACTATTGAAAAACTTGGGATTGTAAAAAGAGTATTTAATGTCCAATGTAATCGTAACACCATATTAACTGAATATAATGACATATTTCAGGGTCTCGGATGTCTACCACCTGTCGTTCATCTCAAGCTTCGCCATGATGCTGTACCGTGCGTCGATCCTCCGAGAAAAGTCCCATTTGCCTTACAAAACAGTCTTCGTGAAGAATTAGATCGCATGGACAAGATGAAGGTCATTGAAAAGGTTACTAAACCTACTTCTTGGGTAAATTCTGTCGTCATAACTGTCAAAGAGTCAGGTAAATTGAGAATTTGTCTTGATCCTAGAAAATTAAATAACTGCATAATGAGAGAATATTTTCCATTAAAAAATATTGATGAAATTAGGTCAAAACTTATAGGTGCTGCATATTTTTCACATTTAGATGCTTATTCTGGATTCTGGTCACTAAAATTAGATGAAGAAAGTAGTGATTTATGCACTTTTCAAACTCCATTTGGAAGGTATAGGTATTTAAGATTACCATTTGGAATAAATGCAGCAACGGAAATTTTTTATAGGATTATGGTAGATTTGTTTGGGGATCTGGAAGGTATTTTAATTTTTGTCGATGATTTTCTGATTTATGGAGAAACTGAAGAAATTCATAACATTAGATTAAGAAAAGTCTTGGAAAGGGCTAGAGAAGTCAATTTAAAATTAAATAAGTCAAAATGTAAATTTTTAGTCAAGGAAGTATGTTTCCTAGGTTATATTTTTAGCAAGGAAGGTGTAAAAGTCGACAAAGAGAAAGTCAAAGCTATATTAGAATTACCGTCTCCAAAAAATGTCAAAGATTTGCAACGATTTTTGGGAATGGTAAATTATTTAGGTCCGTTTATTGAAAACTTGTCTGATAAATCACAAATTTTGAGAAATTTATTAAAAAATAATGTAGTATGGTCATGGGACGAGAATTGTGAAAAATCTTTTAAAATTTTGAAGGAAGCTATTTCAAATGCAACAGTTTTAATTCATTATGATCCAAAAATACCATTAACCTTATCAGTCGATGCATCAAAATCAGATGTAGGTGCAGTCATCATGCAAAATAACCGTCCAATTGCATATAGTTCAAAAACAATGACACAGTCGCAGGAAAATTATGCTCAAATTGAAAAAGAATTATTTGCCATACAATTTGGTTGTAATAAGTTTCATCAGTATGTTTATGGTAACAAAGTGACAGTACAGACTGATCATAAACCTCTTGTCTATTTATTTAAAAAACCTTTACATGATGTACCAGCTAGATTGCAACGTATGATGTTAGCTCTTCAGTCTTACGATTTAAATGTGGTACATGTCCCAGGTAAAGAAATGTATATATCGGATACTTTATCTAGAGCTGCTTTGAAAGATCATTATATACCCGATTATGAGTCTGATCTACATTGTCATGTAAATTCAATCTATATGAACTTAGCTATTAGTGAAGAATATCGTAAAAAATTGAGTAATGCTACTGCTTTCGATGAAACTATGCAAATATTAAAAAAATATTATTACGAAGGTTGGCCAAATAGTAAAGATAAAGTCCATTGCACTTTAAAATGTTATTATAATATTCAAGACGAGATTCATGTTATTAATGACTTCATATTTAAGGGTAATAAATTATTAGTACCTCAGTCTATGAGAAAAGAAATGTTGAATAAAATTCATGAAGGACATCAAGGAATAAACAAATGTCTAAGATTAGCAAGAGATTCTTTATTTTGGCCTAGTATTTCAGTAGATATAAAAAATTTAATTGAGCAATGTCAAATATGCAATAAATTTAAAGTTTCGAATCAGAAGGAACCACTGCTAACTTATGAAATGAATAAGTTTCCATGGCAACAAGTAGGTATTGATTTAATGTATTTTGATAATCAAACATACCTTATTGTAACAGATTATTATTCAAAGTATATAGAAACTGCTTTTCTCAATAATAATTCCACTGCAAAAAATGTAATAATTCACTTAAAGTCTGTTTTTGCACGTCATGGAATACCAATGTCTTTAGTGTCTGATGGAGGTCCTCCTTTTCAATCAATTGAATTTAAATCATTTTTATATGATTGGGACATAGAACATGTAGTTACTAGTCCATATCATTCACAGTCAGGCAGAGAGTTCTGTTAAAATTATAAAAAACATTCTTAAAAAATCTAAAGAAACAAATACAGATCCTTATATAGCATTATTACATTATAGAAACACACCCAAAGCTAATTTGCCGTCACCTGCTCAATTATTAATGTCCAGAACTTTGAGAATGAATATTCCCTTAGCTAAAATTAAATTAAAACCAAAGGTTGTAAGATTTTCCGATTACAGAAAGTGTATTGAAAAAAATAATGCAAGAAATTCCAAATATTATAATGTGAATGCAAAACCCATGTCTATATTACAAACAGGAGATAATGTATACTTTAAGAAAAATCCCAAAAGTACTTGGTTACCAGCTATGGTCAAAGAAAAATTAAAATGTAATAGGTCCTATATTATTCAAGATTATTATGGTAACACGTACAGACGAAATAGAATTCACTTAAAACTGAGATATAATGAAAACGTTAATAATGATCATCTGTCCATGCAATCTAATCCGGCACTTGAAGAGGCAAAAGCTGGAGATGAGAGACAGGTGGGAGAAAATAACATTAACATTAACAACCCTTACATTACCAGATATGGTAGAGTTGTCAAACCACCGGATAGGTATAATGTGTAATGTTAATTTAATTAAAATTTTATTGTATAAATAAAGAAAGGGGATGTCACATCACTATTGTATGTTGCACATCACTAGTGAGGAACTACTTCTATAATGTTTGTCATCTGTGGTTTATCTATTGGGAACTAATGTCAATCAATGTCAATGGTGTAAACACGTCTTCAATAAAAAGTCTTTTATAAAATAATAACAGTGTTTTCCATATTAAATATATAACTAAACACTCGCTTCGAACAGTTCCGACAGTTGTTCATTAAAAATCAACCCGACATAGCCACCCAATCAATACATCAGAACACACCGCAGGTGGCAGACAACAAACCTAAAATGGAGGGACAATCCAAACAAATGTAAATTATACAATTAATAAAATACGCACTATGTAAGTAGCATACTTCATACGACAATGAGTTTATTGTCTCTTACGTTATTCTTGGAAACTTTTGTGTTTCGAGGGCATAATATTAAAAAGAAAAGAAAAGGTAATTCAAGGTGGGTATGGAAAATAGATAAAACAGATAATAAGGAGCATTTTCACAGAGAGAAATGTCTACCCCCAAATAGTTTTTATTTTATTTTTGTTATTATTCTCTATGCTTGTTTACACTAATTCAGATTTCCAAAAATTAATATATTTACCTGGTTTGTGCGTAATAGAAAATGATAAATTTTCACAATGTGAAATATCTACACAAAGATGAAATGACTAAGTAAAGGCTAGCGGGGGGAGGGGAGTGGTCTCAAATGCTTGGCGTGCTTGTATAGTTTAGTATTAATGGATCGCCCCACGGGACCGCAGGGCGCATTTTGCGTGCAAGCGATTTATAAAAACAATGATTCGTACACTATTGTTCGACGTCGACATGTACTGGCCACCGAGGAGCCCAGATTTAACGCCTGCTGATTTTTTCCTACGGGGCTACTAAAAAGTAAAGTTTACAACCCATTGCCACCCAACCTGGATGTTTTAAAGCAAAGAATCACAGACGAAATTAACGCTATGCCAAGAGTGATGCTGTAGCGAGATATTCAAAATTTTAGTGCCAGGTTAAATGAGTGTGAAGAAGTGGATGGTGCACACTTACAAACGGTTATTTTTCATAAATAAAATTTTAAAACCTGCTCTTTAATTTAACAATAATTATAACAACTTTGAAAGAATTCTGGTGTTTTATTTTTAAGTATCAAAAACAAAAAACAATCTGAAACACCCCATATACAGGGTGGGGCAGAGTGGAGTTACTGGTTTCAAAAAATCACTGAAGGTCCCCCAGACCGAGCAGAGGGGTGGGGCCAGTGCCGTTAGGTCGGGGAAATTATGCCGTTTATGGTAGTGACCATACCGTGGTCAGGTAAGTATCGGGGTTTTGTTATGGAGATGTTCTTTAAAAACGGGGAAAGCGTTGTGGCTATGCATGGGGCTTTCCGGGTCCGGTTCGACAGTTAAATCGTAATGACAGTGTTCCTGATCCTAAAACCATTCGGAAATGGATCAGTAATATAAGGTGGACAGGAAGTGCAGATCCTAAAATACCAGTTGGGCGACTTAAAAGTGTGCAAACACCTGAAAACATTGCGTAAGGGCGTGAATTGAAGAGTCTCCAAACCGAGCAGCGCGGAAACATGCCGCTGCGCTTGGAATATCGTCCAGAATTAGAAGTCAAATTGTACACTCAAACCTTCACCTCTACCCCTACAAGATGATGCATACATGAGAATTCATCCCATAAGATTTTTTGAAACGTAGAGATGCTTGCAATGCAATCGTTACTGTTGTATCCCTCGGCGCTGTTTTATGCACTAGCGACGAAGGATTAACCATTACCTTTATTGAGTTATTCATCTCACTATTGTGAGATATTGGAGAACCGTATGCATCCCAAAATGAAAGGGTATGGCGAAGAACACGACACAGAAGCCTTCTGGTTTCAACAAGATGAAGCCATGGCCCATGCTGTCCATCGTTCATGCGAAATTTTGCAAAGGCTCTTTCCAGGTCACCTGATCTCTTTGCGGGGGGACATTCCATGACCCCCTCGTTCTCCCGATTTGACCCCGAGTGACTTTTTTCTGTGAGGATACGTCAAAGCTGAGGTAAACATACGTCGACCTCGAACCCTTGAAGCTCTGAACGAGGTGATTGAGGACGTCATCGCTGGAATTCCGCAAGATAAGCTGGGAAGAGTGGCCGAAAACTTCTTCGAAAAGCTCAATTTGTGTATTGCTCGCCAAGGGCGCCACACCAGACGATATCATTTTCAAAACATCATGAAAAAAACGGCATTATTTCCCTGACCTAACGGCACCCGCCCCGCCCCTTTGCTCGGTCTGGGGGGCCTTCAGTGATTTTTTGAAACCAGTAACTCCACTCTGCCCCACCCTGTATAATATCCTTACCTACAAAAATGAATCTTTTCTTTTTTGTCCCGTATGCGTTCCTATACCATTCATCTGATTGGAATAAAACTTTGATGAGTTGTATATGAAACTATGATGAGTTGTTACGCGCACGCCCGCAAAGGTTTCTATATGATGGTTAATTAACAATGATATACAATGGCGTGAGTTTTTTGAAAAAGTTGTATTTCATATAGTTCCAGTAATTTAAAATTTACATCTTATATCTGCAGATTCAACATTTTTTCATACTTATCAATATAAATAAAAAAAATTCCGATAGTCAATTTTTCACCATATATTTAATCTTATTCATAGAATTACATTGCTTTAGTGTCAGGTAATAAATTAAATACCTTCCGTATGATGTATTCAAACGTTCTCTGTCCGTACTTATTGTTAAATTTCGGAACTATTAACCCGTCGTTGCGCATGAATCTAGTGCTGTATTTATGTTCTAATTTATCTTTATGCTGCGGGATAAATATATGCTGAATTATAATTTTGGGCCATAGTATTGCCTTAACAGGTATTATTTTTGGCCGTCTGAAACAGCAACGGTGTATTATGTCTGTTTGAAAATATTAGGGACGACTAATAATTTTACAATTGCTTTTTGTACAACTTGGATTTGTTTCAGATTGGTTATAGTAGTATTTCCCCATATTGTTAATCCATATCTTATAATAGATTCTGCCAGTGACATATAAATTATTTTAAGTGTTTCAATTGATAGGAAAAAATTTAATGAGTAATTCTGCCGTATTTCGTAACTGCTTCTAAGCCTTCACATTTACAATTAGTTGGAATATTTTTATGGATGCAATTAAAATTATGCGAAATAATATTAGGAATAAATTGAAATTTGGCATTAGGTGATCTTATATGCATTAATTTGGTTTTTTTAGCATTTATTAATAGTCCTGCATCATGTGACCATATAAAAAGTTGATTAAAGTCAATTTGCATGAGTTCAATTGCAATTTTTAGATCTTTATGTGATATGACCAATGCCGTATCATCTGCGAGTACAAAATGTTTAACAAAAGAGAAAAGTTTTTTCATTATAGTTACATAAATTATATGTATATATATATAGTGTAGGTCCCAATATGGAACCTTGTGGAACTCCTGCAAAAACATTTTTTGTTTTACTAAAATGTATCTGTCCGGGAGAGACGAATGGGGGGAGAGGGGAATCCCAGAGGGGGGAAGGGAATGAAGGAGGGGGGGATCCATAGGAGGAGAAACAAGGGAGGGGGAAGGCGGTAGGAGTGGAAGGAGAATCTGGGAGGGCAAAGAATGCATGGGAAAGGTGGGGTATGTGGGAGAGATTGCAAAGGAACATAGTATCGGTAGGGAGTAAATTTGGAAATTCCATGCTTCTCACGCGGACAGCTACATGTGGCCTATTCACGCGTCGGAAAACCATCTGATTTATTTGTGTACGCTCCAGACGGAAAAATAGTGTGTATTTAAAAGCACTTCAATAAACAGATTTTCTTTCTGTGAGAGGCATTGCAATGCATGCTGGGTACTTAGATATATAATTTAAAAAGATTCATTCTTATGTTATTTCAATGTGTCTGAGTAGGTCCCCATTTATAAAAAGAAGAAGAAACTTTATTTCCTAATCCTTTTTTATAGTTTTTATAGTATAGTATATATAAGGTATTACTGATGCATCTTTTGAATTAAGTAACATATCAATAAGGTATTGTTTAAAAATTTTGTTTGTGTCATAGACATCCAAATGGATAGACCAGAAGATACAGGTGAGGGGTAAAACCAAACTATGGGGGGGCGAAGAGGGGAAGAAGACTGTGATTAGTTGAAAAATCAATCTGACAGTATATAGGCATCTCGCATTATAATATCACCATTTAGTTCTTAAAACCAAAATCTGCTTTGAATGAATAGACCTTTTTACATGGGAGCGCGAATTGCTTGCCACGATAATAAAATATTTGCGTAGGCCAAATGTACACCCCAAAAAGATTCGCTCGTTTTCACATAGCAATATTTTGTTGCCCTGTTTAGTTAAGACACTTTTACAAATGTTTCATAATTTACTTACCCCTGTAACCAGCGACGAGCACACTAAGGAACCGCCCACATTCGCTATGTGCACATTGATATGTAGGTATGTTGTATAGCACAAGCTACTGTTTTGGCGTGTTATTTTTTCGTTAAAGTATAGATGTTAGCTTCGCGCTGCTCACGGCAAGAATGATGACGTCACACATTTTAGATTCAAGCGATTCTCTATCCCCTCCACATGGGGCGAACTGGCGCCAAGGAGGAGCTCCAGCCGGTTCCATGGCGAGGCGGAAATAATACGTTTTTATCACTTAGGGCAGGTCCAGATATATTCATATGTCCGTGGTTTGTGTATATTTATAATTATTTTTAAGTGCATTTAGAGGTAGGTACTTAGGAAAAAATATGTTTTTTTTTTCAAATAATTCATCATTATTCATGGGTAAAGCAGTTTTTTCTCCTGTATATCTGCCATAGATACATACTGGAGTGCCATTGACCAACAAAGGGCATAAGGATGTTAAAAATGACACCGAAACCAAAATTATTGGTTGCAGAAATTGGGTTAAGAAAACATATCAAAAAAGCATTATTTCGCAGTTAAAAGATTGCAGGAAGCATTAATTGTTTTTTATCTTTGTTGATATGCAAGGACCAAATTTGTGTACCAATATATTGCTTTCGAAGCGAGGCGATGGAATCAGATGTTTTCATCAGTGTGTCGTGAGTGACCCGGGTCGTGTAAAACGATCGATCAACCCAGGACTAGACTGAAGTAATTATGTGAGTGAATTAATATTGGAGTGTGTGTCAAGAGTCAAGTTAGAGTTGTGTGACAGTCCATCCTCTCTGCCTACCCTCGCAGTAACCACAAACTTGAATGTTAGACTTGCATAAAATGTCTCTTTACAAGAAATTCCTAATATTGATGTTTTCGTTGAGTTATCACTTCTTATCTACTAAATAATCAGATTAAAACTACTAACAGAATTTGCGCAATAATTTCCTTCTATTAAACAAAGATAATTATTATTTGTTGTTCATAATAATAATATTGGAATAGAATATTGGTAAATCTGAATATAAGACCGAATAATAATAAAAATTGCTCTGAAAAACTTGTAATAATTGAAGAAGTTTGGTGAACAACGAAGAATGTCACATTTTGGGCAGAGTGAGTTTGAATTGACTAGCTCAAACTGACTGGATCAAAGTGGATCCGAGGAATCGGCTATTTTTGGTACCAGTGGCTATCGGATTTATAAAATGGTCACCAGCAGGGTGAAGCTGAATCAAAAGCCGCCCGCAACACTCGTAAATCACATAAACCATAGTGGTTACTAGGTGGAGAAAGAAAAAGCTACTGGTGAAATAACAGAAATAATAAGTAAAATAAAATATATTAAGTATATATTACAGAGAAAAAGAATAAAGAGAGAGAAAAGAAATAATGATAAAGCACTAGCAGTTAAAAACCCGCTCCGCAGGTTTTTGCTGCTAGGCCCTGGGGGCGGCTTTTAGATCGGCTTCGCACAGTTTGAGCAGGACCACTGTGAGCCAGTGACAGCTAGACCGTGACAAAGTAACCGAAACATGCAATGATGCCATAATATGTAATATACTCCTATATTGCATATAGCCTATAACCGCCTATAAATCCTAATACTTATACCTAGGTAATATACGTCCATATGCGAGCTGCTTACGGAAGTAGTGACATCTTTTGGCAGATTCTTGAACTAAAACCCGAATTACAACGGTAGCTTTGCTTGAAATTTCACGAACACAGATGTTATTTGTGGAGCGGCGTATAAGGCGTGACATCGGACATGCAATGGAAGTCGGGTTCTAGAATTCAACCACATGCATATCTGCATGCAATACTGTTTGATACAAGTTATTATAAGGGTTTTATGAGATAGTACACTATCTTGAAATCAACTGCTTTGTGGCAGAATGGTCCAAAGCCTCGGGTTCACACCCAGGCGACCTCTGAAAGCTAACGCCTTTATCCATTGTCCAATCAATGTTTGTCACTCCTAATGATGCTGATAGAAAGATTGAATATATTGTCAGGTTATTTGTAACCCGGGAATGTTTGCCTTTCTTTTAAAAAAATTTATCCAAAATCAAAATAAATCCTAAGATTTGAACAGTGAATGTAGTATGTACACAACCAGTGGTCCGCGAGAGGCTAGAAGATGGTCCGCCGATGAATAGACAAGCCAGCACGCGGGCGGTCCCTGGTCGAGAAGTCTGAATAAATAAAATCGGGACAATATTCATTTTATCATTATTGTACCTTGTGGTCAGTGGCCATTATGGTATTCACCCCATCCTACCCCCTCCGTTGTGGTACCTAAATATAACCCGTCCTACCCTATCCCATTACGCCCCTCCCGTTGCGCCACCCATGCTAGCTAGCCTACGCCACCGACCATAAGCAGTGGCTTAGGCTAGGCTAGGGAGGGGGGGTGGCTAGAGAATTGGGGGTGAAACTACAAGTTGTCCCGGGTCAGAAAAAGGTTGGGAACCACTGATGTACAACAATGTTTTGCTACAAAATAAAGACGCTATTGGACCTGTTTATATGATTTAGTATGATTCATGCATGATTAAATATTTGACCAAGCCTAGGTACATAACTACCTATAATTACTCAGAAATACACATAAAAAAGAGAAATGTCTTCACCATTAATCTTTAATTATCTAATCTAGTGAGTATGTAGCAGCTGTAGTTAATAATATTGTTAAAGAAATATCAGAAAAATATTAAGAAATATTATTTTTTATAATTTTAAAAAGGCAAAGGCGGGGTATGAATAACCTAACAATATTTAAAAAAAAACTCCTGCTACCATCATTATAAGCGGAAATTTTTAGCGGTGCAATGATGGAGAATTTAGTTAGCAGAGAAATTAAACCCAAGACTCCTGGGCGGAAACTCCGACTCATTTTCCAGTCAGCTATAGTACACGCCAAACATTAAGACCAACCTGACGTTGATCACAAATCATTGCAGTACGCGAGTATAAGGACAGAAACGTGGCATGCCCTCCAACGCTCATGCCTTTCTTTGTCGCACATTTGTTTATACACATCTTTCTCTTTCGCGAGAATGAATTGAGAACTTATACTGTGTGCTAGTATATGGCGTGTACTGTAACCGGTTACAGGAAGGATATGAAAGAATTAGTCGCGTGTTAAGATATGGCATGATCAATCATGACAACATCTTTTTCTACTAGGTACTGTGCAGGCAGCCAAAATAAGAACTAACAAATGTTTTTGAATCCCAATATCTACTAGTAACGAACCCTACATTTGCACAGATAACTGGAAACCTGTACCTTGTGTCATGAATTTTCTTGGCCAGTTCGAATTTTCAATAAACTTTCATCAACAAAACAGGCAGCAAGAATATTTGACCTAATGCTATTATTTGAAAGCTGGCCTTTCTTCGTTCATTTTAAATGTCTTGACAATGTTCTAAGATTGATTTTTAGGTATGTTTTTCTAACTGTTGGTCATGATGCATAATAAACAGATGGAAATATTTAACAGAATTTTGAGAGGACAAACCTTGAGACACTTGATGCAGAAAGTGTGCTGACAGGGCAGGACCCGCGATGAGGTATCCAGCCTGTCAAGGCACACGGAACATTCCAGGAGGTCGTTCAGTAATACCTCATCCATAGTCACTGTACTAGCGCGAGCACTTCCCTACACTTACATAAACACTTCACAGCATGACATCACTTCACTGCACACACACCTCGTCCCCGAGGAAACAGGCGCAACAAACTTCCTGCCCATCTGACGCTAGAAACAGTCAACTGTAACTACTTCACTCCCAAACTGTCAAATTCTGGATAATATATCTCTGTCAGGAAGGTTGGGACACTTCCTCTCCAAAAGGATGTGAGATTACTCACTCTTCAATTCATGCCTGTATCATAACACGAAAACAAGACATTTCTCTAGTCATCGCGCCAGTCAGCCAGTGTCACATCGAGCAGTAATAATAAATTATCTCAACTCGTTAAATCCTTTGGAAACTACAACAGCGGTAGGCATCTCGCGTGGTCGCGCCTGTCACTTTTCTCGCAAGATTTACAATTTACAACGCGAAGGCGATAAAGATAATGTAAACCGAGGTGACACAGACTTATCTCCCGATAATGGCGGTGTTATTATTCAAAAAGAGACAAGATAGCGCTCATATTACGCCAATCCCACAGGATATTTCGGACATATTTCGCCGCCTACCAGAGCAGAGGTTTTGCGCAATTCGGTGCGCCGATTTGGTACTGCCAGAAGCGCAAGAACGGACAAGAACGAACCTTTTTTTCAAAAGAAAACTCTAAATTGTCTATGGAATATATTGAGGTTATTTTCAATTTTTCATAATATTGATTATTGTCTATTATTTGCGTCATTTTGACAATTTGTTGTTGACATTTCGTATGGTTATTTTGAATTTTGAAGTTAATGTTTTACGCGTTTTACGTGACAAAAATTGACAAAAGGCCGGTAAATCAGTTGCTCTTTACGCTCGCTAAAAGAGATATTTACGTCCGTAAATATATTATAACAAATAATGTTAAAAATCCAAACTGTAAATTCAATTATTTTGTGAGTAAAACCTCAAATTGTAATATAGATAATCTTATTTTTACCTACCTTAATAATATTTGGATGATTTATATAGCGCCGTTTTTGTGAAAAATCACCTCAAGGGCGCTTAACGATAATAATACGTCTGAGAGACGTAATGAAGTTTAAAAGTGAATATTTCACATATTATCACTCTTGCACTGTAAGATAGTTGAATAATTTAGGGTTTTGTACATAAAAACCAAAATAATTATAAAAAATATATTGTAATTATAAAAATTCTGTCAACCTCTTACCACCCAACTACAAAAGTCTTTCTTTAAATAAAAATAATGTTTTATTTTATGTCTAAATGGTAATTTTTGTACATGCTATGAAATTTTAAATGCTAATTAGTCATTATACTTTAAAAATATATTTTTTTATTTATTTACAAGTCTGATAGTTACACAAAAAGTCCTAGAGAGGTACTGAAGTTTAAAAGTGTATTATTATAACGTATTGTGTTTAAAAAAGTAAAGTGTAAAGTGTTTAAAAGTGTATTATTATGACGTATTATCATACTTACACAGTTTAAAAGTAGTTGAATAATTAGTTTAAGGTTTTGTACTATAAAACCAAAAAAAAATAGGTATTAAAAATTATTATATTTAAAAAATAACAACATTCTGTAAGTAAACATTTACAAATCAACTACAAAATATTAGGTATTTTTTTTAAAGAAAAATAATGTTAAATTTTATCTCTAAATCGTATTTTTTTATATGTTATTAAAGTTTAAATGCTAAACAGTCGTTATAAATAAAAATACTATATAGATAAGTTTTTTTATTTCGCTAAATCACCTTTATACGAACAAGTCTGAAAGTTACTCAAAATGTAATCATAAGTCTCTCGGATGTAAGGGGTATGTATTTCTCCATAATTATTATACTCACCGTGGTGACAGAACCGCCCTGCGCAGCTCTGCTCGGCAACTGAGTTAACTGAAATAGACAGCGCGCTACGTTGCGAAATAAAAAAAATACAGCATTTCTTGTGTATCGCTTACGTCTCTCAGACGTAGATTATCTTTCTAGGGTTAATCTAATTTGAGGTTTTACTCACAAAAGTTAAAAAACAATTATTTTACTTCAGCAGAGGGTGGTGTTTGCAGACATTTCAGACACAGACTTCTGAACCTTTGGAACACAAAAGTTCTAAGTCCACCAAAATGCAAAAATGACTTTTTGATGGAAATTGATGCTTTTTTCTCCCTTCTTTACGGCACACTTTTCACAAGTCCATAATTTTATATGTACCAATCTACAATAACCGAAGAAAACAACAGCACTGTGTCCACATCCACTATGGCTGTGTAAACTTTAAAATTGTTCTCCTGAATTCATTTCCATAAGCGTCTCTTTGGGAGGCGGGAATGAGTACCGCCGCCCCGGGAACCATTTATTGGATAACCAACATCTCTGATGGGAGACCCCAAGTAATTATCTGTGTTTGGTGACTTAGCAGGTGTGCCCGGGTTCATGGGGTGAGGTTAGTGCGGGTCTTGGCGGCGGATGCATCTGCTCACCAGCTGCATGGCAGGCCGGATTGGGAGAGAATCGTTGAGGGAGTCTCTTTGACTTCTCCAGCCGTAACTCTCTCAGAACATGGCCTTGCACCGCAATGGGATGGATGAATGCATACGTCTTTCATTCCTGGACACACCGATCCCCAGATTCCTACCCACCCCTAATACCCTTTTCCTTCCCAGATTTTCCTCTCCTAAAAATACCCTCCACACAGCATCCCCAAAGATGATGTAGGCCGTGAGGGGTATTATTTTCCTCAGGGCCACCTGTGTGGAACTAAATACTACCTCTACTTGGTTGGAAAACCTAAACACCTTAGCAGTAGGTTGTCATCGGGCACAGAGTGGCCTGAACCTGTTATTTATATGGATGACTGAACGGGTTGTAATGTTGTGTTGTTTCAGACTTGATACCATCTAGTGGGCAGGGGGTTTGGGATGAGGCCGAAGTGCATTGCGAGGAGATACATAAAGTAAGGTTGGAGCTAGGGTTGCCATCCGTCCGGGTTTCCCCGGATTTGTCCTAGTTTAGAGGGCGTCCGGGGAGCGTCCGGGCGGGGTTTCATTTGATGTCCGGGTTTTAAAAAAAAATTAAAGTCTTAAAATTTAAAGTCAAACGTGTACGTTTGCCCTGAGGAAGGAACGGTCGTTCTGAAACCGGTCGGATTTAAACAAATATAAAAGTGGTTCAAACAATGTAACATTGTTTCATTTATCATTAATTAGAAATTGGGTACTTAGAAATATAGTATTTTGTATTAATATTACCCACACTCAGGCAGTGCCTTAGTGGGTTTTCATTTCTTATTCATATTATTTGTTATTATATTTTATGTTATTTTATACTATTTGCTATTATACATTATATCTATGTACAAAGAAATGGAAATAAATAAAGTTAAAAAAAAAAAAAAAAAAAAATTCAATTTCCAAGAATACAGCTGCATTGATTTTTACAAATTACTTTTAAAAGGGGAAGATATTCTAAAAGCTATCAGAAAGAGTGATAAATACAAAAAAAACTGAAAAGTAAAAAATTCGAGAGGCTGAGGAAAAAGCTTTAATAGCTAAATAATCAAATAATGTACTTTTGAGTGCAATAATTTCTTTTCATGTGTGTAGTTAAAGTTATGATTGTTTTTATTACGTAAAAGAAATTTACTATATGGCTATTGATTAAAACTTTAAGGTGATATAAATGAGAACAGTTTTTGGTTATATTAAGCTTAAAAAAATTGATAATGTAACTTACATTAGGGAGTCTAAATTTAAAAAGGTTCAGTTTTGTTGCTTAAGATTTAAGAAGACTGAATTTAGTTCATATTATGTTAAGAGATATTTTGTTGTTTAAATGGCTGCTGATAAAAATTTAAAGATATAATTATTATTAATTAAAGAGTTACCTCAAAAATTGTAAGACTGAAAAAATGGTCTCAGTGCTTTTAAGATTTTTGTTTAAAAATTTTATTGAATTTTGTTAGGCTTAATATTTTAATAAGGTTTTGTTTTCATAACAGAGTATATTAATAATTTTTGTTTTATTTTAAGAATAAAAAAATTCTAACTGATTATTAAAACACTTTGTAACAAACAACAAACTTTGTAAGAAACAAATACTCTAAAGACATAAAAAGAACGCATAATGAGTACATAAAAAATAAAATAAACTCAGAAGGGGATCCCAAAAAAATTTGGAAAAGCATAAAAGAATTAGTACATGGCGAAAACAAAGACGAAATAAAAATAGTAAACTTTCCAAAAGAGATAAACGAAGAAAACATGGCTAATAACTTTAATAAATATTTTATTGAAAGTATCATTCAAATTAAAAAATTAATACCCAACATTGCTGTTAACCTCACAAATGATAATATCGACCCAAACAAAGAATCATTGGTCTTCAGAAAAATAAATGCAGAATATTTATTTAACATTTTAAACAAAATAAAATCAAAGAATAGTTCAGATGGATTAACTATTAGTAAAATAAGATATGCTTTTCCAGTAATTGGATCTACTCTATTAAATATTATCAATGAGACGATTGAAGAAGGAAAATTTCCACAGTCATGGAAAATATCTACTATTATACCGGTTCCAAAGGTTAAAAATACCAGAAAATGTGAAGAATTTCGACCAATCAACACTTTACCAAAATATGATCAGATTCTTGAAGTAATAATAAAAGAACAAATCTTGCAATACCTAGATAAACACAATATTTTATACCAAGAGCAATCAGGATTCAGATCTAATAACTCATGTGAAACAGCATTAAACGTAATTGTCGAAGAATGGAAGGAAGGAATGAATAATAATAAATATATCTTAGCAATATTTTTGGATTGTAAAAGGGCATTCAAAACTATAGATCGAGAAATACTGATAAAAAAGCTTAAAGAAATTGGTTTTTCATCTGTAGCCATTAAATTAATAGAAGAGTTTTTTTTTTTACAGTGAATACCGCACAAGAATCTCAACTGCTCCCGTCTGGAGCCAGTGAGACTATGGCATCCCCAATTGGGGTATGTTGTGAGGCTGAAGGTAGTGGGGAGGGGAAGGAGGTGGGAAGAGGAAGGTTGGGAAGTACCTGGCTATTCAGATCTGGTCACCAAACACGGCTAAGGTCATTTTCAAGCAACGTTTTAATTCTGAATGGTGGTCTTACACCAGGGCGATACTGATAGTATCTTCCACTCTGGAACATGCCGCAAATATACTATATATTATTTTAAATGAATAAATTGTTAAATAACACAAATTAATCAAACAAAATTTATTTGCGCATGCCGGGTTCGAACCCGCGACCTCCGGATTGTGAGTCAAGAGTCTTACCCACTGGACTACGGAGGTCGTCAAAATTATTCGTATTTGAAAGACAGAAAACAGATAACCAAAATTAATAATCAGTTTTCAAAACCAATGGAAAATAAATTAGGAGTACCGCAAGGATCGGTCCTTGGACCTCTATTGTTCATACTCTATATTAATGACATGGTGAAAATATTTTCAAAATGAAAAGTACGACTATTTGCCGATGATACACTAATATACTTAATTGGAGATAACTATGAAGACCTAATAAATATTTTAAATAATGAGCTAAACAATGTATCAATACTAGATGGCTAAAAATCAATAAGTTTAAATTAAATACAAAAAAAAAACAAAATGTATGGTGATCGGATACAAGAAGACAACCAGTGAAAGCAAAATTAAAATTGATGGTGAAATTATTGAAAATTTTACTGAAATGAAATATTTAGGAGTTATATTAGACTCCAAACTAACATTCAACAAGCATGCTGAATATACAAAAAAGAAAATTGGAAAAAAAATATCTTTTTTGGGAAGAATTCGGCCAAAACTATCTAGTAAAACTGCAATCACTATCTACAATTCGATTATTGCTCCATATTTTAAGAGGAATATAAACGCTAGAAATATTTCGAATCTCATGCCTGCAAAATTTTAAAATCGAGCGTCTTTTTGCACGAGGCTAGGTAGCGAAAAAGTGGTTTTTATTTATTTTGTGCATAATTTTATAAGAACGAAAAAAGTTAGAACATGGAAAACCTCAAAAATAGTATTAGCCATAAAGGGTATTTTTAAAAAATTGTTTCTTGTATTACTTCATAGTTAAGTCATGAAAAAATATATTTTTTGTGGTTTACGCTTATATTTTTTGTTACGTAAATAATAATTTTATTGTAATTCCAATACATAGAAAAGCTAGTAAAAGCTTCGATTTATCTGTAGCATATTTTTTGATGTTCATTCTGTAAGCCGATTCGTCGTAAAAGATTAATCAAAATAGTATCTAAATAGGATTTCACGTATAACTTCATCTTAACTATTGCTCAACTATCCTTTTCCTATGTAACGAACGAGAACAAAATAAGTTTCAAATTCTCCAAAACAGGGCAATGAGAATAATATTACAGCGGAATAGATTTTCAAAAGTAAACAAAATGTTAAAGGAACTGAATTGGCTAACCGTGAAACAGATGCTGACCTTGAATACGATGATATTTATACATAAAATAATTAACAACATTTTACTAAAATACTTTTCAAATAAAATTGTATTCAACAAGGACATTCACAGACATAACACAAGAACATGCAAAGAAATCAGGCTTCAAAAAAAGGATAAGGCGAATACGCAGAACAGTTTGCTGTACAAGGGGATGAAGTTGTATAACAAGCTACCAGAGACTTTGAAGTCCACACCAATTGGAAAGTTCAAGACGTATTGTAGGAGCTACATAAAATTTAGTTTGCAATATGAAATATTATAATTAATTAGAAATTTGTAAACTTAAATGTACAAATTACTAAAATAAAATTAATAAAATTTTTTTTTAAAAAACTGTAATAAGATTCTGTTTTGTTAGGTACTTTTATAATGATGATAAAAGATGACTAAATTTAATTTGAAAATAAATAAAAAGGTGATTTATGACATTTTCAACTGTTTTTTATTACACTGACTATTGTTTAAAAAAACCTGTTGACATGTCCGGGTTCTGGGCTCTAAAATCCGGGGTTTTCACGCTTCTTGTCCTGGTTCGAAATTTAAGATATGGCAACCTTAGTTGGAGCAGAGGGAGATTGGGAGCCGTTGAAAACAGCCCGTCTGCAGACCGAGCTATTGGAATTAGAGGTGAAAAAATCGAAGGCAGAACTAGAAATAGCGCTGGCGACCAAATGGGGAAAAACATAGTCTTAAATAAAAATTAATCTCCAATAGATGTTTTCTTTATTTTCCAATCTGCTTCATTTTTTTTTGTTATAATGGACAGAGTTTCGTACTGCCTTGATACACACATTATTTATACATACATAGGTATCTATTTATATGTTACTGTAAAAGCCCGTAAATTGGTAAATCTTAAAACCTGAGATTTAACATGGTACGGACTTTTACAGACATATAGATATATTTAAGATAAACCCTTGTGCGCTTTCATAATTCAATACACAGCATAATTATAACATATTACAAAAATATGACTTCACTACCGGTGCCGTAAATAGCCTTTTCTGCGCCCTGTGCGAGCTTCTATAACTGCGCCCTATTTATGTGAACCTTTCGCCTGTTATACCACCCACTATGTCTCACTCACTTGTCCTTTCACAGCACAATTATTACACACTAGCAGTTAAAAACCCGTTTCGGTTTTTGCTGCTAAGCCCTGCGGGCGGCTTTTACTTCGGCGTCGCCCAGTTTGAGTAGGAACTTGTTCCAAAAATAGCCAGTTCCTCGGTCCACTGTGATCCAATGACAGCTAGTCACCGAGACAAAGTAACCGAAACACGCAATGACACCATAATTCACACACACTCGTATATTGCATATAGCCTATAACGATATTATATTATATATTGGTTTTTGGCAAGTTACAGGGAGAAATTAACCCCTTTGTCTTGCAAACTGTAGTAATGTCACCTGATGGTTTTTTTTTTTTGCCCGATGTTCGGGCTACCTTGGGCAAGATGAAGGACATTAATAAATTTTTTTGATGGTTTGTTTATCTGTGAGTGGTATTCATTTTGTATAGATAAACACACACATACAGACATTTTTACATACACCCATGCATGTATGTATTCATATACAACAAATATGTATACCATAATAAATATATATAAATATTTATTTATCTTTTATATAAGAGAACAAAGGTAAATTTTATTATAGCCCGCGCATCAAGGTGGATGAAGGATGGAAATGGGCAGGCGGTGGAGGAGATTGTCATCGGGACTTGATTGCCCGAGACATGAGATGCTTGGGTTTGAATTTGAAGCAAGTTTGGAGAAAAATGTTTTGGCTAGATCTATTATGTGTTTTTTAAGAGGAGGAATTTTCGTGCCTGAATTAATAATGCTATTTCGGACGAACCAAGGGCTTTTGGTGAATCTTCTAAGCAAGACATTTTGGAAGGTTTCTAGACTCTTAGTATTGCTTGTGGCCCAAATTGGGGCGGCATAAGTCATGATGGGTCGCAATTTTGATTTGTAAATAAGAATTTTGTTCTGTAGTGACGTTTGACTATTATAATTTAAAAGCGGGTAAAGGGATGCGGCAGCATTTTTGGTTTTTTTAATTGTATGTTTGATGTGTGTGTGCCATGTGAGTTTTTTATCGAGTGTGACTCCAAGGTATTTAACGTTGTTTTGCCAGGGTATTGCTTGGCCGTACATGGAAACGTGACCTTTAGCAGCGCTCTTGGAAGGGTTCACGTCTATACGCCATTTGTTATAAAAGTCTTGGAGTATGTTTATGTTGTGTTGTAAGCAAAGTGTGATCATCCTGGGAGAACTGTATCGAACCATAATGGCAGTGTCGTCAGCGTACAAGGCTTTATACGAATGTTGGTTCTCCGTGAGTAGTATATCGTGTATGTAGATATTGAAGAGGGTGGGGGAAAGCAGGGACCCTTGCGGGACGCCTGCTGT
The DNA here is from genome assembly GCA_917880885.1 of Limnephilus marmoratus. NCBI lineage: Eukaryota > Metazoa > Arthropoda > Insecta > Trichoptera > Limnephilidae > Limnephilus > Limnephilus marmoratus. Next base: position 26,638,251 of record OU862931.1, on the reverse strand, counting down.
CATGAATCTGGGAGTTGAGAGTGCATCTCGGATCTTTACTTGAAAAGTCCGGTGCCGAAGAAATGATTTTAAGATACCGAGGAGTTGGGGATCGATGTCCGTGTTGTGCAATTTGAGAAGCAGTCCGTTCGACCATACTTTGTCGAAGGCTTTGGCTATGTCCAGGAAAATGGCGCCAGTGGACCGTTGGGAGTTGAAGCCGCCTAGAATCAGTTCGGAAACTCTGAGTAGTTGATGAAGGGTTGAGTGTTGAGATCTGAAGCCATGTTGTTCATCAGGGAGGGTTTTCACCTCGTGAATGTGCTTTAAGAGCCGAGCAAGGAGAATTTGTTCGAATATTTTACCAACATTTGAGAGAAGACTGATGGGACGATGGTTCTCACAGAATTTCGGGTCCTTCCCAGGTTTTGGGATGAGAATGACGTGCGCGTGTTTCCAACTTTTGGGAAAATAACGCAGTCTGAGTGCGAATTTATGAGGCTCACAATGGTGAGAATGCTTTTAGGGGGGAGGGCTTTAAGGGCAAAGTTTGTTATGCCATCTGGACCAGGAGCTTTTTTGTTGCTGCGGTGTTTTATGGCCCTTCGGACTTCTGATGGGGTGGTGAAATGTACATTTGTTCCGGGAAGGGAGTCGAAAATTATGTCTATTTGGTGGTTGACATTTGCTATATGGACAGGGTCGGCGTGCTTGGAGCTGGGGCTAAATTGAAATTCAAGATTATCGGCAAACGCCTCCGATTTACCTTGATCGTCAAATATGAGGCCGTTTTCGGTATTAATGGGATGGTTTGGGGATGGGGTAGTTTGGAGAGATTTGCATAATTTCCATATGGAGCCATCCTGTGGATTTATATTTTAAATTTTTTTGTTCCAGGTGGAGTGTGAAAGCTCGGAAAGTTTCTTTCTAATAGTGCTTGAATTCTATTGATAGTTTTTTTGACTGAGGGATTTCGGTTTCTGTGCCAGTGTCGGCGAAGATTGTTTTTTGTAGAGATCAATTCCTGGATGTCGATTGGGAGGTCACTTTTGAGATTAAGGGCGGAACGTTCAGGAAGAGTTTTAGAGGCATCGGTGATGGAAGATATGATTATATCGGCAAAGTCGTCAACTGCCTTGTCTAGTTCGGGGCCGTCAGAAATATTTTGAAGGATGATTGTTTTTTCCCCAACTCTGTGAGTGAAATACATCCAATCAGTTTTTATAGATTTGCGCGGTGCCATTGGAGTGGAAAGTCGATTAAGAGTGAGCAAAACTGGATTATGATCTGAGCTTAGGTCATTTATGGTTTCGATACTGTAGACCCAGGGTGTGGAGGAGTGCAATGTCGAGAACATCGGGTCTAGCCCCGCTGTTCGGGAAGTGTGTGGGTGCAATTGGGCCCGCGATGAAGAGTTCAGGATGTGCGCTAGCGTACTTTTGCAAGATACGCCCATTTGAGTTAGTAATCCTACTATTCCAATTGGGGTGCTTTGAGTTAAAGTCCCCAGCGAGAATAGTAGGAGTGTGGCTATCGAGAAGAGTTTCGAGGTCTTTTGGATCAAGCTTATCTTGCGGACGGTGATAGATGGAGTTTATTCTTAATGGGCCTGAATGTTTTGTATATATTGTGATTGAGGTTGATTCAATAGATGACAATGTGGGTGTAATGTTATATTTGTGGGCGATTTTCGATTTAACGAAAATAGCAGTGCCCCCACCTCTCGTGTTTTGGTGGTCGTTTCTATATAATGTATAGTTTGAAAGTTTTGGCATTTGTGATGGGTTGGGGTGAGTTTCATTAATAAGGAAAACGTCAAGAGCGTGTGTATTTGCAAAAATACGTAATTCATGTATATTTTTTAAGAGACCATTAGCATTCCAAAATGCCATACGTAGCACGGAGGGCATGGTAGTAGAGCTAGCCATTTACACTGAAAAAAGTGAAAAAATCTGAGGGGCGGCGGAGAAAATGATAGATATGTAGTCTGCCGGTGAGGTGGCAGACTGAAATTTGGGGATGAGGTCGGAAAGAAGCTCGCCAACCTTGGAGAAATTGAAATTTTTGAAAAATTCAAAAATATTGAAGGGGGTGGAAGGAGGTGTGTGGGAGGTTGACGTTGAGGGAGCTGAGGGGGATGTGGATGTTAGTGGGGTTTGGGCAGTGGCCTGCGCGTATGATAAGGAGGGATTTGTGCTATGCGAGGTGGAAGTGGCATTACGTACGGTTTGCAAGATGGGTTGTGGAGATGGTCTTTTCGGACATTCCTTATAATTTGCCGGATGGGCTCCAGAACAGTTTGCGCAGGTGGCGGGACCATCTTCTCTCTGCTTCTTGCATTCCTGCGTGAAATGATCACCCGCGCACTTGACGCAGCGGGGAGGCAGGTGGCACATCATTGAAGAGTGTCCAAAATTCTGGCAGCGGTGACACTGAGAGGGGGCTGTTTTTTTATTAAGATACTCGACTCTTATCTTGAGGTGAAAGAGGGAAGTGAGGGAGAAAATTTTTTGTCCCGCCTCACCATGATCCAGTTGTACAAGGACTAGTGGAATGTTTTTCCTGTCTGGCCCGGATCTCATCCGAGTTACAGAATTAACTGGGAGGTTGAGATCTACATGTAATTGGCCCTGAACCTGGTAAAACCAATCGTGAGATGTATTTACCAACATTTCTCCATTTTTGTTAAGTTTTCAAAAGGTAATTTTTTTGGATTTTACTGCTTCATATATGAGCATGCTGCGTGCTGCGAAAGGACATTTAATTTCAATCACGGTGTCTTCAGAAAAAATTCCATCTGGGGTCGCACGCATATACGGATACTCTTCATCTATGGAAAGACCACACTTTTCTATGGTAATGCTTTCTAGTTCTGCAAGCTCCTTCAGGACATTGTATTCATGTTTTTGTACATGTCGAATTGAAGGAATATTTGATATGGATTTCTGGTACAGTATATTTTTGACTTATGGAGCGCAACTGATATTTTGCCGCCGTTTGCACACTTTTCCAAACCACGATGCCGAAATCATATTGCGGCTCATCTCCATCCACTTTCCACTAGATGCTTGAAGTACTGTCACCCTTTCAATTGCTTGCCTATCTTTGGCTATGGTAAAAAAACCTTTCTAAAAAATCATCTTTAGCTGCCTCGTACGATGCTTGGTCCATATCAGGTTTTTCTGCATTGGGACCATAATGCTGATCTTTTGCTGGAGCGAGCTGCAGGGTTTTTCTATTCTTTTTTTTATTTAATACTTGTTGATTATTTTTTGGACCATTCAATATATCCAAATATAGCTGTTTTATTTTTTCCTCTTGACTACAATTCATAGCCTTCCGGAACGTTATTGCACAACGTACAGCCGTTCTCAGGCATAAAATACAGCTTGACACAATCTAAGGGATACTTTGTATCTTCTGACAGTGATCTAAGTTTTTTGCAATAATTTCGAAGTAAGTGATTTCGGCATTCGATCTTTCGACTGAAACATTTTTATATGGATGTGCTTCTGTTATTTTATTATAAGTGCTGGAAACACCATCTGCTGTATATTATCCCATACATGTAAAGTGAACTTTTAAAGCCCTCAACTTTCCTTTTCTAGAGCACGGATATTTTTTTTTTTTATTGGCCATTTCCAAACTTTTATATTTTAAAAATATCAAATTGTTCATTACCTAGAAACCCGAAAAAATGTTAACAATAAATTAATTATTAATAATACTATTTGACACTACGCAGCTTCAACGGAAACTCACAGATGAAAAAAGGCGACACACTATTATAGTCCCTACGCGCAACGCATAGAGTGGAATATTGTTGAAACGTCGCATGGAAGTATAATAATTATGCGGAATTTCAAACTTTGAAAAAAGATTGACACAACAGACCGTAAGAAGCGGTCCATTCACGGCCACCTCTTAGAGCCGAATGAGTAGGAGAATTCTTAGATGTTCATTATACAACGTGTCCGGAAACTCGTAGTACAAGCGAGAAACTGGTGAATCTACATCACGTAGAGAACCCAAAAAACTTACTTTTTTCGATCTAAGCATTTCGATTTTAATATTATTTTTTTTCTATTTTTCCATTTTTTCGGCAACTAAAGGGTTAAAAAAAATTTTGAGCCCGGTTTACCCTTCGTTGCATTTTATAAGACATTACACAGCTGAAATCAACCCCCTAGTGAAAATTTTTTTCAAATTTAACCTAAAATATTCCAACTTCGGACCCGATTTACTCGAAAACGAAAGCTCAAATCAAAAAAAGTTAAACCACAAAATCGACTCCAAATGTGATGTGGATTCTTCAGTTTCCCGCTTGTACTACGAGTTTCCGGACACCTTGTATAGTATTTAACAAAAATAAATTGTTAATAAAAACATTTATCTCGACAGAAAAATGTATTTATGATAGCTTAACGTGGCTACTTTATCGATATTTTTACGATTAATAACTTAGATTGTCGTTTGAATCTGAGAATTCATGATACTCCATACAACAATTGAGATCGCGGGTATAGTTCGGTTTAGGGGCGGCATTCCTAGTTAATAAAACTAGTTATTTTTATACTAACTATGGGCCGGGAAATCCGAATCTGAAAGAATTAGGCGTCGGCAAGCAATATTAACTGAATTACACGACTTTAAAATTTTCTATACACACACAGGAAAAAAAGCCATTTTGAAAACATTCTGACACTACAAGTCATAGAAAAACAAGAAAGATGTTACACCACATAAAATTAAGTGTTGCCATTAAGCAATAATATCAATAACTAATTTAAGTAATTATTTTTTATAAATTTTACTCACTTTTGTATCTTATGGTTAGGTTAGGTTTATGTAACATGGTTTGTGATACAAAAGTGAGTAAAATTTATAAAAAATAATTACTTAAATTAGTTATTGATATTATTGCTTAATGGCAACACTAAATTTTATGTGGTGTAACATCTTTCTTGTTTTTCTATGACTTGTAGTGTCAGAATGTTTTCAAAATGGCTTGTTTTCCTGTGTGTGTATAGAAAATTTTAAAGTCGTGTAATTCAGTTAATATTGCTTGCCGACGCCTAATTCTTTCAGATTCGGATTTTCCGGCCCATAATTAGTATAAAAAAAAAAAAAAAATTATCTAGGACTGTCGCCCCTAAACTGAATTTTTTCCGTGATCGCTAGTAAGGAAGGCTCTTAATACTGTTTGATTACAAAAATATGACTTCACTATTCATTACATTACATTACTTATGGTGTCCTTTCACGGTTCATTACACAGAACAATTATTATACATTACAAAAATATGACTTCACTACTCATTACATTAGATATGGTGTCCTTTCACAGTTCATTACAAGCACAATTATTACACATTACAAAAATATGACTTCACTATTCATTACAATATGGTGTCCTTTCACAGTTCATTACACATCACGTAAAATGCCTTTGGATAAACTCATCTCTTATCGTTCTGCCTGATGCAGACTGCACCACCGAATTGACAGGTATATTTATACCCTCAAAATGCTGGTCATTCGAAGATATACACAAGTTGTGCAAAATGGCACAAGCAACTATAATGTTCGAAGTATTAGATAATTTATTTTCTAATTTGCTCCTCAGACAAGGAAATCTCCTCTTCCAAACAACAAAAAGTCTTTTGACTACATTCCATGTAGAAATTTGGGCCTTATTGTATTTTTCCTGCGCTTCATTAGCAGGATTTAACACTGGCGTGAACATATAATTCGTCTGGCCATATTTGCTGTCCCCGAGGAGAATGCCTGAAATTCTTTTCTCCTCAAACTTTAGGCGGCACGCGCTCTTTTGGAATATCCTGGAATCGTGGGTAGAACCAGGCCACCTGGCAACAATGTCCAAAAATTCTAAGCGTGGACCTGAAACAGCTTGCACATTCAAGGAGAACCATCCTTTCCCATTGCGAAAAGATTCCCCTATTGCTCGGCTTGGGCTCTTGATGGCAACGTGAGTACAATCGATGCACCCGACTACTCCTGGAAATTGGGCTCTAGAATAAAAGAGTATCCGATTTTCAGTGTATTCCTCGGGACGTTGAGGAAAATGAATAAACTTAGTTAACCATTGCGTCAATCCAGAGGAAATCTTCTGCACCACTCTGCTGCAGGTTGGTTGGCTCAGCTTGTGAAGATCTCCCGCAACAATCTGGAATCATATATAAATATGTAGGTGGTTGATGAACATTGAAAATAATTACAAAAGTGGAATTACAAGATGAACACTCCATCTAGATATTTTATACATCTACCACGGGCATCTGGTTAATTTTAGGTTAACAAAGTGTTTCCATTTATGCATTCTTTGTCGATTTCAAATCAGCCAAGTGATTCTATATCTTATGTGGGATCGTTATCGAGGTAACGGAGGTGATTTCCTGTCAGTGTGTGATTTATTTGCTTTTTCGGTAAATATGCAGTTAGATAATACGGAACGCTCATGTTGTCGAAGTTTTATGCACGGATAATACGGAATGTTCCTTTTTTAACTAATAGACAATCAAATATGACATTTGTCAGAAGTACCAATCTTATAAAATAAATTCTCTAAAATAAACTCGAATTTCATCATGCTTTTAAAAAACATCCCAGGTTTTGAACGATTTTTTGACAAAGCAGGGTTTGTCTAGCGGGTTTGTGTAATTATTTTAATACATTTCTTTCCATATTCTACTGTTATAAATACAGGTACAAACTTGTCAATTTTTTCTATGATTGGCAGCATTGATTAAATGTTAAAATAAAAACGATGAATAAACATGGCGTTACCGCGTGAGTGAATTAATTTTAACAAAATTAAAATGTTAAATGCATATTTTTTGCATGTTTTTTGGTCTCCCCCGACATACTCACTTTTCGTAATAATAAAGCTAAATCTAACAACTGTTTGGATAAAAAGTTTTCCGTATTAATGAGTAAGCAGTTTAATGCATAAATAATACTTTTCGTAATAATAAAGCTAAATCTAACTGTTTGGATAAAAAGTATTCCGTATTAACGAGTAAGCGGTTTAATGCATAAATAATGCTTTTTCTACGTACAACGTACATTAAATGAATAAATAATCATGCATACTTGCAGGAATTCGTGTTTAAAACGATCTAAACTAAAACATGTGACAGTAAATATGTAAAAATCTGACAGGAGATCACGTCCGTTATTTCGATAACGATCCCACAAAAGGTATAGAATCGCTCGGCAGTATAGAACTAATGTAAAGAACAAGTGGGTGAAATGCAGAATACGCCAATGTCAGGGAATTTAATAAAAATGCACTTTCTAGATGAGAAAAGTGTGTAGAAACTCATTAAAAAAAGAATTAATGTGCGGAAAGCAAAATTGAGGGAGATACAGCCGATCAAAGTTTTATAAAATTTCACTTCGCGAACCGATACTATGACAGCCCGCCCGCCATCTTTTGTCACTGTTATGTTGGTATCCCGGACCTGATACAAACAAGAGCCTAGATACGATTGTAGCCGACTTCGTGGGGTAAATTATAAGGCGCGTAATTATGAAAAACAGAATTAAAATATAATGTAAATAGGCACTGGAATGGAGAATCCCGCCAGACAAACCATTTAAAAACGTAGGCTGTTTTTTAATGTAAAGATAACATACACAAGCCCGCTAGAAAGGTTAGGTTAGGTTCGGTTAGGTTAGGTTAGGTTATGGGGGGGGGGGCAGATCCGGCGCTGGGTTAACATACACAAGCCCGCTAGAAAGGTTAGGTTAGGTTCGGTTAGGTTATGGGGGGGGGGGGGCGGGCAGATCCGGCACTGGGTTAACATACACAAGCCCGCTAGAAAGGTTAGGTTAGGTTCGGTTAGGTTAGGTTATGGGGGGGGGGGGGCGGGCGGGCAGATCCGGCGCTGGGTTAACATACACAAGCCCGCTAGTACAGGTCCGGGATACCAACCTAACAGTGACAAAAGATGGCGGGCGGGCTGTCATAGTATCGGTTCGCGAAGTGAAATTTTATAAAACTTTGATCGGCTGTATCTCCCTCAATTTTGCTTTCCGCACATTAATTCTTTTTTTAATGAGTTTCTACACACTTTTCTCATCTAGAAAGTGCATTTTTATTAAATTCCCTGACATTGGCGTATTCTGCATTCCTCCCATTCTTTTTTTAATGAGTTTCTACACACTTTTCTCATCTAGAAAGTGCATTTTTATTAAATTCCCTGACATTGGCGTATTCTGCATTCCTCCCGAACAAGTTTCATCATAGTTGCGTTTCACAAAGAACAATACGGCCTACAGTTTAATCAAGAAAGTAGAAAATAATATAACAATAGATATCTATTAAAAAGACATATTTACCTGATAATTGCCAGTAGCGTAGAATCGCAACGCAATAGCTACCTGAATAACAGGAGGTATGGGCAAGCCTCTATTGTTTACTAAAGCGTAATTAGGAAATAGTAGAGGAATTAATACATGCATCACAGTTGTCTTCTCAAGCCGATAACGTTCCTTAAATAGGCTGTCACTATAAAATTCCACGGGATTTTCAAAATCGCGTAAATATCGCCGTACGCTGCCCATAGTGCCCGTGCCCATGCCGTCGTCACGTGTATGGTATGGATCAGCGACGAAATCCAAAAATTCGTTATCCATTTCCATAATTTCCATAATCTCAACATCCATTGTTATATTTTTCGACAGCAACGATTACGAGTAAATCACAGATTTTCCAAGGAAAAGGTAAAAGGTATCCTTCCCAATTCCTAACTTCCCGTCCTCGAGTTTTGTTTTGACAGTTAAAATTCAAAGTGCAAGAATATGTGCATCAGTCAGTGTTGCCAACAGTTAGCTATGTCAAATTGCTAGACATCTTCCAAATGTTGCTAGATTGCCAGTTTTTTTTACCCCAAAAAGTTGCTAGAAGTAGCTAAACGGTAGATAAGTTACAATAAAATGACAAATTCTGACAATCGTTTTTATTTCCAGGTTTTATATGGATAAAACAAAACAACACAAGGTAGAATAAGAGTAGTGCGTACTATTTTGGTTGTATTCTGTCTGTCGTAGCTAGCTAGCGCACAGAACAATATTACAGTGCGACAAAGTTATCTGTTCCGGTGGTGGTGTCGCTAGTTGTGAACAAATATGTCATAGAAATATCAAAGTTTGTGGCACTGTACTCCAAAAAGGGAGAGCTAGTGCACTAGTGCAGCAAGAAACGGTGATTTTCCGGCCAACGCCACTTATACTATAGCGTCTATGACCATAGAGTCGCGTTTGGTTTTTACTTTTTACTGTACGACGTAGCGTTTTATATTCTCTTTGCTCGATAGCCTCACATCTCATGACGAAATCGAAATGTCAAACAATGACGAAAAGTTGCTATAAAAAGTAGCTAAAAACTTTAGCTACAAGTTTCAATAAAATGTAGCTGTCTGACATCAAATAATAGCTAGATCTAGCTATAAAGTTGCTAAGTTGGCCTCACTGGCATCAGTGTTGCCAACTGTTATTAGATATGCCTGGATATGCCAAATTGCTAAACATCTAACAAAATGTTGCTAGATTGACAGTTTTTTTACCCCAAAAGGTAGAAGTAGCTAAACGTTACAGTAGGTATAGTTTGGCAATTAAGTGTAGAAATTAAATAAATTGGAACTAAACGTTTTCATTGCTATGGCAGCACCGAATTATATGACGTTTCCTATGGCTGTCATGTATTGCATGTTACGGTTGATTTATTGTCTAAAATCTGAGTAGAAGATCGCTGATTTGATAATATTTTCATTCATTGTTTACCGGAATTTAATTAAAATGAATAAACCATTACATAGTGATGCAAGAGGGGTTATATTCTGCGTTTTTCAACGCTGCCTAGCCGAGTATCACGCGAAGAAGCTTCTGTCTGATTTAGAAGAGGTTTATAAACGAACTGCAGAAATGACTGGTATGTAGTATAGTTTGTTTAATAAATTTCATTAGTATTACAAGATTTATGCCAATTTTCGAACGATAATAACCATTACAATCTGATTTGAGGTTATGTTAAAAAATCCGAATTTGACACTTCGATTTGACAGTTAATATGCGGCCACAGGAAAAAGGGAATAACTCAATTAAAAAATTATAATATGCAACTTCTTTAAACTCGTAGAAAAGTTACTTTTTTCTCGTTTTCTCTTTCTAAGTGAATATTATCTAGTGTGTGTTTTTAAAACTACCTTCTATAATAATAATTTTAATGATGTTTTTCACACACAGGTAAATCTGTATCAACGGTAAGACGAATCGTCAAGGAAGGGGAAAAGACAGATGGAAAATTTGAAACACCGGGAAAACGGAAAATGGGCATAATAATAATAATATGTAATAGCATAAGTGCTGACGATTGGCAAAATTGTTGCAAACACGTGATGAAAATTGAGGCAGAATATTATGCACGAGGCAGTACTATATATGATGATATCGATGAACTGCGTTTAGATGACGATGAAGATACGGAAGAAGAAGAATCACACGAGGACAAAGACAATAATTACATGTCAGGTGTTGAATTAATAGACTTAAATTTTTAAGTACCTACGTTTTTATATCGAAATAAACGCCCACTTAAAACTTGTTTTGTTTTATTTTACTTCTATTAAATTACAGTTTTTTGTGCAATTTTTTTGAAAATACAAATACGCTATGAAATATGCATTTTGGCAGAAGTGTTTTTTTAAAACAACCATTCATTGTCTTATGAGCCATCTTGGTGTTGCCATTTAAAACTAGAAAACGATCGCAGCACCATCATTTATTTTCTTCACTTAATTGCCAAACTGTAGATAAGTTACAATAAAATGACAAATTCTGACAATCTTTTTGTTTCCATTAAATCCAACAAAAGAGTAGAAAATATCTTATATACGTTATTGAATAAATAAATAAATTAAACATATTTAAAGAGAAAGATCAGAAGATGTCGATGGCTGGGATTCAGAATCTTTCAGTGATTTTGAATATTTTTCAGCGGTACCCATTTTATGCAATACATCTTTAGGCAAAACACAGTTATAGCAGCATTTACCTATTTTCCTGAGGGAGTCTCTAATGCAGAGGATTGAATTAAGAGTTGTCAAACTCATTCGGTTTCTTTGTTTATTTTTAACTAAATTCATCTGAGAGAACCTCTCTACCTCTGCGTTAGAATGTGGCAGTGAAATGAAAGTTAAAGCAAGAGTACTTATATCTTGGTACATGTTGTCACCGGAAGAATTGTTATAAAACAATGACGAAAAGTTGCTATAAAAGTATCTAAAAAGTTTAGCTACAAGTTTCATTAAAATGTAGCTGTCTGACATCAAATAAGCTAGCTCGAGCTAGCTATACAGCAGGGTTGCCAACCGTAAAAAAAATTCCCTGCAGCTAAAATCTCGTACATTGACTTTCAAACCTCGTACATTTATTACAACTACTGGATTTAGGACTTTTTACTCAATGAAATAAACTATTGCAAGTTTCCTACTAAATAAAACACCCCTTTGTGTTGTATTTAAAAAAAAATCTTATGTTAAATCACAAAAAATTTATTGTAAATCAAGGTAACATAATTTACATCTCTTCTCCAAATATTATGTCAGGAACATCCTCACTGTCATATATTTTGTCTGTTGTCATGCGGCTATACATTTCTTCGGTGGGTTCAAAATTGACGCAGTTTCCAGTACGAGTAGAACCTTTTGCGCTTTCTGCAGCAAGGAGGGTGCCGTTCACTGTTTCCACAGTTAGCCGGTTTCTTATATCTGTTTTAATTCAATTTACCTCACTAATAGGTAGGAGTGAATTCTTTTTTTTCACTGGACGGTAATGTAAGAGTCAAAATTTGGTGCCTTTTAGGTTTAATTTAAGCCATGTAAAATATTATTAAATTTTTTTTAGGGTAACTGCCTCCGCAATGGCATTGAATTTACGAAAATAGTCGGTTTTTCACTCTAATTGGAAGTCATGTTTATGTACGATATTTTTGAATAAACGTACTAATTTTTATCAAGAAAGTTTGCTTGGTATAAATATAAATTCGACACAAAATAAAAAGAAGTTCGAATTTGTGTTTTATAATTTAAATAAAGGGGAGAGAGGAAGCGCGGGAGGTGATACTTAGCTTGCTTGCTCTATTTGTTCGAATCTCGGATCAGTCGCACGCTCGTTTATCGTTAAAATTACGTTCAATATTTTTTTTTTTTTTTTTTAAGTTTCTTTATTCTTTAAATGGTTCGTTACATAAATTGGGGATTTTTCGACCACCATACTAGGCACATGCCCGTGTTGTGGTGGTCGATTTTCATATTTAGTATATTAACAGAAGCAAATATAAAGAAATGTGCGAGAATGTAAAAAATAAAATAAAAATATACATATTTTATAAAATAATATTAAAGAAATTTAAAGAATACAAATGAATATAAAAGAATGTAAATGACTAAAGAGTATGGAAACAATAAATGACTATAGAGTATAAAAGAGTATGGAAGAATATAGTTGAATATAAAAATAATATAAAAAGTATAGAACATAGAAAGCAATACATGAAAGAATATAAAAATGAAATAATTATAAAATATATAAAGTCTAAGTAAGTACTTTATAGAGTATGTAAATAAGAAAGGATAACGATTATAATGAAAATCTGTGTGTACGTGGTTATATTGGTAGGTACATTATTACAAACCAATTTTTGAACAAATAAATTTTGGAATAAATTTATGTTTCGAGTCCGGCGAATTACACTGGTCACTAGAGTAAATTATTATTCTTACATGGCAACTATGCAAAGAACTCGGAGTGTATTCAAATGTCCTCTATTTGGTGATGTTTGTGAGATGAAAGAGAACTTTCTACCTACTTACGAAGATGCAGTAAAATACTATTATGAGTGGACGAGACATCAACTGAAATTGCAATCAGAAACTGCAAAAGAACCAATTTTTGGTGAGGTAGCAGATATAGTAATGTCGAAATTGAAAATATATGGCACACTGCATCTATTCCTACATTGACGCGAACAAGGATCGTTCAAATGTTGAAAGTATATCATTTAAAGTGCAAAAATCTACTCAAGTCTATCAAGAGGCTCTCCCTGGACAAGTTAAATAGTTTTCAGAAAAGCAGTAAGATACTTTTTGATATTTCAGTATGCAAGTACAAAGCATTCGCTCAATGTATATATCCTAAGGATAAAAAGGTTCCCAAACAAGAGCAAACTTTTTTGACCGATCAAAGAACGTCTCGGGTAATGTTAATCAGCGGAAAAAAGGAACCTATCTCACTGATTCAAGAGCCGGGATCCATTTACATGGGATACGTGGTACCTGATGTTGGTACAGCAAAAGGAATAGATACCGTGATAACAGGGTTTCTGTTACATAAAGAAGTTTCCCAAGATAGATTTTATGGCAATTGATTGTGATGGTACGAATGTTAATACTGGAAAGTATGCTGGAATTATAAGACTGCTTGAGAAAAGGCTACAAAAACCACTTCAGTGGATAATTTTTTTACTCCACATTAACGAACTGCCTTTGAGACATATGTTTTTTCATCTCGATGGGTGTACTTCGGGACCTAAATCTTATATTGGTCCACTGGGAAAATCACTGGAAACCTGTTAAAAGCTGCCTGTTAAAAATTTTGAACGCATCGGAGGTCAAATGCTACCAGAAATGGCCAAAGATCTGAGTCCAGACCAACAGTACTTGTATAAAATTGTCTCGGATGTAGTTTCAGATGAATTTCCAGAAGACCTAAGCAATAAATCTCCAGAAAAAACTATCATAAGCCCGTTGGATCACCAAAGACTACGTTTGTATGTATCTACTAAAGAACCATCTGAAAATTTGAAAACTCTGGCTACTTTTGTGGTCAAAGTTTACGCACCGTTTTGGTTCTCAATTAAAAGTAAACCATCATGCAAAGATGGCACGTGTTACCTGTTCAATATTATTAAGGCCTCCAGTTACCTGCCAGAAACTCTAAAAAAAATTATAGATCCTTTTATCCAAAGGAACGGCTACTTTGCCATCCTGAAGGGATTCTTCTTGCGATGATAACAGATGATAAAAAAAACATGTTAGAGAGCTGGCAGCCCTACTAAAGGCACGCAGTACTACTCAACCTCCAACACCTAGACTGTTTCAAGTGCCATCAATAGATTGTAATGCTTCCATATATAGCGATGTAATAAATTGGCAGGAAAACTTAACCGAACCACCGATTTTGAAAAACTTATTGGACTAGGAAATTCAGAATGTCGTGGAATCAGGTGGTGAAAACGAACTATTGTTTATAAGGCTTCCCTGCCATACCCAAGCTGTTGAAAGAGCTTTAAAGAATACAATGGAGGTTTCCATTTCTCAGTGGATAAGAAAGGTGCAATAAATGCCAAGCTGGAATCGCGAAATCAAATGCCTAAATTTGAAACTAAAAATGATTTTAAACCTAAATAATAAATGTATAATTTTTCGAGTTTGTTTCAAATTTCTTTATTTTTTACAGCGATGCCTTAATAAATATCTTAATTATATGTTGTTTATCATTTAACACCTACTTACCACTAAATTAATCACAATGTATCGCCTTATAAACTTTAAACTTTTTTACCCTAATTTTCAATTTTTGAAGTCACTGCGGAGACAGAAGATCTTAATCAAATGAAATGAAAAATCCCATGTATTTTTACTTTAACATAAGGCACAAATCCCCCCCTCTTAGAACTCTGAATCTTAAAAAAAAAAAAAGTTCATACATCCGCGCTCCACCCTACTCACTAATAACCCGTTCGCAGTCAGCATTCGCATGGGGTAGGGATAGTGCAGAAAGGGCAATATGAGCTAGCTTGGAAGAGTCTTCGATAATTACAAGTGCCATTCATCAGAACTACATCTGAGAGATGGCACTAGTTTTTACTATTATAATATAATAGTGATGAAAATGTTCGTATAGCCATAGGTATTATCAAAATCTCGTACATAATTGTACGAGGTTGATAGTGTCCTCGTACCTCGTACGGAAGGCCACAAATCTCGTATTTGTACGAGGAACCTCGTACGTTTGGCAACCCTGCTATACAGTTGCTAAGTTTACATCACTGATGCGCATGCGCATGACTTCCACATGACCTTCGTAGTGACCGGTAAGCTTGTTAAAAAAAATATCGATGTATCGGTGTATCGATATTTTTAATTCAATACATCGATATTTTTAGCCGATATATTTTGATCCGATATATCGATACAAAATATCCAATATCGAAAATTGTATCAAAAACGATATATGTATTTTAATGTAACTAAAGTCACTAGAATCCAAAACCGTATAGGAACGAACGGAAAAAAGTAAATGTGTTGGGTCATGACTCATGACATGTGGCGGTTGAAATGTTAACTATTAATAGCTTAAAAATCTGTTGTCTTTGCTTTAGTATTTGTGAGCACTAATACCATCATGTGTAGGTACATACATAGAAATGTATGTTATTTTCCGCCATTTTTTCTAAGCCACTCCTACTTTTTGGTTCCCAATTGTCTATGATTATTGACTAAACCTTGTGGAGGCATCTACTAATATCTACAGGAATTCCAAAAACTGAAAAAATCGAACTAATATCTATGAGAATCAAAGTGTTGACGAATATCTACAGCTCAAACTGTTGATTAATATCTATGAGAACCAAAGTGTTGACGAATATCTACAGCACTGGCAGAGGTTGGATTTGCAATTATGTATAGCATATTGGAATAACGTAATATTGCGTATGCAGTTTAAAAACTTAATTTATGTAAGTATGTATGTAAAAATCCCTAATATCGGACTATTGGACACATTTAGCTGATTAGTCCAACCTACGCTCTGTAGATATTAGTTCAACTTACGCTCTGTAGATATTAATCAACACTCTGAAGTTCGTAGATATTAGTTCAACATATGAGCTGTAGATATTCGTCCGACATACAGGCTGTAGATATTAGTATCTGGAGTCAACCTTGTTCCAAACGAAATGCTTTTTGACAAATTTTGTAATTATTGCCTAATAAAAATACCTTTATTTTTATTAAGATTTTTGTACATTAAAATAATGTACTTTGTTTATAAAAAATACTGTTGATAATATTGAGCTGAATACATTATTTAAAAAACCCAAAATCTTTTGAAAATTTGGGAGGCGTTTACTAATATCTACAGGAATTCCAAAAACTGAAAAAATCGAACTAATATCTATGAGAACCAAAGTGTTGACGAATATCTACAGCTCAAACTGTTGACTAATATCTATGAGAACCAAAGTGTTGACGAATATCTACAGCTCAAACTGCTGACTAATATCTATGAAAAACAATGTGTTGACAAATATCTACAGCACTGGCAGAGGTTGGATTTGCAATAATGTATAGCATATTGGAATAACGTAATATTGCGTATGCAGTTTAAAAAACTTAATTTACGTAAGTATGTATGTAAAAATCCCTAATATCGAACTATTGGACACATTTAGCTGATTAGTCCAACCTACGCTCTGTCGATATTAGTTCAACCTTCGCTCTGTAAATATTAGTCAACACTGGGACCGTCATAGATATTCGTCCGACCTTAGCTCTGTAGATATTAGTCAACACTCTGAAGTTCGTAGATATTAGTTCAACATATGAGCTGTAGATATTCGTCCGACATACAGGCTGTAGATATAAGTATCTGGAGTCAAAATTTGACCGACATATCGATATTTTTCCCCCGAAATATCGACATCGATATTGATATTTTAATAAATATCGATATTTTTGTTCACTTTCTACATCCCTAGTGACCAGGGTTGCGGAGGCTGTTCTAAACTTAGAGTAACAATATTGTTACTCTAAGGTTCTAAAATACCCACAATGAATGTTCAAAATCCCCGAATTGGGGAGAACAAATAGTAACAAATTCCCAGCAATTTCCCCACAAGTTCCTTTATAATTCTGCCACCTAAATAAAACAAAACTCTAACGAAATTTACATTTTATGATGATTTATTTTATTTAGAACATTTGAAGTCAGGACTAAAACATATTATTACTTACATACATCTATCTATACATGTATAAATAAAAATGAATCGCCGAAATGTATGTACGCGCATAACTTCCGAACGACTGCACCAAATTGGATAGTTCTCTTTGTTGTGTGTTTGTTATTATCAGGACAAGGTTTGTATAAAACTAGTAGTGAGCTATGGAATTATGAAATTTGCATTAAAAAATTGCAGCAGGTGGCACGCGAGCTATTTGAAAACTGAATGTATCGGGACTGAATGTATGGAATACTGCAGGGGGGAAGGGGGAGGGGAACTCGGGCAGGGGGTTCTCTGGACGGGGGAAGGGGGGTAGTGGAGTAGGGAGAGGGAAAGTGGAGGAATCGGAGTGGAAGGGGACGCAGGAGAGGAAGGGGAGGCGGAAAGGGAACGGGACGAATGGGAAAGGACACGCAGGGAGAAACAATTTCTTTATTAAATGGCCTAGCAACGCATGCCGGGAACCAGCTAGTAATATAATATTTAAAAATAAATATTCAATACGGTGTGCCAATAAATTCTAGTTAGTAGAAAAATATGAAAACAAAAAAATGTGGTAATGCAATTACACGTACAGTGTCGTACAGTGTGCCAGGTACTGGATAGGAGAAAAAAATGTTGAAAAAGACAAGTAATTTCAACGAGACAACAAAAGAGTTAAGTTGAAGAAATTAAGGTAAAATAGTATTTTAGTGTTAAAACATATATTTGAAAAAAAATAAAAATATGAATTTATATAAGGTGGACGAGTGGACAAGCGGGCTGGCAAGCGGGTGGTATGGATATGATTTGTATGCAAATCTACAGTTTTATGCCGAGGTTGATGAAATTTCTTCTTGATCTTCAAAACAAGAGGAAGGGAACCGTCCTTGATTTTGAAAACTCTGTGTAAAGCCCGGACATCGCCGGAGATTCAGCTAGTAGATAAATAACTGTTTTCAAAATTCATTTCCAGCTACAACAACTTCAATAACGTCGTATTTTTAAACGACTTCAAAAAGGAGGAGGTTCTCAACTGTATTTTTTTTTTTTAAATTTTTTTTTATGTTTGTTACCTCAGAACTTTCGACTGGGTGAACCGATATTGATGATTCTTTTTTTATTTGAAAGCTGATGCTTCCCATGTGGTCCTATTTTAATTTAGTCTAGTTCTGACAATGGCATCCATGAGAAAACTATATAAGTCTTAAATTTGCATAAAGTATGTGCGCGACAAATGGACGAATAACTCAATATCACGCCAACCGATTCCAATGATTCTTTTTTTATTGGAAAGGATGTACTTCAAGGATAGTTTGATGAAAGTTTGGTTAGGTTCTGATTATCGGATCCATGACAAAGTAACGGAACTCTTCAATTCTTACGAGCAAATTAACGAAACTCGACCGAATCTCTTAATTTGACCCTAACGTCGTTATGGTCAAATTATGTCTGTCTCATATGAGCAGCACGTTTAGTAGGTCCACCCATATTTAGACAAATTAGTGTACTTCAGATTCACTAAAAATAAAAAAATAAACAAAAATTTTAACAAAACAAAAAAACGACTTCAAAAAATGCACTAAAAAGTAAAAAAATAATTTCGTATTCTTCTACAACTTCATAATCAACTTACTTTTTCTTAGGCTAGCATGGCACCTGGGACGGATAGGGCGGACAACGTGGTGTCACCCCCCCCCCCCCCTTTAAAGCTGACAAACACAAATTTCGACTCCATAAAAATTGGTCCGTCCTGGGGGGGGGGGGGGGGGTGGCTGGCTAGAGAATTGTGAACCCGGGGCGCCGCCCCCCCCCCCTCGCTACGCTACTGCTTGTGGTCCCTGTCGAAAAAATACACGTACAAGTGGTCCCGGGTCAGAGAAAGGTTGGGAACCACTGCTGTGGACAGTGGCGTAGCGAGGGGGGGCGGACCCGGGTGCCACCCGAGGGGGGGTGACACTCGAACGTGAAAAAAAACGTGGGTGCCGCAAAAAATATTTTACGCTTGAACACTGACTGTTATTTAGCTCTATGGCTCGGTTGGTCGGGGATTCCCGAAAAAATGTAAATGCATTATTTTTTTTATTTTCGTTCCTAGCTCGAAGTATTACTCGATCGGGAATTTTCCTCAAATATTCCTTGTGTCATTCTAATTTCGTAATGTTATTGTTATCGTAAACTCGTGAAGGGAATTGTTATCTATTGACTGAGGTGAATAATTGAAAAAGTTGTTTTTCTGTTAGCTTTTTAATTAATGCTAAAAGATCATTTAAAAAAAACAAGGTAAGTGGATTTGATTGTTCACTTTTCTAATGGACACAAAATTTAAATACAATTACACGAGAATCGATCGATAACTGATTGAAGAAAAATTATTAATCATCTGTATCTTTTTTTCTGTAGCCCCCCTTTCATTTTTTTCGTAGATTGTTTACAATCTGCTAGTTAGCTAGTAAGTATGATTACTGAGCGAGTTTACTAGCAGATAGTGAATTCGCCGGCTAGTAGCTTGTGAACTCGCTCAATGTAATCGAGGCTTTCGGATGCGTTGTACAGGTAGACACACTTCTTTGCTTCGCCTTTGATGTGATTTTGCTTTAAAATGGCGCTGTATAATTCCGAGTTGCGGGTACCTAAGGGTGAACCGAGAATGTAGTACCTACCTACAGTGGCGGCGTAGGGTAGATTGGCACCCGGGGCGGTTTTGTATTGAACACCCTACATAAAATAAAACACCAAGTACTAAACATGCTTACGAGGCTTCATTTTACTAAAATATTCGATCACAATATCAAGATTGTTTTCCCTGTCTCTTTCAATTGATAACATAGAAAAATTGATTTTTCGCGCTTGGCTCATTGTGGACCTTAAATAAGATTTTATTAAGACAGAAAAAGATATTGGCACCTCTGGGACTCGAACGCAGGACCTTCCGTTTACATTGAAACAGCTCTACCAACTGAGCTAAGGCGTCTATATCCAATTCGGTCACATTTAACTATATCATACTTCGACTAAGAACTACCAACTTTATCTTCATTTTATTAAAGCACATATTATTGGCTGCTACCTTTATATATGATTGCATGATTCAAACCCGAACTAAATGCTATCTACAAGAGCGGATGCAGGATTTTTTTCTGGGGGGGGGGGGGCACAAGGGGCGAACGGGTAACAAAATCAACAATTACTCTTAGGATTTTTTTTCTTGAGGGGGGGGGGGACACAAGGGGCGGACGGGCAAAAAAATCAACAATTACTGTTAGGATTTTTTTCTGGGGGGGCAGAAGGGGCGGATGGGCAAAAAATCAACTATTACTGTTAGGATTTTTTTTCTGGTGGGGGGGGGGGGGGGGCCCAAGGGGTGGACGCGCAAAAAAATCAACAATTACTGTAAGGATTTGTTTCTGGGAGGGCACAAGGGGCGGAAAGGCAAACGGTAATCAACGATTACTGTTAGAAATAAACTTAAGTATCATATTTCAAGTTTAAGTATGTAGGTTTAGGAAGGTTTATGAAAGTGTCAAAACAATCGAAAAATTAAATGTTTAAAAAAGACAGTTTTAGCTTCTAAGTATGTACTGTGATGGAATCTCCACAGTACACCAAAATACAGTACAAGTGCCCCCGTGCCCCCCCCCCTCCCCTAAATCCGCCCTTGGCTATCTAGATAGTGTCTGCATAAATTATTAATTAGCTCAGTTAGTAGAGCTGTTGCCATGTAAACAGAAGGTCCTGGGTTCAAGTCCCTGAGGTGCCGATAACTTTTTCTGATGTTTCTGTCTCCAAATTTTTGACTGAGTTTCGCTAATTTCTTCTTTCAACGCCTGCTTTGCCGGTGTTGGGATCATACATCTCTTCGAGTGTTGATACAGCTTCTCAAAATGATTCTTCAGTTTTAGAAAGGGAATTAGAAATTATATTATAAAAAATTATAAAAAAAAAAATAGTTGCGACGCATTTCAAAATATGATAATTTAAGTAGCTAGATAATATAAGTTATAGTACATATATAGTGTTATTTATTGAAATGTCTTTACAGCGGGAGATTTTGTGCCCATTCTTTGTTTGTACGAGTGGGTTGTCGTTGTCACCCCTCGGGGCTTGGCACCCGGGGCGGACCGCCCCCTCCGCCCCCCCCCCCCCCCCTTACGCCGCCACTGCCTACCTACCTAAGTACATTAGTAATTATTATCTGTCTGATATCCCTAGATAAGCTCTCGTATTGTAGCAGAGGTGGACTAGATAGTAAAAATATGTGTTTCACTTCTAAAATTAATATGAAAGATATAAAATCCTGGTAATATAAAATATGGGCAAGGTCCACATTCCACACATATTAAAGGTATCTCTCGTCTACGACCAGCTATGTTATTTAGACAGCCCAGATCTACGATTTTTTCAAACCTTGCAGCAACTTGATGGCGGCGCCTCTCTCGCCAGCGTTTGTAGGGGGGGGGGGGGGGCAACTTTCACAGAATCAATAATTCGACATATATTAAATTATTTGTTTAGCGGGTTAAAAAGGCAATTCTTTTGTATTTTAGGTGCCGGTTTTCTACCTCCTTCCTTTTTGTATTTATGATCTAGTGTCAATTCTTAATCGATTGAGTTTCGCTAATAATGTCTTCATTTAATTAAATAATAATACACGTAAGATGATATTACATGATAAAAAAAGAAAATTTTCGAATCATTCAATTTAATGTAGATATGAAGAATGGGATCGAATCTTTCAGTTCAATTTTCATGCGCTTCCCGAACTACCGAAATATGTGAATTTTCATAAACATGAATAATTAAAATTAACCAATATTAAAGTTTACTTTGCTTTATTAGTACGTGATTAGCGTGTTTTTGTATTTTCTAGACCACATTTTTTTACCTACCTACGCCTTCACTGCGCCATCTCAACGCCCCCTAATTTTCTCTGGGTCTTCTACTGCCCCCCAGAAAGTCTCAAACAGCAAGAGGGCATTTTCACCCACGCTGAGTACCTGTGACGTACACTAAGCACGCTTTCAAAATAGACTTGAATACGTTCATAAATAGGATGTATTCAAAAACCAGCTCGGCGTTTTAAAATCAAATTAATAAAATCGATGGAACAACGTGCGCTGAATGCCAGGAGCTTTTGTGAATCAAGTTTTTCATCACACTTCGGCAAAGAACCACCCACATTATCTTCATTTTCTTAACACGTATATTATTGGCTACTATCTTTAAAAAAACGCGATTAAAACAAGAAAAAAGGTATTTTCTAGTACTTTGCGCAACTTTATTGTGACTTTCAGGTAAAAATTGTCACTTGGGCGTTACGTAAAGTTTTGGGGGGGGGGTATAGAAAAAAGTTACGGCGCGTTACAGGGGGGAGGGGGGTTCAAAAATCTTCTAAAATTGCGTTACGCATACTTGAACGCCCCCCATTGGGGGTGCAGTGCGTAGATTCTCTTTAGGAAAGGAAGGAGATGAAGTTCTGGGAAGGAAAAGGGTAGGTATGAGGGATGGGTAGGATTCAGGAGGCCAGTGTGTCCAGGAGTGACAGACGTATGAATCCATCCCTCCCACTGCAGTGCAAGGCGATGTTCCGAGAAAGTATGGCTGGAGAAGTTAAAAGGACTCCCTCAAAAACTCTCTCCTGATCCGGCCTGCCATGCAGCTGGTGGGCAGAAGCATCCACCCCCAAGATCTGGAAAAACCTCACCTTATGAACCCGGACACCCCTGCTAGGTCACCAAACGTAGCGCACCACTTGGAGTGACCTATGGCAGAGGTGTCGGTGTTAAATACATAAACAAATCAATTTATTAATTAATTACTTAATAAATAAATGTTGAAGGGAACTAATCCTGATGTAATTGGGAAGCTATCATAAATTTTGGAACTCCAGGGAACCGATAAACCGGTGGCTTTATTTTGAAATATTTTCAATACTTTAAAGAATACGGCCCTAGGCCCTGGTAGGCAGTATTTCCCCTTTACTTGTTGCACTGCTTTGATCCTCCCCCCTTCCCAGATAAGGGTGTCGCTAATTTAATAAGATCATACATAAATACCCCCCGAGAGGGTAGAATTCTCGCACTCGCCTTTCTTCGGTTGGTTTAATACCATCTTTATTGTAATGCATTTACCTTTTATTCAATTTTTTTATTGTGTGTTGCAGTAATATTATAAGTGGAAAAAGGAGTCATTTTATTATTGTACTCATTTTTTTAAGGAGTGTGTTAATGTGTTCACAACTATTCCAAAGAATCTGGTAGGAAACAGACATATAATATTTATACGAATTAAAACTAGAGTGCTAAGATTGAAAAATACGGAATAATTGATGTTTTGTAGCTGAAAATGATTTTTTCATATTAAAACTTTTGTAAAAGACTTTCAGAACTCTTTCCGTTTAGGGAAGTGCTGCATCCCCAAAGTAAAAAAAACTTCACAAAAAAAATTGAAATTTTGAAAAAATAAAAACATTTTCAACTTCAAAAACATCAATGTCGTATTTTTCAATCTTAGCACTGTAACTCACATAAAAGTTACGGACCGCCCCTTATTAATTAATTAATTTCCCAGGTAATTAGGGGGCGTTCAAGTATTACGTAACGCAATTTTTGAAGATTTTTAACCCCCCCTCCCCCCCGTGTAACGCGCCGTAACGTTTTGCCGTACCACCCCACGTCCTAAACGTTACGTAACGCCCAAGTGACACTTTTTACCTGAAAGTCACAATTAAGTTGCGCAAAGTACTGGAAAGTCGCTTAAATACCTTTTTTCTTGTTTTAATCGCACTTGCGGAAATAAATAAAACAAGAGATTTCGAGAACAAAATGGATTGCCAACTTGGAAGATTTTAATTCCCTAGTTTTTTTTTTATCTAAATAAAGAAAAACATGTTACGTAACGCGTTGTTCGAACCCCCCCTCGTAACGCACAGTAACGTATCACAAGCCCCCCCCCCCCCCCCCAAGTGCGTTACGTAATAATTGAACGGCCCCTTAAGTACTCATTTTTCTATCCAAATAAAAGTATTTGTGAATATATCATTAAAGCAGAAGTTAACAATAATAACCTAAACGAAAATATGAAAGAGAACAAGACACAGAAAAACAGAAAAAGATAATGTTCGCATCTGGGACTCGAATCCAGAACCTCTCATCTAACCGGGACGTGCACGTTTACCAATTCCGCCATTACCACCTTCTGTCAAACCGTCATATTAGTCAATCTTACATTTCAAATTTTAGAATTAACAATATTATCAAGTATTTTTTTATAAAATCCTGGGGTCGAGTCCGAGTTGCGACTATTATCTATTTGTTTTTCTGTCTCTTTAAGGGCCCGCAACCCGGATTTGTACCGATTTATTACATATTTCCCTTAAACACGGTAAGTTTTAAAGCTCTTAAAAAAATATATGTTATTCTTGAAGATAATATCTAGACTTTGCCCGCGCCGAAATGCAAATTATATAAAATTCCCTCAATGGAAGAAAATCGCAAAGTATGCTCCAAAAATTATTATTAACACGTTTGTTTCAGTTATTTTACAAGTTATATGTATGAAAAAATTCAGTGTTTCTTTAAATGCTGTTTAATATAATGCCCGCGAGATTTTTGCTCTATTTTAAACGAGTCGTGTTTTATTAAACATTTTCGCAATTTTCGCATCGATTTTGTCGCTGTAATTTTAACGCTCTCCTCTTACATTCATCTTCTTCTTTTCGGGCCCGGTTGCAGAGCCTTAATAGTCTCGTTTAGATTATTATTATTATCTTCTTCTTCAATTATATACGTTGATGGGAATAACCTTCAAAAGTTATAAAAATATAATTTTTCTTATAAACAATTGAATTTGTGAATGTTTACATGCCATACGTATGTCGTATAACTTCGTTCATTTGAAATTCACTGGACGAATGAAAACTAACTTCTACTAACTAAATAACTCCCCAAAGCCTACAATACACGGCATCTTTTTTCAGCCCGATTCCAATTAGAGACCAAAGTCAACATTTTTCGCTTTACGCGATCCCTATTTTCATCTCTATTTTCATATCGACGATTTCAATTGTCATCACTGCAAATAACACATGAACCATGCTGTTTGCTGTGATGCCAACTGAAATCGTAGATTTGAAAATAGAGATGGAAAAATGTTGACTTTGGTCTCTAATTGAAATCAGGCTGAAAAAAGATGTCGGGTATTGTAGGCATAACTAAGAAATTTACTGTCCATCAGAACTCAAGAAATTAAAGAACGCCACCGAAATGGTGTATTTTGACCTAAAATGTACGTTTCTCCCACCTAAATTCTCCTGTAGCAATTTTTAATCAAATAGGTTTGAGAGTATATAAATAAATATTGCATTTCAGGTACATTTGGTTCATAGGCACAGCTCAAATTTTAGAATTTGATAAAAGCTAAAAGGAACTACGAGTATTTCAAAAAATGTTGTAAAATTTTGGTCCCCGAAAATTAAATTTTTAATAAAAATTCAATTTTTTTTAAACACAATGTTTTTTTGACATTATATGATGTTAAAAATTCTCCGCGATGGGATATTATCATTTTTGTGAAAAAAATATTTTGGGGAAATTTGAGGAAAATGAGCGGGAAATTTTTATAAAATCTTTTAGACGTTTACCTTTTTGATTTTGTTATTTGAAAATTGAAAACTTTACACGTTGGTAATTTTTTGATCCTGAAAATTTTTTTCTGCGTTAATCGCATAAATGGTGGAGAATTTTTTTAAAGAATTTAAAATTTTGATATTATGTGACTTTCATAAACGTTTCGTGACTTAGCAGGGGTTCATAGGGTGAGGTTTGTCTAGGTCTTGGCCGTGGATGCTTTTGCCAACCTACTGCGTGGCAGGCTGGATCGGGAGAGACTGGTTGAGGGAGACCCTTTAACTTCTCCAGCCGGACTCTCCCGACCCATACCGACCCACCGCCTTGCTCCTCAGTGGGAGGAACGGATTCATACGTCCGTCAATCCTGGACAAGGGCGGATCCAGGATTTTTTTGTGGGAGGGGGGGCACAAGGGGCGGACGGGCAAAAAAATCAACAATTACTGCTAGGATTTTTTTCTGGGGGGGGGGGGGGGGGCACAAGGGGCGGACGCGCAAAAAAATCAACAAATACTGTTAAGATTTTTTTCTGGGCGGGCACAAGGGGCGGACGGGTAAAAAAATCAACGATTACTGTTTTAAATAAACTTGAAGTATCATACTTCAAGTTTATTTCTACAAGTTAAAGTATGTATAGGAAGGTTTATGAAAGTGTCACACAAAAATACCGTCTGGGGGGGCACGTGCCCGCGTGCCCCCCCCCCCCTCCCTCCCCCCCTAAATCCGCCCACACACTGACCCACAGTTTCCTGTGGGGATTGACGCCACCACTCGTACCTTTTTCCTACCTAGAACTTGCTCTCATTCATTTCCCTTAAAAGACACTCCACACAGCATCCCGATAATCTGTAAAATGACGATAAATTTTAAAATGGTTACCGTTATAAATAGGTAGTTCTTTTCTCTTAATCCTCGTTTCCTTTAGAGCGGAGTCGCCAAGACTACCTTAAAAGGAAACGCTCGAATTAAGAAGGGGAAAAAGGGGGACATACATTTTAAGTTTTCATATAAATTATAACTTATAAGGTATATTTTTGAACTAGTGAAATAATGTAGTGGAACTTTTTTCTAAATTCTAGTTGTTGTTGCCACGCTGACGCGTTGAGGATTATTTAATGTATTGAATTGTTTTTAAGTTAATCTGTGGAACTGATCTCCTGCTGACAAGCTACTTTCAGTAGCTTAGCGGGTGTAAATTCTCATTGTATGTAATTTTATACAATAAAAAAAGAAAACCTTTCAATTTATGTTTTTAAGGAAAATAGTATTTTAATTTCTAGATTATCATCTACCTAGATTAGACGTGTCATCTTTGCTCATAACGAATTTAAAGAAATAAACACAAATAAAGCTATATTTATGCAATAAAAAGTGCAGAATATATTGATAAAAACATATTATACGAGGGCTGTCCGTAAAATAAAGTCTCCAAGGTGCTGCGGTCGCGATTACGTCAAGTTTTTTTTACAACATGTTTATTTTTTAGTAAGTATGTTAAAATATTTCGAGAGGAAAATTGTAAAGCAATATCTAGGAGAAGATAAGATATAACATTAGCCTTATATTAATCTTTGTTTCCTTTTTTATCTATATTCTTCCTTTCCGTGTCTATAATCCATATCTGATTATTTTTTTATTGTTTTTATTGCAAGAGGGAAGATAATTAAAAAAAAATTGTAGAGAAATTTTTCATATTTTGGTGTCTAAAAGTCGTCTTAGTTGTAGGTTGGTGGAATGTGTCTTGTATTGATAGAGGATCTTATAAATCGACCAGAGTGTTTGTGTGCAAATTTTTTATGTTGAAGACTTAGACTAGACTAGAGTATCTTTTGAATATAATTGTTTCATATTCATTAAATTCATGGCCCTAAAAACATAGTCTGTAGTTTTTATGAGAACTCTGCATAATTTTCAAATTTGTCTTTTGCGTTGGGGGCCGTTCAAGTTTTACGTAACGCACTTGGGGGGGGTCTTTTGAAACGTTACTGTGCGTTACGAGGGGGGGAGGGTTCGAACAATGCGTTACGTAACATGTTTTTCTTTATTTAATTAAAAAAAACTAGGGAATTAAAATCTTTCAAGTTGGCAACCCTTTTCGTTCTCGAGATCTCTTATTTTATTAATTACCGCAAACGCGATTAAAACAAGAAAAAAAGGGATTTAAGCGACTTTTCAGTACTTTGCGCAACTTAATTGTGATTTCAGGTAAAAATTGTCACTTGGGTGTTATGTAACGTTTAGGGGGGGGGGGGTACGGAAAAATGTTACGGCGCGTTACATGGGGGGGTCAAAAATCTTCAAAAATTGCGTTACGTAATACTTGAAAGCCCCCTTATGAGAACTGGTTTTATAGTGGAATCACATGAATGCAAAATCCTCCTACGGAAGAGCAAGAACAGAGACAATAACTGGCTGTTCTGGTGGTATCTAGTCTTCTTCTTACATCGTAAAGTTGAATAATTTTGAACTTTGAGAAACAGGCAGGATCTGTAACTAGAGAATACAATCCCGGGATCCCGGCCCGGGACTGCACTTTGGCCAATCTCGGGATTTTCGGGATTGCCACAATCAAGTCAAGTTTGCACTTGCCTGCAATAAGGCGTGAAATGGGCCTGTTCGAAAATGGAGGAATCCGGGGCTTCCATTTAAAATTGGCTTATAAATATCTATTAACCATTCCTCTGACAATAGTAGAACCCGAGCGAGCATTATCAGCTGCTGCTTATGTCGGTAATAAATCAAGAAGCAGGCTTGGAAGTCAAAAACTGGATGCTTTGATATTTCTGCGTTTCTTTTTCCGAAACTCCAAGTAATTTTTATTTTATTTTATTATTATTTTTTGCCCTTTATTTCAGTATAAGTTGTCTTGTGTAACAAATAATATTAATTAATGTTTAAGAACTTACTATCTATGCTTTTATTTTATTTTAGCCCAATTAGTAACCTAACCTTTTCCTAATCCCGGGATTACGCATCAAAAATCCCGTAATCCCGGGTTTTAAAAACATGCTCGGGATTGTATTCTCTAATTGTAACACCAATCTGGAGTTCAGATCTGAAGTTCCATTAATTTAACCTTTCGATAGCCTGAATCCCCTGGCTACCGCCAAAGAGTGTCTAATTTACATAGTCTTCTTCTCAAGTCGGTTCCTCATTACTTCATTACTCATTACTGAGGATCGTGACCCCTACTCCAATTTCCATGGTGGACGAGGCCCCTCCACTCCTCGCGGTTCTGCACTGTGTGAAGTGTGGAGAGCTGCGCACACTTTGCCAGTGAATATGAGTTTTTCCAAGTTGCAAAATGTCCAAAGTATCTTAAAATACGTTATAAGAAAATAGTTGAGAACCTGTTGTGGATACCCAGCTCTTCCAGAATGGACACATTTGTACGTCTGGCTGTTCATGGGAACCTGAACATTTTTCTCCACCACCTCACAATAAGTATAAACAAAAACAGTTTATGCTTTTTTTCTTTTTTATGTATGCCCAACGATAAAGACCCGGTCGTCTAATTTGGGGTCTCTATCTACAGTCGAGTGATTTTGAGGTTCAGAATCTGAAAAAATCACCAAAACCTCTTGGAGATGTCTCCGGTTTTCGTTTTTTTTTTCTGTTTTTAAAAAGTGTAAACCAGTCCGCACCTAGTGATCGGCCACTCTCAATTATTTTACAGAAATCTTAACAGATGTCTGTATTAAGTCAATATGAATCGACAAACTGCCATACCGGCAAAACAGTCACGTCGTAGAACAGAAGCGCGTGGGTTTTTTAGATTTTTCTTCTTATATTATCTGAATGTTTTTCCAATTATTATTGATGAAATAAAATAAAATAAAACATAATATATAAGTGTGCACAATCTTCAGCTTGTTTAATTAATGGTTTATACCGAATCACTGAAGAAATAAATCATTGTCATTATTGTAAGAATCACACGTATGCAAGTGGAAAAATCACTGTATATTTTGCAATATTTTTGTTCATTTCGTTTTGGTGTAATTTAACCAAAGGAAGGATCAATAGGCAATCGTTATCTGTTTTATGTGCATTTAAACCGATGGCAATGACAGTTGTCTAAATGGGGTTTCTTTCTTCAGCAGGTGTAGTTGGTGAGGTCTTGATAGGTGATAGGTGATCGAAGTTATGAATCTCGAAAAAATGCTTCTGTTTGATCTCTTAGATATCTTGGGCCGGCTAGGAATATCCTGTTTTGTAAGTAGGATGATAGCGCCAGTAATGTGTTAAGCATGCTCTCATTGAGTGGTCCCAATTGGCGATTTAATCATGTCAGTATGTGTTGCATAATCGTCTCACCTTGACCAACCAGTGCAGCATGCACCAGTGCCCTACTCCGCGACTAAATACCTGTGCTAGTCATGCACTGTATACTGTGTAGCTAGGCTAAGTAGGCGGACTGTAAACAGACATTAGTAAGAATGGTACGTATTAGTGCGAGTGCAGCTTATTGAGGCAATAGGTACCTACGCATACGGGCATTGTAGGGAAGCCCTTCGCTTGTTCGATGGAATTGCGGGATTACTCCTCGGAATGTCCGACATGTTTCCTGAGCGTTTAATCGAATGTTTTCCTTAATCTTTTCAAGCACCAGTGACTTCATAAATTGTAAACACAGGCTGCATATGTATTGTTGCTTGAAACTTGCTAAGTAGGTACACAATCTGAAAATATTTACGATGTGAAATTTAAGATAAGATAAGATACAATTACTTCGGGTAAATAGGACATAAATTGTAGGTTCCATTAAAAAATATACTTCAGGGTAAACTGATGATCCTGTAAATGATCATGTCAAAACTGGTTTCCCGGTAACGTGCCGTTCGAAATTATAAATGAAGTTCGGCCCTGGTCCTCGTCAAGTTTGCCGTCGATATGCATTCCTTACCTGTGGTTTGCCTAAATACTACAATTGCCTATATAAAAGTCTGTCTAAGATTGCCTAAGTCTACAACAGGGATGCACGACCCTCAATACTTCTTGATACCTATGATTACACAATCCGGTGAAAATTCGAAAGAATAAAAAAGGTGGCTGAGAGGCGTTCGTTCAGGGCTATTTTTGTTATAATTATTCGTCAAGCATTTTTATTTTTTAGAAAATTCTTTTCATATTGCTTAGGATGGGGTTAGATCTCTGATCGGCAATATGAAATGCTTGTACTCTACTGTGACTCGTGAACAATGGGTAAATCGGTGCGCATTACCGACATGTTAAATAAATATGGATCAAGATGACTTTCATCCTTTAGTCATTGAAGGGAAACTGAAAAAAGATTTGTAAGAACAAGAATATCAGCTGATGTCCTAAAGATATGGCGTTCGTTGGGGTGAATTCGATTCGCCAATTCCAACAATTTTCATAATTTTTAATGATTTTGTAGATGTTTTATTCCAGGAGAGTCCGGCACGGCCAAATGGTGCCTTCCTAGTATCTGCAAACGGGAGAAACCATGGCGAATGACAAGAAAGATGTTGAAGCGGTGAGTGTACCATATATACGAAGTCCAACATTGAATTATTGTTCACACACATTTCTTATAGCTTACAGCAGAGATGGTGTAACTATACTTACCTAATTCTAATTGAAATCCTCGCACATTAGACACATGTAATGATTCCTAATCAAAATGAAGAATATGACTCCGATGCCTTGTTTCGAGATATAAACTTTAAAATATTCACACCAGAAGGCATTTGTTTATTTTTAAAAACTATCATTCATTAGCCATGGCTTATCTGGGCATACTTTATTTTGGTTAAAACCATCCTTTAGAGATCAATCAAAATATATTAAAAACGCATTCATTTCCCTATAAATACACCATCAGACAAATTTACATCTGAAGTTTTTCGGGTGCTTTCCTTTTTTTGTTTAGAACAGAATGCATTACATTAACGCTACGAAAAATGGAAGATTATGGATTTACCTATTGTTTTCCTTTTGTGTGCTATCTTCAAAACAAGAAAATTAATATTTTTGAAGCTACAACAATATAAAAGCAGCCGAAGATGGGATCCTTGAGGAATTCTAGATTGGAAATTCGGAAGAAGAACTCTTTGTATTTAACTTTATCTCGTTTAGAAGGTCATCACTATCCGAATTTCCAACGCTTCACCAGAAGCAGTTCGATCTTACTTCTAACAAAGAAATTCGTACAAAAACTACAACTAATAATATAAGAGTGGTCCAAGGTGGGATCCTTGAGGAATTCTTGATTCTTTAACTTCTTGATCTCTGTGAAATTAGAATAGATCTGTTAAGGTCACCGAATCCGAATTTTCAACAGTTTCATTTAAAAGCAGTTTTGTGTTTATAAAAAAAATTCTTATAAAAAAAATTACATCAGATTGTTTGTGTTTACCTCTAGGGGCGGGATGGGCCTAAAAAGCCCATGGAGTTGCCCAGCCTGCCGAAGTCCCTCACGTTGGAGGAGAAAAAATACCTGATGGCCGTGGAGAGGTGTGACATCGCAGGTGTCCGAAGGTAACCTAGACGTAATCGTGCAAGAATAAATATTTCTTACATTGAACGAAAAAAGGATATTAATATTTATTTTATAAATGTACTCTGCCATAGATCACACCAAGTGATTCGCTACGTTTAGTGACTTAGCAGGGGTGCCCGTGTTTATCGGGTGAGATTTGTCCGGGTCTTGGCGGTGGATGCATCTACCCACCAACATAAAGTGAAGATGCAAATCATAACATAACATACCCACCAACATAAAGTGAAGATGCAAATCATAACATAAAGTGGAAGATGCAAATCAGCACAACAGTTGAGAGACTAAGAAAATAGTGTACATTTTCATTAGAATTCGAAACATTTTAAATATTAGTATGTTAAGAACTATTTACTTTTCCTTAATCCAATCAGTGCTACAGTATGGAATTGTTGGTTGGGGCGGTGCATTCAAAACTTCTCTTTTACCATTGGAAATCATTCAAAAATTAATTATAAAAATAATTTTAAAAAAGCCATATGATTACCCCACTATCAAATTATTTCAAGATTTTAAAGTACCTTCACTTCATGTCATTTATAAAAAAATTACAATTCTACAAATACACAAAGATTGCTTCAATAATGAGAGCTTCACTCCTTTTTCAAGCAGCATTAGAACAAATATCCTGGGCTCTATGACTGTCCCGCGTTGTAACACCGCCACAGCTCAACAATACTATAAATATATTGGAGTTAAATGGTTTAACCAATTACCTGTTAATTTAAGAATGGAAACAAATTATAAAAAATTCAAAAAATCAATTAAAGCTCTTTATATATAACTTATCACAATCACTACATCTTATAATATTTTATTTATAAACACAATTGTAATATCTGATATCCTTTTTCTTTCTTTAATTTTCAGCTTTCTTTTTTATATCCTCTTCATTCTGCTTATGTTTTATATATTATATAAAACTATAGATGCATATTATGATATATACGATTTTTTTTTCTTTGTATACTGTTAATTATCCATCAATTGATCTATATGTATATAAGAAAAAAATTATATATTATTTAAACTTATATAAAAATTAATATCTACATTCGTTGTCACCGCCTTTTTAACACGAGCTTTGCTCAAAAAAAAGGTGTAAGACGTATTAAATAATGTATATTTTTTTTCCAAAAAACTTTATTTATACACAAAAACATGACATTTTTGTAAAATTTATTAAATAAATAAAAAAAATAAAAAAAATCATTGCCGTAAACTTCTTGTTATTAATTTCAATTTCAGCAGTAATCGGACTAATTGACGAAACTAAAACTTTACTATCCCTGTGATTTTCAAAAATGGGATTGATAGGATTATTCTTGCAGAATTTCTGTAAATGCCCAACGCCCTTACATTTAAAACATTTCGCATTACGAAATTTACAATCAAACGATAGATGATCATTCCTTTTGCAAATAAAACACTGTTTTTTAACACTACCCACGGGTGATCTAAAATTCGTACCTGAATTTGATCCTAACCTATAAGCTGGTTTCGTGTTAAAACTACCCTTGGGGCTCGTCGATCGTTCCCTACGCTGATCTCGCTTGAACCCATCGCTAGTAACTCGTTTTTTTACTAGGTTTACTTCTGATTTTACTGTATTAGCACTATCCAAAGTTGACATACTAACTGCAAGTCCTTCTATTTCATTAAACGACAACGTTTGCCCTTCTATGAAAATTTTCTCCTTCGCGCGTCCCGGTAACAACCCGATTGCAAACATGTCTATGAGGTTTTTTTCAAGCCTCGTTTCGAATTGACAATACGTTGCTAAAGAACGAAGTCTAACCGCGAAATCTCTTATCGTCTCGCCTTGTTGTTGCCTCGCTAAAAAAAAATTCTCCCGTTCTTTAAAAACTGAACGATTTTTGTTACAATGTTTGTCGAGAAGCGCTAAAAGTTTATCAAAAGATAAGTCCGTTACTATACTTGGAAAACACAGATTAATTAGTAAGGTCAATGTTTCTGATTCTAGGAGATTCAATAAAAAAGCCCGTTTTTTCTCCACAGACGCTTTGTCATCATGGATCACAAAAAATTGCTCTATCCGAAGTCGAAACAACCCCCAGTCTCCGGAGAGATGGCAAAACGGTGGTATTCTACCCGATTCCATAACTCCCAACAAATAAATCGGCAAAGAAAAATCAACAAGAAAACAATAACAAATAATCCCTCTCAAAGAATCAAAAATACTTATCTCAGGAACTCTTCTGGTCTCCCTCTGGGTTTTATCCTTGTCTTCTGATTAATCCAATGATCCACAGATTCGTCCTTGAAACTATTAACCCAATGATCCGTTTTGACCTTGAAACTTCTGATTAATCCAACGATCCACAACCAGATCGCCTCCTTGCGGTATTTCACTTCTGTTCCTAAAACAAAAATCTTCTTAACCAGTCCGTAGCCACGGAACCAAATGCTCCTTAATCTCGAGCAGAATCTCTTCCGATTCCTTGCCAAAACTGCAAGTCACTCCAGCAGTGACTTAGTCCTCCGTGTCCAGCACCAATTATTATTCGCACGCGTAACTTTCACACAATTATACTTATACGGCTGCGCCAATTGTTATGTCTGCCCTTTCCTCGGCAGATAGTAATTATTAAATACGGTTCTTTGAATATAAAAGTGTTTATTTACTGGAATAACCTAGCTGGATTGCTACGACTGTTTACTATTCGGGGGTAGGTAAATCTCTGGAGCCTTGCCACGGGAGCTCGTAAAGTATATCTCCGAGACTGCTTCTTGTACGCCAATGCCATCTGGCGAGCTATGGTGCAAGCTACATGCTTACCGCCATCTATCGTATTCTTTCCATATGAAATACTTAATTACTCTACATCACAATTATTAAGAGTGCAAAGGACAATTATGCAGGATTCTAGCGTTTATAGTCTATGTATTATCTATGTGCATTTATTTTTCATTATCATTATGAAGATCGCTAAATGTATTTGAAAATGTATTTTGAAGCCATAAGTATTTGAAATACAAATTACAAAATACCTTAGCAGCAGGTAATTGAAATACCAATTACAAAATACATTTTTAGGAAGTAATTGAAATACAAATACAAAATACGTATTTGTATTTCAAATACGTATTTCAATTACAAGTATTTCAAATACTGCCCAGCCCTGCATATGACAATATTACTGGTATTATATACCTATATGTTTTTTGGAATTCCCTTGAATCTTAAATATTGTTGATGTACTTACGAGTAATTTTGTCAAGCAATCTTATTTTTAACATAACAATTCAAAATGAAAATGATTTAACTCTCAAGTTCCGTTTTATCGGTGACAACCCCCCCCCCCCCCCCCCCCCCCGACACGAGTTTCGATTTGCCAAGGCGGGGGTATATAATATAAAACCTGGCTACGCCCGTGCTTATGCTTATCTACTAACTGAAAAAAATGGGTTTTCTAAATTCAGATGAAGCTATCTTGAGTTATCCTGCCTACCACGAGGACACTTTTTTTTGTGGTCTCCGGAAACCAGGTTTCACCGGCTGAATTTTCCGATTTTTATTGACAATTTTTTTCAATATTGTTCAGCTGTTGTTTTTTTATGTGCTCAACACTTCGAATGAAATAATTCATACATTACATTTTTGAAAAAACGAGAAAATATGCTTTTTTCCTTGGTTACGAGACCCATACTACCCCTTAATAACACCCCTTAATACAACAGAGCTATTTGACGCAGATGTTGGATGACATTGACGCAGATGTTATGGCCCCGACAGACTCTTATTTGTCAACTTCCTAATATTCATTACTGTGGATTTTATGGTTTAGTTTCTTTTGTGCTATTTAATAGAATGCTACAACGTGCCCACCGCAAGAAGAACATCGACGTGAACTGCCTTGACTCACTGGGCCGTGGCGCACTGACGCTGGCCATCGAGGGAGAGAACCTGGAGATGGTCGAGCTGCTGGTGGTGATGGACGTGGAGACCAAGGACGCTCTGCTGCAGGCCATCCACTCCGAGTTCGTTGAGGCCGTAGAGCTGCTGCTGGAGCACGAAGAACTCATCCACAAAGAGGGGGAACCTTACGTTAGTACTAGTATTAAATAATAATGGTCCCAATAATGATCCCTGGTGTACTCCCACCATAATCGGAAAGGTTATCCAGTCTTCGTACCCAGGGTGTTAACGAACTTGATTTACTTTGACCAGTGATTCCTACCATTATATTTTGGTCTCCAGTTTTGAGTTGTCGGATTTCCCTTTAAATTCTAGATCATTTTGGAATGTTCTAGATCATTTTGGATCATTTTGGAATGTTCAATGTTCATTGCCTTCATTTAAAAAAATCTACATAAATAAAGGGACTTAATTGGATTTCAGAGTTGGCAAAAGGTGGATCCAAACATCGCCCAGTTCACTCCAGACATCACTCCGCTCACCCTGGCGGCGCACAGGAACAACTATGAGATCATCAAAATTCTGCTGGATCGCGGAGCCACGCTGCCAATGCCCCACGATATCAAGTCAGTATTTGGCAAGCATTCCTTCTTGGCCTGCCAGCTCCCCTGCGGAACTTGTAAAACAAAGTAGAAATTTGACAACTTTAAAAGAACGCACTCGGATTTGATAAACTGAAAAATTATAAGGTGGTACAGCTTGGATCAAGTGGGGAGGGAGAGTAAACCGGGGCGCCTGCCTCGGGTGGCAGTTTTAGGAGGCGCCAAAATCGTGATTTATATGTTTGATTGAAAAAAAAAATATTCACAAAGCGCCTGGCATCCAGCACGTTGTACTATTGATTATTCATTTGATTTTAAAACGCCCAGTTGGTTTTTGAACACATCCTAAATTGATTTATGAACGTATCCTAAGTCTATTTTGAACATGTGCATAGTGTACATCAAAGGTTCTCAACGTGAGCGATAAAGCCCCCTTGTGGGCGTTTAAGACTTTCAGGGGGGCAGTAGAAGACCCAGAGAAAATTAGGGGACGTTGAGATGGCACAGTGAGTGCGGGGGCAGGTCAAAAATATGGTCTAAAAGGCAAAAATCCACCTAATCACGTACTAATAAAGCAAAGAAAACTTTAATATTGTTTAATGTTTGTTATTATATGTATTGTAATCATTTTTATCATGTGTGTCAAACAAAAAGGTAGGGATTACAAATAATTTGATATATTTTTAATCAAATTATTGATTCCGCGAGAGTTAAAGTAAAAGTAATGCAGCAACATCTAGAGCTACTGCTACGCACCGGTTTTACACCAAATTACATTGAACCTGTGTCTGTCATATCCTGTTGTTACCTACATTTATGGGGGTACAAATAATTGCAATGTCCAATTATTTGTATCCCCAATCACTCAACCAAGACTTTGTACTAAAAGATTTATTAAACAATATTCAACCACATAACTTGTATTTGTATAAGAGGTTATGTATCAGAAGGTGGGAAGCGAACACAGGAGCAATTCGCGAGCAGTTGAGTCGACGGCAATCGGAAACAGAATGATCCGCTTTGTAATTCGGCATTCTTTAACTCGTCGCTGATGATAAAAGGCCCTTATCTATTATTGGCGTACGATTAGCCAATAGAAGGTAAGCCAATGAAAGTGCTGCATTATTCGCTTGCCACACATTATATTAATTTGATTGTTGCAAATGAAACTTAAATGATGTAAATTGTGCAGGTGCGGCTGTGATGAATGCATCCGGCAGTCTGGCGAGGACTCCCTGCACCATTCGCTGTCGCGACTGAATGAATACCGCGCGCTGGCCAGCCCGTCGCTCATCGCGCTCTCCTCGCCCGACCCGCTGCTCACGGCCTTTCAGCTCTCCTGGGAGCTGCGTACGCTGGCCTTCGCTGAACAGGTCCATAATATATGTTTCTCAAAATCTCCTAAAAATAATATCATGCAGTTTTGCTTACAGCATTGCTCGTTACGTAACAGCCTTTTGGCCTATTTCAGCATATCACTCGCCATATATTCCCATTGGGTATGTACGGTGAGTGATATGGCACAGGTCTGAAGAATAAAACGCCATAATACATAAATACGTGTGAAATAACCCTGATTTTCTATACTTAAGGGGAATGGATGCGCAGCCAGTTTCGGCCCGTTTAAAACAAATCTTAATTCTGGATTTGATGCCAAAATACCCAACGAAACTGATAAATTATTTTTGTAAGAAAAGACACCTGCATCAAATTTGTAGCATGGATATGTTCTACATTATTTATTTGTGTTTTACAATATAAAATACAGGCCACTAAAGATTTTAACATTTATTTCATGATTTTAGAGGAAACTTGGGCAACTATTTGTGAAAATTATAAATATACTAGCTGGTACCCGGCATGCGTTGCTATGCCATTTAATAAAGAAATTGTTTCACCCTGCGTGTCCTTTCCCATTCGTCCCGTTTCCCTTCCCCTCTCGTGTTTCCACTCCGCTCCCCCCTTCACCCGTCCCGCGAACCCCCCTGCTGAGTTCCCCTCCCCCCTCCTGGGTTCCGCTTCCCATCCCTGGTTCCCCCTGCCCTCCAACTAACTCCCTCCCCGAGTTTCCCTCCCCCCTCCCGCATTCCATGTATTCAGTCCCGGTACATTCAGTTTTCAAACAACTTGCGTGCCACCTATTGCAATTTTTTTATACAAATTTCACAATACCAGAGCTCACCAGTAGTATTATACAAACCTTGTCTTGACAATAACGAACACAAAACAGAAATAATTATCCAATTTGGTGCAGTCGTTCGGAAGTTATGAGCGTACATACATTTCGGCGATTCATTTTTATTTATACAGACAGATATTTTTTTAAATTACTATATTTATTATAAAAATATGATATAATAGAAAATGAAAAGTAAAATTTATTAAAGGATATCATTTTTACGGGTGTAAAAATCAAATTACAAAAATGACCTAATGACCGGAACACAAATTTGTCATACGTAAATTAAAATTACTTCCCAAAAACTGCATTTTTTTCCATGTTTTATTTTATTTTTGATTATATTAACACTACAGACAAGATAATTTTTTTTAAATAAGTAATTATAATTTTAAAATAATATTTTAT
The DNA here is from genome assembly GCA_917880885.1 of Limnephilus marmoratus. NCBI lineage: Eukaryota > Metazoa > Arthropoda > Insecta > Trichoptera > Limnephilidae > Limnephilus > Limnephilus marmoratus. The sequence goes on along the minus strand of OU862931.1, from coordinate 26,598,985 downwards.
TTTTTTAAATAATATTTTTTTTTAAATTCTAATAAATAATTAATTATATAAAAAATCCCTGACTGCCTCCAAAATGAATCAACATTTAAATCTTTAATTACCTAAACATCATAATTTAAAACAAAAATAAATAAAATAACCCATTTCCATGCTAGATATTTAATATAACTTTTAATTTAAAAAAATTATTATTTATTTTGGTTGGGTATTTTGAACGCAAACCCAAAATAAATTTTGTATGAAACGGACCGTGCAGCTGTAAAAAAGTTAAGTTTGTACAAAAGACTCATTAGAATGCGTAACAGTGTGATCTAACTTAAGAATAATAATTAAATAAGTATGTATTTTTTAAAGGAATGTAAGAACGACTACCTCATCCTCCGTCAGCAGTGCCAGCAGTTCTCAGTGGACCTGCTGGACCAATCTCGGAGCTCGCAGGAGCTGGCTATCATCCTCAACCATGACCCCGACGATCCGCCCTACGAGGAGGGCGAACATATGACGTTGGCCCGCCTCGAGTTGGCCATCAATTACAAACAAAAGAAGGTGAACAGTTAAATCAATAGCCAAAAGGCATAGCTACTAAAGGAGAATGAAATATGTTCACTACAAGATAGAAATCTATTACAAATATAACACAAAACTGTGAAGACATAAGTTCTTACCTAATATTGTTAATTATAACTGAAATATTATTGCAGAACTACCATAAAAATATTACATTACAATGCCTATTGCTACACCAAGGGTCACTGAAAATAAACATAAAAATATTACATTATAATACCTATTGCCACACCAAGGGTCACTTTGAAAATTCCCAAGGCAACGACACGTGACGTTTCATTTCTCTAATATCTATGCGGGAGATATATGTCATAATATTTAATTTTTCGAAGAAAACTTCTTCTGAAAGATTTACACTTTGTGATGGCATTATTTACTTTATTAAAAAGACAAATAACTTAATTTATATCACCTATGGCAGGGGTCGGAAGCCGCAGATGCAGGCGTCTGCGGCTCTTCAGAAATCAATTGAAATTTCACCTCTACTCAACCAGCCTTATGAGATGGAGCCGCCGAACGAAGTTTGCCTCGATCAGCATCAGTAATACTAACTCAGCTCATGGAACGCTCGATTTATTGAACGAGTCTTCTGAAGCATGAGAATGGTTTCGGAACTTTCGGAACACAATGCTGGTTAAAAATTTAAAGTTAACTTATCTGGAACTAGAATTTTAAGGAATCCGTGTTTATAGAAACATTTAAATGGACAGAAATGTGATATTTCAGTAAGAATGTAGAGATATCACAAAGCAAATCGTAATTATCGTTCTACCACAATTACCACTGTACGATTACATTGGTTTTGAAAAGAATGTATTTAAAACTTTCACTTGTAGACGCGCACCGCTCCTAACAATATTTCAACATCTAATTTGATGCTATAACTTTGGGAATGTATTCTCCACATACAAAGGAAGATTTTTAGGCAAAAAAGTAGAATTTTTGGATCGGCTCGACTAGACTCCCCCCTTAAGGGGTAGATTAGGAGGTGGGTTTGTTTTTGCGAAATTTCGTACAGACAGTGACCTACCTCCTGTTTTGAAAGTCAAGTGTGAGAAATTCGTTAATCTAGAAAAAAAACTGTTTAAAAATTAGAAAGATGTAGAAGATTTTATTTGTTGATTCCGAAAGTCAACGAGATTAGTTGGTATATACCTATATCGTATTAAAAAAGTATTTGTTCACATGTAGCAGATACTTTATGATGTGACATTATAATTTAAAATATGTTAAACAATATCTTTATAAACACCACTTTTATAGTATAATAGTATAATACTCTACTGTATTAGAGAATTATACTGCCCTGAAGAAGCTACGGTTGTAGCGAAACCCGGTCAGCATAAAGTATAAAAAATAAAAGTGGTGTTTACAAAGTTATTGTTTTATTTTTAAAAAGTATTGTTTATGAATAGAAAAATTCTGTAATTCTAGTTCGTGGCCCATCCCAACATCCAGCAACTCCTGGCTGCCATCTGGTACGAGGGGGTGCCAGGCTTCCGCCGCAAGACTGCCGCTGAGAAGATGACCATCATCGTCAGCGTGGCACTTCTGTTTCCCTTCTACTGCTCGCTATATATGATCATGCCCAATTGCTCCACTGGCAAACTCATGAGGAAACCCTTCATGAAGTTCTTGATTCATGCCTCGTCTTACTTGTTCTTTTTGTGTGAGTAGATTCATTTTTTAGTTGTGAATTTGATAGATTCTCCTAACTTAACAAACAGATTGATGATCTTTAGAGCACAGGTGTCAGGTGGGAATGCTGTCTTTGTCCTACCAGTATTACAATGGAAGATGCTCCGAGGAACTAGCGTCATTGATCCCACCGGTGCATAGTCGGGAAACACGCCAAACATGCGTCCAACATTTGTACACGGTTGATATTAGTCACATGAGAACGGGTCGTTTCTACGACTCGTTCTTGCGTTGTGGAACGATTTGGGAGCCTGTGTTTCCTCCCTCCTACAACGTGTTCACTCCTCCCTATCCTCAAAAAGACCCTCCACACCTCATCTTCAAAGATGACATAGGCCGTGAGGGAAATTATTTTCCTCAAGGCCTCCTGTGTGGAGTTAATGTAAAAAAAATAATAAAAAAATTCTGTCTCATCAATTCTGGGTATTGGGAAGTGAGCTTAAGCATTTGAGGAAGAATTTGTGCAAAGGAAGAGATGTTTTGTATTTTGTCTGATGCTAGATAAGTGATTAGATGTAAAATATAATTTGGTTTGTTTCAGTAATCCTGATATTGGTATCACTTCGGGCGGATGTTCAGGTGATTCATTTGTTTGGGACGGAGCACATGAAACAGGCCCTCGAAGATTACCTCAACCGACAACGAGGCAATGGACCCACCTATCTCGAACTGTTTGTCACTATTTACGTTATAGGTGGGTAAAAACAATGATTTACCTTCATATCAAAAAAAAATTTAACGCTTACTTTATGTTAATATTAAAGCTTCCTTTATAACAATCATTAGTGTTTCTGAAAGGGTATCAAATGTTTATATATCCTGAATAAGGTATTGCACTGGAGTAAAGGAAGTATTAATCATTGATATAAAAATTAAATAGTAATGGTCCCCATAGAGATCCTTGGGGAACTCCACCGGAATGTTTACCCAATCCGGGCTAAAACCCCCGACAACTAAATGCATGCACGCATACAATGAACGTGACGGAATCATAATATCGTACGGCAATCCCCTCCTCTTTTGGAGTCCTCGTATATCGGAGGTTGGCTATTTTGGAAAAATTTTCATCCTGCAGGCTATATCCTGAAACAACTCTGCAAAACTGCACTCGAATAAGTCACATAGATTACAATATATCCATGAAGTGGACTTCCATCAATCTTTCCCTGAATTACTCGGTTTATCTTTTATTTTCGGTTCCTCATAATGTGATCAAGATATTGGAGCTATCTCTCTTCTTTACCTTTTTTATATCTAGTTTATTCAAAAAGGAAAAAAATATTGTGAAGTCTCCAGGAGACATTTTTTTTATTTTCCTAGGTCTAGGGTTCAGAGTCCCATGCATTTAAAAAATAAATCTATTTAATTGTTTAGGATTCATTTGGGAAGAGACACAGGAGATCTACCTCGAGGGCATCCAGTCGTACCTGCGCAATATGTGGAATTTCATCGACTTCACGCGCAACTCGCTGTACGTCGGCGTGGCGGTGCTGCGGGTGGCCGCCTACCTGCAGCAGAGCGGTGAGATCGCGCTGGACCCCAATACAGCGCTCATCCCGCGTGAGAACTGGGATGCCTTTGACCCGCAGCTCATTGCAGAGGGACTCTTCGCAGCGGCCAACATATTCAGGTGAGCTATTGAGCAATATCTAACATCAGACCTCAATGGATGTGGTATATTATAACGGCAATTGACCCTCGTATGAAATCTTTCGACTTCATTACATACTTAGTCAATTTGTAATCACTTTGACACTAATAAGTATAACTATTATCAGAACTAATCGAGAAGTTGAGGGTAGAAAGCCAGACTGTTTGAGTGGAAGGTGAAGGCGCGGTCTATACCCAATGACGTTACATAAATAAATAGACTCGCCATAGTCTCATATACTCAAAATATAATGTGGAAAGTAAGGAACACTCTTTTGTTTTCAGCGATTTTCAGTATCATTTCTTAATTCAAAAGTTTATTCCTGTGTGATAAAGATAGACAATCAAATAATGTGTATGAATGTGTGTGTATGAATGCAATGAATATAGGAGCGGGCAGCGGCGTATTGCTTGTCACTTTTTGATGGAATGTTCGCTGTCTTCTTTTCTTGAAGCCCACTAGAATAAAAGGTCCGGCTGCCTGTCGGAGTTTGATATGTCGAGCTATACAATAAATACAATAAGGCAACGACAGTTTTCAAATGGTGGCGATTGTCATCAATACTTGTTAGAACTACTGATTTATGTGTTGTTTTACCGCAAGCAAACAAATAAACAGAGTGTTTAGGCTGATTAGTCTACTTTAAAACAGTGAAGTTTACTTATCAACAGAAATTTGGCTATTGCGCGTCCAGACCCTTTACTTTAGTAGGACTTGAATTTTCTCTAATGATATGTAAAACCGCGAGCGGGAAACATGAAAATGAATTGTAATATTTATAATAATCGATAATAATATTCAGTAATTTGCGTGTACTTACAAATGAAATGTTATTCATTCGCCTTTACTATTATTTGTCGTGTAATTGAAACATTTTCTCATCACACAGGAGGGCATTTTGACACTTTTTAAAACGCAATTTACTTACTGTTAAGTGCTGGTAAGACGCAACCTTACTCGACGTGTAGCAGTTTAGTACTAAAGTACTAGATATCGAGACCATTACAATTGTCTTGTTCTTGTCTTCCCACTTTGAGATTTCTACCCCTCGTCTAATAGTATGTAACGTCATAGTCTATACCTAATTGCCCTGTCTTGATTGACATTATCTGAGGCAGGTACCTCTTTACAATATTATTGTCCACGGTGCTCATATTTCATAATAATATGTACAATATAATATCGCAACATGACCGTTGTGTTTAAAAGCTAAACAAAATTTGATAAATAGCTGAAATCGGCAGAAAATCGTCATTTAATGAGTACCGTTTAAATCGTCAAAAATTGAAAGAATTAAAACATATAATAATTAAATCATATTCTACCAGTAATTATAAATGAATATAAAATAAAAAACCACACAAAAAGTGCCTCGTGGGCATTTCGTGATCCAAAAATTTGCTTAATCGAGGCTTAAATTTCAAATACAAAACTGTGTTTGCGAAATTCAAATTGGGTGGAATCTACGTTGTCAGGTGAGTGTAAGTCAGAAGGAGCGTTGGGCCATTGGGCTAAATGGAACATTTGTTTCCTTTCAAATTTGGGAGGCGGAGATGGGTACCGCCACCCCGGAAACCATTTATTGATTAATCAACACCTCTGCCATAGATCTCCGCAAGTAGTTCGCTACGTTTGGTGACTTAGCAAGGGTGCCCAGGTTCATGTATTGAGGTTTTTTCAGGTCTTTGCGGTGGATGCGTCTGCCCACATCCTGCGTGGCGGGTCAGATCGAGAGTGAATGGGTGAGGGAGGTCTTTTGACCTTTCCAGCTGGACTATTTCGACCGCACCATACCGTTCCGCATGACTCGCACCGTAGTTGGACAGCTGGATCTCTCCTGAACACACCAACACCCAGATTCCTACCCACCCCTCATACCCTTTGTCTTCCCAGAACTTCCTAACCTTCCCTTCTTGAAAAAGACCCTCCACATAGCCATCTCCTAAGATAACCTAGGCCCTGAGGGAAATTATTATCCTCAGGGCCTCCTGTGTGGAGAAATGTAAAAAAAAAAAATTAATATTCTGTGGTTTTGCAACCCAAAAATGATATTTGTGAATGTGTGATGCTATAATATTATTGTTTCTACTTACATAATTACTGTTTTTTAGCCCTTTGTCCCATTGGCTCGGAATTTGTCCCATTGGTAAGGAATCGACAAAAACTGAAGACCCTGGGAAAGAACTTCAGTTTTTTTTTTCGATTCCTTACCCTTACCGAACCAGTGGGATGACAGACATCGTGATGAATAGCGAACTGCCTTGTTCCTAAGTCCTACTGATTTTACTTGATATTTTCCGTAAATTAACAATTTAATCTGATATTTCAGTGCACTGAAGTTGGTTCATCTGTTCTCAATCAACCCCCACTTGGGACCATTGCAAATATCTCTGGGAAGGATGGTCATCGATATTGTCAAGTTCTTCTTCATCTATAGCTTAGTTCTTTTTGCTTTTGCGTGTGGTAAGTTCTGGAATATTATTATTATTATTAGTCTCCCCCACACATAGAGTTCGGAGCGGGACATGCCCCGCACCACTTCCCTTCGACTTCGAAGTCCCTTTGACTTCTCCTGCCGTACTCTCTCGGAACATCGCCTTGCACTGCAGTGGGAGGGATGGATTCATACGTCTGTCACTCCTGGACACACTGACTCCCAGATTCCTACCCACCCCTAAAACCCTTTTCCTTCCCGGAACTTCCTCTCCTCAGGGCCTCCTGTGTGGAGCTAATGTAAAAATATATATTTATGTATCAGTCCAGCCTAAACTAAAATATGTGACAGTAAATATGTTAAAATCACACAAATCGACAGGAGATAACGTTATGTAATAATGATCCCATAAAAGATATAGAATCTCTCGGCTGATGTAAAACAAAACTATAATTTTTAAATAATGAGAAGACAGGATGTGCATAAGGGTCATTCCGCGGTTTCGTTCAAATTTGCCTGATTTGCGGAAATTTGCGGAATATATTTTTTTTGCGTTTTAACCATATATTTTTATAGAAATGGGTTCCTGTACCTACCAGATGTAGAGAGGTGAAAAGGGCACCTTTCTACGACTCTTAGATACGAAGAAAATTGATGGATGGTAATGAAGGTGTGGATGGTAATGAAAAACTGTTGGATGGTAATTTATAAATTTGGATGGTGATGAAGTTTGGTAATGAAATATTAATAAATGGTAGTGAACACGTTCAAAGTTCTTAAAATTCCTGTGAATAATGAAATATTAATTGAAATTGAATAATATAATAGATTTCAAATCATGCCAAGTATCATTTGACATGACGTGATGAGCGGATTAGGAAAAAGGAAGAAAAATCTATTATAGTAAAAAACTAAAAGCTTTATTCAGACTTTCGAGTATTGGAGACAAGAAATACATTTGTTCATACGTAATCAGTTCTGCTTACTTATGCTTTTGCAATATTTGTATAAATTGTTGAAAAATAATGGACAAAATATAAAAATAGGTACAAATGAAGAAAATGCAGCTGGAACATCACAGGCACACCATAATTTCCCTACTTATTCTACTTACCCCGAAATTATAAGGCGTAGTCAAATTATTTATAATTCAGTTTTATAGGTGGGTATTGGACACAAAAAATATTAAACTTTCACATTCCTGAGTAAACATTGTAATATTTGAAAAATAGAAATATTTAAATATTAAAAATAATAATTAAAATAAGAAAAGAATAGAACTCAATTGGAATGCAGTTAAAAATAACATCAGAGACACTACTAAACAAACACAACATAACTAATACGTAGTAGGTACAGGTCTTACATCTAAATAGGAACATGATATTTAAGGAACTTTAATGAGATCACGAGTTGCTATTCTTGAGAAAGCTTTTACTCGAAAACTATATAAAATTAAAGTTCGGCAAATTTTTGAAAGTGAGTTTTCCTCTTCCATTCTCATATGGGATCTTGCAAGCGCTGAAGAATTTGTGATTCCAGAATGAAATGAAATTGGCAAGACAATTTTTTTGGAATTTCCTTGAGCTTTTTTCAAAAAAATTACTTTGTACTCTAGTGTGTACTCATATTTCCCAATAATTTTCCCAATGAAATGATGTGTTGTGTTATTTATTTTATATTGAACCATTATCCAGTCATCGAAGTCATAGTTGAATGGCGCCTCCATAAGCTCTTTTCGTCAATTTCCATGTGTGGGATGTTCATAGTTTTGGGAGACTGCTGTTTTGATTCATTGACATCAGGATCTTCTACTCTTAGGGATCGGATGAACTTCTCGAACTCACATTGATCAAAAAGATTGAATTCTTGGGTACTATTTTTATAGAAGGAATAATGCTGACAGTCGAACGGGACATTTGAGAGTATTTTCACTTTACGTTTCTTTTCTATAGTTTTAGCAGATTCTGGCGTTGAAGCAATAGTATCGTCCAAAAATATGGAGTCGTCGAATTTGCTCAATAGCATATTGTCATCAATATTATTGAAAATAGTAGGCGAGTCAATAGTAGCTATGTCGTTTACTTTTTGTTCTAATGTATCTTCGATTGCTATGTTTGCGTTTCGTAGCTGCAATGCCTCCATTTTCTTTTGTTCGTTTTTTTTCTCTTTCTTAAGTTTGTTTATCTCATCCTGTAACTTGGTAATGTTTTTCATACATCTGTACCTTAATTTTCTAACATTCGTTAGACCATGCATGCTTTTTTGTGTGATTCGTTGTTCATTCTCGACTCCGAAGAGGTCAGGATCGCACATTATTGGATACTTCCTTAACATTGTCACTAATTGGAGGCATATTTTCTACTTCAATCATTTCTATTTTACACTGCTCCTCTTTTTTCTTCAAATAATTTAGAGAGTTCTTTCGTCATCTTCGTCCTTGCTTTCTCTGGGCTCTTCCGCTCATATGGAAAATGGCGCTATAAAAATCATCCAAACAATTATTATCTTCAATGCTGCATATCTTTTTTTGCGCTTTTCGCAGAGTGTATCTTTTTTTTCTTTCGCTTTCTGAAGTCTGTACAGTTTCGGATTGTCAAATAAGAAAGAAAAATTATCATAAGTATCGGATTAAGTGAGAAGTCGAAGAGCAAAAATGGATAATTTCATTTTGGTAACTTTTACAGGAGAGTCCAAAAAATGTTACCACTTTTATATCTTTATTTAATAATTTTTTACCCTAAATGATTTAAAATGTAACAGTAGTGATACCGTTTTTTAATCAAGAAATTTACGTTGGACTCTTGATGCCCAGTTATGTAGATTTTTGTTTAAATTTGGCTTTGTTTAGAAACTTAAATTATGTAAAAATTCGTCAGTTTTGAAAGACAACTAACTAATGAAAGATCTTGAGACTGTAGGGTGAATAGTTAAATCATTTGTATAATATATTCGTTTACATTTGAATAATTATATCATTGAATAAAAAATCAATTTACAAAAAAAAATTTGCAAGGTAAATTTTAACTAATTGTTTTTCCACATCAGAAAGAAAATAAAACGATAATATGTATTTCACCAAAACCGAAAATGTCCGATGCCAGAACGGAAGAAACTGCATTTATTCATAATATTAGCTTTTATTAACCCCCAAACATGGTCCCAGATGCTCGTAAAAATAACCCTTACAAAAGTTTCATTACCCTCCGAACTTCTACATTACCATCCAGCAAAATTTTTGACGATACGGAAGGTAATGAATCGGAGGGTAATGAAGTTTTGACAGTTTTTTCTCAATTACTCGCTTAATGTTGACATTACAAATCTGTATGATTCAATCAAAAATAGTCCGACTAAATACAGTTTATAGACATATGATTCGAATTTTTAAAACATGTACTTACTTTAAAAAATGCTGGAAGGTAATGATGCCTGGTCGGTGACAAAGGTGTTTTCGAGCACGGAGATCGCAGATATTTCTTTATTCAGCGACGCGCGGCTTTCCCTGTCTAGTTGTAGTGATACACTGGTTAGTAACGGAGGTGCGGGGCGGGATACAGCTGACCAACAGGGACAAACGCGGTCACAATTTTAATTACCGCTTTCGCGGAAGACGACGACGATTTTCTCTGGACAAAATCAAAATCTCAATTCTTTCCATGATACAATAGCTTTAAAAATAAATTAAATACAAATAAATATTCATAATTAGTTGTACATATAGGTCGATTAATGAATGTAGTAATTTTACAAGTGTAAGCTGTTCTTATTTGTAGATCAATTTACCGGTCCCTCATTTTCATGGGGAAGGTAATGAAATTTTAGCATGTTTTTTGTATATCATAAAGTAATTAAGTAAAAAATGGCTAATCTGGAAAATACTCCTTTTTCCTTTTTTAAATAGCTACATTTTCCAATAAAATTTTCTTGAAAAACATTCACTTTCATATGACTTTTTTGCGAGAACATGTGATTTGAACGAAACCGCGGAATGACCCATAAAGCAAATTAAATTCACAACAGATTTATATAAATAAACAACCGAAAAGTTACTCATGACGTCTTATCAGAAAAACACTATTTTAAGGACTTTTAATATGTAATCAACTTACAATTGAAAATGTCCACTTTTAATGACACGTCACATAGACTAATTCAACAAAAAAATTATATTATATATTATAGTTTGTTTTATATTGATTAATCCACTTTGAATGAAAATGACGGGCTTGCGGAGTTGGAAGAGCATGTGGAGCGCGCAAATGTTTGATTTGTCTGTTTTAGGACTGAACCAGTTGTTATGGTACTTCGCGGAACTGGAAAAGCGCAAATGCTACTCCCTGCCCGGTGGTCTTCCAGACTGGGACAATGCTGGGGATTCTTGTATGAAATGGAGGAGTTTTGGAAAGTAAGTCATCATTATGATATTTTACATATGATACATTATGATACACTTACTTAAATTAAAATAAAGTATGGAGATGTACCTATATCAGGTTTAATTTATTATTAATTAATCTTTTCTTGAACAGCGTATTCGAGGCCTCTCAGTCGCTTTTCTGGGCCTCCTTCGGCATGGTGGGGCTGGAGAACTTTGAGCTGGCCGGCATCAAATCCTACACGCGCTTTTGGGGCCTGCTCATGTTTGGCTCTTACAGCGTTATCAATGTCATCGTCCTGCTGAATCTACTCATCGCCATGATGTCTAATTCTTATGCTGAAATTGATGTGAGCATGAACCAACACAACCATTCGCTTATATCAGTCTTTGCTATCAGTCTTCTCCTCTATTAGTTTATGTAGGAACAGCTAGTATAAAGCAGGAATGACAGTTGTTGATACAGTTACCGTATCTCATGCTTTACAATATGAATGATTTTTTTCTACCATGTAAAGTTTTACGGTACCTAACGTTTAGTTATCTTAGCTTCCCTATTCTTTTCAATCATTGGTTTTGCCTAATTGAATATAATGTAATGTTAAGGAACATTCAGACACCGAGTGGAAGTTTGCCCGTACGAGGCTGTGGATGTCGTATTTTGAGCAAGGTGCCACGCTTCCTCCTCCGTTCAACATATTCCCAACACCGAAACTACTCTTCAAGATGCTTGGAATTCGCGACAAGGACAAACTGGCTAGAAAGAACTCTAAGGTATTAAACATATTTAACGACAAACATATATATACATATTTAAATTTGGCACCTTATGTACCATTAGAGCAGGGTACAGACACCCATACACTTGTTCTGCATTCCATCTAGGATAACGCCTAGGACCAGAACAGAAAGAGAATTCAGATCAACCGGTTATTTTTCAGAGATTAAGAAAGACACTGGCGGCATCAAGGGGTTCAATATCATGCCCAGAGTGACGCCCAATATAATCTTTATAAACGTCTCTTACAGGTGAAATTTTATAGATAGTCACACAATGAATTGTAAAATCGTTTAAAATCTAAAAAATAATTTGTTTTTTGCAGATACGCGATAAGGAAGAGCGTGACATGGGGGTGCGCTACACGGCCGTGATGCGTGCGCTAGTATGGCGCTACGTGTCGGCCATGCATCGCCGTATGGACGAGGAACCAGTCACCGAGGACGACATCAACGAGGTCAAGGGAGACATCTCCACCATGAGATATGAGATGCTTGAGGTCTTCGAGAAGAATGGCATGGATGTGTCTTTCACGGACAGAAAGGACAAAGGTAAATAAATAGTTTTTAAATGCTCTTAATCTTCAAAGACTCTAAAAATGCATTTTAAACTTTCCACCTTTTTCTAATAGCTGGCACAAATTCTTCATTTCAATTCATTGTTTCTCAACTCTAACAGATCCTGTTCACAAATGATTTAGCCTGAATAATTTCTCGCCTATCTGTACCAAACTTTATTTACCAAGTTTCTGATCATTAGTGATAAAATTCTGTAAATCTCTTGCCGTTCTTTATTTTTATGATCCATCATCATATTATCCAGTAGTTTTAAAATTATTTTTTCACCATCAATTTTTGTTTTGCTGTCCCACTCTTTATTGTATTCACATTTTTCTTCGGGAGAATATTTCAATGTCGTCAGAATACAAATTAAAGTAGGCCTAATTGATAAATGACTTTATTGCAAATATGTATATGAAATAGTGGTGGTATCAGTATGGATCCTTTAAGGACAGAGGGATCCATTGTTTAGTGGTTTGAATTGAGAAGAAGACAAGAAGATTGAATAGTATAGGCTATTTGAAATAGTAATTGTCCTAGATGGGATCCTTGAGGACTCCATAATTGAGTTGAATGTAATCATGAATAATAATACATATATTCTGATGTTTCTGTTGAAAATATTCGGGTTAGAAATGGTCTTAGTACGACACGAGGGACTCTAAATTTTATAGAATTAAGCTCAACTTATGTACGAATAATGTGTTCTGTTGCCTTCTAGCAATCCTCGGCAAAAAGATGAAAGTGTGGGAGCGCCGCCTGATGAAGGACTTCCAGGTGGCGCCGGTAAACGTGGACGAGGAGGGTGCGGAGATAGTGGAGGCCCCTCCGCCCCCCGAGGGAGAGAACTCTCTGGACCGCTTCAGGCGCGTGGCCAAGATGGCCGCCAGCACATCCTCCTCCAGCAAGTGGGGACAGATCATGCAGGGTGTTTGCATCTCGTGAGTTTATATACTTAACAGAGAAAAGGATTCATTCGCATTATCAGTTTTTTGGTATTTTAACTTTACTTGCTGGAGGCTCAACCCTTTCGATACATGAGCCGACTAAAGTAACCCTACTAATTTCGTATTTCATTGCATCCAACGGGTTAGAAGTAAATTTGAAGTTTGTTGGAGGTTATTCGATCCTTCCTTCCTCTCTTATTTGCATAATCGTACGTCTTTTATCTGTAGGTATAGATAAAAGCCTTAGCTGGAGCTGTTCAAAACATCCTTGACGAAGTCATTCAGCAAATAAAATCTCCAATTCTAGTCTTTCATGTTTCCTATTCTTGATGGTGTTGTCAATGTCGAAGTAACGTATTTATGTACCGTTAAACCTTGCTACACCTAAGATTGTTCATGGGGTGAGGTTTGTACAGGTCTTGGTGGCAGATGCGTTTGCGATTTTAGACCTCTCCAGCCAGACTCCCTCGACTTTCAGCTCAGACTGCCGCCTTGCAGTGGGTGGGATAGATTCATAAGTCACTCCTGGATACATTGGCCTCCGTTTTCCTACTTACCCCTCATACCTTTTTCTTTTTTTATTCCTTCCCAACACTTCATCTTCTTCTTTTACTCAAAAGCACCCACCACACCCACCACTGAGAGAATTTTTTTTTCTTCAGGGCCTCCTGTGCGGAGTTAATGAAAAAGAAGGGCATTCGATGAGCGTTAATTCCTCCCAGATTGATTTCACTTGAGTGGAAGATGTTCTCAGTATCACCCTGGAGTAAGACCACCGAATTTCAGAATTGAAACATTGCTTGAAATGGCTTTGGCTATGTTTAGTGACCAAATCTGAATAGCCAGGTACTTCCCCAACTCCCTCTTCTCCATCAACTACCTTCAGCCTCACAACATACCACTTCGGGATGCCAGAGTTTCACTGGTTCCAGATGGTTGGGATCAGTTGGGACTCTTTTGCGGTATTAATATTAAAAGAAAAAATATATAAGTACGTATTTTGAATATTTAGTTTATTTAGAACATTTACAGGTCAATGGCAAAAAGTATATGTTTTTCTGATTTTGTAAACTGTCGAGGCGAATATACCACTAACCAAAACATGCATAAAAATGAGTATTGTGTTTGGTGGCAGGTCCCAGATAGGGCGCTGCCGTAGCCGCGAGAGCTTCAAGAATCAGCAGAACCTGCAGCGCGCCATGGAGGAGGCGAGGCGGCTGGTGCTGCGCTCCCCGCTGCCGGGCGGCTCCCGCTGCATATCTCCTGTGCTGATGCCCGACACCACCGCCTCCAACCTGATGCAGCTCATCCGAGAGATGGAGCAAGAAGCGGGACCAGGTGCATCGGAGCCTGCGGTACAGACCAAACCCACGGTTCCGCCGTGGCTAGGAGGTAATAACTCTAAAACTATAATATATTATTATTCTAGATAATCAATAAATTGCAAAGTCTCAAACCAATTACAGTTTCACCAAAATACAGATTTCTACTATAGGTGCCAAGTAAATTACCATATTACCAACACCAAATGAGGCAGGCAATAATAATATCCTTCATTTGGAAAGAAACTCTAAGACAGCTGTCAACAAGAAACGGCCACCACAGGAGCCAGGTGCATTGGAGGTTATCCACCACTTACCCGCCCTGGTATAAACCTCCAGTGTCCCTGCATACGGTGTTGGGAAGCAGTATGCAAGTGCGTACATAATATACAAAATGCGAATAACATAAAGCAAGTCAGGGATAAAATAATAGGAGCCAGGTGCAGATGTTTGAGGGTAGTAACATCCTTTATTATTATTAGTTGAGGGTAGAAACACCCTTTACCATTTCCTTCCCTTCCCCATTTTCTACCGTTCCTCACTCTTTTCAGCCTCGCAACATACTCCTATTGAGGATGCCATAGTCGTACTAGCTTCGAACAGTTGGGAATCATGGTTTTCACATTACAATTGGTATACCTAATCAAGAAAAATAATTAATTTGCAGGAAAATCAACCCTCGCTGTGGGCGCAGCAAAGAGCCCTATGCCCTCCAGGCCGGTATCCAAAGCGCCCAGTCTAGCGGTGACCCCCGCGCGGGTGCTGAGCCCCACCGCCGTCAGCCCCCCGAGCAGTACCCCTGGTGCCAGCCCGAGGCACCCATCGCAGCTCCCACCGGGCGTCACCCCCAGGAGCAGCCCGGTGACCAGTCCCCCAGGACCTACACCAGTAACCAGTCCAAAGACTGCGGCTAAACCGGGATCAGCTGTTACTAGCCCTAAGGTGATCAAGTGTTTGACATTTGTGTGTTCAAAAATAATTTTATACACCCAAGTATCGGTTACCCATTATGTCGGTACTTACCCATATATGGAAAAGAACAGTAAGTTTATTTGATATATTGTGTCCAGCCGAGCGATTCTATTTTTTTTTGTGGGATCGTTAAGAGATAACAGACGTGATCTCCTGTCAGATTTGTGTGGTTTATTTGCTTTTTCTATGTACAACGTACATAAAATGAATAAATAATCATGCATACTTTCAGTAAATATATAAAAAAACTAGCTGGTACCCGGCATGCGTTGCTATGCCATTTAATAAAGAAATTGTTTCTCCCTGCGTGTCCTTTCCCATTCGTCCCGTCCCCCATCCCCCTCCCCTTCATCTCCTGCGTCCCCTTCCCCTTTCGCGTTCCCACTCCGTCTCCTCCACCTTCCCTCTCCCCACTCCACTCCCCCTCTTCCCCCGTCTCGCGAACCCCTCTCCCGAGTTCCCCTCTCCCCTCCCAGGCCCCCCTCCCCCCTCCAAGGTTCCCCTCCCCCCTCCCGCGAACCCCCTACATGAGTTCCCCTCCCCCTTCCCCCCTCCCGCATTCCATACAGTCAGTTTTCAAACAGCTCGCCTGCCCCCTCAGCAATTTTTTTTATACAAATGTCATAACGCCAGAGCTCACCAAAAGTTTTATACAAACCTTGTGATGACAATAACGAACATACAAAAAAAGAATTATCCAATTTGGTGCAGTCGTTCGAAAGTTATGCGCGTACATACATTTCGGCGATTCATTTTTATTTATATAGATTACACAAATCTGACAGGAGATCACGTCTGTTATCTCATAACGATCCCTCAAAAGGTATAGAATCGCTCTTCAGTTGCCCTGGTGTCAGCTCCTCCCCCTTCTTTCCTCCATGGTTGATGTATTATTTTCAAAATTCGATTTAACAATTTATTTACTTATAAAGTCCGAGTTTACTTTTCGTTCCTTGAACCTACGAACAGTGGCTAAATAATAATACTTATTGCAAATATTTATTTATTTACATGAAGAAGAGTGTCTGTGGTGGGCAGGCGGCACAGGGCATTTGATTTTTATACAAATCTACAGTTTTAATCTGAGACTAGTAAAACTTTGCACACTTAACCTTCAAAACAAGAGGAAGATCACTGTATACATTAGATTTTGAAGACTCTGGGTAAAGCCCGGGAAATGCCAGTCATTATAATGGATAAGGAACGTACCCATACTACGTGACCCGTTTAGGGGGGGGTCTTCAAAATACCACACTTGGTATAAATGAGCGGCGGGGGGCTTAGGTTTTTAGTCACGGGGGGGGGGGGGAGGGGGTTAAAAATTGCAAAAAGTTGGTCGTAGTATGGGTACGTTCCCTTATCTGGAGGATGGTGAAAAACCCCTTTGTGTCCTTGAAATATATATATATATAAGTATGTGCTCACGAGAATAATCTACATTATAGGAATGATATTTACAGAGTAAGAGTCCTGCAGCCTCCGAGGAGGTGATGAGTCCCTCCTCTTCGCTGGACTCTGCAGAGGACAAAAAATCTCTGGGTGCCCTCTCCGTGGGTTCAATGGGCTCCACGGATGCCAAGCAAGGTAACACAGAGCAAAAAACACTGATTATTTTCTTCAATAATGTACTTATTAATCTATTCTTGTCTCGCTGTTCAGAATTTCACTATAAAACAGCCAAGTTTCACACTGATCCTTATTTAAAATTTATTACTTAAAATTTATTATTTGACGGTTCTCGGTTCTATTATAATGCGGTAAATTCACAGCTCCATGCGAGCCTCCGATAGCTTAGCGGCGTGACACATCTCATCAGCCAGAGACATCCAGCAAACGGAGGTTCGAATCTTACGAAATCCAAAAAAATAAACATTTTTATTTTTGTATAATCAATATCCAATCTTCAAACCACTTTAAAATAAACAGGCAAAAGAAAAGAAAGCGACATCTAGCGACTTTCTAGTTTCACTTCTACCGCATGTGAATTGCACACTCTCATATTTTTTATTTTCTATTAGTTTTGCTGCCTCCAGTTTGTTGTTTTCGTTGTATAGCATTATTCTACTTTATTGTTATTGATTAGAACAATTGTTAAAAAAAAATAAGGAAGAACAGTATTACAAACTTCAAGACCTAATTTCTCAATTCATTTGAATAAAAATATGTAAATTTCAGATGAGCCAATGCCCCTGGGCGCTGTGCCTCGCCAGGCCGGAGACTCTCCACCTCGAGTCATCAAGAGGAAGGCCGCGGCTCCCCAGTCTCCCCCGGGTGGGGCCCAGTCTCCCCCCGCTGGGGCCCGGTCCCCCAGCAGGGCTCAGTCCCCCCCTGGAGTGCCCAGGCCTGTGGCTCCCGAGATTAAGCCCACAGAGGGAGCACTTCCTCCGCCACCCCCCAATCCAAAGAAAGAGGTAAAATAATTTTATTACACAATGAGGTCAGTACTACTAACCTTATATTACCTTTTATACACCACAATCAAACACTGGTTACACAATAAAATACTTAAAAATTACCCTGTGCCAAATGGGTTGCACAATGAAACATTTAAAAATTACCTTTTTTTACAATGTAATGTTTTAAAAAGTACCCTTCATTGGTTGCACAATAAAACCTCCCAAAAACCACCGCTAACAATGATTGCTTTATTAAGCCGAAACTTACCGAAAACGAACCTTCGGTCGGTCACTACCTCTAACATTGATTGCACAACAATATGTTTCAAAATTTATTTCTAACATTGGTTGCACAACAATATGTTTCAAAATTTATCTCTAAAATTGGTTGCACAACAATATGTTTCAAAATTTATCTCTAAAATTGGTTGCACAACAATATGTTTCAAAATTTATCTCTAAAATTGGTTGCACAACAATATGTTTCAAAATTTATCTCTAAAATTGGTTGCACAACAATATGTTTCAAAATTTATCTCTAAAATTGGTTGCACAACAATATGTTTCAAAATTTATCTCTAAAATTGGTTGCACAACAATTTGTTTCAAAATTTACCCTGGTGATACATTTTTTTTGCTAGAATATAGAAATAATTTACGGAATTTAAATTGGGTCCCGTTATTATTTTTGAAATACCGATAAATGAAACTGCCTGTGACATGAAATAATCAGAAAAACATGTACATAGATTAATAATAAAATATTTGTATTCCTTGTTCCTTATCGCTCGCCCAATCTGAGCAGAAAAAAATTATCGAGCAGGTACGTGGTATTCACGAAAATATTTCAATTATGGTCATGTACCGAGATTTCATATTATTATCCATTATTATATTTACACGCATCGATATAATTATTTCTCTTTTCCATCGTATCTCCATTGGAAATCATATTGTTCTTAGGTTCTTAACCTCCATTGATTTTGATATGCATTATCTATCATGTCGTCTATTGGTGGCTTTTCCTTTGAAAAACTTTGCATGCTTTTGCAAATTTTTTGTCGTGTCTTTTATTTATTTATTTATTGATTTATTGTGAAAAACAGTATAATCCATTTACATTTCACAAATAACAGTTTATAAATTACAGTTTTGAATCATATTTTAGTATAAAAAATTGGTTGATATTGTAAAAGATACCACTTGTTTGTGTATTTGTGCAGTGCGACATGTACAGGTGTGTGTTTGATGCAGGTCGTGCCAATAGTAGAAGTGACCCCTGCGCAGACCACCCCCAGTATGGTGGAGAGGATGGGATCCCCCCCACCACCCCCTCTGGCTTCGCGTCCCTCTTCCCCTGCTGCAGCATTGCAGGTAAACCAAACAACCTTTTCTTTATTGGTTTTGCTGGGAACTGTTATTATAACAAAGATTAAATATTATATCCCATTTACTCCAATACACTCTAACTGAATTATATTAAATTTAAACTACATAAGGCCTAGGAAAGATGGTAATTTTTTTTTAAATGCACAAAAAGCAGTTAACCGACCCTTTGACTTGCAGTAAGTATAGATATATTATGATCACATCTTAACCATTCAGTTTCTTTTGTTAATAAGATTGTTTTGAATGAGTGTTTATTCGCCACTGCTACGTGTTTCAGGTGGTAGTATCGGCGCCCTCGTCACCCCCAGACGACGCGGCCATTGCAGGAGGGCGTCTGGGCCCCTCCTCCAGCACGGAGCAGCTACTGCCCTCGCCCCCGCCCTCGCCCTCCCCGCTGCGTCCCCAGGTCAGGATAGATGACGTCAAGACCATCAAGAGGCAGCCCAAGACGGGCTGGCTATAAATCCTTACAACCAACCAGCGGTCGGCAATTAGTTTTGGTGGCAGGCCATATGAATATGTAAAAATTTTTGGGGGTCACACGACCGTAGACATCACTCGTAGGTGTGCGAGCCTGCCCAATCAGTGCGCTTGTGACTGCCCGTCTGATCACCCATCGTCAATGTGTCGGGCCCTGCAGCTAGCAACATTGTATAGCGCAAAGGTTCCTAACCTTATCTGAAGTATATTTTTCCTTAAAGTTCCCCCCCCCCCTCTGTCCAAAAAAAGTAAGACAGAAAACACCGCATCTCCATTACCTCTTCTTGATTATTTGTTTTTTGACATTCCACGAACCGAAAGAATTGAAATATTTTTCTAAAAAATCATAAAAAAAAATTATATGTAAACACACGTTTACATACAATTTTTTTTTTTTTCGAATTTAAATTTATATCTATGATTATCAAGATAGCCATAGGCAACATACAGCAGTAATAATATTTAATATTCTCCAAAAAGGTACCACTTAAGGCAATGTTAAAGTAAATAGTAAGCCAAATCATACGTTTATGAATTTAATGATTTTTTAATATAATTTAATATAATTTAATATTTTTAATTTAATAATGAATCCTAAAAATATGGGATAAATAGTCAAATACAGGTGCGTTCAATGGCTCTCTAACACTATAACAATTTATTGGTTTTTTTAATTTGGGATTTTTTAATGAGGGAGGGAAATTTCCAAACTGAACAATTAAAAAGAACCTAGTGCTAAGGGCTGAAAGTGAACATATTGCAGAACGCTCCAGAGGCTTTGGCTAGATAAATAAATGCAAGAAATTAAAAAAAAAATTGCTTCCAAAATGCAACACAACAGCTTTTATATGGAAATCTATTTAAGAAGTTCCCTCAAAACAACTCTTGATGTACAAGCTTTTAGTTCTACAGCCTCTTTTTACAATTCTTGATCGCCGATGCAAAATTTTGAACGAGCGAAATCTGATTCTATTTTCATAACAGCTTACTTGTTTTTTGCAAAATAATTTTTTTTTAGTGGTACATAGATAATGTGTTTATATATTTATAAAAGTAGTATATAATCTACCATAAGTAGTTTCCCCAGAACAGCAAGTTATGTTCAGAGAAATGATTTATTTAATTGGGTATGCCGGCGAACCAAAGGTTAAAAACAACAGCTTTTCTAAAGCTAGTTTTCAAGAATATTGTTTGATATACTAAGTTATTCTTATACTAGGCCCAGTGAAAGCTTATATGTACGTCATCGACGAACGTCCTCTTCCTTCATAAAAGAAAACGAAAAAGATAGAAAAGAACAATGACACCATGTACAACCTCTCGCTGAGACAAGTTTATTGCATATTTTTATCAATTATTGCTGTAATAAGATGCCCTAACATACAATAAAATATTTTATAAAACTTTTTTGAATAATACCTTATCATTATTGCCTTATCAAAATAATGTTTCGGTGTCCTTTTCCGAATAATGTTACGGTGTGTTTTCTAATATAATAATATTATACTTACTTGAAAATGTGATGATTATCTGTAGATTCAGACTGAATATAGTTTTGGCCAAAATTATAATAATACAACATCTACAATTGTTTCTTAAACATACAAAATAAACAATAAAATAGAATACTGTTTTATTCACATATATGTTATCGACGGAGTAAAACCTCCCTGTTGTATGATATATATCGAGGGTCGCTTAGAACGTTACTTAGGTCGGATCTGCTAATAATTGAAATTCGAGCTGTTAGCTTATTTTAATTTCTTTTTGTTGATTTGAAGTCTGAATTTTCCGAATTTTGAATGAAATGAAATGAAATATATATACATCTTTGTAACATACGATAATTGTTTATCTCGAAAACAGTACAAATGCAGAAAAGAAACTTTAAACATCTCTACTGCAAAACTCCAAAATCGCACATCCGACACTGTTCTTCGAGACCCTCGACATATAAGTAATGCCCTTTGTTATGTCCTTTATATTTTCTTAAGAGAATATCTTCATATGGTAAGTAATGGCATCTGTATTCTCCATAAGCAATAATCTTTATAAACCATAGGATGCTTGCTTGAAAGACTTCTTCGAAAAAGTTCTTAAATAGCACAGTGACTGTTTATTGTCATATTGTAATTATAATATTACTTCTGAGGACAAACGTCCTTCCAAGCTGAAGGCTGGTTTTGATCTGAAGAGCTCCTGAAACCTAAAGATTTTGTAAATTCGGTCTTTTTCGGCACAATGAAACCACGTGACCGAAGGCCCATAGACTACTATGGTAAAGTATTTTTTTTTTTTTTACATTAGCTCCACACAGGAGGCACCGAGGAAAACAATTTCTCTAGGAGCCTATGTCATCTTTGAGGATGCTGTGTGGAGGGTTTTTTAAGGGAAAGGAAGGAGAAGAAGATATGGGAAGGAAAATGGTATGAGGGGTGGGTAGGAATCTGGGGGTCAGTGTGGCCAGGAGTGACGGATGTATGAATCTATTCCTCACACTGCGGTGCAAGGCGAAGGGTCGGGAGAATCCGGCTGGAGAGGTCAAAAGGCCTCCCTCAATCAGTCTCCTCCGATCCAGCCCGCCACGCAGTGGTTGAGCAAACGTATCCATCCAAGACCTAGACAAACCTCATCCCATGAACCCGGGCACCCCTGCTAAGTCACCAAACGTAGCGAACCACTTGGGGTGACCTGTGGCAGGGGTGTTGGTTGTCCAATGAATGGTTCCCAGTGCGGCGGTACCCATACCCGCCTCCCAAGTATGTACTAGATCATCAACTATTATGATACATTACACTCTGCAAACAAAGAAGATTAGCAGAGCTCCTCACTTAAGCCTCGATTACATTGAGCAAGTTCACAAGCTACTAGCCGATAAGTTTAAAAGCGGGTGAATCGACACACAAAACTGTCTACTCGCTCAGTGGCGACAGTAGCAGCTAAAATAACGACTCTCGCGCGAACCTATTCGGTCGACATTTTGTAAAAAACTTGAGGTCGCAGCTAGCGCCACACGCTAGCCTGTAACAAGAATAACCAATGGCTCCCGTGCAAACTAATTCTGACAATTACGAAATCAGCTGTTGGTAGGCCGCCATCTTGAGCGAGTAGCGAGTAAAGTTGACCACGTTTCAACTTTTTTCGTAGATTGTCCACAATCTGCTAGTTAGATAGTAATACGATTAGACTGAGCGAGTTTACTAACAGATAGTGAATTTGCCAGGCTTGTAAACTCGCTCATTGTCATCGAGGCTTTAGAATGGAAGGAAAGAGAAACTCAAGAGCTTACAGAAATATTAATACCAACAATAAGTACTAAAAAATAAAGAATTCGTCTCTCTCCATTAAACCCTAGATTCCTACCCACCCCTCTTACCTTCCCAGAACTTCCTCACCTTCCTTTCTCACATAGCATCCTCAAAGATGACATAGGCCCCGAGGAAAATTGTTTGCCTCAGGGCCTCCTCATCCTGAAGGTGATGGAGTCCCCATAACTGTGTTCAGGTTCAGTTTAATTCAGATAGGTGCCTGCAAACCTAACCTGCGAGGCTTTACTATTCTCCACAGGTAATATTGGCACCCATTTCACTGGCGCCTGAACATGGAGCCTCCCTTGTATTCAAACCCATTGCAATAAAATTAAAATGGACTCAAATTCTTATTACAAGCTGTAATTTATTATAGTGAGCTTGCCGGGTTTGAATCTTCACCGCCTTTCGTTTTCAAATTGCAATGCCTTAGTTTTAAGCCTCTAATGCCTTTGTTTTGAACCTGAAGTGTCTGGGTTTCGAACTTGTAAAGCCATGGTTTTGATCCTGAAATGTCTTGTTTTGAACCTGCAACGCCTTGGTTTTGAACCTGCAATGCCTTGGTTTTGAACCTGCAATGCCTTTTTTTTGCCATGGTTTTGATCTTGAAATGTCTTGGTTTTGAACCTGCGACGCCTTGGTTTTGAACCTGCAATGCCTTGGTTTTGAACCTGCAATGCCTTTGTTTTGCCATGGTTTTGATCCTGAAATGTCTTGTTTTGAACCTGCAACGCCTTGGTTTTGAACCGCAATGCCTTGGTTTTGAACCTACAGTACCACTACTGTTTTGAAGGCTGAACCTGAAGTTTCTGGGTTTCAGATTTTGATCCTGAAAAGTCCAGGTTTGAACCTGCAATGCCTTGGTTTCTGAAATGTTTGGGTGCTTATCTGCAGTGTCTTGGGTTTGAACCTGAAATGTCTTGGTTTTGAACCTACAGTACCACTGTTTTGAAGGCTGAATCTGAAGTTTCTGGGTTTCAGATTTTGATCCTGAAAAGTCCAGGTTTGAACCTGCAATGCCTTGGTTTCTGAAATGTCTGGGTGCTTACCTGCAGTGTCTTGGGTTTGAACCTGAAATGTCTTGGTTTTGAACATGAAATAAAGAAGACATTAGAAATGCCTTCCATACAGATTGGAATGGAAACCAATGTTGCCACTGATTTAATACTTTTGGTTCTAGCCAAAGATATTGGAATATAAGTAGATGTGCTATCTGCTGTTTTTACTATGTGGGTCTGCGCTTCCGGGTGTCGCCGATATTGTTTACCAATTAACAAATAAACTAAAAGAACAAATAATTAACGAATAAACCAAACGAACGTTAAACTAAATGAACAAATTCTTTCCTTATTCAAAATACTTTGTTAACCAATATTTGCACATTTTCAAAAAATCAACGAAATGAACAAATTCTTTTAGTATGAAAACTACGCTAATTAGTTAGACAGTTGCGCGGACACCATAGCATATCTCTTCTGTATTTGAATATCTTTGGTTCTAGCGCATTTAGCATGGCTCTCTCTGACTTATTTGTATTAATTTACATTGTATATTGTGATATGGCATTTCTTGTGTTTGTCTTTATTCTATGACTTTGAACCTGATATGTGTTTTGTAGCTGACATTTTGGAAAAAGGTTAAATGGAGCAAGGAGAAATAAATAAAACTACATTTCCTACATACGTTTTGTATTTTTCTTAAAAAATTATATATAATTTTGTGAAAGAACTACAGTTTAAAATACATAGGTACATTTGAAGAGTATTGTTTTGACGTATATTCCTTTAATTAGGAAGGTATTCAAAATAATTATTTGTTTAAAATTCTCACCGAGTTCATTAGAAATTAAAAGTATACACATTTTGAATAATAAAAACTAATAATTGAATTAATTAATAGAAATGTCAAGAGACTAATCAAAGACTAATCAAAATGAACAAAAATAATTGAATCAGAAATACGCCCTTGACGGCCAAACGATAAAATGGTTTCTTTGGAATTAATTATCTGCACGCGTCGCCTACCAGACGACCTGCACACGCCCACGTGCAGGCCACGTGGACATGGATAGCATCCCCACTCACACAACCGCATACAGTAATACCTCAGTTAACTCCAATACTTCTCATAACCAACTAAGCAATACATTATTATATATCAATAGAAGAAATTAGAAATGCTCTAAAGGACAAAAATCCAAAAACGAGTTAAATGTAATTTTTTCTCATTTTTTTCACTTTCAATTTGTGTCGTCAAAGTACTTCTACGAAAAAGTACTCTTTACAATATGAATTTTAAGATATTTTTTATTAATCTTAATTTTTTATTAAAGAAATTTACCAAAAAAAATAGTTAATACAGTAGAGCCTCGCCCCGTACCCCCCCGGATCCCCATTACTTCAGTGCACGCTGAATCCGGACGGGTGCGTACGGCTCACAACGTGTCAATATTCAATCATTTGCCGTCACTCGTTAATTAAATTTAGTTTTTTTTTTTTTTTTCATATTAAGTTTCAATTTGGGAGGCGGAAATGGGTACCGCCGCCCCGGGAACCTTTATTGGATAACCAACACCTCTGCCATAGGTCACCCCAAGTGGTTCGCTACGTTTGGTGATTTAGCAGGGGTGCCCGGGTTCATGGGGTGAGGTTTGTCTAGGTCTTGGAGGCGGATGACCAGGACATACTGAACCCCAGATTCCTACCCACCCCTTAAACCCTTTTCCTTCCCAGAACTCTCCTTTCCTTCCTTTCCTTAAAAAAACCCTCCACACAGCATCCCCAAAGATGAAATAGTCCCTGAGGGAAATTATTTTCCTCAGGGCCTCCTGTGTGGAGCTCATGTAAAAAAAAAAAAAAAAAGTGCACAAATTTCTTACATGTTTTAATTTTTTTTTAAGTACATTTGTACGTACAAACATATTCTTGTTTAAATTGACTTTAAATTTTTACTTTAATAAATGAAACCCAAGTAAAAAATGTGTTTTATTCCTATCAAAATATTGCATACTGTAATCCGGACGCCTTGATAATTTGAAAGGTCTTGTTTTTCCCTATCCGGATTAGCGAGGCCCTACTGTAATTCTGAAAAACAATTCAATGTAATTTTAAAATAAAAGTTCGTAATTATCGTTCATAATTATGTCTTCAAAAACAGGTGACTTAGCAGGGGTTGCCCGGCTTCATGGGGAGAGGTTTGTCCGGGTCTTGGCAGCGGATGCGTCTGCCCACCAGCTGCATGGCAGGCCGAATCGGGAGAGAATGATTGAGGGAGTCCCTTTGACTTCTCCAGCCATACTCTCTAGGAACATTGCCTTGCACCGCAGTGGGAGGGATGGATTCATACGTCCGTCACTCCTGGACACACTGACCCCAGATTCCTACCCACCCCTAATACCCTTTTCCTTCTCAGAACTTCCTCTCCTTCCTAAAAAGACCCTCCCACACAGCATCCCCATAGGCCTTAAGGGGAATTATTTTCCTCAGGGCCTCCTGTGTGGAGCTAATTTTAAAAAACAGGTGATACGATATTTTTGAAAAAAAAAACTTTTTTTTCTCTCCTGAACAATTAACATTTTGTCCTTTATAGTATTTCAAATTTCCACTTTCGATATGAAATAACGGTTTCAATTCATTTATTTTGCGAGATAGCACAAGAATTGAGGGTATTCAAGAAAACAGCAAATTTAAAAGAGGAGTGTGCCATGACAATATAGAAAATCAAGCATTATGAATTATGCTTTTTTTTTAAACAAAGTTACGTTTTGACAGAAAAATATTTTGATTTCAAAGGAACAATTTAAAAAGTTCAAATTCAAATGAAAATGTTACGTTATTTAAGTTTTATAAATAGCAGAGTGTACCTTTTCAGCCAGTAACTTTTATTTATAATTATTTAATTCTACTAAACAATACTGAAGGTACCTACAACAAACTTAACAAACATCGCCCACATTCGTTTGCAGAGGAAAAATAACCCTACAGAGGCCGTAATAGTGAATGTATACCTGTCTCGGTCAACGGAGGTTTTACTGCACACACCGGCTGGCTGGACCACACACATATAATAATATATACAGACATACACACATACACACAACACTAGTAAGCGCCTCCCTTCTATATACATTATGTAGTTATTGCTTTGTTTATCTAGAAATACGGGCTTCTAACCAATCAAGTGTTTACGCAGGCGGCATTACTCCACTCCACTTCACTCTGCTTCGCTTCACTTCACTCCACTTGTACTATTATCTTACTCGTATGTACCGATACCTATTCATTCAATAACCGGATTAAAACAAACAAACAATCACATCACACCATTAATTCTCTATTACTTTTCCAAAAATATTATCCGCGAGGGAACCAAAGTTATTATGCATTGTTTCTTACAAAGGTGCGCAGTAGCGTCTCGTAAGTGTTACATATACAATGTAGTATTTACAGTGAACAAATAACAAAAAGTTGTGGTAAAATCAAACAGTTCAATATCGAATTAAAATTAACATAAAGTGCAATTCCACGAATTATTAAAAACATCTTAATTGAAATAAGTGGCAATAGCTAAAGGTTAGAGGATAAATGAGGCCGGGAGGGAAGTCACAAAGGCCGGGAGAGGAATATAGTCAAGAGATGTTAGTCCCTCGGGAAGAGGACCAACTGTTTAACCCTTTCTCAAAAAGTGTTCGTCTGAAATCAATATGTAAAGGCAATAAGACCCCGCTTTCGGTAATGATACGATATTAGGAAGAAACGTAAGGTGAGCCCATATTTAAAACTATTTTAACCCCTCCGCAACTTAAGCAGATATAAGCGTTAGAAATACGACGTGCGAAAGCGCGTGTGTCTGTTATTGTTTTAGTTACATCCCTAAAACAAAAAGTAAAAGGTCGATAGTAGATCAAGCTGTACATCCCTATCAAGTTGTGCATAGAAACACATAACAGGAATATGCTGTCAGTCGCGTAGTTGACACAAATATTTACCCGCACAAATTTACTACCGGCGGCCAGACCGCGCTCGACATAATTATTATTAAATATTTTTATATGAAATGATAAAAAAAGTGAGGTGACAAAAGTGTTTATTACACATTTATACAATAGAATAAGTATTGTTGTTTACATAATCTGTGATTTTAGTACCGTTTTCATATAAAAACATCACATGAGTCATTTTTACCTATTTTTAATGTTTGCGTTCTAAATTTTAATATTTACAAATGCTAATATTTATTTGTAATATAATAATTTGAAAGCTTATTTTGTAACCTTTCTAAAACAGTTTTTACTATTCGGCTACGTTCAGAAATGTTTCATTTATAGAGCTTTAATTGTGAAGCGGTAATAACAAAAAGTTTTCGTAAAATGTCATTTCGTTTGAGGCAGTTTAAGGGCTTAAATGACGATTTTCGGAGGGGTTAAGTTTGCATTCAAAATATTTCAAAAATTATTTGTTTATTTCAAATTAAAAACATGGATAGAATGATTTTATTGCAACATGTTCTGACCTTCTGAAAGAATGTGCCCAAGGCCTAAGGGGTCAAGAATTAATAAAATTTTGAATTCATCTTCATTCAAAAATGAAAAACCCAAAAGGCTGAAAGCTTTTACTTGCTAAAAGTTATGTTTGAATTTTCATTTTAATAGAATGCAACGATAATACTTATTTTTTAAATTATCTATGTAAATCATTTTTTTAAATGTGAACACAGTAAATAGTCTCAATCAACACAATCAAGTTTACTGCCCAATTTGTATGAGACTTGAGGTTTGATCAAATTAATTTGAAGTTGTGTGGATGCCAATTTGCATGACAAGTGTACTTGAAGAAAGAATCGATTTTCGACTCTGCCGACTTAATCAATCTTCAAGCGTCATGCATTCTTTAATGTGTGCATGTTCATCAGTTCGGTCAGACCTATTGCGATCATCACAGGGTACCGACACCACTCAAAGACGTTATCTTACATGAACTGACATCACTTCAAATATAATAGAACATGGTAGCCACTATGGACGAACTGCAAAATTGATCAAGCCTCAAATCCCATGCAAACTTGATTGTGTGTAGCGGCCATTGCATTGTTTAACCCGTCTGCTTGGTTCAATAATTCGCACCTCACAATACGGAAGCCTCAGTTTTACGCGTAAAATCTGAAACCGTCACTTTGGATCGAGATTGTAAAATATCTATACAAGATAGCTTTCATATTTCAAAGACAATAAGAAGCATTATTTCATTCTCTTTCTGGTTAAAAGAAAAAATACATATGTTTGCATGAGAAGAAGAGTGATATATAGCTTTTAAAATGTAAGATCGCTCGGGACGTTTTTGGTCTAATGAAAGTATAACGCGATTACGTGTTTTGGGATGTTTTTGTTCCTAAACAAGCAGACGGGTTAAATGGAGGTTATTCCCTTTTGCCTTTCCACATACCGAAATGCTTAATACAACTGTCACAAAAATATCATCTTTCTCCATTATGGTGGCACAACATGGGGCCGCCCGTTAATTTCAGACACAAAACACGTAAGAAAGCAAGCAACTGAGCTCACGCTATAAAAATACTGTCGTTTACAAAAAATACAGTTTTCTTTCTACAAATAATAATTTGGTTCTTTTTCGTGCAAACTAACAGAAAAACGATTAGTTCACTTTGAAATGACTATAGTTTTTACTCACAGAGCCCGCTGTTGAAACAAAATGTCATGCAATGGTACAGTTCTTAGTCCAAAGAAAATAATTCAGAAGAGAAAGGGTTATGAGAGGGAATGAGTGAATTGTAAGGAAGAGAGGTTGGGGTAGGAGGGTAGGGGGGTAGGGGATGGCACAGAGGCCAGACAGACCATTATATGTAATGTTACGCAGGTACAGTTTATTCAGCTTCCACAAACAACGTCAGCATGTGAAACTCCCACCATATTTACAACAAGACACCTAACATTAGCGCTGTGAATATCGTTTTATTAAAATGTGTATTGTCCTTTTGCTTTTAAAACTATCCGCACATTTAGTTTAGTAGATTTTCTTACAAAATAGGAATTTAATCAGTATGTACCAAAATATACATCAGAGTGGGATGTCTACATAAACTAGCATTCCGACGCAGACCTAACACATATTTACAGGAGACACTTTGTCCTTAACTTCAATTCTCTCTTCCTCGTCTCAACACAGCGCGCACTTCCGTAAGCAGTGGCATCTCTCTGCGTGGTGTCTGCCGCAACTGAAACAGTACTAGGCATTAGTCGGGGGCTGTCTCTAGCTGACATGCTAGCACAGGTGTGAAACAGGGGCACTCACTTGCTGGCCTGTTATGCTAGGCCCTCTTCCTCGTGATCCTCCTTGGCCTCGGTGGTCTCCCCCTCTTTGCTCACTTCCGTCTGCTGCAGTTTGGCCTGTAAGATATAAATACATTATCAATACCCTAAATATAGACAGCCAAAATATTGAACAAGTAGAAGGAATTAAATATTTGGGAATCACAATCGATAACAAGTTAAAATTTAATACTAACTTTGAGATAACGTTAACTAAAAATTTGCAAAAAAAGATTAACTTCTCAAGGAAGATAAAAGGAAAATTAGACCATAAAACAAGGAAATTGGTCTACAACACCACTGTAGCATCACACATGAATTACTTACTACCCAAGTGTAAATTAATAAAACCCAAGTTAAAATAATGGAAATAATTCAGAATAGAGGCATGAGGTCGGTACTGTGTAGCAGATATTATACTAGGATAAAAACCATGCAACGCCAACTCATTAAATCACATCTTAAAGGCCTGTTCAGATTGAGTATATAAATATAATAGATCATAGCACGCCAAATATCGCTCTCCATGCAATCCCTTCAGACCGTTCACACCTAAGCGCTTTATGCGCACATCAACCATAGATAATGCACATCTTACGCCGTAACCGATCCTAAGGCAATATGCCAACAGTTAAGCACCCCCCACTCCGACGAAATCAGGAGAGGGGGTCATTTTAATTACGGAGCTGCGTAGACCGGTGGATGACAGACGTCAAGTTGACAGATTCAATACAAAAAATGCGCACTCCGTGGCCGCTCGCTAATTCATCTGACCCCCTCTCCTACCATAGGAAGAAATATTTGATAGCATCGTGTAAACGGTATGAAACATAAGCGCTCGCAGTTCAACAGATATCTGTACGGGGCTTTAAGTGTGTGGCAACGATTAGTCTATATCACATTATATTAGTCTAAAAAAAAATGATCACCCTAGTATTTATTTATAAGTTAAAAAATTTAAAGTTACCAGAATAATGTTAGTATTAACAGCACAGTTGATAGCTTTCCTAAAGGCGTGACTCCTGCGACTTCTGCCATGAACATAAACATGAACTTTCGTTATTTGTTTTGGGGTGTTATGCCGTTGTGCTACCTCCTTCTTTAGCCAACGTTTCGGACAGCGTTGCAGTGTCCATCTGGCAGATCCGGTAGATCCGGATTTGCCCTGAAGATGGACACTGCAACGCTGTCCGAAACGTTGGCTAAAGAAGGAGGTAGCGCAACACAGCATAACACCCAAAAAACAAATAACGAAAATACTTTTGGCCGTGAAAATCTTAAAACGTATCATAAACATGAATGTTTATTTGAACATCACTATAAACATTTTTTGTTTTCTGTCTCCTCCATTTGTTGTTTTTTTTTTTTTTACGTGAGCTCCACACAGGAGGCCCTGAGGAAAATAATTTCCCTCAGGGCCTATGTCATCTTTGGGGATGCTGTGTGGAGGGTTTAAACATGATTGAAAGATTGAGGCGAAGTTCGCGCGGTCACACACAATTTGGCTAGTGGTCTGTGGTAAGGACTTGTCCGTACGCAATGAACACTTGACGTTTGACAAAATTTCGAAATTATTGTAAAGCAAAAATATTTTGACCATCCGACAAAATATGGTCAAGACCGAGGGGGTTAAAATGTTTAATGAACTCCCTGTAAATGTTAAGGAAGCTAAAAAAAAGTCTTGCAGTTTTTCATGGGTTATGTCTCAATGTTGTGAAGTCCAAATTTTAGTACGTAGGTAAAAGAATATTATCATAGTAGTTTCAGAATAGATAAATACTAGATATAAGTTGTAAATTTTATAGCTAAATAAAATATATGTAGTATAATTTTTTTTTTAAATAATTATCCCACTGTAAGTATGGTTGGATTCATACTGGAGCGAGGTGCACAGTGCACAGTGTTACAGACCTGCAGCTGCTGGAAGGTGATGTCTTTGGTGAGGCAGATGAGCAGCACCGTCATGTTGTCGCAGCCGAGACCGCCCATTCCGCAGTCGGGAGCCAGGCACAACTGCATAAGCTTCTCGCACACCTCGCTGGGCTCGCATCCCTCCTTCAGCGCTTCCCGACAGAAGTCTACCACGTCCTGCAACCACATTCGTATAGTTCACTTTAAGTACCTAACCATTTGGGAGGCGGGTATGGATAACCAAGACCCCTGCCATAGGTCACCCCAAGGTGACTCAGCAGGGGTGCTCAGGTTCATGGGGTGAGATTTGCCTAGGACTTGGCGGCGGATACTGTTACATAAAAGCATTTGAAACAAGGTGTGGGCACCGTTTTATACACACTATATTTATCGTCTCGGTGTATGGCACCTCCAGTACTTGATGTTCATTGACAATTGGTCAGATTGCCAGCCCTGGAATTTATTTATTTTGTTATAAAGAATACATTAACAGTATAAAGAAGCTTTGATTGTCCAAATAGGAAGGTCTCCATGATTATTCATATTATGTAGTATTAACCCTTATATGCCCCCTGATTCGAAAACGATCAATACCCTGTATATGCCCAGAACTATTTTGGACTTTCGATTTTACTAAACTTTAGATATGTTAGTGATAATAAGTCTCTAATAACGTTAAAACAAGTTTCATTAAGGTCAGAGTTGGATAAGTACCTTTTTTTTAATTGTTCGAAAACGAAACATTGAGCACTTCCCATACATTTACTATGAGTGAAGAAACAACAATATTTTTCTGTATTTATTTATTTTAAAATGACATATTCATAAATCTAAACATACTAACAAACAAATTGAAGCAAAATTTAGGAGACACATATTTGAGGAACACATTTAGGAATGAAACGCTATATGAGCGTCTCAAACAAGGGGCGCACTTTGGCCATTTTGTCACCCGGAGCTAAATTTGAGTTATTAGACACATGGGAGTATCGCAAAATTTCTTCAAACCTGTTCCGTCGCATAGATTTAGCTATCAACAAATTGTGGGTATCCTCATTACTCTCCCAATACATACATCGTCGCGGCAATGGACAGTAACCTGTCAGTATAAGAATGCCGATGAAGCAATATATTTCATCATCAGACAGAGTAAACACCATATTTCCTTTTTCCATAGCATAAATAACTGTATGACGAACAGTATGTACTATTACTCCGTGATTTAAAAATAATTCAAAGAAATGGTCTGGGTCCGACGCATCTGATAAGGTCACCAAAATGATTATTTAGTATATTACATACGTATATTTTCCCAATGTATCGTTTTCGAAACACTGGTATTATAAACAGCTTTTAGGTATTTGAATACACAATATAGTTTTTATAATTGCACAAACATATGTTAAAACTATCCAACTTTATCATAAATTACGCAAAAACTCTAAACTAGAGTTAATTTGGATAATTACTTACTTTTTTGTGAAAGTAGCCATGATTTCTGCACGCCGTAAAAAGATCACAACTTGCACTGATTCATTCATTCGGGACAATAAAATTTGTTTAGTTGAAACATTCGATTACCATTAGAAGAAGATACCTTAACCTTGACGTAGGTGGCGGTAGAATGCACTTTCCGAACGAAATGTGTAAGATAATTAACGTTGAAAGAAAGCTTAAATTTTGATTCGTTTTCGAATCAGGAAGCAAATAAGGAACCAAATAAAGACATAGTTCTGTTAACATTCACAGATTCCATTCAAATAATTATACTATAAGATACAGAATATTTTGAAGTTGAACCGTTGCTGTTAATACTGCACGCAGGATTCAAATGAGCAGAATTGAAAAGGAAGCTTTTTCATTCAGCGATCCTCTGTGATGATTGTGATCATACATCTTGGAAGTGACTCTCGCCATCTTTGAACCTGACTGGAAATCAACCTGGAAGGATGATTGGCATCTGAAGACATCAGCCTGTCCTGCTTCTGGAAGGCCCTTTTGGCTGGTAGCAAATGTTCTGCAAACCTGCCATTCTCACGATGTGAGATTCTTTCTTCTAAATGAGGAATATTCAACAAGCCACTCTAAAACTTATCACAGCATCACCATCAAACTATTTATATAAGACATAATGCCAGACAGCCTTAGAATCAGAGAGCCCCTTTTTATTCACAACTAGCTGACCCGGTGAACTTTGTACGGCCTCAGAATCAATAACTGTGGTGTTGTAAGTTTTTTTATTAAGTTAAAAATAACACAATGAAGCAATTATTGATGCGCGTTTTGTTTTTGTTAGTATCAGAGATGGCATTGTGTACGGATTTATATTTTTTGTGATTTTCTTACTTTTCCACTTACTTACGGGAATTGCGTTTCATTTTCTTTACACATGTGAGGGAGATTTATTATAATTATTACTTTGGGTAGTGTTGGGTAGGACACGATATCAGGATGAGTTTGTATGAGGTACTCAAATATTGAAATGAGGTGTTGAGGTGTCCCACCTCATTTGAGGTGAGGTGTTACAAAATATTTTCGCTTACGGGGGGGGGCTGGTTTTTTCCTTCAGCTTGATTTTCTTGGTTCAGAGGTGTTGGTTTTCTAATAAATACCGGGGTGGCGGTACCCATACCCGCCTCCCGTGTCTGTTATTTTTGTAATACGAAAAATGGATATAAAAAAGGCCTACCCCCTCCCCCCTTCACCACCTCTGTTCCCCTCCCTGCACCACCCTCTGATCCCCCCCTCTTATCCCTCCCCCTCCTCAGCAACCCCCTCCACCTCATCTCAACACTGCCTCATCCTCCCTCCCTTGGGAGCTGTTGGGACTCTTGTGCGGTATTTACATAACATATAACAATAAGTAAATAAATATATTTTTTTTTTTTGGATCAGTTGGTACTGTTGTGCGGTATTCACTTATCAATACATAAATTTACAATAAAAAATATTTAGAAAAAAAAAAAAATTTAAGCAGTTGGGACTGTTGTGCTCATAAATTATTGTTTTGTGTATTCACATAACAATAATTTACAAAAAAAAATTTAAAAAAAAAATTTTTTTTCGAGCAGTTGGGACTCTTGTGCTCATAATTTATTGTTTTGTGTATTCACATAACAATAATTTACATTAAAAAAATATTTCAAAAAAAATTTTTTTTCGAGCAGTTGGGACTCTTGTGCTCATAAATTATTGTTTTGTGTATTCACATAACAATAATTTACAATAAAAAAAAATTTCGAAAAAAAAATTTTTTTGGAGCGGTTGGGACTCTTGTGCTCATAAATTATTGTTTTGTGTATTCACATAACAATAATTTACAATAAAAAAAAAAATTTAAAAAAAAAAAAATTCGAGCAGTTGGGACTCTTGTGCTCATAAATTATTGTAATGTGTATTCACATAACAATAATTTACAATAAAAAAATATTAAAAAAAAAAAAAAAAATTTGGAGCAGTTGGTACTCTTGTGCGGTATTCACTTAACAATAATTTAGAATAAAAAAATAAAAAATAAAAATTTCGGAGCAGTTGGGACGCTTCTGCAGTATTCACAATATATGAATTGACTTACCCCATCACCACCTCACGGTTCTAATACAAAAATGTCATAGAATATACAAACACTTCACGCCTCACAACCTCATACATTTGTCCCAAACTATGCGTGACATGACATGTAGTTTAATACATCAACCACTTCACACCTCACCTCGTATTTGTCCCATACGTGACAACGTGACATGACATGTAGTCCAATACACCAACCACCTCGAACCTCACCTCATATTTGTCCCGTACATGACATGAATGTAGTCCAACAAAACAAACCACCTCACACCTCATATTTTGTCCCTCCTTCATATTTGTAGTAATACAAATATGAAGGGGGGACAAAGAAAAAGAGTTGGTACAAATACATATTGTGAGGTGGGGGGACATTTTACGTGTTTGTATGGGACATTTGAGGTGCCTCTTGTATGAGGTACTCAACACTACTTTGGAGGGGTGCAGACTAAACAGTACTACAAACAGTACAAACAAACAAACAGTTCACCATTTGTCTCATTTTCAACTGTTGACGTTTAGTGTGTAAGAAAGAAGGGCAGCATTATAAGTTTAAGAACAAAAGCAAAACAATCAGCGCATTGACATTTAACATATCTGAATTTGTGGGATTCACTCACTATTCAATATTATACTTATCACAATATGAGCTCTTTCAAAAGATGAGAATTCGTTCCATACAAAATGTAGGAGGAAAAGAATTTTCTTATAAATTGTTTTTTTTTGTGTATTTTTCCGATGTTTTAATAGCTATTCTGCTATTCGGGGTGGAGACAAATCCAACAAATCAAAGATCATAAAAATCGGTCCAGCAGTTCTTGAGTTATAAAAGGTGTAACTAACCAGACTTTGTTTTACATATTAAGATACACTTTTGTAATTGAATACCTTTTTTTCGTTTTAAACTTGCATTTGCCATGTTGAGTCCACATTGCTCATAATAATAAGCATTTCAATAATGTACATTGTTGCCTCATAATCCCACGGTAACAATAGGTTTGCTCATCTATAGCGTGGCGGTTTTGAACTCTCCAGCCATATCTCGACCTGTCATCATGCACCACAGTGCGAGGAATGGATTCATTCACCCTCAGATTCCTATTCACCCCTCATACCTTTTTCCTTCCAGAACTCCCTCTCCTTCCATTCCCTAAAAAGAACCTCCTCACAGCATCTCCAAAGATGACATAACCCCTGAGGGATTTTTTTTCCTCAGGGCCTCCTGTGTCGAGCTAATACAAAAAAAAATCATATTCGGTTTGGGGACCCAATAGCCTCCATCCAAAGTAGGACCAACCACTCCTCGCATGAAAATGTAGATTTTAATTTGTAAGTGGAGATAAATGGGAAAAGTATTAAGTATAACACATCTGTTTACGAGATCAATATCATTTA
Source organism: Limnephilus marmoratus (assembly GCA_917880885.1). Taxonomy (NCBI): domain Eukaryota; kingdom Metazoa; phylum Arthropoda; class Insecta; order Trichoptera; family Limnephilidae; genus Limnephilus; species Limnephilus marmoratus. The sequence goes on along the minus strand of OU862931.1, from coordinate 26,561,908 downwards.
TTAGATGGATTGAGAGCTTTTATTATTACCGTGAACGGCAATAAACCCATGTTATCTATGACAATAATGCTGCAGCTCTTTCAAAAGATGGGATACACAATAAACGTAGGTCCATTTCCTCCAAAAAAGTAACCATTTTCTTGCATTTCTCTCACACACCGCACCGTAACATATATAATACTACTAGTCAAACTTAGTAGACCGCTATAATACTACTAGTCAAACTTCAAACGTCAATGCGCTGATGGTTGTGCTTTTGTTTTTAAGGCTCTGCAACCGGGCCCGAAAAGAAAAAGATGGAGAGATACGAAATTACGAATGTTAGAGGAGAGCGCTAACATTTACAGCGACAAAATCGATGCGAAAATTGCGAAAATGTTTAATAAAACACGACTCGTTTAAAATAGAGCAAAAATCTCGCGGGCATTATCTTAAACAGCATTTAAAGAAACACTGCGATTTTTTTCATACATATAACTTGTAAAATAACTGAAACAAATGTGTTAATAATAATTTTTGGAGCATACTTTGCGATTTTTTTCTATCGAGGGAATTTTATATAATTTTCGTTTCGGTGCGAGCAAAGTCTAGATATTATCTTCAAGAATAACATATATTTTTTTAAGAGCTTTAAAACTTACCGTGTTTAAGGGAAATATGTAATAAATCGGTACAAATCCGGGTTGCGGGCCCTTAAACATAATATACTGTAGCTCTTTCTTTCACACTGACAACAGTCGAAAATGAGACAATTGGTGAACGTATGTCTACACACCTCCAAAGGAAACATACAATAATTATCATACATCTCCCTCAAATGTATAAAAAATATGAAACAACGCAATTCTCTTCACCGTAGCTGAGCTGTAATAAGATACATCTGTTTCCTTAAAAAAAAAAATGGTACATACTTCGGAGGAAACAGGCACAAGTACATTGTATTTCTCATTGTCTCACCATTATTTAATGTGTAAGAAAGAGCTGCAGCTTTATTAGGATAAAGAATGTACGTTTTATCCTTTTGTTATGCCAACACGGTAGAGTAATCGAGGATCGTCACGGTAATAATAAAAGCGCTCATTGGTTAGTGCACGAAGCTAGAGTGTGTTGGTTGGAGCAATCTCGCACTCACTGCAAGTGACCCTTTTTACATGCCTATTGTTGCGGGAGATTTTCTCCTAAACAAGAGTCTTTATTGAGTTGAGTTTGTAGACTCACCTGACTGGAGAGCACATCCCAGATGCCGTCACAAGCGATGACCAGGAACTCCCAGTCGTCCGTGATGTTCTGTATCACCACATCGGGGAAGGCTGGAAACAGAAATGCACCATTTTATTGCAATACCACAAAATATGTCTGAATGCTCAGAGTCGCGGAGTCGCGCATTCACATTTCGTAGAGTTGACAGTCTTAAATATCTTGGTATTCAAATAGATGATCTTCTTAAATGGAACGTACATGTTACAAACCTAAAGACAAAAGTGAGGGAACTCGTCTAATTCTTTAAGAATGTTAGAGATATATTAAATAGAAAACAACTGAATTAAATATCTCGGTATTCAAATAGATGATTTTCTTAAATGGAACGAACATGTTACAAACCTAAAGACAAAACTGAGGAAACTCTTTAAAAATGTTAGAGATATATTAAATAGAAAACAACTGAAACAAGTTTACTATGCTCTTATACTATCATCACTTGAATGTGGTATTATAAGCTGGGGAAGTTCCACAAATACTTGCCTGGAGCCTTTAGTAAAGATTCAAAAACTAATTCTGAAGGTTATTCTTAAAGTCCCGTTGAGAACGAGAAGTGATTTTATTTTTAAGACACTAACAGCCTTACTAAAAAACCCAGTGAAAATTTTATTCAATTGACAAACGGCCGCGGATGTGAAAACATTACTAATTAAAAAATTGTTCATACGATACGATACAATACGATTGTACCACCCCAGATGGAAAAAAATACACTTGGTTTACACGGCCTGAGAGGGTAGTTTATCTCTGTTTTATTTACTCGTTGAATGCCGCGAGTAAATGGGGTTGGTTGTAACCAATTAGCATTCGCGAAAAGCGGCAGCCATGACACCCAATGTCCGGCGATTCTGACAGCGTCCTTGAGAAATTTCGTACATAGAAAGGTCAAAGTTGAAGACCAAAGAATTTTTCCCGCGCATGCGCAAGAATTGCGCACGTTCCCGCGCTCCGGTAAATCATTAATATAAATTATATGGAGTCACCAAGCGAATTGCGGTTTTCTCTATGGTAAAGAGCGATAATAGAGCAAGCGATTCTGACCGTGTTCTTCATACACTTTCTTTATACATAAGGGTCAAAATCGCGTGTCAAAATCAGGACAAACCGGCGCACGAGCGGCAAATGAGTGGTTAATGATGACAGAACGTTGTTTGGAATTTTTCCAAAGTATTTTGAATGTTCTATATATTTCTTATTTTTGAAGGTGTCGTAAAAACAAATACCATTTATGAAAACTGGATAAAATTACCTTTTAGATTTGTGTATTTGAAATACGCTTTAGTTTTCAAAAACTGCCATATTTTAAGATTCAAACTCGGAAAAAAATGAAAAAAATTTCCTCCCAAAACATTTTTGACCAAAATGTAGAGAAATTTTAAAAAATCAAAACTTCAAAAACACAGTCCTTTTATGTAATAAATTTGGAAGGAAACTATCACCTCACTTTTTCGTCGTGCATACAATAAAAAAATAATAAAAAATTTCAAAGTTTTTTTATTGCCAAAAAAATAACTTAGAAAAATACCGACATTTAAAAAAGATTTCTTGCATCTCTAAAGACGTTAATTTCTGTGATACGTTAACGAACACATGTATTAGATATTAATATTATAAAAAAATCATCACTTTTAAGAAATTCTCTTAAAACAAAGATCTTAAAATGTTAATTTTTATCTTTTAAGTAACCTATAAAACAATATTCTGACAGTTCAACTTTGAAAGTACGGCGTTTGTACAATAACTTGATTAAACTGATGTAAAGCACACAAATAATATGGTAAATATATCAATTATGTGAACAGAAGAGTAAATTCGTCACTACAATAGAAATTATTTAGTAAAATCACAACATTTAGGCACTAACAAAATTTTCCATATCCCGCCATAAACACACCGAACTGTTTTGTCATCGCGGACCGATATGCACAGGCGCGCCAATAATGCCCCTAGCGGAGAAGAATTAAAACAACATTGTTTCCTAGGAAATTAAAACCATATACAACGTTGTCAGATCTTAAATGCATTTTAACAGCGTGACCACGTAAGAAACGTTATTGGTTATAAAACGTGTTTTAGTGTATATGGGGTTTATTTATGTTATTGCAATAACACAGTTAATCGGTCGTGCTGTGGTTTTTATTTAGTAAGGCTGTAAGTGTTCCTGAATAAATTGTATTAAAAAAATATCCTGCTTGATCAATTTAAAAACACACATTAGAAGAATGAATAAGCACTAGAGCATTAAGAGTCCCATGTAAAAAAAAATTAACATCCCAGTTTGTCAACCTCTTATGGATAAAGAAGTTTTAAATATCATGCTACAAAACTATTCAATTCTCTACCTACTGACATTAGAAACACGCTAACTAAAAGTTCACTTATAAGTAAAATCATTGATTACCTCCAATAAACATCTATCTTGAGTATTTCATAACATATTTACATTTATGCCTACTGTATGTGTATTAGGGTGGTACACTTTTGTATGAAAATTTTTATTTTTTTCGAATTTTGAATTGGAATACCAGGTAAAAGTTGCTTTATATAATTGTAAACAACACTCCTCAATTTGGAAGTTATAGCTCGACAGCTTGAGCCCCCGCCATAGGCTTGAAATTTAATTTTTTAAGTTTTTATAGACGTTTTGTATTTTCCACCCTATAAACAAAATAATAGGTAAATATAATATTTTATGAATTAAATGATACAATAAAAGTATATTTTAACCAATAAAATCATTTATTTCAAAAGTACATACAGGTTCAGAAAGTTATGTAGGTATGAATAACATCATATTTTATGACAAAAATCCATTTTCTTCTCAAACCTTGGTATGAGCTTTCGAGATGCTAATTTAGATTTTATGAATCCCTCTTGTCTTGTCTTGTCGCATACATTTAGAGCTGCTTTTGTCACAACTTTTACAAATCTTTCCACAGCCTGGGTGTGGCAAGGCAGTCTCATAAACTCCAACACTGTATCTTCTCCATTTTCTATAAGATCTTGTAACTGCTTATCGGAAATATTCATCAGTATTGGGGGTTTGTATATATTTTGTTGCCAGTCAATCATGTCTATGTAAGAACGTGCATTTAAGTCCACTTTTGGCACCTCAAACATGCGCCAAACAGATTTTTTATTTACTTGACGAGCCTTTAAAATGCGTCTTGCAGCGAGTTCTCTAATGTGCTTACGTGAAACATACTCAACAACAAGTTTTCTGGATGAGCAAAGTGTTTCGAATTATAACAGGGTCCACTATCGCTAACAACTAGTTGGACAAATATTGAGTGCTGTTAATGAGCTTTCATAAATGATTTGAACCATCTTTGCAGGATGAATGTGTTTTGATAGCAAACCAGTCAGGAGCGTATGATATGATAAAGTCACAAGATTTTGTTGTAGATTTTCCGTAGAAATATTCAAACGTAGTATACAATTAGCTCTCGTCAACCAGCGGGCATGGGATAGATTACCTGGGCTTCTCTGTAATAAATCAGGAGAACAGGATCCGTTTATGACAGCAGTAGTAATTTCTTGTAAATATTTCTGGTCTGTACTGAGATCTGTGGATATTTGTGGAGGTAGTTCACCTTCTATCTTCTCAAAGTTGTCCAACGGCAGCGTCTCGCATATCTCTAATGCTTTACCAATTTGACCTGCAAATGATTCAGGTCCTGCAGTAGGGCCATCCAAATAAGTAAACAAATGCCTCAATGGTAACACATTGGCGTGTAAGAGACAAATTATCATTTTAATTATTATATGTTATTATTGAGTTTCTTTTTTCTTTAGTCTTTATTTTATATGTATCTCAAATTAAAAAAATATAAATCATATCAAACTGTAAAATGAGGTCCTCAGCACGGGTAAAGCACCCAGTGAGGCCCACATTAGTCAAAAAATTTAACAAACATGTATAAATCAGGTGAATCAAATAAAAATAAAAAATAAAAATAAAAAAAATAATTGCAATGGTCGAGATAGTCTGTTTTCCAAAAGACGAATCACGCATCTCACTTTCCCTGCATTTGTGTTTGTTCCATCACAGCCAACAACCATTAAACCCTCTAGTGATATCTTTTCAGTCGTTAAAGAGCTGTTGAAAGCTCTTTCAATATTTCTTGCACTCCCCGATGTTGGAACCACATACCTAATATAAATAGAACCTGGTTCTTTTATAATCGAAATATGTTCCTCTTGTACAATCACTCTAAACCTCTTTGATCCTTTTAAAACAGTTTTAGCCTGTTAGTGCGTTGGTCTTCAAAAAACATTTGTTCCTCTTTTGGCACTTTTTTTCCTCAAACAAGTACAGCTTACAAATTCATAACACTTTCGAGTGATAACTTTTTAGTAACTGTAAGACTCGTTTGTGTGTGACAATTGGAATAGAAGATTTTATCCACAATTGTTCAATTTTTGTTCCAATTATTTTGTCAATTTCCAAAACCGTGGGTTCTTTTGATGTGTTATTCCTTACTTTTAAGTCTTGTCGAACTCATTCATAGAATTCCGTCACATTTTCATAGGTAGGTAGGATATTCTCTTTCAAATCTGCACTTTCACCAAATATCGGACATTTTAACTTTTGTCTTGTAGAAGTCATGTTAAATCACTTAAAAAACGTGTATCAACAAGTACTCGTTAATATAGTTGACGCGCGACCCTTCACTTTGAGACAATTATCCTTTAAATAAAACACTGCATTTCGTAGATTGTCACGTGCCGCCCCCCGCTTCGTCCCGCACTTTACTCCTTTATCACAGCGCCAATAATGAAATATTTGATTGCAACAGCTATTAACTATATTTAAAATACGTCATTAAATAAAATAAACCTATTTTAATAAATTCTGTACTGTTTTGTAGGCCGGGCAAATAGCCCCAAAACTGTCGTTTTTGTAAATGTTCAATGTCTTGGCGGGGGCTTTTACCGTTGTCTGATATTTTTTATATTTTTAATTGACGTAATTGATAGCAATTGGCAACTAAATACAACTATTCCAAAAAAAAATTAGAAAAAAAAAAATTTCGTTCCGCACTAATGTGTATATGTAATTGTGTACATATTTGACTAAGTTTCACTTGCCTTTTTTAGAATCATTTATCAATATACCTTTCTGTCAAACTGAAATTTAATTGCTTCAAAATAAATTTTTTGCGACCGGTTTCGACACGTCCGTATCATTCACGAGCAAACTTAAAACTTTTTAAGTTTGCTCGTGAATGACACGGACGTATCGAAACTGGTCGCAAAAAATTTAAAATTAAAGTAATAATTTGTTCACTTTTCGGAACAACTCATATAGGTCTCATAGAAATCATTGTGCCTCCCTTTTATAGAAATATGATATAAACAGTGTTGGAAAGAGAAAACACCACGCCTTGTATTGAATTGTAAAAGTTAATCTCAAAAGAAGTAAAATGTAAGCCGTTATAAAACCAGGGTTTCCAACCGAAATTTGAAAAACAATGAAGAAATTTTTGGAATTGTTTATTAATTATTTTTACATTAAGCGACAAAAAAGTGAGGTAATGATAATGATTATAATACATTTTTCTAATAAAAATATGTGTTTATTTTTTTCATTATCAGTAATTTTGGTTACAAAAAACGTAAGGTTAAAAACTTTTTTATAAAATATGGAAATTTTTGACCTTCTGACGAAATATGTCCGAGGCCTGAGGGGTTAAAGGAAAGCTGCTTGATATTCTGGGTGAAATGCAGATCCTGCCAATGTCAGGGAATTCAATAAAAATGCACTTTTTAGATGAGAAAAGTGTGGAGAAAATGAATAAAAAATAAATGAAGGCGCGCTCGGCAAAATTGAGGGAGATACAACCGTTCAAAGTATTTAAAATTTCACTTCGCGAGTTGATATTGACAGTCCGTTCGCCATTTTTTCATTGCTTATGTTGGATCCCAGGCCTAATACAGAATTAATAGTACGCCAGAATCACAAACCATGTTACTCAAACCTACCGTAGCCGCTAAACCACTTGAAAACTGGGATGTTTTTCTTGCCTTGACGTGAGTAGGCGTAATAAAGGGGCACTTTTTTTGTATCACAAACCATGTTCAGCGTATTAGGTTATGTCAAAATGGCGGGCGGACTGTCAATATCAACTCGCGAAGTGAAATTTTAAATACTTTGAACGGTTGTATCTCCCTCAATTTTGCCGAGCGCGCCTTAATTTTTGTTTTATTCAGCTTTTCCACACTTTTCTCATCTAGAAAGTGCCTTTTTATTTAATTTCCAGACATTGGCGGGATCTGCATTCCTCCCGATATTCTAATTTTTCTGCAAATGAATGAATTTAAAGCCATTGTAAGCCACCATTCGTAGTAGATAATTTGTTATTAAGACAATGGACAGGGAGAGAAAACAACTGGGAAGAAACATTTTAACATTATTTCATTTAACCCGTCTGCTTGGTTCAATATATTCGCACCTCACAATCCGGAAACCTTGGTTTCGCGCGTAAATTCTGAAACAGTCACTTTGGATCGAGATTGTAAAATATGTATGCAAGATAGCTTTCATATTTCAAAGACGATAAGATGCATTATTTCCTTCTCTTTCTAGTTAAAAAAAAAACATTTGTTTGCAAGAGAGGAAGAGAGATATGTGGCTTTTAAAATGTAAGTATAACGCGTTTTGGGGTGTATTTATTCCTAAACAAGCAGAAGGGTTAATTTCTTACGGCCTATTGCTTATTTTGCTGCTTTTGGTTAAAAACAAGCAGAAAGTTATTGCAACATGCAAATAGAAGATTGTATTAAACTATACATGTATATATGCTCGTCATTGTGTTCACACGCTCGAGCAGCTCTACACAAGACACCATAGGTACACCACCAAGACAAACTGTCAAACTGTAAATTTTTGTTGAACATCAAGCAAGATTTACGGCAATTGAATCTTTTTTGCGATAAGCCGTTCGTTTGATATCGAACAAAAAAGCATTGAGCGAGATGGTACACACATTGATACAGTTCAAACGAGCGTAAAACCATGGAACATGAACAAGTGTGGGTATTTAGCTTTATGGTTTTTGAATTTACATTTAGAGCAACAAAGAGTATGAGGGCAAGGTCATTTACCTGTGACGATCTGTTCCTGTGGTGGCAGGTTGGCGTTGGCCTTGAAGCCAAAGTCCCCGAGCGCGCGAGACAGGGCGAGGTTGCCGTTGACACGGTTGAACTCAACATGGCCGCCGCCCGCGATGATGCGCCGCATCTCCCCTTCGTTGTTGGGCTTGTGGTCCACCGACAGCGGCTCAGCCTAGACACGCATTACACAAAGTTAACATTGCAATATTGAGGGAGAGCTATGTCTAGAACTATGCTCAGCCTAGACGCGCATTACACAAAGTTAACATTGCAATATTGAGGGAGAGCTATGTCTAGAACTATGCTCAGCCTAGACGCGCATTACACAAAGTTAACATTGCAATATTGAGGGAGAGCTATGTCTAGAACTATGCTCAGCCTAGACGCGCATTACACAAAGTTAACATTGCAATATTGAGGGAGAGCTATGTCTAGAACTATGCTCAGCCTAGACGCGCATTACACAAAGTTAACATTGCAATATTGAGGGAGAGCTATGTCTAGAACTATGCTCAGCCTAGACGCGCATTACACAAAGTTAACATTGCAATATTGAGGGAGAGCTATGTCTAAAACTAGACATCAGAAGAAGAAGCAATCTTTCTTACCTTCCCCTTAATACTGGCCACAGCGCGCGAGTCTCCAACGTTGGCGCAGTACAAAACCTCGTCCTTGACCATGACCGCCACGGCTGTGCTACCGGCCACCTCCTCGCGCAGGCTCTCCTCGCGCTGCATGGCCGCGTCCAGCTCCAGAAAGCCCTGCTTCAGGGCCTCTTCCAGCTGCCCGTTGCCGTACTCTGGCCTCCGCACTATGTACTTGTGCAGGTGTTTGCCGGCATATTGCGCTATGGTGGCTCCTATACAAACAACACATTAATTATGCAGCTAAAGAGTGCACAGACGTTTGTCTTATGGTGTATAAGGACCCATCATGATCACTTTGAATGTCGCCAAGTTTGGAGGCAGAATATTTAATGCGCTATGTCCACATTACAGGAATGACCTAATATTTAATTTGAAATCAGAAATTGGCTTTAAAACACCTTTTTTAGAAAAGGTTACTTAAGGCGATCCACTAGTTCACTACTGTGCCGTGGACAGTAGTTCTTCGGTGGACGCCATAGGGGTCACTTTGAATAACCGAATTCGTCGACTAGCGGCCGTATTGTAAAATATCAACGCGAAAATGCATATTTTATTTTATTTTGGGAAGATTGGGTGTAAATATCAACTTTTTTTGCGATTATTATAAAATAAACTGAATTTACCACATTACACAATAAAACCATATCCGAAAAGGGGTTTATAAATAGGAGAGTTTGGACTTAAAAGTGTGTTTTTTAGACCTTATACTTTATTTTTTTATAGGCTTATTAAAAAACTTATAAAAAAAATGACCGATATTTTTAAGGGCCAAGGTATGTTCTACACGCAGTATTTAATTGAAGCATCTACAATACTTCTAAGCGATCAAATTTTCAAAACAAAAACATATGATTTTGCATTATTTACTATGACTTCATCTTAATACAATAAATAAGGTAAAACATCCTCGAGGTAATTGAATTACAAAGCAGTGCTATGTAAAATGTTTGGAAAGTAAAATGCATAATTCAATATCTCATAAATAACTCTTGTAAAAATAAGCACACTTAATCATATTTTAATAAAGTAAATAAAAATATTGGCCAGCAAAGATAACAGGGGAAACATTGACCCGCCTTGTGTAAATCTAATAATCTAAATTTTTAAATCTTTTTAGTTTGCTTTTCTTATATCATGACTGTGTGAGTAAGCATTTAAAAAAAAACCAATAAGAATATAAGATGATTAAGTACGTTTTTCACAAATTGTCTCCAAACCTACAGATTAGTAAAGAAGATTTATTTTGCAGCAATGCGTCTTGTGCCTCCAGTGTACAAGGGTACGGGTACAACAAGGGGAACTAGGTTTCTCAAGATAATTTTGTCATAAATACTCAACAATATTATAACAGATAGTAAAGATTATTTAATCTAACTCAACAGTTAATATTGTAGTAATTAGTAATCAATGCAAGACTAACTTGCCAATGCTTGGATATGCAGGTGGGATTAGCGATACGACATATGTGATACCACACAATCTAAGAATTAATTATATAATAAATTTGTCTTAAAGACATTAACGTGTAATCCAGAAGTGACACTGACATATTGAGAGATATCAATCTGCAAGAGATGGATATTAAACATTAATCAAGATTGAGCGAGCAGATAACCACACAAGTTATATACTGAGAAGTGAAGCCTGGCACCGTGACTGGGTTACGGGTATGGGCAATAAGGTAATGAGACCTACCTCCGTGACCATCGTAGACGGCAAAGAAAGCCGTGCCCGGATCGTCGGGCAACGACAGGATGTGGGTGTGCGAGTCCTCCATGGACACGCGCCAGCCCTGCATGCACGACGCGCCCACCTTGAAGCGCGCATCTTGCACGACGGTCGACTGTTTGGCCGTCACGGGCTCTGACAGCGTCTGCCCCATCTATCTGAAACGCAACATTTTATTTCACCACACGAATATTGCGTCGGACATACTCTGACGTTGCAGTACAGCATTGGCGATGCGTCATTGGCGCGCAGCTCGTGTATTGTTCCGTGTTATTTCGTTCTAAAACAAACTGAGCGTGTACCCACTTGCCATTTACTTACCGATAACGGTGGAAATCTCCTATAAAACAGACCTCTCAAAGGTCGTGGATAAGACGGTTTCAGGTTACTTTTCCGACATATAAAAAATAATTTGACAAAGAAGAGAAAGAATATCGATAACTTGTGCGAATTTCTCTCGGTTTATCATACCACCATATCTTTATTCACGCGACATTTGACAGATTGTTGATAAGTATACATTACATTAATAGCCAATAGGTCGGTTTGAATAAATTTATCTGTGCAAGTACTATTTCCAAGGAGTACTTGCTTACAAATATGGTATTGCCATTAAAAAATTTCAAAACCGTTAGTGTCGGTGGTACAACGGCTTTGTAAAAAACACAAAACATTCACATAAAATATAAAATTATTATTCATATCCGTTTATTATATAGAGTTGTGTCATTATTCATTTCTAGAGCTTAAGTTGAATGACCTTCAGACAGAAATCAAGATAATCAGAATATTAGTTCTTGCATCGACATAATTGTATAAATAAGTTTGTAATGAAATGTCATTAGTCATTACAAACATATTCATCCGTCAATGAGTTTAATTTCAAATTAAATTAAGGGTTACAATTTACTCCGTTCAAAAATATTAAAGAGAGTGACATAGAGCAGATGCGTAGCAAGGGGGGCGGCCCGCCCCGGGTGCCCCCCGATGGGGGGGTGACACCCGACCGAGTGTCACCCCTAGGCACAATTCTCTATCCACCCCTCCCCCCCCCACCCCAGGACGGACCAATTTTTTATGAGGCGAAATTTTCGTTTGTCAACTTTAATTAGGGGGAGGTGTCACCATGTTATCCGCCACGGGTGCCACCCGTGCTAGATAAGCCACTGATATAAAGTAAGTGTTTGTTTTATGTTTCGATTCGTATTAAAAAGCTTGTAAAACACAAAACTGACAAAGCATTATTAGTGTCATTCGAGTGTTCCAATTAAAGAACGTAAACCTATTATTAAAGAACTTTTATTTTTCATCAATTTTATACATTGGCTTCTGTCAGGATTTAAATTTATTATTTAATGTAGTTTTAAAACAAATTTGTTTTCAATTTAATGACATCTTCCCTAAAAAAAAGATGGTGTGGCTTTAGCAATAAGCACCAGTCCTTTTTCCGCGGTTTTATTTAAAAATAACTTAGAAAATAAGTTGCGCCATATTACGCGCAGTTCACTATGAGACTTTTCTGCTCGGCGGCTTAAAGTGGCGTGGGACTCGGTCGCTCCGAAGCGAAGTGTCCGTGTGAGGAGGGGGGGGGGGGGGCTCTAGTGTGGATTACATATATTTATTTTGCATTTTGGATTTTTTTAGACTGTAACAAAGCAATTATTTTGCATTTTAAGTACCGGGTTGCTACCTTATTCCTTCTTGTATTCATGATATATAGTGTCAATTCTTAGTAAAAAATAATACACGTAGGATGATAATCTTATATATAAAAATCTCGTGCCACGGTGTTTGTGGTCGCACTCCTCCGAAACGGCTAGACCGATTTTTTTTATCTTTATTTGGTAGGTATGAGAATAGGTTTTAATGTATATTTCATACCGCTAAGTGATTAGGGTGTCCCTATCCAGAAAAGAAATCAATTTTTTTAACAATTTTTTTTGTATTTTTTTTTTGACACCCTCCCACCCCACCCTCCCATTTTTTAATCGCGATTTTAGTATTATTGCATGAACAAATTAAACCGTCTTTCGTATTTCAAACAGAACGAAATTATTTATGTTGTTAAATGACAGATGGCGCTACGCCCGCCTCATCAAACTTTCATCCACACATTCGCAAGACATTCACGAGAAGCGTCGCGTCATTTTGACATTTCATTCAGCATCATGTTCTCGCGTGGGCAAACCATCGAGCTTATTTGTGTTGGCTTAAGACGGACTGACAAAAAATATCGTACACTCAATTGCTTTTAGAAATTAATATTGATTTTCTTTATTTCATTTTCGTACTTTAGTTGGTGTTTTTTATCGGCGGTCATCGCCTACAGCACTCCATTCCTCTTTCTGTCATAGATCCCACCCCACACACTTACAATACATTCGTTATTTTTTATTTAAAAACTAAAATATTCACTAGAAATAATTTATATGGTAGAGCAACGTTTGTCGAGTCAGCTAGTATTATATAAAAAAAAATCATACCATTCACTTTAAAGTAGCATTCACTTCCAACTACCGAAATGATTACAACTCAGAAAATAACAAAAGTTTAAAAATATTAATGTTTAGTTTGGTTTATTAGAACGTGATTAGCATGTTTTTGTCTTTTTAGACCATATTTTTTAACCTGCCCACCCCCCTCACTGCGCCATCTCTTTCTATGGGTGTTCTACTGCCCCCCCCTGAAAGTTTCAAACGCCTACAAGGGGGCGTTACCACCCACGTTAGGAACCAATGATATACACTATAAATGCGTTAAAAATCGATTCAGGATACGTTCATAAATCAACTTAGGATGTGTTCAAAAACCGAATAAGCTTTTTAAAATCAAATGAATAACCGATAGAACAACGTGTGCTGAACGCCAGGGGCTTTGTGAATCAAGTTTTTTTTCAATCAAACATATAAATTACGATTTTTGCGCCCCTAAAGCTGGGAACATACTAGGCCCACGCAACGCTACGCAACGTAGGTAGACGTCATCATTTCCATATCTGGACTACTTACCATCCTTACATTTTCTATGGAAACGCGTGCTTTAGAATCACACTAGCCCCACGCAACGCTAACCGACGCCCCCTACGCTACCAGATCGGCGTGGGCCATGTGGAAGGTGGAGGGGGTATGGTCACGCCTACTACGAGATGATTTTACATCTTTTTGGTGTTATCTGAGCATCTAACGTTGTTTCGTTATATCTATTATTGTTATTGACGGATATTATTCAAAAATGGATGACGAACAGTTTACTGAAGGTTTTAGACGGAACGAAGTTATTTATAAAATCAAATTACAGGATTATAGAGATTCTGCATACGCAGTGCAACTTAGGAAGAAATTTCAGCCATTCATGGCATGATTTTCAATATTATACCCCTATAATGAATGTCAATCAAACTTTAGACACACTGCCGGTCTTTCTCTGATCCCAATTGACTTTCGAAGACGTGTGTTTTCTTTTTTTATGTCATATTCAATTATGCTGTGAAGCTCTTCAAATACCACTTTACTCATACGGAAGTACATGAAGAATCGTCCGTCATCAGATTCTAGTTCCTTTACTAAAGTATGGGACTCTCCAAACATTTGTCTTTGTTTGTTAATGTTGTGGACCCAAATACTTCTCACTTTTTTCTTTCTACGAGAATATTGATTTAATAATAATAATCGTAGCAAATCATCTTCAAATTCACTTTCAAGAAATGGCAAAGCTGTCATCTGCTGAGAAGAGAATCACATAAACTAAAAAATAAATGTCAAATGTGTCAAATCAAACGCGCCTGCGCACAACCAGAAACCCCTTGTCACGTGGTCACAGCGACGCGTACGTACGTCGCGTCGGCCAGTGTGAACGGGACAGGAACGTTGCGTCGCGTTGCGTCTGCTCAGTATGATCCTTGCTTGAAACTGCCGCCCGGGGCAGGCGCCCCGGTTTACCCCCTCCTGGATCCGGGGCTGGTTGCACCACGTTATTCCCAGGAAACATATAAAAAAAACTTTAAATTAAAATCGGACGTAGGCATTTAAAGCAAAAATAATATGTGGGTAATAATCATTGTAAAATAGGAATAATGTTCACCATGTTAAAATTATTATAAAAATATGGTTGATGGTTTCTACATATTGAAAACATTTTTAAAATTAAAAATATTACGTAAAAATCATACTGTCTATGAGCATTTTAGTCTATGCTTTCGGTATTCAAATGCCATAGATCACCGCAGAAGGGAAGCAGAAAAAAGACAAACGCTTTCTTTGCGGACCTCCACGAAAAATTTCGCTGCCGTTTTGCTTCAGTTTTCAGTTCACAATTTGTTCTTGTTCGCCGAGCATCTGAAAAGTGTTAATTTAGCAATTTATATTGAACTAGTTATCCATTATGTGCACATTATCATGGTGATTATAAACATTTGACTTGATATCGATACGCTATTACATTTTCTGCTTGGCCGTTTCACGCACAAGGCGTCGCCATTTTGATGTGGCAGTAGTAATATAACAATCTGTTACGTTTTTACTATCAGTATTTTGGTTATTTTAAAATTGTTCCTGATTTCGCCGGCAGCCATATCAATTACTATCAAAAGTGTGTGTTAAATTTCCGTTGCATTATTTTAGCTGTCATTCTTGAGAATTTCGACTAAGTGGTGTGTTTTTGTGTTGCAGATAGTCATACAAAAGAGAAGTGATTTATTAACCCGGTACTAGACGGGTCCGAATGAATCTCGACAGTACGCGGAGCCAACGCAAGAAAATGTCGCAGGAAGCCGGGGATGACTACTCATCGAGTCTGGGGGACCTGACGATGAACAGCAAACCCCTGATCAATATGCTCACCATCTTGGCCGAGGAGAATTTGGAGCACGCCGCTGTCATAGTACAATCCGTGGAGAAACATCTGGACCAGGTGAAACTCTTGTTATATTCTAATACACACACACACATCTGTACACATTGCCCTTGAATATTGTTGGAATGATGTCACTTTGATAGGCCCTATATTTCTATTTTGTTTTCGAAAATATGGCTGAAGTCATCATACTGTTATTATTTTTGTAACATGACAGCCAGTTATAGACTTTTGTTGGAAAATGACAAAAGAATCTTCATATTTTTTTATTAGAATTTAAAAAAAAATCAATATAATTGATTTACTTGACTGGAGTAGAATGGCGTCAGTGTTTTCAATACAGATAATGTGTCGGTAACATTCAATTTGTTAGAATCATAAATTTTTTCTACGTATTTCAGCTTAGCTTCAGAATTTACTGCTCTATACTAATGGGTCATTACTGTGGAATGTAGTGTACCCATTTTGAGTAATTCCTTACAATTTGTTCAAGTTGATTTATTGATTAAATATTTCAAGTAGAAATGAGGTTCATAATAGAAAAAGTATATAAGGCTGGAAAATAATGTGACGTATACGTCAGTTGCTACAGTAATATATAAGTGAATGAAGAACCATACAGCAAAGCTGACAGTCAGCAGTGTGCGAGTCACAACGCGTTGCATACAGGGACCATCGGTTCAACTCGTCAGGACGACATGCTCACTATTTGTATCAAAAGTGGTATCTGCGGTCAGTACGGCGCTTACCGCGTGAAGCGACGGTCCTTGTGTACAGTCACGAGATGAATATTGAAACAGAGCGCGTTAATACTGAGGCACATCTTAGCCCTTCTCTTTAGGTCTAATGTTTTCTTATAATGCAAAGCAAAAATGTTGGCTCAGGGTTTGTGAAACATTGTTTACCGACTTTGCTCACATTACATTAATAAATAAATGAGTTAGGTACTTTAGTAAAACAAATTAACGTTGGTTATTGCTTATAAAAAAGGTAACTTTTAAGTAGTGATGAAACGGATAGTTGTTTGGTCGGATATCCGGCGACTTGCGAGGCCGGATGGCCGGATAACCGGCGGCCGGATATTCGGACCATTGTCTCTTTGCATGTCGTGACGAGTTTAGTGAGTTTAGCACAGGTGCGGCGAACGCGATCAGATCAATTCGGGTGGTTTCGGTTGCCATCGTGAGTATTCGTGAGTGATCGCGATAATATTCTCTTTGATAAGAAAAAGAACAAGAGGAATATCATGGTGCTTCAATGTCAGTATTTAATCATTTCAATAATCTCTGTTTTTCACGATTTTTAGTTCACTATAATAGTGATTGGGATTAGTTAATCATGTTAATTTAAATTTTCGCTTCTCTGCGAGGTTTTTGTAAGTTTCCACTAAAAGTTTTTAGTTGCGATATTTGCTATTTATGTATTTATCATTAGAGTGAATATCTCAGAAGAAAATTTTAGTTTTTGGAAGGCCTTATGGCTTTTTTGTACTTTTTCATACTTTTTCGACTTTAAATAAAAGCTGTCGTTATTGTAAGCCATTTTATTGACATTTACCTCACAAAGATTAATGTGTTGCATTTTATTATAGGAAAGTGTCGTAGTTTTTGAATATCCGGTATCCGGCCGGATATTAGTTACTATCCGGTATCTGGCCGGATAGTAAATTTAGGCCGGATACCGGATAGTTACCGGATATCCGTTTCATCTCTACTTTTAAGTATGACTGGGCACACTTATTAGGAATATTTTTTAGAAAAAACCTTTTGATTCACCTTAATTACTTACTATACAAGACAAACTATATGCAATTAGGATGATGGATGATGCATATAAAATTTCAATTCTGTAAATTATAAATTTGCTATCGTTGTATGCGATGACAGC
Organism: Limnephilus marmoratus; assembly: GCA_917880885.1. NCBI lineage: Eukaryota > Metazoa > Arthropoda > Insecta > Trichoptera > Limnephilidae > Limnephilus > Limnephilus marmoratus. Next base: position 26,544,419 of record OU862931.1, on the reverse strand, counting down.
TGACAGCCATTTTTATTAATTATGTCCGTATTCTACGAAATTTTTCAGTGCTTTACATTGCCCTTTGCAAATAGTTGTAGTTTATAATGAAGGTAAGTGAATTTTTTTTATAAAAATTATTGTTTTGATTTTTCTTGCCCAGTCATCCCAAACGTTTACCAATAAAATACACATGTCTTGCTGTAGTACGGTACCTTTGGGTGACATAAAGTAGTTAGCAAATTCGTCTCTCAACCGGTCACAGGCCATGCCATTTCGCGGCAATTTGCGAAACTTCACAAAAAAACACTAAAAAAGCACCATTTTGAACTTTGAATTGAATGTTTTGTTGATTAATTTTGAGCTATTGTATATTTTATTGACTGAAAAACGTTCACAACACAATAAACTATCTACCAAAACAACATTACTTGCATTTATTACGTAAATTAATAGGTTTTATTCGCGATACACTCATTTATTGTGACCGTTAAATTCGCGGCAATTTATGACAGCGCATTGTCATGGAAGAAACCGTTTTAAAAATATTCCAGAGTGACTAGGTGAATGAAACTTTTAGCACCTTCTAGAGTAATGATGGCGCAAGCGATTCTGACACTGTTTCTTCGTACAAATTATGTACATAGAAGGGCCAAAATCGCAGACCAAAAGTTTTTCGTCGACAATATTATTCAAATATTTGAATTATTTTCTCGCACATATGACGCGCGCGCCGGCGCGTCTCCGGCCTGTGACCGGTTAACCCTTAGTTTGTTGAATTGTGATAACTCATACAGTGATAATGCATACAAAATAATTATAACTTGGTATAGCAGTGAGCTTTTTAAAATAACACATACCCATATATTGAACTACCTAACTAATACTGCCGTTATCAAAAATTTCAAGAAAACTTTGAATAACATCATATTTACTGACATATTTGTCATTCAGTTCAAAATTTTGTGGTAAAAAAAGACTAAAGTTCTGCTAAGGGTTAATGAATCACCTGAATGAATTATTTCATTAGTGATTTTCTCAATTGGATGAATGTGAAACCTTCTCCTTTTATTTCTTTCTTTTCCGGGGAAGTAAATTTCAAATATTACACAGTTCATAAATGGGCTTATTCTTGTTTGCACTTGAAGATGACTTCTCGGGGACGTCGGTGGGGTATCATCGTTATTGTAATCAACGGTATGCGTGGCACTACTTCCATCCTAATATAATCATATTTTATCTAGTTACTCAAACACTTAAAGCGGTGACACACACGTAGATAAAAGATCATCGCACACCTAAGTGGTTTATGAACAGATCAAGCATAGACAATCGCTCCTGAGGCAATATACGAAAAGTTATGCAACCCCTCCACCGAAAACAGGAGAGGGAGTCATTTTAATTACGAAGCTACCTAAACGGGCAGATGATAGCTGTCAAGTTGATAGATTCAGTACAAAGAATGGCATTTCGTGGCAGATCTGTAATTCAACTGACCCCCTCTTCTACCATAGGAAGAAATATTTGATAGCGTCGTGTGACGGTACAACAAATAAGCGCTCACGGTTCTACAGATATCTGCTTGCGCTTTTATCTGCGCATGTGGCACATACATTATTAGTTTTAAATAAATGTTTTGGTTTTTTATAAGAACAACTGTCTTTTTTTATAACTTTTGAAGGTTTTTCCCATCATTGAAGAAGATAGCACTAATAATCTAAACAAACATAATATGAACGAGAACAAGACACAGAAAAATGAAAAAGATAATGGTCGCGACACAGACCCGGAACCTCTCGTCTAACCGGGACCGGCGCCTCTACCAATTCGGCCATTGCCACTTTCCATCAAACTTTAGTTAGCGCAATAGAGCGTGACAATATATACAAAATAAAGCTTTTTTTTGTTTTTGTCAGTCAATTTGTTCCAACTTTCTTTATTGACAACAAACAGTATGTAGATTACTACCAGTTTAGATTGAACTTTTCCTTGTGTTTATTTTCTTGAGAATAAGAGAATATTCAAAAACGGTAAATTCCGCATAACTGGGTACTAGGCTCCGACCTGTAAGCGTGTTTTCATGACAATATAACAATAGCAGTCAAGTACAAATAGGGTGTTTTCACGTTAACGCTTGTGTTCCCACAGAAATCTATTAGACATTGTTAATTTTTTAGGGAGGAATGCAGATCCGGGCACAGTTTGGAAATTTAATAAAAAGGCACTTTCTAGATGAGAAAAGTGTGGAAAAGCTGAATAAAATAAAAATTAAGGCGCGCTCGGAAAAATTGAGGGAGATACAACCGTTCAAAGTATTTAAAATTTCACTTCACAAACTGATATTGACACTCCGCCCGCCATTTTTTTTATAACCTAATATGCTAAACATGGTTTGTGATACAAAAAAGTGCCCCTTTATAGCGCCTGCTCACGTCACGGCAAGAAAAACATCCCAGTTTTCAAGTGGTTTAGCGGCTACGCTAGGTTTGTGTAACATGGTTTGTGATTCTGGCGTACTATTAATTCTGTATTAGGTCTAGGATCCAACATACCTAACTGTCAATATCAGTTCGCGAAGTGAATTTTTAAATACTTTGAACGGTTGTATCTCCCTCAATTTTGCCGAGCGCGCCTTAATTTATTTTTTATTCATCTTCTCCACACTTTTCTCATCTAGAAAGTGCCTTTTTATTAAATTTCCAAACTGTGCCCGGATCTGCATTTCACCCATTTTTTATCAAATATTATTGTATGAAATGGTCAAAAAGTGAGGTGACAAAATTATTTATTATACATTTATACAAAAGAATAAGTGTTTTTTTTTTATTAAACATGATCCGTGATTTTAGTACCGTTTTCACATAAAAACATCATGCGAGTCATTTTTACAATTTTTTTATGTTTGCATTCTAAATTTTTATATTTACAAAAAATGTTAATATTTATTTGTAATATAACAATTTGAAAGCTTATTTCTTAACCTTTCAAAAATAGTTTTTAGTATTTGGCTACGTTCAGAAATGTTTCATTTATAGAGCTTTAATTGCGAAGCGGAAATAACACAAAGATTTTATAAATCGGACAGTTCGTTTAAGATAAAAAACTTGCACAATCGCAAAATACCTGAGTGGTTAACTGTAGGTAAAATAAAAATAATTTTTGTTTATTGAGCTTATTAATATGTGTACATATTTCATCTGTTTGAGTTCTCTATAAGTGATTTTGAACTTCATAAATTTTTGAAAAAAATATGTAGTTACACAAAAATAATTATGTACTAGTAAATAAAAATATGAAAAATAAAATAAATCAAAGATAGGTTCAAATAAAACAAATCGTCATGAACCAACGAATATGTGTCATAACCTTACACTTGCGGCAGTTTACTGTGAACTGATCAACTTTACATTGATGAATGTCGGCAGACGACCGGTTTGGGCAAGTCTACCGAATTACTGCCGAATAAACTCGGAACACCTCTAGCATGGCACATCCCTCCCATCATCCGCACCACATACCAGACGCTCACCCCTCTTAACTACAATTCTTTTACGGAGATGGGTTTTGCATTGACTTCAGATGGGAATTTATCCCAATTAATCACAATAGTGTCCCGTTAACCGAAGTTAATTAGTCTTAATTTTGTTTCTGTTCCTTGGGTTTTGTCCCAAATGTGGCCCAAATGTTGTCCCAACAACTATTGTAATTTTACGAAATAAAAGTAATATTGCATAATTGTAGGATCAAATGTGAATAAAATTCCAATTTTATTCTAATTATTTATTACTTATTATAGTAATTTTAGAATTTTGAGTGAAATGAAATATATATATTTTTCTTATAATATGCTATATTTCTTGAACTCAAAAACAGTAAAAATGCAGAAACGAAACATAAACAACTCTACTGCAAAACTAAAAAAATCTGACGTTGTTAAGGCTCCGCAACCGGGCCCGAAAAGAAGAAGATGGAGAAATACGAAATTACGAATGTTAGAGGAGAGCGCTAACATTTACAGCGACAAAATCGATGCGAAAATGTTTAATAAAACTAAAATTTAACTAAAATTAGACCAAAAATCTCACGGGCATTGTCTTAAACAGAATTTAAAGGAACACTGTGATTTTTTTTCATACATATAACTTGTAAAATGACTGAAACAAACTTGTTTATAATAATTTTTGGAGCATACTTTATAGATATATACGTATCGAGGGAATTTTATATAATTTGCGTTTCGGCGCGGGCAATGTCTAGATATTATCTTCAAGAATGACATATATATTTTTTTAAGAGCTTTAAAACTTAACGTGTTTAAGAAATCGGTAGTAATTCAGGTAGCGGGCCCTTAATAATTTAGTTTGAATTTTTCCTGTCTTGAAATAACTGCCTTCATCAGCAGTTTATAAGGAAATGTTGTTTTTCAGATAATATATTGCTGATTGGCCAATAGTTTAAAATTATAAGTCACGTTTTATGTTAATAATATTTTTACTTTCACGTATGTCTGCATTTTTGTTTGATATTTAGTTCACAAGCCGGAAAAAATATTTTTTTAAGCTAAGCGAATTGAAGTTATAGTTTTTAGGATTTGTCACGAAATTCATCACAGTTAAATCGGTCACGAATATTAAACAAAATTTGTTTACTGGCTGTTTTCAAAAAAATTATAATGGCTTGAGAATAATATAGCAGCAATTATGGCGGAATCAGATGCTTCACTCGGATGAATGTTCACTCGAATGAATTTTCATCTTTGTTTCATTCCGTGTTCAGATGGTACTATAGGAACGAACATTCACTCTTCCATTCTCACTACAACAATGTCGAATGAAGTTGTGCATGTTGGAATTTGTTTGATTTATGATAATTTGAGCGAGGAATTGACTATAAAAAGAAGCAAAGAAAATGCTATGGTTGTGGACACCACCATGAATTTTAAGGAGAAACGTCTTGGGTGCTTCAAATGCATTGATTTTTATGCAGTTTTGTTGACACAATTAAATAAAAAAAAAAGTGTAGTTTCGTCTTGTAAGCCCCTTTTTAAGCCGCAATAGAATTTTATTTAACTTTTTTTTATTAGGAACATATTATTACAGATTAATAATCTTACATATATTTAAAAAATTCTAGCAATTATGTTAGAACCGAACATGTTCACATCACGCATAAATAACCCATAAGGCCTCGAACACATTCTGTCTGTAGATCAGAATATTTCCGCTTAGCAATAAAATAAATGGAATATTTGTGAACACATCCGAAAACTAAAAACTATTTTTGAAAGGAGATAAAATACGCTTTCAAATTTTATTATTAGAAATAAACATGAAATTTTTTAAATGAAATTTTTTTAGAAGTTTAGTTTTAAAAATGGCTCTCCTTTTTGTAACTAAAATTACTGGTAATGAAAAAAAACACATTTTATTAGACAAATGAATAATAAACGTTATCATCACCTCACTTTTTTGTAGTTACATGTAAAAAAAATTCCTAAGGTTTCATACATGTTACATGTAAAAAAAATTCCTAAGGTTTCATAAATTTTTTTTAAATTGCGGTCGGAAACTTAGGTTTCATAAAGGTGCATATTTTTAATTATTGTTAACTTTTAGATTTGAATATATAGCGTGTTTTTATCTCTTTCCAACACTGTTTAGATCATATTTCTCATTATAATAGTAACGATTTCTATTAAATTTATAGGAGTTGTTCCAAAAAGAGACGAAATTAGCCGAATGAATACCATTTTGATGCATTGCACGTGATCAATCACTTCCCTTTATTTAGTACAGGATGCGAGATGGACTGAACGAGTTTCACTCCGTATTCGTACATTTCATTTTGCTTTCATTCCGCACGCGAGAGGAAGATGCCGAACGTCATTATCCAACATAGTCGAATCGGTTCACTAATGAATCATTCAGAAATTTTGTTTCATTTCTTGTTCAGACGTGACACTCTGACTGAAAGAGGCGGAATGAAAGACAGAAATTAATGAAAAGTGAACTGTCTGATTCCGCCATTAGTAACAGGAAACTGGAGGTCTGATAGCCTTCAGTTGTGATATTTTTCTGGGTCCTTGTTTCTTATTCTGTCCCAAGCCATTACTTCTTTGCACTCCCACTTAACATTTCGTGACCAAATTCTCATACCTTTTAAATTCAGTTGATTCTTAATTAATTATGCTTAACCTGTCACAAGCCGGAAAAAACAAGGAAATTCCCTGACAAAGCATGACTTTGAATTTTGAATTAAATGTTTTGTGGATTAATTTTGAGTTATCGTATTTTATATTGACCGAAACACATTCCTAGAACAATAAACTATGTACCAAAACAACATTACTTGCGTTAATGATGTAAATTAATAGGTTTTACGATGTTTTAGTCGAGGAACTCGCATCGACTTTGACAGATAAAATTCGCGGCAAATTTGACATTTTCATGCCACAGATTAAATCGTTAAAAAATATTCTGGGGTTGCAAGGTGAATGAAATTTTTACCCATATATGGGGTAATGTTGGCGCAAGCGATTCTGTCCTTGTTCTTCATTCAAATTGTGTACATAGAAGGGTCAAAAACGCAGACAAACATATTTATTTCGAAATATTTTTTTCGCGCATGTGCGCAAGCTGCGCGCGCCCGCACGTGTCCGGCCGATCACAGGTTAATTGGAACTGTCTGGACCAAACCAATTTCTCCCAAATAAGCGGCTGTCCAAAATAAGAAAAGTTTAACCTGTCACGGGCCGCTATCATATATTTTATTTACCGAAACACATTCCTAGAACAATAAACTATGTATCAAAACAACATTACTTGCTTTAATTTGGTAAATTGATAGGTTTTACGATGTTTTTGTCAAGTATCACGCATCGGAGTTTCACAGTTTGAATCGCGGCAAATTTGACATTTCGATTCCACAGATAAATCATTTAAAAATATTCTGGTGTCGCCAGGTGAATGAAACTTGTGGCTATATCATCAATGATGTTGGCGCAAGCGATTCTTACCTTGTCCTTTGGCTATATCATCAATGATGTTGGCGCAAGCGATTCTTACCTTGTCCTTCATATAAATTCTGTACACAGAAGGGTCAAAATCACATTCAAAAATATTTTTTTCGTAATTTGTTCCGCGCGCATGCAAGCATTCCTCGCATCTCCGGCAAGTAAGAGGTTAAGGAAGGTAAAAAATGAATTTATCGACTTCTTTTTATTTTTTATACATTATTATTTTTTTTTTTTTTGGTAATTGTTTGAAACAAACGTCAACGGTTAATACGCACTTTTTTTTGATAAAACTTTTAGATTCTTCTTAATTACCATAAAAGACAACTATTTGCATTCGGGGAGGTTGAAAATGTTACATTTTTAATTTTATTTACGTAAATTGTAAATTTGCTTTCCACACTGTCAAATCACTCTGTTTGCAGTTCGGAACAAACGTCAACGGTTAATACGCACTTTTTTTGATAAAACTTTTAAAATTAAGATAATATACCCAAGCCCGCTACACAAACCCTGCTTTGCCAGACAAACCATTCAAAAATGTAGGCTGTTTTTTAAAGTAAAGATAACATACACAATCCCGTTACTTAACCGTTGACTTTTGTTCCGAATATTTACCTTTTTTTTAATACATATTACATTTATTCGTGTTTTGTTGTGTATTTTTATGTAAAAAAAAAAACGTGATTTTTATCAACCCTGATATTTATCAAACATTGCTTCTACGTGCCGTTTTATATATTACTAATTAAATTGCAGTAATTAACTCAATTTATTATTTGGAATATTTTTAAATACATAGTCGTAGATAACATCTACATAATTTCACGGGAGATTTTCATTTTTTATACTGAGAAATGATAATAAATGAAAAATGTTTTCCCTGATTATTAACCAGTGTAAAAAATATTACATTTCTTGTACTTTCCACGCTTGAAATTAAGCATTTTACTGTATTTATACCCCATAAAATTTAAAAATCAACATGCATGTTTGTGACCATATTTTATTTATCAGCATTATGGAAATGCAAATTAAAAACGAATTTGCTTTCAGGCAACAATGGATTAGGTTAATTAACCAAATAAAAATACAGATTGCAATCTTGCTATGAAGTTGTTTTCTGACTGTGGTGAATTATATTGGTTTTCCTATCCGACTAAACTAGTCTACCATACCACAATCTATTCTTGGTCTCAAATGGGTTAAATAAATAAATTCACTAATTATTATCACTACACAGTCATTTTGAAATTTTCTGTATAATTTGTTTAACCCCTCTGAAAATCACCATTTAACCAGTTATTTGCCGGAGACGCGCCGACGCGCGGTGTCATATGCGCAGGCGCAAGAAAATAATTCAAAAATTTGAAATGAAAAACTTTTGGTCTGCGATATTTACCCTTATATGTACGAATTTGTATGAAGAACAGTGTCAAAATCGCTTGCGCCATCATTACTCTGCGCTGTCAGATTTGCCACGAAATTAACGGTCGCAATCACATCGCGATGTCTGTGTATCGCGAATAAAACGTCGTAAAACCTATTAATTTACGTAATAAATGCAAGTAATGTGGTTTTAGTAGATAGTTTATTGTGTTGTGAATGTGTTTCAGTCAATAAAATATACAATAGCTCAAAATTTATCAACAAAACATTCAATTCAAAATTCAAAGTGGTGGTTTTTTTGTGCCTTGTATGGCGGCAGTTGACCGGTTAAGACCTTAAGATGTCTCAAACGAAATGACATTTTACAAAAACTTTTTGTTATTACCGCTTTACAATTAAAGCTCTATAAATTAAACATTTCTGAACGTAGCCGAATAGTAAAAACTGTTTTTAGAAAGGTTACAAAATAAGCTTTCAAATTATTGTATTACAAATAAATATTAACATTTGTAAATATTAAAATTTAGAACGCAAACATTAAAAATAGGTAAAAATGACTCACGTGATGTTTTTATTTGAAAACGGTACTAAAATCACAGATTATGTAAACAACAATACTTATTCTATTGTATAAATGTATAAAAAACACTTTTGTCACCTCACTTTTTTATCAGTTGATATAAAAATATTTAATAAAAGTTAACAATGTCGAGCGCGGTTGAGCCGCCGGTAGTAAATTTGGGTGCGTAAATATTTGTGTCAACCATGCGACTTACAGCTTATCTTGTTATGTATTTCTATGGACAACTTGAATAGGGATGTACAGCTTGATCTACTATCGACCTTTCACTTTTTGTTTTAGGGATGTAACTAAAACAATAACGGAGTTGGAACGATTTCTATGGAGACACATGCGCTGACGTATAAACACGCTTATTGTACTTGACTGCTGTCGTATTTTTAACGCATATAACTGCTTAAGTTGCGGAGGGGTTAACAGAGAAATATACCGTAGGTGTTGTACCAATACAGCTGAAGAACCATTTCAACCATTTGAAAGGAACCAAGTCCACCAAAATGCAGAAATGGCATTTTGATGGAAATCTAAGCTTTTTCCTTTGTATTTTAAGGTGCACTTGTCACAAGTCTGTATTTTTATACCAATTCTACAATAATTGAAGAAAACAACAGCACTATGTCCACACCTGCTACGGTTGCTCAAACTTTAAAATTGCTCTCCTGAACAATTCAGCTTCAGTTGCTGCTAAGTCACTAAGTCACTGGTTGATTTGTAGAAATATTCAGAAGGAATATTCGGGGATACATGCGCTCTCTTGCTACTGGGAATGGTTCATTCGCCTTATAAACTTTAACCAATTACCAGCAGTCTAATAGTCACCGATCAACGTGACGTGTGCTGTTCATTTGTAAACGCCAAAAAAACGTGCTTTGGAATGATTGGCTCGTAAGCGGTATTAAATTTATGGTTCCATGACAATTCAGAATCATGCAATTTCAACACCCCTATGAAGAGTCATTAAAAATTATGAAAAATATTACTTTTAACGAGTTTTCAAAGATGTTAAAGTTGCATGATTCTGAGTTGTCTGGTCACCGAATTTACATAGACAGTATTATGTTAGTATCGTTAAAATGCAAATGTCAATTATCCCATGGTCAACAAACTTTTTCTTAACGTCTTAGTAGAATTTAAAACTTCCTTACTTTCATTAGAAGGTAATAATAATAATGTTTTATATAATGAAGTGGAATTTTGTGATATTTCACCCTTATAAATATTAAAACACATCTAAGAAATATAATTATAATATTATAATTTAAAAAAATATTATATTCTGTAATAAGTAGGGAATTGTGACTAGCAAATGTGTCATCGTCATTTGTACATAATGGTCAGACTCCTCTTGCATTCCAACAATACTGCAATGATGTCCTTCCTTTACACGCACACATACACACACACATTAATATGTTATCCCACACAGGTGTGAGTCTCCACTTCGAGTCATCTACTGGTGTACTGTATGCATTGTTAAAATTATTTGAAACCATCAATTTCTAATAAAGAATTTTTCAGTAAACCGCAGTACTTATTTTCATTTCTGGTATTAAATCAGATACAGAATAACTAAACCTTGTTTACTTTTCCCTGTTTACCTTAGACCACTTCCAGGAGAGACAGAAGTATGAGGAGCCGGCTTGTTGTATACTGACTACGTTCAGTTTGCTGTGGTCGCTTGTCCCGTTGCTAGGTCAACGCTCGCTGGCCCTTTTTACTCCTGTCTCCCTCGGACCAGAGGTCACCAACTATACCTGCCTTAGAGTTTGAGACTACCTACATCCAAACACATTGACATTCATACATGACTTTCAATAAACGATTTGAAAGTATGTAATGGTTTTATCATAAAAAAAAAAAAAAATACACAAGAGAGCTACATTGGTGTATGCAGAAGAGATGAAAAAACACATAATAGCCTTGTTGGCTTCTTTACACAACTTATTTTATTTTCCGTTGAACCTTAAACTGGCGAGATTCGTCTTTGTAAATCATAGTAAGTTGGTGATCTCCGGTCAGAGTGGTGCCCTCATCAAATACAGTAAAACACATATAAGGTTCATATAAAAAAAAGATTTGAAGCTTACAAAGCTTGAAAACTAAATAAGCGACCTACTTTTGGAACCCTCCCCAAAGAGTTGTTTTTTCCGTTCCTTAAAAAACCTTATTTGAGAGTTTTACTGTAATAAGAGTAATAATATCTGCTATAATTTGCCAGACAACACACAGTTAAACATTAAGATTAAAAAGAAGTACCTCACACACATTCTTCCAATAAAAACACAAGTACACCAAGTGGCAAAAGCCCAACAAACAAATAACAAACACAATTAAGAACACAATTCTGCCGTATATTTAATGCAACGCTGTGAAGTGCAAAATGTCGAATCACAAATCGCCTTGCGTAGTATTGGTGGTTGCAATCTTTTGTACCAATAACCAACGTGATGGAAGTGGAACACCGTCCCCTGAAGAAGGAATGTGGTAGCTACCCTACACCAGGACTAATCAATCTGTTACGACCTCCCAAGTGTGACTTTACGAAAGGAAGTTGGAATTCACTTTGGTGTCAAGTAAGCCAGAGTTGATTGGATGGGTTGGTGAGCCCACTGATTCCTCCCCATTACACCAGTTAATCCTTGAAATAAACAACATGTGAAGGAAACGAGAGCCACCGCCTTAGGTCAGGCCTCCGTTGCCTGACCCTGTGGGGGAGGAAGATCGCTTTGGTGAACTAGACCTTTTTGTAGGTGCGGCCCGAGATTAAGCTGCCAGTCTTATATTTGGTGGATTCCATTATAAAGAATGTGGGTGGTGCATACACGCAGCTCTTCTCACAGATCATCGTCGCCATGTTCTGCAAAGTATTTAAACAGGTAATTATTGAATCAATTCTGTCATCTAGTACAGCGGCTTGCTGTCTTCAAAAGTCTCTATCTTGCTTTATGTTACTTCCGACGTTATCTTATCGTGGAAATTTTGATTAACTCACGTTAATCAAAATCAAGTTAATGTTCCTTCTGGCATCCAGCATTCTCTCAACTGTCTCCAGTTTTATTTTTTGTTTGGTAAAATCTGTTTTCATTATTCTGCATTGAAAATATAAATTAAAATCGATTAATTACAGTAAGTCTTTTTTGGAGTGAAAAGTTCTTTAGCACCATTGTGATTTGAAGCTCGATGAAACGAAAAAGCGACACAAAAAGAGACAAACACATACATCTGTAGGATTTAGCCTGCGAGAGAATGAGAGAATAATCGGTCTCCTCTTTGTGCGGTGCTGCGTAGCCTCCCCACTCTTGTCTACTATAGTTTTCTAAAGGTTTCACTTCTACCGCGTGTGAACTGCAGACTTGTAATTTTTTGTTTTGTTTTATAGTTTGACTACGTTAATACTAAGTTTTGGCTTCAACAATAGTTATTTTGCAAGGGAAATGATGTAGCCTAATTGATATTGATATTGACTCAAGCTAAAAGATCATTGTTTTCACATTCCTGAAACGTAGCAGTTTGTCTCTTACACCATTTTAATTTGGAATTATTAGTACTGTTTGTAAGTTTGGGCATAGGTTAATTGCGAATGTGTGTGATGTAGGTGGATGAGAGGACACGTTCCCAGATGTTCAAGCTGCGCGAGACGTGGCACGACGTGTTCCCTTCCACCAAACTCTACCAGCTGGACGTGAAGGTGAACATCATGGACCCGGCGTGGCCCATCCAGGCGCGACCCTCCCCGTCCAGCAGCAACATCCATGTCAACCCCAACTTCCTGCAGCGCACCTCCACTACCAGCCCCGAGGAGGACACCATGCGCGCCGCCGTGGCCCGCAAGGAGCAAGAATTGCTTCAGCTGCAGCGGAAGAAGATCGAGATGGAACTGGAGCAAACTCGCAAGCAGCTACTGGAGCAACGCAAGGCTCTGGATAGAACCACCACCACTAATCAGGTAAATAAACAATCTATCAGTCCATCTCAAGATAACCTACACCAACACCACACCATGTGTTGCGACTGTACTAATGGTGTTTTCTTTAGGTGGCGCCTCGTCCTCGGCCAGTCCCCGTCAGTAACAATAACAGCAGCACTCCGCGCATTGCCCCGGCCAACCCGGCCATGGTGAGCTCCGCGCGTCGAAGAGATCCCCGCCTGACCCGGCCGCCTGCCCCTCCGCCCGCCCCGGCCCCTGCGCCGTCGCCCCCGAAGCTCCCTCGACACCACAAGTCTCGGGTGGACAAACTGCCTCCCATTCCTCGCATGCCCAAGACCGAGGCACCCGCCACTTTGCCATCTCCCACTCCCAAACGGAAGAAGGAGTCAGTTCGCAGCAAGCACAAGAAGCCCAAAGAGGAGTCTCCCAAGGAAAAGCCCCGCAGCAAGGAGCGGTACCCCCGCCGTCCCCGCGAGGCTCCCGCGCAACCTGCGCCCCCTGCAGCCCCCCCTGCCCCCGAAGTTGCAAGTAAGGCCCCGCGTTCTCTCATACTATTATATTTGCTTATGAAGACCATTGTTAATTCGTTATTCTATTATACACGCCGAGCTGCGCTAGCACTTATGCTCTTAGCTCACTTTTGTAATAAGAGCTTAACCAAATCTTTTGACACAAATAAATTATGTTATTATTTTGGTCTCAATATTAGCAGCCGGTTTATAAACTAATATAAGGGGTTGTCTATATAATTAATATAAGATTGTGATAAAACAAACTGTGATAGCCATAATGCGAATTTTGTATGATGTACAAATTAGAATATGATTGCATGGTAACCATTTCAGCCGTGTCAAATCTTATTACGCCAACATATATTATTATTTGGCTTAGTAAAACTACACTGTAAAAAGGTTATCTAAGTAAAATATTATAGTTTTTAATAAACGATATTAAAAATGATGTGTATTTTATTAACTAGTATACAATAATTACTTACATTCATAACTTAAACCCATTACATATTGAATAGTGTATGTATTTTGTTTAGCTATCTGAAATATATTATTTTATATTGTGTGCGCAGATGCACTAATTAATCACTCTGCGGTGGGAGATGTGCATGCATGTTATGTCACTTGTTAAATTGTATTATTTCATTAATATATTCACCCATTCCTTGCTGTACAAGCTATTTCGCCTGTTCCAGAAACCTTTTGATTATTTTTATTTATGTATTGTCATTTTATGGAAAGTAAGATTTCGTCATAAACAATTTAACAATCTCACTGAAAATTAACTACATGGCGAAGAAAACAAACTTAACCCATTGGCCACAGAATTAATGAGCAAAAAAATTGGCCTTCACCACTGAATTAATTTTGTACCAAAAATTGAAAACCTGCATTGCTGTACTAAATCTATTATAACTTTTAAACCATATATTCAAATGAATTAATTTCTTTGAATTTATTTACATATTCAATTAAGGTAAAGACAAACATTAAAATAAAATTTTAAAATATATTATAATATGGGTAAATAAGGATACAAATACAGGGTGTCCGGGGGTAAAGTGCATTAACTTCGGGAGGTGATTCTACATGATGGTAGGAGTAAAAATGATTAATAACTTTTTTCGAAATTCCAACATTTTTTTTCCCATACAAAAAGATCTACCTACTAAAAATCCTTAGTGTGAGGTACGATCTTACTTGCCGGGAGCCTGCCGGGCGCAATCGTGGCAACAATAAATGGTGGCGACTGGCCCGCATCGTAACAGTGGAAAATAATAAAGCTGGCCGCGCACGCCGGTCAAATTTTACGTTTTTACCACAAAACTACTCCTAAAAGTTGGAATGTCGAAAAAAGTTATTTATCTTTTTTACTTACAATATCACGTAGAATTACCTACCGAAGTTAATGCACTTTACCCCCGGACACCCTGTATAACCTCTTTTTTCATAAGTTTTTTTTTCACATTTTTATTCAAAAAGTTACAAAAAAACATAATATTCATAAATCGAACAATAATAATTTTTGTTTTTTACATACATGTATACTAATAACTAATAAAATATTTTGGTATGATAGTCCTCAAAGCAATCAGGGACGTTCAGGGTCACTACCAAAAGCCTAGAACCACTCGCAATTTTGAATAAATTAAATGGCTGCTGGCAGCATTCAAAACTTGGAACACAAATATCAGGGAAAAAACATAAGAAACATTTTATTGCCAATTCTACGAAATGAATGATTAATTACCTACAGAATGTTCGGCATTTAAAATTTTATTAAAAAATGTCATTTTTGAGCTCGTTTTTCCGTTTGTTGGCGGACCTAATCTAGCCCGTCAGCGTGCCGGGGTTTGTGGTTAAGTACCTGAGTTGCACACCCGGCAGGCTGCCGGGGTTTGTGGCCAATGGGTTAATAAAACTTTAAGAATGCCGGTGGTGCAGCAATTTTCTATGAATTCAAAAGCAAATATTTAATCTAACGTTGATAGTGTTAGGCGTGGAATTGCAAAACCAGCTCTGGAAATTTTTGTTGAATTCAAGTTAGTCAAGAAAAACTGTTTGTAACACCTTAGATATAAAAATTATATACATTTTTCGCTTAACATCCTATAATAATTATGTATACACCACTCTTAATATTTGAGAATTTGATATTAATTGATATTAAAGTACAATCAAATGGTTTTTTACAACTGCCAATGCAGATTCCAAGATGGGCGAGGTAAATTTATACGATTATGTTAGCCAAGAACTTATTAATTTTGTTGTTTTCATTTTGGGGTTTGTGTTATTTACGTAATCAGTTGAAGTCCCTGTCGTTTCCCATAGTTTTTCCTAATCTCATATAGATGTAATCTTCCTCTTATTTAGAAGTTCGAGCAGTTAAAGTAAAACCAGGCAGAGTTCATATCCACGTTATCATGGAGCATTCGAAACTAACGTGCGAGGGGGGAGCCAAAAAAATGGGAAATTCGTCATAGCTTCTTTATTTGTCAATATTTTTTACACCGAATTTTGATCACCTTCAAAGTATTCTCCATTGACCACAACGCACTTCTCCAAACCCTTCTTCCATTGTTCAAAACAGTTTTTGAATTCACTTATCCGGATGTCCTCTAGGCCTTCCAGCGATTTTTGTTTTACCTCCTCCACAGTGGCTAAAAGCTTTCCTTTCATGTCCCTTTTGAGCGTGGGGAACAAAAGGGGCTCAGGGGCTCAGGGTCTCAGGGGCTAGATCCAGTGAGTAGGGGGGGTGGGCAATTGGTGTCATGAGAGGGTGGTGTGGGCCGGCGCATTGTCGTGAGTCGCTTGTGTGTGAGAAGACGAGGGACAAATTTGGCTGCAACCCTTCTATGTGCAAATCTTCAGTTAAAATTCTCTGAACTGTACTCGCATGACATTCCAGACATCTCACAGAGTTGAACAATGGTTCAGCAACGGTCTTCACGAACGAGGACATTGATTTTGTTGAAGTTTTCAATTTTGACATTGAGGGGCGTCCTGAACTGTGAATTGGTCTTCAATTGACATTTCTCCATTTTTAAAATGCGAAAACCACTAGTAGACTCTGGTTTTACTTAGGGCAGCATCCCCATAAGCAGTCTTAAGTATTACAATAGTTTCCGAGATCGATTTCCCCAATAGGAAACAAAATTTCACAGCGGTGCGTTGCTCTCGACAATCTGCCATCATGTTTTCGCTGAAATGGAAAAAGTTTGTATGCACCTTTATTCGAGGACCTTCACAGGCCTTTAGACCCAGAATCCGAGGACTCATACGAATCCGAGGACGTCCTCGGATTCCAAATGCGAAAAACTGAATATGTACCTATAATCTATGCGTTCTGATTGGTCAACTGTCAAAATTTTGGGCCAATCGGAGAGAGTCCTCATTTTCGTTGTGAAAAATATCGTGTTTAATTTGGCTAGTGTTTCATTAGTACGGGTGTGTGACCACCAGGGCGGCGCCGCTAATGCTGGAAATCACACAAAGACCCTAAACCGAGGACTCTCTCAAAGTCCTCGGTTTCGTGTTAAGGTGCCGATCACCGGAATGTGAACACCAGGAGGCGCTGCAAGCTCGAGTGCCAAGAAATCTCACCTACGCCCTAAACCGAGGACCCGTCGTTCGAAATTCCTACGTGCATGTGAATATAATAAGTATTGCACTATTATTAAGATTGTGCCGACAAGGAATACAGTTTTTGACAGTTGAAAAAAAATTCAATATTGCGTTTAGTTTGTATTGTGAACTATGTATGTTCTGTAATACTGTTTAATTTGCTGTGCGGTATTGTAATATTTAATAGGTAATTAGGACACCTGCTCAAGTATTTGATTAATCCGCGTCATATATTCTTCTTTCACTCCATTCTTCGTTAATCCGCTCCATGACCCTATTACCCACACCTCACAAAAACGCCTATGTCTGAATTAAGGACAAGGGAAGAATATCGCCACCTGGATGGGTGATGTTGTCAAGCGGGTTAAGGAGGAGCTGTAGGAAGGGTTTTATCAATGCGGATCTTGAAGAGTCGGAAAAAATTACTGAAAAAATTACCGAACGCAGAGTAACATTATCATCAACTAAAACATACATACGTGCGATATTATTGTATTATATTATAAAGAGCTTATGATTGTTAGTCCAGTCAAGGAAGGGGGTGTAGAGTGCGTGAGCAGGGACCTAAGCGATTCCTTCAGAAACTTGTTTAGGGTGCTTAGGGTATGAACATACTAAAAGTCCTGACGTCTAGGTGGTGAGCTAGGGGGTGGAGGGGGGGGGGGGAAGGTCCCAATTTTCGAATTTCCGCTTGTATCTCAAAAACGGTGCCTCGCAGAGGAAATTTTTTTAACAATAAATAAAAGCTTATAAAATTCTCTACAACTTTTATTCTATATGTAGTTTTGTTAATCCCAGCCGTTTTTGAGTTGCACGCTCCACAAATGTGGATATTTTCGAAAAAAATCATTTTACCTAACATATTTCATCAAACATTACTTCATATTCCACGATATCGTCTAAAATATTTATCACACATAGAAATTTATTTGAAAAAAGTTGTAAAGAATTAAATTTCCCCATTTTCAGAAAAAGCTGTTTTTCGGTACTTTCCGTATTACGAACGCCGATTACTAGCCGATCTGCTGTTGCACGAGGAGGGGTGCTCTGCCTGTCGGGTGTCAGCCGTAATGATCTCTCACCAGATTCATATATATTTAGATAGGCAATTCAATTTTATTTTGAGCCTTTTTTTAAGTTTTGTGCAAATTTATATTTTAAATAAAATATTTAGGATAATGAAATAATTTTACTTTGTATAAACCACTTATTTGATGTGCAAATCCGACCGGTTTCGGAACAAACGTTCCTTCGTCAGGGAAAGCTTATACTAATTTGACAGTTTCGAACAATGTTTTATTATGGTAGGGGTGGAGCTGTTGCTAGATAATAATGTAGATTGGGTAGGTAGGTATTAGTGTAGAGTGGGTGGGTAGGGGAACAAATCCATGATTGGGCTATATGACAATATTTTTTGTTTGTTGATAATAGATTCATTATTTTTAAGGGATTTTTTAATTTCCAAGGCTTCTAAGTTATCTAAACGTTTTCCTTTATGATTAATATGAAGAATATTTATCCCTGTATTTTTTTCAAAACTATGGTTATTTTCAATGATATGGTTAGCAAACTCAGAAAAATTATTATTATTAAGACACCTTAAATGTTCTTTGATTCTGATTTCAAAATTACGAGTGGTTTTTCCAATATAAAATGAGGGACAATCATTGCATTTGAGTTTATATATTCCGGAATTAGTCAATTTATGGTCTTTATCTTTAGTATTTCTCAAAAAATTACCGATATTATTTCTTGTATAAAACGCTGGTTTAATATTAGAAGGAAGATTTTTGCAACATTGAACTGAAAAATTATTAATATACAAAATTTTACGCCATTCTTTATCATTAATATTATTAGAATTGTATAGATATTTATTTGTTGAAATTTTGATAAGTTTTTTATTTAGGATGTTATCAATTAATTTTGGTTCATATCAAAAAGTAATAGCTACATTCAAAAATATAAAAAATATTTAGGAATACGATGAGGCGTGTAATTTTGTTGCCTGTTCACCGCACGAGTGAACGTTAGATCGAGCCGCGCCTGCTTCCAAGATACGTGTAAGAAATTCGTTCCACACTATTTCGAGGACCCAAGACCTCCAAAAACTACAGACCACTAAAACGAGGACCTTCCGAGATCCGTGTATTTTACGTATGTGTAATCCTGAATACGTGGACCGGCCTCGGATATGGGAAGTCCTCAGTTACCGGGTGTGTATTCCGGTTTTTTGAGGACCGTTTTCTAGGTGCTTACCGGGTGTATGATGAAACCGAATAGACAGCAACGATCACGATTAACTTGAGTATACGCATAAGTGTAGAATACATGTCTACTTTATATAATATAACAGGACCTCGAATTCGGGTAGCCAGTTGAAGTCCTCGAAATCGGGATTGGACAAACAAGGGTGGGTGGGTGGGTGGGTGGGTGGGTGGGTGGGTGGGTGGGTGGGTGGGTGGGTGGGTGGGTGGGTGGGTGGGTGGGTGGGTGGGTTAAAAATTGCAAAAAGTTGGTCACGTAGTTTGGGTACGTTCCCTTACTTGTTCAGTCGAAAATGTATATGTCTCAAGAAATAATTAAGAATATATATATAAACATCAAATTGTATCGAAATAAGATGTAATTAGTTACACTTCACAGATAAAAAAAAAATGTTAATAATATTTAAAAACCAAGAGGTAGGTATATATATTTTTTCAAGCGTGGAAGTGTCCTAAAAATTTCAATGCTAACTTTATTACTGTAGTGTGGGTTTCATGAAATTATGCATGTAATTTTTTTGCTAGTTTTTATAACTGGCAATACTATAATAATTCTACAATTCGAAAGAAACATACGTTTGTAAAATGTCTTAAATATGATTAAAGACATTCGACATTCTGGTATCTTCTTCCTTTTTCATTTTCACACAAGACATTTTAGAAGGAAAATTTTTATGAACGGCTTTTAGGACGATCGTCGGTGATGTATATTCGGATATGCAACATTTGATCAATCTTGGAATAAAAGAGATTTGTATAAAAACAAAACCAAGCTGCTTGCCCGCCGCAGACATTCTTCTATATATAATAATAATATATAGATTTCATAATTGAAAATTTCATGTGTCTTGTAACAATATGACTCTTATTAGTTGAGCCCTTGCCCGGAAGAATGCTGTATCCGCCAATATTCTTTGTTCCGAGAAAAATTGAAAAAACGAAACCAATTAAGTTTCATAACATTTTATATTTAAAATACATAAAACATACAATTATGAAGAGTTTTAAATGAAAAGGCAATTAAATACGAGTTTGTTACTGGAATTAACGCTGAATTTGTGGAATAATGTAGTATATAAAAATTTTACACAACATTGTTCCACAGAACTTTTTTTTTACTCTTCGTACCTTACTGAAAGCAACAAGTTCTTCTAACATAAATATACACACGTCAATTATGTATTTTGAGCTTAAAAAGCAAAAAAAAAATACGATAACAATAAATAAAACCATTTACGTTCTAGATTTTGTCTGAAGATCAACATACAACATTATTACACAAAACTGTTTCAACAGCTAAAAAGCAGGCCTAATAATATTTTTTCTGGAAATCTTCTACTTTCCTGCATTCTTCGGCTTCTTGGCTTTGAATACTTTCTGGTTGAAGATATAAGATGCATCACTTTTATCCATAAATTAAACCATGCGCCGTGATTTAGATAAATGGCATTATACAACATTCTTCCACAAACCAAACATTAAAAGGCTGCAACAAGTCTAAAAAAATTTTCATTCACATAATCCCAACCTTAAAAGATGTATTTAAAAGAAGCATTAATATGCCCAACATTATTCTCAATATTGATAGTTTTGTTGGTTTGTTGGATACAACATTATTCCGGACAAGGGCTCAGTTATATAATAGGTATTGATGATATGAATGTTTCTAAACAAGTAGTCGATGTTGACTTACACAATGCAAGATGGGTATAGTAGGTAAATTTACAGAACCTATCCTTTATATTATTAATATTTGAACATCTGGGAGATCAGTACAGGTTTTACTTTTCTATTTTCATCTTATTTGTCTGATAAAAATCATTGTTATTTAGTCTTTACTTACACCTGTATAATGAAAATACTATTTTATAAAAAGTGTAAATTTAGGCTTATTCTTAATTTTTTATCTTGACGACTAATAAAATTTGTGCATCTTGTTCAAAATAGTACAAAAGTTGGAAGTTTTATTTGGTGTGGGGATATTTTGCATCTTGTGGCAAATTTGTCTTCAAAAAGCATTATCGGATGATGACACAAAAATATTTTATACTTCGTTAAATTAATGGTACGTAATATTTAGTTTGCGCTTTTATGGTAAGATAAAACTTTTGTAGTGTAACATTGTAAGAATAAAAAGATAGTACCTTTGTTTTTTTTTTTTCACCATTAATTCTTTTTATTCCAAGTGGTTGTGCCCAAACTTCATCAAGGCTGTTTTCTAATTAACAATAAATAACATACATACTTTATTTAGATAAGATACCAAAGCAGGGGTTAGTGATCGGAGGGGTATTCAGCGAGTTCAACAACCAGGAACAATTTTAAAAGTGAAGAGAGATGTATTCAGCGGGTTCGAGCAGGAACAATATTAATAGTGACAAGAGATGTATTCAGCGGGTTCAATCAGGAACAATTTTAATAGTGAAGGGAGGGGTGGGGTATTCAGAGGGTTCAACGAGGAACAATTTTAATAGTGACAAGAGATGTATTCAGCGGGTTCAATCAGGAACAATTTTAACAGTGACAAGAGTTGTATTCGGTGGATTCAACCAGGAACCATTTTAATAGTGACAAGAGATGCATTGAGCAGGTTCAACCCGGAACAATTTTAATAGTGATAGATGTATTCAGTGGGTTCAACGAGGAACAATTTTAATAGTGACGGGACATATATTCAGCGGGTTCAATCAGGAACAATTTTAATAGTGAAGGGAGGGGTGGGGTATTCAGCGGGTTCAACAGGAACAATGTTAATATTACATGGCTCCAATTTAATTTATTTTGGTTTGCACTGCTGTTATTATTTCTTAACGTCAATAATGTTTGGATAATAAGATTATTTTATGATGTTGATGATGCATGGGTCCAAGCTAAATCTTGTTGTCTAAAGTATAATTAAATGGTGACGTTAAAAGAATGTAAGTGATTTTTAAATTCCATATTTAGAATGTTTCCGGCCACTATCTAAGATAAGTGGCTGGTCAACCACGAGGAAAACTGGAATATGTGGTGGAAGATAAAAATAAAATATTTCCATTATGCACTAGAATTTGTGGCATTTCGAAAGAAGATTACTGTTTTTCTTACATGGAAGATTGGATGCTGTTTTTCTGTTGGGTGGATTTATCTGGTTTTTTTTTCTTAAGAGCGTTTAACCAGCCAGCGGCCGAAAATCCACATTTCGTCGAAAGTTGTTCTTACAATTGAGCGGGGCAATTACATTGAGAAAGATTAATTATTCTCCATACCAGCTTTTTAAAATTATAACTCAATATCGATTTTATTTCATTCCAAATTGGCTTTAATTTATACCTACATCCAAAAATGCTGAAAGGCGTGATGATAAAACTATTAAAATAATGTACTTTTTGTAATTATTTTTTGATTATAAGTATTTATCATTTTTCAATAATGTCTAAGTTAAATAAAAATGTTAAAAAAATCTGAAATATATTAGTTTGTAAGTGCGCAAATAAATACACAAACAGACTAATTTTCGTCAAGAAACACATGTACGTATATATTTTTTAATGATTTTATTTAAATTAAAATTCTAAAACACGCGATACCCAGATAATGTATTGATTTAATTTACTGCATGATTATATGATTTGAAATAGGTGTGGTATAATACAAAATATTTTTTGAAAATTCAACAAATCTGCCAACGACCTATGGTATAACCTTATTAAACTAAAAATAAACATTTTTTATTAAAATTTAAAACCTGCGAATGCTAGATAAAAGAACAATTTTTCGAAATCCATTTATAATTTTTTGTGGAAAAGAGTCGATACGTCTAAAATCTGATTTAAAAATGACATATTTCTGTTTTTCTCTGGTAATAAATACCCTCTTAAATGTACATTTTTACATGTTATTGTTTAGTGGTGATTTAACTTCCCCTTTCTTTTTAATAAGTTACATTGTGTAAAGTTTAGATCTAGAGATTATTATTGTATGTAGTTTCATTTTGGACTAAAGAATAGTATTACCGTTTTATCTTTGTTTACAACTCATTATTCTTTTTCTCCTCTCTGATTCTATCCAACTGCGGCAGTTTATAATTTCTTAATGTTATATTAGAAAATGTAAGTGGTTTGGTAATTTATTTATTTGTCTTGTTTAACAATGAATGTCCTTGTCCTTCCTTATCAGGCGAAACGATTATCACAAACAAAAGAATAAATACTTAGTAGAAGTAGAAAACATGTTTTATTTTATTCATTTGATAGCTGTTTCGACCTTTGTTTGTTCATAAATTATTTCAATATCTTCCTGATAATGTACTTACTGCTTGTAAAATTAAAATAACCTAGATTTTTAAATGTGTTAAAGCTATGTCGATCGTCCAGTTGATTAGGCAGACATCTCCAAATAATGAGTTTTGAGATAACGAGGAAAGCAATATTTGAATGCTCACCATAATTCAAATATTATTTACAATCCTCTGTGTTTTAAATGTTAATAACCTCTCCACGAGCATGGGTGAAACGGTTCGGCGAAGTGAAAAAATGCCCAGAAGAATATGGCTGAAACATTTCGTCCGCAGCTGTTATTAAAATACCGTGATATTTAATGAAACTATTTGACTTGTAGTGGTATCTATTGACGTCTGCGCGTAGATTGGAAGACATACCTACAATACCGACTTCACAGTTTTTGTTTAAAAATTATTTTTGCATCATTTAGCGATCGTCAGAGGAAGGAAACGTTTTTTTTTTCGATGTTGTTTTATTTTCGTGGATTGATGTCGATGATGTTTTAAATCAAAGTGTAATATTATTTTTATTTAATCTATGATAATTTACAAAAAAATATTTTAAAAATTTCCAAAAAAAAACTCACTCACGTACAGTTTTGTTTGCCAAAACTCGCTCGCGGAGTGGTTAAATACGGTATAAAACAACACCGGGAGCCATAACGGTCCGGTACATTAGTGTGATATTTTGAAATTTCCTACTAATAACCCAGAAAACATATATTTTTTTTATTAAATTAAATAATTTTTATTAAATTGTGGTGTTTTACAAAGGTATTTGTTTTCATTTAAAGATTTTTTTAATGTTATAATTGATTTGGTGGTGTTTATGAGTAACCTGAGTATTGTACTAGATACAGGGTATAATTTTACATACTCAAATTTCGATTTTTTGGAGATATCTGACCAATCAACTTGACGATCGATGTGTGTGATAATATTTATTAGTGTGGTGGATTTTATTGGGATATTTTTGTGTGATTTTATTTCAAAACAAGTGTTTGCCTGTTTTAAGAGTGATGGCACCCTCAGTACCCGCTTACTCTGATAAAGAATACGCAGAACAAGTCATTTCTTGTCAATGGTACAGTGCTGTTGTTATACCGTTTTGGACCGACCTAAAGAAACATTCAATTTTTTTACCTCCATTTGGGTATTCTATATCACTGCTTGCCCACTTTACAGAAAACAATGAAACTCAAAGATTGGACATATGAAAATCATCAGAATCATACAGAATGGGACATAATAGTAAATACTGATGCTCCGAATGAAGATTTCTTCATTTCAGGTGATGTTTCACAAGCAATGCGCTATGCACATTATTTTTTTACTGTGACATCTATGCCTATTCAGCAGTCAGTGAGTTTTATAATTCTGTGTTATTTAACCTATTCCACTGACAAATAAACACCTTGCTTGTAAAATACACCACTTTTACTAACTAAACTAAATAAAAATTTCTATAAAAATAACAAAAAAACTTAAATTAATTTTTGGGGATCGCTGGCAACGGTTAATATGCACTTTTTTTTGAAAAAACCTTTTGATTCACCTTAATTACATTAAAAGGCAACTATTTGCATTGGGGGAAGTGGAAAATATTTCATTCTAAATTTCATTACGTAAAATTAAAATTAGCTTTCGTCTTGTGAGATTGTACGCCAGAATCACAAACCATGTTACACAAACCTAGCATTGCCGCTAAACTACTTGAAAACTGGGATGTTTTTCTTGCCTTGACGCGAGTAGGCGTTATAAAGGGGCACTTTCTTTTGTATCACAAACCATGTTACACAAAAATATTTTCCACTTCCCCCAATGCAAATAGTTGTCTTTTAATGTAATTAAGGTGAATCAAAAGATTTTTTCAAAAAAAAGTGCGTATTAATCGTTGCCAGCGATCCCCAAAATTTACCAAACTTAAATTAGCTGATTTAAAAATATTTTTTTCTGGGCATAATTGTTGACATGTTAGTTTTAAATAATTTTACCCTTGTCTCGACACAGGTATATCCTTGTGAGGCAGGCATCGAAAAACCCAATGTAAATATATCTTATGTAGATAAATAAATAAAAAAAAATTATTAAACATCATTTAATCCCTACTGTGCGGCTGGCTTCATTTGCAGACTAGTTACACTTTGAGTGTGTCGAGCTAGGTTTTAGAAGTTTTGAACGTTTTTTGTTACTGTCCAAAAAATTGAAAAGTAAAAAAGTTGATATTGTAGAAGTTTCTATTATTTCAAATATAATTTTTATTATTATATTTTTGGCCCGAGGCTAAATTTTACATTTCGCATATGGATTAAACTATCAGAATTGATTTCGGAGGGTAAATAATCACTTTAGTCCAAGAATAATTTCTTATTTACAATATCATTATCGCTATTCTTAATTACACTGCACTCTCAAGGTCAAATGGTCTTTGACCCCCACAATTTATAAGTCAATAATAATATTGTTAATAGTGAAAATATTATTACGCAAACCCAGTAGAAATGATTATGAGGCATATGTGTGGTAAAACCTATGATCGTGTGAGAAATCTGGAGATCCGAAAAGAATGCACGGCTGATGTAAGCGTAATAAGTAAAATTAAGAAAATGACACTTAAATGGTTTGGGCATGTAGAGTGAATGAAGAAAGGAGTATTAAATAAAAGAACATACAAAGGAAATGCAAATGGTAGAAGACATCGGGGACGCCCAAGGAAAACATGGAACGAATCAGATACTTGAGTCAGGCCATGTCAAGAGTCAGAATAATAGAAGAGTATGTATGAACGTGAATGCGGTAAGGAGGAGTGTATGCCAAGACTGAGTTGTTTGGCGGTCCATCCTCTCTTTCTACCCCTGCGGTGAAACGGTGTGATGGTTAGTTAGTTAATGATAAAAATAATGTTTTTAAGAGGAAAAAAGTATTTAAAAAATTTAGACAGGTATATCAAAATCAAATCAGAAAGTGACCCTTTTCTGACTGCTATCCTTATGTTTTACAAAATATTTTTAAAAGTTGAATATCTTCAATACACAGAGTATCCAATTACAAATTTTGCAGCATACAGTTTGGAACAAAAAATAAAACTCCACACAAAAGATTAGGTTTTCTTCGAAAAGCGTCAGCAGATTAATCCGCTAATGGAATTTTGAGAAATCAGTCAGAACATGAAACTGGTTTTAACTTGAGTGAATCTCCATGCTTAATTGATACTACACCCAGAACACAAAAATGGTTTCCTCCGATTTTTGCACTAGAAAGCCGAGGATAATATCCTTCAAACTGCACCAGCAGATGAATCTGCAACAGGAATTTGCATTATGCACACAAGAGTTGTTATAACTTAGGAATGGGTCTGTGTAGGGTTCCACCAGTTCACCAGCTTAAATTATACAACGTGTCCGGAAACTCGTAGTACAAGCGGGAAACTGGTGAATCTACATCACGTAGAGAACCCAAAAAACTTATTTTTTTCGATCTAAGCATTTCGATTTTAATATTATTTTTTTTATATTTTTCCATTTATTCGGCAACTAAAGGGTTAAAAAAAATTTTGAGCCCGGTTTACCCTTCGTTGCATTTTATAAGACATTACAGAGCTGAAATCAACCCCCTAGTGAAATGTTTTTTCAAATTTAACCTAAAAAATTCCAACTTCGGACCCGATTTACTCGAAAACGAAAGCTCAAATCAAAAAAAGTTAAAGCACAAAATCGACTCCAAATGTGATGTGGTTTCTCCAGTTTCCCGCTTGTACTACGAGTTTCCGGACACCTTGTATTATACTCTGAAGACTTAAATGGTTTTCCTGTATTTTACAGCAAATTTGCCTGCTGTCATTTTTTTATAATTTTTCATTATTTATTAACTATTTAAGAATAATCTTTGTGGAATATTTTTTTTATTTAACTTTGTCTTTGCAAAATTTAAAACCTTGGAGTATGGGAAAAAATTCGGTTTATAGGGGATGGTCCAAAAAAAAAATTTTTTTTTTTTTTATACTAATTATGGGCCGGAAAATCCGAATCTGAAAGAATTAGGCGGCGGCAAGCAATATTAACTGAGTTACACGACTTTAAAAATTTTTATACACATACAGGAAAATAGCCATTTTGGAAGCATTTTTATTCCTAGACAATCAAACTAGTTATTTTTATACTAACTATGGGCCGGGGAATCCGAATCTGAAAGAATTAGGTGGCGGCAAGCAATATTAACTGAATTACACGACTTTAAAATTTTCTATACACACACACATGAAAATATTCCTTTCGAAGGCATTTTGACACACGTAGTACAAAGATCATAGAAA
Source organism: Limnephilus marmoratus (assembly GCA_917880885.1). Taxonomy (NCBI): domain Eukaryota; kingdom Metazoa; phylum Arthropoda; class Insecta; order Trichoptera; family Limnephilidae; genus Limnephilus; species Limnephilus marmoratus. The sequence continues at coordinate 26,516,555 of OU862931.1, read as the reverse complement.
AAACAAGAAATATACTAAAACATGTGCCGGCAGTGTTACCAAGTCTCAAAAATATTTATCCCAATATTATGAATTATGACTATCTCAACGGCCGTATTCTTAAACCAAATGTATGAAAATTCGTCTTAAAAATGCGTAACCTAACCTAACCTAACGCTAGGTTTGTGTAACATGGTTTGTGCCCCTTTATACCGCCTGCTCGCGTCACGGCAAAAAAACATCCCTGTTTTCAAGTAGTTTAGCGGCTACGCCCGGCCCATAGTTAGTATAAAAATAACTAGTTTGATTGTCTAGGAATCAAAATGCTTCCAAAATGGCTATTTTCCTGTGTGTGTATAAAAATTTTTAAAGTCATGTAACTCAGTTAATATTGCTTGCCGCCGCCTAATTCTTTCAGATTCGGATTTTCCGGCCCATAATTAGTATAAAAATAACTAGTTTTATTTTTTAGGAATTTCCCCCATAAACCGAACTTTAGCCGGAGTATGTAAGGCGAAGTTAGAAAGAACCCCATCCTACCAAAGTGACTATATGCAAAACTATAATGCGCATCATAATAACGACAAACTGTCAGATACAAACAAATTAGAGAGTGTAAGTGGTGACAGAACCTTGTAAAATAAAAGATTCTTTAAAATGCTTGATGTTAGAACTTTGTCATACAAATATCTACAAAAATACAAAACGGATGGATTGGATTATTTTGGGAACAGAAATGAGCAAAAAAAATGGTTTGGCATTCAAAGGTCAATTTTGAAAAAAAAATGTCAAAACCGTATCCGAATGAGGTGACGAAATTGTGAAATAACCCAAATTAATCAAATAAAATGTAGGTACAGACTTGCGCATGTCAGGATTTGAACCCGTGACTTTCAGATTCCAAGCCAAGGATGGTAACCGATCAACCACGGGTTGTCATCCATTGAGTCGGGCCATGTCAAGAGACAGAAGAGTATCTATGAATGTGAATGAAGCAAGGAGTGTGTGCCAAGATAGGGATGTTTCGCTGTTATCGTTTTTGTAAATTATTCTCAAATGGTCAAGGACCATGCACAAATCACATGACTTCCACATGATTATGCATGTCTGATGTCGACATTGTTGCTAAAAATAAAAGCCAGTATTCCTAAAAAAACATGCAAAACGCTGCTCTCAATCTTTTGTACAATTTCTATTTTTTCGTTAAAGTTAAGATCATGTTTACGTTTCTGAGATGTCTCCATTTTATGTTCAAACAAAAAAATTTGGCAAAATGAAATAAACGGAAACACATTCAACATTTGCTAGAATACACCGAACTAGGACTAACCGAAATGTCCTAAAACAACAATAATCATCCCTGGTGACTGATAAAATGGTCAGCGAGAGAAGGTGGTATAGTAACTGATTACGTGAGAGTAAAAAATAACCCAACCCTTCACGTCGGTGTACAAAGCTTGGCGCTTGATCCCAGGCTTCGGCGGACTACTGAATTATAGAGTTTGATTTTATGCCTTCAACTAGTAAAAATGACAGTAGATTATACTAGTTGTTGAATAATCGAGCGGCGGATTACTGGGAAAGTACTATACTAAAGAAGTCCTGGGGCCCTACTCTCTATCTTTCGGTTTCACAAACCCAGCACGTTTGTGGTTTAACCTTCATTAGCGCCATTAGCGGGCACTGTCAACTAAGCGGACACGGTCTATAATTACTGAAATATCTCCGTAAATATACTAAAAATATAGTTCATATTTTAGGTATTCCTCCGTAATACATTTATGTATTGAATCAAACAATTACAACATATAAATATTTACTGAGTGTACGTCACCGGAGCGCGAGGAAGTTTTTAGCACGATATGAGGAGGGTGCCGTACACTCAGTAAATATTTATATGTTGTAATTGTTTGATTCAATACATAAATGTATTACGGAGGAATACCTAAAATATGAACTCTATTTTTAGTATATTTACGGAGATATTTCAGTAATTATAGACCGTGTCCGCTTAGTTGACAGTGCCCGCTAATGGCGCTAATGAAGGTTAAACCACAAACGTGCTGGGTTTGTGAAACCGAAAGATAGAGAGTAGGCCCCCTGGAAGTCAAACCGTTGATTCGCCAGTTTCGGGTCGGAATCAGTTAAAAAACACGCATGGTGTTAATACTTGTTCTACCTTTCATTTTCTTTACTCACACTTTCTACAAATCAGGGCCTGTTAAGCCATTCGTTCATGGAGATACTCACAAGCGACTCTAGTTTCGTGCACTTAGCGTTTGTGATGCTCGTGAGTACCCGCCGTACTATTTTGCCAGTGTTCGTACACGATGCTACGTATCGACTACGGGTTTGACGTCAGTTGCACACTACTGACAGTACTAGCAGCGCGCTTCGCTAGTTGCATTCGCATCTACTACTCGTTTGACAGAAATGGCATTCGAACATGATTTGAATCTTGGAGGTGGGAAAATATACATGTTTATGTAATTATAATTTACCAGAATCCTTAAGATGGCGTGAATCGAGGTTAGAAAAAAGGTCAATGTGACATCATTTTCTTGTAGTTCCTCGGCGGCGATGAATGACCTACAATTAATATTTATTACATTATAACGGGTAAACCCAAAATCTTTTAGTTCGTTTTTTAAAGAAGAAAAGAATTGTCTTTAATTCTAGAATCACTTAAACATCAAAAACTGAACACGTTAGTTAGGCAGTGATCATTCGCTCTACATGTCTAAACCATCTAAGCGTCCCTTTCTTAATCTTACTTATTACGCTTGCATCAACCTTGTATTCTTTTCATATTTTTCTCACACTATCATACATGGCTTTACCACACATACGCCGCAGGGATCTCAATTCTGTAGCATTTAGTCCTTCTGCTAGTTTCATGCCTCACTGCCTTAGTGATAACAGTATTGTGGAGTGCTATTCGCTTCTTTCGACAGTTTTTTTGTTAGCGCCAATGGCGTTCAGTCCTCCATGAATGCGGAGTTACATGCATTTACCCTTCTTTCACTATCTCAATCAGCCTTCCCATCTCTCGTAAACATACTTCCCGAATACACAAACTCATCCACTGTCATTTTTAGGTAACTATCACAAATTGTCTTTGGAGATGCCATGTGAAGGGTCATTTTAGGGAAAGGAAATAGTGGAAGGAAAAAGATATGATAGATGGTTAGGACTCTCTGGGTTAGTGTGTCCAGGTGAGATGGACGGATGAACCTTTCCCTCCCATTGTGATGCGAGGCAATGGGTCGAGAGATTCCTGCTGGAGAGGTTAAATGGTCTCCCTCAACCAGTCCTTTGCCACGCAGTACGTGGGTAAACGCATCCGCCGCTACCTTGAAAAACCACATCCCATGAGCTCAGGCATCCCTGTTAAGTCACCAAACTTAGCGATCCACTTGGGATGACTTATAGCAGAGATGTTATTTATTCAATAAATAATTCTCGTGGCGGCGGTACCCACACTCGCCTCCTAAATTGAAACTTGCTTCATTCACATTCATACGTTGTTTCATTAATTTAAAGGTACCCCCGACTCAAGTATTTGATTCCCTTGATCGTGTAATGCATCCGTACTGCTCCCTGTGGCCAGCCAAGTTTTAAATGTGCGGTCTGCCAATCTTTTATTTATTTATTGAAGTAAAAACTTCTTTAGCACCGTTGAGATTTGACAAACACATACATCTATATGTTTCAACCTGCGAGAGAATGAGATAGTATAGTCGGTCTCCTCTTTGCGCGGTGCTTCGTATTCTCCCCACTGTTGTCTACTTTTTAGTTTTCTTAACATATCTGTAGCGCCCCCCCCTTGAGTTTTTTCTGTATCCGCCACTGTAGTTAGGTAAGCTACTCGTGGTTGCATTTCAGTTTAGTTTGTTGTAACTCCATGTTCGAAGGGCCTTGTGCTCGTGCCGACGATTTTGCAAAAGTTTTTTCTACTGTTATCAAAAGTTTTCAATCATTGGCTTTTCTCTCTCCATATACTATTTTTCAATTGCAGTGAATTTGCATGGTTAATGTTAAGGGCTTGGCTAATAACTTGTGTTTGTGAAAATTTAACATGGCAGGTTTGTGTATCTCGGTAAGTAAATTGATAGAATGCTACTTTGGTCCTTTTTAAAAATCACCACAGGAAATGTAAAAGTGGATTTCGGAAGCTTTCCCCTGATATCTACACACCTCTGGGTTTCCTCCTTCCTACAACATGGGTCTCTTCAAGACCAATGTTCATTCCTTCCTCTCCTTAAAAAGACCCTCCACACAGCATCTCAAATGGCATAGGCTCTGGGGGAAATTATTTATTATTTTATGTGTGGAGTTCAGCCTTCATATGCATAACTAACATTGGTCTCACCTTCATTATCAAAGGTCTGTCTGTTCCGAGAGAATCAGTTGGAAAAACATACAAATATGGAACATATATACAAAACATACAATATATTCACGAAGAAGTATTTAATTCACTACTGTCTAAATTAGAATTTCTATCTGGTTTCCTGGTGGAACAATGCGATACTAGGGACTGTGTGAGCGATAAATAAATCTGTACTTAGAAAACAAAAGCAATTTTACAATTCTTCTTTGAAATCACATTATTAATCAAAATATTAACTAAAAAGTTATTTTATTTTTTATTCCAAAATATAAAATTTCTTGATTATATACAACGTGTCCGGAAACTCGTAGTACAAGCGGGAAACTGGTGAATCTACATCACGTAGAGAACCCAAAAAACTTATTTTTTTCGATCTAAGCATTTCGATTTTAATATTTTTTTTTTTCTATTTTTCCATTTTTTCGGCAACTAAAGGGTTAAAAAAAATTTTGAGCCCGGTTTACCCTTCGATGCATTTTATAAGACATTACACAGCTGAAATCAACCCCCTAGTGAAAATTTTTTTCAAATTTAACCAAAAAAATTCCAACTTCGGACCCGATTTACTCGAAAACGAAAGCTCAAATCAAAAAAAGTTAAACCACAAAATCGACTCCAAATGTGATGTGGATTCTCCAGTTTCCCGCTTGTACTACGAGTTTCCGGACACCTTGTACAAACATTACTTATCACTGTTGCTTTTGCAAAAATGGCTACATTCCAGATTTCAGCAAAACATTTGTTTACACCAATCTTGGATACGTGCAAAATGTTAACCGCTATCGCACAAAAGTCATTCAAATGTTGTTTGTTGACGGATCTAAATAAAAACTGGCAAGTTTTTTGCTTCCCCTGTAAAATTTGGTAAAACTTGCATAGCCGGTCTTGCAAGCGCAATGCACCAATTGACACTAGTATATATTGTCATTTTGCTTTATAGGTATAGAAATGGGTGTTGGTATTAAAGGAATGGTTTCAGTTTGAAGGTGAATTGGCTACCAGCAGGTACTTGGCAACTTTACAGGAGAGTTGTATTTAGCCTGTCAAATTATATAATGAACGGATGATTTCCAGCTGTTCTACCAGTGGCAGTGGCAGTGGCCAACGGTGTGGGGGACGTGGACCTTCGCACCCTCCCCGTTCCTGTGCTCCTGGCGGACCTGCCCCCCCTGACGTCTTTGACCCCTTTGGTCCCCCTAGCCCCCTTGACCCCAGCAGTACTAGAGGCCCCTGTGGAGGTCGTCAAGACGCAGAGGAAGAGGACATCTTCACCTCCAGAACTTAATCACGAACCCCCCAAGAAGACCAAATCTGAAAAACTTGATGCGTAAGTTTATCATTACATTGCTAGTCAATCCAAGGGAGCCTTCTATGCCTCTATACAAAGAACTATCTCTTCAAAACTGTGATTTTGAGAATTCCCCCATTTTTCCAAAAAAAGAAATTTCATCACTTATTTGAATGAAATTTGGACATTGTTCCGTTACTTCTCATCTTTTTAAAATTCATGTGACTCAAGCTTTCTGTGGTCTAGAAGTGGAAAACTTAGAACACATATTTTTTGGTATTCTCTAAAAAAAATATCTATCTCTTCTATCAAGTCTTAAGCGGCCTACACACGACCAGTGGCGGCTCGTGACTTTTGGGTGTGCTAGGGTGCTAATATTAAAAAAATGGCATCATGAATGTTGTCGTATGCGAAAAATAATTTTTTTTTTTTTTTCAAAAATCGGTGTTTTGTATGAAGATTTTTCAGGAAATCGGTGCGGCGCACCGCCAAACTGAAACTTTCTGAAATTTTTCATACAAAAAACTGATTTTCAAAAAAAAAAAAAAAATTTTTTTTCGGCTACAACAACATCAATAAAGTCATTTTATTTAATAACAGCACTCTAGCACACCCAAAAGTCACGAGCCGCCACTGCACACGACACTGCATGTAGTGACTGCGGCAGTGACTGCAGAGATCCTGGAGTTGAGCGAACTAGCGCAGGCCGCTTTTAATCAAAAATTGCCTCCCCTTCTTTTAACCTCTTATTTGCCGCTCGTGCGCCGGCGTGTCGTGAGACTTTACACGCGATTTTGACCCTTAAGTATAAAGAAAGTGTATGAAGAACACGGTCAGAATCGCTTGCTTTATTATCGCCCTTTACCATAGAGAAAACCGCAATGCGCCAGGTCACTCCAAATAATTTATATTAATAATTTACCGGAGCGCGGGAATGTGCGCAGTTCTTGCGCATGCGCGGGAAAAATTCCTTTAATTACGATTTTGACCTTTCTATTGTTCGAAATTTCTCAAGGACACTGTCAGAATCGCTGGACAGGAAATGTCATTGGGTGTCATGGCTGCCGTTTTTTGCGAACGCTAATTGGTGGACAACCAACCCCAATTACCCCGGCAAACAAGGGGTTAACATCTCATCTCTTCTAAGTCTGAATCAAAGATATTGAAATATAAGTAGTTGTGCTATCTGCAGTTTTTACTAGGTGGGACTGCTCTTCCGGGTGTCGCCGATGTTGTTTACCAATTAACAAATAAACCAAATGAACGAATAATTAACGAATATAGCAAACGAACATTAAACTAAATGAACGAATTCTTTCTGTATTCAAACTATATTGTTAACCAATACTATTGCACACCTTAAAAAAATCAACGAAATGAACAAATTCTTTTTGTATGCAAACTACTCTAATTAGGTCCTAATCCGCCGACAGTTGCGTGGACACCATAGCATATCTCTTTTGTATTTGAATATCTTTGGTCTGAAGTCAACCACAATCCAGAGTGAATTACACTAGAATCATTGTCATTCTTGGGGTTACGGTCCATTTAATCAGATTGTTAATATTTTTGCTCACAGAGAAAACATTATGCACTTACAGTTTGTCAAATAAGAGTAGAAAATATATGAGGGCACCACTGTTGTTCTAATGGCAATACTAAACACATAACTCATGGTGTTAAAGTAAAGCTGTGTAACCTACATTTTTATAAAAAATTAAAAAGGCATAATAGTGGAAAAAATATTTTTTCATTGCAGTATAGATACCCGCCGATCTCAAAATTAGAATTGCATATAGGTATATTATTATTATACCTTTGCAATTTTGTGTTAACATAATGAAGAATAACTATAATGTAATAAAATATAAAGCACAGTTTAGAAATTGCTCACATTTATTTAATACTAGATAAAGTAGGGTAAGGCGAGGTTATCTGGTGATACAGGTAATGTGGTGATATAGTAGAATTTTGTAATTATTAAATTAACCATGCAGTACACAGCTTTGAAATTAGAATCGTAGATGGAAAACAGACCTGTGAACCATAATAAATCAACTTCACAAGTTTTTACGTGGTCGGTGAAACAGAAAATAATTTTACTCAAACGAAAAATATTTTAACAACTTTCAATGTGCTGTGGCGACTTCAAATTGTAATTTATCTATTACTCTGGGATTTCTGAAGGTATGTTTAAGTTTTACACCTTATTTTAATCAGAAGAGTATGCTGCATAGTCACAATTAAAGAAAATGGCAGCTGTCCTACTTTTTTTTTGGCAGGAGCTTAAGTTATTTGTGGGTAATATTAATTTTTTTTAAATGTTTTTTTGGACTTAACGAATTGTGATTTTTAACATTTATTTTTATTTTCTATAATTTGAATTCTGGATTAATGGTGAATTATCATCATGCATATTAGGTCGGTGAACAGTTTTAATGTTGTTTTGGTCTATTTAAACATATCACCAAATTTCCTATCCTCACCAAATTACCTGTCTCCAAGTTACCTATCTCTAATTCGTTAAATATTTATTATATTCACTAGCCACCTCTTGCAGCCATTAGCTATCGGAGTGTATCGTCCATTGAAAGCAGCCTGCTGAGTGATTTTATATCTTTCGTGGGATCGTTATGAGATAACGGATGTGATCTCCAGTCAGATTTGTGCAATTTTTGCATATTTACTGTAACATATTTTAGTTTTGATCGTTTTAAACTTGAATTACTGCAATTATGCATTATTATGAATTCATTTAATGTACATTCTGCTTTGGAAAAGCAAATAAATCACACAAATCTGACAGGAGATCACGTCCATTATCTCATAACGATCCGACAAAAGATATAGAATCGCTCTTCTGGAGTCGGAGTTTGAATGAATTTATGATGACGTCTCCAAACGTAAACCAGCATACGTGCGCAGTTTTTCAAAAAATAATATCAAAATTACCTTCAAATTAATAAAGAAGTCCAGAAGTCTTATGACCTTCTCAATTAACAGAAAAAGCATTGACCATCACAGTTCCAGCAAAAAGAAACTAATTTTGAAGACATTTTAAAAATTCCCCACAATATTCCAACACCTATGACATGAATTAAAAGTGATTCGCCAAAAATGTTTGACACCTCCTTTAATTTGACCAAAAAGGTAGATCAGTCAGTACCATCATCATCACATAGGATTAATTAATTGTCCGCAAAATCCGTAAAACCTCGCGCCGGAAAGCCTTCTTTGTCAAAAAAGGTAGAACGGTCAGAACCATCAACATCGTGCAGAATTGATTATTTTTCCCCAAAGTCCTTAAAACCAAGTGGAATCATAATGACTGGAAAAGTGTTATGAAAACTTTTTCAGAAGACGATCAATATAAAAAGAAAGTAATGTGCGTTTATTGCGATTTCTGTTCCACTACGAACAAAAGCAAGAAAACGGAGATGATAACACATGTGACGCAGTGGCAATCAATATTTTATAATCTCGTTGAAGATTTAAAAACACATTTATTGTTATTTTACCTATTTACAGTCCAAGGTAGGAATATCACCAAATTAAACACCCTCTATAACCAAATAACCTTACCTATAACCAAATTACCTATATCTTTTGGCGATTTACATTTGTAAGTTTTCTTGTGTTATGTTAGTTATTATTTTCTTTTTTCTTTTTAATGTGCTGAAATAATGTACCTAAGCAATAATTAATTTTGTAAATTTTTAATATCCTTATTTTTCAAAGTACATGACGATAAATCAAAAATATCACCAAATAACCTTGCTTTACCCTACCTAGCGTTGCCTGGGCTTTAGATCATGTCTCTAATTTTAGATCTGAATATATTTAACTCAATCAGATCTAAAAGTAGTGTAACTAAACTCACCATTAGTGATTTCTTCCTTTCTATCTATTGTTAAATTCAAATTTATGTTAAATTAAATTAAAGCAAATCGCTTTATAAATCACCTTTTAATCAATTTTATGTCATGAAGAAAAAATATTTTTTAAAATGTGGTTTACTGTGTTCTATACATTCAGTGTCATTGCACTTCAAAAAAATATTTGACAGTTAAATTGGTGTGGCCAGTCTACAAATTTAGTAGTTCAAGTTTTTATATTTTCTACTCTTTTTTGACAGACTATAAAATTTACTATAAATTTTGCTTGAAATAAAAATATGAAGGATTCTTACATTATCTATCAGAAAAAAGATTCTTCCATAAGAGATCTTGGAATCACCATTTCAGGTCCAAATCTTGACAATCTTGCCTAATTACAGAGTCAATATAAATTCTCAATAGCCCCATCAGCCTTAACACGTACAAGCTATCGGCTTCAAGCTTCCAAGCTAAGCTTTTCGGCAATATGAAAAATGCCGAAAAGCACATTAAAGGCAGTTAACAATGGCAACAAGGTATAATTTTTACACAAATGAACATACTTTTCACCACAATTTCACCCAAAATTCATTCATCTTTATCCTTTTGGCTGTGAGAATCTTAACCCGTCTGCTTGTTTAGGAATAAATACATCCCAAAACACGTAATCGCGTTATACTTTCATAAGACCAAAAACGTCCCGAGCGACCTTACATTTTAAAAGCTATATATCTCTCGTCCTCTCATGCAAACATACATATTTTTTCTTTTAACCAGAAAGAGAACAAAATAATGCTTCTTATTGTCTTTGAAATGTGAAAGCTATCTTGCATGGATATTTTACAATCTCGATCCAAAGTGACGGTTTCAGAATTTTCGCGCGATCCTGAGGCTTTCGGATTGTGAGGTGCGAATATATTGAACTAAGCAGACGGGTTAAACGTCTGGTTTCCCTTTCATAAATTTTGATTGGTGTCTTGCAGCTTATTTGGAGCGGAGGACGTGGATCTCAGGACTCTGCCCCCGGAGGAGGTGGTGAAGGAGACGGTGAAGGAGGCAGTGACTGTGCCAGCCCCCGACCTGGCTGCGGTCAGGGCCAAGCTGGCTGAGGCCACCCGCAAGGACCCCCTGGGGCGCCCCCTCTTATTCACTGGTCAGTTCTACATAACAATCTAATTAATACAATGGTGACACAACCAGTTATGCTACAATAGTGTTCCAGTGAATGAGCCGCCAATTGAATGGTTCACGTTAAATGCTGATTCCTAGTTTGTTTCAGCTTTCTAACAACTTGTAATAAGCTGACAAGCTTAATTAACAATATGATAGTTGTCATCTTCTGTTGATCACAATTTGTTCAAAACCTGAAACGGACTTGGAATCAGCATTTAACGTGAACCTTTCAACCCACAAAATACAAAATGGCCCTGAATGGACATGACTATGTTACATTTGAATTTCTGTGAAACTCGCAAATAATTTAACCTAAAAGAATATTTATTTTGTAACCCCCCATTCAGGGGTAATGTACTTGCAAATTTGTTCAACTGTGCAACAGGAAAATTTGTAATAATTTGTAACAATTAATTATATACATATTTTTAAACAAATCAAACCATTGATTTTATATTAATGTATTCTTTTTTGTTTTGACCCAGATGAAACAAATGAGCGCAGAAAATCCAGAAATTCAGAAGACACCGACATGAGGCCCAAACCCACCGTGGAACTGGATGGAAACAGCCTGGACGGGAATATCAAGATCATTATGTCTCAGGCTGAGGAGCAACTCAAGACCGGGGACATCAATAAGCAGCAATACAACGTTCTGCTCATGCAGGTGCTGCAGCTCAATGAAAGGCAGAAGCTGAAGGAAGCAAAGCAAAAGGAATCTCTAGAAGCCAGCAAGAGGAAGCTGAACAAGGAACTACAGCACGGGCACGCTTCCCCGCGTAGCGACAGCGCCGACAGCTTGCGTAGTCCCTCCCCCCCTCTGCACATGTACGGGGATATTGATGAGAGAGTTCCCTCCCACCCCGATGGCAAGCGTGCCCCTCTGCTGCCCTGTCCTCCCTCCATGCCCGACTACGAGATGAGAAAACAAGGGCCCTCTCACGGGAGACCTCCCCTACATGCTCGTGGCTGGAGAGGCGGATGGAGGGGATCCCGGCCTGAGTGGAGAGGTAATTACCGGGGAAATAATCCCTGGAGGGGCCCACCCTCTGCTAACGGAGGTCCCATTCAAGGAGGGCCCATGCAAGGAGGACCTATGCAAGGCGGTCCCATGCAAGGCGGTCCCATGCAAGGCGGTCCCATGCAAGGCGGTCCCATGCAAGGCGGTCCCATGCAAGGTGGCCCCATGCAAGGTGGCCCCATGCAAGGCGGTCCAATGCAAGGAGGTTCTATGCAAGGTGGTCCCATGCAAGGAGGTCCCATGCAAGGGGGTCCCATGCAAGGAGGTCCCATGCAAGGCGGACCCATGCAAGGTGGTCCCATGCAAGGCGGTCCCATGCAAGGAGGTCCCATGCAAGGAGGTCCCATGCAAGGAGGTCCCATGCAAGGAGGTCCCATGCTAGGCGGACCCATGCAAGGCGATCCCATGCAAGGAGGAATGATGCCTGGTGGACCGATGCTTGTAGGGCCGATGTCTGGTCCCATACCCGTGGTGGGCCCCCTGTTGGGGGTGCACATGGGCCCCAGCCCCCTGGATCCGTACGTGAACGAAGGCCGGGCTTCCCCTCCTTGGCTGGGAACGCCGGTCCACAAAGAAGGACTCCCGCCAATTTCTCCCGAAGTCTTTGACTATATCGCCAGAGACACCATGAAGACCATAGCAATCGACGGAGTTGCCCGAGAGATCCGCTACTACGGTACCACAGCTGTTGTGATGCTGGACTGGGAAGACCCGAGAGATATTTCCTTCCAGCCCGGCCAGAGACGACTCTCGCTGGATGACGAGAGCTTCACTTTACTTTTCAACCAGGATTACAGCTCGGTAACTGTTGATGGTCAGCCTCACCGCATTCGTCTGGGAGCCCCCACCAGGGAGTTGTTCATCGACGATGCCTGGTTCGAATGCTTCTTCGGGGGCCCGGCAGTTCCGATTCTCCTCAATGGAAAAGTGCGAGCCCTAAAACTGGAGGGACCCGCCCCTCAAGTCAATATCGGAACTGAACGCCGCACAGATTTGGTTGCGGGAAAGATCAAACTAATCATAGATGCCACCACAATGGTGCCTGTCTTCTTGGACGCCAAACCGCAGACCTTCTTCATCGAAGGCGTTCCGCACTCTCTCCGGTTTGTGGACGCCCTCCGAACGATCTTAATCAATGAAACCCCCTTCAAAGTTGAGTTTGGAGGTCTGCCCAAGCCCATATACGTGCACAAGCGCAAGCACTTCATCAGGTTCTCGGTGTTGCCGAGCGGCGTTAAGGTGGGGGAGGTGTATATCGCCAACATGGAGGGCTTCCAGCCTGCCCCTCCACCACCTAAACCAAAGGAAGAGCCCGCTCCCATCGAGCCCAAACTTGAGCCACACAATTCAGGTGAGAAACTCACAAATATCTTTTGTCAGTTATTGTTAAACAGATTCACTTGATAGTTTTATATCAAGGCTTAAAGCCAAAATATATTGTATCTCCATAAACCGGTCAATCATACTGACCATTTTTTTTTAATTTTGAATTTGATCAAATCAACGGTACAGAAGAACAAAATCGTTCTGCTATAAATTGAAAATCATTCTGTTGGCTTATTTTGTTGATTTAAGGGGGAAATAGGGTTAGGATTAGGTTTTTTAAAATGATTTTCATGAATTTTTTTGGCATGGAAGAATTGTATATAATTTATTTAAATTTTGAAGTCATTTTATAAACATCTATACATATTGTGAAATTTTTAAAGTATTTTTTTGGAAAATATGAAAGATATCAGTTGCTACCCATCGGCCACAGTTTTCATCTGAAATCATTAGGGTTTTAAATTTGGTTTAACCGCTGGAACGATTATGGTCGAAAAATGGACCGCCTTTATTTTTCTGCGATTGATAGTGGTCCAAAATTGGATCACATTTTCCTACCATTCGTAAAACATTAATTGTAATTATTTAAAATATTTCCTTGGCCAGCCATTTCTTTTAAAATTAAGCTATTGAAATGCTTTATCTATTACAACTATAGATGTTACTATTTTTTATTGATAAACTAATGTTTAACCGGTTGTTTGCCGTTTGTCACCCGGTGGCCGCGAGGTGGCCGTGGCACTTTGAAATGCAATTTTGACCCTTATGTATAAAGAAAGTGTATGAAGAACAAAGTCAGAAACGCTTGCTCTATTATCGTCCTTTACCATAGCGAAACCCGCAATGCGTCTAGTCACTCGGAATAATTTATATTTAATTTGCCGTAGTGCGGGATGTGAACAGTTTCTGCGCATGCGCGGGGAAAAAAATACGTTTTTTCTACTATTTTGACCCTTCTATGTACAAAATTTGTAAAGGAAGTGTCAGAATCGCTTGCACCAACATTCCCTATGGGATGGGTAAAGATTTCATTCACCTTGTAACCACAGAATATTTTAAAATAATTTTTATCTGTGGGCATCTCGAAATGTCATTTTGGCTGCGTCACATTTATGAGTTCCTCGACTAAAACTTCGCAAAACCTATCAATTTACGTAATTAACGCAAGTAATGTTGTTTTGGTAGATAGTTTATTGTTCTAGGAATGTGTTTCGGTCAATAAAATATAGGATAGGTAAAAATTAATCCACAAAACATTCGATTCAAATTGAAGGTTGTGAAATTTCCGTGTTGTTCCTCCGCGCTCCAACAGGTTAAGACAAGATTTTTATGCATAGCCCAAAGGGTAACAATTATTATAAGTAATAATTATTAGCCTGAAACACTCATCTACATTGAAAACTGCTGCCGACGGGACTTGAACCCGCTTTCGAGTCCCGTCGGCGGCATGTACTTTTCTCGGGAAATTTTTTCAATGTAGATGAGTGTTTCAGGCTAATAATTATTACTTATAATAAATAACCAACAAAATAGCACATCCTACATTGTTCTTCGACAGTAGAAATTATTTTTGCCATATTTTTAAAATTTATAACCATGGATGTTTAAATAAGTCTGTAACCAGAAGACAAATCGGTTTAGCTAGATTTGTGTTTATCTGTTTACCACTGAAGCGATTATGGTCGAAAATTGGACCACTTTTATTTTTCTGCGATTGATAGCTGTCCAAAATTGGACCACATTTTCCAACCGTTCGTAAAACATTAATTGTAATTATTTGAAACATTTCTCCGGCCGGCCATTTATTTTAAAACGAAGCTATTGAAATGCCTTATAGGCTATTTTAGAACAATATTAAAAATACTCTTTTAAATTATTTTTTTCTCAAACTCAAAATCATCTCATCAACGCCTCCTTTGAAAAGTCATTAATTAAGAGTTAAAAAAAATGGTTATGCTAGTCAATTAGGATATGGGATAATTTTAAAATTTATTTTTTCAAACAATTAATTACTTTTCAAAGGGGTGTTGGCGCGAGTAAGAGGTGCCATAGAAATTAGGGTTCTTCATATTTAATTCATTAATTATGTTTGATATTTGCAGGAGTTTCATCTGCGCGTTTGGATATGCTGGCCAGCATAGTCCCGTCGCACGTGGCGCCCCTCTCCGGGCTGGGAGGCTACAGCATGGGCACCCCCGATCTGCGAGTGCCTCCGCCCATCAATGTGGGCGACCTCTTCGCCAAGCTGGTGGCGTCGGGCATCCTAGGCGGGGGCGCACAGACGGCGGCCCCCGCTTCCGCCCCTCAGCCTCCTCCCACCAAGCCCCCCAACCTGCAGCAACCCGAGACACTGAGGGTGCGGCAGAGTGGGCTGGTGAGCGCTCTCCACTCGGGCATGCAGTGCGGCAGTTGCGGCGCACGCTTCCCTCCAGAGCATACTGTGCGCTACTCGCAGCACCTGGACTGGCACTTCCGCCAGAACAGGGCCGACAGAGACTCGCAGCGCCGCCCGCACTCCCGCCCGTGGTATTACGACATCTCCGACTGGGTGCAGTTTGAAGAAATTGAGGACTTGGAAGAAAGAGGTTATTTGGTTTTTTTTAATTATTTTGTTATGTTTGATATCAATATCTCACAGCAAGATTATTTCACCCTGAACACAGGCGAAGAAAGTACATAATAGAGATTTGCTTTTGTCTTTTAGTGTATGTAGTGTCTCTAATGTCTCCTCCAATGTATCCTACAGAGACATTCTTTATTTGTAAGTACTGGGACCAGCATTCTCCAGTTCCACAGGATGCTTATTGAAAAAATTAGTTTCTTTGAATCACGGTGACTGTTGATTGTTGTTTCATAATTTATAATTATGTGTAATTCGAAGGACTCACGTCCTTTTTAACCGCTCAGGTGCCGCTCGTGCGCCGGCGTATCATGAGACTTTACACGCAATTTTGACCCTTATGTATAAAGAAAGTGTATGAAGAACACGGTCTGAATCGCTTGCTCTATTATCGCTCTTTACCATAGAGAAAACCGCAATTCGCTTGGTCACTCCATATAATTTATATTAATGATTTACCGGAGCGCGGGAACGTGCGCAGTTCTTGCGCATGTGCGGGAAAAATTCCTTTAACTGCGGTTTTGACCTTTCTATTGTTCTAAATTTTTCAAGGACAGTGTCAGAATCGCGAGACACGAAATGTCACGTGGTGTCATAATGCCGCGTTTTAATTGGTGGTGCTTTTTTGCTGGCATACCCCGGCATTCAACGAGTTAACTGTAAGCTAGATTTTATCTGCAAAGCTCTAGAATTAAATATAATGACTCTGCACTCTGCACATCTATCTTCGGTTACCTTCCGCACATCTCTGACCAAAGAGTCTATAGATAACTAAAGCAATGTGAAAACCAATCGTAGACAAATTATGATACATACCGTATATCTATTTATACTTGGTATATTTTAATGGGTGACCGGCCAACTCAGAATGAAACTAACTCAGAAAGGTCATTAAGAGTGATGATAAAAATTTAAAAAAAAAATTGTTTAAGTAGGTTAAGTTAGGGTTACCGGCTATTTTAAAATTATTTAGTGATAGCTTTTAACGACCTTTCTGAGGTGGTTCTGAGTTGGTTTCATTCTGAGTTGGCAAGGAACCATTTTAATGATACGGTAGGTTCCTGAGGACCAGTTTTTTTTACAGAATTTGAATGATTCATAAAATTTAAAGTTAATTTTCAAGTTCTGTTATTATTTCAATTTTGTGTAGCACTTCCTTTGTAGAACTTCCACAGAACTTCGTTTTTACTTATTACTATAACAACCGGCCATTTTAACTCCATTTTGTTTTTTCGACAGTTGAAAGGTCCCTGATAACCGCAGGAATGCCATTCGTGCACCGGTGTGTTTGAGATTTTACACGCGATTTTGACCCTTATGTATAAAGAAAGTGTATGAAGAACACGGTCAGAATCGCTTGCTCTATTATCGCCCTTTACCATAGAGAAAACCGCAATGCGCCTGGTCACTCCAAATAATTTATATTAATAATTTACCGGAGCGCGGGAATGTGCGCAGTTCTTGCGCATGCGCGGGAAAAATTCCTTTGTCTCCGATTTTGACCTTTCTATGTACAAAATTTCTCAAGGACACTGTCAGAATCGCTGGACACGAAATGTCATTGGGTGTCATGGATGCCGCTTTTTGCGAACGCTAATTGGTGGACAACCAACCCCAACTACCCCGGCAAACAAAGGGTTAAATGCCGATTTTAAGTCCGTTTCAGTTTTTGAACAAATTATGATCAGCAGAAGATATGTTTATTTTATTTTTTATTATTGTACAACAGAATAATTCCAATTACAGTACAATTTAGTTACCCTGTCAGCATTTAGGTAAATGACTCTTCAACAATATTTTTAAGGCATATAAAGAACAGTCACTTACATCCAAATGGTTTGCAAGTTCATTTAACAGCACCACTCCCCTCGTCATGCTATGCTTTGCCAAGACGTCTGTTCGGCCGTTCGGTACTTTAAATAAGTCATGATGTCGACTTCGGCTGTAGTGGTCTGGTACATATAAATCAAAGCATCCCAAGAGAAATGGGCTATCGATAAAATTGTTCCAATTTTGTTGTTAATACCATTATTAGTGACCGACCGAAGGTTCGGTTTCGGCAAAAAAACCTAGTTTGCAGAAAATCTGTTGAACCTTCGGCCGCACCGAAACTTTGCGTTCGTGAATTATCGCACATCGTTCGGCTGACTTCGAATGAGTTTGTGGCTCTTGTGTCACCTGCTATCATCAGCTGAGTTCGTCGGCCAGTCCAGTGTGTTTATTTTTGTTCCAAGAAGTAGTTAACATGATTGTTAATTTTTGTTTGTTTTTTAGCAGTATCTAAAAATATAAAAAAAAAAAAAAAATTTCACGTACTTCAGTTATCTTTTTAAAAAATTTCATTTCACACGTGTAACATGAATTTGTGATTGGAAAGGCAATTAAAATTATAATACCAATTAATGAGGTCCTTCCTTTATAATGTCAGTATTGATTATTGACAAATTTTTGCTCCAAGAAGTAGTTAACATGTTTTGTTAATTTTCATAATTTTTGTTTGTTTCTTCAATTATTGTTTTTTATTTCATTTAACACGTGTTAACTGTATGTATAAGTGTAAAAAATAATTTCAGTAAACAATAGATTTTTAACAAGCCTAAAAAAGTTTCGGTTTCGGTTTCGGCCGAACCTGAGACAGACACCGAAAATTCGGTTTCGGTAGAAAGTCCTTTTTCAGTCGGACACTAACTATTATGTTATTAAGCCTGTCAGCTTAGAAATCTCAATCACACTTAGAATCGGCATTTAACAGGGACTTTTCAAATGCAATAAAAGAAAATACAATCCACGATGAAATCATTTTGTATTTTGAATTGATGCTAATAAATGTAATTGTTAATTTTACAGAAAAGAGTTGGTTTGAGCGTCAAATGGAGGAGAGTGAGGCGGTGGGCACGGGGGTGGGTGGCGCGGAGGAGGTCACGGAGGGGGAGGAGGTGGGAGTGGCAGCACCCCCCCCGAGTGCCCCCCCTCACCAGCTGCGCTGCCCGCACTGCGGTGACCCCTTCCACCAGTACTACAACCAGGAGGTGGAGGAGTGGCAGCTGCGCAGGGCCGTGCCCTACAAGGGAGACAACTACCATCCACTCTGTCTGCAGGAGTTTAAAGTGAGCCCTACCTTCACTTATCAGATTATATACACAATTATAATTTCAATTTGGGAGGTGGGTTTGGGTACTACCACCCTGGAAACCATTTATTGGATAGGCAACACTTCTGAAATAAGTCACCCCAAGTGGTTTGGTGCCCGCGTTCATGGAGTGAGGTTTGTCCGGGTCTTGGCGGTGGATGCATCTGCCCACCACCTGCATGGCAGGCCGGATCGAAAGAGACTGGTAGAGGGAGACCTTTTGATCTCTCTTGCACAGCTGTGGGATGGATAGATTCATACGTCCCGGAGACACTGACCCCCAGATACCTACCCACCCCTTTTTCCTTCCCAGAACTTCATCTCCTTCCTTCCTTCAAAAAACCCTCCACAAAGCATAACCAAAGATGACATTGACCCTGAGGGGAATTGTTTTCCTCAGGGCCTCCTGTATGGAGCTAATGTAAAAAAAACTACATCTAAGTTTTGGGATAATAGTCCCTTCTAACTCTCTTTTGACCTTGTACCATAGACAACATTGTTCTATTTTACACTTTTTAGCTTTTGAATAAATATTAGTTATGACCAGTGGCGGCTTGTATTTACAAAAATGGGTTGTGAGCTAAAAATATTGTCAGTCTATACCCTATTCCAGGTGAAGAATGCTAGCAATTTCAAGAATAGAGAACTCCAGTCCAATTTTTTTTATTTTTTTTTATGAATAATGACCTTCTAACTTAAATAACTGCGAGTTAGTTTTAATAGTTAAAATAATTGTCAAATTTTAATTTTTCGAGACCCCCCGGAATATGGTAAATCGTGTGACGTCATCACTCCCGAAAAATTAGTATGGGATTGGGCAATCAGCTGATCTACTGCCGCCATTTTGAAATCCGTTGTTCTGTTGTTCGAAGTATTCTCCCTAGAAGAAGCATTACTTTTTTCATTCATTATTTTTTTTGTGCAGTAGTTTTTCAATATTTTAAATAATAGAGATAAACTAATAGAGATATTTTTGATACTGAATTGAATTATTTAGGTTTAAATATTGTTTCAATAAACACTACAACTAAATCTCTATAAACAGTACGAAATAAAGAATAACATGAAATGTTGTTAATACTGATGGCTTGTGCCATACCTACATGTCAATTGATTTCAATACAATGTGATACAATGACTGGTGACGCGTGACGTCAGCACTAACCATTCAATCGTACCAACTTTACAGTGTATTTTAACGAGAAGTTAAAAAATGCTCTTTTTAATATTTTTTTACGAACACTACGTTTAATATTATAAAAAAAACTTATATATTCAGAATCAGCGTTTATTGGTCTGTATGAACATATTTTTTTAAAGTCATAATATTTTTTTACTGGAGTTCCTTATTATTGATATGCGAACTGTGAACTAAAGTGGCGCCATCTCGGCATGAGAAATAAATGTATTGTGTCTTCAGGTATTTCTGCCTCGCCAAAGAGTTTCTAGGCATTGGTAAGCGCCGTTCACGTTTTGGAGAAATTTGAATGGTGTGGTCCACGCTTTACACATATAGATAATTGATATTCCCAGGTGACATTTCTCGATGAGCGATATGGAATCCGCTCGCACCACGTGACTTATGACACAAAGAAGGAAAATTAGCGCCAGTTGAATTTAATTATTATAGTATTAGTTTTATTTCTGTTGATTTTTGGTTGATAATTTTT
This sequence comes from Limnephilus marmoratus, assembly GCA_917880885.1. NCBI lineage: Eukaryota > Metazoa > Arthropoda > Insecta > Trichoptera > Limnephilidae > Limnephilus > Limnephilus marmoratus. Next base: position 26,496,080 of record OU862931.1, on the reverse strand, counting down.
ATTTTTAGGTTGACTGAAATTTAGAGAGTGCTTTGCTCCAACACTCCTTAGCGCTAGCCGCCGCTGCTCTAGACCATTTTCTCAAATTCCAGCACCTGGGCTTTATTGTTTTAATCTTTGATTTTTGTCAATTTCCACTTTTGAGGTTATTGTCAGACTCTTTCTTTGTATTTGTCTCCCCCTCCTCATTAATATCTCGTTATAGACCTTTTTAAGTCGGTAAATGATTAGTAAGTTAACTATTCCACGCTAATGTTGGTATTCTTGTCTGCAGGCTGGAGAAGAAAAACCCAAAGAGGAGATTCCTGAAAAAGATGAAAAGCAACAAGAAGATGAACTTAAAGAGGAACAAGAACCCGAGGAACCTGAACCGGAAGAAGAAGCTACCGTTGAGGAAGAAGAAGAAGATGAAGTGCAGTTGGTAGAAGAAGATGATGATGTGGTGATCAAGGCAGAACCTGTGGTGCAAATAGTGGTGGAAGACGATGTTGAGACGGACGAGGAGACAGAGAAGGAACGAGCGGCGCGGGATGCTGACCCCCTCTTTGCAGACTTCAAGACCATGAAGATCAAACAGGAGCCCATAGATCCAGGTATGTCTCTCTTTTGCTATTCTAATTTCTTTTTACAAGGACCACAATTCAACACAATGCTTGCTAATATTTCTATTTTTGAAACCGACGACAATTCATGGTGGAATTCCGTTATAATATATTATAACCAAACAAATATAAAACTTATTTCCACTTTAATTTTATTGACCGTAACCGGTTTCAGCTCGTTAAATCTTCTGAAGATGGCTTTAGCGAGCTGAAACCGGTTACGGTTAATAAAATTAAAGTGCAAAAAAGTTTTATATTTGTTTTATTTTAATATATTACTATGCTTGCCATTTTTGGCATAAGAACTTCATTAGTTTCGTCCAGGCGGCACGAAAAGTGTTTTGAATGTGCTGGAAAAGTGCCAAGTTCTGGCATTTCTAATATCTGTCGTGGCGACTGCAAACATATTTGTTTAAGAGGTTACTCGGTAATGGCACTAAAGCTGTCGATAATGCAAGGATTGAGACTTAAATAAATGCAATTTGACAATCGGGGCCCAGAACCATTCCTACTGCTAAATAAGCCATTCAAGCTGATTGTATTTATCACCAATAAAATTGCAAAGTGTTATGTTGAGCCTGGAGTTTTTATTTAAAGAGTTTGTAGACAAACCCGGAGTTACAACAATTTTCAAGTTGTAATGGCTTAATAAAATGACAATGCTCTAATTTCTGCGGGATTTGGCATCTAATTGAGGACTTGTTAGTTAATTAAGATGACCTTAGTTTACCTTGTAATAAAGTGAATTCATTACGATATTATTTGTAATCACCGCACAAAAGCTTCCCTCGCAAGTATTTTAAAGTACACATTGACGCTGGAAAGGATAAAGGGCTAAAGTGCCATCCACCTGGAAAGGAAAAATGGCTCAAGCGCCAATACAGCTGTATGGTAGGCTTGTTGAAAAAGTATCAATATTTTTAATTCAATATATCGATATTTTTAGCCGATATATTTTGATCTGATATATCGATACAAAATATCCAATATCGAAAATTGTATCAAAAACGATATTTTTATTTATTTATGTATAGTCACTAGAATCCAAAACCGTATAGGAACGAACGGAAAAAAAAGTAACTGTATTGGGTCATGACATCGGGCGGTTGAATTTTAACTATTAATAGCTTACAAATCTATTGTCTTTGCATTAGTATTTGTATCACTAATACTATCTCATGTGTGTAGGTACATACATAGAAATGTATGCTATTTTTTTCTAAGCCACTCCTTTGTGTTGGTTCCAAATTGTCTATGATTATTGACTATACCTTGTTCCAAACAGGAAGTCCTTTTTGACAGATTAATACGCCAATAGATTGTTACTGAGACGCATACAAACTTTGTATGCACCTCAGTTTACATATAAGGGAACGTACCCATACTACGTGACCAACTTTTTGCAATTTTTAACCCCCCCGACAAAAAACCTATGCCCGCCGCCGCTCAATTGTACCAAGCGTGGCATTTTGAAGACCCCCCCCCCCCAAACGTGTCACGTAGTATGGGTACGTTCCCTAAGTTAAAAGACAGCGTTTTAGTTTTTGATATTTTTGTAATTATTACCTAATAAAAATTAATACTAGATAGATTTTTGTACATTAAAAAAAGCACATTGTGTATAAAAATTACTATTGATAATATTGAGCTGAATACACTATTATGGTAAAAACGCAAAATCTCTTGAAAATTTGACCGATATTTTTTCCTCGTTAAATCGACGTCGATACTGATATTTTAATAAATATCGATACTTCAATATTTTTTTTAACTTTCGACATCCCTACTGTATGGCAAGTGCCAATATAGCTGTATGGCGCTGCAACCACTCTTTCTTTCCAGCTGCATGGCACTTTAGCCATTTTCCCTCTCTAGCGTTGAATTATTATCTCTAATGTTGAGTATTTTTCTTGGTGTTACAAGTAGGGAAGGAAAAGCAGGAAGGGGTAGTTTGAGCCATTTCCTTACACCTAATTTTTTTTTATATTTATTTAGTATTTTTAGCTTTCATTTATTTTTATGACAATAATTTCTTGTTTGATTAGGGTATATAGGCCATATACCGTGGCCCAACCTATTGCGCTTAACACAAAATTGCGGTTTATAGTTATCAGTAATATTATGTTATCTAATCTTTTTTCCAATTTAATGTTCTGAAGGTGCCCTTGAAATAACTTTGCCAATACAAAATTATTATCACTTTATATTATTCTTAGAAGAAAATTATTTAACAGTTTTTACTTTATTGGGGAATCACTGATAACGGTTGTTATAGTAACACAGTACTCACACAGATACTTTGCTTTCATACAGTTTGTTAATAAAATAACTTGTTACTTGACTGCAAGAAATTTTCGGTGAATTTGATAAAAAAGTTAATTTTCTTAACATTATTATTTACTATTATTCAAGAGCATAACTATAGCACTTGCAGGGTTCGTATCTAAGGGGGGTTCAATCCTGGGGGACCTCATTTTGATAAAAGAGATAGTGCAAATAATATTATAGTACTAGCTGATCCGGCGAACTTCGTACCGCCTCAGAATCAAAAACTGTTGTCAACTTATTAGCTGAATTGATCTAAATTGTTTCTCCCTGCGTATACCATATCTTGATCTAAATTGTTTCTCCCTGCGTTCCCTCTCCCCACTCCACTTCCTGAGTTCCTTTCCCCCCTCCCCCGGTTCACAGTTCAATATTATACCCCTTACAATATTGCTGCAGTTCTTTCAAAATAGGAGAATTCGTTCCATACAAAATGTATGGGGAAAATAATTTTCTTCGGAGTGGAACACCCTTTACTTTTAGGGGTATGAAAAATAGATGTTGGTCGATTCTCAGACCTACCAGATAAGCACACAAAATTTCATCAAAATTGGTCCAGCCGTTTCGGAGAAGTATGGTAACAAACACCATGACACGAGAATTTTACATATTAGATTTTCTGGGAATGTTTAAGTGTAATCTTTTTTAATTATTTTTTTTCCTACACAATACTGAGGTCGATTTGAACCTCCTCTCATTATGTACGCCCTTGCATATAATTATTTTACTTATAAAGTTAGACTTTTTGAATATTAAAATTTGATCACCATTTGTTTTCCTTTCCTTTGTCAAAGTCAATAAGTTAGATGAGATGAGAAAAGGTCGCTTCTCAGTGATGCTTTTTGAAGGATATCGCTGTCAGGTATTGTTGTGTAAATACACAGTAATTCCCATGGAAGTCTCCATAATCAAGGCTCAAAGTTTAGTTCAACCTTTTAGCATATGTATAATTGGTCTAAAGTACTGATTTTTTGTCAAAACTCTTGTCCTATATTATCATAATTTTTTTAAAAAGTAATAGCTTTTGAAAATGTGCAATTTTCCATTTTTACTTACCAATTGTGAACGCTTTTGAAGTGCCTGTAAGTATAACGTGACTAGGGCACACAAGTCGTAAATACTCTGGAGCTAGTAAGATTATGGCATCCCTGATTGGGGTATGCTGTGAGACGAAAGGAATGGGGATGGGAAGAGAAATTCGGGAGTTCCTGGCTTTTCAGATCTAGTTACCAAAATCTAGTCTATCAACAATCTTCAATGTAGGAACTTGATAACAATACAAAAAACGAGAAATTTGATACATAATAACTTCCCACACTCACTGTGTTTTTATATGCACCAGTAAACACAAAGTTGTTTGCATCGTCTCAAATTGCGCAACTCACAATAAATGACGTCTTCAGTAATATGAACTTTACTTGTTCGCTATTGAAAGTCTTAATTTTGTTAGGTAGGTGTTTACAAAGTTTATTTACTCAATATAAAAAAAAACCACCATGAAAAGACTGTAAACGGTAGTAATGATTGAATTGACGAGCTTATTTATTGGAATTACACCAATAAGTCTTTTCTTTGGACTTCAAATCTGTGGATTACAAGGGATCTGCAGAGATTGGAAAATATCTTCTTGGCAAGTTGTCGACTCTGTTTTTACACACAATCTCCAATCGATAAAAAACTCACAGTGGACATTGTGTGCTTATCAGTTTTCCAATAAATAAAAGAAAGCGAATCGTGTTTTTATTTTTATGATTATTTGCACCTATAGTGAATGTTCCCTTTACCGATATTGAATTACCTATATCAAGAAGGAATATGCAATTCTTGATGAACATGTGCAACATTTACTGCAAATCCATTTGCATAAACCACAGCATTAATGCAATAGTCTTTTTATCTGTTGCATTTAACCTCACCAAACAAATTTCCACTTCGTTTATTGAATGTTCAGATGTATGTGAAAAGACAGGACAAATTATTCTGAGGAAATTTTCTCATTGTAAACCTTCACCACACTGGCCAATGCAATCATTCTATCACATAACACAATGCGTGTATTCTATAAATATGTTGTGGATCACACATGCAACAGTCGTGTAGATCAGATTCTTAATCAGATCATAATCCCTTTTTATCCATTCACTGAATCATATTTTTCCCATATTCTTAACAATTAATTACAATCCTACATCTCTCAAAAACTGACCACACCGATACTCACCTTGACTCAACAGAAGTAACTTTACCCGGCAAGTTTTATTCGCAGATGACCTGAAAAGAGTTTGTGAAAGAATTCCTTTGTGCAGCATCATTCTGAAGTCCAAGTTGTTACTTTACAAGTTGCTATCATGGCTTATGATGTGAAGGTTACAATATGTGACTGAAGTGCATCAGGTCAATATTAGTGCATATTCACAGAAGTACCATCAAATTCATGAACACACTAGAATCAGCATTAGTCCCATTTGCACTTTCTTATTTGAAATTAAATATTAATTAATTATAGGGTGTGAAAACAAAAAAAAAATATTATTTCAGCGTTGATGTTTGGATTAACCCCATTAACTTACAATACTAAATTTTCACCAAGCGTCAGCTGATTCCATTTTCATAATAACTTGCTTACTTTTTGCAAAATGATGTTTTGTAAAACTCGAAGTAGTTTCCCCAGAGTAGCTAGGTTATATTCAGATAAATTCAGTGAAAATATCCTTTAAAATATATCGGTGCGCAAGTGGGGAAACGATACGATTGTTACAAAATGAATAATTTGTTGAATCTCTTGAATGATATGCTAGTTTAATCAGAGAAGGATGTGTCTTTTGGAATAGCAATGTGAAAATAATGGGTCAATTAATTTGTTTGTTCAGATGACGAGCCAATCATCACATCCGTAGAGGAGACCGTCACAACCCTTGCTGACACCACCCACGCAGCCGTGGTCAGCTCCATCGATGGCAACGTTCAGCTGCCCACAGTGCACACCGCTCCCACGGCACCCAAGATCCGTATCAACATCACCTCCACTCCGGCCGTGCAGAGGACTGCCACCCCCCCTGCTGCCCCACCGCCCCCCGCGGAGGAGGAGGAACTACCCCCACCGGCCCCCCACGAGGCAGTCCTCAAGCCTGATTTGCAAGGAGTCGACCTGGAAGTTTTACCCCCAAGTGATCGTGGCCGGGAACTTTCTGCTCTGTGTTCTATTATGTGAACAAACCATCACTACCTATTATTACTGACCCGTGCAAAATTGAATGCCTGTTATGAACTTTTTAATCGACTGTCAGTAAAATATATTATTGTTATTTTGTACATCAGCCTTAAACACACATGTGTGATTGTGTGATCATGAATTTGTTGTTAGTTTTTATTTGTAGTTTTAGTTTACTTTGTTGTGTATTATATATTAAATAAAAATCATCTATTTATTAATAGAATTTCTCGGCGTTTGCTGTTTCTTCTTGTGCCTGAAAACATGAATCCATTTTCCCCGTTCCCGTCCCCCATTGAAACACAGTAAGGGTAGTTATTTAATGGCAAACACATCAACTAAAAGAAGATACAAATACATACAAGAGATGATAATACTTCACACTTCCATAATATCTACATGGGATAACATGCCGTGAGCAATCCATATTTGAATTCGAAACTTTTTAAAAGAGCATGTCATTGCATCCCTCACCGTTTACAATAAATTTGGTACAATATTGTTCTGCCAGGTGAAACATAATTTAATACTGGCATTAGTTCTTGTCCTAAAGATTTTGAATTTGAAGTTGAATAATTCTAACTATTGTGGAAATAAGAGAAGTAGGTCTAGCATATCATTTCCACGAGCATGTGTCACCAAGCAGGCGTGTAAGAGTTTGACTTAATGTAATTCATAGAGGCTGGATTGGAAGGCTTAGGGGCATTTCACCATCCTGTTGATTGCTTATCTGCAGGATAATGTAAATTTTCGATATATTTCTTTATAAAGTTTGAGTTTATCATTCGATACTTGAACCTATGAATAGTGGATCTGATAAGTTAGCCGATTTTTCTACCTGCTGTGAGTTTTTATTTGTTTAGGGGTCGTCCGTTAATCATGTGAGGCTTGAGAGGGGGTTCAGAAAAAAATCACAAAATATCACAGGGAGGGGGGGGGGGGATATAATGAGATATCACGTGTATTTAATTTTCGTTGAACGCATGACCTATAAACCGAACAGTGGCGCACGGCCTTGACTCACCGTTGCCAGGCAACGATTTCCCCACGCGTTGCGACAACCACTTGGCTCACCAGTCGCCAGTAAGTCCAAAATTTATTATACCTGTATTTGAAGATAATAATCTGAAAATTTCAATATACTTTGTCCTAAAAAAATACACGTGATTTTTGGACCTCACCACATATCACCAAGGGGGGGGGGGGGGGGGGGTTAAAAAGTTGCTAAAAAACATCACGTGATTAATGGACGACCCCTTATTTATTAATATACATTTTCACATTTATATAAATTTAGGATAAGCTATCAAGAGGATGGTGAAATACCCCCACTCAATACAATAAATTGTCTGAATGGATCATGTTCTATGGCAAGTAAATAAATAGGGGAGCATAATAAGAAATTGGCATTTGAATGGAAATTAATTCAAATATCTTTCATAATAAAATTATGCATAGACTGTAACACCCCAAAGAAATACAATTAAAAAGATATTGCAAGAATAAAAGTTTAATAAATGAAAATGGTGTTTGCCAGATCCACAGGAAATAGGAAATGGGGGGTTGAATTAATTCAACTACTGGACTAAGATGAGATGCAATCAAAACATCTTGTTAGGCAAGCTGCCCTTTGAACTAGTGTTGTAGTGCAGAATGTATCCTTATCGAATAATAAATGCAATTATTAACCGAAGGTTTGTGATACCCAAATTGTCATACTCTCGTATTTGACATATTTTCTAAGGAATGCCCAAAAAGTAATTGCATGGAACTTAATTGTTGTACTAAATCGACACTGAAAGAGATAGATGTAGAAATTATGTTCAGTTTAGATTTTCAGTCAAGGTGGCAGATTTGCCTAGTTTTTAACCTTATTCGGCAACGTGTTAGTTAGCCACGTGTTTGAAATACAGTGAAACCCTCTTAAGGAGTTTTCCAAGGGACGGGAAAAAAAAACTTGTTAAGCGGGAAAACCTTATACGCGGGATAAATTGGGGCATTCAGTCTTCAAGGGACCGAAAGAACCAAACTTTTTAAGGATGAAAACTTCTTAAGAGGATCCCACTGTATTGATTTCCAAAAGAGGGAAAATGTTACAACTCAAAAATGAAGTTTGAGTAAAATATGGAAAATTATAAGAGGCAGTATTCATACGAGAAGAGGCAACATCCACACGAGGAGAAACGTGTAAGATAAAGCACCTATGGGTGCTTCGCAGAATGGCTGCTTATCAACGATGATATAGAATGCAAGTTTAGACTTAATCTAGTGGAAGCAACTGTGATATTACATGGGGCAGTTGTGCGGCCAGCGCGGGAAGGGAATGGTGTCTTTGATGTTGTGGATGTGGCAGAGTAGCTGCAGGTAGCGCTCCAGACCCAGTCCAAAGCCGGCAGTGGGTGCGCCCCCAAAGGAGCGCAGCTGAAGATACCAGTTAAGACGCTGCGAGGGTAGGCGCCTCGCCAGCAGCTGGGGGCAGCTTTCCCTCACACTGCCGCCCACCAACTCCCCCACCAGCGGCACCAGCAGGTCCATGGCCAGCACCTAAACATCGTACGAGAGGATTCAACCAGTAATAATATATCAGAGTCTCGTAGGAACATGCTGTCTGTGTCTAATATTATGCTGCGGAGGGAATGGACAGCGGACAATATCTCCTAGGTGGCAGACTTACCTTGTCGGGTTGGTGGGGGCAGGCACGGGCGTAGAAAGGTTTGCTGGCGGCCGGCCAGTGCGTCACGAAGGTGGGCGCCCCTGTCAGCTCCACCAGGCGTAGCTCTTGCTCCTTGCTCAGGTCTCCCGCTTCTCCTTCTCCCAGCATAGTAAGCGCCTCTTCCAGGGTAACACTGATGAAGGGTTTCTCCAGCCAATCCAACCCCTCATTGTCTCCTCGCAACAGTGATATGTCTGCACCGCATCTCTTCAATACATTACGAGTGACATTCTTTATTAAATTTTCAGTGATATCTTTAAGGGTTTCGAGATCTTCCACAAAGGCCACCTCCGCTTCGACCATATAAAACTCGGAGAGGTGCAGTCTGGATTTAGAGTTCTCCGCCCGAAAGGTAGGGCCGAGGGAGTAGACTTTGCTGAGACCTTGCGCGGCCGCTTCCAAGTGCAGCTGCCCGGAGACGCTGAGGTAGGTCTTAGAGCCGAAGTAGGCCTCGTAGGGCGCGTCACCCGGGCTCGCCATGGCCTTTAGTGTGGCCTCGCAGTCGGGCTGCACCCGGAACACCTCTCCAGCACCTTCGCAGTCGTTTGAGGTGAGAAGGGGCGTGTGCACGAGCAGATAGCCGCCCGCGCCCAACTCGTCGTGCAGGGCGCGCGTCACGGCGTCCCTCACTCGCAGCACGGCGGCCGCGGGACTGGAGCGTGCGCGCAGGTGCGGGTATTGGCGCAGGTCCTCCGCGGGGCAGATGTGGCGCGCCAGCAGCGGTAGGCCGGCCTCGGGCTCGCAGGGAGCGCGCACCGTGACGCTGGTGGCACGCAACTCGGGCTGACCGCGCGGCGTGCTACCCAGTTCCCCCGCTACTTCCACGGCCGAGCCCCACGACAGCTCCTGGGGCTTCACGTCCCGGGGAAGGAAAACTTGCAAGCGCTCCAGGCAAGATCCGTCACTTACGTCAAAAAACACATTTTTCTTCTGGACACGAATAGCCTTGACCCATCCCTGCAAACAAACATATTAGCGTAATACTATAAAAAATATTCACGGCAATGGTAATGAAATAAGATAAACCGTTTCATTTGATTAGGACAACACCTGAATAATTGTCGTGGAACCTTCGGTTTTTTTAGAGTAAATGTCGGAAATACGACATATTATGTGAGACCTTCTGGAAATTGTGAGTGATCGGCCATTCAGCATAGTACTTAATAACTTTCTGGCTAACATTTTTAGAGCGATAGAATAAGCGTTTAGATAAATAACAAAGGCATAACGTATTATTTACTGCAAATCGAAAGCCAACTTATAATGCTAGAAAAACTAAGATTGCAGAAAGGAGGTAATTTTTTTCTATGCTTCTTAAAGCATAGACAATTAAATTTGTGGTATCAAACATTTCTAGTGCAAATGTTGCCAGACGTAGTATTGCCCGTCAACAATTATTGCGTAGTTCATGGATCTTGAAGTCAACATCTAAATAAGAAAGCGTTTTACCTACCCTTTAATATTTTGATCCCTAATCCCTATATTTTTGTTTCAAAAATAATTTGTAAATTCTTATAAGGATATTGCGCATTTATTTCATATCTCTATTTGTAAAATAATATTCTTATGTACTTATATATTTTTTCCCCTATTTATAAGACAAAATATTTGTATATGTTTTTAACTGCTGTTTAAGTCAATTCGTGAGAAATAGTTTGGATGCAGGTGAATTCTCTAGTTGATGTTTTGTATATTCTTGCCAATTAATATCTGTATCTGTATTTTCTCCTAAATAAATAAAAAAAAAAAAAAAAATCGAAGTCCCTGGAATAAACTAAATAAAAAATTGCAAAAATAAATGACGTTTTGTAATCATCCACATTTTTGAAATGGAGTGCATAATACTGAAAGTAAATTAGCATGAATTGCTGAGTAAATCTTGATATGCCCGGCGCCTTATGGCCCCACGGTCATAGGTCACCCCATGGTCATATGTCACCCCAATGTCATATGTCACCTCAATGTCATATGTTCTTTTATAAGTTAGTGAAGTTTTACTTCAGTCGTGTGCAGTGGCGTAGCTAGCATGGGTGGCACCCGGGGCGGAAAACGCGGTGTCACCCCCCCCCCCATTTTTTTTTTGAGAAATTCAAAACACAAATTTTGACTTCCTAAAATATAAAAAAAAAATTCTAGCTAGTCAAATATATTAAAAAATTGTTATCCTCAAAATTAAAACACTTTTAAAAACACCAACAGAATAACAGCTTTTTCAACAATCGATGGGTGATAATTTCTTTTGCGAGTTCCCGTTAATCACAATGTACGAAAGAAATGAGAATGACACATGGGAAAAGCGAGGAATATTTCACGGGAATCCCCAATAAATCAATAGTAAGAAAAAGGAACGAAAATAAAATAACAGAATTTTTGGGGAATGCTGACCGACCGAGCCATATAGCTACAAATAACAGAGTTCCGTGTGGAGTCTTAAATTCTAATATGTTGCAAAAATCTAAGGAAAATCATTTGCTGGCATGAAAACATAATAACCAATACTTAGGTTAAAACAAGTTTTGTGTTCAGAGTGTAACGATAAAATTTCAATCGTGAAATATTAAAGGGGGCGTTCAAGTATAACGTAACGCAATTTTTGGAAATTTTTGACCCTCTCTCCCCCCATGCAACGCTCCGTAACATTTTTCTGCACCTCCCTCCCCCTAAACGTTACTTAACACCCAAGTGACTATTTCTACCTAAAAGTCTCAATTAAATTGCGCAAAGTACTGGAAAGTCGCTTAAATACCTTTTCTTGTTTTAATCGCGTTTGCGGTAAAAATAAAACAAGAGATTTCAAACTCGCAATAGGTCCATGCGTATATTGTTTATTTTTTGTTTTTAATTGTAATTCACAAACAAATTGGGAAAATATTATTATTTTTATCGGCCTTTCATTCCTTCCGGATCTCCACAATTTAATACTGTCTTACCTTTAATACACCTACATGGTTTTACAACACATGTTTTGTTTTACATTACCTACACTGAGGTGGCCCTGAAGATAGTAATTTTACAAAGGTTTCCATAATATGGAGCAACACTTTACTCCACTATGATTCATACACTTACTCAGAGTGGAGTAAAACCTTTTTCATGATCTGAATGCAGTCATACAAGTCCTCAAAACGAAGATTAAAAAGTCCACAGTATGATTCACAGAAGAGAAAAACCTTTTTCATGTCCTGATTGTAACTATTCGTGTTCTCAAAAGGGATACATAAGAAGTCAGTTGCTGAGTCAGTGTGGAGAAAAACCTTTTTACTATGAAGAGAAATCTAATAATCACACGTTTACCGACAGTGGAAAAAAAACCTATTTCATGTCCTGACTGCAACTATTCTTATTCTCGAAAAAAAAAACTAAAACGGCACTTGCTAACTCACAGTGATGAAAAACATTTTTCTTGTCCCGACTGTAACTATTCATGCGCTACAAAACGGTATCTAAAAATTCACACCTACCTACCTTGTTTTTCAAACTGGTCTTTCAGCACTAATAAACACGCTAACAAAATAATAACTTCTTCACTAATTCACGTCAGTCCATAGATAACAATTCACTTCACGAGTCTACGTTAATCACAATATACGAACGAAATTAGAATGACACAAGGAATATTTCAGGGAAATCCCCGACTGAGCTAGGAACAAAAAAACATTTTTCGGGAATCCCCGACCAACCAAGCCATATAGCAAACTAACAGTCAGTGTTAACGTGTAAAATATTTTTTACGGCAATTTTGCACTTTCGTAAGTTTTTTCTCCACGTTCGAGTGTCACCCTCTCCTCGGGTGGCACCCGGGGCGGTCCGCCCCCCCCCCCCGACCCCCCCTCGCTACGCTACTGGTCATGTGGTCTAAAGCACACTCGATTTTTAAAATTTTAAAAATTATTGTTATGATAGGTGTCTAGTGATTGGTTAGCCGAAATAGAACTAGCCAACAGGAGCACTTGAAAGTGAGGTCACCAGTAGCCAATGGGATCACTGGAAAATGAGCTGACTTTTGTTTACTCTTGACGATTGAAATATTCCAGAAACAACACGAGACTGAAAACTTTTACACCAAAATTCACGCATAAAACAGCACTGAAATCAATGGAGAACATTTTCACGAAGTAAATCAAGGCTGATTTACACGCCAAAATAGTTTTTTTGCGGTAATTGAGGTATTATGTATATATAAATCGCCGTGTAAAAACAGATAACTTTGACATTTCAGCGCGGTATTGCAAACAGTTTTTCAAAAATTAAAAAAAATTCCAAATTTCAGTCAGATCGGTGCCATAGGGCCTAAGTTAAGTCCGAAACCAAGTGTTACGAAGCGCCCGGAAAACGATTAAATTTTTGTATAAAGTTTTTAAAAATTCTTCTTTTGGAAGATTTTTTCATTGCGTACAGACCGTAACTCTTAGTAATAATCCAATATTTCAGTGGGTTCGGTGCCATAAGGCCTAAGTTATGACCGAACCCAAGTTTTACAAAGCATCCATAAAACGATGAAATTTTTTTATGGATTTTTTAAAATTCTTCTTTTGGAAGATTTTAAAAATATCCATAAAAAAAATTCGTGTACCAACCGTAATTCTTAGTAAGAATCCAAAATTTCAGTCGGCTCGGTGCCCATAGGATCTAAGTTATGACCGACCACAAGTGTTGTTACGAAGAGCCCGTGTAACGTCGAATTTAAAAAAATATATTCTTTTGAAAGATTTTATTATTGATTCGTATACAGACCATGATTCTTATTAAGAATCCAAAATTTCAGTCGGTTCGGTATCATAGGACCGAAGTTTTGACCGACCCCAAGTGGTAAAATGACCGACCCCCAAGTGTTAAAAAGATGATTTTTTTAAATTCTCCCTTTGGCAGTTTTTTTTATTGATTCGTGTACACACCATGATTCTTAGTAAGAATCCAAAATTTCAGTCGGTTCGGTACCATTGGGCCGAAGATATGGCCGACCCAAGTGTTTAAACGACCGACCCCAAGTGCTAAAACGATCGACCGCAAGTGTTAAAACGATGACTTTTTTTAAAATTCTTTTTTTGGCTGATTTTTTGATTGATTCGTGTAGAGACGATGATTCTTAGCAAGAATCCAAAATTTCGGTCGGCCCGGTGCAATAGGGTCTAAGTTATGACCGACCACAAGTGTTGTTGCAAAGCGCCCGTAAAACGGTGACCGACAGTTGGTCCGGCGACAGCTGGTCCGGCCAACAGTTTAGAAGATGTTTTCTTCAAGTAATTATGCAAAGGGGATATACGGCCGTACAACCAAAGTCGATATACTTATATCTGAAGGCATCTTGAGTGAAAATCCGCTGTAAAAATATTTTTCTTAAAAATTTCGGCTCTCCGAAGTAGCAAGCGGCAATAACAAAATACGACATACTTATACAAAAAAGGCTAAAGATTCCTACTTGCATATAATATAATTTTTGTATCTGAATATAACACAAGAGTCCCAACTGCTCCCAACCGTCTCGAGCCAGTGAGACTATGGCATTCCCAATTTTGGTATGGTGTGATGCTGAAGGTAGTGGGGAGGGGAAGGAGATGTGGAAAATGTACCTGGCTATTCAGATATAGTTATCAAACATGGCTAAAGCCATTTCAAGTATCGTTACAATTCTGAATGAAAACTGACGAACAGCAAAATACGACCTCCTAAATCTTAAGTAGATATTGCACATGTAAGTATGTCGTATTTTGGATCTGGATAGCCAAGTACATTTTCCACATCTCCTTCCCCTCCCCACTAACTTCAGCATCACACCATACCAAAATTGGGGATGCCATAGTCTCACTGGCTCGAGACGGTTGGGAACAGTTGGGAATCTTGTGTTATATTCAGATATAAAAGTTATGTTATATGCAAGTAGGAAGCCGACTGCACGTATAAGTATGTCGTATTTGCGATTGCCGCATGCTACTTCGGAGAGTCGAAATAATTAGTAAAAATATTTTTACAGCGGATTATCATACAAGATGCCTTCAGATATAAGTATATCGACTTTGGTTGTACGGCCGTATATCCTTTTTGCATACTTACTTGAAGAAAACATCTTCTAAACTGTCGCCGGACCAACTGTCATGGAACCCCGTAAAACGATGAATTTTCGTAAAATTATTCTTCTGGTAGATTTTTTCATTGATTCGTGTGCACACCTCGATTCTTAGTAGGAATCCAAAATTTCAGTCAGTTCGGTGCCATGGGTCTATGTTATGACCGACCACAAGTATTGTTGACCACAAGTACTGCTAACCCTGTACAAATCGCAAGTGCGCCCCACGGTTGAATTTGGCAGCCACCTCTGGTCTGGAGCTCCAAAATACCTAAAAAAACCCTTGACTCTGTGCAGAAACGGGCGGTCCGTTTGATCTAGCTAAAACATGAACTAGCGTCATTGATCCCCTCGGCACCGGTGCATAGTCGGGAAACACGCCAAACACGCCAAACACGCCAAACACGCGCCCAACATTTGTACACGGTTGACATTAGTCACATGAGAACGGGTCGTTTCTATGACTCGTTCTTGAGTTCAACGGCTCGGCTGTGGAACGATTTGCCGGCCTCTGTGTTTCCTCCCTCCTGCAACATAGGTCTCTTCAAGACCCGTGTTCACTCCTTCCTTTCCTCAAAAAGACCCTCCACACAGCATCTTCAAAGATGACATAGGCCCTGAGGAAAATAAATTTCCTCAGGGCCTAAGTGTGGAGTTAATGTAAAAAAAAAATTGTTACAAAACGCCCGTAAAACGTTGAATTAAAAAAAATTCTTTTGGAAGATTTTATTATTGATTCGTGTACAGACCATGATTATTATTAAGAATCCAAAATTTCAGTCGGTTTGGTGTCATAGGATCGAAGTTTTGACCGAACCCAAGTGGTAAAACGACCGACCCCCAAGTGTTAAAACGACGATTTTTTTTTAAATTCTCGCTTTGGCAGTTTTTTTATTGATTCGTATACACACCATGATTCTTAGTAAGAATCCAAAATTTCAGTCATTACGGTGCCATAGGGTCTAAGTTATGACCGACCGCAAGTGTTGTTACGAAGCGCCCGTAAAACGTTGAATTTAAAAAAAAAAATCTTTTCGAAGATTTTATTATTGATTCGTGTACAGACTCTACAGACCATGATTCTTATTAAGAAACCCAAATTTCAGTCGGTTCGGTGTCGCAGGACCGATGTTTTGACCGACCCCAAGTGGTAAAACGACCGACCTCAAGTGTTAAAACGATGATTTTTTTAAAATTCTCCCTTCGGTAGTTTTTTGACGATTTCACGAGGGAAGCCTTCCTGAGTGATCCACTTTTAATCGGAATTGGTCCGGCATAATCGATTCCGTTAACTGCGAACGGACGGCTTGGCGTAATTCTTTCAAAACACAAAATACATTTATGTAATATCTTTTTAATAGTATTTTTCCCAAAGATAGGCTAAAATTTTAGTCGTATATCAGCTGATAGAGCTTGAGGTCTTGCGTGTAAGTTTACATAATGATAGTGACGTATGATCAATTCGGTTAGACTATGTTTATCTGGTAAAATAATTGGATGTCTTTGTTGGTACGATAGATGTGTAGCTACATTCAGCCTACCGCCCAGATGTATTAGACCATCAGGTAAGAAGGGATGAAGAGATTTTAAATTACTATTATTGTTGACGTTGCCATGGTTTTTCAATTCTTTCAATTCCTTTTGAAAGGAGCATACTTGAGCTGATCTCAGTAGACATTTCAAGCTTGATTCTAATTCAGCTACACTTAAATTGCCCGAAATTTTACCTTTAATATTTCTGTAGTTATTTACAAACCGCAGTACATATGCTGTAACCCCTTTCAATTTGATAAATGACGAAAAATGTTCAAATATCTCCCATTATTGAATATCTGTGGATAATAGAATATTTTGCTCTTGAGTTCCGGAGGGTTTGAACAGGAAATGTTCGATATAGACCAATCGTTGACTCCATCGGTCAAACAACTCGGTCCATCCTACCATATTGCAGAATTTATCAATTTATCTGCAGTATTTCCTCTTGAAAGTATAACCGCTGCATTGTCGGATGATGATACGTGTTTCCATTGATCTGGATCACTAAGTTATTGTATTTCAGCTTCTCGGTTTGCCACGAAAGACCTTTAAGCTAGCACAGCGCTATCGTAGAGTCACACCATATGTGTCAATCTCCACTATATTTAGCGCTTGTCTTATATTTTTCAATAATTTTGCCAGTAGTACAGCACTACACTTAGGCAGTGAAATACACTTCAATGATGCTACCCTTGATTTGGACGTTATTAAATATGAATGCCACTCACCGTTATGGTTCACTGACACCTGACACCATGTAAATGCAGGCTCCGTAAGCATTCTCAGATGAGACGCAAAAACCGTGTAGTTGTAGATATTTAGATTGCCTGATATGTAGCAATCTGCTACTTCTGTTAGGGTGCTTTAGAATGAGATTAATGGCATCTAAAATGCAATACTACTATGTGTAATGTACCTACTTTGTGAGGCAAGTGGTAGATGCCTTATACACCGCTTGTTAAGTGGGTGCATGGTAAGATTGAGATTCGTACAGTGTAAACCATCACAGTGGTCAGCTTAGTTTCCCGGGGAAACTTTAGGACGCCAAACCCTGTCGGACGACAGGGTATGCTGAACTCTGCGGCGGCCTGAGTACTCGTCCTCAGAGGTGAGCATATGGTGCTTATTCACAAATAGGTCTACTGAAATGAAAGACAAGTTCTTCCGAAATGACCAATACATCTATTTCATTAAGAGGCTTACATATAATACAACAAACTTACCCCCATCATAGACCGTTTTGTACTACCTAAGCTACCTAGCTAGTTTTCTGCGGAGGGATGGGGACGCCTTCCTCCACGGGTCCGTGTCTGCTGCAGCGCGGGCGGCCAGCCTGCCAGCCCCGTCTCTCGATCAAACCACGGCCGAGGATCATCCAGATCCCAATCACCACCGGTGTCCATCCATCCGTGCTCTAGTTCCACGGCGTGCCCGGAAAAGTAAGTAAAGGAGGGTTCTTTCCACGGCGTGCGCGGCAAAGTACGTAAAGGAGGGTTCTTCCCTCAAATACGGATTTCATCCGATTAAATAAGTGTCACAGCTTGTTCCCGACATTAAACACAGTACGGTAATCAAGAAAAAAACATAAAAGTGTATTTTCAAAAATTGTATGAAATAAAAAAAAAAAAAAAAAAAAAAAAAAAAAAAAAAAAAAAAAAAAAATTAAACAAGTTCAAAGCGAGCGAGGATCGCCGGCCGTTCGCTTCGATTATTCTCGATACGGAAGACTACTTCCGGGTGCACATCGACACGCGTTTTCGTTTCGTTTTCGACTTCGGGTGCGATTTTAATTCGCGATTACCCGTATTTTACTCGAATCGGCCACTAAAGGATTACCCGACATTTTCCAGGATAAGATGCCTCGATCAATATTAAAAGAACAATTGTTCCGCTCGACTTTAAATAAAAAGAAACTCACATCGTTTCAAACTGGGCACTGTGACGTTCAAACCGGGTGTGCGCCCAACTAGGCCCTGTGCATAGCCCTGTGGGTAAGTGGTGCGGCCCGCAAGAATAATCTTTTTTCTACCTATTCGCGCCGATATATGGCTGTCAAAAAAAACCCATCGACAATTATGAAATTAGTAATCAGTACCTGATTACAATTGTTATGTGAATATTATATATTTTCATAACGTGCCTGCAAATAAATTTTCTTGGTATTTTCAACACATTTAGCTGAATTAAATCTTGCAGGTAGGTCCTTCAGGCAGTGGCGTAGCGTGGGTTTCGGCCGCCCGGGGCGGAGGAAAATTTTGCCGCCCCCCCCCCTAACTTCTACAGGTACTTTTTCCGCAGATTTTCAAATGCTGACCGGGGGGGGGGGGGGGGTAGATATCCTATTTTTTATGCCTATTCTTATAATCCTATGTGCCGAGTATAAACTGTGTATATAACTGCTCTCAGAAATCGAGAATTGCATGCTTGTAAAAGAATATCGCTACTTCATCGCGCATACGTATGGAATGCAAAGCTTTACTCGGTACACGATGAATCGGCAACTTATTAATATATTGATAACACAAAACTGGTTTAAATTAAAATAAATATTCGGTGTATCAAAACTACACTCTGAACATAAAATGGTTTTTCTTTGATTCTAGCGGCACATATATTCTGAACACAAAACTGGTTTTAATTACATCTGTATGTGGTGAATTAAAGCTATACTCAGAACATGAAAATGGTTTTTCCATAAACATAAAACTGGTTTTAATTAAATCTGTACGCGGTGAATTAAAACTACACTCAAAACATGAAAAGGGTTTTTCTTTGATTCTGCCGGCATTTACATTCTGAACACAAAACTGGTTTTAATTAAATCTGTTTGTGGTGAATTAAACCTACACTCAGAACATCGGGTGGAGGAAAATTTCGCCGCCTCCTTATTTGGGACCTTAAGCGAGGGGGGGGGGGGGGTTGTATATGGAAATCCTATTTTTTTATTACGACCTATTTATAAACGAGCCGGATTTTTTTCATAATCACATTTGACGAGTATTTTTTCAACGAAAATCATGTTTATAAATCCTACTCAAAAGTTGATTGATTGATACTGCGTTAGAGTCCCCTTACACACGCAACAATCAATTTCTCACAATTTTACAGCATTATATAACTCAAATATGAAACTTCACTCGATGCAGGATGAATCTGCAACTCGTTATTTAATTTATCGTTGTATTCTGAACACAAAACTAGTTTGTATTCGGTGAATTAAAACTACACTCAGAACATTAAAATGGTTTTTCTTTGATTCTGGCAGCACATACATAGTCTGCAAATGGAATATGATAACTGAACTTCGAATAAGAGAATGTTTTCCATCGCAATGAGTCAACAGATGTATCCACAACTGGAAATTTACATTCTCAACACAAAATTGGTTTGAATTAAATCTGTATGCGGTGAATTAAAAGTACACTCAGAACGCGAATATGGTTTTTCTTTGATTGATTCTGGCAGCACATACAGAGTCTGCAACTAGAATTTAATAACTGTACTTCGAATAAAATAATGTTTTCCTGTGAATTGTGTCAGCAGATGAATTCTCAAATGGAATTTTACATCCTGAAACTGGTTTAACCCTTCGAATAATAAGAAAAAAATATCTATAAACTTTTGCCTGTCAATGTTTGCGCACAAAATTTCCGGTTCGTCCCATGCAATGTTCCTTTTTATAAAAACAAAACTGTTCTAAAATCTAGATAAAGTAATTTTTTTGACGTGCTTATTAGAACATTATTGTTTCTAAACATTAGAATTGGCTCAAAAATACGCGCCTGCGAATATTTGAATTAAAGTACCTAAAATTTTAAATACAGATTCTTAAAAAATGTTATAAAACTGTAACTTAACTTATTTTATTGCAATCACATATTTATTTAAAACTAAACGTGTGGGACATAATTTCACAATTTTATTTTAAAACTAAATGTGTGGGATAACTTGCGTCTCCTGTGATTAGACGGGTCAAATTAAATCTGTATTTGCCGAATTAAAACTACACCCAGAAAATGAAAATGGTTCTCTTTGATTCTGGCAGCACATACATAATCTACAACTAGAATTTTATAACTGCACTTCGAATAAAATAATGGTCTCTTCAGTGTAAATGTATCAGCAGTGGCCAAAAAGGAGGAAGGTCCCAAACCATATGTCACTGTCTTCAGGCGGTAATGCTTGAGCACCTCCTGCGGCGACTCGTGCCATACTATCTTCTGCAGGTCACGGTCAGCTTCACACATATTAATCTGGCGGTACATCTTCTCGATGTCAGCAGTCATGACTACTTGATGTTTCCTGAAATGCAATAGTTGGTTATACAAATCCTTTTGTATAACAGGTCCTGTCATCAAGGCGTCATTGAGGGAAATTCCATTTGAGGTTTTGGCGGAGTCGTTAAAAACGACCCTCACTTTAGTAGTAGTGCTGGATTCGTTTAGTACAGCGTGATGAGGTAAAAAATAGGAGTCACGATCCTCCTTTGACTGTCACACACCTCCAAATGACCCAATTCCGCATATTCACGCATGAATTTTATATATTGTGTCTTCAATTCGGGATTTGACACAAATTTCCTTTCCAAATTTTTAAATCTTTTTCGGCAGTGAGCAATGAGCTTCCCAGCTGATCAATGCATGCCCGACGCTTTAAACTTACTACGTATCTACCGTCATCCTCTCTAGTATGAGGACTTGCGAAACTGGCTTTGCAAGCTTTTTCTTTGTGAGTTTGAATCTTAGTGGGATTAATCTCCTCCAATTTCCAAAATTTTTCTAGTTGATGACTTATCTTATTTATAAATAAACTAAAAAAATCTGATACAGGCCTTTGCTTGTGGTACACGT
Organism: Limnephilus marmoratus; assembly: GCA_917880885.1. NCBI lineage: Eukaryota > Metazoa > Arthropoda > Insecta > Trichoptera > Limnephilidae > Limnephilus > Limnephilus marmoratus. The sequence goes on along the minus strand of OU862931.1, from coordinate 26,474,779 downwards.
TGATCGACCCTGATACGATCCATCCCAGTTGCGTAAGTTGAGTGTCCAGACTCGAGTTTCAATCTATCGTTGGTTAGGAGTTCCCAAAAGCTCTCCGCGCCCAAGGGATGTCGATGGGCGCAGTTATATTGAAGTTCGGGTCAGCTAGCTCCAATCCTGGTGGTAGCTTGAAGTCTTTTTTTGCCATTGTCACTTGTGGTAGGTTTGTTGTAATTTCTTGTAAAATTAGACGATATTTCGCGTTTATAATCAGTATTAAGCGAAGTCATCTCCACTGAAATTCCCTTTTTTATGTGTGTGATATTATTATGGATCCTAGACACGGGTTTGTTTATCCATTCACATGGTAAATTTAATTTATTAGCAAATTCAGCTCTCGTAAAGTTCGACTGGCCCCTGAATCAATTAGAACGCGATCCTTAAAAATTTTATTGTTACCACCCACAACTTGTATGGCAGCAACTATGTTGGCAGTCGACAATAATATTATTTTTTCTGCCTTTTCTGGTGCAGAAAAATTCGATACTGAAACCTCGTTATCAGCAACCATATTTGAGGCCTCCGGCGGAGGTACCTCCTTGTGTAGCAAAGTGTTGTGGTTATCCTTTCCACAACGCTTGGAAGTATGGGTTGCCTTGCAACTCTGTGCATGGTGACCCAACCTTAAATATTTAAAGTACGCCCGAATTGATTTCGTAGCATCAATCCTTTCCTGTAATTTTAATTTTAAAAATTGTTTGCAAAAATAAATTTGGTGACCCTTATCGTTACAATAAATGCAGTTGTTCGCCTTTATTGCTAAAAATACCGATGAATCTTTTTTGTTATTATTGTTGCCTATTTGCGTTTTATGTAGGTTAGAAATTTCTGAAGCATTCATAAGTTCCAATACTTGCGCTCTAGCAGATAAACATTTTAAGAATTCCTTTAACGTAGGTAATTTGCCTTGCAATGTATATTGTTCCCAATTTTTTCGAGTAGCTGCATCTAATTTATTTGAAATTATGTAAATAATCAACGGATCCCACAGATCCACCTTGAGCCCGATATTTTGTAATGCTTTTAAATTTACATTGGTTTCAATAATTAAATAAATGCTCCAGGCTCCTCATGCTTCATTTCCTTTAATTGAAATAGTGCTTGGATTTGTTTATGCACGGTAGTTCTTAAATTCTGTTAAAGAACTGTTATTATGAACTTAAAGAACTGTTATTATGAATGTTATTTGAACTGTTATTTCTTAAAGAACAGTTATTATGAACTAACGTCTTGAAGGTTTCGACGAAATTAACCCAATTTTTTTGATCGCCATGAATTTCCCTCAATTGAAGATTTGATAGTTTTATCTCGACCCCCTTTGTTCTATCGAATCAATCGCTCCTTTGGCAGTTGCTAACACCGAGAAATATTGGTTTTCGAAAGCTTCCCATTGGCTAGAATTTTGAATTTCGTCTGACTCCGGTAGCATTTCGATTTGTTATTGATTTAACTCGAATTCCAGCAATGATTTTACTCGATCATATTTCAATTTAATCTCATTTGCGAATAAAGAATTTATAGAATCTGCGAACCGAGTTAGTTTTCCCTTAATTACTCCTCGCTTGTTTATAAATGATTTATTTTTTTTCCATTTTGGATTCTATGTTGCTAATACCGCTCGACAATAATCTTTTTGTAATTCTATACTGAGGAATACGTTCCGGAAATGCGTATTTATTTTATTTGAGAAGGCCGGCCACCCGTTTGAAAGATCGAGAGAAGATTTTTTGTTTGATTTGTGTACAGAGGAGAATTCTTGGTAAGAATCCAAAATTTCAGTTTGTTCGGTGCCATGGGTCTAAGTTATGACCGACCACAAATGTTATTATGAAGCGCCTGTAAAAGGTTGAATTGAAAAAAAAAATTCTTTTGGAAGATTTTATAATTGATTCGTGTACAGACCATGATTATTATTAACAATCCAAAATTTCAGTCAGTTTGGTACCATGGGGTCAAAATTATGACGACGCCAAGCATTTAAACGACCGACCCCAAGTGCTAAAACGACCGACCCCAATTGTTTAAACGACGATTTTTTTTAAAATTCCCTTTTTGGCAGATTTTTTTATTGATTTGTGAACAGACGATGATACTTGGTAAGAATCCAAAATTTCGGTCAGTTCGGTGCCATGGGTCTTAGTTATGACCGGCCACAAGTGTTGTTACGAAGCGCCCGTAAAACATTGAATTTAAAAAATATATATCTTTTGTAAGATTTTGTAATTGATTAGTGTACAGACCACGATTCTTATTAAGAATCCAAAATTTCAGTCAGTTCGGTGGCATGGGTCTATGTTATGACTGACCACAAGAATTGTTACAAAACGCCCGTAAAACGATGAATTTTTCAAAAATTATTCCTCTGGCAGATTTTTTGATTGCTTTGTATACAGACGATGATTCTTGGTAAGAATCAAAAATTTCAGTCAGTTCGGTGCCATGGGTCTAAGTTATGACCGACCACAAGTGTTGTTACGAAGCGCCCGTAAAAGGTAGAATTAAAAAAAAAAAATCTTTTGGAAGATTTTATAATTGATTCATGTACAGACAATGATTCTTATTTAGAATCCAAAATTTCAATCAGTTCGGTGCCATGGGTCTAAGTTATGACTGACCACAAGTATTGTTACAAAACGCCCGTAAAACGACTAATTTACTAAAAATTATTCCTCTGGAAGATTTTTTGATTGATTTGTGTACAGACGATGATTCTTGGTAAGAATCCAAAATATCAGTCAGTTCGGTGCCATGGGTCTAAGTTATGAACGACCACAAGAGTTGTTACAAAGCGCCCGTAAAAGGTTGAATTTAAAAAAAATTATTCTTATGGAAGATATTATAATTGATTCGTGTACAGACCACGATTCTTATTAAGAATCAAAATTTCAGTCAGTTCAGTACCATAGGGCCGAAATTTTGACCGACCCCAAGTGCCATAACGACTGACCCCAAGTGTTCAAACGATGTCTTTTTTTGGCAGATTTTTTGATTGATTTGTGTACAGACGATGATTCTTGGTAAGAATCCAAAATTTCAGTCAGTTCGGTGCCATGGGTCTAGGTTATGACCGACCACAAGTGTTGTTTCGAGCGCCCGTAAAATGTTGAATTTAAAAATACATATTCTTTTGGAAGATTTTGTAATTTATTCGCATACAGACCAAGATTTTTATTAAGAATCAAAATTTTTAATCAGTTCGGTGGCTAAGTGGGTCTAAGTTATGACTGACCACAAGTATTGTTACAAAACGCCCGTAAAACGATGAATTTTTAAAAAATTATTCCTCTGGCAGATTTTTGGAAAATTCTTTTATTGGCAGATTTTTTTATTGATTTGTTTACAGACGATGATTTTTTGTAAGAATCCTAAATTTCAGTCAGTTCGGTGCTATGGATCTAAGTTATGACCGACCACAAGTGTTGTTACGAAGCACCCGTAAAAGGTTGAATTTAAAAAAAAAAATCTTTTGCAAGATTTTATAATTGATTCGTGTACAGACCATGATTCTTATTAAAAATCTAAAATGTCAGTCAGTTCGGTACCATGGGGCCAAAATTATGACCGACCCCAAGCGTTTAAACGACCAACCCCAAGTGCTAAAACGACCGACCCCAAGTGCTTAAACGATGGTTTTTTTAAAATTATTTTCTTGTCAGATTTTTTGATTGATTTGTGTACAGACGATGATTCTTAGTAAGAATCCAAAATTTCAGTCAGTTCGGTACCATAGGGCTGAAATTAAGACCGACCCCAAGCGTTTAAACGACCGACCCCATGTGGTTAAATTTTATTTTTTTAAAATTCTTTTTTTTTTGCAGATTTTTTGATTGATTTGCGTACAGACGATGATTCTTAGTATGACTCCAAAATTTTGGTCGGCCCGGTGCCATAGGCTTTATGTCATGATCGACCACAATGTTGTTTCGAAGCGCCCGTAAAACGATGAATTTTTGTAAGTTGTTCTTCTGGCAGATTTTATTGATGGATTCGTGCGCACACTATGATTCTTATTAATAATCCAAAATTTTAGTCAGTTCGGTACCATAGGGCCGAAATTATGACCGACCCAAGCTTTTAAACAACCAACCCCAAGTGCAAAAACGACCGACCCCCAGGGTTTAAATGATGATTTTTTTTAAATTATTTTTTTGGCAGATTTTTTATTGATTTATGTACAGACCATGGTTCTCAGTAGGAATCCAAAATTTCGGTCGGCTCGGTGCCATAGGGTCTAAGTAACAACAGATCACAAGTGTTGTTAAGAAGCGCCCGTAAAATGTTGAATTTAATAAAAATTATTCTTTTGTACGATTTTATAATCGATTTGTGAACAGACCGTGATTCTTATTAAGAATCCAAAATTTCACTTAGTTCGGTACCATAGGGCCAAAATTGTGACCGACCCCAAGCGTTTAAACGACCGACCCCAAGTGCTGAAACGACCGACCTGAAGTGTTAAAACGATGACTTTTTGTAATTCTTCTTTTGGAAGATTTTATTATTGATTCGTGTGCAGACCACGATTCTTGTAAAGAATCAGAAATTTCAGTCAGTGCGGTAACGTATTGCCGAAATTATGACCAACCCCAAGCGTTCAAACGACCGACCCCAAGTGCTAAATCGACCGACCCCAAGTGCTAAAACGACCGACCCCAATATTTAAACGATGATTTTTTTAAAATTCTTTTCTTGGCAGATTTTTTGATTGATTTGTAGACGATGATTCTTAGTAAGAATCAGAATTTCAGTCAGTACGTTGGCATGGGTCTGTGTTATGACCGACTACAAGTATTGTTACAAAACGCCCGTAAACCGATGAATATTTTTAAAATTTTCTTCCGGCAGATTATTTGATGGATTCGTTTAGGGTCCATAATTCTTAGTAGGAATCCAAAATTTCAGTCGTTTCGGTGTCATAGGACCGAAGTTTTTACCCACCCCAAGTGCTTAAACGACCGACCCCAAGTGTTAAAACGACGAGTTTTAAAAAAAATCTTTTTTTTGCAGATTTTTTAATGATTTATGTACAGACGATGATTTTTAGTATGAATCCAAAATTTTGGTCGGCCCGGTGCCGAAGGGTTTATGTCATGACCGACCACAAGTGTTGTTACAAAGCGCCCGTTGAACGATGAATTTTTGTAAATTATTATTCTGGCAGGTTTTATTGATGGATTCGTGTGCACACCATGATTCTTATCAAGAATCAAGATTCTTATTAAAAATCCAAAATTTCAGTCGGTTCGGTTTCATAGGGCCGAAGTTACGACCGACCCCAAGTGTTTAAACGATGATTTTTTTTTAAAATTCTTATATTGGCAGATTTTTTGATTGATTTGTGACAGACGATAATCCTTAGTATGAATCCAAAATTTCGGTTGGCCCGGTGCCATAGGGTCTAAGTTATGATCGACCACAAGTGTTGTTGCTAAGCGCCCGTAAAACGCTGCCTTTTTGTAAAATTATTCTTCTCTCAGAATTTTTCATTGATTCGAGTGCACACCATGATTCTTAGTAAGAATCCAAAATTTCAGTCAGTTCGGTGGCATGGGTTAAGTTATGACCGACCACAAGTATAACGCAAAATTTTTGATTGTTGTGTTGTACAGACCATGATCCTTCGTAAGATTCCAAAATTTCAGTCGGTTCGGTACCAAAGGCCGAAGTTATGACCGACCCCAAGCGTTTAATCGATGACCCCAAGTGCTAAAACGACCGACCCGAAGGGTTAAAACGATGATTTTTTTTAAAAATTCTTTTTTTAGGCAGATTTTTCGATTGATTTGTGTACAGACGGTGATTCTTAGTAAGAATTCAAAATTTTGTTCGGCAAAATTTTGTTCGGCCAAAATTTTGATTTTTTACTAAGAATCAAAATTTACTGTATTCTTAGGTTTTTTTCAGGTGTTTAGGAGCTCCAGACCAGAGGTGGCTGCCAAATTCAACCGTGGGGCGCACTTGTGATTTGTACGGGGTTAGCAGTTGTGTACTATTAAAGTATCTGCGGGCCTATACAGTACGCCCAGTTTTTGAGAGACTTACTTTACTCAGGCTTCGATGGAGCCTCCATATCTGAGCTGGTCACTGAAAGTTTTTTTTTATATTTATTTTATTATTTATTTTATTTATTTTTTTTAATATTTCATAAATGTTTACATGATACATTTTTGGCATTTTTTAACTACCACACTAGACCGTGTTGTGGTAGTCATACATGAAATATTATTTTATATAAATAGATAATAAAATATAAGAAGAGGAAAGATAAAAATAACATATTTAAGGATAAATAAAACTAAAAACAGATAAAAATAAAAATATAACAATTAAAAGGAAGCTAAGAAATAAAGAGTAAAAAGATAATTTAAAGAAGATTGAAATAAACATTGGTAAGTTTTTATTCTTCTTGAGATAAACATAGTAATTAAAACATGTAAGTATTCTTCTGCACGAGAGTACATGTTTGTAGTCACTTTTGATATTCTTTCTATGAAAGAAGTTGGATAGAGTGTTAGAGAAAGTAATTTTTTTTGTTTATATTTTTTTTAAAATGTGATGTTAAGTTAAATTAATTAATTAAATTTGTAATATTTTTTTAATTAATATTAATATTATTTGCTTTTTATTGTAATATTAAGCTCTCATGTGTTGTTTGAAGAAATCTTTTTCCTTTTCAAATATCCAATGTTTGATACGGGCTTTAAAGAGAGATTTAGAATTATTCTGTGATTTTATATCGGCACTCAGGGCATTATACATTTTGGGAGCGATTAACCGGAATTGTCGTTAGTCTCAGAATATATGGCAGAGTTTACGGAGTTTTTTTGCTGTGTCACTTATGTGGGCTTCCCAACGCAGTTGGTTGTCTATGATTATCCCCAGATATTTGACTACCTTTGATGATTTAAGAACAGAACAAGTGCAATTAATATTAGGTGTGGTTTCGGGAGTGTGTAAGTTGAGTGAACATGAGTGAATGATTGGTTTAGGGCAGTTGTTATAAAGGACATATATTGTGTTTTGTCGATGTTAAGTGTGAGGAGGTTAGTGTCTAGCCAATGCTTTACTTTTATTAGGCCATTATTAGTTTGGTTAATAACGGATTGCCATGTCTCATCTTCGAATATTAAGACCGTGTCATCGGCAAATGATAATATCTTACCTCCAATATTCATGGCACATAGTGAGTAAATGTATATAAGAAACTAGCTGGTTCCCGGCATGCGTTGCTATGCCATTTAATAAAGAAACTGTTTCTCCCTGCGTGTCCTTTCCCATTTATTCCGTTACCCTTCCACCTCCCATTGTATTCCGTTACCTCTCCACCTCCTCAACCTTCCCTCTTCTCAGTCCACTTCCCACCTTAAACCATCCCGCGAACCCTCTCCCGAGTTTCCCTCCCCCCTCCGCAAACCCCTCCCCCTTTCCCCCTCCCTCCTCCCCCCTGCATTCCATACATTTATTCCCGGTACATTTCGTTTCCAAACAGCTCGCGTGCCACCTATTGCAATTTTTTTTATACAAATTTCATAATGCCAGAGCTCACTTATACAAACCTTCTCCTGACAATAACGAACACAAAACAAAAAGAATTATCTAATTTGGTGCAGTCGTTCAGAAGTTATGCGCGTACATACATTTCGGCGATTCATTTTTATTTATAAAATAAAAGATAAAATTCGTCCTAGTATACTGCCTTGGGGTACACCATAGGACGCTGATAATTTATTACTTATATGTTTTTTATCAGATTGGATAAGAGTATGTTGTGTTCGGTTTATCAGGTAGTTTTCAAACCATGTGTAGGCTACTCCTGTTATTCCAATCTGTTGTAGTTTTTTTTAGTAGTAAGGGATGGGAGACCGTATCAAATGCTTTTGCAAGATCAAGAAAAACAGCAAGTGGTTTGCGACCAATGTCGAGATTATAAGAAACTATACATGTTACACCAAGCATATCATTGGAGGGCCTGCTCGGAAGATTGCTTTCGTTGAAAGAGTCTAAGTTTTTATTTTGATCCCTTTTAGACGTAATCAGACTTGATTGGGTCTTTGAAACATTGAATTCAACGTGATTATTTTTACCCCAAGAGAAAACACTCTCGAGGTACCCATCCATTCTTTGCTTCAAAGCCCTCCAAGCCATTGGAGTTTATGAGCCCTTTGTGGGCTTGTCAAACAAAAAGCTATCATGGACTGTACTATTGTCCGCGTTACAATGAATTGGTGCATGCACATGACAAAAGGTCGTTGATGTGCAATAAAAACAAAGTCGGAGACAGAACCGATCCCTGTGGGACGCCACCATTTATCGAGTGCGAGGAAGAGATGAAACAATCGGCTTCCGTCTGAATTGACCTCTCCCTCAAAAAGTCGACAATCCACCTACACAGGGATGCGGGAAGTCCGTAAGAAGGCAGTTTGTTGACAAGTCCTCTATGCCAAACCCGGTCAAAGGCCTTGGGTCTCACCGAAACGTTACAGGCATCGCCCCCAAACATGCGTCACATACGCGAGAAGATCACCGCACGAGCCGTTCCGCCGGAATCCCTATTGCCGGTCGTTAATAATTTTGTTCTTCTCGAGGTATGTGAGCAGTTTGTCACACGTTTGTTTGGCACACGTTGCATCACCTTAGACAGAACTGATATGATCGCTATGGGACCGTAGTTGGAGTTTATTTTTTTTTTTACATGAGCTCCACACAGGAGGCCCTGAGGAACATAATTTCCCTCATGGCCTATGTCATCTTTATGCTCACCTATGATGCTGTGTGGAGGGTTTTTTAAGGAAAGGAAGGAGAGGAGAGTTCTGGGAAGGAATAGGGTTTAAGGGGTGGGTAGGAATCTTGGGTACAGTATGTTCTGGTCATCCGCCTCCAAGACCTAGACAAACCTTACCCCATGAACCCGGGCACCCCTGCTTAATCACCAAACGTAGCGAACCACTTGGGGTGACCAATGGCAGAGGTGTTGGTTATCCAATAAAGGTTCCCGGGGCGGCGGTACCCATTCCCGCCTCCCAAATTAGAGTTCTGGCATTATGAAATTAATTCCTATACTATTCATCCATTTACCATGAAATTTTGGTGATATGTTGTGAGCACATCCGCAAAGGTTTCGGTATATAATGGTGAGTTCTGGTATTATGAAATTATTTCCTATACCATTCATCCGATTGCGATGAAATTTTAGTGATTTGTTGTGCGCATGCCCGCGAAGGTTTTTGTACATCATGGTAAGCTCTGGCTTTATGAAATTTGTATTAAAAAATAACAATAGGTAACGCGCGAGTTGTCGTGTGTATTTCGTATAGTTTAAGGAGGGGAATTTGGAAGGCGGGCGAAGGAGAAAGAGGGTTCGCTGGAGGGGGGAGGTGGGTGGGGGGAAGGCGGGAAAGGAGAAAGGTAAATGCGGGAGGTGCTAGCGGGCGCATGAGGAGCGGAGGGAAGGATTGCAAAGGAGAAATAGTAACGGTAGGGGATAGCAGGGGGTAATGTTGGAAATTCCATGCTACCACACGGTCAGCTGTACGCGGCTTGCACAAAAGGGTCGTTAATCCTTGTGATTTATTGATGTACGCACCAAATGGATTAACAAAAAAAGGGGGGTCCTTTAGACCACATGACTGAAATAAAACTTCACTAACTTATATCTCCCTCTCAACTTCCGTTCGCCTCGCACGACTGTCCACCTCACCCGATCACACTTTTCATAACGCTCTCGTCATGCATTCATCGGCTTACTCCCCAAGTCAAGCGTGTGTAAAGGCCCGACCGTTCGCCTCGCCCGATCACACTTTTCATAATGCTCTCGTCACGCATTCACCAGCTTACTCCCCAAGTTAAGCGTGCGTAAAGAAGTTTTACTGTTTATCCAAAAGCACTTCAATAAACGAAATTAAAACACTATCATTGCAACGCATGCCGGATATATAATAAAAACACACAAAATGATTTGTGAACAACGCGGCAATCGAATGTGAGCATACATTTAAAAAAACCCTTACCTACTTTGGTTTTATCAATCTTCCGGCAATAAAGGATCGAGTGGTATTCCAAAAGTTACCGAAAAATGGCGTCGACCCGCCTCCTCGCAATATGTTTATATAAAACATTCGCCCCGAGTGAGTTGTAGCGGAAAACAAATAAAACAAACAGGCAATATTCACCTGAGACCCTTCTATTGAATTTGCGGATAAAACTTTTACGTTGGCAATCTTTTGTTCTTGATCGCCGCCATTGTTTTTAAAGGTTACGTGAAAATTGGAGGGAAATATCTTTCTTTTCTTTTTAAAATAACAGTGGGAGTTCAAATTTCAAATGTCACGCTACACGGCCTAATTGGTTCCGCGGCCGCAAAAAGAAGTTTCGGTACCTAGTTAATTAAATCCAAGCTTTTCAAAACTTATTTCTAGAAATCTTGTGAAAAGATTATTTTTTTGGAGTTTTGTTCCTTCTTTTTATAATATTAAAGAATAGGTCAAGAATAGAGGAATCCCTCCGCTTTGTCTTGTGGTGGCATCTGGCAGTAATTAATTAAAGCTGTTTTGAGCTGGGGTAGCAGAAGATGTACCGCCACGGTCACACAACTCTTTCTTTGCTTCATTATCACAAATACTTATTCATCTATTATTTAGACTCTTGACATGACCCGATTCAACAAGCGTCGCGGTTTCTTGCCCGCACTCCTCCTTCCATCGGATCTCCACGCATATACCCACTGCTTTCTTATGATAGATGTTACCAGAGGCATAGACCAAGGGAGGGGAGGAGGAGCGGTGGGGGCGGGCCACACCGAGTGCCACCCGATGAAGGGTTACACCGTGAAAAAAACACTTACGAAGGTAGAATATTGCCATAAAAATATTTTACACATGAACACTGTTTGTTATTTATATTTTAAAATTCTGTTGTCTTATTTTCGTTCCTTGCTACTAAAAGCTACTGCTCGGTTGGGGATTCCCCTGAAATATTCCTTGCCTGTCGTTCTCATTTCTTTCGTACATTGTAATTGACGTGAACTCGTGAAGTGAATTGTTATCTATTGATTGACGTGAATTAGTGAAAAAGTTGTTATTCGGTTAGTGTCTTTAAAACTATTGAAAGAAGTCTTTCAAAAAACAAGGTAAGTGGATATGGATAGTTAATTTTTTTGTAATAAAATATAACTAATAAACGCAAAACCTGAACACAATTATAGCAGAATCAATCGATAACTGACTGAAAAAAATTATCAATCATCTGGATGTTTTTTATATGAATTTCGCAGTTGTGTGTACAAAATTAAATAATAATAAATAATAAGTAATTTGGAGGACTTTAAAAAACGTGTTTACAAATTTGACCAGCTAGTAATGTTTTTATTTCTTATGAAGTCAAAATTTGCGTTTTGAATTTCTCAAAGTTCCTTTAATGGCTCTTTTACATTTGGTCGTCTGTCATCTTTAGGGTTCATGATTTCTCGAGCTTTTCAATTTCTCGGGGCTTCTCGGGTTGCCGAGAAATTTACATTTACGTGCGTTTTCTCATATTATTTGGTTCCAATAACGTCAACAAATTCAGTGGTTTTCCTCTCAAATTAATTATAAAAACTTTAATTGATTATATTCAAAAATATTAACCTTATGAATAAGCTAATTAACTTTAAAAAAATACAGAAATAATATTATTCAGACTCGTAATTATAATAACAGCACCATTTTTGGCTATTTAGAACTTATAAACAAAAGTAGCTTCTATTAAACTAAACAAAAAATCAACATAAAAGAAAACGTTAATATCTTAACTTATAATTAAATAACAATCACATCACCATTTTTGGCTGGATATTTAGAAAAAAAATCAACTTTAAACTTGTAAACAAAAATAGCTTCTATAAAACAAAAAAAATAACATGAAAGAAAACGTTAATATCTTAAATTCAGGTAGAAAATAAATGTAAATTGTAATTAAATTACAATCACAGCACCATTTATGGCATGTTAATTAGAATAAAAACAAATGAAAACTTTGCAAGATCAATGGAACATCTTACGCTGAGGAGCTGAACATACAGACAGATAGATACATAACAATTAGATCTGCTTACTCTGTCTGATGAAATATGCCTTTAGAAAAACTAAAGCATTTATATCTTTATCAGAGAGCCGGTTTCTTATTTTATTAACTATATTTCCTGAAATTGAAAACACTCTTTCATTTTCAGTTGAAGTAGGCTTAACTGAAAGCAATGCTTTGTACATCGATTCTAAATTTGGTGACCCCTTCCCAGTCTGTTCAAAAAGTAAGAACTCTTTCTTTACTATAGATTTTGACAGTGCCACTGCACTTGCCTCCTCATTTGTTGAAATGCCTTTAATTGCTTTTTCTAATTGAATTTCGAAGCTTTCGGGTTCATGTCCCGACTCATTTTCGGTCAAAGTTGTGATGGCAGGGTATAAACGATTATATTCTCTTTCAGCTTATCCGATCAAAAATGTCTATCGTTATCAATGAAGTAGTTACTTTTACGCATGAAATTGTCAGGGCTGTTCAAGTATTTTAGCGGCGATATTATTATTTTGATTTCTCGAGTTCTCGACTTTTCTCGAGCTTGATTTCCTGGGAACAAAGCCCAACGATTTCCCAGGAATTCTCGGCTCGGGAATTCCCGGGAATGAACCCTAGTCATCTTCTATGAAGAGCAATTTACACCGATTACCGAGTCAACTGCCGACAGTGTTAACAACGGGTCGTCTGGTCATACCATGCTTACCATTGATAGGGTATAGTAAGGATATCTAGTCAAACAGGTAATGTGTTTATTATCTGTATCACCAGATTAATCAAACTAATCAAGTTAATCAAACAATTAATCTGGTGATACAGGTAATGTGTTTATTACCCGTATCACCAGATTAATTATATCACCAGGTTACCCGCATCACCAGATTATCTGTATAAACAGATTATCTATATCACTAGATTACCTGTAACTCCAGATTACATTATCATCAGATTACCTGTGTCATCCTTGTGTTGACGCAACTATACACATCTCCTTTCTTCCACCTATCCAAATATCTACCATGTGACAGTGTGTAGTCAATTTACCTATGTGTGACATTTGAAACAATGAACCGTGGAACAATCTGTCTATTAAAGTTGCCCGTACAATGAACAACTCTCTCCGTGAATTTAATATAATATAATAAGAATTAATATTATGTAATTCAAGACTCAAATCTCGGCAGTGACCAGCTGATACTCCCTCGGTGGTATAAGAAATCTCTTAAGTGGATTTTTTTTTTAATGCTAGAGTGCTAAGATAAAAAAACGATATTAACGAGGTAGTGCCTCCTCAGACTGAAAGATATTCATAGAGAAAACTTTAAAATTTTAAAAATAAATAAAAACTCACGTAAATACTAGAACCGCCCCTGAATGCAACAGGCCCACTGCAACCCCAATAGAACCTGGCTATTTGGCAAATTTGGTAAAAGCAATTAGTTAATTATTGTAAGTGAATTTAAAGAAAACAAACCAGATTTTCACTTTAGGATCAAATATTTATAAACTTTTATATTTTAAATGGATAATGATTTATTATGCTGCACCCAACTACTCAGTTACGATTTATGATAGAAACATTTTTTTTATTTGTTTTTTAATTGAAAATATGTACAATCGGACCCAAAATGACCTAGGTTTTTTTTACTACAAATATGCTCAACGGTTAAAACTCTTCGGGTACCTGCTTTTTCACCCTGTATATTCTGCCTATTCAATTATTGTTCACGTAAATATTTTGCAGTGTTAATAAAATATATCAGGTAGTAAATAATATGCAAGCCCTGGAGACTCTGTTTTAGTGTGGCTTGAAGTCGTGTCTATGGGGAGATCAATTTCAATTAACCCCGCGAGCGCCGGGGTCCCTCAAGAACCGCAACCGATACCCCCACTGCAGAAACTATGCAGGATCCATTGCATGCTGAGGAGCTCTTACTTCGAAAACCCAATTAAATTACTTTAAACTCTGGGATGCAGGAAGAAACTTCTAGTTTCTTCTCAGGTATGGTGAAAAAGCTGCGTGGCATATTGTGCAAGATATTCAGAATACTGATTTGATTAGGTACTTATGCTGTTATAACAAAGTTAAACGGGAAGTTTCTTCATCCAACGTGCAGACTCCGAGTTAAGATTTCTTCCTTCTTTATTTTATTTATTTGTTTGTTATAAAAATATATTGACAGTATAACGAGGCTTTGACTGTCCAACTAGGAAGGTATCCCGTTCTAGGATAGTCAAATTGACAGGTTTTGTACATATTAGCTAGGTATTCATTATACGTAAAGTAAATAAGTAAATACTATTATAAGTAAAGTTAAGATTCACAAATTACATTTAAGTACATAATTATAAAATATGATACAATAGAGTAATCTGATGATAATGTAATCTGGAGATACAGGTAATCTAGTGATATAGATAATCTGTTTATACAGATAATCTGGTGATGCGGGTAACCTGGTGATACAATTAATCTGGTGATACGAGTAATAAACACATTACCTGTTTCACCAGATTAATTGTTTGATTAACTTGATTAGTTTGATTAATCTGGTGATACAGATAATAGACACATTACCTGTATGACCAGATATCCTTACTATACCCTATCAATGGTAAGCATGGTATGACCAGACGACCCGTTGTTAACACTGTCGGCAGTTGACTCGGTAATCGGTGTAAATTGCTCTTCATAGAAGATGACTAGGGTTCATTCCCGGGAATTCCCGAGCCGAGAATTCCCGGGAAATCGTTGGGCTTTGTTCCCGGGAAATCAAGCTCGAGAAAAGTCGAGAACTCGAGAAATCAAAATAATAATATCGCCGCTAAAATACTTGAACAGCCCTGACAATTTCATGCGTAAAAGTAACTACTTCATTGATAACGATATACATTTTTGATCGGATAAGCTGAAAGAGAATATAATCGTTTATACCCTGCCATCACAACTTTGACCGAAAATGAGTCGGGACATGAACCCGAAAGCTTCGAAATTCAATTAGAAAAAGCAATTAAAGGCATTTCAACAAATGAGGAGGCAAGTGCAGTGGCACTGTCAAAATCTATAGTAAAGAAAGAGTTCTTACTTTTTGAACAGACTGGGAAGGGGTCACCAAATTTAGAATCGATTTACAAAGCATTGCTTTCAGTTAAGCCTACTTCAACTGAAAATTTTATTTATTTATTACATAAGATACATTTATACAGCAAATATAACATAATAATAATATTTCAAAATAACTGTAAATATTAAAATGTATACAAGTTTTATTATGTCTTGTTTGTCTATATTAGTTCCTAGCTAGGCAGATTGCCCGTTCTAAGGAACCAAATGCTGGCGAAAAATGCCAAAAATATATTCTGTACCAAAAAAAAAAACAAAGTGTTTTTTTTTTAGATTAAATACCTATAAGTATACTAAGATACCTATAAGTATACTAAGATTTTACTGGTTGTGCCATTTAATAGTTAACCATGTAAAAGTTTAAGTTTTAAGTGACATTATTTAATAATTTTTCAAACTCAACCCTACCTAAGCCAATCAACCATTTATTTATTATTGAACCGATAGATGTCATTTTGCATGTTTTAATGTTTAATTCTGGGGGGATTTTATTGTATAATTTCGGTCCCAGATATGTATGTGTCATTTGGAACTTCGACGTATTGCTCCCTGGGACCACAAGATCCTTTCTGGTGTGACTTCTTGTGATGTATTTATGATCAATTTTATTAAGTTTTTCTAGATTTTTGTGTACGTGGATAATAACCTTTTTTTATGTAGTTTTGGCGAACATCAAGTACATAAAATTTTTTGTAGAGCTGATCGCTAGAAATGAAAGAGTGTTTTCAATTTCAGGAAATATAGTTAATAAAATAAGAAACCGGCTGTCTGATAAAGATATAAATGCTTTAGTTTTTCTAAAGGCATATTTCATCAGACAGAGTAAGCAGACCTAATTGTTATGTATCTATCTGTCTGTATGTTCAGCTCCTCAGCGTAAGATGTTCCATTGATCTTGCAAAGTTTTCATTTGTTTTTATTCTAATTAACATGCCATAAATGGTGCTGTGATTGTAATTTAATTACAATTTACATTTATTTTCTTCCTGAATTTAAGATATTAACGTTTTCTTTCATGTTATTTTTTTTGTTTTATAGAAGCTATTTTTGTTTACAAGTTTAAAGTTGATTTTTTTTCTAAATATCCAGCCAAAAATTCTGCTGTGATTGTTATTTAATTATAAGTTAAGATATTAACGTTTTCTTTTATGTTGATTTTTTGTTTAGTTTAATAGAAGCTACTTTTGTTTATAAGTTCTAAATAATTCTCGAGACCCGAGAAATTGAAAAGCTAGAGAAATCATGAACCCTAGTGAGTATACAAGAAAACTAGTAAAGGAAAAAGAAAACAAAAATTGGGAAACAAAAGAAACATATATAAAGGCGCTTTTAATAAATAATTATCAGGTAGCATTGTTTATTTAAATGTTTAAGATTGTTCTATACCTTACGCAATTTTAATTAACACTGCTTTCGCTGGGATACCTCAAGGATCGCAATCGATGCCCCCGCTACAGAAACTATTTTTAGTGAACGAAAGCTTTTTATCAAGTGTTACAATGAAGTTGTGCCGTGATTAAACGAAATTATTAAACGAATACTTTGGTTTTGGACAAAGCAATGATAATTACTGAATGGACTGTATTCTTTAGACAGTGGGCTACGACATCCACAAATGGGGAATGTTGTGAGGCTGAAAGAAGTGGAAAGGGGAAGGAATAATCTGTTTTTTCAGATCTGGTCATTAAATTTCGATACTTAATGGTAGTCTCTCGGGAAAAAAAACATGTTTTCTTTTTTCTTACTTTGAGAGATAGACAAACATTTCCGGGTTACGAATAACGTGACGATGTGACTTGAATTCATACTACGACCATCATTATAAGCGTAAACCATTGCTTGTTCAATGATTGAGGACTAGCTGGCAGAGGATTGAACCCGCAACGCTTGTGATGGAACCCAAATACATTTTGGACCGCTCGAGCCAAGGTGAAACAATATTACAATTAGAGGAACATGTAATCGGCAAATGTAGTAGATTTTTTTTTTAAATATGTTTATTTAGTTATTAATTGTACAATAATTTCTCTTACTTAAATCTTACAAAACTGATCAATCAGTTTGATTGTAAGAAATCTCTCATTTTTCCTATTTATTTACTTACAACATATAAAATGTTTGATATTTTGGTGCTTAATACATATCTAGTAATTATTTAATAACATAATACTTAATATTAAAATACTTAACTAATTATTATAATGCTTATTGTAACATAAATTTTATTCTATACCTATTCGATCAAAATAATATTTGTTTTTCATAGATTTAGGTGTTTTTATACAATATTTTAGTTTTCGTTGTATATGTATTTTTGTCGTTTGTATATGTATTATTATTTCCGTGCTACTACTAAAGTACCTAATTACTTTGAGAAATATTCAACTTAACATAAATACCAAAGCAAACACAAAATCAAAAGCCCAATCGATAGGGCCTTCCATTTTTTGGAACTCCGACAACATTAATTCTTGCAAAGGAGAAACTTCAAACTTGACTGGGGATGAAAGAGATCTCTATCTTTAAGAGACTCCCGAATAAATAGCCAACACAGGATCAATCTATAACACTTCCACATTCACCATTGCCGATGTCTTAGGGCTGAAGACTAGCAGAGAAAGCAGCACAAGGATGTAGGAAAAATATTATTTAAAATCTGTAAGACTGGAAATATCTTGTAAACATCTCAGAGCGAATATGATGTTGATATTGATTCCTCGGGAACCATTTATTAAATAACCAACCCCGTAGCTATATATTACTCCAAGTGGTTCGCTACATTTACTAGAATATTGCCATTGTGATATACGTATGTATATAAATATTAACACTACAATTAAAAATCATCACAGCAAGCGTAAATTAATGTTTAGTTGTTATATAAATGGATTTCGAAAGACTGTTCTTTTATCTAGCATTCGCATGTAATAAATTTTGAGAAAATTTTTAAATTTTTAGTATAATAAGGTTATTCCATAGGTCGTTGGCAGATTTGTTAAATTTTCAAAAAAGATTTTGTATTATACCACACCTTCTTCTTTTTCTTTGCCACTTCCCACTTTAAGTGGGGTCGGCTCTCCTAATCAATCTGCGCCAAGACGACCGGTCTTGTGTTGTTGGATTGGGGAAATTTTGAGCTATTTTTGCCATGCTGGTCCACCATGTCAGAGGGGGCCTCCTCTTCCTCTTTTTATTTCAGGTATAGCTAGCGCTTTATGGCACACGTGTTCTTTGTCTCTTCTCATTACATGACCATACCACCGTAAGCGACTTTCTGTTAGTTTTTCAGGAAGGGGGGCTACCTTGAAACTACCTCTTATATGTTCGTTTCGTATTTTGTCCAGTTTCGTAACCCCACCTGACCATCTACGCATTTTCATTTCTGCAACGTGCAGTTTTTGGACGTGATTTTCCTTCACTGTCCAACACTCAGCCCCATACAGCATTGCTGGTCTCACTGCAGTTTTGTATATTTTGCCTTTTGTGCGAATGGGCATGCTTGAATCGCACAGTACTCCAGTGAGTGATCGCCACTTCTGCCACGCAACATTTACTCTGTGAGATACATCGGCCTCTACATTTGCATCTTTTGTTATTACTGAGCCAAGGTATTTGAAGGATTCTACTTTTGGCACCGGCATTCTGTCTGGATAGTAAACGGTGGTGTTGCTCGCTGTACTGCTGAAATTACATTCCAAGTGCTCCGTTTTTGACCTGCTGACACGAAGTCCTGATGTTTCAAGTGCTGTTATCCATTCTGTCAAGGTATTTTGCAGATCTTCTGTAGTTTTGGCAATCAGTACGATATCGTCTGCATACAGAAGGTTCCAGGGTAGTTTCTTTTGAATATTTTTGGTAATGTAATCCATTACTAAGTTGAACAGTAATGGGCTCAGCGCCGAACCTTGGTGAACTCCCACCTCAACCTCGAATTCTTGGCTCAGACCGACCGGGCTTCTGACCCTTGTGCGGGTATTGTTATACATGTCTTCTATGAGGTTCACATAATGTTCTGGTAGTTCCTAAGCTCTCATAGCTTGCCACACAAGTCTTCTTGGCACTCGGTCGAAAGCTTTTTCTAAGTTGATAAAGATGAAGTGTAAGTTTTCCCTATTGAGACGGTATTTTTCCATTACTATTCTCACCGCCTGTAATGCGTCTGTCGTAGATTTTGATGGGATGAAACCGAATTGATTTGGTGTGATTTTGGCAAGATCATATATTCGTTTATTCAGTATGCGTTCCCAGATTTTAAGAGTGTGTGAGGTTAACTTTATGCCCCTGTAATTATCACACTGTGTAACGTCACCTTTATTTTTATAGAATGGTACAAGGAAGCTTTGCCGCCACGCCTCAGGAATTTTACTTCTGCCTATTTTATTAAATAGGTTTGTGAGCCATTCTATTGCTACCATTCCTAATGACTTCCATAGATCTGCCGGTATCTCATCGGGTCCTACAGCTTTACAATTCTTCATCCTTTTGATGGCTTGCGTGACTTCATCTCTGCTAATTTCCTGGATCGGGCCCTCGACTGGAGGTAAGGGTTTGAAGCTGTTACTTGGATATTCTTCATTTAGAAGTTCTTTATAGTATTCGAACCACCTACGATTGATATCTTCGTTTGAAGTAAGCAGCGTCTGACTTTTATTTTTGATATACTTATTGGTTTTGATGTCTAGGGTTGATTTGTTTCTAGTTTTGGCTAATTTGAATATTTCAGCATCAGTTTCGGCATTCTCAAGGTTGTTGTAGAATTCCTGTCGTGATTTGGCTCTTGACTGCGCTACACATGTTTTAGCAGTTTTTTTAGCTTTCATATATTTATCTCGATCATTGTCTGTCTCAGAGCGTTGCCAGACCTTAAAGAAATTTTTCTTGTTTTTGAGAGCTTCCTTTACCTCTTCGTTCCACCATGTAGGATCTTTTCCTGTACTTATGCCTCCTTTCGAAACGCCCAGTATGGACCTCGCTTCATTTTTGCAATGCATTTCAAATTTAGCCCACATTGAGTTTGCATTTTCATAGTTGGCATTCCGATCGTTCGCTAGGTAATCATGCAGTCTGTTTTTGAGAGATTCTCCTTTTGGGCCTGACAGTTCTTTCCACTTTATTTTAGGTGTTTTATCCACTAGTGTCCTGATAGGCTTGGGCAGTCTAAATACAGCCACTAAGAGTCGATGTTGCGAGGCTAGTGACTCGCCCGGTATCACTTTGCGGCGCATAGGCACAGATGATATTTAATATGGGTTGGTTGTCTATTGCAAGCTTCATTGTAATGAGGCGATCAGATTTCCTCTCAATGTTGACTATTCGGCTTTTAAAATGCTTGTCTAGGACTATACCCACTCCGTTCTGTTTATTGTCTTTGCCATAGTAGACCAGCTGGTACCCTAAACCTAGGTCTCTGGATTTAGATCCCTTCCATCTTGTCTCTTGTTTACAGCATGTATTATACCACACCCATTTCAAATAATATAATCATACAGTAAAATAAATCAATACATTATCTAGCAAACGCATGTTTTAGAATTTTAATTTTACTTTCAACAAAATCATTAAAAAATATGTACGTACATGTGTTTCTTGACGAAAATTGGTCCATTTGTGTATTTATTTGCGCACTTACAAACATATTTCAGATTTTTTTAACATTCTTATTAAAAGACATTATTGAAAAATGACAAATACTTGTAATCAAAAAATAACTACAAAAAGTACATTATTTTAATAGTTTTATCATCACGCCTTTCAGCATTTTTGGATGAGGGTGTAAATTAAAGCTAATTTGAATTGAAATAAATTCGATATTGAGTTAAAATTTGAAAAAGCTGGTACGGAGAATAATTAATCTTTCTCATTGTAACCGCCCTGCACCATCGTAAGAACAACTTTCGACGAAATGTGGATTTTCGTCCGCTGGCTGGTTAAACGCTCTTAATACCCACATTCTAAGAAAGTTTCTAGCACTCGTACCTTCATAATAAGCAGAACATACAAAAATTTGATATAATTCAACTTTATACATATCCTTCTACTCTTCATTCATTCCTGGTTTCATCCCAGCAATACATTTAAGGATTTGATATATGTTGAGAGCCATTGGATGCCGGGAGGCGGGACTGGGAGTCATTTATCTCGCGATTGGGAAATTCGGAACGGACTTGCTTATTCGGGAATGGGAGATGCGAATTCTTATTTATGGGAAAACCTCTCAAAAAGATGGAAGACAATGAAATGAAGACCTTCTTTCCATATTCTCTTCACAAGAAAATCTTTTATTATTGTTTTATGTGTGAACCATGCAATAGTAACTATTCCCAGAACCGGTGGGTCGACTGCACGCCCAACACACTATACTATATTATATTTATATGCACAACACGGGATAATGAAAACTTTGTCAATAAAATGTTAAAAAAATGATTTTTTTTTTAACGTTTTATCGTGATTAACCATTGGGTTATTATTTTTATTTTACCATGTTGTGCTTCCTAAGAACAGGCTTCTCATATTTCTTCCGTTTTATTAATATTTTTCTTAAATAGTTTTTAAGCTCTTAAAATATATATATGTTATTTTTGAAGGAAATATGTGTTCATTCCCCCCGCCGAAACGGCAATTAAATGAAATTCCCTCGACAGAAAAACATCGCAAAGCGTGCTCCAAAAATTATTATAAACACGTTTTTTTCACATTTTTTTACAAGTCATATGTATATAAACATTCGCAGTGTTTGTTTAAATGCTATTTTAGTCACTCCCACGGGGTTTTTGCTATATTTTAAACGAGTTGTGTTTTATTAAACATTTTCAAAACTTAACCTTTTTAAAATTAGCGAGCGCCCTCTAACATTAGTATTTACATATCTCTCCACCTTCTTCTTTTTGAGCGGGTACACCGGGTCTTAAGCAAACGTTTCCGAGCATCGAACACGCCTAATTACGGAGGCAATTGAAATAAATAAAAACCGTTGATATAATAGAGACTACGGGACTAAGCTCAATAGTTCTTGATATACATGATGGCTACACCAAAAACAAACTCCGAAAACCACATTATTTTAAATAAATTAGTATCCTGAAATACCGGCCACAAGAAGACTGGTGCGCACAATAGGTATACGGTATCAATTCAACATTAAGAAACTCACACCTTACCAAAATCTATACATCTGCCCTGATGATGGACGCTTTACCGCTGTCCGAAACGTAAAATAGCCGAAAATTATTTCGATAAACTTTTGACTTTTTCATCTGGCTGACTTTTGACTTTTTTATTATAAATTCTTGACATAATTTGGTAGTTTTGCTAGAAAGAGCTCAAGTAATTTCAAGCAATGATATTCGGGGTAAACGGGGTTCGCGTTTTCATCCCGCGACAAAGTCACACACAAAACATCCCGGAACAAAATACGCCTCAAAAGTATATCTCCAACAAAATATCCTACGGACAAAACATCCCGAAACAAAATACCCTCCGACAATATACCCCCTACAAAACTCTCTTAGGGACAAAACATCCTCCGACAAAATATCCTACGGACAAAACATCCCCGACAAAATATCCTACGGACAATATATCCCCGAAAAAATATCCTACGGCAAAACATCCTCTAATAAAATATCCTACGGACAAAACATCTCCGACAAAATATCCTACGTCCAATATATCCCCGACAAAATATCCTACGTCCAATATATCCCCGACAAAATATCCTACGTCCAATATATCCCCGACAAAATATCCTACGTCCAATATATCCCCGACAAAATATCCTACGGACAAAACATCCTCCAATAAAATATCCTACGGACAAAACATCCTCCAATAAAATATCCTACGGACAAAACATCCCTGACAAAATATCCTACGGACAAAATATCCTCGACAAAATATCCTACGGACAAAATATCCTCGACAAAACATCCTCCAATAAAATTTCCTACGGACAAAACATCCCTGACAAAATATCCTACGGACAAAATATCCTCGACAAAATATCATACGGACAAAACATCCTCCAACAAAATATCATACGGACAAAACATCCTCCAATAAAATATCCTACGGACAAAACATCCCTGAAAAAACATCCTACGGACAAAATATCCTCGACAAAATATCATACAGACAAAACATCCTCCAACAAAATATTCTCAAACAAAGTATCTACTAAAACCTAACCTAACTTAACCTAACCATATGTTACATTTTACTATTTTTGAACAATAATTTATTATCTTTACAGGATGTCTGTATTACTTTTGCCCCATTTTTTGTTAGGTTAGGTTAGGTTCTAGTAGATATATTGTTGGGAGATGTTTTGTCCGTAGGATATTTTGTCGCGGGTTGAAAAGTCGCGGAACCGATATTTGGAGTTCTTAGTTACCGGGGCGATACTGAAAGACTTTTATTTCACTGCAGTTGAAGATGAGGGTGTGATTCAGAGGCTGGAGGTGTGGGGAAATTCAGTAAATTTGAGATTCGTTATTAACAAAAAGCGCTAAATCAAAAATAACAATAACGGTTCAATGATTCGTGCAAATTAATTATGATTACTTTATCTTCATTTGAAATTATTTATCAGAAAAGCAAAATAATAATCTTACTTGATGGATTTCGTCTAAATTATATTTTGATGTTACTTAAAAAAAAATCTGATTTTTTATTTAAAATTTCCAATTTGGGAAGAAAGTGTGGTGAGCGCCACCCCGGGAACCATTTATTGGATAACAAACACCCCTGCCGTCAGTCATCCCAAGTGGTTCGCTGCGTTTGGTAACTTAGTAGTAGGGGAGTTAATTTTGGAGGCGGATATGGGTACCGCCGACCTAATTAACGGCTTATTGGCTAACCAACACCTCTGCCGTAGGTCACTCCAAGTGGTTCGCTACGTTTCATGTTTGTTTGAGTCTTGGCGGCGGGTGCGTCTGCCCACCAGATACATGGCAGCCCGGATTGGAAGAGAATGGTTGAGGGAGTCCCTTTGACTTCTCCATCCGTACTCTCTCGGAATATCGGTCGCCTTTCGCCGCTGTGGGAGGGATGGATTCGTACGTACGTCACTCCCGGTTACAGTGACCCCAAGATTCCTATCCACCCCTAACATCCTTTTCCTTCCCAGAACTCCTCTCCTTCCTTCCCTAAAAAGACCGTCCACACAGCATGACATGACACCCCAAAGATGACATGGGCTTTGAGGGGAACTATTTTCCTCAGGGTGTGTTTTTTTTTTTTTTTTTTTTTTTACATTAACTCCACACAGGAGGCCCTGAGGAAAATAATTTCCCTCAGGGCCTATGTCATCTGGGATGCTGTGTGGAGGGTCTTTTTGAGGAGAGGAAGGAATGAACATTGGTCTTGAAGAGACCCATGTTGTAGGAAGGAGGAAACACAGAGGCCGGCAAATCATTCCACAGCCGAGCTGTTGAACACAAGAACGAGTCGAAGAAACGACCCGTTCTCATGTGACAAATGTCAACCGTGTACAAATGTTGGGCACGCGTTTGGCGTGTTTCCCGACTATGCACCGGTGCCGAAGGGATCAATGATGCTAGTTCCTCGGAGCATCTTCCATTGTAATACCGGTAGAACAAGGATAGCATTCCCACCCGACGCCTGTGCTCTAAAGATTGCAATCCGTCTGTTAAGATGGGAGAATCTATCAAACGGACCGCCCGTTTCTGCACAGAGTCGAGGGTATTTTTCAGGTATTTTGGAGCTCCAGACCAGAGATGGCTGCCAAATTCAACCGTGGGGCGTACTTGTGATTTGTACAGGGTTAGCAGTTGTGTACTATTAAAGTATCTGCGGGCCCTGTACAGCACGCCCAGTTTTTGGGAGGCTAGCTTTACTCTGGCTTCAATGGAGCCCCCATACCTGAGCTGGTCACGTAGGGTTACACCAAGCATATCAATGAAGGGCCTGTTCGGAAGATTGCTTCCGTTGAAAGAGACTAGATTTTCATTTCGATCCCTTTTAGACGTAATCAGACAAGATTGGGTCTTTGAAACATTAAATTCAACGAGATTATTTTTACCCCAAGAGAAAACACTCTCGAGGTAGCCGTCCATTCTTTGCTTCAAAGCCCTACGAGCTGTTGGAGTTTGTGAGCCCTTTGGGGGCTTGTCAAACAAAAAGCTATCATGAACTGTACTGTCATCCGCATAACAGTGAATTGGTGCACATGACAAAAGGTCGTTGATGTGCAACAAAAACAAAGTTGGAGACAGAACCGATCCCTGCGGGACGCCAGCATTTATCGAGTGTGAGGAAGAGGTGAAACCATCGACTACCGTCTGAATCGACCTCCCCCTCAAGAAGTCGGTAATCCACGTACACAAGGATGCGGGAAGTCCGTAAGAAAGCAGTTTGTTGACAAGTCCTCGGTGCCAAACCCGGTCAAAGGCCTTGGAGATATCCAGTGCAACCGTTTGGGTCTCACCGAAACGTTCCAGGCATCGCCCCCAAACATGCGTCACATACGCGAGAAGATCACCGCACGAGCGGTTCCGCCGGAATCCGTATTGACGGTCGTTGATAATTTTGTTCTTCTCGAGGTATGTGAGCAGTTTGTCGTTGATCACACGTTCCATCACCTTAGACAGAACTGATGTGATCGCTATGGGGCGGTAGTTGGCCGGGTTAGAGCGGTCACCCTTCTTTGGAATAGGATGGATAACCGCTTTTTTCCAACCAGAGGGCACAGAGCCAGTCTTCAGGGACAGTTTAAAAAGCTTCGTCAAAATTGGAGCTAATTCTGCAGCGCACCTCTGCAATACCAGGGCAGGTATTCCGTCGGGCCCACTAGCTTTATTAACATCAAGCCCTCGTAAAACATGGAGTACCTCCCGATGCCGGATCCTCAGCTTTTTCATATGAAAACCGCAGTGAGGAACCGACGTCGGGACAGCACCTTGGTCATCGAGGGTTGAGTTATCCGCAAACATTTTACCTAGTAAGTTAGCCTTTTCGGTGGCGGTGTTTGCTAGTGAGCCGTCAGGTCTGGTAAGAGGTGGCAGACTGGATTTGCAGAAGTTGCGACCTATTGAGCCCGCAAGTGACCAGAATTGCCTGCTGCCATGCGGGCATGCAGTCAGCTTTCTGCTGATCTGCTGGTCGTGCTCGAATTTTGACCTATTTATGATTCTCTTGGTTTCCTTTGCCATTTTGTTGTAAGCTGTTCTGTCTTCGGATGTTCTAGATGTGTTGTAGGCTCGGTAAGCTTCGTTTTTTCGTCGCACTGCTTCAGCGCATTGTCGACTGAACCACGGATTTTAGCCTACACCAGTTTCCTTAACAGTAGATTTGATGAAGCCATCCATCGCGGATGTGATGACTTCACCAATTTCCTGGGCACATCTTGAGGGATCCGAAGTCCGAAAACAGACAGCTGACCACGGAAAAGCATTAAAATGTGCCCGCAGACCGAACCAATCTGCTGACCTATAGTGCCACACTTTTCTCTTCAGCCTCTCGTTTGGTGGTCTGAAGTTTACAGGGATTGATGTCGTCACCAGGCAGTGGTCGGACGATCCTAAAGGCGCTGTGACTTCAATCCTGTAACCGTGTGGCACAGTAGTTAAAAATAGGTCTAACAGATTGAAACGGTGAGTCTGGACATCAGGAACCCTTGTAGGCTCCTGAACCATTTGCTCCAATCCGTAGCAAAGGGCAAAGGATTCCGCTTGGCATCCAGCCGAGTCTGTTGATCCTGAGAACTTCAACCAAGGTTCGTTATGAACATTGAAGTCCCCCAGGACCACAAACTCTGCCGTAGGGTAGCGGGGCAAGAGGTCATCAATAGTGTCGCTTAAGTGTTTGAAGAGCTCGGACGAGTCTGATTCGCTCAGGTTCGGTGAGCGGTATAAACACGCGTAGAATCTTACCGTACTGGCAAGATTGACGCGTACCCACATTACGTCGAATCTGGAGTTTTCCAGATTCAACAGTCGCATACAGTTGACATCAGCTCGACTATAGAGACAGACACCTCCTTTAGGTCTGAACTTGCCTGCGAGGGTGAAGCCCGGGCAGTCCAGATAGGAGGTGTCTACAGGCTCAGCTATCTGAGTTTCAGACAGGAAGAGTAGGTTTGGGCGTTGAGAAAAAAGGTGGTGGTGGACAGAGTTTAAATTGGTGTGCAGGCCGCGAATGTTGGTGTAATTCACCAACAGTTTTGGCCCGCACCGGGGACGCCTACGTCTCGCCGCTGTAATGACGTTAATTATTGTAGGTTGCAAGTTCATGATTTTAATTTTTGGTTTTTTGTTTTTTTGATATGAGAGGAAGGAAGGTCTGGGAGGGAAAAGGTATAAGGGGTGGGTAGGATGCTGGGGTTCCGAGTTTCCAGGAGTGACGGACGTATGTATCCAACCCACCCACTGCGGTGCAAGGCGATGGGCAGGGAGAGTCCGGCTGGAGAGGTCGCCCAATGCGCCCCAAACGCTACTGCTGGGTCCCCTCCGGTCACGAACCGGCACAACAGCAGCGGCGGGGTTTTTGCACTCGTTGATGGGGCAGCCCACCCTCAGTCGTGAGCCTGAGGGTCGGGCCCCTGTACTACCGAGCGGCCCGGACAGCGGTAACCGGTTGTAAAGGGTCTCCCTCAATCAGCATCTCCCAAACCGGCCCGCCACGCAGAAGGTGGGCCGACGCACCCGCCATCAAGACCTGGACAAACATTACCCCAAGAACCCGGGCACCCCTGCTAAGTCACCAAACGTAGCGAACCACTTGGGGTGACCTGTGGCAGAGGTGTTGGTCATCCAATAAATGGTTCCCAGGGCGGCGGTACCCATACCCGCCTACCAAATTATGTGTGGAGCTAATCTAAAAAAATTGGTGCCCGGATTCATGGGATGAGGTTTGTCTAGGTCTTGTCAGCGAATGCGTTTGCCCACCTACTGACCTAACCTAGAAATCTCCAGCCGGACTCTTCCGATCCATTACCTTCCACCGCAGTGGAGGGATGGATTCATATGTCCGTCATCCCTCATATCCTTTTCTAAGCGTCACCCCTTAAGGTCTCTGCCCACTACACCGTTCCATTCCATGACCGTACTATGAACGTATCAGCCACGAAATAAACACACTACGCCCTACTATGCCCACTAGAACGTGCTAATACCGTATTATATCCGTACGTAACGGGTATCGTGACCGTATACACCGCGGTTAGTGTCCGTACCATTCTCGTTCAATAGGTGTACGGTGCCCGTTCTATCGGTGCCCGTTATATCATTTCGCCTGTGTTTTCGTATCGGACTGACGCGTCAGGAGAAGCATAGTGTTTCAAAGACCCAATCTTGTCTGATTACGTCTAAAAGGGATCGAAATGAAAATCTAGTCTCTTTCAACGGAAGCAATCTTCCGAACAGGCCCTCCATTGATATGCTTGGTGTAACCCTAAGTGACCAGCTCAGGTATGGGGGCTCCATCGAAGCCAGAGTAAAGTTAGCCTCCCAAAAACTGGGCGTACTGTACAGGGCCCGCAGATACTTTAATAGTACACAACTGCTAACCTTGTACAAATCACAAGTACGCCCCACGGTTGAATTTGGCAGCCATCTCTGGTCTGGAGCTCCAAAATACCTGAAAAATACCCTCGACTCTGTGCAGAAACGGGCGGTCCGTTTGATAGATTCTCCCATCTTAACAGACGGATTGCAATCTTTAGAGCACAGGCGTCGGGTGGGAATGCTATCCTTGTTCTACCGGTATTACAATGGAAGATGCTCTGAAGAACTAGCATCATTGATCCCTTCGGCACCGGTGCATAGTCGGGAAACACGCCAAACGCGTGCCCAACATTTGTACACGGTTGACATTTGTCACATGAGAACGGGTCGTTTCTTCGACTCGTTCTTGTGTTCAACAGCTCGGCTGTGGAATGATTTGCCGGCCTCTGTGTTTCCTCCTTCCTACAACATGGGTCTCTTCAAGACCAATGTTCATTCCTTCCTCTCCTCAAAAAGACTCTCCACACAGCATCCCAGATGACATAGGCCCTGAGGGAAATTGTTTTCCTCAGGGCCTCCTGTGTGGAGTTAATGTAAAAAAAAAAAAAAAAAAAATAGTGTCATATAATTAAAATACCTGGATATAAACACAAAAAATGAACACAAATCACGAACTGACAGAGTGGCAACGCGGTTAGAACACCGTCGCGTGCCATGCATAGAGCGGACCGGCACCTGCAAAATATTGTCATCGAGAATTCGCCGTTAGTCCGGTCACGGTATGCGACGGTGTTGGTCGGTGACGGAACGGGCTAGTGGGCAGCGTTTCATATTGATCGATACAAAGAATATTTTTTTGCATGCGCCGCTACGGTTACGGTCATGGTATGGAACGGTGTAGTGGGTATAGACCTTTAATTTCTTCCTTTTCCCAAAGTTCAATTCCTTCCTTTTCCCAAAACAGAGCATCCCTAGAGATGAAACAGGTCCTGAGAATTGAAATGAAATGTGAATTATTTTTCTCTGGGCCTCCTGTGTGGAGCTAATATGAAAAAAAAATTGCAAGTTTTTAATATTTTTTTATTTTTTTTTATTAGTTCAATGGCAAAGTTTGTAAAAGATGCAAGTGTAAAGTATAATATAGAATGAATGTTACAGTTTTTAAAGTCCTCCTCACTATTAGTTTCCTGGGAGACGGCTTTTATATTTATGTATTTTTAGTCTCTAGTTGTCTTTACATTGACATCATAATGTTTGTTTATGAATTAAGTTTATATTTTTGATTTAAACGACTTTTTTGATTGAAATCGAAATACGTGACAAGGTATAACATTTGGTATCTACTTTATAACACAACTCCACAGAATTGATTACATAATTCTGTACATTGAAGATTTGGAGAAGATATTATATTAACTTATTTATTAATTAAAAATGTTTTCATCCATTGACCCAACGGTGTCTGTTGTGAAATAAAACGGAAAGCGTTTTCATTTCACTTTCCTGAAAGTCTGTTCCATTTTGTATTAAAATCCCCAAAGTGTTGCCACTAAGTAAAACCGATTCAGAAATAATTCCGCGCGCTATCTCGTAAATCACCATGGCCGCCAACTTTTATCTCTTCGTATTTAATATCTTAAAGCGGAATTCTGTACTGCGGACGTTTCGAGCAACAGTTGTCTCCCAGCTGCAGATGACTTAGATAATTTTCCGCTATTCAAGAAACCCTTAATTTATTTCCAAAATCTCCGTTTTAATATCGCCCGGCTCGCTGAGATATCATTTTATACTTAGCCGCGTTTCAAAGTTGAGATGGTAGATAGGTAGGTACTAGGTCTAGGTAGACACCTCTACTACTTTTCTTGGTATTGCCATTAGATAAATTTACAAAGAAATTTAATGAAATATATTCGGGGCAGCTCTACAACTTCTTCGTGCTTTAACTTTATGAATAACTTTAATTTTTTTATACCGACCAGATTTATTTTGAGTAGACGTTCTTAGTTAGCGAAAGTCGAGGGCCGAAGCGTAGTGTATATAAATAGTGTGTGTATAAATAATCTATGGAGTTTTTCATAAGTAACCAAATATTTTTGTCCTACAAAAAGTTTCAAAAAAACGATATCTAGATTATGTTTTTCACACAAAACTAAGTGTATCACATTAAAAAAGTGGATCGTTTCCCAATTAATAAATAATCACAGTGAGAACACATAAACTATAACAGCCTTACTAAAAAAAAACCACAGCACGCCAGATAACCCATGTTGTTGTAGCAACATGAATAAAACAAAAATAGGAAATATTACTAATAAGAATTGATCTTAAAACGTATTTTAAGTCTGGCAACATCGCGCATTTAAGTACTAAATTGTAGTTTCCTTCATAACCGCTAGGTGGCAGTGCCTGCGAATTCGTTGTTCGCGCTCGTAAACGACGCTGGAAGCGCGAAATATTTTTTTGTGTGCCATATTATTTATGTGACGGTTAATTTCTATTAATATGAATAATTTACTCTTATATTTATATCAGTGATATATTTGCCGTGTTTTTTGTGGTTTTTCATAAGTTTTAGTCAAGTTATAAAACAATAATCGTACTTTGAAAATTGAAGTGTCAAAAACTATTATACGATACAAGAGAATTCAAATTTACATTTTTACGAGATTTTATTTTACGAGAATTTTATGAAAGTGGTGTTTTTTTAAATAATAATATCTAATACATGTGTTCCTAAATGCATCAAACAGATTAACGTCTTTAGAAATGCAAGAAATCTGATATAAAAGACGGTATAATTTTTAGGTTAGTTTTTTAGCAATAAAAAAAACTTTGAAATTTTTTATTAAATTTTTATTGTATGCACGAGGAAAAAGTGAGGTGATAGTTTCCTTCCAAATTTATTACATAAAAGGACTGTGTTTTTGAAATTTTAATTTTTTTTAATTTCTCTACATTTTGGTCAAAAATGTTTGGGTAAGATTTTTTTTTCCACTTTTTTCCGAGTTTGGATCTTAAAATATGGCAGTTTTTGAAAACTAAAGTGTATTTTAAATACACAAATCTAAAAGGTAATTTTATCTAGTTTTCATAAATGGTATTCGTTTTTACGACACCTTCAAAAATAAGAAATATATAGAACATTCAAAATACTATGGAAAAATTACAAATATCGTTCGAACATCAATGGTTAAAACAGAGATAAACTACCCTCTCAGGCCGCGGAAACCATGTGTATTTCTTTCAAAGAACAAATTTTTAATTAGTAATGTTTTCACATCCGCGGCCGTTTGTCAATTGAATAAAATTTTCACTGGGTTTTTTAGTAAGGCTGTAAGAGTGAAATTAAAAACAAAATCTTGAAATTAACATGACAAGTGATATTTGAATTTCAAACCATTTGAATTTGAATTTGAATTTGAATTTGAAGTTTGAAGATAAGTGACATTTGAAGCCATAGACAAAAAGTTAACAGAATATTGTTATGGCTGTTACTGTAACAAGAGACAATATTTTAAATTTTAAATAGAGTGGGGGCATTTTTGAACCCAAATTGAAGAACCAAAAATGACGGTAGCGAGCTATCTAAGTGAGTTAAAGAGTGAGGTTTCGAAAATTCAGACTATCAAGGACCAGAAAACAAAAAATACGATTGAACTCATAATAACAAAATTGGAAGATGCTATTAACAAAGAGAGTCTGTCATTACAAGAAAAAATAATTGAATTACAAGAAAACATTATCAGCAGTGATAGAAAATATATCAGTAACTTAGAAAAATATCAAAATCTGGAAAACAATGCTACTACGAGAAGTTACGCTAGCATCACCAGTGGAAAAAACACAACACCCAATATTCCAGTATACCCCATTATAATTAAAACTAAAAATGATAACGAAGACATAAAAGAAACCATCACGAAGAACATCAAAATATCTAAACTAGGAATCGGAGTAAGTAGCTTCAGGAAGACATCAAAAAATGAATTAATAATAAATTTACAAAAAGCGGATGATATGGCCAACATCAAAAATGAAATTACAAAGTTAAAACTTGAAGGAATACACGTTGAAAGCATTGATAAAAAAAGACCGTGCATGATCTTTAAAGGGATAGACGAAAAATATACACAAGAAGAATTTATATCAGATTTGATTCTGCAAAATGAAGACATAAAAATTATTTACGAAATGGACCCAAACCAGATAAAATACAAAGGAACCATACAAATTAAAAAAATTAAACAAAAAAATATAATTCTCGAAACCAAGCTGAAATCTCAGAAATCTTCTAATTTCGAAAAAAAGCGTAAACCTAGGATTTTACCAAATTAAAGTAGAGGATTGCAACCCCCTCATGCAGTGTTACCATTGCCAAAAATATGGTCACACAGCAATGCGTTGCCTCCAACCACCAAACAAACCAATATGCCTTCATTGTGCGGGTGAACATAACCTAAAAAACTGCAACAATAAGAACGAAATACCAAAATGCATTAATTGCACAGAACTTAATTTAAAATTTAATACTACGACTCCAACAGACCACAAATCAAATAGTGAAAAATGCAAACACAGATTGAAAATGCTTAACTTTGCTCAAGAAAAAATTAATTATAATTCAAAATGACCGAATACATAGTAAAACAAATTGACGAAAAATACAAAATAAACCAAGAAATATGTCAAAATATTAAAGAAGTTAATAAGTGGTGCGTTACAAACAGTTCCCCCTTTTTATTACTACACATGAACATTCGAAGCATCGCAAAAAACCTTGATGAATTTTTGATAAATATAAATGATCTGCTTTTATCGCCCGCCTGCATAGTGTTAACAGAAACGCACTGTAATAACGATCAACACATTAATGCACTACCCAACTACAAAGGCATCGCAACAACAACACCAATTAATAAAAATAGTGGTATAATTATATTTGTTCATGACGAGTGTGAAATTATTAACATTGAAGAAATTGATATACAACATGTAAATTGTCTAAAAATAGATATAAAATTAAAAAACAAATTATACAGAATTATAACACTATAGAGAACACACAAATCAAACATAACTAACTTCATAAATGAACTATATGAATATCTAAGCAAATTATCGAAAATTCTTACTTTTGTATGTGGTGATTTCAATATAAACATCTCTGCTAACCATAACTCAATAGAAAAAAATAATTTCATTAACATAATGACACACCTCAACTTTAAATCTTGTATTAATAGTAACACTCGAGAAATTAAAAACCAAACTCCATCATGTATTGACCATATCTGGTGTAATATACATTTGAATGAAATAAAAAATATTAAATCTACTGTTTGGAAAACTAATATAACTGACCATTACGCGTGTCTTATATTACATGAGACAAATAAAAAACTAAACACAATACCCAAATTAAATCTTCCATATTCCCAAATAGACTATGAATTATTAAAAAAATCATTAATAAATGAAAAATGGGAAGAAGTTTTAAAAAATAAATGCACCAACCAAAGTGCCTTACTGTTTGAAAAAACTTTAACTGAACACGTTTTAGAAGCAACAAAAACAACACAGATCGTCCCAAATTCAAAAACAAAGAAAATTAAACCATGGATTACTCTAGGATTAATAAAAGCCATTAGAAAAAAAAATAAACTTTATAAAATAACACAAAGACCACTAGTTAACAATAAAATTATAATATATTATAAAAAGTATAAAAATATATTAACTACTCTAATTAGAAAAACGAAAAACGACTATTACTCAAAAATTATAACAGAAGCTAAAGACAATAATAAAAAAATATGGTCAACAATAAATGAAATAATAAATAAAAATAAAACATATAAGCACATATCCGAAATATCAGATGGGAAATTAATATATAATGTACAAAATAACACAAAAAAATGTTGTAATATTTTAAATAACCATTTTAATAACGTTGGAAAAAACCTAGCAAAATCCATAAATTCGACCAATATATCAAATCCACAACACAGAACACAATGTCAAATAAATAAATTTGAGCCGGTCACAGAAGCCGACATTGACAGAACTATTTCGGAACTAAAAGGAGGTTCTGCCCCCGGCTTTGATAACATAAATGCTAAGACAATAAAAGCGATGAAAACATACTTAATTCTCCCAATAACACATATAATAAACCTAAGTCTAGCAAATGGCGAGTTTCCCAATAATTACAAAAGAGCAATTATAACTCCCATTTATAAAACAGACTGTCCTAAAGATCCACAAAATTACCGCCCGATTTCCCTTCTATCAAATATATCAAAAATATATGAGAAAATTGTAAAAAAACAAATTTGGACATTCTTAGATGAAAATAAAATAATTAATGATAATCAATTCGGCTTCAAAAAAAATACAAGTACTCACGACGCGATAGCAAAAATAACCAACTATTTATATACGGCCCTAGATTCCGATAAAAAATGTATCGGAATATTTATAGACTTGAAAAAAGCTTTCGACAGCATATCGCATAAAAAATTAATAAATAAATTAAAATCTATAGGAATTAATGGGAAAGTCTTAGCATGGATAGCTAGTTATTTACATGAAAGACCACAACAAGTAAAATTACTAAATCAAGTCAGCGATTCAAAATATAGCGATTTTTCAATACCCCAAGGTACAGTTTTGGGACCATTGTTATTTATTATATATGTCAATGATATATTCAATATTTCTAAATATGGAGACATTGTCTCCTACGCTGACGACACAGTCCTATTACTAAAAGCAAACACCTGGTCTGAATTAAACAAAATGGCAAATACAGATATCAATGCACTAAAATTGTGGTTTGATAAAAACCTGTTGACTTTAAATTCTAAAAAAACCTATTATTTACCATTTTTCATTAAAAAACAAGAAACACCTAAAGAAATAAACTTAATAATCCACTCTGTGACAAATACAGAAAACCACAAATGTAATATATCATGTTCAAAAATAGAAAGCAAAACTGATATTAAGTACCTGGGCATAACAATAGACCAGCGTTTAAAATGGTCTCCACACATAAATATTCTGAACAACAGAATAAGGAAACTAACACATATATTTAGATGTTTAAGAGATATTTTAAACGAAAAATTACTTAGAACCACATACTTCGCTTTCTGTCAATCAATTATACAATACGGCATTATAGGATGGGGCGGTACATATAAAAATCAAACACAAACAATTTACATATCACAAAAACTAATAATAAAAACAATTTTAAAAAAACCCTACTCATATTCGTCAGAACTTTTATTCAAACAATTTAAGGTCAGAAAATTAAGTGCATTATACTTTTATCATGCAACATTACAAATTTATAAAGATGATATTAAAAATCAAGTTGCACCCTTTAAAAATAACAGAAGTCTTAGACAAACATCAATACTTCCCACTCCAAAATGTAAAAAAAAAATTGGACAATTGAGTCATAAATATCTCGGAGCAAAATTTTTTAATTCATTACCAGAAAAAATTAGAAACATGAATACCAATATAAAAAGTTTTAAAACTCACCTAAAAAATTATACTGAAAACTTAAACTGAATGATATTAAAAAAGCAATACAATAACACCCCCCCCCATACACACAAGCCTTGCTTAATTATGGGGGTACATCAAATATTCTACTATGTAATTAATTACTGTATAAAATTTATTTGTAATTTATGTACCTTATATTACTAATAAAAAAAAAATAAAAAAAATATATATATATTGTTACTCTAAGGGCCGAAGTATGATCCGACTAAATATATTTCCTTTCCCCCGTTCCCGTTCCCGTTCCCGTTCCCGTTCCCGTTCCCGTTCCCGTTCCCGTTCCCGTTCCCGTTCCCGTTCCCGTTCCCGTTCCCGTTCCCGTTCCCGTTCCCGTTCCCGTTCCCGTTCCCGTTCCCGTTCCCGTTCCCGTTCCCGTTCCCGTTCCCGTTCCCGTTCCCGTTCCCGTTCCCGTTCCCGTTCCCGTTCCGTAAACTTTCAGTAAGATTGATAAATTCCCATATCGCCAAAACGGCACTACGAAGAAAACTAAGGACGGGTAGTTGCAATGAAGTTGGCAGGATTAAATAGTAATTATTTTATTTCACTAAATATGTATGTCAAACCACAAAGTGACTGCTTTAAAAAAAAAATATTATTATTTGCTTAACGTCTGAAAAAAATCATCATAGAGATACGCCAAAAAATGCTTTACCTTAAGTTGACAAGTCAAAATATTGTGGATAAATGTCATCTGAAATCTGGCTCTGTACCTTCTGGTTAAAAAAAAACGATCATCCATCCTACTCCAAAGAAGGATAACCGCTCCAACCGGCCAACTAATTCTATATAAGTTGATGAAACATGTGATCAACGACAAACTTCTCACATACCTCAAGAAGATCAAATTTATTAACGACCCTAAATACGGATTCCGGCGGAACCGCTCATGCGGTGATCTTCTCGCGTATGTGATGCACTTATGAGGGCGGTTTTTGGAATGTTTCGGAGAGACCCAAACAGTTGCACCTTGGAACCCGCATCCTTGGATTGTAGACGTTTTGAGAGAGAGGTCGATTCAGACGGTTGCTGATGATTTCACCTCTTCCTCGTATTCGATAAATAACGCTGGCATCCCAAAGGGATCGGTTCTGTCTCCGACTTTGTTCTTGTTGCTCATCTTGTGTGTACCAATTTATTACATGGATGACACATGAAGTATGGAGGATCCATCGAAGTCAGAGTTAAGTTAGCCTCTCAAAAAATTGTACAGGGCCCGCAGATAGGTACTTTAATGGTACACAACTGCTAACCCGCATTGCAAGTGCGTCCCACGGTAGAATTTGGCAGCCACCTGCTGGCACCACTCTATGCAGAAACGGGCGGTCCGTTTAATTAATTCTCTCATTTTAACGAACAGTTTGCAATTTTTAGAGCACAATCGTCGCGTCGGGTGGGAATGCTATCCTTGTTCTAACGGTATTTCAATGAAAGATGCTACGAGGAACTAGTGTCATTGATCCACTTGGCACGTAGCCGGGAAACACGCCAAACGCACGCACAACATATGTACACGATTGACGTTTGTCCACGAGAACAGGTCCCTTCTACGACTCGTTCTTGAATTCAACAGTTCGGATGGGGAACGATATCTTCTGTTTTTCCTCCTTTCTACGACATGGGTGTCTTCAAGATCCATGTTTACTACTTCCTCTCCTCAAAAAACCCTCCACAGATGATGCCCCGAAGGAAAGAATTTTCCTCAGGGCATCCTGTATGGAGTTGATGTAAAACTATTAAAATTCTGTGAAAAAAACTGGCTCTAAGTAACCTTAATCCATACAATTATTTTCATCGGAATATAAGAAGTGAGTCGCTTTCGATCCATTGGGACTATTTTAAAAGTTGTTTCTAAGGGGTGTCGCGGGAAGGGGGGGGGGTGTTATTTATTCCTCCGGGCGCCATATTTATGCATAGCTTCCCCCGTGAAAGAGGAGCAGCTTACATTTTTGATAATGTCGCAGGGTAATAAATCAAAATGCAGCCGACATTTTGCATTGGAGTTTGCGAGCTGCAAGTCGGTGTCCATTGCAAGCAACGCTCCCGCCGAACGGCGTTCGATGCTACTTAAAAAAAGAACTGAATTTATCAGCATGATCGCCCTTGGAGAAATATTTAAAAAAAATATGATGTTATGTTAGGCGTTAAGGGTTGGTACAATGCATTACTACTAAACCTAAAGTTAAAGCGTTTGCTTAAACTGAGGGCTTCAATAACTAACGAACCATCAAAACTAAAACAAAATGATCAGTCTGGATCAAAACAAAAGGTACCTACAGATAATTTTAAACAGCTTGATTTACTATTAATATCGATGAATTTGCAGTATTTTTTAAAAACATTATTTGGTAATATAAGCCGAATCCGCAAACCGCCATATTATGTGATAATATGGTGGTTTGCGGGATTGAAAAGTGGGGAGGAACAAACATTTTTATTAAAGTAAGTATTTTGTGGTGACCCGACAATTCGTCTTGCGACAATTCATCCGGCGACAGTTCATCCTGCGACAGTTCATCCGGCCGACAGTTCATCCTGCCGACAGTTCATCCTGCCGACAGTTCATCCCGCCGACAATTCATCCGGCGACAATTCATCCTGCCTGATCATTTAGAAGATTTTTATTAAGTAAGTATGCAAAGAGGATATACGGCCGTACAACCAAAATCGATATACTTATATCTGAAGGCACCTTGAGTGGAAATCCGCTGTAAAAATATTTTTACTAACAATAATTTCGACTCTCCGAAGAAGCATGCGCGAATAACAAAATACGACATACTTATACTTATAGGTTATGTTAGGTTAGGTTGAATTGTCAGGATGAATTGTCGCCGGATGAGTTGTCGGCGGGATGAACTGTCGGCAGGATGAACTGTCGGCCGGATGAACTGTCGCAGGATGAACTGTCGCCGGATGAATTGTCGCAGGATGAACTGTCATGGAACCATATTTTGTATACCTACACCTCCCTATTACACTCAACTTAAAAAAAAAACAATGGAATTATTAAGGAAAATTAATTATTATGTCAAACAATAATAAGATCTGATCTGATAACTTGAGAGCGTTTAACCTGCCAGCGGCCGAAAATCCACATTTCGTCAAAAGTTGTTCTTACAATCATGCAGGGCGGTTACAATGAGAAAGATTAATTATTCTCCGTACCAGCTTTTTAAAATTATAACTACATATCGATTTTATTTCATTTCAAAATTGCTTTATTTTATACCTACATCCAAAAATGCTGAAAGGCGTGATTATAAAACTATTAAAATAATGTACTTTTTGTAATTATTTTTTGATTATAAGTATTTATCATTTTTCAATAATGTCTAAGTTGAATAAGAATATTAAAAAAATCTGAAATATATTAGTTTGTAAGTGCGCAAATAAATACACAAACGGATTAATTTTCGTCAAGAAACACATGTACGTATATATTTTTTAATGATTTTATTTAAAGTAAAATTAAAATTCTAAAACATGCAATACCCAGACAATGTATTGATTTATTTTAATGCATGATTATATGATTTGAAAGGGGTGTCGTATAATACAAAATCTTTTTTGAAAATTTAACAAATCTGCCAATATCATACAATACCCTCAAGCGATGTTTCTAATAATTGGCTAAAGGGCGATTCTTTTCTTTTATTTTTATGTGAATTCCTCACAAGAGTACCAGCTGCTTCCGCCTGGAGCCAGTGAGACTGGCATACCTCAATTGGGATATATTGTGAGTTGTGTAGCTGAAAATCTGATAATATCTAAAACTCAGCAGCCCTGCCAGATAGCAAAATAAGCCAAAATTTGAGCGGACACTCCACTCTCTATTCTTTATTATAAAACGCTAGTAAATCACCCCTCGAACGAGGATAAAAATAACACAGAATGGACGCTATCGGACAAGTTTTTTCCTAGTTTTTTGGCGATTCCATTTTAATTTTTTGCCGCCAAACGATGTTTGGGGACGAAATCAATGGCGTAAGAACTAGAGAAGATACGAAATCATTTCGTGCCGTAAAATCTCGCTAAACATTTTACTTTGTATTAATAATTGTGGTGTATCGTAAAAGCTTCCGCCTTGTAGAGACAGATGGCGGTGATATCAACTATCGGTAGATTCCGCAAGATGGCAGACCTGGAGGGCTCAGAGGCTGTGTTTCAGTTATCACTCGCCAGAACCATTATAGCTTCTAGTTAGTTAGACTACCGCAGTCCCAATTGTATACGCGAAGTTTAAATAAATCCAGATAACGAAGAAGAATCTATTTTATTCCGAAGCAATCTCCATCCGAAGGATTGGGAGAATCTGTTAGTGTGTCCATAAAATAACAGAATAATAATCCTGGAACTGTAACACTGGCACCTTACATGGCTATTCGTGTTGGCGTATTTGGCGTAGTTACGTAGCGCCGACAGTATGTTTCTATGTAACTATGCCAAATGCGCCAATGCATATAGCCGTCTAAGGTGCTATGACTGCCAGGGTTACACATAAGCCTATTAGGCTTTCATAAAAGACTATCCGTTTGTCGTATTATTTTGATGTTGTGGATTTTTTTTTTAATTGCCGGCAACCCAGGCGTTTATTGAAATAACATTATCATATACAAACAAGTAAGTAACCCGCCTCACTAGACGATGTCTGTTCTGAGACGGGTACATATATATGCATACGTATAAACATACATACACATATGTATACGCACGTATGCACATAATTATAAAATCATAAGTATATATAATCTAGATAAAGGCATAGCCTGGCATATTCTGAGACGCAGGCCGCGCAGAGCGGAGCAGAGCAAAAATGACGCCACAGGACAGACGATGCAGAAATCTGTGACAAACATATGATGCCACGCAGGCGACATAGCTAAGTCCAGTTTGTACCTACTTGAACAAGCCAAATTCTGACTTTGAAATATTTATAGTCTTTCAAAGAACAAATTCCTGAAAAAGCGAGATTCTCTTGGGAAATATTGTCTGTTCGTGCACGTGTCGCTCAGAATCTGCGCCGCGGCTTCAACTCGGCACAGAGCATAGCATAACCCGCCCCGCAGCGTATGTCAATTCATACATTACAAAATCTGCCCTGCTCTATCCGCTCTGCGCGGCTTGCGTCTCAACACAGGCCTAGCCTAAAAACTCCAAACGAGGATTACCCGGCAATCGCACTGTCATCTCTGGCGTTAGCGTAACTACAGTTAATAGTTGGTGTTTTAAGACGACAATACACCCTAAAGTATATTCAGAATCTTAACGACGTAAGTAAAGAAGCCGTGTATACAAATTGCGACTCGCGACCCGTGTATTGGACGGACCTACTGTCGAATTTGCCCTATGAAAGAAAAGAAGAAGAAGACAAATAATGTGGGAATCTTAACGACGTAAGTAATAAAAGCGTGTAAACAAATATGCGCCCGCGGCACGGCGTATTGGACGGACGTACGGTCGAATTCACCCTAGCAGGCCTGGAGATTCGACCTTTCAGCCGCGTTTATTTTAATTAATTCTGAATAACGTGTTACAAATATTTAAAATGTATCTTCATGTTGTCCTCCCGAAGTTATTAATTCATGGTCTAGAAAAATAAAATCTGGTGCTTACCGCTAACTTTATAGTTGAAAAACGGGTTATAAAGTTTTAAAATCGTTGTACGTAAAATATATTAATGGTAAGGTACTGTTTTCATTAAACTAAAATATAAATAACTTGCATCCCTTATGCGGCATGGAAATAAAAAAGTTATTATAGTTAAGAATTCGCCGGAAATGATTAAAATGTGAGTTTTGAGCAAACAAAATTTATTAGGGTTGTGTACCGCCCTCGTTGGCGCAACACGAAATACCACATTTAAGAAAGCTGTCAAAATGAGTCGTATACGGCTGATTTGACACGCGTTCCGCTGTCGCAAACGATACGGAATCACCCTTCAGGTCCAAGCAAATAAAGCAACGGCCATGAAATAACTCAACTTGTTCCAGTTCGTTACTTTTCCTACAATCTTTCCATTCAAGTCAATAGCCTTACCCCTCGACCAAGCCGGCCGTCAATCAAACATGATGTATGAACGTAACTTTAATACACAATTTCGATCGTTAAAAAAAGAGACTAGGTGTTTGGAATTTTTAAATTGTTAAGTCAGACAAAGATTTTTATCATAGAAGAAGGAAATAATATTAATAAACTAAAAATATCAGTATCAGTCGCAATCGAACCCAGAGCCTCTATCTACTGGGACAATAGTCTACCACTGAGCTACTCAGACCTGATAAATTGAAACATGAGATTGATAAAAAATGACTAAAAATAATCAGGTATATGGTAAAGTGTTATCCCGGTAAGCCCCGGGTTCGATTCCCAGTTGCGACCGTTACCTTTTAATTTTCGATTACTTTTCCTTTTTAATGTTTTATTTAGATTTTTTTTAATGGTATTATTTTCTTCTTCAATTTTATTAAAATATTATTATTGGAATAACTTTATATTCACATTCACTTTTAACTGTCATGACACATTCCACGTCAATTACAATTTCGGTATTTATGGACCAAAATTCATCTGTCCTCTGCATCCTTTGGCTCTATGGTAGCAGGACCTACGCAGGAGTAGAGTCTGCTAGCACCAGCACCAGCACCAGACCCATAAATAACAAGACACGGAGTAAATGAAATTGCTTTTTGCGTCCCGTCTCGTGTAAAATGATGCCATTTTCTTTGCTCTCTCGACTCCGTTCAGAGACTATCCGTAACACAATGGTATCAATGGCTTCCAAAAGATTATCAAATACGAACGTTCTCTGCTTATGGTATTGATATTTTCAATAAAAAAAATAATTTGGTTTTATTTATAATTTTTTTATGTATTTACTGGTTGTCTACACGAGAAAAATAAAGAAATGTAGAAAAATAACAGGATTTGAAAAGAGTTTTTAATTTAAAAAAACACTACTTTCGCAGATTATTAATTAATTTCACTCATGAAATGGTTTTAGCCGTCATTGGTAGAAGTAGGTACTGTATTTGATTTTGCGGGTATCTCAATACATTCCGTTAGTTACAGGTACATGTAGTTTTAATGTCTCAACATAGTTCGGTAAGTTAATAATGATTGGATGAGTTTTATAGAACCATTTCGTGAGAAAATCACCTCAAGGGCGCTTTGCAAAGTTGTATTATATAAGAGGGACAACTGTCGCCCGTTCGGGTCTAATATCCGAACGGTTACGAAGATAGCCGACGATATCCGATCGACAGGTGGGCACGTTCAGTGACCATTTCCCCTGCTCCAGATTAACACAGAGCATCCTTACAACGGACGTTAAGTCCAGTGAAATATCCATTGCAAATAAGACAATAATGAACACTCGAATCTAGAATGTAATCTAGAACTCTTCAGCCTCCCAAAACACCTCAATTGGGGATGCCATAGTTCCACTGTCTGGCGTGTTGGGACTCTTGTGCAGTATGTTAATTTAGGTGGCTAGGTATATGGTACTTCCCAACCTTTCTCTACCACATCTTCTTTCCTTCGCAGCTCCCTTTAACCACACAACATACTATTTTGTATTAATTGTAATCCAACTGATTCCGGGATGTGGTGACTCTTGTCCGGTTTTAACATAAAAAATAACCTTTTTTTTTCACAACGCTCTCCGAAAGAGGACATACATCATGCGTACATAAAAAAATTAGTGTGATGTACGGTGGTTTTCTCTAGTGAACAATATTCCTTAGATGATCGGGAGTTTCAATGATACTCGGTTCGTCAAGTTACGAGTCATGTTTATTTAACTT
Organism: Limnephilus marmoratus; assembly: GCA_917880885.1. Taxonomy (NCBI): domain Eukaryota; kingdom Metazoa; phylum Arthropoda; class Insecta; order Trichoptera; family Limnephilidae; genus Limnephilus; species Limnephilus marmoratus. The sequence continues at coordinate 26,430,722 of OU862931.1, read as the reverse complement.
CTGGTTTACAATGAAAATTTTACTGGACCAAACGTCCATTTTAATGGATGCTCTGTGTATTTCTGAAGCAAGGAAACTCCACACTGAAGGTGCCCAGCTGTTGATCGGATATCATCCGCTATTTCCGTAATTATTCGGGTGTTAGACACAAACGGCGACATTTGACACTTTCCTATACTAATACTTAAATTAACGATATCTGTTGAAGGATATTGAAACTAAACATATTCCTATAAACTCCACATACATATATATATAATACACCTATAGTACTAGTGACGTAATGGATTAGGGGAAGACGGGTTCCATTTCCTAGTAACACGGATAATCAAACTTGAAGCACCAAAAATGCTTAGACGAAATGCACTCACGTTAGAGTAGAATAGTGATGTGCGTAATCGAGATTTTTCAAATAATCGAATATATTGGGGATATTTTAATAGTTCTGTGAACAGTTTACCTCGCGGTTACCTCGTGTTTACCTAGTTTACATCAGTTTACCTCGCGCAGAAAATATGTTTCTAGTTTTCTCTTATTTATCAAATAAATCAAAACCAAAATTTCCACTGAAATTATAATGATTTGTAAGTAGGCATTTAAATACCCACCTAATTAATTATAAATCATTTATTTTGTGTAAAATATTTTTCCATTCCAAATTCTATAAAAGGAATTACACAATTAGTTTTCAAAGAAACGTCACTATTTCAATTCCAGTTCTATTTTCAAACTTTGTTCAGTCAAGTAAGTACTATCATGTTTATTATTCTGATTTTACAGCTTGTAGTTGGGTCCATGCTTGTGCGTGGATGTAAAGGTAGTATAAAATAAGGCCACCATCTTGAACCGTAAATGGAACACACAAATAAATTTACAGACAGATGAAATGAATGATATAATTCACAAGTTGAATTGAATTTGAGGTTTTTATGAAATTTTTAATGTTGTGACCTTTAACGAAAAACATAAAAGAATAAAGGTAAAAGTAAATAAAGTTTACTAAAAAGATCAATTTTTTGTCCACACCAAGAATTAATTATACTGAACAAATAAAAACCATAAATTGGTATAAAAAGCAAATAAATTGATAGGTCAAAATAATCTTTAAAAATACAATCGACAAAATATATGTGGAAAATTTTGTCGAAATGTCAGAAATTGATTCGAATCATTGCTTTAAATGACTTTAGCTGTGTTAAGTGCCCCGATCTAAATATCCAGATTTTTCAACTTTTCTTTATCCATCTCGACCATCTTCACACTTCCATTTGCCTCACGATATACTATATTGCGTGGTAAACATATATTTTAGCTTTCATTCGTTTTTATAATCGATTCTATTCGAATTAATAATCGATTAACCAATCGAATGGTCTGAGACATCTACGCACCTATTTGCTTTTCGACTCTTTATTTATCTGAAAATCTTTCGATTATATTTATGTTTAAAATGAAATGTTTCGATTATTTCTATCACAACGTCGGAGAAGAGCTCCATAGAACTAGAAAATAGATAGATAGGTAACCGTAGTACTCTCATCCACAGATAAATTGCGAAGTTCCTACGTTTTCCGTAGAGCAGTATCAACGTGAAGTTTTAATCATAAACGAACACAAGTATGTTAATACGGGCATGGAGCATGTTTTATATTTTGTACCGCATTAGATATTTCACTAAAATATAACCATGTTATGCGGAGGTAGCCATGCTACGAAGGATTAAATTTAGTGCATTGGCCTCTGACAGGAATGGGAAACCTTTCTTTGTATTTTTGAAAGCTAATTTTTTTCTAAAATGAATTAACCTTTATAATTTTAATATTATATTTTTCTTATTTTTTGTGCCATCCTTTATACGTTTATATTTTTACAGTTATGCTTATACTTTGTAACAATTTATATTAATTGTATTTAACTTCTTGGATTATTTAATACTTATTATACTTATGTTTGCTTATACTTTTAAGGGTTATTTTATACTTTTTTAACATTATGCTTTTTTCACCTCTCTTTAAACATTATTTAACGCTTTAACATTTTTATTTATTTTACACTTAATACTTTTTAAACTTTATACTTGTAACGTGGTTTGCCGAATGTATAAAAATAAATAGATGTAGGTAGAGGTTAGCCGAAGTTAGATTTTTGGGAGAAGTAGCAGGAATTACAACATATAGGATTTAAGATGGGCTGAACAGCGGACCCCTGGTACACTTTATACAAATTCGTAAATGATGTGGCTTGGAAACGTATTAAGATTGCTAGATGACCGACTTCCGTTTAACATGGTGATTGCAATTTAAGAGAGTTGATGTCCATAGGGGCCATCGGATGCAAAATCGGGGATCTCCAGAGACTATGCGGGGAGAAGTTGGATTAGCAATGGACGGAGGTAAAAGTATCCCAGGACAAAGTGTCTCGGGGCAACAGTTCGCCCGGAGGCTTTTTGTCGAGATGATGGTTTCCTGACCCATGTTTGGACAAGGGAAATAATATTCTGTGAGACGTCACAGAAAAATGTTGTGGTAGTACCCGAGTTTAAAAAAAGAAACCATCACAAAGCTGCTTGGTTTTCTAACAGCCATTTTTACTAACAAAAACTGAGTGTACGCTAAGGCCGACTAGAGTTCAGGCCAGGGCTTGCTGTGGATTTTTAAATTTTACATGATCAAGTCAGTGCATCGAGCAACGATAGTTTGCAAATGGCGGGATTATTTTTATTGTTACTGCTGATTTGTCGTGTGTCAGTTCCTTTGTGGTCCTGTTAGCTGGAGTGAGTTACTTAGTCCCCTGGGATCTTCAGAAGTCTCTTCTCCACTATCCCACTTTCTACATATGGGTCACGTCGGCCTCTGCTCTGTCAGGGGAGGGTTTGAAGGGTTCGAAGGACCACCTTCCCGTCCTACTACCCACTGTTTTTCATCGGGATCACCCGTGCCTTGCCAGAAGCTATATCTGCTGTTCTTGTGTTGTATGCTGCCAAAAAAGTGTTTGAAATTGGTTTTCCTATATTTTACTTTCTAATGTATGTTTCTTTATATAAATGTTGTCTCTCCACCAGCTTCTACAACAAGAACAAACTTATTCGGATAAGAAGACTTAAAAGTTTTTGATATGCATAAATGTCGTGCAGCTTAGGGACTTTTAGAATCATTTTACAGTCGGGGGTTTTTAGAATCATTCTGGTCCTTAAAACGGTTCGGGAAAGGGGTGGGTGCTCTCGATTTTTACCGCAAGCATAATGCCAATCAACAGAGTGATTAGATTATTTTAAACTATGATGTTTAGTTAGCGACAGCACTGACTTGGTAATTTTGCGAAATAAGTTAGTCAATATAAAATTTTAGAATTGGACACTTTATTAAAATTAATTTAAAATTTTCTATTTAATCTAGCAACGTAACCATTGGAAGATGACAGATGAACCAAATACTGCGTTCTGTATGGGACATTGGAATAAATCCAGATGACAGGACATCAAAAATCATGACTGGTTAGGTGCCCCAGTGGATGCGACTAATAGACAGACTGAAAAAGAGGTGGGCAGACTGTGTGGAAGAGGACAGGAGGTGAATGACTAAGTAAAGATAAAATGGCGCAGCTGGTAAAGGGCTTTTAATGTGTGGATGAGAAATCCCATTCTGTGATATAAATTTGGAGTATTATTCCGTTTTGCGACATCCCCCACTTTAGCCAACGTCTCGGGCAGCATTACAGTGTCCATTATCAGGGCAGATGTGTAATCGAAGTGTATTCTTATGTATGTAGAGATGCGAAACCGTGTTGCGAGCTCCAATCTCCAAGGGCTGGTACTTCTACATGTATAGCCATCAGCTACTAGATACCAAGAATTGTTAAGCTTGCCCTTTTGTTTTTTAATGCTAATGGGATTTTTATGGCTTTCAATTGCCTCTGTAATTGGGCGGGCTCGAGGAGTTTTGTACATTCCCAGGACTTCAGAAAAAAATCCACAGTAATGGCCGGACAAGTCCGAGAACATGCTTAAATGTATGTAAGTTTATACTATCACATATAAATTCACCAATGGTTCAGCGCCCCTGTCGATAAGGGCTACGAAGGAAATGTAGTCATATTACTTACAAAAACGCAGCGCTATATCTTGCCCGGCGCGGGACGGGTTGCTACTTTTTACATGGGAATATTAAAGCAAAAAGTACCGCTTCACCGTAATACCTACTACCCGCACCGCACATACTAATACATCCTGCCCGAAGTATGCCGGATTTCACTCCGCGAGAGATTAAATTATGTTTTTAGTTTGTACATCATTCTGTAAAATGTTTCAGAGGTTAGCATTTTGCAATGTTATGCAGGAATATATATTTTTTCATTATTTTTCATACCTAATAAAGAAATGTTTATTACGGGTATGATTAACGTGACCATTTATTATTTCAATTATTATTTTAATTTATAAACTAACGTTTAAGACAAGATTTTATGCATAGCACAGAGGGTAACAATTATTATAAGCAATAATTATCAGCCTGAAACACTCATTTACATTGAAAAATATTCCGAGAAAAGATACTTGCCGAAGAAAGATACTTACAGAAGGACACGGGTTCAAGTCCCGTTGGCGGCAAGTATCTTTTCTCGGAAATTTTTTGAATGTAAATGAGTGTTTCAGGCTGATAATTATTGCTTATAATAATTGTTACCCTCTGAGCTATGCATAAAATCTTGTCATAAACGTTAGTTTATAAATTAAAATAATAATTAATATTTAACAAGTTAAAAGTATTTCACCAAAAAATGTAGACATAATTTGTCTCGACGCCACCTAGCGAGAGATTTAGTACTAACAATACCTCCCTCACAAAAATAAAGTTGGTTGTATTCAGGTGGAAAAATGTAATAATCAGTAATTGTTGAATGAAATACCAGTATATATTGAATTACTTGGCGGGTATTAGATAAGCCGCCATAGCTCAGTGGTCAGAGCATCCGACCGGCAATGAGAAGGACACGGGTTCAAGTCCCGTTGGCGGCAAGTATCTTTTCTCGGAAGATTTTTCAATGTAAATGAGTGTTTCAGGCTGATAATTATTGCTTATAATAATTGTTATTTATTATTTCCCCCATACCGGGACACCGAAAAAAAGGTAGGTACTTAACAATAATAATAAATTTAAACAACTTATATAGCGCTGTTTTCGCGAAAAATCGCCTCAAGAGCGCTGTACAAAAGAGGCTAGATTACAATTCATCTTTCAGCTACCAATGGCATAGACAATAGATTGGAATTCTAGACCCTTGTTCAAAATTTAAAGAGATTTTTTGTTTTTATTGACAGAAAATTTAAACGAAATGAAGCAATTGTAAAAATGTTTTTTTAATAAAATTAGCATGGATTTTACGAGTGAATTTACCTTACTATGTAGGAAGGAAGCTAGATCACAACTCGTCTTGCAGCTATCAAGCGCATGGATTATTGGAATTTTAGCCCCTTAAAAATGAAATAAAATATCTTATAAATTTATTCGTTTTAGGAGCCCCACACTTTCATACAATACAATTGACAAGATAGTAATGTTTTTTTCGTGTCATATCATGGTTAGCTATTTTATATATGTATCTATAATGTATTTCAAGATTGCCAGTACGTTTGTATAGGCGCATAATGGTTTCTTTTCAAAAACGGGACATTTTGGCGTCCCGAAGCTGTGTTCGGGGACACCGGGACACGCTGCCTGAAAATGGGACTGTTCAGGTGAAAACGGGATGTCTGGTCACATTAAGTAAGTATAATGCATGTATCGAACGTGTAATGCAATCTAGTCGAAACATAGCAAACTCTTTTTGCATTATTATCGAAGACGAAAAATTCTGCTTTTAAACGGTGCGTCACCGAAAACATTGATGTCACCATATTTTCAACGTGAAATAATTCATGCTCCCAAAATAGATATTATTTGAATTACATAACTGGGAATATTGCAACACCTGCCACCTGGGGTAAAAAGCAGGCGTAAATAATACCTGCTACCTGCATCTGCCACCTGCATCTGCCACCTACATCTGCCACCTGCATTTGCCACCTGCTACTTAGGATCCCAGGGTGTGGCCTCCCGACAATCCGCCATCAGGAGTAAACAATACCTGCATCTGCCACCTGGGGTAAACAAACAGGCGTAAACAACACCTGCCACCTGAACCTGCCACCTGCACCTGCCACCGGCTGCGTAGGATCCCAGGGTATGGTCTCCCGACAATCCGCCGTCAGGAGTAAACAACACCTGAGAGCGGATGTAAACAAGCGGGTGTAAACAAGCGGGTGTAAACAAGCGGGTGTAAACAATACCTGCACCTGCCACCAAACAAAAATAAAGTGCTACCTGAACACTCTTCGACTGGCCAGCGAAACGCTGTTAGATTTCGCTTCTGCTGGACTTACCTGATCAAGACGTTAGTCTCTCCTTCTCTTGTACGGGCTTCATCCCGGACAAATTGAATAACACCTACAAAACCCTGATGCCTGACGCCCTTGAAGTCGCTGTGCTACCACTGGCCATCTTGCCCCAGGCTGCTAACCCCGGGCTCCCTTGCCCCGAGCCTCACGTCTCGGGCTCCACTGAACTTGCTGTCTCTCACCAAGCCCTTGAAGTCACTGCGCTACCACTGGCCTTCTTGCTCCGGGCTGCTAGCCTGGGGTCCCCTTGCATCGAGCCTCGCATCTCTCTGATACTGACGTCCGAGCCCTGAACACTACCGCCCCCAGGGCTCCATCTTAGGCTACACTTTTACTGTCTGAAACTGCCAGAAATCTGACGATGACGCCACGCCCACCTACCTGATGATGACGCCACGTCTGTCAAATGATGACACCATTTAGAGATGCGTGCTGTGCACTCGCAGCACGCCCAATAAAATACAGACCTACCTGATGATGACGCCACGTCTGTCAAATGATGACACCATTTAGAGATGCGTGCTGTGCACTCGCAGCACGCCCAATAAAATACAGACCTACCTGATGATGACGCCACGTCTGTCAAATGATGACACCATTTAGAGATGCGTGCTGTGCACCCGCAGCACGCCCAATAAAATACAGACCTACCTGATGATGACGCCACGTCTGTCAAATGATGACACCATTTAGAGATATTGTACTGATGCACAAATGGTTACGGAAATAACCGATGATAAACGATAGACAGCGGGATTCCGGAAGTGTTTGGTTCCCTAGCTTCAGAATAACTATCGAATAGTGTTAATAGGCCAGAGACTGTACGGTTTAAATTTAAGAATCCGGCTAAGAATGCAACCCTGCCATAAGCAAAACCTCCTTCGTACTTGATTTTTGTTAAAAAGCTACTTTTGTAATATAACCGAATTCAAGCAAGTAGCCAACAATGCCAAAGGATGACGCCTTTTAAGTTAACAGATAACATGAGGACCTGCCGCTGGCAGGTTCAAGTAGGTACATACTATAGATTTGTAATTTTGAGTATATCTGCGGATTTATAGAGATTATTATCGTAACTGGCAGTTGTGAATAATAGTACAATGCGGCTATATACGCGGTTACTTTGTCCCGGTGACTAGCTGTCACTGGATCACAATGGTTCCGAGGAACCGGCTATTTTCGGGACCAGTTCCTATCGAATTTAGATAATTGTCACCAACACTCATACTGGGCGAAGCCGAACCAAAAGTCGCCCGCAGGACCTAGCGGAAAAAACCTGAGGAGCGGGTTTTTAACTACAGCGGGTTATTACTATAATAAATATTCATTCTAAACTTACGATAACGTCAATAAAGTAACTTATTATCTCGACGAACCTCAATCCATATTTTAAGTAATCTCAATCTCTTGGATTGAAGTACCTACTCGTACATCACATTATATCATGGTCCCAATGATTCCGAACACTTGGAAGCAGTTGGGACTCTTGTGTAGTATTCACACTAAAAAAGCAATAGCAATGCAAAATGAACGGAACAAACATAATATTTTAAAACGATCTACACAAGTGATAATAATATCAAATTATTAATTACCCCAAATACAAGCGTAGAATGTAGAATTTCATTTCCGCACCTTAAAGGATATCTGTTTGTTATTTATGGGACAGTAAAGGAAAACGCATCCACATACGTAATAAAATATGGCAGTTCAGAAACGCGGCCATTAAGTTGTTTTACTGCTTAATGCCTTTAACACCGTGGTGTATAATATCGCACAGGCATGTATATGTATAATAACACTAGGCTTTAGATTAACCGGGGTTGTGTGCTGTGACGAAATTTTTTAAATTACAATCCTACTAATATTATAAAGGGAAAAGTTTGTATGGATGTATGTTTGTTACTCTTTCACGCGAAAACTATTGAATTGATTTAATTGAAACTTTACAATAATTTAGCTCATACATCAATAGTCTATAGGCTATTAGAGGTGGGTAAGTTCTGCATTTTTCCGGAAGCCTCCGAGACTTGCTTCCTTTTAAAAGTACACGAGTTCTAGGAGCAGGTCCCGGGTCCGAGTTCTTAGGTGCGGACTGGGCACTGGGTATTGTTGCGGCGCACCGAAACGGGACGCACGGGTTCAAAGAACTCGGAACCAGGACCTACTCGTAGAACCCACACGAGAACTCAGAACCCCGGAGTCGGACAAGACCCGTACGAGGACAAGGACCCGTCACCCGTGCAATGTAGGTACATTCAATGTATCTACATTGCACGGTCTTTTATTGAGAATTTAAATAAGTAAATTAATAAGCTGTAATGCTTTACTATAAACTATTATTTTATAATGCACGTCACCCGTTGATTAACGATACCAGATAAGACGCTCTAATTAAAAACTACTCCCGTGTCTAGCCGAAGCGGTCACGCACGTGTGTGTCGATCAACGAACAGCGATCGAATGAACGCCCAGCTCGTGACTCAAGGGGAAGTGTCATAGTTGGCGGGCCGCGGGTAGCGGGGAGTGTTCAACGGTTCACGCAGTTCCGGGAACTCACCGAGACCCGCGACTCATGAGTGGAATGGTGAGTGACGCCGGACGGTGGATCGCGGAGCAAGCCGGCGGCCACGGGGTGAGTCAGGAATGTATCGTAGTTCGCGCGAGTCCGGGAGTGGGCGGAATGAATGGATTGTGTCGCGATTCACGAACGTAGCTTGGAACAAGGCGCTTGGGTTTAAAGGAACCCGGGACTTGTATTCGAGTGCGGTTTTCGCGCTTCGGCGTTGAGTTGCTCGGACCGCCGGATTACCGCTGGATTTATTTGGATGCGGAGAGTACTGGGACTGGGCCGGGTTCTCTGGGAGTAGTCGATTTGAAAAAGGAGTGGGAGTAGGAACCGCTTCCCGCAAAGGAGCGGATCACATGAGCCCATTCCAGCTGAACTGAAACATCGCTATAGGCTATAGCTTAGAGCTCTGGCGTTATGAAATTATTTTTCATATTTCATACATTTTCTATCCGTAACAAAATCGATTTATTGCAAACGTCAGAAAAAAACAAACCATTTGTCACCTTGGAAAGATGTTTTTTTTTTAATTATGCAATTCACCCTAAAAAGAGTACTTTTTTGGCGTCGTACTTAATAACTATCTCTAAAAATGAATCACTGAAATGTATAATAAAAAAATTATAGATAAATAATCCTACTAATATTATAAAGGGGAAAGTTTGTATGGATGTATGTTTGTTACTCTTTTACACAAAAACTACTGAATGGATTTAAAAAATTCTTTCACTAATAGAGGGAGAGGGAGAGGGAGAGGGAGAGGGAGAGGGAGAGGGAGAGGGAGAGGGAGAGGGAGAGGGAGAGGGAGAGGGAGAGGGAGAGGGAGAGGGAGAGGGAGAGGGAGAGGGAGAGGGAGAGGGAGAGGGAGAGGGAGAGGGAGAGGGAGAGGGAGAGGGAGAGGGAGAGGGAGAGGGAGAGGGAGAGGGAGAGGGAGAGGGAGAGGGAGAGGGAGAGGGAGAGGGAGAGGGAGAGGGAGAGGGAGAGGGAGAGGGAGAGGGAGAGGGAGAGGGAGAGGGAGAGGGAGAGGGAGAGGGAGAGGGAGAGGGAGAGGGGGAAGGGAAGGAAGGGAAGGGGGAGGGGGGGAGGAAGGTGGGGGGATGTGGAGTGAGGAGGGTGTGGAGTTGGGGAGGGGTGGGTGGAGGAGGGGGAGGGAGAGCGGGGTTGATGGATGAGTGGTGTGGGGAGAGGGAAGGTGGAGGAGGCTGAGTGGAAATCCCCTAATACCATGCGAGCGAAGCCGCGGGAAAAAGCTAGTGTTTAATAGTTTAGTATTAAAATCCGAGTGCACAAATGCGGCGGGCGTCGTTGGTTCAATCTTCTGCTAGCTAAGTTAATTTTTTTTGCTAAAAATTAAGTAAGTTGGAAGAATTAAAACACTCTGGTAATTCGTAACTGAGGAATGAGCCTGTAAAAAATTATGCATTTTTATGTTTAGATTTTTCCAACTTTAGATCCACGCAAGAATGTTAAAACCAAATGAAAAATATCTTTTAAATTTTTTATTTTGGTACCTTTATGAAAGTTGCTCCCCTCCCACCCCATATAATTTATACCAAAGATATATAACATTTTCAATGAACTCAAGGGGCCAACCAATAAAATCACTCGAACTAAAATTAAATGAATGCCATGGAAATAATATACAATGTTACTGCCCCGTCATCGAAAAAATACAAAACATAAAATATCTCAGAGTAATAATTGACGAAAATCTTAGATGGGACCTACACATCAAACGTATTACGGAAAAACTCACAAGCCTTATATATTTCTTTAAAAATCTAAGAAACGTGTTAAATAAAAAGGATATGAAAAAGGTCTACTACGCGTTATGTCATTCTCGAATTGAATTTTCTAAATTTGCGTTTTCTACGAACCTTGACGTGAGGTGTTTGCCTCTCGTTTTTGAGGTGATGAACCAGAATTTTCGGTATTGCTTTTTTGTATACTATTTCTTAACATTGTTCGAAGTTCCAAAACTTCGAACAATGTTAAGATTTCTGTTGTTTTCGATATGTTTTTTGTTTACCACTTTTCGTTTTTAACAAATACCCACGACCCACAATTTTAATCTGTTCGATTATCCGTTGTAACAGCGGATAACCGCGACACTACGCGATGCAATCTCTTCCCGCCATTTCTCCTAAGATGTGAGAAGATAAAATCCCCGTTCCACTTTTAAATAATCAGTTTAATGTGATAGCCCCCTTGGGATGGCGGGAGATTGGATTAATACAATATAAGCGAAAAAGCGGGGAATGTTGCCATTATATTAATTTTAAGCGCTGTTTTACGACCCTGACCAATTTAAGTGTAGATGGGGCACTAATGAACGGGGGCTAGGAGTGGTGGATAGGTTTCCCAGTGGGTATTATGGTTTTGAAAGTGATTTTACTTATTTTTAGTTAAGTGTGAGATAGTCCATACTTAAATAGTTATGATTTCAGATTATTTGTTTTTTTATTCGTGTTCTCCATAGAACGGTTATACACCAATGGATTACGGAGAAGATTACAAATTTGATGTACATATAAGTGTAAATGGTCAAGGGCGCAGTTTCATTATTTTGTGACATGATGTATCAAAAGCTAGTTTGCTGAACTATCTGTAAGTGATGTTAAAAATATCGATGGTCAATACAGAATCGTTAAGCATTTGAGTCGAGGGGTGAGGCTCTCGACTAGCAATCCGAAGGTCGCGGGTTTAAAACCCGGCGTGCGCAAACAAATTGTATTTGATTAATTTGTAAAAAAAATTAGCCTTTATTTCTTCTGCGGTCACATTTTTTTCCACAGTCAACTAAGCACTGCAAGTGTTGTGGGGCTATTATTTTTCTTGTTTCTTTATTCTGGTTGGTACCCACCTTGCACAAATTTTTGTTGAATAATTAGTTGTCAAATAATCGTCATCTTACTGCCTTTACATCTGTAGTTATCTGGGGCCACCGTGAATGATGACATCAACTCGCTCAATGTTGCGTGCATTCACTGCAACCAATGGTCTGCTGCGCCGCTCCGCTTTTCGTCAGCCAGTAGTGTTTGTCCTTAAGCGTCGTTACAGCGACGAACCCATCGTCTAGAAGTGCTGACATCCACTGTTTCATCATCGTACACATTTTTCAGTCTTTCATGAATGGTTTTTGACTGACTCTCGTAGTATATTTACGGCGCGTTCCATAGTGGAAGATGCTCTCATTATCGCCCCGGTATAATATCATAATTCTGAATTGAAATGTTGCTTGAAATTGCTTTAGCCGTCTTTGGTGACCAGATATGTGGTTGAGTGGGCATCGCGTTTGGGTCCCACCCGGCGTCGCGTGTTCGATTCCTTGGCTGGCTAAGTCCCCCATCACAACACAAGCAACATTTTCCGCTTAGGATGGTGGTAGTAGGAGATTTTCAAACATTGTTGTGTTATTCGTAACCCGGGAATGCTTGCCTTTCTTTCTTAAACAAACAAAAAAATTACCGAATAGCCAGGTTTTACCCCACCTTCCTCTACCCCATCTCTTTCCCCTACCCACTACCTGCAACCTCACAATTTCCCGGATGCCATAGTCTTACTGGCTCCAGGCGGGTGCAGTAGGGATTCTTGTGCGGTATTTACTTTAAAAAAAATGGGAAAACGGACATTAAAAAAAACAGGCACAAAGTAATATTTTTATTTGGCACGGCAAGAAAGACAAACATTCCCCGGGTTACGAATAACCTGACAAAATTATAAAATCTCCTATCACCACCGCAGTAAGCGGAAAAGGTTGCTTGTGTCGTGCTGGAGGAATTAGCCAGCCGAGGAATCGAATACGCGACACCTAGGTGGGACCCAAAATGCGATGTCAACAGAACCACTGACGTTGCCATTCATTTAAAACGCGATCAATTGATTACGATCGAACTTGGAGAAACGAAAGTTGTTAAAATGTGACTTAAGACCTAATTAACTTCTTAGGCTGAATTTAGTCTCACGCTGACCGCACGCGCACCGTCTGCGCTAATGGTCGAGATATATAAACTTCTAGGAAGCGTTTTTGAATGACGCGTAGCTATCAGCGTGCAAGGTGGTCAGCGCTGATGGCTACGCGGCCGTACGCGTCGCGCGTCGGCGCCGCGTAGCTGTCGGCGCTGACGATTGCACGAGCGCCTCTGCTTTCAGTGAGCGTTCTAGTGTCGAGCGGAGCGGACGTCGTCAGCGTGTACAGTCATGGCGAATCGTTTTTATTTTTTTGTGTGAGACTATTTCATCCCCAATTGGGGTATGTTGTGAGGCTGAAGGTAATGAGGAGGGGAAGGAGATGGGGAAAAGGAAGGTGGGGAGGTACCTGGCTATTCAGATGTGGTCACCAAACACGACTACCAAAGCCATTTCAAGCAACGTTTCAATTCCGAATGGTTGTCTTACACCAGGGCGATACTGAGAATATCTTCCACTCTGGAACGTGCTGCACACATACTATACATTATTTTAAATGAATTAATTGTAAAATAACACAAATTAATCAAATAAAATTTTGATTTTTTTAAGAGTTTTATTAAATGTACATTTGTTACTTAAATTTAATTTTTCCGCGACCGGTTTCGATACAACCGTATCATTCACGAGCAGAATTAAAACTAAGGGAACGTACCCATACTACGTGACCCAATTTTTGCCATTTTTAACCCCCCCCCCCGGTGACCACGTGTAGTATATTCCAAGACCCCCCCCCCTCCCCCTACAGTTTTCATGTAGTAAATCATAAATATGGTTTTGATACATTTCTTGCTAACAAAAAGTTAAAAAAAAAATTGATTGGCTTATATTCGTCTTTATTAATACGGCGCTTGCTGCATGACGGCAAGAGTGCATGCATACCTTTAATTACAAGTGGAAAAAATATTAAAAAATTAATGGAAAAAATATAAAAAGATTTCTAGATTGACTACGTGATAAAAACCTAAGCCCCCCCCCCCCCATTGTGACCAAGCGTTGTATTTTGAAGATCCCCCCCCCCCCTAAACAGGTCACGTAAAATGGGTACGTTCCCTAACTTAAAAATTAAATGCAAGTACCAAAGATTAATTAGGTGGAAAGATTTATCCGGTTGCGGAAAAATTAAATTTAAGTAACAAATGTACATTTAATAAAATTCTTGAAATTGTTACATAGTTAATGCCCAAGAAATACAAAAAAAAAAAAACAAATAAAATTTATTTGCCCACGCCGGGATTCGATCCCGCCAGATCCGCCAGTGTCGCCATTGTACAACGATTTCTTATTTATTTCCTGTCAATATCAGATATGGATAAAAAATCGTCGGTAGAGCCTATGGATCCGATATTGTTAAGTTATCAATTTAATCGTGCTAGACCCCTGGGCCTTTTAGGTTCATTAAAATCGGACATTATTTTTGTAAGAAATAAAATAAAAAAAAATGTACAAAATATTTCATATCGAGCGATTATTACAATGAAAATAGTTGTCCATCCGAAAACAATGTTGTTTAAATTTCTATATATAATTTCAACGTTTGCTAGTTTCATTTCCTAAACTAAAAGAAAAAATTGATAGAAATATACGTTATCTATACATTTTAAATAAAACATTATATTATAATCTCTCAGTCACCGAAGTTACAACTTATCATCTTAAAATCAAGAACAAAATTAAGATTAAAAATGAGGTACTTAAAATATTTCATTAAATAGAAAGCATATCAATGAAAATGAGCACTCTTAAAAAATATGATTTTAAAACTCAACAACTGATTTATTCCACAATAAAATAAGCCAATAAAAAGTAGATATTACAACGACTTCACGGCTCGTAAAACAACGGGGGTTGTGTCAAGCCACGTTAGACGGCTTTTAGCGTTTAGGCATGTATTACTGAACTGTAGAGAAACTTTGGTGAAATAGAAAGAATGATTATTATTTATGAAATGAATTACTAACTTGAGTTCGGCGACGCAAATGAATCAATTCCGAAAGTTGTGCTGAATCAATTCTGTGCAAACCTAATTTTTGTGAGAACACTACTCAGTGCGTGATGGAAAACGATAAATTAAATTAGGAGGAGATATTTTGTTCTTTAAGGCTGTCATACCAGCAAATCATAATTTCGATTCCGACTGCACCGCTCACACATCAGCCGTTGCAAGCGGACGTTTTTGGAACTAGATTTCGTTCCGCTAGAAGCCGGGTTTCACGTACCTATAGTTCACGCGAAGCTGGACCTACAGTATGGTTCAGATAAAGATGTTGAATTCTCGCTTCCAGAATTTTAATAAGTAGTAGTTATTTGTAATTTGTGTATTGAAGTGCGTAGACATAAATAGATACATAAACACAGTAGGTATAAAGTAGATACCTACACAAAAAAACAATTTGTTATATTTTTTTAATATTTTGGTTTTTGTTTTTTCATTTTATTTTACGGCCATTAGAGTGAAAGAATTGAAACGTTACTTGAAATGGCTTTAGCCGTGTTTAGTGACCAGATCTGAAAAGTCAGGTACTTCCCCACCTCCATCTTCCCTAACTCCTTCCCCTCCCCCACTACCTTCAGCCTCAAAACATACCCCAATTGGGGGTGATAGTCCCACTGGCTCCAGACGGGAGCAGTTGGGACTCTTGTGCGGTATTCATGAAAAAAAGAGTACCCAATATTCAGTTGGATTGTAAAAAATATCTCATTTTGAAATATTTATTCGTGTGCATAATTTTTAATTTTATATTTATGTGAATACCGCACAAGAGACCCAAATGCTCCCGTCTGGAGCCAGTGAGACTATGACATGACTATGGGGTATAGTATGAGGCAGAAGGTGGTGGGGAACGGCAGGAGATGGGGAAGAGGAAGCGAAGAATTACTTGGCTATTCAGATCTGGTCACCAAACACGGCCAAAGTAATTTTTAGCAACGTTTCAATTCTGAATGGTGGTCTTACACCAGGGCGATACTAAAGTATCTTCCACTCTGGAACGTGACGCAAATATATTATTTTTATATGAAATAACCCAAATTAGTCAAACAAAATTTATTTGCCCACGCCGGGATTCGATCCCACGACCTTCGGATTGCGAGTCAAGAGCCTTACCTCTTGACCACGCCGGCCGTCAATAAATAGTATCAGTAATTTGGAAGGCGGGTATGGGTACCGCCGTCCCGGGAACCATGTATTGGATTATCAACACCGTACGGGTAGCCCGGGTTCATGGGGCGAGGTTTGTCAGGATCTCGGCGGCGGTGGAATCTGCCCCACCAACTACGTAGAAGGCCCGATCGGGAGAGACCTTTTTTTACAATCGCTCGACACATTGCCTATCTCTTCTTTGGGGATGCTGTGTGAAGGTTCGTTTCAGGGAAAGGGAGGAGAGGATCTTCTGAGAAGGAAAGGATATTAGGGGTGGGTAGAAATGTGGGGGTCAGCGTGTCCAGGAGAGCGGATGTATGAATCCATCCCTCCCACTGCGGTGCAAAGCGATGTTCCGAGAGAGTAAGGCTGGAGAAGTCAAAGGGACTCCCTCAACCACTTTCTCTAGATCCAACCTGCCATGCAGCTGGTGCGCAGACGCATCCGCCGCCAAGACCTGAAAAACCTCACCCCATGAACCCAGGCACCCCTGCTAGTCACCAAACGTTGCGAACCACTAAGGATGACCTACGGCAGACGTGTTGGTTATCAAAAAAATGGTTCCCGGGGCGGTGGTACCCATACCCGATTCTCATGTTTGTTATTTTAATACGAAAAATGGATATAAAAAAGCCTACCCCCCATCCCTCTCAACCCCCTCCCCCTCTCACCCCACAACCTCTAACCACCCTCCACCCCCCCGCCTCTTTTACCCCCCCCCCCTATATAAAAATCAATTGCTGTTTGTTAGTTTCACTAAAACTCGAGAACGGCTGGGCCGATTTAGCTGATTTTGGTTTTGAAATGTTTGTCGTAGTCCAGGAAAGGTTTAAACGTTGAGAAAATATGGAAAAGTTGCGAGGAAGATAGTAAAATAAACAATTTAATTCTCCCATATAAACTGTTCTACATACTTTCCTGTGAATTGCTAACCGTTCATCCGATTGCGATGAAACTTTGGTGAGTTGTTGTGAGCACGCCCGCAAAGTAGTCCAGTCAATAAATGCTCCAAAAGGAGGTGTAGAGTGCGTGAGCAGGGACCTAAGCGATTCCTCCAGAAACTTGTTTAGGGTGCTTAGGGTGTGAACATACTAAAAGTCCTGACGTCTTGGTTGTGAGCTAGGGGGAAGGGGGGGAGGGGGAGGTCCCAATTTTCGGGTTTCCGCTTATATCTCAAAAACGGTGCGTCACACATGAAAATTTCCTAAGGATATGTAAAAAAAGCTCATAAAATTATCTTCAACTTTTATTCTTTACGTAATTTTCGAAATCACGTCCATTTTTGACTTACACGCTCCACAAATGTAGATATTTTTGAAAAAAATTATTTTACCTCACATTTTTCATCAAACATTCCTTCATATCGTCTAAATATTCATCAAAGAAAGAAATTTATTTATAAGAAGTTGTAATAAATTTAATTCCCTTTTAGAATATATATACATATGCAAATAAGTCTCCAACCAGTAAATATTTACAGCAATTTTAAGGTTTTGCGTAAAATGTCGTCATTTTCAGAAAAAGCTGTTTTTATCTTATTACTGACACACCGACGTGCAACGACGATTATGCGACGCTCTTTTAGTAAGGCGTATGATCAGATATGACCATGGAAACCACATTGATGCTATCATTCAAAAGCCGAGAAGGCATAACAGGAGGCAGAGGTATTTTGCACAATGTACTAGAAGTGGTTAGTTGGTATGAGCGCAACTCATGAGATCTGCACTTCCCTTGAAGAGTATTGTGGAGTCTTCACGTCCAGTAACAACACAAGGACCTCGGACAAGCCCACCGAAGTAAAGATGCAGCAGACATTTTCAAACTCAGTCAGTGGTTTGATGCACATCCTCCCTTCCCACAAGCCAATGAAATAATGTCAATTCCCAATGTCTTCTGTCAGCTCGTCGATAAAGCGAAAACTAAACTAAATATAGGGAAAACCAAAACAATGCCACTGTCCATCCAAAAGATGCAGCACCGTGCATTTGAACACATCCTGTTCTTACATTCATTTACCGGCTGCGACACAACATCTGCAACTTTCAGGAGAAGCAAGGTGGGCTTCTCAAAATTGTACTTGGAGTCAGAATTCATCAAGCAAGCGGCAATGATCTTTATAACCCCTCCTCTACTCACGGCGAGGTTGAAGAGGCTGGAAATAAATGTTTCCTGAAATGGTATGCGGCGCCAAAAAGACAGACCTTCCTTAACCAGTACCGCTTTTAGTCGTTCACAGGGTTGGTGGCAAATATGAAGCCTGACATCAGCTCCCTCCCTCCAACAGAGAACGCAGTTAAACAGCATTCCCAGTGCACCGATTGAGCTGCCCCCTGAATAATGGGGATGGAAACATGAAGGAGAGACCCTGATGCCAAATACAACAAAAGATCCACCAGCGCCGGAGGTCCTTCTAAATATGATATTTTGCCGCTGCACCAGGGATTGTGCAATTGGCAAATGTGGATGCCGAAAAGCAATGCTGACCTGTTCTGCAGCGTGTCTCCGAGTCTCCTGCCAAGGGAGATGCCTCAATAGCGTGCCTGTTGCCGAGGACGACGATGACGACGACATAGAGCCCATTCAGCAAGAACCATCCAATACTGAGGATGAAGATGCCATGGATGAACAACGCTTGCGAGGACCCCCACGTCCAAGGAGGATGAGAATGTAACATGATGTTATTGAGAACAGTGATAACAATGAGATCTATAATTTTATGTGCTTAATGTAACGAAATAGAATAAACATTATGATTATAAAATACAATTATGTATTTTTCAAGTAATATGATTTTTACCTATTTTATTTAATAACTGGTTTTAAAGTGTGGTCACACATATTATTAGGCGAACGAACAAGTGTTGTGTGTCAGTAATAAGATAAAAACAGCTCTTTCTGAAAATGACAACATTTTACGAAAAAACTTCAAATTGCTGTAAATGTTGAACGGTTGAAGATAAATTTACATATGTCTATATATTCTAAAAGAAAATTAAATTCTTTACAACTTCTTTCGAATAAATTTTTTTCTTTGATGTATATTTTAGACGATATGAAGGAATGTTTGATGAAAAATGTGAGGTAAAATGATTTTTTTCGAAAATATCTACATTTGTGGAGCGAATAACTCGAAAATGGCTGGGATTTCGAAAATTACGTATAGAATAAAAGTTGTAGATAATTTTATCAGCTTTTACTTATTATCAAAAAATTTTCCTCTGCGGCGCACCGTTTTTGAGATATAAGCGGAAACCCGAAAATTGGGACCTCCCCCTCCCCCTCCCCCCCCTAGCTCACCACCTAGACGTCAGGATTTTTAGTATGTTCACATCCTAAGCACCCTAAACAAGTTTCTGAAGGAATCGCTTAGGTCCCTGCTCACGCACTCTACACCCCCTTTCTTGACTGGACTAAAGGTTTCTGTATATACTGGTGAGCTCTGGCATTATGAAATTTGTATATAAAATTGCAATTGGTGCCACGCAAACTGTTTGAAAACTGAATGTACCGGGAGTGAATGTATGGAATGCGGGAGGAGGTGGCGGATGGGAGAGGGATGAAGGATGAGGGAGGGAAGGGGGGGGGGGGGGACAAGGGAGGGGAACTCGGGAGAGGGGGCCCGCGGGATGGGTTGGGGAGGGGAACCCGGGAGGTGGGAGGGGAACTCGGGAGGGGGGAGAGGAAAACGGGTGGGGGTTTAAGGGATAGGGGAAGCGGGCGAGGGGAGTGAGGAGAGGGGAAGGGGACGTTGGAGAGGAAGGGGAGGCAGAAGGGGAACGGGACGAATGGGAAAGGACACGAGCTCTGGCATCATGAAATTTGTATAATAAAATTGCAATAAGTGGCACACGAGCTGTATGAGAACTGAATGTATCGGGAATGAATGTATGGAATGCAGGAGGGGGGAGGGGAACCCGGGAGGGTGGAGGGGAACTCGGGAGGGGAGAGGGGAATTCGAGAGGGGGATCCGCGGGAGGGAGGAGGTGATTATGGGAGGGGGGAGGGGAACTCGGGAGGGGGGATCGCGGGACGGAAAAGGGGGGGAGTAGAGTGAGGAGAAGGAAGGTGGAGGAGGAGTGGGAACGCGAAAGGGGAAGGGGACGCGGGAGAGGAAGGGGAGGTGGAAGGTGAACGGGACGAATGGGAAAGGACGCGCAGGGAGAAACAATTTCGTTATTAAATGGCAAAGGTTGGTACCCGGCATATATATAAATGCTAATAAATGAAAATGAATCGCCGAAATGTATGTACGCGCATAACTTCCGAACGACTACACCAAATTGGATAATTCTTTTTTTGTTGTGTTTGTTATTGCCAGGACAAGGTTTGTATATAACTACTGGTGAGCTCTGGCATTATAAAATGTGTATACTAAAAATTCAATGGGTGGCACGTGAGCTGTTTGAAAACTAAATGTACCAGAACTGAATGTATGGAATGCGGGAGGGGGGATAGGAACTTGGGTATTGGTGCCGCGGGTGGAAAGGGACGGGAACCAGGGAGGGGGAGGGGAACCTGGGAGGGGGGAAGGGAATTCGTGAGGGGAGTTGGCGGGACGGGGGAAGAGGAGTGGAGTGGGGAGTCGGAAGGTGGAGGAGGCGGAGTGGGAACGTTTGAGGGGAAGGAGACGCGGGAGAGGAAGGGGAAGCGGAAGGTGAACGGGACGAATGGGAAAGGACACGCAGGGAGAAACAATTTTTTGTTGAACGGCATAGCAACGCATGCCGGGCACCAGCTAGTATATAAATGAAAATGAATCGCCGAAATGTATGTACGCGCATAACTTCCGAACCCATGCATGCCGGGTACCCGCTGTATATAATTTATTTATTTATTTATTTACGGACAAATAGTCCATTAACAATATAACAATAACACGAATAACAAGCGAGCCTAAAGGCCCGACCCGCCTAGCAATTGATCACTGTTCGCATCGATTACCGTTCGCATGTCATTTTTTGTAACCAGCACCACTTTTCGTAACAATCACCACTTTTCGTAACGATTCACCAGTTAACCCCATGTGTCGAGCATGCGTAAAGAAGTTTTACTTTAAAAAAATGGGGCATTTGGGACTCTTGTTTTTTGTATCGTATAATAAGGGACAAATAAAAACATTTATTTTTAAATATAAAACTTTTTGCATAAAAATATTCAATGAAAATGAAATTCGGTCAACCCTGTAGATTTTACGAACGTGAAACAAGGAATTCGTATGTATTTACATTTCGTTTCCAAAATATTATTTCAAACTGTTGTAATTCAGAGCGACGCGGACACGTCCTCGTCTGGCCACGTTTCGGACCGTAATGAACTGCGAAATTTTGTGTTTCGGCGCTATGATAAAATCGTCAAATGCGAAGCTGTTAATTAATTAAAATTAAATGCTTCCCAAAATTATTTTTCGGTCAAACTTATTTATGATTTGTCAATAATGTCTTAGCACAATAAGTATGTAAAAAAATATGAAGTATATTAGTTTATAAGTGCGCAAATAAATACACAAATGGACCAATTTTCGTCAAGAAACACATGTACGTACATATTTTTTAATGATTTTATTGAAACTAAAATTAAAATTCTAATACATAACTTTGCTAGATAATGTATTGATTTATTTCACTGCATGATTACATTATTTGAAATGGGTGTGGTATAATACAAAAACTTTTTTGAAAATTTAACAAATCTGCCAACGACCTATGGAATAACCTTATTATACTAAAAATTAAAAAAAAATCTAAAAATTTATTACATAACTATGCTAGATAAAAGAACAATCTTTCGAAATCCATTTATAATTTTTTGTGGAAAAGAGTCAATACATCTAAAAACTTTTTTGAAAATGACATATTTCTGGGTTTCTCTACCTATGTCCTCTTAACATAAACGCAGTCCGAACCTTAACGTGCAAAGTTTACACCCGTGCCAGTTTATTTTGCGTGACCCATGAGCCTTTCGTACTTTCCACTTGGCTAAATAAAAAAATAAAAAATTGCGGGAAGGAATATTCAACGGTTTCTATTGTTTTGCAAAAGGATACCGCCAAACAGTAACTTAGTCTTTCTTCAATGTTTTGAATCAGACGCTAAATAAAAACTTTGCATGTTATTATTGTTTTGCTAAACCTATTTTTGTAAAATTATTTATGTTGAATTACGTTTGTAGTTATTTTTAACGTTGAATTACATTATTTTGTTTATTGAATTATGTTTGTAGCTATATAATAAGTCTTTAATTATTGTTTTCATATCGCCTTAAGCATTATTTTACAATAATATAATTTTCTTCCCCTTCCTTCGTTTTCAAGGTGCCTCCAAGTATTCCGACGTGGTTTTTTTTTAATGCGAATACAAGAGTCCCAACTGCTCCTAACCATTAGGAACCAATAATGTTTGGAGGGTCATTTTAGGCAAAGGAAGGAGAGGAAGTTCTGAGAAGGAAAAAGACATAAGAGGTGGGTAGGAATCTGGGGGTCAATGCGTCTAGGAGTAAGAATCCATCCGTAAAACTGCGGTGCAAGGCGATGTTCCGAGAGAGCACGGCTGGAGAAGTCAAAGAGACTCCATCAACCATTCGGCATGCCATGCAGCTGGTGGACAGACGCATCCACCGCCAAGACCCGGACCCTCACCCTCCTAACCATTAGGAACCAATAAGAATATGGCATCCCAATTGGGGTATTACATGAGGGTGAAGGTAGTGGGGAGGGGAAGGAGATGGGGAAGAGGAAGGTGGGAAGTTCCTGGCTATTCAGATATGGTCACAAAACACGGCTAAAGCCATTTTAAGTAACGTTTCAATTCTGAATGGTGGTCTTACACCAGGCTGATACTGAGTATATTCCACTCTGGAACCAATGTACTTGCTATATATAGCTAATATTGAGAGTATACCTTCTTTTTATTATTTTAAATGATTAAATTGTGAAATAACATAAATAGATCGAACAAAATTTACATGCGCACGCAGGCATTTCAACCCGCGACCTTAACCCTAGTCCTCGGATAAATTTTATATTTGGTCCATGCATCATTGTGATATTTTTGTTATTTACAATCAAACACTCGTTGTTCTGGGGATACTTCTTAATAATAATAGGTCCTTGATACAAACTGGTTTATTATTAATTTACATATTTACAATAATTATACTACTGGACGCATGACCTGTCTATACTGGTTTCTAATTTGATTTGCTAGGCAGCTGGCGATTAAACGCTCTCGACAGCCACTGATGACCCTTACAGGCATCTGTCGGCAACCGATAGAAGCTCTTTCCCAGCTGGTATCTGATAGAAAGTCATCAATCTTCAACCAACTTTACCAAACAATCTTCTATAAAATTATAAAGTTGAAATATACATTATACATATACCCTCGACACATTTTTCATCGCTGTTTTCATTCATTTTTAGGAAGTATATTTCATGCGTCGTTTTCCACCGCCCTTTTTTCAATCAGGCCGCGTTAATGTTTTGCTCCGCGAGTCTGTACGCCCGACTCCGGCTTTTGGCTCCCGACTCCAGCTCCGAGGCATTGTCACCGGGAGAGCCTTCTCGAGGCATTATGTAGATGATCCCACCCTAATGCGCCATTTACCCTGGAATGTAAAGCAACCAGTAATGCTGTACGCAAGCAAGTGAGTGCTAAGATTTTGTTAAGGTTGATGATCGCGAATGAGGAGTTATATGATGTCACGCTTTCTTAAGTTTCTTAGCTTTGTCGGACACTTTTAAATAACACTGGCAATTAAAATTGTTAAAAAAAACCAAACCGATAGAAAAAATGATTTAACAATACACAAGTATGAATAACAGCCAGAAGAGCATTAGTTTTTTGTCAATACCTCAAAAAAGATAACTCGACAATTGATCAGACGACAGTTGGCCCGCCGAGAGTTGATCCTCCGGACAATTGATCCCTCTGCCAATTGATCCCTCGGACAGGTGATGCCCTAAAAGATGATACCTGGGAATATTATTCTCTTTAATTTACTTTTGGGGTTTTTCCTCTAAATTACTTTTACATTAGCTTCACACTGGAGGTCCCGGGGAAAATAATTCCCCTCAGGGCCTGTGTCATCTTTGGGGATGCTGTGTGGAGGGTCTTTTTTGGGGAAAGGAAGGAGAGGAAGCTCTGGGAAGGAAAAAGGTATGATGGGTGGGTAGGAATCTGGGGGTCAATGTGTCCAGAAGTGACGAACGAATGAATTCATCCCTTCCACTGCGGTCCAAATCCTGCTTAGAGTCCTGCTGGAGAGATCAAAAGATCTCCCTCAACCAGTCTCTCTCGATCAGGCTTGTCACGCAGTTGGTGAGCAGACGCATCCGCCGCCAAGATCTGGACATACCTGACCCTTCATGAACCCGGGCACTCCTGCTAAGTCACCAAACGTGGCGAACCACTTGGGAAGACCTATGGCCGAGGTGTTGGTTATCCAACGAGTGGTTCCCGGGGCGGCGGTACCCGTACCCGCCTCCCAAACTGAAACTTCTACGGGGAATTTTAATTATATTATATATAAGTAGATATATCGAATTTTCTAAATAGACTGCACATATAAGTACGTCGTATTTTGTTATTCGGCCGCATAACCTCACCACATGCTCCTTCAGGGACTCCGAATTATTGTCAGTAAAAATATTTGTATAGCGGACTTCTTCTCAAGACGCCTGTAGATAAAACTATATCGACTCTTGTTATACGGCCGTATATCCTCTTTGCATACTTACTTAAAGACATAATCTTTTAGGAGATCAACTGTCCGAGGGATCAATTGGCAGAGGGATCAACTGTCTGGGACCGAGACCACTGCCCAAAGGAGCGACTATTTTTTATCTCTAATGACTACTAACACTTTGCTGTCCTCTACTTTTGTAAGCACTTGCATACTGCTTCCTAACACTGTATGCGGGGACATTTGGAGGTCTAGCTTCGTTCATTTATATAGAATCGTTCTTACAAAAAATTAGAGTCCTTGCGAGAGCCTTGAAGGAGTAACCTTAAGTTTTCTTTTTAATTTCTATTTTTCTTTAAAATATGATTTTTTTTCTTTATTATCACTAACTTTTATGTATTTCTTAATTTTTATTTAGTATGTTTAATTATCTGTTTCAATAAAATAGTACATACTTTTTAATTCCTATTTAAAATATTAAATGTATGGCATTAACCTAGAGTGGTAGGCAAAAAAAAAACAAAAATCTGTAACCATTATAATTTTATGAAAAAAAAAAAATAAAAAAAATATCCCGCCCTGTTATAAGTTTATTACTTATACCAGGGCGGGAAAGTGGTGGGGCCCTCCAAATGTCCGGGGGAATCCTCAAAAAGTACTTTTTTGGAGGTGACCATTTTTGACACTAATTGACGCAATTATACTCTAGTAACCATTTAACAAATCACGAGTAATTTATGTAAGAAAATCTGCTTAGTAAATAACGCATTACGGTAAATGGAAAAAGCGCAGACCGTTGATAAACCACGAAAACTTGTAAAGTGTAACCCTAAAAATTTTTCGAAAAGAAATACCTACACATTTTTCATGAATATCACAAATATTTTTATGAATTCTTGCCATTATCAGTTCCAATTTCGAAGTTGGAACTGATAAATAATTTTGTAAGATCAACATTCAGAAATGAAACGTTGCTTAAAATGGCTTTAGCCGTGTTTGGTGACCAGATCTCAATAGCCAGGTACTTCCCTACTTCCCTACTTCCCTTCTTCCCCTCACCTCCCCCTCCCCACATACCCCAATTGGGGAAGTCATAGTCTCACTGAGTTCAGGTGTTAGGGAGAAGTTGGGACTCTTGTGCGGTATTCACATAAATTATTACATTTTTCATTGAACTACTTTTAAAACCACTAAGTGCATTCGTACACGGAGCTACTCACAAGAGACTCGAGCTTCTTGCGCATAGCACACGCACCGCTCGCGAGTCCCCACCATATACCAGCAAAATAGTATTGCAGGTCCTCACGAGCTCGAGTCGCTTGTAAGTACCTCCACGAATGAATGCGCTTACACGCAGAACCACAACCGAAATTCGCTAATTTGATTATTAATATTGGTAAAAAATATTTTAACTGATACGTCGCTGTCAGTAAAAAGACCTGACTGTTCAATTCGTAAAAAGCGAGGCTTTCTGTTAAACGAATGGCCGCGGGCACAGCTTTCAGTTCTTTATAAACAAGTAAGTCTTTAAGTAAGATTTTTTAGTCCGTGGTGGGAGTACGGATGAAAAGAGCTGAGTGTCTTTGAGCCAAACCTAATTTGAATTTGAACAAGATTAGGTTTTTAAAAAAAATAATAAACTCCGGTTTCTTGAAAGCCGGCTGAAAGTAGACGGAAAATGTTATTTTTAAAGTCAGTGACGTAATAATATTATGTTTATTTTAATACATAAGAAAAATAATCATTATTTAGGGACAGAACGTAGGGTCAAGTGTTCTACCATTGGACACTTGTACCACTGGACAATTTAGATTTCCATGACAAGACATCATTCTAAATTAACTTTAAAAATAGTAGGGATCGTATATTTATGAAATGGCAACACTGAAGCTGAAGAGTCATTCCATCTTTTTGTCACTTTAATACATGGCCAAGATCACCCTTAATGGGTGAAAGCCAAATAAATAATTGAAAAAAAAAAAAAAAATCTTTTTGTCAAAATTTGTGAGTATTTATGGATGTTTTTGGACATAAAATTTGTGGATATTTGTGTTTTTTTTGGATATTTGTGAATGTTTTTAGATGTCTGGGGCCATTTATGAATATTAATATCATACTATTATAGTAGTTTTTCTTTGTATTTAACCAAACCCATTTATCCACGATTTTTTCGTTTTATTTTATCGGTAACCGGACAACTCAAAAGATTTCTGATAGCCCTGACATTGTTAGAAAGATTTATTATCGTGCACACAATAAATACAACACTAGACTCCGTGCTCCTTTCAATGTAGTTGCTTCTCGCACTAATTTTATGTACAATTATTGTTCTCAGGAATCGCATGGTATGGGGAATGAAACTTGATCGGTCTAGGTACATATTTAACAATAAGAATATTGCTTCTTTTAAAAAGCACACGCAGATATGCCATAATCCTTAACTTTATCATTTTGTTATTATATTTATAAGATTATTATAACCATTATGTGTTATTAGTTCTCTTTAAAAAATGTATCTATGTACATAAAAGCCTAATGGGCATTTATTTAAATAAATTTCTCGTGTGTCCTGAAACTGTAATAAGTGTATTTATATTGTACATAAGTGAACGAAGTGACCCCTCACTTAAGTGAGGACTAAATGTTTTCTCAGATACAAAGCTGTATTTGTTTGTCTTTGTCCATAAATTGTCATTACTTTCCCGCCTTTCTGGATTTTCCCACCATTTTTCGTCTTTGCCGCACAGTGGAACGAGTTTAAATATATTTTGGACAAACGATAACGAATAACTGATTTAATCAAAGATCGATAATATTAAGCGACTGTCGAAAAAAGGGAACCTACCGAATTTTAACATAATTATTATTTTTACTATTTTTTGACCTACCCAATTTCAACCAATTTTATTAACCGAACATTTCACGGCGAGATGTATGGATATTTTCAAAGAAAAATTGTTTAAGATAGGTATGAAATTTGCACATCTTAAAAGAAAGCATATTTTGTCATTGTTCGTTTTGAAGCAGGCTATTGAACGATGAACTCTGGCATCATGAAACTTGCAGGGCTTTTCTGTCTAAAAATCACCATTTTAAATGAGGCGTTGTGAAATATTAGATTTTGAGTAATTGTTTCTAAAATGTATGCAGTGTGTCGTTAGAGTGGGTATTTTGAATCCGGAGGAATACACAAGCCAAAAATGTGCACATTCTTAGTAAGCTTTATATCGCCACGAATATAGGTAACAGGCATAAAAATCTCTTGGAAAACGGAGTCTAGAAACTAGGTTTTTTTTTTTTAAATTTATTTTTTTAACAATTTTCTGAACAAGAAATTGGTACAGATAATTTTGGCTTCAAAATTAAATAATTTGCAATAATTTTTTTTGTGGTTTACGCATTTATTTAAAAAAAATAACAATTTTATTTTCATTATACTGAAGTTAAACAATGGAAAAAGTTTCAATTCATCCAAAGCGTATTTTTTAGTATTCATAATGTAAATCGGTTCGTAGTCGATTAATAGAAAATAGTGATTTCATTTTAAACCATTGAAAATATAGTCTCTCTTTAACCATTTTCGTAGTAAAATCTTCGAACTTTACGATTTGTTGTATTTTTTATGTACATATTAACAACAAGTACAACAACCGCATAAATAATGTAGATAACTTAAAACATAAATATAATTTTGTAAACTTTTTTTAAAAATTCGTTCCAATGTGTCACAGTGCTGCCAGTTCTCAAATTTGCTCCGTTGTTTACCCTCGGCAAGCACCCCCTTTTGGGGAAATATTGCCGCCCGAGATTGGCGGATTACGCCTCTGGCAACACCCGCCTTTATTGAAACGTCAGGTGTTATTAAAAAGACTCTTTATTTACTGTGTCTCTCTTGTGGAACTCTGAGATACGAGTATATTGCTAGCAGTATTAAAGGTTACATATTCGAATTTATAAGGGTTCTATGGAAGATGTTAAATCTTTGGTAAAAACAGTAAACAGGAAAATGTGCATATAATTAATATGCAAACTTTATTTTTAACACAATTAGAAAATAATATAGTATTTCAGTTTCCGGAAACGCATTTCAGTAGCTATTTCGTTAAAAAAACGGTTAATTTGACCTTCTTTTCCCCACGTCATGTTTTGACATAATAATATAAAAATATATTTTTTAAAGTAAGTTTTTAAATAAAAAAACGAATAATCTAAGAACCTGTTTTAGGATCAAGGGTTCATATTTACGATAAATAAATTAAGTAAAAATAACTTGACTTAAAACTTTGACATCAATAACAATGGTCGCCAAGTGAACCATAGATTTTAATTTAAACTACATATACACGGTGTCCGGAAACTCGTAGTACAAGCGGGAAACTGGTAAATTTTTTTGGTTAAATTTGAAAAAATTGTTCACTAGGGGGTTGATTTCAGCTGTGTAATGTCTTATAAAATGCATTGAAGGGAAAACCGGGCTCAAAAGTTTTTTTAACCCTTTAGTTGCCGAAAAATAGAAAAATAGATAAAAAATAATATTAAAATCGAAATGCTCAGATCGAAAAAAATAAGTTTTTTGGGTTCTCTACGTGATGTAGATTCACCAGTTTCCCGCTTGTACTACGAGTTTCCGGACACGTTGTATATATATAACTAACAAAATGCAAGATGACTGAAAGGGTGGTTTTATATTGCTTTTAAATCTTCGTATTAAACTAAATCAATATCTTTTAAAAATAATTTGGGCGTTATAACTATGTCCAGTAATTCTGAATATTTTACCTATTAGTATACCTAATACTGAGTAATACAGAGGGTTAACATAAACAAATTACAAAGAAATAACGTAGAATACGTAAGAGCCAACCGTCCGATAACGGTTTACAACTTGGGAGGCGGGTATGGGTACTGCGGCCCCGGGAATCATTTATTGGAAAACCAGCACCTCTGACGTAAGTCAACCCAAGTGATTCGCTACGTTTTGAGACTTAGTAGGGTTCACGAGATGAGGTATGTCTGAGGTATCACCTACTGCGTAGCAGGCCGGATCGGGAGGGATTGATTGAGAAAGACCTAACCTAGACCTCTCCAGCCGGACTCTCTCGATTCATGGGAGGGGTGTACTCATATATCCGAAACTCCTGGACACATTGACCCCAGATTCCACCGGTTCCATGCCAACTCAGAATCAAACTCAACACCTATTTGAAAAGTCTTTAAAAGCTATGAAAAAATGCCCATAACCCTAACCTGACGTAACCTATTGATAAAAATATGAATATTTTTTTATGACTATTAATGACTTATCGAAGGAAGTTCTGAGTTGGTTTTATTCTGAGTTTTCCGGTCACCATTTCTACCCACCCCTTATACCGTTTTCCTTCCCAGAATTCCACCCAGCATCCCCAAAGATATAGGCCCGAGAGAATTTTTTTTCCCCAGGGCCTCCTGTTTGGAGCTTATTGAAAAAGTATATAATACAAGAATACGAAAGAATAAAAACAATTATCATAATAATAATAAATTTGGACAACTTACATAGCGCTGTTTTCGCGAAAAATCACCTCAAGAGAGCTGTACAAAAGAGGCTAGATTACAATTCATCTTGCAGCTAGCACCAATCGCATGGACGATTGTAATTCTATACCCTTGTACAATATTTAAAGATATTTTTTCTTACGAATAAGTAAAACAACAACAAAAAACAGGAGACAATAAAGTTTCGGTCAAGTGAAAACAAGAGATTCGGTAAATTTAATGAAGTTCTAGTGGCTATCGCTTATATCTGAAATCTTGCCTCTACGGTATAGTCGATACGCTCGCGTAAGAGGTTGATGAGAAGTTTTAGTTGGTTCTTTGTAAAGAAATATGGAAAGTTTCGCGGTTTCTGGGTAGACGGTGATTGATATTGATTTTGGGTATGGCAAAAGGGAAGATTGCACATGATTATTTAAAATTTGAAAAATAAAAAATAAAATAAGTAAATTGGTTAAACCAAACCCCCTTTTGTTGAGATCTCAGATAATCAGTGAAATGTCAGAAATATAATTGAAAAATCTCTCGTTGCTCAAATCACGTAAAACATTTTTTAAAATTTTAATAAACATGAAGCTGGGATGGGATTTATGTAGAGTTGTAATAACTCGCTACGCACTGGAGATGCCATCTCTCGACATCACATGTAAACACCACCCGTTCCTACTGCTCCAAGATTACATTAATGTGAAGGATGCATCCTCATTCTTGCGTGTGTGGCAATCAAAAATATAAAACTGATACACGCCGGGTGAAAGTTATCAAAAAAAAACTCCACAAATCCAGACAAGCGATAATGTACTCGTTTATAGTAGTCCTGTGAACAGCAGACCTCGCGTTAAAAAGTTTCTAGTTTTTAAATCATTTAATAAATCAAAACAAAAATTTCCTCTTAAATCGTAAGTAAAAAGGTAATTTAAATGTTAATAGCCAGTTTCTGCGTTTGAACAGTTCTTTGGTGCACCGATTTTAAGTGTTTTTTCGTTTTTAAAATAAGGTACTTTATTCAATGGTAGATATTCCCAATGCCACAAATGGATAAATGGACTTATCATAGGACCTATTATTTCAAGTCGGCATTTATTGTTTTTTTTTTGCTTTTATTTTGAAATTGCATAAACAAATAATTGTGTTAATTCCTTTCGAAACGGTCTTCTATATAATATTGCTGGGGGCGCTGCTGCTGTGGCCTACCCCAAGCCCTATTCCTGTAAAACACACACAATAACAGCCGTCGGTTAGCTCAAACCGGCTCGAACATGATTCCTCCTAAAAAACAGGGCGAGTGCCAGTGGTTCGCTTGGTCAATTCTTCCTTCCCCTCCTCTCCTCAAAATCCCCGGGACTCCCTCTTCAATCAGTACACAGTATTTGCATTTAAAGGGTTTATTCAATAAACAGAACAGGGTGATACACATACGGCCAGTGTCGGCACAAAACACAAGTTAAACTACCCTACTGACCTAACGAGGATTTCTCCCTCTCTCTATGCGTTTAAATGAAGTTACAAACGGTTCAAAGCACACGGTGGGGGGGAGGAAGCGAGTTGGTACTCACATAGCTAGATGCGTGGTCTGCCATCTCTTTCTGGATTCCGTTCACCACACAATTCCAAACAATACATCGCGGAGTTAATATCGTGGAGCACAAACAGCGCAAATCGCGCGTGGCACAGTTGCTTGGCCGAGGGCTAGCGAAGGAGTGGCGGCCGGCGGGCCGCCCGGCGCTTAGCGCCTGACGCGGGGTGGTCGCGCGGTGCGGGGAGAGGAAACGGTAGGCACGTGTAGTGGGGACGATTCACTTAACCTTCCGCTCGGGAGCCGATTCTGTTACGTAACACTTCCCCCCTCGCCGCAAAAAAAGCGACGTGGTAATGGAGCAGTAGGGCTAAGAAATCCTCTTACCCTTCTAGCACTTGTGCCAAAAAAAAACACAAAAAAAAAAAAATTTAAGAGAAAAAAGGAGAGAGAGAGAGAAAAAGGTTGCTAGCTACAAAATAGTAGAAACAAAAACAAAAGAGAAAAAAGCATGGTGAACAAGGAATTATACATGAATGAACAAGAAAGAGCAGTGACATACATAAATATAAACAAGGACCTGTTGGAGAAAGGTACAAGGGTTATGCAGTGATAGAAAAAAAAATGACTCTAATTGTATCATTGGTCTGTGAGCTATGTTTGCGTAGCGTGGTTTGCGTAGGATGTTTGGGGTGTTGGGACGTTGCACTGAAGTTACACGGTTACTTTGTCACAGTAACCTGGCCCGTTTGAGATTACACTCAAGGAACACTAGGGCCTTAAAGAAAACACGAAGAAGAGAACGCAGGATGAGGCTTCTTGGTGGTGGAGAGGGTTCTACCTGTCACAGAGGTCAAAAAGGTAGCTGCTTCCGGATCCTGTGGGTGGGCCAGTATGACGTCATTGAGGTACTGGAGAGTGGAATTGTAATTGGTGGTTGGTCCTTTATAGAGGAGGTGGTTTGTGTGCATGACAGCCGTTGTTGTGATGGTGGTTGGTACACTGGTTTGTATACAGTGGGATTGTTGGATGAACAATTGTTGGTATTGTTATTTGCGCAAAGGCACAGGAGCATTGGCATGGTGGCAACAGAGCAATTTGCAAGGTGCAGCTGGAACATTTGTACAATGGCAACAGGAACATTTGCGAGATGCCGCAGGAACATTTGTACAATGGCAACAGGAACATTTGCGAGATGCCGCAGGAACATTTGTACAATGGCAACAGGAACATTTGCGATGCCGCAGGAACATTTGTACAATGGCAACAGGAACATTTGCAAGGTGCCGCAGGAACATTTGTACAATGGCAACAGGAACATGAACCAACTTAGAGCTGACGTGCTCGGGTTTGTTTGAGTGATGGTTTTGTGATGATACAATTCGCAACTACACGCACGACTCACACTAGGTTATGTTAGGTGTGGTCGGGTGCTTTTGGTACGCAGGGTTTGAAGGCATGGGACCTCCGTGACGGTAGTGAAGGCAGCATGAAGAGAGGCGCAGGTGTAGATAGGGTGAAGAGCTGCTGGTCTTCTTATTAATCCGGCGAAAAAATTATTATTAGAGCAAAATTCTTGAAGTTTACCTGCCTGGTAGACCAATGATGAAAAGGTTTGGAGAGAAACAAGGTGTGCATGTTGAGAAAAATTGGATTTGTTTGACGCGTAGAGAGAGAGAGAGACGGAGAGAGAGTTAACTAAATGCAACTACAGACTTATACATATTACAAAGGTACGTATTCAAGGAAAGGTTCTGTTTAACCCATTTAGCTTTTTTTGAAACTAAATACATTTCCAAGAACACGTAGGTAAGGGTTTGTACGTATGACAAAATGCCCCTTTTCGAAAGAAGTTGGTCTTCCATGACCTATGCTCACGTCTATACGGTAGCATTTTTTCTACTTTCGAAGAACAAAACATTGAGTACAAATAAGTTATGAAAAGTGGGAAAGGAGTAGGAAGTTGAAAAGATCCGTGAATGAAGGTTGTCCCATTTGACAAACGAAACGCCAAGTGCGTAACGCATATATCCCCATTCACGGATAATTTCGAGGAAAGGAAAGAGTGACAATTGGGAACATTTGAACGAAGAAAACTGCTGAGGACTCGGCTATTTCCGAAATTCGACCTCTGAGTGAAAGGTGAAACAAGGTCTACAGCAACTTTCCTGGCACATTACAATACAATTGGTAGAGTGGGACAAAAGGGATACACTGACAAAAAGAGTCTAATCCACTACGTGTATTGGGCAGAAGATTAGAAGGTCGTTTTATTCTCCTACTTGTTTGCGAGAAATGACAGACCCTTGCTCAAATCTCACAAACCTGGGGGTTTTCTTGTTCGTCCCCCAGACAACGAGTTAGGTGTTTTTTGTGTCCATCAACTTAACTCCTACGACACGATGCCCCATAATCATGAGTGAAGCGTATGATTAGTCCTTTAGGGATAGTGGATAGTTCCTGGGTTCTTGTGACAGGAAGTCCACGGGCATGCTTTTTGAATAATTGTTGCGAAAAAAAAAACAATAACTTTCTGATAACAGAAAATAAAAGGCGTGTGATCTACGCTTGGTAGGTCACACAAACATGGGGGTAGATATTATTTCGTTCGCACGATTCATGGTGAGTATTGTAACGTCTTCACGTCTCATGTACAGGAATGAACGATTTACAACAAATTTTGCCCAGTATTGAAAGACAGTAGCCCAATTACGTTCGAAAATGTGGGTCCCCATTCAATACAGACGGCGGGTGGAATGAACGATTTACAACAAATTTGCCCAGTATTGAAAGACAGTAGCCCAATTACGTTCGAAAAAGTGGGTCCCCATTCAATACAGACGGCGGATTAAGCGGTTCTCATGCCAAAAGACACACGACCAACTCAATAACATTTAGTTAAGAGTATAAAGTAATTATAACGAACTTCTCGTATCATGGCGGATGTTTTGAGGATCTCTCCTATGATGGTAGATATTGTCACGTTTTCACGTCTCACGTGACAGGAATGAACGATTTACAACAAATTTGCCCAGTATTGAAAGACAGTAGCCCAATTACGTTCGAAAATGTGGGTCCCCATTCAATACAGACGGCGGTTTTTGCAATGATGTAATTAATACGGCACTGCTGTAGCTTAATAATTTCATATTAGCATACGTTACAAGACTTGCCAAAAGGCGATAAACACAAATTTTATTGAAGATCTGGCCAAGATTTTAAACTTCAAACTAGAATAATGGTACAATAAGGGACAAAAGAAACTGATGTCATGATAAAATATGTACCTCATAATGAAGTTGTATATGTACAAGGAACAAAGTTAATGAAGGGACAAAACATATTGTCACTTTTATAACAACAAAAAAAAAAATTTTCCGAATCCGACAAAATGTGATTCTAGAAAAATAAGAGCAATTGGGTTGAGCGCCATTCTAATTTTTTGGAAAAAGAAGAAAAAACCACAAATAGCAACAAGGTTGCTCTTGAATTGTCTCGAATCCAGCGAATGTGACCTGATAGGTGAGTACATTGGGTGTATTCGAAACGATTCCCAATATACAACATTACTATGAATGTGTAGGATGGGGTGAAGAGGGAAAAGAAAGAAAGAAAAAACGGGAGGATTTCCTATTATAACAGAAATCGTCGCGACATTCTTACAATATGGTGCTGTGACCATAGTAGCGAGCCCGCGGCAAAGGTCTGAAACCAATGGTTATTATACAGACTTGTGCTTATGATTTTATATTTACAACATTAGGGTAGGGACGTACTGGTACGACAAAACCCGACACAAAACAAAAAATTAAAAAAAGGGGTGATATGACAAGATGAGGCGATGAGGTGAGAAAAAAAACGCGCGGATGCTGCAAGAATTGTGAAAGGAAAACGACGTCTCGGAGCAAGAGTTTTCTGGAACCGTTGATGGTAGGAGGAAAAAGGAGTCCCTTTCCCGAAGTGATCAATTTCAGGAAGAGGATGCATACAAGCATGAAAACAGTGCCCCAAGAGGTGCTCTTGT
The DNA here is from genome assembly GCA_917880885.1 of Limnephilus marmoratus. Taxonomy (NCBI): domain Eukaryota; kingdom Metazoa; phylum Arthropoda; class Insecta; order Trichoptera; family Limnephilidae; genus Limnephilus; species Limnephilus marmoratus. Next base: position 26,394,855 of record OU862931.1, on the reverse strand, counting down.
GGTACAGCAGGCAAGGCGCGCAGGATGTAAAAGAACATATAAAATTATGCACAAAAAAAAAAAATGTACAGGAGTTAGGCTACCGATGACATTAATGTGCCTTCGGGTGTAAGGATTTCCTTACGAATGCCCATGTGGGTGATTATTTACATTTAATAATTACACATGACTCACGTCGTTTATGACGAGAATTATAAGACTTCTAAAGAGACCGCATCGCACTGATTGATGACTGGCCAAGAGAGGTCAGGGACGTAATAATGATCAGGGTTAACAAGATGCATGTTTTGCCGATTTGGTAACGCCTGAGTACTTGATGTGATGGAATTTACTGATTCCATATTCCCAATTTTGACAATGTCTTTCGCATGGTAATTTCCGAGGTGACTTCCGGTTGAAATTGCAACCTCCTGATATATTTTTTGTTGTAGAAAGAAGCATATAGAGTGAGGCATTTTTTGGATTTATTCCTAGGAGAAATCTTTCTATTTCTCAGGGCCTGTAGTAGTTCCTCCTTTTTTGAAGTAAAAATGTGTGGGATTATACCCAGCGTGACTTGAGGAACTTCCATGGTGTATAAGATCGTATCAGACTGACCTTATGTTGGAAAAAGTGAGAACTAGACTCGCAATTGGAAAGAAATTGGGCAGAGATTGACCACTGGGGACGTATTTTTTACAAAAAGTTTTTGAAAAAAAACGCGTTTTTTATAAGTGTTTGGTTTATTTGAAAATTTGGGCAGCGGTTCCCCTCAAAAAACGTGATTTTGGGAAAAAATCCTGATGTTTTGAAAATTTGTAGAAAATTTTTCTAAGTCCGAAAACGAGAAAAATTTGGGCAGCGGTTTCCCTCAAAAAACGTGATTTTGAGAAAAAATCCAGATGTTTTGAAAATTTGTTGAAAATTTTCAAAGTCCATAGACGAGAAAAAAAATTGGGCAGCGGTTCCCCTCGAAAAACGTGATTTTGAGAAAAAATCCAGATGTTTTGAAAATTTGTTGAAAATTTTCAAAGTCCATAGACGAGAAAAAAAATTGGGCAGCGGTTCCCCTCGAAAAACGTGATTTTGAGAAAAAATCCAGATGTTTTGAAAATTTGTTGAAAATTTTCAAAGTCCATAGACGAGAAAAAAAATTGGGCAGCGGTTCCCCTCGAAAAACGTGATTTTGAGAAAAAATCCAGATGTTTTGAAAATTTGTTGAAAATTTTCAAAGTCCATAGACGAGAAAAAAAATTGGGCAGCGGTTCCCCTCGAAAAACGTGATTTTGAGAAAAAATCCAGATGTTTTGAAAATTTGTTGAAAATTTTCTAAGTCCGAAAACGAGAAAAATTTGGGCAGCGGTTTCCCTCAAAAAACGTGATTTTGAGAAAAAATCCTGATGTTTTGAAAATTTGTAGAAAATTTTCTAAGTCCGGAACGAGAGAAAATTGGGCAGCGGTTTCCCTCAAAAAACGTAATTTTGAGAAAAAATCCCGATGTTTTTGAAAAAGGTTTGCAAATAAGCAAAAGTCCGGAAAAGAAAAAATAAAAAAACGGAAACGAGGTTCGCCTTAAATGAACATGTTTTTTGGAATATTTCGATTAGCCTTCCAAAGGGGGGGTTCTTTAGAAAGGAAAGGAAATATTTTTTCTTTTATACAAGTTTTCGTGGAAGTATGTTTGAAAATTCAACAATGTCTTGGGGAATTGTTCTTTATTTAACGTGGCTATACTGCAGCCTGATTTGAGCATACACCATTACTGGTATTTATCCGCCGACTTCCTCTTGTCATAACAAGTTATATGCAGATGTGCATACGTAATGTAATGCCTGACTCGAGGAAACGACGTCAACGCGAACCGAACGTCTTTCAAATTATGTCGTCTGTTTCTTACGAAAGAAAAAAAAGCTAAATGATGAAACAGGCGGCAAAATTAGAAAAATGCTCAATTGTCAAAAGGTAGAAAGAATTTAATCCACTTGTTTCCCTTAAGCTGCAAAATATGCCGTTATATGTACAGGCCAGTATTTTGCGAAATAGACCCCTATTCGCAGTATATGTCGATATCAAATACAGACCAGCACACTGCGGAATAAGTTTATTAATGAAAACTGGTTAATTAACTTTCGGGAAACGAAGCGGGTAATTGGTTTATCATATACAGGATTTTAATTGTTGAATAACTTTGTTTTAAATATTTGTGTACATTTCCACTATTAATCTTGTATTTGAAACTAGCAAGTTTAGTCGGTCGACACTTGTAAACACTATATTATTCACGACGGCAACTTTCTTGGTTGAGCACTTTACGTAGGAATACCGGTGATAATGTTTTGTCGAGTGACGACTCGAAAATGAAGGAATGTGCCCGCGATAGTTTAAATTTGCAATTCGAAGTTACACTCGCGTCGATGTTCTTTGATGGTAATGCTAGACAAATTGGGAAAAAAAACAAGACAAAACATTATAGATTATACAGTTTAAACAATGGCTGATTGAAGAACGAGGCGAGCGACTGTGAAGAGGGAGGAAAAAAAAATTGCCCCTAAGTTGGGAACGCCAGTGCTGGGGGCGCTGCTGCTGTGGCCTACCCCAAGCCCTATTCCTGTAAAACACACACAATAACAGCCGTCGGTTAGCTCAAACCGGCTCGAACATGATTCCTCCTAAAAAACAGGGCGAGTGCCAGTGGTTCGCTTGGTCAATTCTTCCTTCCCCTCCTCTCCTCAAAATCCCCGGGACTCCCTCTTCAATCAGTACACAGTATTTGCATTTAAAGGGTTTATTCAATAAACAGAACAGGGTGATACACATACGGCCAGTGTCGGCACAAAACACAAGTTAAACTACCCTACTGACCTAACGAGGATTTCTCCCTCTCTCTATGCGTTTAAATGAAGTTACAAACGGTTCAAAGCACACGGTGGGGGGGAGGAAGCGAGTTGGTACTCACATAGCTAGATGCGTGGTCTGCCATCTCTTTCTGGATTCCGTTCACCACACAATTCCAAACAATACATCGCGGAGTTAATATCGTGGAGCACAAACAGCGCAAATCGCGCGTGGCACAGTTGCTTGGCCGAGGGCTAGCGAAGGAGTGGCGGCCGGCGGGCCGCCCGGCGCTTAGCGCCTGACGCGGGGTGGTCGCGCGGTGCGGGGAGAGGAAACGGTAGGCACGTGTAGTGGGGACGATTCACTTAACCTTCCGCTCGGGAGCCGATTCTGTTACGTAACAATATGCAGTCTTTTAAAATGACGTAACCCCATTTTTTCGACGAAGAAGCCAATTTTCTGTCCTTTTCTAAATCGCTCTACTGTTGAACCTTCAATGATTTAGGCCCACGAACCGCTACTAGTAGGAACCACGATTACGCGAACTCTAGCAGGTTAAAAAGGTAGTACCTAACACCGCAACCATCTTGAACAAATGAGTGTACAGATAGATGAAATGCTAAATGGTCGAGTTAAAAAGTGACTTCTCTACGTTCAGTCAATTAAAACAGAACTTCATATTTAAACAAATACGCGACATGATTATTTGAAATATCCAATATTTTATTATGTAAAACCAAAATTGGTTAGTTTTCATCGTGGCATGTTTTTTTTTTTTTTTTTAATTAATCAAATAAATAATCCAATTACGAAGATAATTATTATCCAAAAAATCTTAAGGCTATCTAAAGAAGAGTTATATATATCGAGTGTTTCCGATTTTGGTTCGACAGCACCATTCCTCTTGTCATGAACATCTGTTCTGCCGTACGGTATTTTGAATAAGTTGTGTCGACGACTACGGCTGAAATTTTCAGGACTTAGCATTCCAAGACGAACGGGCTGTCAATACGGTTATGAATTATGTTAAAACTAAGAATTGCAGATACGTTTTTAGATTTTCACGGCCAAAAGTATTTTCGTTATTTGTTTTTGGGGCGTTGTACCGTGTTGCCCTACCTCCTTCTTTAGGCTAAATAAGTAGGTAGGGCAACACGGCATAACACCTCAAAAACAAATAACGAAAATGCATAACGTCTAGTTTCTAAGCTAAACCTATTTCTTGCCTCAAGTAATTCTACATGGTACATGAATCTCGGATAAATTCCATGCATCCGCATATTATAGACATGCCTAAGGATTTTTTTCTGGATTTGTTCTATTATTTAACATATTTAGTTTGGTGCGGAGTCCACACACCACTAGTATACTCCAACTTACTTCTTATGACGCCATTGATATGAGTCACATTCCGCGATTTTTCACATTCCTTGATGCATAACAACTACACCTGTAGAAAATGTCAGATTATTAAATGCAGAAAAAAAAATCATCGAAGAAGAAGATAATACTGATAAATCAAAACGAAAATGTGAAAAAGAAGAAGACGCAGAAAAATAATAAGGAAACGATCGCTTCTAAGACTTGAACCCAGGGTCTCTTGTTTTACCGGGAAAAATGCCTTAAGCAAATCGGCCACTGGGACCTCTCATTTTTAAGTCATTTATTCGTCCTAATATTTCAAACGCAGAATTAAAAGTATTAGGACAAGGACTATTTTTCCCACAGAGATAATATTATTGTTATTCTAAATTTCAAATAAGAGATCGACAAAAATGACTTAAAAATAAGAGATCCCAGCGGCCGAGTTGGTTAAGGCGTTTGTCCGGGTAAGACAAGAGATTGTGGATTTGAGTCCCAGTTGCGACCGTTACCTTTTTTTTTGTGACTTGTTGTTTTTCAAATTTTCGTTCAGGTTTATTAGCATTATCTTATTCAATCACATTGATGGGTACACCCTTCAAAAGTTATAATAACAATATTGAATAATAAAATTAAAAAAAATAAATAGTTTCGTGTCCGAATCAAAGTAACGACTTCTCTTGAGTTACATCTTCAACGGTTTTGCCAGTTGATTATTTTCATTTCCCCACCCATATCGCGGTCCTGCCTTGAATGCAAAACATTTTCCCTTCGGTCGGAAGAAAAAAACCTTAATCTCCTTTAATGTTCTGTGCCTCGGATACGTCTATCGCGTACTACCCGCTAACTAGGCGGGGTCCGCCCGCACCCCTCTCCATGTTCCATACTGGCAGAGAGGGATTTTAGGGGTAACTTCCACCCCTGACGACTGATAAAAAATCTTGGGTTACAGAATGTTATGTAACGTAAAAGTTTTTTGAAGATGGCACAGAAAGGAAATTTAAGTTGAAATGATAAAGCTTTGATATGTCTCTCTTGACGAATGGAAGATCCTCGACTACGAGTATGAGATCCTGGGTTAATATCCCGGTGCGAACAAATATTTTTGTTCATGTCTCAAAACACTAGTTTTTTAATGTTTAAGTTTATGTTTACGTTTGTGTGTTTATGTTTACTTTTGTGATTGTATTTATATGTGTACGTTTGTGTTTATTTTTATATTAGTGTGTACAGTTTTGATTACGTTAAAGTTTATGTTTACCATTATTCGTATTTGGGTTAATGTAATCATGTAAACTGTTTATAATTTACATAAAAAAATGCTTTGAAACTAAATGTCGATAAGTGTAAAACAATGCCCTTCTGTAGAGCAAAAAACCCGACCATTTTCGAATACAAACTAAATAAATTGCTTAACAACTATTACATCTTTTAAAGACCCTGGTGTTTTCTAGACAGCAAGCTTTCTTTTCGGGAACACTTAAATTTAATTGTTAATAAATCTCCCAAACTACTCGGCTTCATCACTAGAATTACATCTGACTTAAAAACATATCATAACATTCACTTAGAACGCTTTACTGCTCCTTGGTTCGCCCTTGTCTTGAATATGCTTTTGTTGTTTGGTCTCCTTTTTATACTGTCCATATTCATCATATTGAATCCGTTCTACATCGGTTCTGAAAAGGGATTGCTAGGATGCCAAGATTAGAAAGAGGAATTACTCATATGATGAAATCGACTCTAAACGATGAAATTAACTCTAAACCTTTCTTCTTTAGGAAAAAATTAATCTCATTTATTTCTTCAAAAAATAACAATTGTGTCTATTATTGATTCACCTACATTACTACAACTCATCCCTTTCAATATAAGTACCTTCCCGTAAACTCACAAATAAAGATCTGCTTTTCCTTAATTAAAACTTGTTGGTAGCGTATTCTAATCAGAGCATAATGAGAATATGGTATGCATGGATGTAAATGAGGTAAAAACAAACGTGTTGTTTCTTATTTTCTTCACCCGCTCTTTCCAGCGTGAAATAATGTCTCTATTTGAAAGCGTTTCAAAATTTGGCCTCTAAATATAAAATTTCCACTCTCCCACAAGTAATAACACTTCATTTAACCTGAACAATTTATTAGCCTAATTATGTTATCACTGTAAAGTCAACCCTTCGCGCGAGTAATTATTAACCATCCAATTAGTGCAAGTCAATAAAAATTAAGTATTTCAATTACCTCACACTTCTTAGATAATAAATTTAGTACCTAATTATCTTAGATTACTTTTCTTATCCGTAAATTCACCCCTGTTGTCTTTCGTTAAACAGGGGTGGATTCTCTCTCTCTTACTGCCTTTAGGATGGGGAGTCATAAAAAGTTTTGTGTACAAATGATGTCATTAGGGTGCCCCGCGGGGGCCCGAGCCTCCTTCAAGGTTGTGGGGGCTTCTTAGGGTAGTCTGGTCCCCCTTTAAGGGTTTTAGGAACCTCGGGGGAGTCTTAGTTCCTCCCAGATAGGGGATCTTATCCATTTTCTAAATAGGCGGATTAGATTTGAGATTTTTAGATCGATTATTATTGAGATAAATTTAGCTGATTTTGGTGTTATATAGAATTCTTTTAAAAGTTTTGTATTCAGAGATTCGGTTTTTTGTTTCAAAGCTTTTTTTCCCAACGTGCTAAGGGTAAAGAGTATTGACTTCGGATTTTTTTACGTTAGCTCCATACCGGAGGACCTGAGGAAAATAATTTTTCTTATGGCCTGTATCATGTTTTTTTTCAGGAAAAGTAGAAAAAGAAAATTGGGAAGGAAAACGGCATAAGAAGTGGGAAGGAACCTGGCGGTCAGTGTGTCCAGGAGTGACGGACATATGAATTCATTGGCAATGTTCCGAGAGAGTTCTGCTGGAGAGGTCAAAACCTCTTGCTCAACCAGTCTGTGGGCAGAAGCATTCGCCACCGAGTCCTAGATATTCCTAACTCCATGAACTCGGGAATCTCTGCCAAGTCTCCAAATGTACCAAACCACTTGGGGTTTTTGCACTATGGCCGTAATGTCTGCTTTTCTATAAATGGTTCATTCCCTCCTCTCAAATTGAAATGCCTTTATTTATTATTTTTATGTGAATACCTTACAAGAGTCCCAGCTGCTCCCGTCTGGAGCCAGTGAGACATGGCATCCCCAATAGGGGTATGTTGTGAGGCTGAAGGTAGTAGGGAGGGTAAGGAGATGGGGACGAGGAAGGTGGGGAAGTGCCTGGCTGCTCTGATCTGGTCACCAAACATAACTTAAGTCATTTCCAGCAAAGTTTCAATTCTGAATGGTGGTCTTACACCAGGGCGATACTGAGAGAATCTTCCACTCTGGAACGTGCCCCAAATACGCTACATATTTTTTTAATTTATTGTGAAATTACTCAAATTAGTCACATAAAATTTATTTGGGCACGCCGGAATTCGATCCCACGACCTCGGATTGTGAGTCTAGAGCCTTCCCCCTCGACCACGGCTGGCCGTATTATGTAAGAATGTGGTCTCTCTGAAAGGTTTTCATTCACTTACAGCATGTCGGAAAATGCTAAAGAGAGAGAGTTTTACAAAATAAAATAATTGTGTTATAAAATTTTATGAAATTTTCGATTCATACTTCATCTAAAGTGGGTTTTCAATTTCTAATAAAATAATTTTATGTTAAACGTAGTTAAACCAACGCTATGTTACCACGTATTACCGAACTATGTTTTAAGTAAATGCAATAATTTTATTTTTTTTTATTTCTGCTGTATCTATGCCTTTTTATAATATCTGCCCGATTTTAACTCTTATTTAATTCAAGTTCATTATGTCGATTTCTCTTCATGTATACGTCGGCGGCCGATCGTGGAATCGGCCAGATCATGATGCGCCTAGGTACCTACTTCGTGAAGTGCCTGGCGGCAGATCGTGAAGTGCCTCAGGCGCATTCTGATGTTACGATTTGCCTGCGACTAATATTAATTTATCTATTTTCTAATATAATTTCTTGTAATAACATACTTTCTGTACCTACCCACATTTTACAATGGCACTACTCCAAAATTCAAACACAAGAAATGTTTTCTCTATTGAGTTAAAAAGAAATTAATGTTTTGTAATTATACCTAATAATAATAATAATAATGGTAAACAAAGTGATTTTTTATTCATTATATAATAATAATGATTTATTGTCTTCATTTCTTAATAACAAAGAGAGATAATGATATCCTCACTGGGATCTCCCGTGCTGAGGATTTCATTTACATATTATAATTTAATTATAAGAATAATATGAATTTGACATAACATATATCATGTAGTATTTTTTTTTAATAATTATAAAGTAAATAAGATAGTGTTTTTTTATAATTCAGTTCACTAGATTCGGTTTTAGTCTGTATTTGATTTCAGTATATTTTCTATTTCTGATCTCCCTAGATTTAGTATCCAGTTTTTATTTGAAATTTAAATGTTATATTGTTGAGGTTTTTGAGTGAGAGTGGTATTTTATTGTAGAGTTTAATGCCATAATATAAGAAGCTTTTTTGCCCAAATGTTGTGTTAGCAGTTACTTGTTGGATATGTTTTTGACCATGAGATCTAGTGTTTCTAATGTACGTGTCAGTTGTTATTTCTTGGGTTTTGTACTTATGAATGTAAATTAGTATAGTTTTAGAATATAGTTGTTTAATTGACATGATGTTAAGATTGTTTTAAGTAATTAGTTTTAAGAACCATATGTTTTACTTTAAATCTGTACAAGTATGTATTTTTTTTTAAATAAAAAAAAAGTATAAGGGATAAAACCATTTAGATTTTTGGAGAAGTTAATAACCTTCCGTATTTTCGGCTGTTTCCCCATTATTATGACAAGTGTTTCCAGAAAAAGATGGATTGCAAACTTCATCCATGAGTTGTATGTTTCTTCAGCAATCATATTTTCGATTTCTTCTTGTATTATGATGTCTAATCGCAATAACTCACTCGCACTTTATAGTTATTATAATGATGTCAAATGCACTCTTTTAAATTCGAAAATAACATGCACAAAACTTCGCAAAACCAACAACAATCAACTGCACCGCGCTTTCCTAACAATCAATTGTCAGATGCGAACAAAATGTCGGTTACACAAGGTTCATAATGACGACAGTACCGTATCGAAGTAAAAACTTTATATTTTTTTCTCGGGATTTAAATTTCTTTAGTTCTATCTTAGTATTGAACCATGTAAGATGAATTATTATTTAAAATGCTTGAATTTAGAACTTACTTTAATAACCAAAATACAACACGGATGCTTCTGAAAATTATTATGGGTATAGAAATAAGCAAAAAAAATGCTTTGGCTTTCAAAGGTCAATTTTGAAAAAAAATGTCAGTTAGAACACTTTCCAAATGAAGTGACGAAATGAAGGCAATGTTAGCGAACCTCAATCGAAAATCTGAAAAGAGGAAAATCAGAAAAAGATAGGTCACAACTAGGGCTCGACCCAAGGACCTATACCTTGCCGGGGCGGAGTTCTACCAATTAAGCTAATGTGTCTCTATCTGACTCGGTTATATGTAATAATACTTCGACTAGGAACCACCAACACAGTCGTGGGTTTGAGTTCTAGATGTGACCGATTAGATTTTGTATTAAGAGGGCATTACCAGAGAAAGCCGGAAATACGTCATTTTCAAAAAAGTTTTTAGACGTATTGACTCTTTTCCACAAAAAATTATAAATGGATTTCGAAAGATTGTTCTTTTATCTAGCATAGTTATGTAATAAATTTTTAGAATTTTTTTTAATTTTTAGTATAATAAGGTTATTCCATAGGTCGTTGGCAGATTTGTTAAATTTTCAAAAAAGTTTTTGTATTATACCACACCCATTTCAAATAATGTAATCATGCAGTAAAATAAATCAATACATTATATAGCAAAGTTATGTATTAGAATTTTAATTTTAGTTTCAATAAAATCATTAAAAAATATGTACGTACATGTGTTTCTTGACGAAAATTGGTCCATTTGTGTATTTATTTGCGCACTTACAAACTAATATATTTCAGATTTTTTTAACATTCTTATTAAATTTAGACATTATTGAAAAATGATAAATACTTATAATCAAACAATAACTACAAAAAGTACACTATTTTAATAGTTTTATCATCACGCCTTTCAGCATTTTTGGATGAAGGTATAAATTAAAGCTAATTTGGATTGAAATAAATTCGATATAGAGTTATAATTTAAAAAAGCCGGTACGGAGAATAATCAATCTTTCTCATTGTAACCGCCCTGCACGATCGGAAGAACAACTTTCGACGAAATGTGGATTTTCGTCCGCTGGCTGGTTAAACGCTCTTAAAACAGTTAAAAGTGATCGAATTTGATATCGACACCTTAGCCCAGTTGGTAGAGCACTTGCCATGTAAGCCAAGGGTCCTGGGTTCGAGTCCCAGAGGTGCCAATATCTCTTACCGATTTTTCTGTCTCCATATTTTCGATTGAGTTTCGCCCTTTGTTTCTCTTATCTGTGAGTTTCGCTAATATTGACTTCATTTAATTAAACTTATTTTATTATTTGTTCTATTGTTTATTTTTTTCTGTTTTTGTTTCCATTGAAGTACATATCGATTGAATATCCGTGAGTAACTAAGTACGTTACCTTAATTACAGCTAATACACGTTCAATCCTCTTCAACTACAACTGTCTAATTCATTCCCCACCTCATGAATATGAATGTATCCTGCTCTCGAGGGTTCTGGGTTCTGACGGAGACCGGTGAAGGACCTGACTCTTGACTATGCTAATGGGAGACCAGATCGGAGTGGTAAAATCGAGTGGCTTCGATGGAAAGTGATTAAGTTATGGAAATTTCAAGCACCTAGAATTAATCAATATCAGTTTTTCTTTTTTTGTGGGTTCCGGAGAAGAGAGGGTTGCTTTGCTTTATTTCATCATTGAAAGGAAATATGAAGACGTCTTTATTACAAGCTTTATACACCGGTTTCCCCGGATTTCAACAATCTTTATTTGAAATAAGTATTCTTTGTGGGTTTAAAAAGAAAATAAACAAAAATTTTAACAAAACAAAAAAACGACTTCAAAAAATGCACTAAAAAGTAAAAAAATTATTTCGTATTCTTCTACAACTTTATAATCAACTTACCTTTTCTACTCATCAATATGTACGTACGATTGTTATTTTTGGAGTCGGTGTCGGCGGGAGAGGAGCTGTCAAGTGAACACGCCGGGCCGCGGGTACCTTGGTTGACACCGACTCCAAAAATAACAATCGTACCTACATATTGATGAGTAGAAAAGGTAAGTTGATTGATTATTGATTATAAAGTTGTAGAAGAATACGAAATTATTTTTTTACTTTTTAGTGCATTTTTTGAAGTCGTTTTTTTGTTTTGTTAAAATTTTTGTTTATTTTTTGATTTTTAGTGAATCTGAAGTACACTAACTAATTTGATTAAGATTCGGCCGAGTATCGTAAATTTGTTCTTCAGAATTGGAGAGTTCCGTTACTTTGTCATGGATCCCGTAATCAGAACCTAACCAAACTCTCATCAAACTACCCTTGAAGTACATCCTTTCCAATAAAAAAGAATCATCGAAATCGGTTTCATCCTCACATACTTGATGCAAATTTAAGACTTATATGATTTTCTCATGGTTGTCATTGTCAGAACTGGACCAAATTAAAATGGGACCACAGGGGAAGCACCAGCTTTCAAATAAAAAAAGAATCATCAATATCGGTTCACCCAGTCGAAAGTTCTGAGGTAACAAACATAAAAAAAAAAAAAAATAAAAAAAAATACAGTCGAATTGAGAACCTCCTCCTTTTCAAGTCGTTTAAAAGGTATTTTTTTAACTTTGTGGAAGCTTGTAATTAAGTCGTTTAAAAAGGTATTTTTTTAACTTTGTGGAAGCTTGTAATTATTAAAATACTTCTGTTTACTATCAAGCATACCTACACAGACATACACAAATCCTTTTTTTTTGTACAAACCACCTCATTAGGCTGAGCTTGTTCCGAGGTAGCAGAAATTTAGTCTAATTTTAATACCTTAACGGAAATGGGAATAAAAAATAAATAAAAAAATTTATTAATCTCATTTTTTTTTAGATTTATTCCTCACAGAAGGCCCTGAGAAAAAATAATCACTCAGGGCCTATGCCATCTTTGGGGGTGCTCTGTGGAGGGTATTTTTAGGGAAAGGAAGTTCTGGGAAGGAAAATGATATGATGGGTGCATAGGAATCTGGGGATCCATTCCTCCCATTGCGGTGCAAGGCAATGCGTCGAGAGAAACCGGCTGGAGAGGTAAGTGGACAAACTCATTCGCCGCCGAGACTAAGACCAAAAAATGAAAAAAAAACACATGAAAAATTAAATAAACGAAAGGAAAGGAAATAAATGAGAGAGAGAGAGGAGTAAAAAAGAAATGAAAAAAAAAGGTTTTGTGGCGATAACTTTTAACATGTGTTTATCGAAAGCAGTAAAACCACTCGAATGGTGAGCTCTTGACGAATCCGCATTTGAAAAGCGTTCCTACGAGTGTCTGGTAAATGTGTTAATTTCCAGATCAACACAACTATTTTTAACTTTTAAATTTTTTTTTTTTCATGAATACCGCACAAGAGTTCCAACTGCTCCCGTCTGGAGCCAGTGATGGCATCCCCAATTGTGGTATGTTGTGAGGCTGAAGGTAGTGGGGAGGGGAAGGAGACAGGGAAGAGGAAGGTGGGGAAGTACCTGGCTATTCAAATCTGGTCACCAAACACGGCAGAAGCCATTTCAAGCAACGTTTCAATTCTGAATGGTGGTCTTACACTAGGGCGATACTGAGAGTATCTTCCACTCTGGAACGTGCTGCAAATATACTATATATTATTTTAAATGAATAAATTGTGAAATAACACAAATTAATCAAATAAAATTTATTTGCCACGCCGGGATTCGATCCCGCGACCCTCGGAGTCCGAGTCAAGAGCCTTACCACTGGACTACGCCGGCCGTCAACTTGCGACATAATTTTCAAACGAACTGACAAATTTATATAGAAAGCAATGTACACATCTGCCCTGATGATGGACACTGTAACGCTGTCCGAAACGTTGGCAAAAGAAGGAGGTAGCGCAACACGGCATAATATCCCAAAAACTAATAACAAAAAAACAATGTACATATTATTATATTTTCTTTGTATTTATGGAGAGTAATTTAAAAAAAAATCTTTTTTTACATTAACTCCATACAGGAGGCCCTGACGAAATTAATTCTACCAGGGCCTATGTCATCTTTAGGGATGCTGTGTGGCGGGTCTTTTGAGGAAAGGAAGGAGATGAAGTACCTGGAAGGGAAAAGATGGGTAGTAATCTGTGGGTCAGTGATGGAATGAATCCATGCCTCCCACTGCGGTATAAGGCGATGTTCCGAGAGAGAGTCTTGCTGTAGAGGTCAAAAGGCCTGCCTCAACCAGTGTCTCCCGATCCGGCCCACCACGCAGCTGGTGTGCAGGCACATCTGCTGTCACCAATCGTAGCAAACCATATATTGACCTATGGCAGAGGTGTTGGATATCCAATAAATGGTTCCTGGGGCGGCGGTAATGAGATGATTGTGGCTTGATGTCTGTGAAATATCATATTTGGGAGGCGGGAATGGGTACCGCCGCCCCGGGAACCTTTATTGGATAACCAACACCTCTGCCATAGGTCACCCCAAGTTGTTCGCTACGTTTAGTGATTTAGCAGGGGTGCCCGGGTTCATGGGGTAAGGTTTGTCTAGGTCTTGAAAGCGGATGACCAGGACACACTGAACCCCAGATTCCTACCCACCCCTTAAACCCTCTTCCTTCCCAGAACTCTCCCCTCCTTCCTTTCCTTAAAAAAAATCCTCCACACAGCATCCCCAAAGATGACATAGGCCCTAAGGGAAATTATTTTCCTCAGGGCCTCCTGTGTGAACCTCATGTAAAAAAAAAATAAATATATCATTTATGAGTATGTTTTAATTGTATGTTCATTTAATGTAATTGTATTAATAAAAAAAGAGAAAAATTTCCGTGTTACAAATAATCCAACAATGTTTGAAAATCTCCTACTACCATCACACTAAGCGGAAAATGTGGCTTGTTTTGTGATGGAGGATTAAGCCAGCCGAGAAATCGAACACGCGACGCCCGGGTGGGACTCAAACGCGATGCCCACTAAGCCACTGACCGATTTTACGCTAGTTTTAATAAAAAGTACGACTATACAGAGTTTAATTAAAACATAATTTAAATTGATACTCGATAAGATATCAAATTGACGAAACAGTACCGAAGTCTCGTTAGCAGCAGCAATAACAAGCCACAACAATCAACAACCATCAACAACAAGATATCGTGCAACAACGTCCAAGATAACCGCAGTTAGGTAAAGTTTAACAACTGGTGGATCACAATGTTAGTTAGAGGTTAGGTTAGTTTGTCTATAGGTTTAATGAAGTTTAGCCGACCGCTGTTTTGGACTATATAGTAAACCGTCCAACAAACCATGCAGTTACCATTTAACAATGTCCTGGAAATAAGCAACAAATTAACGGTTTTAATTGTATTTACTGTAAGAAAGTGGGAAATATAAATTTTTGAAGTGAAACTTCTTCAGCAAGGTTGTGATTTTAAATTCGATGAAACGGAAAAGAGTGACATTAAAAAGAGACAAACACATACATATTTAGGATTTACAGTAGTAGATTTACCTACAGTACCTACCTACGTTGCGCGCATTAGCTGCTATGATTATGAGCTCACTTTTTAAGGCTCCTATTGGTTGAGGTTGTGTGGGTGAAGGTTTGACTTCTGCCGCGTGTGAACCGCACCCGATTTTTTTCAATTGGGCTTTGGTGTAGTAAATGTGGATCCACAGAGACGACTTTTTATTAACTTGAAATTTGGAATTTCCGAAAAAAGTTTTTTTCTTGTCACGTAATAAATTACCAAGTATCAACAGCAAATTTATACATTTTAAATACGTTTGAATCTCATGTATGTTTTCAGATTTTCACGGCAAAAGTATTTTCGTTATTTGTTTTTGGGGTGTTATGCCGTGTTGCGCTACGTCCTTCTTTAGCCAACGCTTCGGACAGCATTGCAGTGTCCATCATCAGGACAGATCCGGCAGATCCAACGGATGTGTCGATCTGCCGAAATCTCGTTCTAGATGGGAGGAACTCAGAGCAGAATCGAAACGTTTGCCTCAAATTGCTTACTAATATTCTTTATTTCACCCCCTTTACTCACAATATATCCCAAATGAGGGCACCATGGTCCCACTGGCTCCGGGCATTTGAGACTCTTGTGTGGTATTCACATTAGCTCGGCTAGCTTAAATAAAAATATTCAGAAATAACTGCCCGTTGCCTATTACTACCTGAAGGGCACGCTATGTTTTGGAATATGAATATGATATTTCCAGACAAATTACGAGGGTATTACCAGAGAAAACCAGAAATATGTCATTTTTAAATCAGATTTTAGACTTATTGACTCTTTTCCACGACAAATTATAAATGGATTTCAAAAGATTGTTCTTTTATCTAGCATTCGCATGTTTTAAATTTTGAGAAAAAATGTTTATATTTAGTATAATAAGGTTTATACCATATTTATATTTATATATATTTATATTTATATTTATATTTATATTTATATATTTATATTTATATTTATATTTATATATTTATACCATAGGTTGTTGGCAGATTTGTTAAATTTTCAAAAAAGATTTTGTATTATACCACACCCATTTCAAATCATATAATCATGCAGTAAAATAAATCAATACATTATCAGGGTATCGCATGTTTTAGAATTTTAATTATAGTTAAAATAAAATCATTAAAAAATATATTAATTTTTCGAAGAAAACTTCTTCTAAAAGGTTGTTACTTTGTGATGTCATTATTTATTTATTAAAAGAAAATAATTTAGTTTACATCACTTTATTTTTTTATATTTTATACTATCAACATGTTTCGTGAACCATGTTCACTTCTTCAGGAATAAAAAAATACTAAAGTTAAAAAAATTAATTATAGATTACATATGGAGAGAAGAAATTGAAGGAGGGGGAAGGGTTGACAATGGTGGGAGTTTCGAAGAATTGGGGATTACCAAGCTATTAGAAGTAAAAGGCCGGTTAAGTGGGAAGATATTTAAAACAGGGTTAACAATAATTTTTTGCTTATTAATTATGTCAGCTTTGGAATTTACATTTTTTCTTATTTCTAAAATTTCTAAATTATTGATTTGCGATGTTTTATATCCTGTATGTAATATTTGAAGACCTGAATTTATGTCAAAGCTATGATCATATTTTAATAAATGGTCTGCGAACTCAGAATCGCTATTGCCATTTAGTGCTCTGAGGTGCTCTTTAACCCTAATCTCAAAGTTTCTATAAGTTCTACCTATATAAAACGAACTACAATCATTACAATTGAGTTTGTAAACCCCTGATTTTTTTGTTTTAATTTCGCTATCTTTATTGTTGAGTATATATTTCTTCAATTTGTTATTTGTGGAACTGATAAGTATTAAACCTTAACAGCCACGTGAGATCTATTTTTTTCCTCTAATAAAATGTATAAGGTGGCGCAAAACTACCGTTCTATTTTGAATCATATTGTAACGTGTAATAAGATTCAAACCATGTCGGTATTTTTGCGCCACCCTTTATTAATAATT
Source organism: Limnephilus marmoratus (assembly GCA_917880885.1). Taxonomy (NCBI): domain Eukaryota; kingdom Metazoa; phylum Arthropoda; class Insecta; order Trichoptera; family Limnephilidae; genus Limnephilus; species Limnephilus marmoratus. Next base: position 26,377,914 of record OU862931.1, on the reverse strand, counting down.
CAATTTTTTTAAAGTGTATTTCTTTTGTTTTATATTTTTAACGGATCTAAATCTAAAAAAAGATTTTTAAGTTTACTAACGGTGGTCATCCGGATGATAAATTATGATCCTCTCTAATTATTGTTTTGATGGGCGGTAAATATATACATATTTTATAAATACTTATAAATATAACTTATAAATTCTCGGGTCAAAATAAAAAATCAGAGAATGCAATTGACACGCTGTAAAAGTGAAATAAAACTAAAGTAGACAAGAGTGGAGAGGCTACGAAGCACCGTACAGAGAAGATACCAGTAGGCTACGAAGGATTGCACAAAGAGCGGACCGATTATAATATCTCATTCTCTCGCTCGCTAAATCCTGTAGATGTATGTGTAGTCTCTTTTTAGTGTCGCTATTTTTCGTTACTATCTCATTCTCTCGCTCGCTAAATCCTGTAGATGTATGTGTAGTCTCTTTTTAGTGTCGCTATTTTTCGCTTCATCGAGTTTTAAATCACAACGGTGCTAACGAAATTTTCACTTCAAAAAGGAAGGAAAAAGCTGTCTACTTTTGAAAGTATGCACTTTACCCATAAAAGCAAAAATTCATAAACCGTTTACGTTGAGATTTTAAAAGACATCACAAAATTACGTTCCATTTATACCATGAACAACATCACTTATTATATTTCAACGAGAGGCGAAAGTTCTGGAGGTTTCACGGGTCTTTTTACAAAAAGTTAAAAGCCTCGACTTCACGTCAGGAAGCAGAGAGAAGCATCGGCGGAGGGTAAGTAGCGGGACACCGACGGAAAAGCCTGGACAAAATAGCCGCAAGACAATATCAGTAATGACAAATCAGCCTTAAGAGGAGCGGCCCATTTAACACAAATCTTAATTTTGGATTTAAAATCAAAATACCCAACCAAACTGAAAAATTATTTTTGTAATCAAAAGGTATATAAAACATCTAGTACAGATCTGAGATACTTTATTTTTTTTTGCTTTAAATTATAAGATGTAGGCCAAATATATAAAAAATAATGTATGCAGATTTTAATGTTTCATGATTTTAGAGGCAACTTGGGCAATTATTTGTGTGTAAATAAAAATAAAAAATAAAAATAATATATTTATTATAAAAATATGACGAAATAAAAATGAAAATTAAGAAAAGAAATCTTTTTATATGTTTAAATTTAAATTAAAAATGACCTATTTTAGTCGGAACAAAATTTTGTCATTCGGGGTCGTCCATCAATCACGTGATCTTTTTTAGCAACTTTTTAACCCCCCCCCCGTGGTGATATATGGTGAGGTTTTAGACTAACCCCCCCCCCCAAAATCACGTGTATATTTTTAGTACAAAGTATTTTGAAATCTTCTAAATATTATCACGAAAAATAAATACACGTGATATCTCATTATACCCCCCCCCCGGTGATATTTCGTGATTTTTTCCGAACCCCCCCCCGCTTTCGAGCCTCACGTGATTAATGGACGACCCCTTTGTATATGTATTAAAATTACTAGATACACATAAAACGCATATTTAACGATGTTTTATTTTTAATTTATTTTTCATCGTGTTTTAAAAATAAACACATGAAAATAATTTCATTTCATTTACTCACAGTTTTTCATTTACGCCCAAGTTGCCTCTAAAATCGTGAAACATTAACATATTTTTTTGCCTATATTTTATAATTTAAAGCAAAAATAAATAAAGTAACTCACACCCGAACTAGATATTTGACATACCTTTTGATTACAAAAATATTTTGATCTCAAATCCAAAGTTAATATTTGTACGAAACGGGCCGCGCGCAAACGTCCCTTGCACTGAAAAAACAATATGTTCATCAACACAAATCTGAACTAATTTTTTTAATCCCTACTACGTTCAAATGCGATGGACGTAAACGGGGTAGTCATGAATTTGAAAAAATCTTTTGAATAATCGCTCAAATGATTGTTTGAATTTGGATGAAATAAATGTACCCAATCTAAACGCCAAAGTAGCTTTTACTTGTTTCATAAACAATTATTATGACAAGTTCTTTCGACCTGGTCTCAAAGTAAAAGTAGGTATTAAAAAAACGCCACTCACCCTTATGAAATCAATATTTTAATAAACGTAACTTTTAACTCCGAGCTTTTTTGAAAAAAAAAATTTATAAGATAATATTTGGAAACTGTGTGAAGTTATTTTGTCTGAAGACAATTTTATGACGTCAGTTTTGTCATTTCACAAGAGGTGGAGTGTACCTGCAGCCTTCTTCTGAAATTCAGCTGTGAACGTTTTTGTGAACACGAAACGTGGAAAATTTCTGAGATTTCTCTCTTGCAAATTTTGCAATGTTTCGCGACTTTGCGCACATTCTTGAAGACCGGTGATGTGGTATTTAAAATATATTTTGTAGTGTATATGCAGGGGCGTAGCTACCGCCGTATCAATGATACGGGGCCCCCTTCAGCAGAGGCCTTTTGTTTCTTTTGGGAGAAAATTTTGATAGAGGGCCCCGCTGTATCAAAATTTGCACGGCATTTGTGAGTTAATGATATTTATTTAATAAAATAATATTTCTCGACTTAATGATATATAAAATAAAAAAAATAAAAAATGGTAAAAAAGCATTTTGTCCTCCATAATTTAAAATGTCTACCAAAAAACGCATTTCTTTCATTCTTCCTTATTTTAACACAGTAGATGTGGCAAGATTATTTTTTTAATATTTATAATTAAGTAACAAAAAATGCCAGTCGCCCCTAAAATCATGCAAAATTGAAATCTTTATTGGCCTATATATCATAATTTAAAAAGAAAATAAATAAAGTAGCCTTACTAGATATTTGGCATACTTTTGATTTAAAAAAAAACTGTTTGGTTGAGTATTTTGACGAAGTCCCGCAACCGTTCCTGTTAAATTATTCCTCTTAAGTTCCTCTCGGCACCGGTGCACAGTCGGAAGAAAACAAAAAAATAAATCATTTTTAACCTTTTTAAAAGAGTTCTTAAATAATACTGGTACTTTTGATGTTAAAATTTGAACTGTTTTGTACGCAAATGTTTCCTTCTTGAAATCTTTTTGGTAAGGAAAACTACGACAAAAGTCTAGCCACTTAACATACGCGCCCAATAATATGCTGACACGAAATGAAAAACCTTATCAAAGTCAAACGTTTGAAATCTTGTCGCTTTCATCATAAAAGTACCGTTTTTTCGAGGCTCTTAAACGTCAAAATCTCCGCGGGGAGTGAAGCCATAGACCTACGGAGGGTTGATTATTCGCACGGCTGTGAGCTACAACACTAGGAAAGTTATATATTTATACAGCCTTACTAAAAAAACCCTTGAAAATTTTATTCTACTAATTATAAAATTGTTCATGGAAAGAAATATACATTGTTTACACAGCCTGAGGGGGTAGTTTATCACATGTGTACGACTGTTTTGTTAATGATGTCTGAACGAAATTTGGAATTTTTCCAAAGTATTTTGATTGTTCTATATATTTCTTATTTTTGAAGGTGCCGTAAACAGGGCCGGATCTACGAAATCTGGCGCCCTGTGCAGTAGGTACCGATGGCGCCCCCCCCCCCCTATTATTATTTTATTTTATTTTGATTAAAAATTCGTTCACCCCAATTTTAAAATTTTTTTTATTTAATTTTTTTTTTTACACTAATTTATCAAATAAAATCAAGACATATAAAGGGTGATACTTTTCCAAGTGACCTGGCGGTAGCTCTCACACTCGTTTTGTTTAAAGAGAGAATCGCCAGGAGCCCTATACTCTCTGAATCTATTGGGTAAACATAAAATTATGGTGCTATTTTAATTATTTTAGGAAAAACTCTTTTTGCAAGTTATGCTTTAAAATAATACAACGAATTGTTTTTTTTTTTTTTCGTTATATGTTTTTGGGGTGTTGTGCCGTGTTGCGCTACCTCCTTCTTTAGCCAACGTTTCGGACATCGTTGCAGTGTCCATCATCAGGGCAGATCCGGCAGATCCGGTAGATGTGTAATTTTTAGTCGTGAAGTGTGTGCTTATTTACTTCGAAGCGATACCGTGTCGCCAGCAGCACTAGCTTTCACCAGTACAAAATACTCGTGACAAGCAGTGGCGTCATCGCCGCGGAACGGAATAGAAAGTTCATTAAAACGTGGTATTTATGCTAGCCAGGGGCAAGTCCGTTTGCGAGATGCCGACGGAAGTGGCTCCATCTCTTAATGAAATCTAAAATTAGAAATCACAGTGGTAAGAATTTATGAAAAAATAAAATAAAATAAAAAAATAAAATTACAATTGTTAACTTTCACCAGTACAAAATAATCGTGACAAGCAGTGGCGTCGTCGCCGCGGAACGGAATAGAAAGTTCATTAAAACGTGGTATTTATGCTAGTCAGGGGCAAGTCCGTTTGCGAGATGCCGACCGAAGTGGCTCCATCTCTTAATGAATTCTAAAATTAGAAATCATGATGGTAAGAATTTAAGAAATAGAATTACAATGGTTAAAGCGAATTTAGTCAATATAAATCAAAATGGTTTACCACGAGCTCGCATTACTATATACTTAGACATGGTTTTTTAGCTCTATTAATAATAAATGAATTTTACTAGAATTAGAATTACACTGGTTAAAGCGAATTTAGTCAATATAAAGTTATAACACAAAAAAAAAAATGGTTTACCACGAGCTGGCCTTACTGTATACTTAGACATGTTTTTTGCGTTTAGCTTTGGTGTAGCCGTCAATCACCGGATACCAAGAGCTATTGAGCTTAGCTCCGTCGTCTCTATTAATATTGAAAGGATTTTTGTAGATTTCAATTGCCTCCGTAATTAGGCGTGCTCTATAAGTTTTAGGTCTTCCCAAGACCTCAGGAACAAATCCAAAGTAATGGCCGGTTTCGATTAAGTGCTCAGCGATTGCCGATTTATCAGGGTGGCCGAGTTTGCAAGCACGAATTGTTTGTTTGTGCCCGTACCATGATTTAAAATATAGGTTACGAGACAATGCGGGTGGTTTCACTGAACTAGGTCCATTAGACATTCTTGAGATTTACTGCGTTTATGTATATACCCAACGCGAATATTAATAGAAAAAGCAAATACAAATACGTTCTCATGGCAACGTACAACACAAGAATAGCATCTACAGCTTCTGACTAATAAGAATATAACCTCAAATTTGTACCTTGCATTTCCCCTGTGTTGAGTGAACAAACACCAAATTGAGCGAACAAACACCATACACTACAAACACTAAACACTGACGTATGGTATCAACGGCTTACGAAAGACGCTTACACTGACACCGTAAAATAACAAATCCAACAAATCTAATAGATATTAATTATACATTTAACGAACTCAAAATAATATGTCAAATCAATGATCTGCAATGATCAAACTGTCAACACGTAACACGTTGCAACCTGCAAATCCTGCAAAACGTGTGATGTATTTGTTAATGGAATTTATTTATGTTTTTATTTATTTGTTTTATGTTTTTACTTATAATTTACTTAATTTATTTACTTTTACTTATGAAGATTTCATAAGAAAACGGTCTTTAACTACCTTCTCCTAGAGACTTAAATCGTACAAAATAAAACAATAGCGAGCGTACGCTAACTAAAATTGTCAGCATTTTGAATTTCGGTCGGTTTGTTTGTTCTCTTGAACAAAAATACCGCGCTGTGATTGGTTATTGAATTTGGATCGTACCCATTCGTCGTAAAAGACGGTAAAAGAAATATGGAAAAATAGACCTTACGTTTAAACTAAATATATGGAATTTGTAAAAAAAATCTGTAACTGACTATAAATTCTTAAGCCGTAAACCAACCTGATGCGTACGCATTCTGTTTCTTTGGAAAGTGTTGCTAGAGCGTAATAATTATTTCGTACTATGGGTAATTTTGAAACGATTCAGGGAATATTATAACTAAATTTTAATACAATATTTATTTTCTCACGGCGCCCCTTCGGAGTTAGCGCCAGGTTTTTGCACGTTTTTGAACGTATGGCAGATCCGGCGCTGGCCGTAAAAACAAAAACGATTTAGAAAAACTAGATAAAATTATTTTTTAGATTTGTGTATTTGAAATACACTTGAGTTTTATAAAATTTCCATATTTTAAGATTCAAACGCGGAAAAAAATCGTATCACAACATTTTTGATCCAAATGTACAGAAATTAAAAAAAACACAGTCTTTTTTATAATGAATTTGGAAGGAAACTGTAACCTCAATTTTTTCTCGTGCACACAATAAAAAAATAATAAAAAAATTCAAAGTTTTCTTTAATACCAAAAAAATAACCTAAAAATAAACCGCATTTCTCGCATCTCTAAAGACGTTAATTTCTTTGACATGTATACGAACACATGTATCAGATATTTATATTAAAAAAACACCACTTTTATGAAATTCCCATAAAATAAATATCCTTAAATGTAAATTTGAATTTTCATGTGTCATGTAAAATAATTTTCTAACAATTCAACTCTCAAAGTAAGATTATTCTGCCTTTTGATTGACTAAAACTTATGAAAAACCGCACAAAACACGTTAAATATATTAATTATATAAATAAAAGAGTGAATTGGTCACTATAATAGAAATCATTCAGCACAATCGCAATATTTACTAACAACATTCCCGTCATAAGTAAACCAAACTGTTTTTTTCTGAGCGGACCACACAGTACAAATGCGCAGGCGCGCCAATAACGTCCCTGGCGAAAAATAATAAAAAAAAAACATTTTTACGAAGAAATTTTGGCCATTTACACTGTTGCCAGAGGTAAAATGCATTTTAAAGCGTGACTGCGGAAGTAAGATTATTAGTAATAGTTCGTGTTTTAGTGTATACCGGGTTCATGTTGCTGCAGCAACATAGATTATCGGCCGTTAAAGGTTTTTTTTTTAGTTTTTAATATTGACGTAACTATATGCCACGTGTAACCAATGCAACGTGGTCAGATCATCTCCCACTAACTGTGGAAATAGATCTAAATCTAACCCCCATTATTTCCAACAGACAGGATCGACCAAGGGATTTTGGAAAATGGACGGCAAAGTCCGAAAATGATATTAAAACTTACAACGCCCAGTCCAATAAACTACTGTTAAAAATGAAATTCCTAGATGCCGTAAAATGTCAAAGACATGACTGTGATAATGAGACTCATAAACTTGAGCTAGATTCTCTCTACGGTAATATTGTGCATATACTAAGAAATTCCGCCATACAAGCATTCAGAAGTAAAGGACCCAAAAAAAAGTATGAAATTGTTCCTGGGTGGAATAATGAAATCTCCACTTTGTACCGCAAATCAAGACATGCATTCCTATGCTGGGTTGAAGCCGGAAGGCCGTTTTGCAGACGAAAGAAAAACAAGTAAGAAATCTTTTAAAATTGCTCTCCGAAAATGCCAACACTCAGAAAACAAAGCACGAATGGATAGTATAGCCACATCTATGCATAACAAAGATTTCAGAAAGTTTTGGCAAAAAACTTCAACTATTTACCCTGGACAACCAATTACCAAACTATTTACCCTGGACAACCAATTCGGCTTCAAGAGCGCCTCATCAACCGATATGGCCATTTATGGGGTAAAACAAACAATAGCCTACTACAAAAAAAGAAAAACCACCGTTTATGGGTGTTTTCTGGACCTAAGCAAGGCCTTTGATCGGGTTTCACATCAATTATTATGGGAAAAACTCATAAAACGAGATGTTCCAGCAGCAGTGGTCAATATGCTGGCTATTTGGTACGGACAACAGGAAAATCACATCCAATGGGCAGGAGCTTCTTCAAGGCCTTTATTTCTTAAAAGCGGAGTCAGGCAAGGGGGAAATATGTCTCCAACTCTATTTAATGTGTACATTAACGACCTCTTACAAGAGTTGAACGATACACGAATCGGTTGTCATATCTGCGGACAAGGCAGTAATAACATTAATTACGCGGATGACATGGTGCTGCTTGCACCTTCGATTAAAGCAATAAGACGACTTGTGCAAATATGCGAAGAGTACGCAAACTCTCATAACTTGTTGTACAATTCTAAAAAGTCAGTCATCGTCGCTTTCAAACACAACAAGGAGCCATTAAATATTCCTCCAATATATCTAGAAGGAAATGAACTGCTTGTGGCCCCACAGGTTAAGTATCTGGGACATATCCTAACCGAAGACATGAAGGATATAGAAGATATGGAACGACAAAGAAGAGCAATTAACATACGGGTGGGAATGCTCTCAAGGCGGTTTTACCACTGTAGCGACGACGTCAGAAAATTACTCTTCAAGACATACTGCACTGCCCTGTACACGTCTGAACTGTGGACGCAATACCCAGCAGCGCAATGGGACAAACTGAGGGTGTGCTACAACAATGCGTACAGGCAACTTATGCAACTACCGAGGTTCTGCAGCGCCTCCACGATGTTCACCGAAGGGAGGGTGCACTCATTCCCAGCATTACTTCGCCACCGGCTAGCCAGCTTCTGGAGAAGGACACGGAGGTCAAACAACATCATTGTCGTGGCTGCATCCGGGTGGCTCAGTTCCCCACTAAATGAGCGAAGGATGCAAATGATGAGGCGACCTCCCTGATGGACGATAAAAAAAACTAATATTTCTTTTTTTTTTATTTTAATTTCTGTTTAATTTTTGTTTAATTTAATTTTATTTTGTTATTAATTTTGTGATTAATTTTTATTATTATTATTTATGTTCGAATTTTATATTCATTTTTTGTTTTTTTTTTTTTTTGTTTTTCGTTAGGTACCTAACCTAATACGCTACCATATTTTATTTCTTTTAGATTTTTATTTGCTCTTTAAAATATATTATACTATAATTTATGTAATATGGCAGACTGGGATTGCACTACCCTCCCAGCCCTGCTGGAATAAAAACTTAAATAAATAAATAAATAAAAAATATGCATCTCCTTCTAACACTTGTTCCCTCATTTCCCAACCCTACCTCTTATCCATGTACATTTCCCTATCGAACAATGTTAAGGAAACCTGTGGTGTGCAATCATCACCATAGTGATCTCTCAGTGCATTTAATATCGACTCTGTTGAAAAATTTTGTGCAATGATCACCATATAGATATCACAGTGCATTTAATATCGAATCTGTTATGTGCTTGTGCAGTGACTACCGCTAGCTGGGTCCTTTAAGATAATAATATCGATTCACCATAATAGCGTATTAGTATAAGTCTTTACAATAATCCAATTTTAACCAACTGCCATGTAGTTGCGTCTATTTCAAACCTTTGGAATAACAAGGTTCCATCTGTCGCGGTAACGTCATGCAATAATGAACTCTAAAGTAGCTTACTATGGGTTCCATTATCGCATGACTTTAAAAATAAAAAAAGACAAATTGATTCGCAGAGAACATATACGACTAAATTTAATTTATTGTACGAGAGATTACTCACTCGTTCACAGTACAAGAATTTTTATTTTAATATTCATACCATTTAGGAAGACAGATAGGTATGCAAACAAGTAATTATTATTTTTAATTGTAAAACTAACGTTTTTAAGACAAGAATTTTTTATGCATAGCACAAAGGGTAACAATTATTATAAGCAATAATTATCAGCCTGAAACACTCATCCACATTGAAAAATCTTCCGAGAAAAGATACATGACGCCAACGGGACTTGAACCCGTGTCCTCTCGATTGCCGGTCGAATGCTCTGACCACTGAGCTATGGCGGCTTATCTCGTACCCGCCAAATGATTCAATATATGCTAGTGTTTCATTCAACAATTACTGCTTATTATATTTTTTTCACCTGAAAACAACCAACTTTATTTTTGCGAGAGAAACATTGTAAGTGTTAAATCCCTCGCTAGGTGGCGTCGAGACAAATTATGTCTTCATTTATTGGGGAAATACTTAAACTTGTCAAATATTAATTATTATTTTTAATTGTAAAACTAACGTTTTTAAGACAAGAATTTTTTATGCATAGCACAAAGGGTAACAATTATTATAAGCAATAATTATCAGCCTGAAACACTCATCCACATTGAAAAATCTTCCGAGAAAAGATACATGACGCCAACGGGACTTGAACCCGTGTCCTCTCGATTGCCGGTCGAATGCTCTGACCACTGAGCTATGGCGGCTTATCTCGTACCCGCCAAATGATTCAATATATGCTAGTGTTTCATTCAACAATTACTGCTTATTATATTTTTTTCACCTGAAAACAACCAACTTTATTTTTGCGAGAGAAACATTGTAAGTGTTAAATCCCTCGCTAGGTGGCGTCGAGACAAATTATGTCTTCATTTATTGGGGAAATACTTAAACTTGTCAAATATTAATTATTATTTTTAATTGTAAAACTAACGTTTTTAAGACAAGAATTTTTTATGCATAGCACAAAGGGTAACAATTATTATAAGCAATAATTATCAGCCTGAAACACTCATCCACATTGAAAAATCTTCCGAGAAAAGATACATGACGCCAACGGGACTTGAACCCGTGTCCTCTCGATTGCCGGTCGAATGCTCTGACCACTGAGCTATGGCGGCTTATCTCGTACCCGCCAAATGATTCAATATATGCTAGTGTTTCATTCAACAATTACTGCTTATTATATTTTTTTCACCTGAAAATTAGGCTGATAATTATTGCTTATAATAATTGTTACCCTTTGTGCTATGCATAAAAAATTCTTGTCTTAAAAACGTTAGTTTTACAATTAAAAATAATAATTAATATTTGACAAGTTTAAGTATTTCCCCAATAAATGAAGACATAATTTGTCTCGACGCCACCTAGCGAGGGATTTAACACTTACAATGTTTCTCTCGCAAAAATAAAGTTGGTTGTTTTCAGGTGAAAAAAATATAATAAGCAGTAATTGTTGAATGAAACACTAGCATATATTGAATCATTTGGCGGGTACGAGATAAGCCGCCATAGCTCAGTGGTCAGAGCATTCGACCGGCAATCGAGAGGACACGGGTTCAAGTCCCGTTGGCGTCATGTATCTTTTCTCGGAAGATTTTTCAATGTGGATGAGTGTTTCAGGCTGATAATTATTGCTTATAATAATTGTTACCCTTTGTGCTATGCATAAAAAATTCTTGTCTTAAAAACGTTAGTTTTACAATTAAAAATAATAATTAATATTTGACAAGTTTAAGTATTTCCCCAATAAATGAAGACATAATTTGTCTCGACGCCACCTAGCGAGGGATTTAACACTTACAATGTTTCTCTCGCAAAAATAAAGTTGGTTGTTTTCAGGTGAAAAAAAAAAAAAAATATAATAAGCAGTAATTGTTGAATGAAACACTAGCATATATTGAATCATTTGGCGGGTACGAGATAAGCCGCCATAGCTCAGTGGTCAGAGCATTCGACCGGCAATCGAGAGGACACGGGTTCAAGTCCCGTTGGCGTCATGTATCTTTTCTCGGAAGATTTTTCAATGTGGATGAGTGTTTCAGGCTGATAATTATTGCTTATAATAATTGTTACCCTTTATGCAAACAAGTTTTAAGGTTATTTATTTCTTCGCACTTGCACACTTAGTCTTGCTTCTACTCGTTTGTACGTATTTATTTCTGAAAAACTGTTTGTTTCTTACAAGCCAAATAAATAAACGTTGCATTTGAATTGCTTGGCTTGAAAGCCATGGTTTAGAGCAGTGACCTGGGTTCAAATCCTAGTTTCCTTCTTTCCAGAATATGTCCTTCGCAGTGTTACCCTTGCGCTATATAAGTTAGGTAGCACAGTAGGCTTCACGTCTAAGGGTAGCCACCCCTGCATAATAAAATCCTTTGTCATGTTAACTCTAATATCAATATTACCCGCCGAAAGGCGAGAACACCCGCGGTGGGGGTGGCAAAGTAGACTGGATCCAAAACGAAATGAATACCCATGTTGAGAAGAGGTAACTTGAAAAGATATTTTATATTCCTGTCCCTGTTCCTTTGTTGTCACTGGAACCGTCGATATTATTTATCTGAAGAACCGGTTTCTTTTGTTAAATGATAAAAATGAAAAACGAAAAATTGTACAACGCAAAAAAGCATAGAAACTTTAGAGGAACCGGTTTTTCTTCCTCAGAATTTTTCTGGCCACCCATTAGCCGCCATTTTGTTTTTATTTTTATTTTGGAGAAACCCGTTCTGTAAAATCTGCAAAATGAACCACATTGAAATCTTCTAGGCAGTCGCGGCCGCTGCCCTGAGAATGTGGTGGTTCAATGACAATCCGTACCTACTTATGACAAAAAAAATTATTAATTAGGAATTTTCAATAATTAATTTATTTTCAAACCGACTGTTATTTCCTCTTATATATTCAATACTGGTTGCACTCATTTTTGTAATAAAATTAAATATTAATAAATAAGGTTATTGGTATTCAATATAATCAATACAAAAAAACAAAACAATGACAATTATCACGTCACAGGTCAAGCGCGCGCCGCATCTTCACCGAAATTCGATTGTATTCGTATCACCTCGGCTCATGGTTCGGGTCAATCGGTAAACTTCGGCAAGGATCGGAATATGTTGGGTGGGTGGCACACTAATCGAAGCCAAATTCTGATACAAATAGCGAAATCGACGCGCTTTCGATGTTTTCAATATTCCATACAAAAACATAATTTCGTTCGTTTGCAAACCGAATGCACACCAATGCGGCCGATACGAGGGCGCTCGGCGGCCGCGCTATGGGAAATTAAAAGCATTCTCCCTGATAATATTCCTAGCATTATATTGGTAACTAATATTTTGAAATGATTAAATTAGACGTATTTGTAAAAAGCATTAAATTTATATGTGTTTTATATTGTAGATTAAATTAGAGATTCTATAGATTTAAATTAGAGATTTTATTGTCTTCAGTACGTAAATAAAGTAAATTTAGACATTATAATTTGCCAGTGCTGCACACAAACACACTGTGCGACCAGCCGCCCTTGCTTCTAGGCACCCATTTCCAGAGTTTTTTAAAACCTTTTTGTGTAGCGGTTTTCAACCTATAAAAAACATATCAAAACCGAAGTAAAAATTGAGGGTAAGCAATATCTTGGCAGGAATGTAAGTTTTAAAACTCAGCTCAACGTTTTCAAATTTCGTCGAAATAAAAAGAAGCGGAATAAAATTTGTTAAATTTCTGTATAAAATTGCATTCATTGTATTTGTGTGACTTGATTGTTAAATTTATGTAGTAATGAGAGTATTATAAAATTACAAATGAAACACGTCTTTCATTACCCGTGTGCACAAAATAGAGAGAGGGCATGAGTTACTACAAATTTGACCGAGGATCCGATTAAAAAATTGAAAATGAACCGGTTCCACATTGGTCTCCGGTAGCTGGAACCACAGTGATAACCGACTAAAATATAGGCGATATTATGGTAGAACCATATCATAATATCTACGGAATTATGTTTTTCATGCGGTGATAGCGTAAAATAATGCATTTTTTTAAATCTACGGGCGCTGTCAGTATGACGTCTGGGGTCCTAGCATGGTCGATCGATAAGTATTGATAGGATAAATTTCGGTATCTTTTCATCGTTCTCTAGGACAACTGCAGATATTTGTATATATGACACTCTACTTTACAAACAACAGTTGACGTCGAATGTATTAAAAATACTCATTAATTATGAGCTGTTACTTATTCATTAGCGATTTGCAGTCATGCTAGGGAACTATGAGAAGTTACCGAAAGTTATCCTATCAATCCTTTTCGATCGACTGTGTTAGGGGGCCTGGTTGTTATAATATATAATGTTTGATGGAGTTGACTTAATGGGCGACAATAACACTAAATTAATTATATGTATCTCGTGATATTCGAGATTGGAAGAAACTGCATAATATTTATTGTCTTACCATGGGTCGAACACACCGATTTAAATTAATCCAGCGCCATTGCGCTTTCGTAACTAAACTTAACCATCGTTTGTTTCGAATAATATATTGAGACGTGTTGATTTTTGTGCCACCAATCGTAATAAGAAGAAAAATTGATAAACATATTATAACTTATAGATCGTTTAAATATGAAGTATGAACAAAAAATGTGAACCCCAAATACCACAAACAAGTAATTCAATACATTTCACATTTTCTCGAGAATCTTAAATAGCAAGTAACTTAACCTAAAATCTATTTCTATTTGGCGTATACTTAACACCATCACAATATTATGTCGCGTTTTTAATGTGTATTTGGCTTTCGTTATTGATATTTACGACAAATTATAAGACATCATCTATAAAGTCTGAAAAGTGTGTGAAATAGTGAAAAACAATAAAGTGCATCGGCCAAAGCCAAAACTTACACTCTTAAACCACTTTCACGGCTATTTCTATGTCACCGAAAAATAACAACATTGTACTGTTATGAATTGATCACCAAAATATCTAATAATAATGAGTAATGGGTTGTCATTAAACATAAAGTTGTGTTACAGTACACCAAAGTGCTAATTACTAGTGTTTTAAAAAACAGTTGCCCAATTCGATAACTTAATAGTGATATAATTAAATTCAATAACAATCTCGAAACTGTGCGGTAGTATTAATTTCGATCAGGTACAATTAGGACATTATACAGGTTAACCAGTTTGCCTGCCCACAGGCGCAACGAAACTGCGCTAGAAATAATTTCAATCAGGTACCAAATTACAGGTTACCCTGATTGCCTGCCCACAGGCGCTACTACCAAATCACAGATTACCCTGATTGCCTGCCCACAGGCGCTACTACCAAAACAACATAAACAAATATATATTATAAACAAATATAAAAAAATATAAATATATGATTTTTGAAGTAAAACTTCTTTACGCACGCTTGACTTGGGGAGTAAGCTGGTGAATGCGTGACGAGAGCGTTATGAAAAGTGTGATCGGGCGAGGCGAACGGTCGGACGAGGCGAACGGAAGTTCAGAGGAAGATATAAGTTAGTAAAGTTTTACTTCAGTCATGTGGTCTACTCGTTTTTTTTACAGTAGACCCTGAGGAAAAAAGTCTCCCAGGGATTATGTCATTATGTCACGTTGTGTGGAGGGTATTTTTAGAGAAAGGAAGGAAAGGAAGTTCTGGCAAGGAAAAGATTATGGGGGATTGGAATCTGGGGGTCAGTTTATAATAATATAAAATAATAAAAAAGAAAAACAAATCGATATTTACCGAGGGTGAATATCCTAAATAATGTGTCAAGTCTACTATACGGGATGTGGAAGGAGCCATCTATCGGCGGGCAATAGAGTAGAAAGTGCCAAGTAAAACGACGCTTAAACATTTATAAGGGAGCGTAAGAAAGGCGTTTTCAACTGCGCCGTTTAAATCATTCAAAGAGGGGATATATTTACTGAGGAGTGGGGCAATATCCAATACAATATTCTCACTTTTTATTCGCCCTGAGATTTATTTATGACGAAGTAGTCAAGTAGCTAGGTATATTTATATTGCATATCTATCTATATTTTAGGTACAACCTCTATGCCCTGTATATAAGCCAGTCCATGTCCTGGCTATGTACGATATAGGCCCGGAATATCAGCCAGTATGAATCCTTGCCATGTACACGACATTCCTCGCTCCAATTTAAGCGTGCTAAATCTACCGCCCAAGCTTTGCTAAGCCGCAGAATAGTTCATATTTTAGACGCCGAGGCGGTAGCAGTCATAAGCCAGATCTGACATTTACGTAAATAATATTTGAATGAAATTTACATAAATTGCCTAATTTTACAAGAACATACTATTTTATTCATCGGACAATAAGGCACGATGTTATAAATTGATAATTAATTAAAAATAGTCTCAAAAGGGAATTTAAAAGTTTCAACGCTAAGATGGTTTGTTTTCAGCGGTTAATTTTATTAATAGTGCACTGACTCTAGCAAAACAAATACTATTGAAAATTAGAGTACTCGCCTTATGCTGATCGAAGTGAGGAACTTTATCAAAAATTAACTCTTAAAATAAACTCGCCTAAAAATTAACTGCCGTCGTTATTTAAATGTTGCTATTTCCCGGTGCATAGAGACATCACGATAAAAATGACAGTATAGAGCGTAGATATACCGCGCATGTCGGTAGTAGATAATAATAATAATAATTTTTATTTTAGTAATTTGTACATTGAAGTTTACAAATTTCTAATTGATTATAATATTTCATATTCACTATATTTTTTCAAGTTTTATGTAGCTCCTACAATACATCTTGAACTTTCCAATTGGTGTGGACTTTAAAGTTTCTGGTAGTGTGTTATACAACTTCATTCCCTTGTACAGTAGACTGTTCTGCGTATTCGCTTTGTCCTTTTTTTGTAGCCTAATTTCCTTGCACGTCCTTGTGTTATATCTGTGAATGTCTTTATTGTATACAATTTTATTTGAGAAGTATTTTGGTAACGTGTTGTTCAATATTTTGTGGATAAATACCATCGTGTTCAAGGTCAGCATCTGTTTCACGGTCAACCAATTTAGTTCCTTTAACATTTTAATTATTTTTGAAAATCTGTTTCGTGGAAGAATTATTCTCATAGCCCTGTTTTGGAGAATTTGTAACTTATTTTGTTCTCTTTCGTTACATAGGAAAAGTATACTCGAGCAGTAGTTGAAGTGTGGAGCAATAATTGAATTGTATATAGTGTTTGCAGTTTTTCTTGAAATTTTTGGCCGAATTCTTCCAAAAAAAGATATCTTTTTGCCAATTTTCTTTTGGGTGTATTCAGCATGTCTATTGAAGTTTAGTTTGGAATCTAATATAACTCCTAAGTATTTCATTTCAGTAACATTTTCAATAATTTCACCATCAATTTTAATTTTGCTTTCACTGGATGTCTTCTTGTATCCGATCACCATACATTTTGTTTTTTTTTTTGTATTTAATTTAAGCTTATTTATTTTTAGCCATCTTGATAGATCATTTAGTTCATTATTTAAAATGTATATTAGATCTTCATAGTTATCTCAAATTAAGTATATTAGTGTATCATCGGCAAAAAGTCGTACTTTGCATTTTGAAAATATTTTCACCATGTCATTAATATAGAGTATGAACAATAGAGGTCCAAGGACCGATCCCTGTGGTACTCCTAACTTATTTTCCATTGGTTTTGAAAATTGATTATTTATTTTTGTTACCTGCTTTCTGTCTCTCAAATACTCTTGTATTAATTTAATGGCTACAGATGAGAAACCAATTTCTTTAAGCTTTCTTATTAGTATGTCTCGGTCTATAGTTTCGAATGCCCTTTGAAAATCCAAAAATATTGCTAAGATAAATTTATTATTATTCATTCCTTCCTTCCATTCTTCGACAATTACGTTTAATGCTGTTTCACATGAGTTATTAGATCTGAACCCTGATTGCTCTTGGTATAAAATATCGTGTTTATCTAGATATTGCAAAATTTGTTCTTTTATTATAACTTTAAGAATCTGCTCATATTTGGTAAGGTGTTGATTGGCCGAAATTCTTCACATTTTCTGGTATTTTGTACCTTTGGAACCGGTATAATAGTAGATATTGTCCATGACTGTGGAAATTTTCCTTCTTCAATCGTCTCATTGATAATATTTAATAGAGTAGATCCAATTACTGGAAAAGCATCTCTTATTTTACTAATAGTTAATCCATCTGAACTAGATTGATTAGACGATTGGCTTTTCAAAGACAAAAGAAATAATTTCTTCTATTAAATTCATCGACAATACACAATATACACATATTATTAGTGACGTCTAGGCTTTCGACTTATATGTATACGGATTATGTTCCAAGCAGTGCTAAACTTAACATTCCAGACGAGCTTATAACTAACTGATATACCGGGCAATACTTCGCTCAAGCCTTGATTAGCCAGAGAATATTATTTTAGACGTCGAGGCGCTAGCAGTCTTATGTCAATTCTAACATATACCTAAATAATATTAAATACTTCCATACCACTAAAATTTACATAAATTACCTAATTTTACAAGCATGAACTATTATATTCGTCGAGCAATGAGGAATGACGATGTTATTAATTAATAATCAATCTAAAATAGTCTGATAAGGGATTTTAAAAGTTTCGGCTCCAGAATAGTGTTTTCAGCGGTTAATTTCATGTGACTGAGTGCAGGACTCTGGCAAACAAATACTATTTAAAATTATTACCCTCGGTAATGCATATTGCATCATGCTGATTGAAGTGAAGAATCTTATGAAAAATCAACCCGCCTAAAAATATTTTAGATTTATGAAATAAACTGCCGACTTTAACATTTAAAAAAATTGCGATCTCTCAAAAGAGTAGTTTGATTTTTTTTTAAATGAATGTTTCTTTATTAAAAACAATTGACAATCCGTGTAATTACCGGTAACATCTGGGTTTGCGACCTATTGCGTTACAAGCCGCGCTAAGCTCGACATTCCAACCAAGCCGAGCTTAAAACCAAATGATATACCGGGCCTTAGTATTTTTCACCGACACGAGTGGGTTGAGGACGTGTCTGTGAGAACGAAGTAAGTCCCATTTTTCCTTAATCTTTAATAAGAAAATTCTATTTGATTAATTTGAGTTATTTCACAATTTATTTACATTAAAAATTTTATTTTAAAATCTGTTTAAAATTATTGGTTTAAAATGATTCAGAGGCAGACACCTCACATGCTCATAAAACCAGAGCCAAACAAACAGACATACTTAATATACCAAAGTATAACTCTTCATTTGGACAAAGAAGTTCTGAATTTTTAGCAGTAAAGTTATATAACAAACTCCCACTTAGTATCAAACAAATTAAAACAAAAAATAGCTACATTAAGGACATTAAATGTTGGCTGAAGGAACTATTGCAAAATGAACTTACTAGTACACTTAAAACATCGTCATAGAAGTTTCTGGAAAACCTTATCCAAACATTGAAGTTAAACCATAGAAGTCGCTGAAAAACTTATCCAAAGCATAGTCCCCCTCAGCAAAGGATCTCCTAGTGAAGAGGACTAAGAATATATTTTCTATTTTATATATACATCTTACTAACATGTTTCATATAAAAATGTAAAAAAATATTATATATATAGTTACTAAATTAAAAAAATAAATAATAAAAATTTACAGTAAAGACAACGCCCTGGTGAAAGACCGCCATTCAAAATCTAAATGTTGCTTGAAACGGCTTTAGACTAGTTTTGTGATCAGATCTGAATAGCCAGTTACTTCCTATCCTTCCTCTGCTTATCTCCTTCCCTTCCCCACTATATTAATCCTCGCAACATACCCCAATTGGGGATGCCATAGTCTCACTGGCTACAGACGGTTGGTAGCAGATGAGACTCTTGTACCCCGTACATTTTCCTGACAGTATAAAATCATGATGAAGTATTAACTCCTTTATTAGTACGCACACCTGCAAAATGATAATAACCCATTAAAATACTTCCAAAAACCGTTTTATTAATTGAAATCTACTTCACACATTGCCATAAACCTGCAAAGCGCACATTATGCGGAAATAATTACCACTAAATTATATCTCCGCTGTTAACTAAGCTGTGCACTACAATAGTGTGGTGCTTCTACAAATGAATGGCTGATTGCAGAAACGGGCTTGCTCCATTTTTAAACCAAACTAACTTTTAGTCGATTTCTTGTTATTTGTACGTAGTCATACAAACATTGATTGTTTCCAAAATTTAAATACCATACTGAAAAAATAACAATGAATATTTTGGAAGAAAATCATTGTTCAATTTGGGAGTTGGGTATGGGTAACCATTTATTGAATAACCAACACCCTTCATAGGTCACCCCAAGTGGTTCGTTTGGTGACTTAGTAGGGGTGCCCAGTTTCATGTGGTGAGGTTTGTCTAAGTCTTGGCGGCGGATGCGTTTGATCACCTACTGCGTGGCGGGTCGGATCGGTCGGACGACGTTTATCACTCCTGAACACACAGATCTCAGATTCCTACTCAACTACCCACCTCTCTTACTTTTTTCCTTCTCAGAACTTCCTCTCTCAACTTACTCTAAAAAGTCCCTCCACACAGCATTCTCAAAGATGACATAAGCCCTGAGGGAATTTTTTTTCATTGGAGCCTCCTGTGTGGAGCTAATGTAAAAAATTCTGAATCACAAAATCCTGACAAAATTTGAATTCTTCCTAGTACCATCAGCAGAAATTGTTGCTTGATTATTGACTTGCAATTTGTTTGAATCCACCATACTTGAATGCAAACCTGACTATTTTCACCACTGTACTACAAAGCTGTCGAAAAAAAACAAAATACACACAATGTGTATAATGTGGAATTGAAATGCAGACGAAATTGGTGATAATTTCACCACAAAATTGATTGAATTGTGTACAATTCAACCCAGAAAGGTAACTCCATTAACCCTAGAATGCTCGCGTTGGGCATTTTACCGCCCGCCGAAAAAAATGTGTTATTTTGTACACGATGCATTTGTCAAGGTGAAGCGTCCTAGTAGCTACCCCCCACCCCCCCGTACGTCACCAACGGTCGTTGTCGGTGTGTTGCGTTTGGGGGTGAATTGCTCACTGCGCGACTACTCACGTAAGTAAAATTCGTGTGTCTGTTATTTTACTGTAGGTAGTTGAAATATTATTAGTTTTCATTTCATATAAAGTTGGTTTGATATAAATATCGTAATAATATTCATATTTAGTTTGTTTTGATTATTATTGGATATAAATTGTCAAACAATGTATAAAGAAAATAATGACCATTTATTATTTCGAATAAAGTATTTTTAAAGAAATTTTGGCTAGACCACGTATAATTAGAAGATCCGACGTAAACACTTTACAAAAACAACCGAGAAACCAAGTAGTCCGATTTGTATCAGCGGAACATAAAAACATAAAATGTAACAACAACCTGACTGAGTACACGAAACACTCGCTTTTACCTAGATTACATGACGTCAGTAATAGATACGCAGATGTGGCGGATCTATTTAACTGCACGGAAGCTAGGTACAAGAAGGCTATTCTATCATATTTCTTCAATCAATATTAATTTTATTTTTACTATAGTATTGAATGTAATTGTAGCCCTTTGTGTCATTTCTTTATCAAATGCCACAATTAACTCAACTCTTTTTTTTTAATTATCTCATATGTACCTACAACTAATATTTTGTGACATGTAATATGTATTTATGGTATATTTATACCGTTAATAAATAAATAAATAAATAAGAATATAAATATATTTAAATTATGAATCAGCTATAAATAAATAAAATATATACCATGAATAATTCGTGTATAAAATAACTTAAGTCAAATCTTGAAGATGGATTTAAAAGGCTTTAAAAATTACACATTGCGTATCGACTGCCAAAAGTCATTTAAGCTTACAATAAAAAAATCAATGCTTTGTCTTGCGTTGACTCGACATTCTGGACAAAGGAGAATAGTATCCATGATTAGTAGAATGTTGATTGAGGAATAGCAATTCATTATTTCGAATTCTATGGGAAGAGATGTCGGCTGGATGATTTGTAACAAAGCAAGTGTGTCGGTAATACTGTTGATTATTTTGAATATTAGAAGAGTCTTTCTACGTTTTCTAGAGACAATGTTTAAAGTTTGTTCAATTTAGTCTTACGAGTACTCGCCTCTTTCAAGTCCCAACCCTCAAGCAATGTTAAAGCTACATATTTATTACGTGTATTAAAAAAATACAAAGAGAAGACAACTGCTTTCTATACTTAGCTATTCAAATAGGTAAATCGCGTTGGTCCCAGGTACCAGTACTAAAGGCGCGAACCAGCAACGCCTCAAATCGAGTCATTAGCGTAAATCTTTAGAGAAATTAACAGCAAATAAAGCGCTCAGCTCAGAGCAGCATTTCTTAGTAAGTATAATTAATTGGCCTGAGTTAATTATTTTGGTAAATTCTTGTTGGATTTTTGCATTTTAAGAATATGCATTAAAATTATGAACGTTCTTTAAAGTAAACAATTATCCTGCTTTAATTATTATTATTATTTTTTTATGTATTTCAGGAGATATTTGAGTCCCGAGTAGATGGAGGTAGTAAGGGAAGTCCTTCTAAACATGGCGCAATCACGTCAATCAAATATTTTATTATTATTTTCCGTTGATATTTTAGAATTATGACATAAATTAGACGCTTTATTGCATTTTTGTGAGAATTGATTTATTTTTAATAAACTTATAAAATTTTTATTTTTAAGTAATTATGAATTTACCATACATATATTTTCAAAGTAAGACAAACATTCCCGGGTTATGAATAACCCGAATAATGTTTGAAAATCTCCTACTACCACCACAGTAAGCGGAAAATGTTGCTTGTGTCGTGATTGAGGTCCGAGGAATCGAACACGCGACGCCCGGATGGGACTCAAACGCGATACCCACTCAACAACTGAGCGGTCAAAACACTCGAATTTTGCATATTCGTAGTGTAGTAAACATTATGAATTCTCCAGCCGGACTCACCCAACCCATTGACTTGCACCGCAATGGATTCATACGTGTGTTCAAAATTCCTACCCATCCTTATACTTTATTCCATTTCAGAACTTCTTCTCTTTCCTTTCCTTAAAAATACCCCCCACACAGCGTCTCTTAAAATGAGGGAAATTATTTTCCTCAGGGCCACCTATGTGGAGCTAACGAAAAAAATACGAGTATTTTGTAACAAATTCCATGTTTAAAATATATTAAAACCATTTATTTAACTCAAGATATATATATATATTTTTTTTTAAAATTATTTTTTATTAATTTAATATAATGGTATCAATTACATGTTTATATACATTAAGTAAAGTTTTTATATTAAAATACATTAAACAATACGTTTTACACTCTTTTTAAGTGCAAAGCTCGAGTTAAAAAGGCGGATAAACTATTATAAATACCATTTCTGATAATTTCAGTTTATTTTTATTATTGTTATTATTTTTTAATTTTATCCAATCGTAAACCACTGTACTGTAAGAAATATTTTTTTGCTACCATAACAAACATAAAATGTTTATTACTAAGCTTTGTATAAAAATAAATAAATATTATATATCCAAAGTAAAAGCCTATGGACGTATGAAAGGGTAATGCGCGATTTCATCCCGCGGCAAAATATCCCTGTCAAAATATCCTTTGACAAAATATCCCATGGACAAAATATCCCCCAACGACATATCTACGAAAACATAACCTAACCTAACAAAAAAATGGACAAAAATAATACAGACATCCTGTAAAAACAATAAATTATTGTTAAAAAATAGTAAAATGGGACAGAACCTATCATCATCATAAAGCCAAAAGATAAGGATCAAAAAAATACAGTTACAAAAGATGAAATAAAACAAAATATAGATCCTGTAAATTTTGGTGTGACCGGAATTAGAAATTTCAAACAAGGGGCAGTAATAGTAGAATGCAAAAATGTAGCCTCAACAAAAAAAATGGAAGAACAAATTATTTCTAAGATGGGAAAAAAATATGATGTTAATACCCCAAAACCTAAGTATCCAAAACTAAAAATTATTGGTTTATCTGATAAATATACTCCAGATGAAATTGTTTCAAAAATTAAGATGCAAAATGATTACCTTGAAACAGTTGAATCTAAAATTGAGGTAAAATTTATAAAAGAAGTGATAACCAAACGAGGCGATGTTAATTACACCATTTTCACGGAAGTTGATGGAATAACGTACGAGAAAATACTACACGAAGGTAAAGTTAATATTGGATGGGATAGATGTAGAGTTTTCGACAACATCTCTCTTCTAAAATGTTACAAGTGCAATGGCTATATGCACAAAGCACAAGACTGCAGAAGTGAAAAAGCATGCACTCGATGTTCCGAAGCACATGACAATGAAAACTGTAAAAATGATGTTCAGTGCATTAACTGCAAAAAAATTAATGAAAAACTAAAATTAAAATTGCCAACTGACCATTTTGCTTGGAGTGATGAATGTTCAGTACATTTGAGAAAAATTGAAGCAGAAAAAAAGAAAATCGATTTTTTATGCCATTAATAAGCTCCACCAATAAACATTCACACTCCCCTACTTTCTCACACAACGTCATCAAATCAGTAAAGCAGAGGTCAAATCAGAAAAACAGTAATAGGATAAAACTAAACAAAATGAAAATATACTACCAGAATGTCAGAGGCCTTAAAACAAAATTGAATTTTCTTCAGTCTACAATACCAATGTTAGAGCATGACTTTATACTACTCTCTGAAACGTGGTTAGAGCCAAATATTCATTCTAGTGAATTAGGCTTCATAAATCATAATGTACACAGATTAGATAGAAATACATTGACAAGTGCTAAAAGCAGAGGTGGTGGTGTTTTAATCGCTATCAGCAAGAAATATAAAGCAAACTTAATTACAACTAAACACAAACAACTTGAGCAAATCTTCCTTCAAGTGAATGTTGCCAGGAATAAAAAGATTATTGTGGGCTGTATTTATATCCCACCAAATTCAAGCAATGAAGTATACAGGTGTCATAGTGAGGAAGTGGAAACTATTTTAAAAAGGAATCCTAGTGCAACATTTTTGCTTGCTGGTGATTATAACCTTCCAAAAGTGAACTGGGTGAACAGTGACAATAATATCTGTGTTAGTGAGTCGGAACGCATTATTCTAGACATGGCGTTATTCTTAGGTCTGAATCAGGCAAATACTATACCAAATGAAAATAATCGTACTCTAGACTTATGTTTTTCTAATTTAGAGTCACTAGTAATTGAAGAATGTAGTGAGCCGCTGGTGCCAATTGACACTTATCATCCTCCACTGGAAGTTATTATTTCTAATGTACATGTTAATACTTGTAAACTGTCTTTCAGTTACAAAAATTTTTTCAGAACTGATTATGAGCAAATTTGTAATTATCTTGTCTCTTTTGATTGGTCATCTGTGCAATATGATGATATCAACACAGCTACCAATAAATTTTATTCTGTTTTGGAAAATGCTATTAGCATGTATATACCAACCATGAAATCTAAGCCAAATACCTATCCAAAATGGTACTCCAAAGAACTTATAAATCTACTTGTCACCAAAAAACTTAAACATAAAGAATATAAATTATTTCAAAAATATTCTGATTACATTGAATTTAAAGATTTAAGAACTTCGTGTAAAAAAATGTCTATGACCTGCTACCGTAACTATATAAATGAAATTCAAAATTCCATAATAAATAATGTTAGTTATTTTTGGAAATACTCGAAATCTCTTAAAGAAGATGATTCTGATTTCCCGAGCATTATGCACCTAAATGGCAGCCACAGCAATAATACTAATGGTATTGTTAACTTATTTGCAAAATTTTTTAAAAGTGTTTATACAACAGACTCAAATAATGCTCCTAATCCAACAACAACTCTAGATGAAACTCTTGATATTTCACAGTGTACCATAAGTATCTCTGATGTAATTACTAAAGTGAAATCCTTAGATATCCACAAATCTGCTGGGCCAGATAATATCCCAACAATATTTATCAAAGAATGTATCAAAGTAATTGCTCTTCCATTAACCAAACTTTTTAACCTATCTTTATCCAGTGGAATTTTTCCCGATAGGTGGAAAATTAGTTATTTAACTCCAATTTTCAAAAAAGGTGATAAAAGTGATGTTTGTAATTACAGACCAATATGCATTCAATCCACCATACCGAAACTCTTTGAAAGTCTGATACTTGACAAACTTTTATCACAAATAAAACCTATAATATCACCTCACCAGTTTGGATTTATGCCAGGTAGAAGTACTTTGTCCAACTTAATTATTTATGAAAATTTTATAACCAATGCTTTCAAAGAAAAAAAACAAGTAGACTCTATTTATACTGATTTTAGTAAAGCCTTTGACACAGTTTCTCATAAAATTCTCATTTGGAAATTAGAAAAACTTGGTATACGTGGCAATATATTAGCCTGGTTTGAAAGCTATCTTACTGGAAGACAACAAATTGTTAGAATAAAATCCTCTCTGTCGGAAATAATTTATGCAACAAGTGGAGTTCCACAGGGTTCACACCTTGGTCCAATCTTATTTATCTTGTTTATAAATGATCTTACAAAAATATTTTATGATGTAATCATTTTACTTTTTGCTGATGACCTCAAAATTTTTAGAATTATTCAAAATATTCACCATTGCAACATTCTTCAAGATAATATCAATAAATTATTAATTTGGTGTAATGAAAATAGACTTTACCTAAATATCTCAAAATGTCAAATAGTTAGATTTTTTCGAATAAAAAATCCAGTGATTTACAATTACAACATTGATAACAATGCCCTTCTGACATTAACACAAATTAAAGACTTAGGCATCACTTTTCAATCAAATCTTTCATTTGTTAACCACATAACAGAAATCTCTAATAAGGGCTTAAAAATGTTGGGATTTATAACTAGGCTTACTAGAAATTTTAACAATATAAAGTGTATTAAACTGTTATATTTTGCCTATGTTAGAAGTCAACTTGAGTACCATTCTCCCGTCTGGAATCCACATTATAGTATACATGTTCAAGCTATTGAAAGAATTCAAAACAAATTCTTACGTTTTCTAAATTTTAAAATGGGTATTCCAGCTAATATGTTGAACTACAACACTATTTTAAATGATTTGAATATGCTCAAATTGTCCGACAGAAGAATTTTCTCTGACTTGGTATTTCTATATAAAATTCTAAATGATTTAGTTGATAGTCCGTTATTGCTAGAATTGATAAGCTTCCGGATTCCACAACGTAATACTAGAAGTCAAGATTTATTTCAGTGTAGAAATTCTGGAACTAACTACCATATGTATTCTTCTTTGCCCAGAATACTAATGGAGGGAAACAATTATACCAAGTCAGTGGACATCTTCAATTTATGTTTAAACAAATATAAAATATTGTTACTGAAACAGTTCAGTTATGTACATTGAATGCTTTGTATTTTCTTATTATTCATATGTAATGTAAAAGCCCCGAAAAAGGGCGTTAATAAATAAATAAATAAATAAATAAATAAATAAATAAATAAATAAATGATACAAATAACAATAATAATTTATTGTCTTTACAGGATGTCTGTATTATTTTTGTGGCGTTTTTTTGTTAGGTTGTAGCAGTTCCTACCTTATTGCTACGGAATTGCTTATTATCGTTGCACAGCATTGTATGCACGGACCTTAATCGCATGGTCCACGTGATGTCTCTAGAGTGAGCGGCTTGCTAGCTCCCCGCTGGCCAGTGAGTCTTGAAGCGTTCTACCGGGAGGATGGCTCCCACAACACAGAAATCCAGGCACAAGGCCGCTTCAAGCAAGCATCAGGTTCTACGATCTACGTAACGTTGTCAACAATTTATTATTATTAGTTTCATAATGGTTATCTGCTTAACTTTCAACCTTTCTCGTTGGGTTGTAAAATTTGCAATGAGATGGCGTCCACTCGTAGTTTAATTATCCGCACAGATACTAGAAACATTTAACTTCGTAATAATATTTAGTTAATTTAACAATAACTTCTACCTAAGGTTTTCTTCGAGCCTTAGCGGCCCTGGGCATATTTATAATATAAATTAATGATAGAGTCTCATGCATATTTTTATGTTTACTTGATTAATAAATTTATACATTTTCTGAGCTAGCATCTTTTATTTTCTTTGGGCATAATATTTACTCATGCTTTATATTTCAGAGTACACATGAAATTTACATATTCAAATAGGACAATACTTTTAAACGTTACAAGGTTATGCTAGGTTTTAGGAGATATTTTGTTGGGGGACGTTTAGTCCGTAGGATATTTTGTCGGGGATATTTTGTCGCGGATTCTTATAAAAGAGTTAGTCTATCTATCTTCTATATAGCCCATACCTTTAGATTAGATTTGATAAAATTCTTATCTATCTATCTATCTTCTATCTTCTATCTTCTATCTTCTATCTTCTATCTTCTATCTTCTATCTTCTATCTTCTATCTTCTATCTTCTATCTTCTATCTTCTATCTTCTATCTTCTATCTTCTATCTTCTATCTTCTATCTTCTATCTTCTATCTTCTATCTTCTATCTTCTATCTTCTATCTTCTATCTTCTATCTTCTATCTTCTATCTTCTATCTTCTATCTTCTATCTTCTATCTTCTATCTTCTATCTTCTATCTTCTATCTTCTATCTTCTATCTTCTATCTTCTATCTTCTATCTTCTATCTTCTATCTTCTATCTTCTATCTTCTATCTTCTATCTTCTATCTTCTATCTTCTATCTTCTATCTTCTATCTTCTATCTTCTATCTTCTATCTTCTATCTTCTATCTTCTATCTTCTATCTTCTATCTTCTATCTTCTATCTTCTATCTTCTATCTTCTATCTTCTATCTTCTATCTTCTATCTTCTATCTTCTATCTTCTATCTTCTATCTTCTATCTTCTATCTTCTATCTTCTATCTTCTATCTTCTATCTTCTATCTTCTATCTTCTATCTTCTATCTTCTATCTTCTATCTTCTATCTTCTATCTTCTATCTTCTATCTTCTATCTTCTATCTTCTATCTTCTATCTTCTATCTTCTATCTTCTATCTTCTATCTTCTATCTTCTATCTTCTATCTTCTATCTTCTATCTTCTATCTTCTATCTTCTATCTTCTATCTTCTATCTTCTATCTTCTATCTTCTATCTTCTATCTTCTATCTTCTATCTTCTATCTTCTATCTTCTATCTTCTATCTTCTATCTTCTATCTTCTATCTTCTATCTTCTATCTTCTATCTTCTATCTTCTATCTTCTATCTTCTATCTTCTATCTTCTATCTTCTATCTTCTATCTTCTATCTTCTATCTTCTATCTTCTATCTTCTATCTTCTATCTTCTATCTTCTATCTATTTAAATAAAAATGAACCGCCGAAATGTACGTACGCGCATAACTTCCGAACGACTGCACCAAATAGGATAATTCTTTTTTTGTGGTCGTTATTGTCAGAACAAGGTTTGTATAAAACTACCGATGAGCTCTAGCATTATGAAAGTCGTATAAAAATTGCAATAGGTGGTACGCGAGCTGTTTGAAAACTGAATTTACCCGGACTAAATGTATGGAATGCGGGAGGGGGGAGGAGGGAGGGGAACTCGGGTAAGGAGTTCGCGGGAGGGGGGAGGGGAACCTGGGAGGTGGGAGGGGAACTCGGTAGGGGAGTACGCGGGATGGAGAAGGGGGAGTGGAATGGGGAGAGGGAAGGTGTAGGAGGCGGAGTGGTAACGCGAGAGGGGAAGGGGACGCGGGAGATGAAGAGGAGGCGGAAGGGGAACGGGACTAATAGGAAAGGACACGCAGGGAGAAATAATTTCTTCATTAAATGACATGGCAACGCATGCCGGGTACCAGCTAGTAAATAAATAAATAAGACTATCGCTTTCTTCCATTCTTTTCTAGTGTCGTAAACTATTTTTACATAGGTAACCAGTTTAAAAAAAAACTGAGTGTAGGATGTGCCCATGATATGCAACTTTTCTCCACTTTAACCGGTAATTAATGATGAATTTTTAATTGACTGACAGAATTAAAAAAGGGTCCGGTTAAATTTGCAAATATTGCCAATTTGCCAGCGTTGTTTTACGGCTAACCCAATTACTCCCATCATAATCAACCGTCAAATTGATTAAGTGTAAGACAATGTTTTATAATAATAACAGCAGAGATTACACCAACCTTTACAGACCAGATCTAATTCAGTTTCCATTAGGCTGCAATGAAGATTAATTATTGGAAGTACTAATTACACCGGTATAGATTGCAACAGATAGGTCATTGCCGCTTCTTAAGTGATTGACAACGAGGAACGATTTTCTCACTCCAAGTAACCAGTTCAGGTACGGGGGCTGCATCGAAGCCAAAGTTAAGTTAGCCTCTCAGAAATTGGGCTTATTTAGGAACAGGACCCACAGATACTTTAATAGTACACAACTGGTAACCCTGTACAAATCGCAAGTGCGCCCCACGGTTGAATTTGGCAATCATCTCTGGTCCGGAGCCCCAAAATACCTGAAGAAAACCCTCGACTCTGTGCAGAAACGGGCGGACCGTTTGATAGATTCTCCCATCTTAACAAACGGATTGCAATCTTTAGAGCACAGGCGTCACGTGGGAATGCTGTCCTTGTTCTATCATTATTACAATGGAAGATGCTTTGAGGAATTAGAGTCATTGATACCCTCGGCACCGGTGCATAGTCGGGAAACACGCCATACGCACCCCCAACATCTGCACATAGTTGATATTTGTCCATGAGAACGGGTCCTTTCTAAGACCCATGTTCACTCCTTCCTCTCCTCAAAAAGACCCTCCACACACCGTCTTCAAAGATGACATAGGCCCCGAGGGAAATTATTTTCTTCAGGGCCTCCCGTGTGGAGTTAATTAAAAAAAAAACAGATTCATAGTTAATCGCACGTGGCAGCAATAATGACGACGGAGTCTCCTCGAAACCATCTTCTTCTGATACCTTCTCCTATCGAAGGTTGCCTAACATCATGACTTTTTAAAACATTTTGTTTTGAAGAGTTTCGTTCACAAAGTACATTTGTCAATTAATTTAATTTATTTGGTGCCGGTTTCGAAACATCCGTATTACTCACTAGCCTTCTCAAAACCACACAAAAAATAGCACCCTTGGTTGATTATGCTTTCTTGTTATTTTGACCTCTTAACCGTTCTCTCCCCCAAATCACTACTAAAAATAAAATTTAAATAAGTAAAATTTTTAGGTTACTTTTAAGAATGCTAGTGAATGTCACGGATATGTCGAATATATATATTTATTCGACATGTCCGTGACATTCACTAGCATTCTACAAACCGTTTACAAATAAATTAAATTAAGTAACAAATGCAAATTGGGAATAAAATTCTTTAAAACGAAATGCCTTTAAATTTTAAGATTAATGTCCAAGATTAAAAAAAAAATTAAGGTAATCATTTCCCCCTTAGGGCGTGTCTAGTGTATTACACTCCGTTGACTAATTAACTTAAAAACCATCATTCCTTCTGATGAACCATTTAAGGTTGGAAAGAGAAGGGGGAGGCTGCGTGAGAGAGGGTTGCGGAAGAGGATGAAGAAGTAGGCGGAGGGGGGAGGGGTTTAGACGGAGGCTTTCGCCTTACATGCCAGACAATATTAATACCCGTTTTCACTTAACTAAAACTTAGGGTTGAATTACAAGAACGTCTTTGGATCGGCTGGTCGAATTTTTTTATTACCGTTGAATCTAATACTAAAAACTTTCAGAAAAACCACGTATAACTATATGAAATAAATTTATTTTCACATCAGATCCACGAACTAGGCAGAGGTTTGCTGCGATTTTGCTTCAAATTCAAAATAAAATATAAATACGTGTGATTTAACGCTTCTTTTTCATGTATTGCAACAGTCGTGCAGCAATTTTCGTATGATCATAAATTACAATTGATAGACTTCAAAAAAATGCTCAAATTATAGGTACCATATTGGGTATACCGCAAAATATTTTGAGGTTTACATTATGGATACTGTACTGATACTGTAAAACTGTTAATTCAAATGGTTTAGACTACATGCTTTGTGTTGGTAATCTTCCAAAAAAGATCGAGGTAAAATTTTGAATACAAGTTGATTTATTTACGTAATGGTAAAATTTACAACAAATATTTAACTGGACCAGACGTCCTTTATACATTTATACAGTAGGCTTAAAGTTATTCTGTCGCTGCGGGTCGTCATACTGATGCGTCTGCCCGATTATTATTTATTTAATTATAATGTATTACAAAAAACATGGTAAGTAACACGTTATTCAAGAAAAAAAAACTCGTTACGGGAAGGACAGACACATATAAGTACATTTTACATAGATATCACACGTTTAAAAAAAATACAAAATATTGAAAAAAAAAATGCATTGTCAAGAATAGAGATTTTAGAAATACAGAGAGAAAACCATACACATAAAACATTAAAAAAAATAAACGTACGAAGGCGAGCTAATATGAGGTAATGCATTGTATTGTCTACATGCAATATATTGTAATGAGTTAACACCAAATTTAGTTGTGTGGGTAGATGATGCTAAGTATATTTGATTTTGGGATCGTGTTTTGTGCTGGTGTATGTCTGAATTAAAGGCTGGTCTGATGTAAGTTTGTGAGGATCTATGCATGATTTGTAATATTGCACTAGTGTTATTGTACTTATTTATGTAGAAGCGTAAAAGGAAGTATGTTTGTCTTTGAATATATATGTATGATATGTGCATCCCACGGCAGATGGTAGATATTCCTTATAGCTCGATTTTGAATTTGAATTATACGATCCAAGTTAAATAATTCATCTAATTTTATTTTGTTCAATCTTTGAGAAACGAAAGTGATTGAAATATGACCAAAGATTTCATTAACTAATTAACTCCCGTTTAGTGACAAAAAGTAAATACAGACTGCCAATGGTGACCGGACAAGTTAGGAAGAAACGTCGGAAAGGTAATTAAGAGTGATGATAAAAAATATATAAAAAATGCTTAAATAGGTTAAGTTAGGTTAGGGTTACCGGCTATTTTAAAATTATTTTTTCATAGCTTTTAATGACCTTTTGAGGTGTTCATGAGTTGGTTTCATTCCGAGTTGGCATGAAACCACTGCCAATGCATATCTAGGTTAGTACTTCAATTTAACATTACCAATTTCTTAATATTTTTACGTAATTGCTTGTTGTTTCCGACGGTTAATTAATAGGAAACACCTCCGGTCTGCAAGTTATTTCCTATTTATTCCCTATCAATATCGGTCTGGTTATCAATAGTGCGGCCGTGCTTGGGAAAAGAGTGAAACATCATAGGTAGTTACGCCTGTCGATTCGATATTGTAAAGTTTTCCGCCCAGAGCCAGAGCACGCATTACTCTCGTAATTCGAGCGATGCGAGTTGTCTACCTTGACGCATCGATATAATATTATTACAGGTTAGTGCCAATTAACGAGAGGTAGGTAGAGGTACCGCCTCTGCTCCCGCCGCGATCCCGACATGGAATATGTTTTACCGCGGACGTGGGGAAATTATAATTGATTACTAATTTACTAAACTACCGTGATACTATTATTTACGTTTTCATGTGATTTAGGACGTATGTTCAATACCCGCACTAACCAAATAATATACCTATTGATAGTTGAATAGGATTCGAAGGTCTTCCCAAAGCCAAAATATCCGATGCAAAATTATTTCAAATATTAGGTCCTTACATATGAAATTGGCGTTTTGTATGGGAGGAACACAAAGTCGATTTTTTTAAAAATATGATATATTTATTTATTCAAAGTATGTACCATTGCTATCTATGCACTTTTGCCATCTCATAGGTAGTTCATCGATCCCTTTACTAAAAAAACCATTCGGACGGGAATCAATAAAACCTTTAAAGGCGGTTTAAACTGCCCCATCGGAGTTGAATTTTTCCCTTGCAAGAAGTTATCCAAATTTCGAAAAAAATGGTAATCTGTTGGGGTAAGGTCCGGAGAGTACGGTGGATGTCTTAGACAATCCAATTGAAGCTCCTCTAATTTGGTAGCCGTCTGTTGTGCAGTGTGTGGTCTAGCGTTCTAACTCGCGTTTGTTGATTTGCTTCACTCAATTCGTGAGGTACCCACCTTTCAAGCTTTTTCACCTTCCCAATTTGCTTCAAGTGGATTAAAACAGTTTTATCACTAACACCGCAGCCTGCAGCTAACTCGGACGTGATTTGCGATGGATCCGCTTCTACAATAGCCTTCAATTCTTCATTATCAACTTTGGTCTCCGGCCGTCCACGGGGCTTGTTCTGCAGGTCGAAATTTCCAGAACAAAAACGTTGGAACCAAAAACGCACTGTGTTTTCTTTTGCGGCACCGTCGCCATACACATCATTAATCCTTCGAGCCGTTTCTGCAGCACTGGTGCCACGGTGGAACTCGTACTCGTAAATAACGCGACATTTCAAGTTTTCCATTCTGTAAACTAAGTGACGCAAATAAAAAAAAACAATTAAGGAAAAATCAAATTAATTATAATTTTCGAAATACAAATACTCGAGTAAATAAATAGCTTTATAAATTTGAATTTGGAATTCCTAACCAAAGAGAAGATATTTGAGATCAAACTTGCCAGAACGGCAAAACACCAATTTCATATGTAAAGATCCAATATATAACATGTATGATACCATGTTCTTGAAAGTAGAACTCCTCAGAATAGGATACCTTTAGTGAGGAGTCCTGTGAAAACTTTGAATTTATACTTAGCAATTATATTTCATTTGTCTTTGGGTTGTTCGGGTTTTGCCGGTCACAGGCAGAACGACCCGAACGTTGAGGATATACCCCAACGGTGCGAGCGAAGAGCTCACTTCTCGAAGTACAGGCTCTTGAGTCGCAACTAGTAATAGCATTGAATCAATTATATCTTGCAATAAACCTTACTGTGTATTAAGTACCTACGTGTGTTTTTAATAACAAAGGATACTGGAGATGTTGGGCCCAGTATTAGGAACATAATCTCAGCCGGCTTCAAGATGTCTATTTGCTGATAAATAACAATGAATTAAATACTAACTCGTATAATGAGCTTTATAGTTACACATTGTATAAACTTTGCAAGATTCTTCCATATATATATATGGAAGAATCTTGCAATCATCCACAAAGATAGAAGAAAACGAAGATAATGCTGGTAGTTCTTATTTATTTATTTATTGTAAGAAACAAACAGCAGTTTTATACAGGATGTTAAAAATGAAGCGGTTAAAAATGAGGTAAGCCAAAACAGTTTCTTATGCTAATGGTTATTATGATATAATACAAAATTTTAATTGGTTATAACCATTACATGAAAATGAAATTAACAAAAATATATAAATGTAAGTATATTAGAAGGAAGAAGGAATAGGAAAGAGCAAGAGGCAGAGGAAGATGGGATGGGGACAGGAGATGCTCATGCTGTACCTTTTCTACAGCTGTGCATTAATTTAATTAACATTTGTGGTCGTACGCTTGACTTC
The DNA here is from genome assembly GCA_917880885.1 of Limnephilus marmoratus. Lineage (NCBI taxonomy): Eukaryota > Metazoa > Arthropoda > Insecta > Trichoptera > Limnephilidae > Limnephilus > Limnephilus marmoratus. The sequence goes on along the minus strand of OU862931.1, from coordinate 26,342,774 downwards.
GTATCGGTATTTCACAAGAGTATTATTAAGAATATCGATATTGTTAAATTGCGTGTTATATTGCGCCCATATGCGGGTATTGGAGAATTTTTTCTAAGGTTGGTTCTGTACGCGGGCAAATGAAAAAAATGGTTTAGTCTGGTTGGCCTTGCAGGTATGTGAATTTTGTGTAAAAATATTTGATAAGATATTAATCTACGCGTTTGAAGTGGAGTAAAGTTGAGAAATTTTAAGGATTCGGTGTTATTTGCAAAGAGTAATTTGAATTTATAATTTGTGTTTAAAAAATTTGTTTTGCACACTTTCGATTCTGTCAATATGGCATTGGTAGAACGGTGCCCAAATTAGTGTGCAGTATTTTAAGTGGGGGCGGATATACGTGGTGTAAAGGGAATACATAGTTTTAATATTGCGAAAAGGTTTAGATATGCGAATTATAAATCCCAATATCTTATTTGCTTTGTTGATTACTTCGTTAATATGTTTGATAAAATTTAGTTTTACATCTAGTACTACCCCAAGGTCACGGATTGATTCTACTTCATTGATATGTGTATCATGAAAGTTAAAATTAAAAGAAATTTTATTTTTGTTACGCGTAAAAGATAATTTGTTGCACTTAGAAATGTTTATGATTAATTTGTTTAATTTACAGTATGCAAAAAGACGATTTAGGTCTTCTTGAAGTTTTATGCAGTCATTGATAGATTTGATTACTAATGTGTTTTTTTGTCATCTGCATATGCAAGGTAGTTAGCATGTAAAAAACATTTATAAATATCAAATATATATACATTAAACAATAATGGTCACAGGTGAGAACCTTGCGGTACGCCAGAGGGCACAGTAAAAAAGCTAGACTTAGTTCCCTCAACTGATACGCACTGTAGTCTTTTCTGCAGATATGAAGTTAGCCACCTAAGTAAGTCGCCATGGATTCCTAATTGGTGTAATTTTTTAATGAGCACAGAGTGGTTAACTTTATCGAAAGCTTTCGAGTAATCTGTGTAGATAACATCTACTTGGTGTCCATTATCCATATTGCTTGTTAAGTATTCAGTAAAGTTAACTAAGTTTGTTAGTACTGACCTTTTTTGTAAAAAACCATGATGTTGATTTTGTATGCTGCGGACAATAGTTATATAAATTTGATCGTACACAATACGCTCAAAGAGTTTGCTAAATACTGCGAGTATTGAGATTGGGCGATAATTTGCAATGTTGCTTTTTGAACCAGTTTTATGGATTGGGATTATAATGGCTTCTATGAATTTTGTGGGAAATATTCCTTTTTTTAAGGACATGTTAAATAAGTTAGTTAAAAGATATGCAAGATTTTTGGCACATTTTGAGATAAAATATGGTGAGATACCATCACTGCCCGCATTCTTAGTAACATCCAATTTATTCAAGTATTTATTGACCAATGAGTCGTTTATTTGTACGTTCCCGATCGGGTTATCATTATTAACGCAGGTAGAATTATCTATATTACTGGGATCATCCGTGCCCTCATCGCTTACGTAAGTAGATTGGAAGTGTTTACAGAACAGTTGGCACACTTGATGAGCACCGGTGCCTGACTCGTCTTTTAGGTTCATGATTTGTGGTATGCCATTTGTCCTATTTTTGTTTTTAGCGTAATTCCAGAGACTTTTATTGTTAGATGGAATACTAGACTCAACTGAATTTATATATTGGGTGTAACAATGTTTCTGTAAGTGTTTTTGTTGTATGCATATGATAGAAAACTCTATGTAATCTACTGGATTATTATTTGATTTCCATTTTTTGTGCAGTATTTGTTTATCTTTTATGATTTTGATTAGGGGAGGTGAGTACCAGTTGGGAAATTTTTTCTTTTTGATGAAACGTTTAGGGACGAACTGGTTAATGGTGTTATTTAAGATGTCATAAAAAGTATAAATTGCTTCGTCAACGTCAGCATTATCGTGAGTAAAAGACCAGTCTGTTTTATACAGGTGTTGGTTAATTAAATCATAATCAGCTTAATCTTACCGATAAATTTCTTTTGGCGGAGCATTGATTGTTGGAAGTGTGTCTAATTGTAGTATGATTTTGAGCGATGGATGGTGTAAATCCTCTTTGACAAGAGGGTTGTATGCTTGAGATACAAGGCATTCCTCACTACAGATAACTAAATCTAGTATACGTTTATTGGCATTTTTAATGGAATTGTATTGATTCAATTCAGAGTAATGGATTGTGTCAGCTAGTAAGGAAGTAATTGAATTTAAATTTTCAGGTGTTAAGTGTGAATTTTTATCTTGTGGTTTCCATGTTATGGTGGGCATATTGAAGTCTCCAATTACGAGTATAATATCATCTGTTTTTTGATCTTTGACGTTAGCAAGCAAACAAAGGAATGAACTAAGAGCATTTTCATATCCATGTCCCTGTGGTAAGTATAGACAAGAAACATGGATGGTGCGTTTTGAAGTATAGTTAGAGGTGGGAATAGTTACCCAGATGCATTCAGCATTACAGACCAAGTCTTCGCGAGGGTATGCGTTAAAATTGTTATGAGTTATGATCATGACTCCACCGCCTCGACGAGAATCTGATAGGATATTAATGCTATTAATTGTAATATTATTTATCCTATCTCGTCTAAAAATACTGTAAAATTCAGTTGGTGCCAGTTCCGGATCTCAAATAGAATCAATAAGCCAAGACTCAGATATACCGAAAATGAAACAATCGTCATTCAAAAGAATATTATTGTGAAAAATCTCAGTTTTAGTTCGTAGTCCTCTACAGTTTTGGTATATAATATTTAACATTGTAATTTAGATGAGTAATAGTTAGGTACAATTTGGTTATAATATATGAGTATAACTGAAGAGTTGTATATTATGAATGACATGTACGATATTAAATTGATAGAATAATGTACAAAAGTGAGCATCAAGTACAGGGGGAGGGGGGATAGTGAGATAAAGATGGGTAAGGAGAGTGTAGGAGTGTATCTTCTATATTGGGTAATATAAACATTGCCTATAGTAAATATACTAAAATCCATATTGAAAACAAAACAGACTATTTTAGCAAAATTTATAAGATAAATAGGTATAAACGAAATAGGAAATAAAAATAATAACATTATTCAACGGTAAGTTAAAAATTTAAAGAAAAATGCAGATAGTCCGAAATGATCTTAAAATATGGTTTTTAATACAGGAAATAATATGAACAGCTTGCTTGTAGCTTGTAAGTATAGGTACGAATAAAATAAAGTAGAGACCGTATCAACAGCATCAGGATTATAGTTAGTAGGCATTCTTGAAATATAGACAATATCTATTAGTAGCATTGCAGATAGATATATACATGAAAAATATACAAAATTATAGTATTATTAACATGATATACATGAAAAACATAAGATATACATGAAGAATATATAGTAATGATAGTATCACTGCATTTTGAGCATAGGTACATGCGATATAGGTATATAATGCGATATAGGTACACAATATCGTTAAAATTGTAAATAAAGGTCATGAAGTATACTCGCTACCTGTAGCATAATTGTAAGTAAGTATAAACAACAGTATTAGTATCGATGTAAGTATGCATGAAATATAGTCAGAATTACTATTATTAATATACATCAAGTAACAGTAGGTAGTAATATTGTATGTATATTATTATGAAAGCGGGAGTATTACTTTATAACGATATCATTTTGGGTATGTGCGTATGAAATATAAAACGTATCAACGAAACATTTCGTCTTGGAGGTAGATGACCAGGACTCACTGAACCCCAGATACCTAGCCACCCCTTAAACCCCTTTCCTTTCCAGAACTCTCCTCTCCTTCCTTTCCTTTATATAACCCACCACACAATATCCCCAAAGATGACATAGGCCCTGAGGAAAATAATTTTTATCAGGGCCTCCTATGTGGAGCTCATGTAAAAAAAGGTAAGAAATATTAAATAACTGAGGGGGCGAGGGGGGGGGGGGTATTTCACCGTCCTCTCGATAAGTACTATCCGTAGGATAACATATTTATTTTCAATAAATACTATTTTACAATTATGTATTTGCTTATGAAATAAAACAATTATTTTGTTTGTGACCGACCGGTTTCACTTAACACAAGCATCGTCAGTGTATAAAATTAAACTAATAGAAAATACATTATATGGTTGGTTACCCATTATACACACATCTGTCTCTTTCTTTCTGTTACTATGTTAGATTTTAATTTCATGCTATCTCACTATGCCTTTTTTATGTTTTGTTTCTTTCTATGTGTATATAATATATAAGCTTACACAATGTGTATTTTGATAAGTTTAATTTTGTACCCTGATGTTGGTTGTGTTAAGCGAAACCGGTCGATCGTAATAAATTAATTAAATTTCGTAATTATAAATAAACAAATTGTTTTATTTCATTAATACGTCAAACCACAAAGTAACTGCTTTCTACCAAAATACAATGATTTATTTATTTATAAAGTACGTGTTTACTATTTGGTACTCGAAACTGTGAACATACGAAAAGGGGATAATATCGGATAATTTAGCAGAGTTTTCTACCTATGGCGAATATTTATTTATTTGTTTTAATGGAGGCTATAAAAGAATCTCTGTTATTCACAAACCGGCCTTTTATACCATACGTTCGCGTCGCACATTCATCACTTACATATTCCATAATCTCCGCCTACATTCATAATAATTATTATAGTGACACGTGTCCAATATACCAGGACGTTCAATTAAACATAAAAGCCTTATTTTAAATTACCGATAAATACTTAGCGCTGTTGTAGACAGCTTTGTCCATAACGTTATTGACGAGAAATAAAGCTGTTTTGTATCCTAAATAATGAGTTTCCCTGTAATACGATAAATGCAGGGCGGGTCTAAGAAGCTCTCCGCGTCCTGAAAAGCTCTCGCAACGTTTGAAAAGCTCTCAATTTAAAAACGCCGACGACGTACACAGAGGTGGACTGGACTAATGAACTGCAGGCAATTTTCAAGTAGTGGGCCGAGATTCCATTATAAATACATATTTCTACCCTTGTCCTAATGGAGTCGGGGACCCATCGCATCGAGAAGGCGCCCCTGGCTTTCCTGTATTTTATATACATAGTTCTTCATACCTCATATATCTTTAGTCTCCCAGTGGTCGCTTACGGGACCGCGGATTTGCGTGGCTAAGTGGCCAACGGACTCGTACGGGTCATATTTCACAAAAAAGCTTGGGCAGTGGACTACCTTTATTGCACGCGGCGCACAAGCGTTTAAAGGATTATATAATGCATCTACTGCATTTTCTAAAAACATCGCGTTCATTGGCCAAATTATTGTAAATATAGTTTTGTATCAGTGATCGATGAACCGGTGGACACAATTTTTAGCTATAAGTTGTTATAATAGTTTGTCTAGTTTGTAGTTAGAAGTGAGATTTTAGAAATATATTAGAAGTATGTACGAGTACCCTTGAGGTGATTTTTTGCAAAAATGGCGCTGTACCAGTCATCCAAATATTATTATTATTATACTTTTGAAATTAGTTATAACTTTGTGGTTATCCATTATAGATAAATGAAACTATGTTACTTTGTTCAAACCACTTGTATATTTATTTAAAGCCGACCGGTTAATGACTGCCCCTCACTTTATATTGGAAAAACAACTCATAATTTTGAAATCAGAATCAAAGAACATTTAAGGTGTCTTAACAATAATAATTTTTATGAGTTCGCTAACCATATCATTGAAAATAACCATAGTCTTGAAAAAAAAATACGGAGATAAATATTCTTCATATTAACCTTAAAGGAAAACGCTTATATAACCTACCACAATCCTTAGTTATAATACATTGTTCCCATCCACTATTTTGTAACTGTCAAATCAGTATACGTTTGCCCCGGTCGTTCCGAAACCGGTCGGCTTTAAACAAATATACAAGTGGATCAAACAAAGTAACATTGTTTATTTTTTTTTTTTTCGTTATTTGTTTTTGGGGTGTTATGCCGTGTTGCGCTACCTCCTTCTTTAGCCAACGTTTCGGACATCGTTGCAGTGTCCATCTTCAGGGCAGATCCGGCAGATCCGGTAGATGTGTCTACCGGATTTGTCACATCTACCGGATCTGCCGGATCTGCCCTGATGATGGAGACTGCAACGATGTCCGAAACGTTGGCTAAAGAAGGAGGTAGCGCAACACGGCATAACACCCCCAAAACAAATAACGAAAATGCTTTTGGCCGTGAAAATCTTAAAACTTATCTAACATTGTTTCATTTATCAATTATTTATTATCATCTAAGATTACGATCGATTATTCCGTTCGATCTTTGAGATCGATGAAAAGTGGTTGAAGCATGATTTTTTTACATTGGCTTCACCCAGGAGGCCCCTAGGAAAACATCTCCCCTTAGGCCTACGTCATCTTTGGGATGCTGTGTGGAGGGTCTGAGAGAAACGACCGAGAGAAAGTTCTCGGAAGGAAAAAAAGTATGACGTTTATCCAAGAGTGACGGACGTATGAATCCATCCTTCTCACTGTGGTGCAAGAAGCAATTCAACAGAATAGAAAAAAAAAATCTATGGAAACTTATATGTAATTTATTGTAACCAACATTATTATACTTTCTTAACAGATTATATAATAAATTAAAAAAATATATCCCAGTATCATCGTTTATCTTTACTTCAATGTGCTCATTAAAGAATTATTAATTAGTATTTCACTTAACTATTATTTATTTGATATATTTAGTTTGCTATTGTGGGTTTTTAATAATCTGTGGCCCGCTTATCTATACGTAATCATTTTCTGGCGTTTTCCATTTGCCAGTCCGTCCCTGTTGGTATCGAGTGCCTGCCCGTAACGCCACTGGCACTACCATTAAGGACCAAACTACTTAAGATAATGAATTTACGATGGCTCATGCATTAACAGTGGCGGCCATTTGCATCTCCTTCCGCGAAGGTCGACATTGATGTACTCAAATTCTTTCAAATTTTAATGAAAGTAGAGTGCAAAAGATAGACACATGTAGCTAGGTACCTACCTAACTACACAACTCGACTGAAATACGAAGGTCCATCAATAAGTACCCGTGTTTGAAGACAGATGGCGTTGTATAGGGAAGTTGACACTACCGTCGCGTACTGCCATCGGTCAAATGATACCATACTAAATTTCAGACTACTTTATAGGTTAGTTTTTATTTTTCAGCTGGTTTATATCCCATGCGTTTTCGATCAAACGGAAAAAGAGCAACATCGATCCGTAATTTGCTTTTTATTTTTGGGTGGAAAAACATGCGAGCAACGAAATAAAAGAATAGTTAGATGCTGTGTCTGGAACCCTTCGCCATTTATGAAAACCGTGTTCAACGAATTTAAACGTATAAGTAGACTAAGGTTAAATTAATATTGATTCAACAGATATGACAGTATAGCCGCCTTGTACCTACTTTCCGTACAATTAAACAGATCCGTCACATTACGCGTATTTATTACTAACCTAATAAGACTCGCTACTGGGACTCGAACCCAGAACCTCCCGTCTTACCGGGACAAACGTCTTACCAATTCGGCTACTGCCATCCTTATTTAAACATCATATTTGTCAATCTCATATTTCAAATTTCAGAATTAACAATTTTATTACGTTACTGGCAAGCATCTCTTTCATTGGAAACAATTTTGTCTCCTTATATGTATTTTTTTATCTTTTTATATCCATGTCTACTTCGATACATATTTTTTTCACTAAATAAAAATTGTTATTTACCCGCCTCGGAACAGACTTTGTCTAGTGTGGTGGGTAGAAGAAATCTATGTACATAATGAAAATAAAATAAACGCCCGGGTTACCGGCACTGAAACTGAACTGAATTGTTCGAAGAACTGGTTTGTAATTTTTGAGTCCCAGTTGCGACCGTATCTTTTTATTTTACTGTGTGTTATCTTTCATATTTTCGTTTAGATTATTAATGTTTTCTTCTTCTTTAATAGATATATTAATTTGATGGAAACAACCTTTAAAAGTATTAAAAAGAGAGTAGGTAGTATTAATAAAAATTGGATTTTAAAATAATTTTAACATAACTTGTATTTTTTTAATTGTGTTTGAATATTTTTTTTGTTGTGTTTTGAATATTTTTTTGTTGTGTTTTGAATATTTTTTTAGTTGTGTTTTGAATATTTTTTAGTTGTGTTATGAATATTTTTTTAGACGCGTTTTGAATATTTTTTTTAGTTTTGTTTTGAATTCGTTGCTATTATTAAGGGGACCTCATATTTTCTGTTAATTCATTAAATAATTTTGTTCCCAGATGTATGTTGGTCTATTGACACAAAGTTTTTTTCGTTTTGGATTCGGTAACAGAGAGGATTGTTGAATTTCTAAATAGTGCAGTTATATATATATCTTCTTTACTACCTTGTTAAGTTGGTTAGCTTCGAAATGGAGTATTTAAATTGTGAAATAATTTAGTTAATTAGCTGGCATTTATAGTCAACTAGCAGTTCCGCAGGTTTTTGCTGCTAGCACTTCCGCTTCTTTTTGCTCAACTAGCACTTCCGCAGGTTTTTGCTGCTAATTAGCTGGCATTTATAGTCAACTAGCAGCACCGCAGGTTTTTGCTGCTAGGCCCTGCGGGCGGCTTTTAGATCCCCTCCCCACTCCCAAGTTCTCCTCCTACCCCTCCTACCCCTCCTACCCCTCCTACCCCTCCTACCCCTCCTACCCCTCCTACCCCTCCTACCCCTCCTACCCCCCCTACCCCCCCTACCCCCCCTACCCCTCCTACCCCTCCTACCCCTCCTACCCCTCCTACCCCTCCTACCCCTCCTACCCCTCCTACCCCTCCTACCCCTCCTACCCCTCCTACCCCTCCTACCCCTCCTACCCCTCCTACCCCTCCTACCCCTCCTACCCCTCCTACCCCTCCTACCCCTCCTACCCCTCCTACCCCTCCTACCCCTCCTACCCCTCCTACCCCTCCTACCCCTCCTACCCCTCCTACCCCTCCTACCCCTCCTACCCCTCCTACCCCTCCTACCCCTCCTACCCCTCCTACCCCTCCTACCCCTCCTACCCCTCCTACCCCTCCTACCCCTCCTACCCCTCCTACCCCTCCTGCTTCTCCTGCCCCTCGTACCCCTCCCCTCCACACCCTTCCGAGTTCCCCTTTTCCCCTTCCCCTCTTTCTCTTCCCCAACCCCTTCCGCCCTCCCCCCACCCCCTCCACCCTGCCTCTTTCCACCCCGCTACCCCCACCCGCCTCCACCCTCCCCCCTCCCCCCTCCCTCCTCCCCTCCCTAGTCCCCCTCCCCACTCCACCCTCTCGCTCCCCCTCCCCACTCCTCCCTACACATCACTAAAGTTTCATCGCAATCGGATGAACGGTTTAGCAATGCGTAATTTCATGATGCCAGAGCACACTTTTGTATACAGAAACCATCGCGGGCTTGCACACATCAAATCCTCAAAGTTTCATCGCAATCGGATTTTTTTTTTTTTTTTACATGAGCTCCACACAGGAGGCCATGAGGAAAATAATTTCCCTCAGGGCCTATGTCATCTTTGAGGATGCTGTGTGGAGGGTTTTTTTTTAAGGAAAGGAAGGAGAGGAGAGTTCTGGGAAGGAAAAGGGTTTAAGGGGTGGGTAGGAATCTGGGGTTCAGTATGTCCTGGTCATCCGCCTCCAAGACCTAGACAAACCTCACCCCATGAACCCGGGCACCCCTGCTAAATCACCAAACGTAGCGAACCACTTGGGGTGACCTATGGCAGAGCTGTTGGTTATCCAATAAAGGTTCCCGCGGCGGCGGTACCCATTCCCGCCTCCCAAATTGAATTGATAAATGGTTTAGCAAAGCAAAGCGGACATAAAAAACATTTTTAGATTTTTATATAAGATTAGACATTACACTGTGAATGAAAGGTATATTACGATACGAATCTACTACCAAATGAAATACTACTACCTTACTTGAAATAATATGCGATTTTTTTAATCTCTCACTTCTTATTATTAATAGCTTACTGACCTCTCTACACTGACCAATTTACTAATATACGAAAACTTCATATCTAAATCTTTAGCCAACAGGTGCCAGGTTGACTCAATATACACTGATTTTAGCAAGGCCTTTGACAAGGTGTGTCACAAAATACTAATCAATAAATTGGCGAAACTTGGAGTTTATGGTAGCTTATTAAATTGGTTTGTTAGTTATTTGTCCAAAAGAATTCTTAGTGTGAAAATAAATGGCACACAGTCTTACAAATTTATAGCAACAAGTGGAGTGCCGCAAAGTTCCCATTTAGGGCCCATTTTGTTTATTATATTTATAAATGATATTGTGGATATATTTACTGACATAAATGTGCTACTGTTTGCCGATGACATGAAACTATATAAAGAGATTAACCACATTAATGATTGTATTATACTTCAAACTAACTTGATATATCTTTTTGAATGGTGCTCTATTAACAAACTAGCATTAAATATAAATAAATGTCAGTTCATTCATTTTTCCAAAATAAATAATCCTATTATTTTTCAGTATTCTTTAAATGATAAAAATTTAATTTGTGTTAGTGAAATTATGGATCTAGGCATTATGTTCGACAGTAAACTCACCTTTGTATGTCATATTAATAATATTATCAACAAAGCTCTAAAGACTCTTGGTTATGTTTTGAGAGCTGCAAAAGATTTCAATGATTTAGACACATTTATTATGTTATATAAAACCCTTGTCAGATGCCAACTTGAATATAACTCTACGTTATGGTCTCCCTTTTACAACATTCAAAAGATTCAGCGGAAGTTTCTAAGGTATATAAACTATAAATTTCATATTCCTATACTAAACATTGATTACAATTATCTCCTGGATAAAACGTCTCTATTGAAACTTTCAGAAAGAAGAATAAGCACAGATTTAATACTATTACATAAAATACTGCATTACAAAATTGACTGTTCTGAATTACTTCAATTTATCAATATCCATGTTCCCCAAAAATCATGTCGACATTTATTACCCTTCTACTTCAATAACACCAGGACACTAGCTTATCAAAATTCTCGTTTCCGAGACTTCATAGTCTCGGAAATAAATATTCTAATCTAGGTGATATATTTCATCTTAAAACTAATCAGTATAAACGTTGTATATTCTATCACTTTTATTCTTCTAGGCACAAATAGATTTACATAATTTCTTCAATTTTTGTTTATATTGAATATGAGACTTCTTATCATTTTTACATAATATGTTTTTTTATTTTATTATTTGTTTTGTTGTTACACTGTTTTGTGTGTTTTCTTTTCTCATTGTATTATATTTTCTTCATTGTTTGTTACTCAACTTATAAATTATAATGTAAAAGCCCATCAGGGCGTGTAATAAATAAATAAATAAATAAATAAATAAATACTCTCTTTCGTTTTCTTCCGCCACATTACGTTCCCCGTTAAAGAGATCGGCGAGATTTTATTTTATTTACTAGCGTGATAAACAGTCTTTATTAATTCATATATTATAACAGTGTTTTGAGATTCGAAGTTTTTCCAAAAGGAGGGACATTATTTTAGGTTGGCCAATGACTAAAGAGGGATTCCAGAAGGCTAACGAAGCATAGTAAGAAGAAATCTTGCTCCCATTAGACATTTGAACTGTTGTGCAAAATTCACGTCACAAAAGCTCTTATGTTATTAGGGGTTTTGGGCACACTTGAGCCAGGTATCAAATATGCACATCCGCTGCCCCTTCCGGCACTTTAGTATCTGAAAGGACCTAGATAAGTTGGATTAAAAATGCAATTTAAACGTTAAGATAGTGGGCGAAGTTTCCCCAAGTGCCCTTCCCCCCAACCTCGAGGTCGGGCTGGCTTTTATTACGGTGGAGAGGAGGTAGAGCCGGTCTGTCCATGATTTTTACACTTAACCACTGCACTGGTAGGGTTGTGCGATTTTTAGTTACCTACTGATTTAAAAAACAGAGTTGTTTGTGTAAATATGATTTACCAATTACTACCGTTATTTACTTATTATTTGTACTTTTCACGACCAGCTGCACCTTTATAAGTTATTTTTTTTAAAGACAAAGAACATCTTGTCCTAATCACCTAAGTGTAAGTTTTTAAGTGCCTACTTAAAAATCTTATGATTTCAGAAGAAATTTTTGATTCGATTTATTCGACGACCTCCGTAGTCCAGTGGGTAAGACTCTTGACTCACAATCCGGAGGTCGCGGGTTCGAACCCGGCATGCGCAAATAAATTTAATTTGATTAATTTGTGTTATTTCACAATTAATTCATTTAAAAAAAATAATATATAGTATATTTGCGGCATGTTCCAGAGTGGAAGATGCTATCAGTATCGCCCTGGTGTAAGACCACAATTCAGAATTGAAACGTTGCTTAAAATGGCTTTAGCCGTATTTGGTGACCAGATCTGAATAGCCAGGTACTTCCCAAACTTTCCTCTTCCCCACCTCCTTCCCCTCCCCACTACCTTCAGCCTCACAAAAAAAATAAATAAAATAAAATAAATAAATAAATAAAATTAAATAAGAAAATTATAAACACAATTTTTTGGACGCAAGGGCTATTAAATTGTGCACAGAACTAAAAGTTAACCCTGGACACCTAACCTTCGTCGATTCGACGAATACGCGACACAAAATAGGCTGTCCTTTTTTAACGCGTGCGCGGATGATCATGTCGTTCCTTGTCAACTCAGTGCTCGTAAAACTCTTACGGGGAGTGGCCGGGTTCGGCGGGTAGGTACAGTATTCTTTGATATATTACGCGCATAGTCGTCGTTTCAACGAATGGTTAGGGTTTGTGTGACATTTTGGTATATTATTGGGGTTGTTTTTTTGCAGTTTTTTCGCTATGGCTTCGCAAAAACCGCTGTCTGTTGCAAATATTCAACGTTTATTTTTTATTTATTTTATTTTATTTTAATATTTTTATTTTTTTTTTACATTAACTTCACACAGGAGGTCTTGAGGAAAATAATTTCCCTCAGGGCCTATGTCATCTGAGATGCTGTGTGGAGGGTTATTGATGGAAGAGGACATCGAAGGAGTCATCTGTAAGTGAACAAGAAGACAATTGAATGAAGACTGCAAATTCGTACTATGCCAACACATATAAAAAGTAAAATACAAGATATATTACGTGTCAGCACAAGGTGAAAGTGGTAAGTCTACCTCCGGAAATGACCCTGGATCGACAGAGACTACCAATTTGCGAAAAAGAACAATTTGTGGATTATGTCCGTATAAAAAAAGGCGGATGACGAAGGCTTATTGCTCAAAGTGCAGCACTGCAATTTGTGGTGAACATAAAATTGATTTTTGCTCTAGTTGCGCTTCAAAAAACTAGTTTTTATTTTTTCACATAAGGGATCGTGATCTTTTTATTTTGTTTTGCCAAAGAAAAGAGGCTGTTTTTATTTTTATTTTTTAATTATTAATTTTCTAAGTATGATGTCACTTCTAGTCTGATAAATACCTGGTGCCTTACTAAAAAAAATTAAAAACAAATATATTTTCCAATTACATTTATATAAATAGTTTTATTTATTAATATAACCTTTGTTTCATATTTTTTGAAAATATATATTTTTTAAAATAAATATTAAATAAATCTTCACATGTAGCAAAAACTTTGTGGGAATACATAATTAAATTGTGTTTATTATAATATAAAATAGATAAAACACTGACGAAAATTTTTTTCTCGATTCGACGAATGGTTAGGTTTATTAGGGTATACACGAACGTTAGGTGTCTAGGGTTAAATTTGTTTTGAATATGTTCTATGCCGATTCTGTGCTATCGAAGTACAGTTTATATTGCGAATTTCAAGTTGGCGACGCACATTCCAATTAACTGCATACAGAGATATTTTATTTCAGTAAACAAAGCTTGCCCAAAGAGATGCAGATGCCCAAAAATTTACATATATGGACGTTATAGTACATAATAATAAAAAATAATAACAAAAATAGTAACAAAAATAATTAGCTTAATATGCGAAGTAAATGACAAACAAGAATGGTTAAAAGTGAGAATAGAAATAGGTTCATAAACAATTTATTATAGGAGTTAGGCAAATGTGCTGATGGGATACTGATTTGATAGGTACAATATTGTCTGTCTTTAAACAAAGGGCTTCATCATAATATCAGCTTGACAAGATTAATGGTACCACATTTTTTTAGGTATTTAAATTGGTCACTAAAAATTGTAACATATCTATTTCGCGAGTAGGTACTGCTTAAAGCAGGTACTGTTTATTGTCTATTAATTTTTTATTTTTTATTTAACTTTGTTGGTTGGCGAAACTGCAACGACACCGGAAACGGGCGTTCGGGGGAAAGATGGCGGAGGACATAACGTAGTTTTGTGTGGGGGAGCAGATTTTCGGGGCGATGGGGATTATGTTGTGAGTTACGAAGGCGATGTAGCCTAGAAAGTTTGTTTTTACACGTCACGTGAGTGTGTGACAACTCTAATGGCACTGTAGCCGATTTATTTTGTTAAATCCCTCGCCGGATGCCGCGAGATAATGTTGTCCGCGTGCTGATGTTTTTGACACCAAATTCAACGGGTGATCAACTGCCCGCTAGGATTCTTGCCTGGTGAATCCTTTGGCCGATGAGGTTCCCTCATGCCGCTTGATGGGTGAGGACCTTCCGTGCTCGTTTTGTTGGGTGAATTCCCTTTACTGATGAAGCGGCTCCTAGACTCTGTTGGACCCGCCAAATATCCTTTGTTGTACCTTTGGGCCGGTGAGATTCCCCATGCCGCCTGATGGATGGAGGCTCAACCGAGCTTTTTGTGTTGGGAGGACTCCCTTTAACCAAACGCCCCATGACGTGTGGAACGGCGTTTTGGAGTTTGCTGTTGACGATCGCTGTTGAGGATTGCTCTACACGACTGGAAGAGAATCACGACGACGGGACGTACGCGCTTCTAATAACCAACCGTAATTTTAACATAACTCTCTCTCTCCAAATCTGATAGATGCCAAAGGTATTTATGTTTCTTTTTTTTACCTTTCTTTGATGTTATTTGCAAAGTGCAATAAAGCCTTTTTTTACATTTCACTAGAAAATACTTTCTTTTATTTATATGCATGATCTCTGATCCCTATCTCCACCATCCTGAGATGGATGTTCTTTATGCTCTGGGAGGCTGTCGGATGACAAAGGTAGGTAACCTACATTACTTGGTATTACATTTGCGCCCAACGAAAGAGTTTTTTAAGTATATTAAACAGGTGTTCGGAAGGGTATTTATAGATCATGCATATATCTATAAGAATAGTCTTATTTAATGTTATATAATTTGTCTGCTTTTTACGATGTCATTTTACAACTCATCAGTGTGTGGGTAGTAAGTTAGTTATTTGCAATTATGCATTTGAACTTGTTGATTACTAAAGTTTGACGTTTAGTTATATCTATTGCCATATGTAAAAAAATGTGCGTGTTAATATATTGTTTCTCGCAATTTAATGTACATTGGTACCAGTGACAGCTTGAATAATTTACAGCGAAAAATATTCTCTTTTCTGGCAATACTGGATTTAAGTGTCAGTTGTCAAAACATCAAAACAATTGTTGTGTTTTGTTTTCGCAAATAAGAAGATACGTTATATTGTGAAAGGGTTTTGTACATTAATTGGATATACTATTAAGAATTTACAAGGGAAGACGATGTGGATTCTTTTTATAATTTTTCGCGGAAAAACTTGCTTTGTTTTGAGGGAATTTTAGTTCCGGTGATCCATTGGCTTTACACGGTGTCCGGTGAGCTACATACATTATAAAATGTCCGGTGAGCTACATACATTATAAAATGTCCGGTGAGCTACATACATGAAAATTTTTTTTTTTTTGGAAAATAATTTTGATTTTTTTTTTCTAATAATTTTTTTTAATGAAGGATAATTTGTTTACAGGGTGTCCGGTACTTAGTGCAATAAAAATTTTACGAATTTAATTCATATTATATTATTTTATTTGTCTTTTTGCAGCGACAACAACTTTTGTCAACAATAACAAAGATGCGTTATTACTATTTTGAGGGCATTTAACAACAATTATGGAAATTGTTTTGAATAAATTGAACACTTTTATTGTCAATCGTGACATATTCATAGGTTTGTTAAATTTTATATAATTACAGGCATTATATTTTTGCAGTTTTGTGGACTTAGAGAATTCATAATTTTTTCTTTTTTGAAAAAATTTTTTTTTGGTGTGGACATTGATGCTGTTTATCTTGGGTTCTTGTGTTTCCTGCCGTGCTTTAAGTACCGCAAGATTCATTTTATAACACCTAAGTTAAGACATCATTTTTTTGGATTATGGGAGTACACGGCCCCCGGCCACCCTTCCTAATCCTATTTTTTTTTTGTGTTCCACCGTGTAATGTCGCGAGTTCGTTCGGGAATTGTCAATTTGTGTTTTTTTACAATCCCAACAGCACGCATCCAATCATATTACTCCTTTTCTTTAAAACGAGTTGTGGTTGCATATCACATTACTACTGAATTCTCGAATCAAGTCTCATTATACACAACCTCGCCTGTAATTTTTCTATACCTATCGAGCAATTGGAAAGACCAGCGTAATTGGTCCAGATTTCTGCCTCAAATTCAATCAGCTCTCAATAACACGGTTAATTTTGCAACCGGCTTCACCCCCTTCTTCCTCATGCATGGTAGGGAACAAATTATTGACGGAAACTTTCATAAAAATAACTTATCTTCTGGTGTCGTAGACACTACGTTGCAGCAATCTAGGGACGAATTTGCTAAGAAGTTGGAAGACTTAGTTCCAATTTATGAACAAGTTTCAAATGCTTTGTTACAAGCTTTTAAGAAAAATGCCCAACACTACAATTTACGCCGTAAGACGGTTAATTATGAAGTAGGCGATGTCGTTTGGAGGAAGAATTTCGTTCAATCCAGTGGACCGAATTATTTCTCTCACAAATTGGCCCCTAGATTCGTTCGCAATGTTATTAAAGGTAAAGTCTCTAATTTGGTCTATACTCTAGCTGATATGAACGGTAAAATTGTAGGAAATTTTCATGTAAAGGATATTGTTCGCATGGATTAAATATTTCTTACTCTTTATATATAGATGAAACCAACGTGATTGCATGCGGGACTACCAACCCTGCATGCTGTTCCATTTGTTTCGTCAGTGGTTTTTCTGGTCACTTGCTTTTGAGGTTTGGTACCCTCAAGAGGTTTTGTCTAGAATTTTCACGAAATTTCCTCAATCTTGCTTCCTCAATTTAATTTTTTTTTCTTTAAATTCTTCGGAATTTTTTTTCTATAGGAGACGTCGTTTACAATGAATGTCGTTTCCTCTGATCCGTGTGATCAGTGGCGCCCAATATTTTGTCTAAGTCATATTTTGTAATTGACTTAGTCTTTGACGAGATTTTTTTTATTTAAACTCTAAATAATTTTTTTGTATGAAATGAGTTGTTTCGCCTTCCTTATAGGCTACAATTATACTTACACACTGATGCGTTCGTAAAACAATAGGTTATGTTGTACTGTTTTAGCGTTTAAGTCTGAATCCTTCTTCTCAAGTTCGTTGGAATTATCTCCCGAACAATGATTTTCCAAGGACTTGGAAAGAATGATTCAAAACTTCTGTTTATGAGAGATTTGAGCGACTTTCTTATGTACAGATTGTTAAAATTTCAACAATTAGTGATTAAGTAAAGTTTTTCTTAAATATACCATAGCTATGTTAAATAGATTAAGTCTGGTATAACTTTCCTTAAAGTCAGTTAGTTAAGTTTGTTAAGAATATTTGTTAAGAATTTTTTTTTTCTTGTCACAAACAAAGGTGGTACTGCTCTGGCATACCTACCCATTAAAGTAACTCATATTTGAAGTTTATCACCTTACCTCTAATACAGGAAAGTGTTTTTTTTTTGTCTTTTAGTTCTAAGTTAACATTAAGCATTTAC
The DNA here is from genome assembly GCA_917880885.1 of Limnephilus marmoratus. NCBI lineage: Eukaryota > Metazoa > Arthropoda > Insecta > Trichoptera > Limnephilidae > Limnephilus > Limnephilus marmoratus. Next base: position 26,324,733 of record OU862931.1, on the reverse strand, counting down.
ATATATAGGTCTCTCACTGCTTAAACCAGTGTTGTACTGTTAATTTTGTCTACTAGTGTCGTTCATTTGGATATTGTTCGATCACACCTTATCTAGTGTCGATTATCTAATAAGTATATTCGATCACCAAAATATCATTGTTTGTTCAAGAAATTTATGACTTTTCACTTACTTGATGTATTAAGTGTTATTTTTTGAAGAAATGCCACCTGAGTTTATCTTCAGTCTTTTCTTGCACAAGCAACGTCCTCTGAGGATGGTTTATAATAGTTACATCTTGTATTTTTGTATAAAATCAAGAGTACTTTTTGAGGTTCACTTTTTTAATAGCTAGGTGTTTTGTTTAATTTTAATCCCTAAGCTCTAAGCCTAACATTCTAGATCCTGTTTTGCTTCTGTGTTCCTAATGAATTTTTTCATAATTTTGATGGATAGGTAATAGAAATATGTAAACCCTAATCTAACCTCTTTTATAGATAGGTAGTGCCTCGGTATTGTAAAACCTGATCTAAACTGTTTGACAGATAGGTATGTCTTTACATATAAACCCTACTCTGACCACTTTATAATTGACAGTTTTTTATAAAACTTGTTATACGATGGACAAGTAATAATTGTATTATACTTGATCTGATTTTTTTTGACAGATAGGTATGTCTTTACATATAAACCCTACTCTGACCACTTTGTAATTGACAGTTTTTTATAAAAATTGAATGAGTTAATTCTGTATATTTGTTTATACCTTGGTCTAGTTTTAGTTGATAATTTAAGACGCGTTGAGTATAATATCTGTGACGTAACTTTTTTCAAATATCACTTTTGATTAGAATATAAGGATAGAGAGAGAGAGTTATTTTTTTTATGTTAATAATAACTAAGTGTTGCTTTTTTCTATAAATGAAAGTGGGAGCTTGAATTCTCCATACTCACTAGTGTTTTCTTGAGAGATTGTCTCTCGTCATGTGAGTAACGTGTTGGTAATCTTACAAGCGAGCTTGTAAAAGTGGAGGTATTACCTCATTTTCTATGTTTTTTTTTTTTTTTGTACACCATTCTGTGAATGGGTTTGCTACTTTAATATGTTTTACGTTTATGTTTTTCTGATACTATGTTGTGTTATTTTTCTTTAACAGATGTGGAAAGAGAGAGTCGTATTGGGCGGTGTCCTAATAATTTTACTTCACTTCGCGGCGTAAAATTTTCGGGGGTTGCGGGGAAATGTAACATATCTATTTCGCGAGTAGGTACTGCTTAAAGCAGGTACTGTTTATTGTCTATTAATTTTTTATTTTTTATTTAACTTTGTTGGTTGGCGAAACTGCAACGACACCGGAAACGGGCGTTCGGGGGAAAGATGGCGGAGGACATAACGTAGTTTTGTGTGGGGGAGCAGATTTTCGGGGCGATGGGGATTATGTTGTGAGTTACGAAGGCGATGTAGCCTAGAAAGTTTGTTTTTACACGTCACGTGAGTGTGTGACAACTCTAATGGCACTGTAGCCGATTTATTTTGTTAAATCCCTCGCCGGATGCCGCGAGATAATGTTGTCCGCGTGCTGATGTTTTTGACACCAAATTCAACGGGTGATCAACTGCCCGCTAGGATTCTTGCCTGGTGAATCCTTTGGCCGATGAGGTTCCCTCATGCCGCTTGATGGGTGAGGACCTTCCGTGCTCGTTTTGTTGGGTGAATTCCCTTTACTGATGAAGCGGCTCCTAGACTCTGTTGGACCCGCCAAATATCCTTTGTTGTACCTTTGGGCCGGTGAGATTCCCCATGCCGCCTGATGGATGGAGGCTCAACCGAGCTTTTTGTGTTGGGAGGACTCCCTTTAACCAAACGCCCCATGACGTGTGGAACGGCGTTTTGGAGTTTGCTGTTGACGATCGCTGTTGAGGATTGCTCTACACGACTGGAAGAGAATCACGACGACGGGACGTACGCGCTTCTAATAACCAACCGTAATTTTAACATAACTCTCTCTCTCCAAATCTGATAGATGCCAAAGGTATTTATGTTTCTTTTTTTTACCTTTCTTTGATGTTATTTGCAAAGTGCAATAAAGCCTTTTTTTACATTTCACTAGAAAATACTTTCTTTTATTTATATGCATGATCTCTGATCCCTATCTCCACCATCCTGAGATGGATGTTCTTTATGCTCTGGGAGGCTGTCGGATGACAAAGGTAGGTAACCTACATTACTTGGTATTACAAAATTTATACTTAATTAATAGAGCAGTGTCTATTGTAATAATTTATTAGTACCTACTCGCGGTACGGAGGAGAATTATCTTGTATTTGTATGGTAGGCTATAACATAGAAAATGTAATCCAACCTCCATGTTGATTTTCTTGGTGGTGTTTAGATGTTAAATGGGATGATGCTAATTTGTATGACTCTAATTTGGATGATGCTAATTTGGATGACTCTTATTTGGATGATGTTAATTTAATTGATTTTACTTTGGATGGTGTTAATTAGGATGCTGTTAATTTGGATGATTGTAATTTGGGTGATGTTAATTTGGATAATGTTAATTTGGATAATGTGAACTTGGAGAGGTATTTGTAAATTATTTAGAGTTTCAAAAATGTGCCACCCTGCTCCTATCCCGCTCATTTGGAGTCTGTGAAGAGAGTGGAAGAAGCAGAATGAGAGGAGGGCATTGAAAGACAATTAGGAAGGTTGAAGATGACAGTTGAAACTTTTGGACGGAGCTCGTATTAAATGAGACTTACTCCGGGAACGTGGTGCAATATTCTAAAATCGTGTCTAATGTACCAGATGTAAAAGACTAGTTCATTTTATGTATACCATGAAATTCTTTTGAAAATGCCGTGAAGAAAGTAGTTTTGAATTTTAAACTGCTTCCGAAGTTGTGAAACTTTAACCCCCTTTTTTCCCTTTTTTAAGATAAGCTCCACACAGGAGGCCCTGAGGAAAATAATTTCCTTCAAGGTCAATGTCATCTAAGGAGATGGAAGGTTTTTTTATTGGGTATATTAATCTATCCCTCCCACTGTGGTGCAGGATGATGGATCGATTGATTCTGACTGGAGATTTCAAAAGATCCAATCAACTAATCACTATCGGTGCAATTGGTGCTATTGCACAGCGTGATTTGTGGAAAAGTATGTGAAAAGGTTTAGTCTTTCCTGTGGGGAAGATTTAACCCGGAAATAAAATCTGGTGCGTATAATATTTGGATGATTTATAAAGCGCTGTTTTTGTGAAAAATCACCTCAAAGGCGCTATACAAACTTATAATATATTTCTTATAACTAAATATTTAACATTTTTGTTTTTTATTTAATTAATTAACAATTGCACCCAACCATCTGGAGTCAGTGAAAGTTTTATGGCATCCCCTTGAACTTTTGCATTGGAACTTCGCGAGGAGTATTTGGAAAGTTTCAAATATTTCCAATGCCTAATATATAATATATATATAGATGTATTCCAGAAAATTCCAATTCTCGACAATCAACCCTCAGGTCAGCAGCAACATCAGCGATTGGAAGGTTGAAGGAACCAAAGCGCACACCAGATACTAAATTCGGTGAGCGTGCTTTCGGAGTGTCGGGACCTAAAGCCTGGAATGGACTGCCACACGAGTTAAGAATGATCACAGATTCAGCGCAATTTAGAGCTAAACTTAAAACTCATCTTTTCAGACAGTCGTATCAATAAGTTAAAAAAAACTTTCACCTAGCCTTCACGGCTCGCAACATTGTAAATAACTAAGTGTGTAAAAGCAAATTCTTAAAATTCTCCAGACTTTAAAAATAAATATTAACTCAACTTTGGCATTAATCTTCCGTTAAATATAAATATAAATGTAAAACTCATGCAATGTCCAGTGTTTTGAATATAATGTCCTCCACGTGCAAAGTCGTATCTTCCCCATAGCATAAGCATAAACTTTCTAATAAAGTGTGTTTTGTCGGAAGTGTCCTGCAGGTAAGTATGATTCTGTATCTATTTGAAAATAATAAAATTAGATAGAGCCTAGGATTTAAAATAAATTGTAAAGCGCCCTTGAGGTGATTTTTCACAAAAACGGCGCTATACAAATTATCCAATTATTATTATTATTATTATTATTATAGCAATGCGTAGACTACTCATTTACTAATATACACATTTAGAAGCAAGCATATTTTGATTTTCGTATTATATATAAGATTATGGTGTATCCCTAAAGAGTCCTTAGTAAGGAGATAAATAAATAAAAGTGGTAATAAAAATATAAATAAAATTATCATAATGGCCATTACGAAAATAATATATATCGAACAAACAGTCGATATAAGGCAAACGGTTGCATCTTGGCGAAATAAAATAATCCGACGACAGTATTTTATGGAGACATTTCTAGAGACAAACTGTATTGACTATACCTGTCTTTTAGAGATAATACTCGTGTATCTACTAAGAACGTATGTGAGGGAGTTGGGGCTAGTTAGCACCCAGGGATAATATACTTTTTTTAATATGTGTAATGTACTAGTGCACTCTTATATACAAAATATACATGTTAATAGCAGTTGTTAAATGTTTTTTTTAAATGCGTCCAAGGTTAGAGCCGGCCCCAAAAGTTTTTTTTAAACTGTTTGGTTACCTGAAAAAAAAAAGTTTGATCGGTTTTCCTATGCGATGTAGATTCCACAGCCTCCCGCTTTTTTCTTTTTTCATAAAAAAAACATTTGTACAGTTATTTTACATGATTTTTTTACATGATCACACTAGGCACACGCCCGTATTAAGGTAGTCGAAAAAGCGAGTTTCCGGATACCAGTGGCGGTCCGTGAGTTTTCAGTGAGCTAGAGTGCCAAGACTGAAAAATACGGCATTATTGATGTTGTTGTAACAGAAAATTATTTTTTTTTTACTGAAAATCTTTGAACAAAATATTGAAATTGTAAAAAAAAAATCACATCCGTATCTATATCCATATTTCATAAAAAATGGATCCAACGTTTGCGCATAAGAAATGATATTTTTTGCACGATATCGTGCATGTTATGTTAAAACAATTTCATCATCATAACCATTCTATGTTGATGAATCACGAACTATAACAAATAGTCTTAGCACTTAACACCCTACTACCTATTGTTACAATAAAGATATTGGATCAGATGTTTGTCAAGTTGTTGAATTAGTTCCTAACTGGACGGATGAGAATAAAATGCAAATTTTTGATTTGAAGAGTTCATTTCATAATGCATATTTTTTTCTTATTACCGCTTATTAAAACTACATTTTTCGCAATGCGTCCGTGCAATAAACAAGCATTTCTTCTTCTTCTTTGTGTGCCGTATCAGGTCCCCCCGAAGTTGGCGATCACTCTTGAAAATGTCTCTCTGTCTTGCGCTGCCCGGAATAGCTCCTCCACACTTCTAATGCCGGTCCACTCTCGTATATTTCGCAGCCAAGACATTTGTCTCCTACCAGGCCCTCGGCGACCCTCTATCTAGTCTGTCAATATTAAATGGAGCAAGTGATACTTCTCCCCTCGAAGTATATGACCCAGATATGAAATTTTCCGGATTTTTACTAATGTAAGCAGTTCTTTATCTGCTCTAGCCCGCCTGAAAATTTCTGTTGTTGTTGGTGATCATGTCGGTCCATGGGACCTTGAGCGTTCCCCGGTGAAGCCACATTTCAAAAGCCTCTAACCTTTTCATGGTATTTACTTTCGAGGTCCATGTTTCATATCCATACAGCAGGACCGACCACACATAACATTATAGCATTCTCTGCCTTAGTTTTAAGCTGATATTGTCATTGCAGAAGAGGAATTTCTGGATGAGAGGATGGTCTTGGAGGCCATCGATACAGTCAGCTAGTAATACAGTATAATCTGCGTATCTTATGTTATTTAGCATTTAAAAAATATATGTAAGTAAGAAATGCACTTTGCAAAATAAATTCTTCAAAACAAAAATGTAAGGAAAATGTTACATATAACATTTTTACCACTGTGGAACATGCCGCAAATTGAATCCGCGACCTCCAAGATGTAAAATGTACATTTTTTTGTTTCTTATGAAATACGTATTTCCCGCGATGTTCCGTTAATTTATTAAATTTACGCAGAAAATTTGAAAAAATTATCGCAATTATTCAATCTAAGCAACGGAAAAAAACACTCCTCATCGTTGATACCACCCTCGGGTGTCAGCGTTTAACATTGTTAATAATATATTCCATCTTCCATCGACTGCATTCTGCCCCAATCTCCTCCATCTCTCATCAATATCTGAAATGAGAAATCTCAAGATGTGAAGAAGAAGCAGGAGAACTTACCTCTGGCCCTGGGATTGTAGAAATGTTGAGGAGATGATGCAATGATTAAAAAATAGTCTTACAAATTATAGCCGCAAGTTAAAGCTGGCTCATTTTTTAAAAGCCCTATGTCATCATTGGTTATTTTTATTTTTTATTTTTTACTTTATTTTTTCCCATTATATCTTGATATATTATTTCAAAAGTAATTTTTACATATTTTCTAAATATATATAACATAACACAAATAAAAATAATGTAAAAAAGTTAAAATACACATAAGACAAAAGTAGAAAATGGGAACCCACTAAGGCACTACCTGTGCGTGGGTAATATTGACTAAAGTGCTAAATTACACTAATAAGTTGGCGGTACAAGTAAAAAATGTAATTTTCAAAGTGAAAGCTTAAAAATACAGGTAATGTATCTTTGAAAATATTGTAGTAACTAAGTAACACATTAGTTTTTTTTTCGTTATTTGTTGGGGTGTTATGGGGTGTTATGCCGTGTTGCGCTACCTCCTTCTTTAGCCAACGTTTCGGACATCGTCCATCATCAGGGCAGATCCGGCAGATCCGGTAGATGTGTAATGCTTTTGGCCGTGAAAATCTTAAAACTTATCCAACACATTAGTTAGTTGATTTTTTGACGGTTTCAAGAAAATAAATAAAGTTAGTCTTGAAATTTCAGTAAAATTGTGAAAGTGAAGCATGAAGGTTTACATAGAGTTTATTGGTTGCATTTTTAAACTCTTTCCAGGTAATTTCTCAAATGTTATTGCGGCGTCATAGGCGATTTTTTTTAATGAGTTCCACATAGGAGGCCCTGAGGAAAATAATTTCCCTCTGGATCTATGTCATCTCTGGGAATGCTGTTTGGGATTATATAAGTTTGCCACTTAGTACTTACTTATTAAACATTTGATTAACATAAATAAGGAATAAATTTGGTACTACGACATTTCCCTTAGGCTACGTCCGCATAGGCAGGCGGCTTGCTTAGCGCCTAGAGCCTAGATAGGTAGTAGATAGCTGATGGATAGCCGCTTAGCGTGTATCCAGGTAAACCAACGTGTTGGTTTTTTGCCACTAGGCTCTAGGCGCTAAGCCAGCCACCTGCCTGTGCGTTCGTAGCTTTAGGGATTCCGAATTCCAAAGTCTCAGCTTTACTTGATATATTTAATTTAATTTAATTCAATTAAATCAATTTTATTTTTTGTTTTATATTTCATCATATCCTTATAGCAAAAACTAGTGATTTACAGCCAGGTATATATATATATACAGGGTGTCCGGGGTAAAGTGCATTAACTTCGGGGGGGTGAATCTACATGATCGTAGGAGTAAAAAAGATTAACAACTTTTTCCGAAATTACAACATTTTTTTTCCCATACAAAAAGACGTACCTACTAAAAATCCTTAGTGTGAGGTACGATCTTACTTGCTGAGAGCCTGCCGGGCGCCCGATTCGATTGTGATTGACCCGTATCGTAACAGCGGAAAATAATAAATCTGGCCTAATTTTATCTTTTTACCTCAAAACTACCCCTAAAAGTTGGAATTTCGAAAAAAGTCATTTATCTTTTTACTTGTACTATCATGTCCCATCCAATCACCTCCCGAAGTTAATGCACTTTACCCCCGGACACCCTGTATATACAGTATATACTGTATATACAGTATAAAGAGAAGTAGTTTTTTCAAAGATGCATTTGAATGAAAATATGTTTTATACAATTGTTTAAACCTTCGGGGTTACTTCGTTTTATTTTGTGTAAGTAGGTACACCGAATTTTCTCTAAGCCGACCACATAATTTATATAAGTCTGTCGGGGGGCAACTGTCGGGGGATCAACTGTCATGGAACCATAATTCATGAGAATCTCAACCAATTTCATGGAACTCAAGAAGCCAATATCCACCAACACGCTGATATATAGAGTTCATTAGGTGAGGACTGGTGACTGCATATTTCCGGGATAGAGGCATTTTCTAAGACCGCTGATGAAGCGTTCGAGTTCAACAGAGGGCGTAATGTAATTTTTTACGCCTCGGAAGGACCGATGGGTGGCCAGATGGATTTTTTTTTAAATTTAGCTTCAGCTAGGAGGCCATGAGAAAAAAAAAATCCCTGTCATATTTGAGGTTGCTGTGTGGAGGGTCTTTTTAGGGAAGTGTGAGAATGGTTTTGTTGGTGCGCCTGCCTTTTTAAATACGAAAGAGCGATTCGGAAAATATAGGTATAAAAGGTGATGAATGATACTGCTCGCTCTCCTTAATAATAATCCTCTCCCTCACAGACAGCTCCGATAGTTAGCACGTAGCTTACAACACAGACTTTGTATTGTGCAAATAAATAATCATCTCGTCCACGCGCGTTTTATTAAGATCTTCAAGATCTCTCATATCACGCCTACACAAAGGAGAAGGAGAGAAAGTTCTGAAAAGGAAAAGGTGTGAGGGGTGGGTAGGAATCTGGGGGTTAATGTGTCCAGGAATGACGGTTATATGAATGTATCTCTCTCACTCGGTGCAATGCAAAGGGTTGAGAGAGGACCTCCCTGAACCGACCTCTCCCGATCCGGCCTGGCCAGCAGCTGGTGAGCAGGCACGTCTCAACCTCAACACACCTCACCCGATGAACCCGGGCACCCCTGCTAAGTCGCCAAACGTAGAGAACGACTTGGGCAGTTATCCATGCTTAGCACTCTGCAATGGAGATTGTCAAGCCTCCCACAATCACTTAATTCTCGTCCAGGGCGGTACTGAGAGTATCTTCCACTTTGGCAGCAAATCATTTTTAATTAATATCTTAAATATATAGGTACCTACTTAGGGCAGTCCACTAGTTCTTACATCATTAGGTAGAGGCGATAGTACCCCCAGTCAAGCTGATGGAGAATGTTCAATTTTAAATGGATGCCTTTCTGGGGACAGTGGTGACAGCCCCTTTTCCAGGGTGATTGATTACGTGTTTGCTGTGTTCTGGAAATTCTGGAATATTCTGGAGCGAGGATAGATCAAACAAAGTTACGATGGGTTTTATGACGTATTGCAATAGTACCTACCAGTCCTGCCACTAGACTACTGGGTAATGTAGGACAGGGCCGTCCAGTACAAATTACCCGGGGATTGTAGTTGTAATGTTGGGTCATATCCGAAATCTATCTATTTGTCTTCAATCTGTACACCTAAATGACGGCCTACGTTGCCGAGGGGTAATACGAAGGTCGCGGTTTCGAATCCCGGTGTGCGCAAGTAAATTTTATTTAATAGATTTGTGTTATTTCGCAATTCATACATCTAAAACAGCCCTGGCCAACCCAAATTGCACTCCGGGTCGCACTGACGACCTAAAATTTTCCCAAGGGCCGCACATAAGACATTATACAAAATTATTGACATTTTTTTATTCTCTATTTACTCTATGTAAATGTAATGTCCGTGACACTTACAAATACATTTATTAAAAAGGTCTCGTTGAGCCGCTCGATTCGATACAAAAACATAATTCGTTCCGCTTGCAATGGGCCTGCATACCGGACAGGGTAACTTCGCGCGGAACTTTGAGAATTTGCTCTCCCTGATTAATATTATATTATGCATTATATTGGTAGGTGATATTTTTAATGAAATTCACAGATTTTATATTTTTCGGTAAGATATTATAAAGTAATTTTAGACGATATAATTTACCAGTGCTGCACACAAACACACTGTTCAACCAGCCGCCCTTGCTTACAAATACATTTATTAAAAAGGTCTCGTTTATACGAATGATTATTTATTATAAGTCAATTCAGAAAGATGTACAATGTTTACTCTAGTAAGGTAATCCGCGGAATTAGCGGCGGCGGCCGTGCTGCCAGCGCCTCTCGCCTGCCCCTCCACTACCTCTGTCTGGGCGGGATCGGGAACCTTCGGCTACATTCGGCCAGCTCCGGCACCCGGTCCCCCCGCGGGTATACTGTACCTCGGACACTACAGTAAATGTCTTAATTATGTAACACGTACTTTATAAGTAAATAAATACTTATTTGTTTTTTGTAAGTATTATAAATAATTTGAATGTGTAATGGTCCGACACTCTTGGGCTTTTGACACCAATTGTGATGAACCCTACCTAGTTGATTTACTTTACTAAGCATCTACCTCATAGTTCAAACCCTGTAGCTATTATCTCGTAGCCGCGTTCATAATTCTACCCTTATGTCCTACTGATCATATACTAGGTATGTTGGCCTGACTTAACCCTCTTTCTGGTTTGTTTCTACCTCAGGCTCGTGATTTTTCAAACCCCTATGCTTCTAAAATATAGTTAATTCTACCCTATCTTCTCAAATTCCTGCGATTTTCTCACAGTAATCAAGATTTAAGATTTTTTAGTTCACATTATTTCTATATTCTTCGTTGTGTACTTTTTTGATTTAGAATTTACACCTGTTTGCATACTTAATATGCACACATATGTAGAGAAAATAATGTTTTACATGTGGTAACCCCTAGATTCTTTTAGAGAAAGTGTGAGAATTTTCCGATCTATTTATTTATTATTATTTTAGTATCTTTTGCCGAGTTTGATAAACTAGCCTCGCCTTAGAATTCGTGTCGATTTGATTTCCGTAGGAATTTAGTTTGTTTATTTAATTCTTCCTATCACCGCTGCACCGATAACATAAAAAAAACGACAGTTAATAAATTACAACATTTCAAGAAAGAAAACTTTACCTTACCGGTGTAGGATGGTCGTATTCGAGGGTCCAGTTTTCTCAATTGAAGTCCTTGTCTGCAACTTCACCTAACATAATGTTTTGTATTCATGGATAGTATTCACAGTTAGTAATCGCAAAGTTGTTGAAAAAGTAGGAATGGATGGATATGGGGAGGGGAATAAAATGTTTTCTGAAAAGTCGGCTCCTCCGCTATCCAAGTGAAGACCGATGAACAACAATTACAAACCGGTTTCTCTAGTTGACTTGACCTGTTTAGGATTGAGTGAGCTTAAAGTCTCTATTGCTCTTACATAGGGAGTTCCATCGCAAGCTATAATTGATAAACTTGCCCATAGACATTCGTCCGTGGTTTTGTTTACAAAACAATGAATGTAGGTGACTGTGTCAATGGTTGACATTGAACTCTAATCGAAACTTTCGAAACACAATCGAAGGTCATATAATATACCCTAATTACTAGAGAAAGAAAGCGATAGGTATTTGTTATGCCTATCAATTGACTATTTGCATTGATTTTAGTGTTAAATATCTCATTTCTCATGCTAAATTGTTTTTATCTAATTTATGTGTTGATGTTAATTATTTTTTCCCTCATTTATTTTTATTTATTTATTTACGCCCTTTTACGGGGCATTTACATAAGTATGAAATTTACAAATTACACTATGATTAAATAATATATAAATACTATTTCTTTAACAAAGAAATATAATAGGTTTTTGCAACGCAATATATAGTATTTATTGTACATAACTGAACTGCCTCAGTAACAGTATTTTGTATTTGTTTAAAGATAAATTGAAGATGTCCACTGACTTGGTATAATTATTTCCCTCCATTAGTATTTTGGGCAAAGAGGAATACATATGGTAGTTAGTTCCAGAAATTCTGCACTGAAATAAATCCTGACTTCTGGTATTACGCAGTGGAATCCGGAAGCTTATCAATTCTAGCAATATCGGACTATCAACTAAATCATTTAGAATTTTATATAGATATACCAAGTCAGTGAAAATTCTTCTGTCGGACAATTTGAGCATATTCATATCATTTAAAATAGTGTTGTAGTTCAACATAATTGCTGGAATACCCATTTTAAAATTTAGAAAACGTAAGAATTTGTTTGGTATTCTTTCAACAGCTTGTACATGTATACTATAATGTGGATTCCAGACGGGAGAATTATACTCATCCTATTATTTGTCTTTATTTTGTAATTTTAAATAATGGGATGTATTGCATTGCACATTTCCCTGAAATTATTATTATTATCATTATTATACAAGTACGCCAATGTAAATACCTACGATAGATTGAGCTGAACATTTCTATCACATCGTATGATACCTAATTGCATTGTGCCAATAAATAATTATTGTCCTAGTTTTTTTTCCCAAACATTGATTGTTTAAGTAGGCACTTTGCTAACCTAAGAGGTATCTGGATGACCTAGTTACAAAATCAAAATCATTTATTGTACAAAATTTATATTTAGTACAAAAGGTATAACTTATAGGTACCTATATCCTATTTCTTCCAGTTAACCTAACATGTTATACAGATTTGAACACAAATGAAATATAAATATAAAAGTGGTGTAATACAAAGTGAATTTGTTTTAAATTATTATATAAACATAAATATAAAAACAGTTGTACCTAAGTAAACCAAGGTATTCCTTGCTTGACCTAGTTTTGAGAAATATAGGCGTTATGGTCATGAATCAGACTAAGATCTTATGTCGCCAATTCTTATATGCGTTTAAATAAACAATACACCTACCTAACTAAAAGCAAGTACTTGTATGACCTAATTTTTGAGTAGATATTTCCTGTTTGACCTAATTTTGAGACGCACGGTTACTCCCGCACACAAAATATAGAATAAAGAGCTTCCTCGATAGTCATTCATTACGTTCTACGCGCCTCGACTCGTTTTATATGAGTTTAAATTAATTAGCGTATTCACCTAACTGAAGAAAATACCTACATATGTGGCCTAATTCTAAAGTAGGTATTTCCTGTTTGACCTACTTTCGAGCTAGTAGGGATTGTTATCCGGCGTGGAAAAATAACATAATTTTTTAATTAGTGACAGTGTGTTAGTGACGAAACTTCAAAGGTCCGATTGATCTATTGGTGATGTACGCCCGTCCCTCTTCTCCTTGTCTCTGAAAATAATTAATAATTGTTTTAATCTTACCAGCCTCGATCGATTACAATTTTTCCAGTCGGGAATTTTACAACATCGACATTGTGATCGAAGCTTCCTTTTTTTGTTTCCTAGCTAATGAATTCCTACCGGATTTTTTGAGAAATGACCCTACCAAGATTCACTTTGGTATTTCACTTAGTTTTTCAACCTCGTATTAACTATTGTTTTTATTTCATTCGCATTCGAGAAATGATTTATCAAATTGCAAATCAGATGTTTTAATTGTAGAATCCGGAATAAGGTAAATTATTATTTATCCTGAATATTTTAATATCACTTTAGAATTAATAACCGTAGATACGCACGTTTTCAAAGTGTTCGAGTTATTATCACTATTGCTTATTATAATTCGTTATTTAATTCACAATGAAAATTTAAGGCATCTTATTAAGGAAACACTGTCGTAAAAACATGACTCGAGCAATTCGTTTTTTCTTTCTATTTCACCGATGTTATGTAATTTAAAGTAAAATTATAGTTTTAATTATTATATCACCTTTAGTAAGTTATAAAAATCACGTGATATAGTTTCTTTTATCCGGTAAATTTTATTTATTTTAAGACACTGTATTTTTGTTAAATATTAGAAAACCATTAACTGTAAGTTGTAAAAGAAAACCCGAATTTTATTAAATTCTAATTTACAGACTTAAAACACTTTCACTATAAGAAACACCCAAACTTTCACGAAGTATTATTTTTAGGCACTTTTCCGGACTTTTATTCCTCAATTTAAAAAAAAAACGAATAATTACACACCGAATTTACTACTTTGCAAACACTTCCAGAAACTTTCAATAAAGAGTTTTCCACGACGACTCGTACAACCGCTCACTTTTACGTTTTTTCTTGATTCCGCACTTCCCGTTGATTCATCCGAACTCCCCTTCCTTTATAAAACATGGCGTTTTTTCTCTCTTCGTAGGAAAATGACTTTTGATCACCCAGACCTTCATAATCAAAACTCCCAAATTCAAATATTCCGTATATGACCTTCTATTAAATCAACCAAGCCACCGCCTCATTCTCTGATAAATCTCCTATCTCATATCTTAAATTCAAACTATTCTAGTATCTCTCTCTCGTAGAAAATAACCGATGGACAAAACATCCCGAAACAAAATACCTTCCGACAATATATCCCCTACAAAACTATCTAACTGACTAAACATCTTCCGACAAAATATTATTTGGGCTACACCGCCTGCAACAAAATATCCTACGGACAAAACATCTTCAGACAAAATATCCTACAGACAAAAGATCCCGGAACAAAATACACCTCGAAAATATATCCCCTACAAAATATCCTACGGACAAAATATTTTCAGACAAAATATCCTATGGACAAAAGCTCCGAAACAAAATACCCTCCGACAATATATCCCCTAAAAATATCCTACGGACAAAGCATCTTCAAACAAAATATCATGCGGACAAAACTTCCCGAAACAAAAAAACCCTCCGACAATATAACCCCTACAAATTTCACGGACGAAAAATCCTCCGACGAAATATCCTACGGACAAAACATCCTCCGACGAAATATCCCACGGACAAAACATCCCGGAACAAAATACGCCTCAAAAATATATTCCCTACAAAATATCCTAGGGACAAAACATCCCCCGACAAAATATTCCAAGGACAAAACGTCTTTAGACAAAATATCCCACGAACGAAACATCCACCGACAAAATATCCCACGGACAAAACATCCAGGAACAAAATACGCCTCGAAAATATATCCCCTACAAAATATCCAACGGACAAAACATCCTCCGATGAAATATCCCACGGACAAAACATCCCGGATCAAAATACACCTCGAAAATATATCCCCTACAAAATATCCTACTGACAATACATCCCCCGACCAAATATTCCACGGATAAAACATTCCGGAACAAAATACGCCTAGAAAATATATCCCCTACAAATTAATCTACGGACAAAACGTCTTCAGACAAAATATCCCAGGAACGAAACATCCCCCGACAAAATATTCCACGGACAAAACATCCAGGAACAAAATACGCCTCGAAAATATATCCCCTACAAAATATCCTACGGACAAAACATCTCCCGATAAAATATCCCACGGACAAAACATCCCGGAACAAAATACGCCTCGAAAATATATCCCCTACAAAATATCCTACCGGCAAAACATCTTCAGACAAAATATCTCAGTGAAAATTGTTTACAAAATGTAATATTAGATGAAATTTTAAACGGAAAAAATGTTTATTCATGTATTGATTGACCATATTGCAATTCGTAACCATAATAACACTGTATTTTCATGTATTGTGACTAGCAAAATATCTGACCATTATATTACAGGAGTTGCCATAGGGAAAGAGGTACTTACAAAGGATTTAAATAAAAAAGTGAAATTATTGATAATAAATTAGTATATCCTAAATTAAAACTAGTTAATTGGGAAAAATTATTACAAACTGAATGTCCATCAGAACTGTACTATAATTTAAAAAATATTTTTGATAATATCTATGCGTCCTCAAAAAAAGAAAAATTATTTGAAAGTTATCTTAGGCAGAGCAATAAATGGGTTACGGAAGAAATTAAGAACATGATTAAAAAAGAGATTATTTTTACCGAAAATGCAAGAATAGCCCAAATAACCCGGTATTTCGTTTAGAATATACGCGATATAGAAACAAAACAAACACACATATTAATATTACCAAAAACACATTCCATAAAAACTTAATAAATAGCTTAAACGGCAACCCGAGGAAACTCTGGGACGAAATAAATAATCTAATAGGAAAACCTAAACAAAATCTAGATAAAATAATCCTCCAACATATGGGAAGTCAAGGAGACACAAAATTTTTATGCGATAAATTTGCTACAACATTCGTAAATGAAATAAAAGACAAAAGACATAATTGTACTAAAAAAATCCTAGATCGTAACACGTATACAACTCCTGCTATTATGTCAATGAGATTTAGACCTGTATCACAAAAAGATGTTAAAAAAATAATTAATGATATGGATGTTAAAAAATCAGAAGGCAATGACCAAATAAGAATTAAAGACCTAAAGTTAATTGCTGATAATATAATCCCAGTACTGACTAAATTAATTAACCTTTGTGTAAGTAAAAGTATCATGCCTGACGAACTTAAAGCATCCATCATCAGACCTATATATAAATCAGGAAACCACAAAGATTTCACAAATTATCGACCAATAGCAATTCTCTCGTTTATTGATAAAATTATTGAACGGGCTATCTTTAACCAAATACAAAATTTTATAGAAAAAAATAGAATCATAAATCCCATACAGTACGGATTTCAAAAAGAAAAAAGTGCTACACAATTACTTTCTAAATTCACTGATCATATAAATTGTCAATTAAATGAAAAATATTATATTGGTATAATTTTTATAGATTTTAAAAAGGCCTTTGACACATTGGACCATGAAACATAATTAAGGGCAATGGAGGAATGTGGTATTAGAAGTCCTTTAAATAATTTGTTTAAAAATTATCTGTTTAATAGAAAAATTAAAGTTAAAATTGATGGAATTTTAAGTGATGAAATGTTGGCAAGCACTGGAGTAGCTACGGGCTCGATATTGGGACCTACGTGTTATATTATGCAAGTAAACAGTTTACCAAACAAAATAAAACGTTGTAAATGCTACATGTTTGCAGACGATACTTGCATTACATGTGCTGACAAAAATCCACAGAAAATTGAGGAAATTTTACAAAAAGACCTAAACAACATAATTAAATGGTCACACGACAATGGCATTATTATAAACGCAAAAAAACCAAATATATGCTTATTCACTTACCATATACAAATTGTCAGGATAAGGAATTGCATATAAAAAATCATTCATATGATTGTTTACATACAAAAAACCAATCCCAACAGTGTAATTGCCCAAATATAGAAAAAAATGTACCACATACCTTGGTCTTACAATAGATGTCAATTTTAACTGTTCAAATCATATTGAAAATGTATGTAATAGATTAAGATCCATATTAGGGAAATTTTACCACCTAAAAAACTTTGTTGATAAAAATATATTATACTGTATATACAAAGCATTAGCAGAATCAATTATAGGATACGGAATAAATAGTTACGGATTAACGTACAAAACGTACTTAAATAAAAAAGAACAATTACAAATCCGTTTCCTAAAATTGATATCAGGCAAAAAAAAGTTCAATTATGTGAAGGCGATTATAAAAATTTTTTCTCCTTGTGTAATGTCCTCTCTATACACAGTAAGGGCTCCTTCAATTTAGACGTTTCGTGTCGGACTTGGTCGGACTGCTGCCGCACGTTATAACCCGCTGCCGTGCTGCTGCCGTGCCGCTGCAGTACGGTAGCAGTCCGATACCAAACGCCTAAATTGAAAGTTTCTGACTGCCGTGCGTTTGTATGCTAATGATGTTTAGACGTGGGTCGTTTGATGTTTTAAATTCATTTTGAACATACAAGATGTTTAAATAATAATAATTATTCTGCCATGCCAACCATATTTTGGAAACAAGTCATTCTTTTGATATTAATAAAGGTCTTCAAATTTTACATACTTACACTACGGGCATAAAATTAGATAATTTAGAAATTTTAGAAATTAGAAAAAGCGTTAATAGTAAATTAAATATTATCAATAACCAAACATTTTTTTAAAATAGCCATCTCTTAAATTTATTTTCTCATTAATAATTATAATAATTATCATTATTTATTTTGTTAATTAATCGCGTCGCCTTTTTAATATTTTTGTCTATGTTCTAATTTATTCTTATTTGTCTTTACTTGTTTGTCATTTATTTTTTAAATAAACATCTTTCCTGATAAAGGTAACATTGTTATCGAAACATATAGATTGATTATTAAGTATAGTGGTGTACACAAAGTAATAAATTTTTCATTATATAATAATATTTGATTTAAATAGTTACCTGCTGAGTTTTTTTCACCAGTAGTTTTATTTTTAAAATCCTCTATAAATTTTTCACAGATACCTTCCCAAGCATTTTTTGTTTCCGTGCGATTACTGTGTTTGTCGCTTTTGGAGTTCCATATAGCAGGGCGTATTTCAATTTCATTTATAAATTCTTCCACGTTTATATCATCCATTTTAAGCAAACAGTAAACTTGAAAATTCGATGAAGATAGCTCTCAGCTCTCAAGTCTTGTCACCGCACTATTCAACAGCGAAATGAACACGTGGAGCTTGAGACTTTGCCGTCCTGTTGTCTAGCGTTCTCGGTACCGACGCCGCACTGTTGCCGCACGGTGTATTTTGTATGAAAACAAATGACCGTCCGTGCGCCGTACGACAAACGCACTGCTTCGGCACTGCAGCCATCCGACATGAAACGTCTAAATTGAAGGCGAACTTAGGTAGATTATTAATTAACGCTAGATGAATTCTGGAATACAGAATTCAAAAAACCTGTAAACCACAACTTCCCTACTAGGCATAGAGAAGCACAAATGTTTATTATTAATAAATCTCAAGATGTATACGGTGATAGAACAAAGACGCATAGAATTCCAAAAATACTTAACGCATTACCTGAAAATATTAAAAATGAGACATCTTATTCAAATATAAAAAAAATAAATAAGTCATTCTATCTCCGTAGAACATTAAAGCAAATAATATTGTATACAAATACCCAGATCGAATATTGATCAAATACCTGGAAATTACTATCACACACTGTATTAATAAACAATATAATAATTTGTAGTTTATAATAATTAGAATTTTAGATTTTGCACAGTTATTACAATGTAAAACATAAAAGTATAATAGTATTAATTAAATAGGAAAAATGAGAGATTTCTTACAAACATCCCGGAACTAAATACGCCTCGAAAATATATCCCCTACAAAATATCCTTCTGACAAAACATCCCCCGACAAAATTTTCCTAGGACAAAATATCCCGGAACACAAACGCCTCGAAAATATATCCCCTACAAAATATCCTACGGACTAAACATCCCCCAACAAAATTTCCCACGGACAAAACATCCCGGAACAATATACGCTTCGAAAATATATCCCCTACAAAATATCGTCCGGACAAAACATCCCCCATCAAAATTTCCAACGGACAAAAAATCCCGGAACAAAATACGCCTCGAAAATATATCCCCTACAAAATATCCTAGAGACGAAAAATCCCCCGACAAAATATTCCACGAACAAAACATCCCGGAACAAAATACGGGTTTTGTAGGGGATATATTTTCGAGGCGTATGTAGTTCCGGGATGTTTTGTCCGTGGGATATTTTGTCGGGGGATGTTTTGTCCATAGGATAATTGTAGGGGATATATCCCTACAATTATCCTATAGACAAAACATCCCCCGACAAAATATCCCACGGACAAAACATCCAGGAACAAAACAAGCCTCGAAAATATATCCCCTACAAAATATCCTACGGACGATAAATCCCCCGTGAAAATATTCCACGGACAAAACATCCCGGAACTAAATACGCGTCAAAAATATATCCCCTACAAAATATCCTACTGACAAAACATCCCCCGAAAAAATTTTCCAAGGAAATAATATCCCGTAACAAAATACGCCTCGAAAATATATCCCCTACAAAATATCCTACGGACAAAACATCCCCCGACAAAATTTTCCTAGGACAAAACATCCCGGAACAAAAACGCCTCGAAAATATATCCCGTACAAAATATCCTACGGACTAAACATCCCCCAACTAAATTTCCCACGGACAAAACATCCCGGAACAAAATACGCCTCGAAAATATATCCCCTACAAAATATCCTATGGACGAAAAATCCCCCGACAAAATATTCCACGGACAAAACATCCCGGAACAAAATACGCCTCGAAAATATATACCCTACAAAATATCCTACGGACAAAACATCCCCCGACAAAACATCCCACGGACAAAACATCCAGGAACAAAAGAAGTCTCGAAAATATATCCCCTACAAAATATCCTACGGACGATAAATCCCCCGTGAAAATATTCCACGGACAAAACATCCCGGAACTAAATACGCCTCGAAAATATATCCCCTACAAAATATCCTACGGACAAAGCATCCTCCGATGAAATATTCCACGGACAAAACATTCCGAAACAGAATAGGCCTCGAAAATATATCCCCTACAAAATATCCCACAGACAAAAAATCCCTTGAAAAAATATTCCACGGACAAAACATCCCGGAACAAAATACGCCTCGAAAATATATCCCCTACTAATTATCCCATGGAATAAACATCCCCTGACAAAATATGCGACGGACAAAACATCCAGGAACAAAATACGCCTCGAAAATATATCCCCTACAAATTATCCTACGGACAAATATCCACCGAAAAAATATTCCACGGACAAAACATCCCGGAACAAAATACGCCTCGAAAATATATCCCCTTCAAAATATCCTACGGACTAAACATCCCTCAACAAAATTTCCCCTACAAAATATCCTATGGACAAAACATTCCCTGACAAAATATACCATGGAAAAACAGCCCGGAACAAAATACGCCTCGGCAATATATCCCCAACAAAATATCCTATGGACAAAAATCCCCCGACAAAATATTCCACGGACAAAACATCTCGTAACAAAATACGCCCCGAAAAAATATCCCCTACAAATTATCTTATGGACAAAACATTCCCCGAAAAACGATCCCAGGGAAAAAACATCCCGGAATAAAATACGCCTCGAAAATATATCCCGTACAAAATATCCTACGGACGAAAAATCCCCTGACAAAATATTCCACGGACAAAACATCCCGGAACTAAATCCGCCTCGAAAATATATCCCCTACAAAATATCCAATGGACAAACCATCCGCCAACAAAATTTCCCACGGACGAAACATCCCCCGATAAAATGTCCAACGGACAAACATCCCGGAACAAAAAATGCTTCGAAAATATATCACATACAAAATATCCAACGGACAAAACATCCTCCGATGAAATATCCCACGGACAAAACTTCCCGGATCAAAATACGCCTCGAAAATATATCCCCTACTAATTATCCCATGGAATAAACATCCCCTGACAAAATATGCGACGGACAAAACATCCAGGAACAAAATACGCCTCGAAAATATATCCCCTACAAATTATCCTACGGACAAATATCCACCGAAAAAATATTCCACGGACAAAACATCCCGGAACAAAATACGCCTCGAAAATATATCCCCTTCAAAATATCCTACGGACTAAACATCCCTCAACAAAATTTCCCCTACAAAATATCCTATGGACAAAACATTCCCTGACAAAATATACCATGGAAAAACAGCCCGGAACAAAATACGCCTCGGCAATATATCCCCAACAAAATATCCTATGGACAAAAATCCCCCGACAAAATATTCCACGGACAAAACATCTCGTAACAAAATACGCCCCGAAAAAATATCCCCTACAAATTATCTTATGGACAAAACATTCCCCGAAAAACGATCCCAGGGAAAAAACATCCCGGAATAAAATACGCCTCGAAAATATATCCCGTACAAAATATCCTACGGACGAAAAATCCCCTGACAAAATATTCCACGGACAAAACATCCCGGAACTAAATCCGCCTCGAAAATATATCCCCTACAAAATATCCAATGGACAAACCATCCGCCAACAAAATTTCCCACGGACGAAACATCCCCCGATAAAATGTCCAACGGACAAACATCCCGGAACAAAATATGCTACGAAAATATATCCACTACAAAATATCCAACGGACAAAACATCCTCCGATGAAATATCCCACGGACAAAAGATCCCGGAACTAAGTACACCTCGAAAATATATCCCTTGAAAAATATCCTACGGACAAAACATCCCCCAACAAAATTTCCCACGGACGAAACATCCCCCGATAAAATGTCCAACGGACAAACATCCCGGAACAAAAAATGCTTCGAAAATATATCACATACAAAATATCCAACGGACAAAACATCCTCCGATGAAATATCCCACGGACAAAACTTCCCGGATCAAAATACGCCTCGAAAATATATCCCCTTCTTAAAATCCTATGGACAAAACATACCCCGACAAAATATCCCACGGACAAAACATCCCGGAACAAAATACGCCTCGAAAATATATCCCCTTCAAAATATCCTACTGACAAACATCCCACAACAAAAGATTCAAAGGACAAAATATCCCGGAACTAAATACGCCTCGAAAATATATCCCCCATAAAATATCCTACGGACAACAAATCCCCCGACAAATATTCCAAGGACGAAACATCCCGAAACAAAACACGCCTCGAAAATATATCCGAAAAACATCCCCCGACAAAATATCCCACGGACAAAACATCCCGGAACAAAATACGCCTAGAAAATATTTCCCCTTTAAAATATCCTAAGGACGAAAAATCCCCCGAAAAAATATTCCACGGACAAAAGATCCCGGAACTAAATACGCCTCGAAAATATATCCCCTACAAAATATCCTACTGACAAACATCCCTCAACAAAATATTCCAAGGACAAAACATCCCGAAACAAAATACGCCTCGAAAATATATCCCCTACAAAATATCCTACGGACAAAACATCCCCCAACAAAATTTCCCACGGAAAAAACATCCCGGAACAAAATACGCCTCAGAAATATATCCCCTACAAAATATCCTACTGACAAAATATTCCATGGAAAAACAGCCCGGAATAAAATACGCCTCGGAAATATATCCCCTACAAAATATCCCACGGACAAAAAATCCCCCGACAAAATATTCCACGGACAAAACATCCCGGAAAAAAATACGCCTCGAAAATATATCCCCTACAAAATTTTCCACGGACAAAACATCCCGGAACAATATACGCTTCGAAAATATATCCCCAACAAAATATCCTAAGGACAAAACATACCCCAACCCAATGTCCCACGGCAAAAGATCCCGGAACTAAGTACGCCTCGAAAATATATCCCTTACAAAATATCCTACGGACAAAACATCCCCCGACAAAATGTCTAACGGACGAAACATCCGGGAACAAAATACGCCTCGGAAATATATCCCCTACAAAATATCCTACGGACAAAAAATCCCCTGACAAAATTTTCCACGGACAAAACATCTCGTAACAAAATACGCCCCGAAAATATATCCCCTACAAATCATCGTATGGACAAAACATTCCCCGAAAAACTATCCCAGGGACAAAATATCCCTGAACTAAATACGCCTCGAAAATAAAGCCCATACAAAATATCCTACGGACGAAAAAACCCCTGACAAAATACTCCACCGACAAAACATCCCTGAACTAAATACGCCTCGAAAATATATCCCCTACAAAATATCCTACGCACAAAACATCCCCCAACAAAATTTCCCACGGACGAAACATCCCCCGACAAAATGTCCAAGGGACAAAACATCCCGGAACAAAATACGCCCCGTAAATATATCCCCTACAAATTATCTTATGGACAAAACAGTCCCCGAAAAAATATCCCAGTGACAAAACATCCCGGAACAAAATATGCCTCGAAAATATATCCCCTATAAAATATCCCGAGGACACAAAATCCCCCGATAAAATATTCCACGAACAAAACATCCCGGAACAAAATACGCCTCGAAAATATATCCCGTACAAAATATCCTACGGACCAAAAATCCCACGACAAAATATTCCATGGACAAAACATTCCGAAACACAATACGCCTCGAAAATATATCCCCTACAAAAAATTCCTACGGACAAAAAATCCCCCGACAAAATATTCCACGGACAAAACATCCCGGAACAAAATACGCCTCGAAAATATTTTTCCTTTAAAATATCCTACGGACGAAAAATCCCCCGAAAAAATATTCCACGGACAAAAGATCCCGGAACTAAATACGCCTCGAAAATATATCCCCTACAAAATATCCTACTGACAAACATCCCCCAACAAAATATTCCAAGGACAAAACATCCCGGAACACAATACGGCTCGAAAATATATCCCCTACAAAATATCCTACGGACAAAACATCCCCCAACAAAATTTCCAACGGAAAAAACATCCCGGAACAAAACACGCCTCGAAAATATATCCCCTACAAAATATCCTACGGACCAAACATTCCTTGACAAAATATTCCATGGAAAACAGCCCGGAACAAGATACGCCTCGGAAATATATCCCCTACAAAATATCCTACGGACAAAAAATCCCCCGACAAAATATTCCACGGACAAAACATCTCGTAACAAAATACGCCCCGAAAATATATCCCCTACAATTTATCTTATGGACAAAACATTCGCCGAAAAACTATCCTAGGGACAAAACATCCCGGAACAAAATACGCCTCGAAAATATATCCCCTACAAAATATCCTACAGACGAAAATCCCCCGACAAAATATTCCACGGACAAAACATCTAATTACAAAATACGCCCCGAAAATATATCCCCTACAAATTATCTTATGGACAAAACATTCCCCGAAAAACTATCCCATGGACAACACATCCCGGAACTAAATACGCCTCGAAAATAAAGCCCATACAAAATATCCTACGGACGAAAAAACCCCTGACAAAATATTCCACCGACAAAACATCCCGGAACTAAATACGCCTCGAAAATATATCCCCTACAAAATATCCTACGGAAACAACATCCCCCAACAAAATTTACCACGGACGAAACATACCTCGATAAAATGTCCAACGTACAAACATCCCTGAACAAAATATGCTTCGAAAATATGTCCCTTACAAAATATCCAACGCACAAAACATCCCCCGACAAAATATCCCACGGACAAAACATCCCGGAACAAAATACGCCTCGAAAATATTTCCCCTACAAAATATCCTACGGACGAAAAATCCCCCGAAAAAATATTCCACGAACAAAAGATCCCGGAACTAAATACGCCTCGAAAATATATCTCTTACAAAATATCCTACGGACAAAACAACCCTTAACAAAATTTACCACGGACAAAACATCCCGGAATAAAATACGCCTCGAAAATATATCCCCTACTAATTATCCCATGGAAAAAACATCCCCCGACAACATATCCCACGGACAAAACATCCAGGAACAAAATACGCCTCGAAAATATATCCCCTACAAAATATCCTACGGACGAAAAATCCCCCGAAAAAATATTCCACGGACAAAACATCCCGGAACTAAATACGCCTCGAAATATATCCCATACAAAATATCCTTCTGGCAAAACATCCCCCGACAAAATTTTCCAAGGACAAAACATCCTGGAACAATATACGACTCGAAAATTTATCACCTACTAATTATCCCATGGAAAAAACATCCCCCCAAAAATTTCCCATGGACAAAACATCCCGGAACAATATGCCTCGAAAATATATCCCCTTCAAAATATATTACGGACAAAACATCCCCCAACAAAATTTCGCACGTACAAAACATCCCGGATCGAAATACGCCACGAAAATATATCCCCTACTAATTATCCCATGGAAAAAACATCCCCCCAAAAATTTCCAACGACCAAAACATCTCTGAAAAAAATACGCATCGAAAATATATCCCCTTCAAAATATCTTACGGACAAAACATCCCCCAACAAATTTCCCACGTACAAAATATCCCGGAACAAAATACGCCTCGAAAATATATCCATTACAAAATGTCTTACTGACCAAACGTCTTCAGACAAAATATTCCACGGACAAAACATCCTGGAACAAAATTCGCCTCGAAAATATATCCCCTACAAAATGTCTTACTGACAAAACGTCTTCAGACAAAATATTCCACGGACAAAACATCCCGGAACAAAATACGCCTCCAAAATATATGACCTACTAATTATCCCATGGAAAAAACATCCCCCGACAAAAGATCCCACGGACAAAACATCCAGGAACAAAATACGCCTCAAAAAAATATATCCCCTACAAAATATCCTACGGACGAAAAATCCCCCGAAAAAATATTCCACGGACAAAACATCCCGGAACTAAATATGCCTCTAAAATATATCCCCTACAAAATATCCTTCTGACAAAACATCCCCCGACAAAATTTTCCAATGAAAAAACATCCTGGAACAAAATACGCCTCGAAAATATATCCCCTAAAAAATATTCTACGGGCTAAACATCCCCCAACAAAATTTCTCACGGACAAAACATACCGGAACAATAAACGCTTCGAAAATATATCCACTACAAAATATCCTACGGACAAAACATCTCCCAACAACATTTCCAACCGCAAAACATCCCGGAACAAAATACGCCTCAAAAATATATCCCCTACAAAATATCCTACGGACAAAACATTCCCTGACAAAATATTCCATGGAAAAACATCCCGGAACAAAATACGCCTCGGAAATATATCCACTACAAAATATCCTACGGACAAAAAATCACCCGACAAAATATTCCACGGACAAAACATCCCGGAACTAAATACGCCCCGTAAATATATCCCCTACAAAATTTCCTACGGACTTAACAACCCCCAACAAAATTTACCACGGATAAAACATCCCGGAATAAAATACGCCTCGAAAATATATCCCTTACAAAATATCCTAAGGAAAAAATCCCCCGTTAAAACATCTCGAAACAAAATATGCCTCGTAAATATATCCCCTACAAAATATCCTACAGACAAAACATCCTCCGACGAATATCCCACGGACAAAACATCCCGGAGCAAAATACGCCTAGAAAATATATCCCATACAAAATATCTTACTGAAACAACGTCTTCAGACAAAATTTTCCACGGACAAAACATCCCGAAACAAAATACACCTCACAAATACATCTCCTACAAAATATCCTACGGACAAAACATCCTGGAACAAATTACACCTTGAATATATATCCCCTACAAAATATCCACGGACCAAAAATCCCCCGACAAAATATTCCCCGTACAAAACATCCCGGAACAAAATAAGCCTAGAAAATACATCGTCTACTAATTATCCTATGGACACAACATCCCCCGACAAAATATCCCACGCACAAAACATCCAGGAACACAATACGCCTCGAAAATATATCCCTACAAAATATCTTACGGAAAAAACATCCGCCGAAAAAATATTCCACGGACAAAACATCACGGAACAAAATACGCCTCGAAAATATATCCCCTATAAAATATCCTACTGACAAAAAATCCCCCGATAAAATATTCCACGGACAAAACATCTAGGAACAAAATGCGTCTCGAAAATATATACCCTACACAATTATCCTATGGACAAAACATCCTCCGACAAAATATCCCACGGACAAAACATCCCGAAACAAAGTACGCCTCGAAAATATATCCCCTACTAAATATCCTACCGACCAAAAATCCCCCGACAAACTATTCCACGGACAAAACATTCCGAAACAAAATACGCCTCGAAAATATATCCCTTACAAAATATCCTACGGACAAAACATCCCCCGACAAAATGTCTAACGGACGAAACATCCGGGAACAAAATACGCCTCGGAAATATATCCCCTACAAAATATCCTACGGACAAAAAATCCCCTGACAAAATTTTCCACGGACAAAACATCTCGTAACAAAATACGCCCCGAAAATATATCCCCTACAAATCATCGTATGGACAAAACATTCCCCGAAAAACTATCCCAGGGACAAAATATCCCTGAACTAAATACGCCTCGAAAATAAAGCCCATACAAAATATCCTACGGACGAAAAAACCCCTGACAAAATACTCCAACGACAAAACATCCCGGAACTAAATACGCCTCGAAAATATATCCCCTACAAAATATCCTACGCACAAAACATCCCCCAACAAAATTTCCCACGGACGAAACATCCCCCGACAAAATGTCCAAGGGACAAAACATCCCGGAACAAAATACGCCCCGTAAATATATCCCCTACAAATTATCTTATGGACAAAACAGTCCCCGAAAAAATATCCCAGGGACAAAACATCCCGGAACAAAATATGCCTCGAAAATATATCCCCTATAAAATATCCCGAGGACACAAAATCCCCCGATAAAATATTCCACGAACAAAACATCCCGGAACAAAATACGCCTCGAAAATATATCCCGTACAAAATATCCTACGGACCAAAAATCCCACGACAAAATATTCCATGGACAAAACATTCCGAAACACAATACGCCTCGAAAATATATCCCCTACTAATTATCCTATGGACACAACATCCCCCGACAAAATATCCCACGGACAAAACATCCAGGAACACAATACGCCTCGAAAATATATCATTCCAAAATATCTTACCGAAAAAAACATCCCCCGACAAAATATCCCACGGACAAAACATCCCGGAACAAAATACGCCTCGAAAATATATCCCCTACTAATTATCTCATGGATAAAACATCCCCCGACAAAATATCCCACGGACAAAACATCCAGGAAGAAAATACGCCTAGAAAATATATCCCCTACAAAATATCTTACTGACACAACGTCTTCAGACAATATTTTCCACGGACACAACATCGCGAAACAAAATACACCTCAAAAATATATCTCCTACATAATATCTTGCAAACAAAAAATCCCCCGACAAAACATTCCACGGACAAAACATCCCGAAACAAAATAGGCCTCGAAAATACATCCTTTACTAATTATCCTATGGACACAACATCCCCCGACAAAATATCCCACGGACAAAACATCCAGGAACACAATACGCCTCGAAAATATATCATTCCAAAATATCTTACCGAAAAAAACATCCGCCGACAAAATATCCCACGGACAAAACATCCCGGAACAAAATACGCCTCGAAAATATATCCCCTACAAATTATCTTATGGACAAAACATTCCCCGAAAAACTATCCCATGGACAACACATCCCGGAACTAAATACGCCTCGAAAATAAAGCCCATACAAAATATCCTACGGACGAAAAAACCCCTGACAAAATATTCCACCGACAAAACATCCCGGAACTAAATACGCCTCGAAAATATATCCCCTACAAAATATCCTACGGACAAAAAATCACCTGACAAAATATTCCATGGAAAAACATCCCGGAACAAAATACGCCTCGGAAATATATCCACTACAAAATATCCTACGGACAAAAAATCACCCGACAAAATATTCCACGGACAAAACATCCCGGAACTAAATACGCCCCGTAAATATATCCCCTACAAAATTTCCTACGGACTTAACAACCCCCAACAAAATTTACCACGGATAAAACATCCCGGAATAAAATACGCCTCGAAAATATATCCCTTACAAAATATCCTAAGGAAAAAATCCCCCGTTAAAACATCTCGAAACAAAATATGCCTCGTAAATATATCCCCTACAAAATATCCTACAGACAAAACATCCTCCGACGAATATCCCACGGACAAAACATCCCGGAGCAAAATACGCCTAGAAAATATATCCCATACAAAATATATTACTGAAACAACGTCTTCAGACAAAATTTTCCACGGACAAAACATCCCGAAACAAAATACACCTCACAAATACATCTCCTACAAAATATCCTACGGACAAAACATCCTGGAACAAATTACACCTTGAATATATATCCCCTACAAAATATCCACGGACCAAAAATCCCCCGACAAAATATTCCCCGGACAAAACATCCCGGAACAAAATAAGCCTAGAAAATACATCGTCTACTAATTATCCTATGGACACAACATCCCCCGACAAAATATCCCACGCACAAAACATCCAGGAACACAATACGCCTCGAAAATATATCCCTACAAAATATCTTACGGAAAAAACATCCGCCGAAAAAATATTCCACGGACAAAACATCACGGAACAAAATACGCCTCGAAAATATATCCCCTATAAAATATCCTACTGACAAAAAATCCCCCGATAAAATATTCCACGGACAAAACATCTAGGAACAAAATGCGTCTCGAAAATATATACCCTACACAATTATCCTATGGACAAAACATCCTCCGACAAAATATCCCACGGACAAAACATCCCGAAACAAAGTACGCCTCGAAAATATATCCCCTACTAAATATCCTACCGACCAAAAATCCCCCGACAAACTATTCCACGGACAAAACATTCCGAAACAAAATACGCCTCGAAAATATATCCCTTACAAAATATCCTACGGACAAAACATCCCCCGACAAAATGTCTAACGGACGAAACATCCGGGAACAAAATACGCCTCGGAAATATATCCCCTACAAAATATCCTACGGACAAAAAATCCCCTGACAAAATTTTCCACGGACAAAACATCTCGTAACAAAATACGCCCCGAAAATATATCCCCTACAAATCATCGTATGGACAAAACATTCCCCGAAAAACTATCCCAGGGACAAAATATCCCTGAACTAAATACGCCTCGAAAATAAAGCCCATACAAAATATCCTACGGACGAAAAAACCCCTGACAAAATACTCCAACGACAAAACATCCCGGAACTAAATACGCCTCGAAAATATATCCCCTACAAAATATCCTACGCACAAAACATCCCCCAACAAAATTTCCCACGGACGAAACATCCCCCGACAAAATGTCCAAGGGACAAAACATCCCGGAACAAAATACGCCCCGTAAATATATCCCCTACAAATTATCTTATGGACAAAACAGTCCCCGAAAAAATATCCCAGGGACAAAACATCCCGGAACAAAATATGCCTCGAAAATATATCCCCTATAAAATATCCCGAGGACACAAAATCCCCCGATAAAATATTCCACGAACAAAACATCCCGGAACAAAATACGCCTCGAAAATATATCCCGTACAAAATATCCTACGGACCAAAAATCCCACGACAAAATATTCCATGGACAAAACATTCCGAAACACAATACGCCTCGAAAATATATCCCCTACTAATTATCCTATGGACACAACATCCCCCGACAAAATATCCCACGGACAAAACATCCAGGAACACAATACGCCTCGAAAATATATCATTCCAAAATATCTTACCGAAAAAAACATCCCCCGACAAAATATCCCACGGACAAAACATCCCGGAACAAAATACGCCTCGAAAATATATCCCCTACTAATTATCTCATGGATAAAACATCCCCCGACAAAATATCCCACGGACAAAACATCCAGGAAGAAAATACGCCTAGAAAATATATCCCCTACAAAATATCTTACTGACACAACGTCTTCAGACAATATTTTCCACGGACACAACATCGCGAAACAAAATACACCTCAAAAATATATCTCCTACATAATATCTTGCAAACAAAAAATCCCCCGAC
This sequence comes from Limnephilus marmoratus, assembly GCA_917880885.1. NCBI lineage: Eukaryota > Metazoa > Arthropoda > Insecta > Trichoptera > Limnephilidae > Limnephilus > Limnephilus marmoratus. The sequence continues at coordinate 26,293,141 of OU862931.1, read as the reverse complement.
AAAACATTCCACGGACAAAACATCCCGAAACAAAATAGGCCTCGAAAATACATCCTCTACTAATTATCCTATGGACACAACATCCCCCGACAAAATATCCCACGGACAAAACATCCAGGAACACAATACGCCTCGAAAATATATCATTCCAAAATATCTTACCGAAAAAAACATCCCCCGACAAAATATCCCACGGACAAAACATCCCGGAACAAAATACGCCTCGAAAATATATCCCCTACAAATTATCTTATGGACAAAACATTCCCCGAAAAACTATCCCATGGACAACACATCCCGGAACTAAATACGCCTCGAAAATAAAGCCCATACAAAATATCCTACGGACGAAAAAACCCCTGACAAAATATTCCACCGACAAAACATCCCGGAACTAAATACGCCTCGAAAATATATCCCCTACAAAATATCCTACGGAAACAACATCCCCCAACAAAATTTACCACGGACGAAACATACCTCGATAAAATGTCCAACGTACAAACATCCCTGAACAAAATATGCTTCGAAAATATGTCCCTTACAAAATATCCAACGCACAAAACATCCCCCGACAAAATATCTTACGGACAAAACATCCCGGAACAAAATACGCCTCGAAAATATTTCCCCTACAAAATATCCTACGGACGAAAAATCCCCCGAAAAAATATTCCACGAACAAAAGATCCCGGAACTAAATACGCCTCGAAAATATATCTCTTACAAAATATCCTACGGACAAAACAACCCTTAACAAAATTTACCACGGACAAAACATCCCGGAATAAAATACGCCTCGAAAATATATCCCCTACTAATTATCCCATGGAAAAAACATCCCCCGACAACATATCCCACGGACAAAACATCCAGGAACAAAATACGCCTCGAAAATATATCCCCTACAAAATATCCTACGGACGAAAAATCCCCCGAAAAAATATTCCACGGACAAAACATCCCGGAACTAAATACGCCTCGAAATATATCCCATACAAAATATCCTTCTGGCAAAACATCCCCCGACAAAATTTTCCAAGGACAAAACATCCTGGAACAATATACGACTCGAAAATTTATCACCTACTAATTATCCCATGGAAAAAACATCCCCCCAAAAATTTCCCATGGACAAAACATCCCGGAACAATATGCCTCGAAAATATATCCCCTTCAAAATATATTACGGACAAAACATCCCCCAACAAAATTTCGCACGTACAAAACATCCCGGATCGAAATACGCCACGAAAATATATCCCCTACTAATTATCCCATGGAAAAAACATCCCCCCAAAAATTTCCAACGACCAAAACATCTCTGAAAAAAATACGCATCGAAAATATATCCCCTTCAAAATATCTTACGGACAAAACATCCCCCAACAAATTTCCCACGTACAAAATATCCCGGAACAAAATACGCCTCGAAAATATATCCATTACAAAATGTCTTACTGACCAAACGTCTTCAGACAAAATATTCCACGGACAAAACATCCTGGAACAAAATTCGCCTCGAAAATATATCCCCTACAAAATGTCTTACTGACAAAACGTCTTCAGACAAAATATTCCACGGACAAAACATCCCGGAACAAAATACGCCTCCAAAATATATGACCTACTAATTATCCCATGGAAAAAACATCCCCCGACAAAAGATCCCACGGACAAAACATCCAGGAACAAAATACGCCTCAAAAAAATATATCCCCTACAAAATATCCTACGGACGTAAAATCCCCCGAAAAAATATTCCACGGACAAAACATCCCGGAACTAAATATGCCTCTAAAATATATCCCCTACAAAATATCCTTCTGACAAAACATCCCCCGACAAAATTTTCCAATGAAAAAACATCCTGGAACAAAATACGCCTCGAAAATATATCCACTTAAAAATATTCTTCGGACTAAACATCCCCTAACAAAATTTCTCACGGACAAAACATACCGGAACAATAAACGCTTCGAAAATATATCCACTACAAAATATCCTACGGACAAAACATCTCCCAACAATATTTCCAACGGCAAAACATCCCGGAACAAAATACGCCTCAAAAATATATCCCCTACAAAATATCCTACGGACAAAACATTCCCTGACAAAATATTCCATGGAAAAACATCCCGGAACAAAATACGCCTCGGAAATATATCCACTACAAAATATCCTACGGACAAAAAATCACCCGACAAAATATTCCACGGACAAAACATCCCGGAACTAAATACGCCCCGTAAATATATCCCCTACAAAATTTCCTACGGACTTAACAACCCCCAACAAAATTTACCACGGATAAAACATCCCGGAATAAAATACGCCTCGAAAATATATCCCTTACAAAATATCCTAAGGAAAAAATCCCCCGTTAAAACATCTCGAAACAAAATATGCCTCGTAAATATATCCCCTACAAAATATCCTACAGACAAAACATCCTCCGACGAATATCCCACGGACAAAACATCCCGGAGCAAAATACGCCTAGAAAATATATCCCATACAAAATATCTTACTGAAACAACGTCTTCAGACAAAATTTTCCACGGACAAAACATCCCGAAACAAAATACACCTCACAAATACATCTCCTACAAAATATCCTACGGACAAAACATCCCGGAACAAAATACGCCTCCAAAATATATGACCTACTAATTATCCCATGGAAAAAACATCCCCCGACAAAAGATCCCACGGACAAAACATCCAGGAACAAAATACGCCTCAAAAAAATATATCCCCTACAAAATATCCTACGGACGAAAAATCCCCCGAAAAAATATTCCACGGACAAAACATCCCGGAACTAAATATGCCTCTAAAATATATCCCCTACAAAATATCCTTCTGACAAAACATCCCCCGACAAAATTTTCCAATGAAAAAACATCCTGGAACAAAATACGCCTCGAAAATATATCCACTTAAAAATATTCTTCGGACTAAACATCCCCCAACAAAATTTCTCACGGACAAAACATACCGGAACAATAAACGCTTCGAAAATATATCCACTACAAAATATCCTACGGACAAAAAATCACCCGACAAAATATTCCACGGACAAAACATCCCGGAACTAAATACGCCCCGTAAATATATCCCCTACAAAATTTCCTACGGACTTAACAACCCCCAACAAAATTTACCACGGATAAAACATCCCGGAATAAAATACGCCTCGAAAATTTATCCCTTACAAAATATCCTAAGGAAAAAATCCCCCGTTAAAACATCTCGAAACAAAATATGCCTCGTAAATATATCCCCTACAAAATATCCTACAGACAAAACATCCTCCGACGAATATCCCACGGACAAAACATCCCGGAGCAAAATACGCCTAGAAAATATATCCCATACAAAATATCTTACTGAAACAACGTCTTCAGACAAAATTTTCCACGGACAAAACATCCCGAAACAAAATACACCTCACAAATACATCTCCTACAAAATATCCTACGGACAAAACATCCTGGAACAAATTACACCTTGAATATATATCCCCTACAAAATATCCACGGACCAAAAATCCCCCGACAAAATATTCCCCGGACAAAACATCCCGGAACAAAATAAGCCTAGAAAATACATCGTCTACTAATTATCCTATGGACACAACATCCCCCGACAAAATATCCCACGCACAAAACATCCAGGAACACAATACGCCTCGAAAATATATCCCTACAAAATATCTTACGGAAAAATCATCCGCCGAAAAAATATTCCACGGACAAAACATCACGGAACAAAATACGCCTCGAAAATATATCCCCTATAAAATATCCTACTGACAAAAAATCCCCCGATAAAATATTCCACGGACAAAACATCTAGGAACAAAATGCGTCTCGAAAATATATACCCTACACAATTATCCTATGGACAAAACATCCTCCGACAAAATATCCCACGGACAAAACATCCCGAAACAAAGTACGCCTCGAAAATATATCCCCTACTAAATATCCTACCGACCAAAAATCCCCCGACAAACTATTCCACGGACAAAACATTCCGAAACAAAATACGCCTCGAAAATATATCCCCTAAAAAATATCCTACGGACAAAAAATCCCCCGACAAAATATTCCACGGACAAAACATCCCGGAACAAAATACGCCTCGAAAATATATCCCCTTCTAATTATCCCATGGAAAAAACATCCCCCGACAAAATATCCCACGGACAAAACATCCCGGAACTAAATACGCCTGGAAAATATATCCCCTACTAATTATCCCATGGAAAAAACATCCCCCGACAAAATATCCCACGGACAAACATCCAGGAACCAAATACGCCTCAAAAATGTATCCCCTACCAAAAATCCTACGGACGAAAAATCCCCCTAAAAATTATTCCACGGACAAAACATCCCGGAACTAAATACGCCTCGAAAATATATCCCCTACAAAATATCCTTCTGACAAAACATCCCCCGACAAAATTTCCCAAGGACAAAACATCCCGGAATAAAATACGCCTCGAAAAAATATCCCCTACAAAATATCCTACGGATTAAACATTCCCCAACAAAATTTCCCACGGACAAAACATCCCGGAACAATAAACGTTTCGAAAATATATCCCCTACAAAAAAAAATACGACGGACTAAACATCCCCCAACAAAATTTCCCACGGACAAAACATTCCGGAACAATATACGCCTCGAAAATATATACCCTAAAAAATATCCTACGGACAAAAAATCCCCCGATAATACATTCCACGGACAAAACATCCAGAAAAAAAGCACGCCTCGGTAATATATCCCTTACAAAATATCCTCAGGAAAAAAATCCCCCGTCAAGAGATCCCGAAACAAAATATGCCTCGTAAATATATCCCCTACAAAATATCCTACAGACAAAACATCCTCCGACGAATATCCCACGGACAAAACATCCCGGAGCAAAATACGCCTAGAAAATATATCCCCTACAAAATATCTTACTGACACAACGTCTTCAGACAATATTTTCCACGGACACAACATCGCGAAACAAAATACACCTCAAAAATATATCTCCTACATAATATCTTGCAAACAAAAAATCCCCAGACAAAACATTCCACGGACAAAACATCCCGAAACAAAATACGCCTCGAAAATACATCCTCTACTAATTATCCTATGGACACAACATCCCCCGACAAAATATCCCACGGACAAAACATCCAGGAACACAATACGCCTCGAAAATATATCATTCCAAAATATCTTACCGAAAAAAACATCCCCCGACAAAATATCCCACGGACAAAACATCCCGGAACAAAATACGCCTCGAAAATATATCCCCTACTAATTATCTCATGGATAAAACATCCCCCGACAAAATATCCCACGGACAAAACATCCAGTAAGAAAATACGCTTTGAAAATATATTCACTACAAAATATCCTACGGACGAAAAATCCCCCGAAAAAATATTCCACGGACAAAACATCCCGGAACAAAATACGCCTCGAAAATATATCCCTTATAAAATATCCTACGGACAAAACATCCCCCGATAAAATATTTCACGGACAAAACATCCAGGAACAAAATGCGCCTCGAAAATATATCCCCTATACAATTATCCTTTGGACAAAACATCCCCCGACAAAATATCCCACGGACTAAACACCCCGAAACAAAATACGCCTCTAAAATATATCCCCTACTAAATATTTTACGGACAAAATATCCCGGAGCAAAATACGCCTAGAAAATATATCCCCTACAAAATATCTTACTGACACAACGTCTTCAGACAATATTTTCCACGGACACAACATCGCGAAACAAAATACACCTCAAAAATATATCTCCTACATAATATCCTGCGAACAAAAAATCCACCCACAAAACATCCTGCAACAAATTAAACCTCGAATATATATCCCCTACAAAATATCCTACAGACAAAAAATCCCCCGACAAAATATTCCACGGACAAAACATTCCGAAACAAAATACGCCTCGAAAATATATCCTCTACTAATTATCCTATGGACACAACATCCCCCGACAAAATATCCCACGGACAAAACATCCAGGAACACAATACGCCTCGAAAATATATCATTCCAAAATATCTTACCGAAAAAACATCCCCCGACAAAATATCCCACGGACAAAACATCCCGGAACAAAATACGCCTCGAAAATATATCCCCTTCTAATTATCTCATGGATAAAACATCCCCCGACAAAATATCCCACGGACAAAACATCCAGGAAGAAAATACGCTTTGAAAATATATCCCCTATAAAATATCCTACGGACGAAAAATCCCCCGAAAAAATATTCCACGGACAAAACATCCCGGAACAAAATACGCCTCGAAAATATATCCCTTATAAAATATCCTACGGACAAAACATCCCACGATAAAATATTCCACGGACAAAACATCCCGGAACAAAATACGCCTCGGAAATACATCCTCTACTAATTATCCTTTAGACACAACATCCCCCGACAAAATATCCCACGGACAAAACATCCAGGAACTCAATACGTTTCGAAAATATATCGCTACAAAATATCTTACGGAAAAAACATCCCCCGACAAAATATACAACGGACAAAACATCCCGGAACAAAATACGCATCGAAAATATATCCCCTACTAATTTTCCCATCGACAAAACATCCCCCGACAAAATATCCCACCCTCAAAACATCCAGGAACAAAATACGCCTCGATAATATATCCCCTACAAAATATCCTACGGACAAAAAATCCCCCGACAAATTATTCCACGGACAAAACATCCCAAACAAAATACGCCTCGAAAATACATCCTCTACTAATTATCCTTTGGACACAACATCCCCCGACAAAATATCCAACGGACAAAACATCCAGGAACTCAGTACGTTTCGAAAATATATCGCTACAAAATATCTTACGGAAAAAACATCCCGCGACAAAATATACCACGGACAAAACATCCCGGAACAAAATACGCCTCGAAAATATATCCCCTACTAATTATCCCATGGATAAAACATCCCCCGGCAAAATATTCCACGGACAAAACATCCTGGAACAAATTACACCTCGATTATATATCGCCTACAAAATATCCACGGACAAAATATCCCCCGACAAAACATTCCCCGGACAAAACATCCCGGAACAAAATACGCCTCGAAAATACATCCTCTACTAATTATCCTATGGACACAACATCCCCCGACAAAATATCCCACGGACAAAACATCCAGGAACACAATACGCCTCGAAAATATATCCCTTCAAAATATCTTACGGAAAAAACATCCCCCGACAAAATATCCCACGGACAAAACATCCCGGAACAAAATAGGCCTAGAAAATATATCCTCTACTAATTATCCCATGGATAAAACATCCCCCGACAAAATATTCCACGGACAAAACATACAGGAACAAAATATGCCTCCAAAATATATGACCTACTATTTATCCCATGGAAAAAACATCCCCCGACAAAATATCCCACGGACAAAACATCCAGGAACAAAATACGCCCCGAAAATATATACCGACAAAATATCCCGGAACTTAATATGCCTCTAAAATATATCCCCTACAAAATATCCTTCTGACAAAACATCCCCCGACAAAATTTTCCAATGAAAAAACATCCTGGAACAAAATACGCCTCGAAAATATATCCCCTACAAAATATTCTACCGACTAAACATCCCCCAACAAAATTTCTCACGTACAAAACATTCCGGAACAATAAACGCTTCGAAAATATATCCACTACAAAATATCCTACGGATAAAACATCTCCCAACAATATTTCCAACGGCAAAAGATCCCGGAACTAAATACGCCTCGAAAATATATCCCTTACTAATTATCCTATGGACAACATTCCCCGACAAAATTTCCCACCGACGAAACATCCCCCGACAAAATGTCCAACGGACATAACATCCCGGAACAAAACATCCTACGAAAATATATCCCATACAAAATATCCAACTGACAAAACATGCTCCGATGAAATATCCACGCACAAAAATCCCGGAACTAAATACGCCTCGAAAATATGGGCCCTACAAAATATCCTACTGACAAACATCCCTTAACAAAATATTCCAAGAACAAAACATCCCAGAACACAATACGTATCGAAAATATATCCCCTACAAAATATCCTACGGACAAAAAATCCCCCGACAAAATATTCCACGGACAAAACATACCGGAACTAAATACGCCTCGAAAATATATACCCTACAAAATATGCTACGGACAAAAAATCCCCCGACAAAATATTCCACGGACAAAACATCCCGAAACTAAATACGCCCCGAAAATATATCCCCTACAAAATTTCCTACGGACTAAACATCCCCCAACAAAATTTACCACGGATAAAACATCCCGGAATAAAATACGCCTCGAAAATATATCCCTTACAAAATATCCTAAGGAAAAAATCCCCCTTTAAAACATCCCGGAACAAAATACGACTCGAAAATATTTCCCCTTTCAAATATACTACGGACGAAAAATCCCCCGAAAAAATATTCCACGGACAAAAGATCCCGGAACAAAATACGCCTCGAAAATATTTCCCCTTTAAAATATTCTATGGACGAAAAATCCCCCGAAAAAATATTCCACGGACAAAAGATCCCGGAACTAAATACGCCTCGAAAATATATCCCCTACAAAATATCCTACTGACAAACATCCCCCAACAAAATATTCCAAGGACAAAACATCCCGGAACACAATACGCCTCGAAAATATATCCCCTACAAAATATCCTACGGACAAAACATCCCCCAACAAAATTTTCCACGGAAAAAACATCCCGGAACAATATACGCCTCGAAAATATATCCCCTACAAAATATCCTACGGACAAAACATTCCCTGACAAAATATTCCATGGAAAAACATCCCGGAACAAAATACGCCTCGAAAATATATCCCCTACAAAATATCCTACGGACAAAAAATCCCCCGACAAAATATTCCACGGACAAAACATCCCGGAACTAAATACGCCCCGAAAATATATCCCCTACAATATTTCCTACGGAATTAACATCCCCTTACAAAATTTACCACGGATAAAATATCCCGGAATAAAATACGCCTCGAAAATATATCCCTTACAAAATATCCTAAGGAAAAAATCCCCCGTTAAAACATCTCGAAACAAAATATGCCTCCTCGTAAATATATCCCCTAAAAAATATCCTACATACAAACATCCCCCAACAAAATATTCCAAGGACAAAACATCCCGGAACACAATACGCCTCGAAAATATATCCCCTACAAAATATCCTACTGACAAACATCCCCCAACAAAATATTCCAAGGACAAAACATCCCGGAACACAATACGCCTCGAAAATATATCCCCTACAAAATATCCTACGGACAAAACATCCCCCAACAAAATTTTCCACGGAAAAAACATCCCGGAACAATATACGCCTCGAAAATATATCCCCTACAAAATATCCTACGGACAAAAAATCCCCCGGCAAAATATCCCACGGACAAAACATCCTGGAACAAATTACACCTTGAATATATATCCCCTACAAAATATCCACGGACAAAAAATCCCCCGACAAAATAATCCCCGGACAAAACATCCCGGAACAAAATAAGCCTCGAAAATACATCGTCTACTTATTATCCTATGGACACAACATCCCCCGACAAAATATCCCACGCACAAAACATCCAGGAACACGATACGCCTCGAAAATATATCCCTACAATATATCTTACGGAAAAAACATCCGCCGAAAAAATACTTCACGGACAAAACATCACGGAACAAAATACGCCTCGAAAATATATCCCCTATAAAATATCCTACTGACAAAAAATCCCCCGATAAAATATTCCACGGACAAAACATCTAGGAACAAAATGCGTCACGAAAATATATACCCTACACAATTATCCTATGGACAAAACATCCTCCGACAAAATATCCCACGGACAAAACATCCCGAAACAAAGTACGCCTCGAAAATATATCCCCTACAAAATATCCTACGGACAAAAAATCCCCCGACAAAATTTTCCACGGACAAAACATCCCGGAACAAAATACGCCTCGAAAATATATCCCCTACTAATTATCCCATGGAAAAAACATCCCCCGACAAAATATCCCCTACTAATTATCCCATGGAAAAAACATCCCCCGACAAAATATCCCACGGACAAAACATCCAGGAACCAAATACGCCTCAAAAATATATCCCCTACCAAAAATCCTACGGACGAAAAATCCCCCTAAAAATTATTCCACGGACAAAACATCCCGGAGCAAAATACGCCTAGAAAATATATCCCCTACAAAATATCTTACTGACTCAACATCTTCAGACAATATTTTCCACGGACACAACATCGCGAAACAAAATACACCTCAAAAATATATCTCCTACATAATATCCTGCGAACAAAAAATCCCCCCACAAAATATCCCACGGACAAAACATCCTGCAACAAATTAAACCTCGAATATATATCCCCTACAAAATATCCTACGGACAAAAAATCCCCCGACAAAACATCCCGAAACAAAATAAGCCTCAAAAATACATCCTCTACTAATTATCCTATGGACACAACATCCCCCGACAAAATATCCCACGGACAAAACATCCAGGAACACAATACGCCTCGAAAATATATCATTCCAAAATATCTTACCGAAAAAACATCCCCCGACAAAATATCCCACGGACAAAACATCCCGGAACAAAATACGCCTCGAAAATATATCCCCTACTAATTATCTCATGGATAAAACATCCCCCGACAAAATATCCCACGGACAAAACATCCAGGAAGAAAATACCCTTTGAAAATATATCCCCTACAAAATATCCTACGGACGAAAAATCCCCCGAAAAAATATTCCACGGACAAAACATCCCGGAACAAAATACGCCTCGAAAATATATCCCTTATAAAATATCCTGCTGACAAAAAATCCCCCGATAAAATATTCCACGGACAAAACATCCAGGAAGAAAATGCGCTTCGAAAATATATCCCCTACACAATTATCCTATGGACAAAACATCCCCCGACAAAATTTCCCACGGACAAAACATCCCGAAACAAAATACGCCTCGTAAATATATCCCCTACTAAATATCCTACTGACCAAAAATCCCCCGACAAAATATCCCACGGACAAAACATCCTGGAACAAATTAATCCTCGAATATATATCCCCTACAAAATATCCTACGGACAAAAAATCCCCAGACAAAATATTCCACGGACATAACATCCCCAAACAAAATACGCATCGAAAATACATCCTCTACTAATTATCCTTTGGACACAACATCCCCCGACAAAATATTCCACGGACAAAACACCCAGGAACTCTATACGTTTCGAAAATATATCGCTAAAAAATATCTTACGGAAAAAACATCCCCCGACAAAATATCCCACGGACAAAACATCCAGGAACACAATACGCCTCGAAAATATATCCCCTACTAATTATCTCACGGATAAAACATCCCCTGACAAAATATCCCACGGACAAAACATCCAGGAACAAAATACGCCTCTAAAATATATCCCCTACTAAATATCCTACGGACAAAACATCCCCCAACAATATTTTACACCGACAAAATATCCCGAAACAAAATACACCTCAAAAATATATCTCCTACAAAATTACCTACGGACAAAAAATCCCCCGACAAAATATCCCACGGACAAAACATCCAGGAACTCAATACGTTTCGAAAATATATCGCTACAAAATATCTTACGGAAAAAACATCCCCCGACACAATATCCCACGGACAAAACATCCAGGAACACAATACGCCTCGAAAATATTTTCCCTACTAATTATCTGACGGATAAAACATCCCCTGACAAAATATCCCACGGACAAAACAACCAGGAACAAAATACGCCTCGAAAATATCCTACGGACGAAAAATCCCCCGAAAAAATATTCCACGGACCAAACATCCCAAACAAAATACGCCTCGAAAATACATCCTCTACTAATTATCCTTTGGACACAACATCCCCCGACAAAATATCCCACGGACAAAACATCCAGGAACACAATACGTTTCGAAAATATATCGCTACAAAATATCTTACGGAAAAAACATCCCCCGACAAAATATACCGCAGACAAAACATCCCGGAACAAAATACGCCTCGAAAATATATCCCCTTCTAATTATCACATGGATAATACATCCCCCGGCAAAATATTCCACGGACAAAACATCCTGGAACAAATTACACCTCGAATATATATCCCCTACAAAATATCCACGGACAAAATATCCCCCGACAAAACATTCCCCGGACAAAACATCCCGGAACAAAATACGCCTCGAAAATACATCCTCTACTAATTATCCTATGGACACAACATCCCCCGACAAAATATCCCACGGACAAAACATCCAGGAACACAATACGCCTCAAAAATATATCCCTACAAAATATCTTACGAAAAAAAACATCCCCCGACAAAACATCCCACGGACAAAACATCCCGGAACAAAATAGGCCTAGAAAATATATCCTCTACTAATTATCCCATGGATAAAACATCCCCCGACAAATTATTCCACGGAAAAAACATAAAGGAACAAAATACGCTTCGAAAATATATCCCTTACAAAATATCCTACGGACGAAAAATCCCCGAAAAAATATTCCACGGACAAAACATCACGGAACAAAATACGCCTCGAAAATATATCCCATATAAAATATCCTGCTGACAAAAAATCCCCCGATAAAATATTCCACGGACAAAACATCCAGGAAGAAAATGCGCTTCGAAAATATATCCCCTACTAATTTTCCCATGGATAAAACATCCCCCGACAAAATATCCCACGCTCAAAACATCCAGGAACAAAATACGCCTCGATAATATATCCCCTTCAAAATATCCTACGGACAAAAAATCCCCCGAAAAAATATTCCACGGACAAAATATCCTGGAACAAATTACACCTTGAATATATATCCCCTACAAAATATCCTACGGACAAAAAATCCCCCGACAAATTATTCCACGGACAAAACATCCCAAACAAAATACGCCTCGAAAATACATCATCTACTAATTATCCTTTGGACACAACATCCCCCGACAAAATATCCCACGGACAAAACGTCCAGGAACTCAATACGTTTTGAAAATATATCGCTACAAAATATCTTATGGAAAAAACATCCCCCGACAAAATATACCACGGACAAAACATCCCGGAACAAAATACGCCTCGAAAATATATCCCCTACTTATTATCCCATGGATAAAACATCCCCCGGCAAAATATTCCACGGACAAAACATCCTGGAACAAATTACACCTCGAATATATATCCCCTACAAAATATCCACGGACAAAATATCCCCCGACAAAACATTCCCCGGACAAAACATCCCGGAACAAAATACGCCTCGAAAATACATCCTCTACTAATTATCCTATGGACACAACATCCCCCGACAAAATATCCCGCGGACAGACATCCAGGAACACAATACGCCTCGAAAATATATCATTCCAAAATATCTTACCGAAAAAACATCTCCCGACAAAATATCACACGGACAAAACATACCGGAACAAAATAGGCCTAGAAAATATATCCTCTACTTATTATCCCATGGATAAAACATCCCCCGACAAAATATTCCACGGACAAAACATAAAGGAACAAAATACGCCTCGAAAATATATCCCCTCCAAAATATCCTACGGACGAAAAATCCCTGAAAAAATATTCCACGGACAAAACATCACGGAACAAAATACGCCTCGAAAATATATCCCATATAAAATATCCTGCTGAAAAAAAATCCCCCGATAAAATATTCCACGGACAAAACATCCAGGAAGAAAATGCACTTCGAAAATATATCCCCTACACAATTATCCTATGGAAAAAACTTCCCCCGACAAAATATCCCACGGACAAAACATCCCGAAACAAAATATGCCTCGAAAATATATCCCTTACTTAATATCCTACTGACCAAAAATCCCCCGACAAAATATCCCACGGACAAAACATCCTGGAACAAATTATACCTCGAATATATATCCCCTACAAAATATCCACGGACAAAATATCCCCCGACAAAACATTCCTTGGACAAAACATCCCGGAACAAAATACGCCTCGATAATACATCCTCTACTAATTATCCTATGGACACAACATCCCCCGACAAAATATCCCACGGACAAAACATCCCGGAACTCAATACGTTTCGAAAATATATCGCTACAAAATTTCTTACGGAAAAAACATCCCCCGACAAAATATCCCACGGACAAAACATCCAGGAACACAATACGCCTCGAAAATATATCCCCTACTAATTATCTCACGGATAAAACATCCCCTGACAAAATATCCCACGGACCAAACATCCCGGAACAAAATAGGCCTCGAAAATATATCCCCTATAAAATATCCTACGGACAAAAAATCTCCCGATAAAATATTCCACGGACAAAACATCAAGGAACAAAATGCGCCTCGAAAATATATCCCCTACACAATTATCCTATGGACAAAACATCCCCCGACAAAATATCCCACGGACTAAACATCCCGAAACAAAATACGCCTCTAAAATATATCCCCTACTAAATATCCTACGGACAAAACATCCCCCAACAATATTTTACACCGACAAAATATCCCGAAACAAAATACACCTCAAAAATATATCTCCTACAAAATATCCTACGGACAAAAAATCCCCCGACAAAATATCCCACGGACAAAACATCCCGGAACTCAATACGTTTCGAAAATATATCGCTACAAAATATCTTACGGAAAAAACATCCCCCGACACAATATCCCACGGACAAAACATCCAGGAACACAATACGCCTCGAAAATATTTTCCCTACTAATTATCTGACGGATAAAACATCCCCTGACAAAATATCCCACGGACAAAACATCCCGGAACAAAATACGCCTCGAAAATATCCTACAGACGAAAAATCCCCCGAAAAAATATTCCACGAACCAAACATCCCAAGCAAAATACGCCTCGAAAATACATCCTCTACTAATTATCCTTTGGACACAACATCCCCCGACAAAATATCCCACGGACAAAACATCCAGGAACACAATACGTTTCGAAAATATATCGCTACAAAATATCTTACGGAAAAAACATCCCCCGACAACATATACCGCAGACAAAACATCCCGGAACAAAATACGCCTCGAAAATATATCCCCTACTTATTATCCCATGGATAATACATCCCCCGGCAAAATATTCCACGGACAAAACATCCTGGAACAAATTACACCTCGAATATATATCCCCTACAAAATATCCACGGACAAAATATCCCCCAACAAAACATTCCCCGGACAAAACATCCCGGAACAAAATACGCCTCGAAAATACATCCTCTACTAATTATCCTATGGACACAACATCCCCCGACAAAATATCCCACGGACAAAACATCCAGGAACACAATACGCCTCAAAAATATATCCCTACAAAATATCTTACGAAAAAAAACATCCCCCGACAAAACATCCCACGGACAAAACATCCCGGAACAAAATAGGCCTAGAAAATATATCCTCTACTAATTATCCCATGGATAAAACATCCCCCGACAAAATATTCCACGGAAAAAACATAAAGGAACAAAATACGCTTCGAAAATATATCCCCTACAAAATATCCTACGGACGAAAAATCCCCGAAAAAATTTTCCACGGACAAAACATCACGGAACAAAATACGCCTCGATAATATATCCCCTTCAAAATATCCTACGGACAAAAAATCCCCCGAAAAAATATTCCACGGACAAAATATCCTGGAACAAATTACACCTTGAATATATATCCCCTACAAAATATCCTACGGACAAAAAATCCCCCGACAAATTATTCCACGGACAAAACATCCCAAACAAAATACGCCTCGAAAATACATCATCTACTAATTATCCTTTGGACACAACATCCCCCGACAAAATATCCCACGGACAAAACATCCAGGAACTCAATACGTTTTGAAAATATATCGCTACAAAATATCTTACGGAAAAAACATCCCCCGACAAAATATACCACGGACAAAACATCCCGGAACAAAATACGCCTCGAAAATATATCCCCTACTTATTATCCCATGGATAAAACATCCCCCGGCAAAATATTCCACGGACAAAACATCCTGGAACAAATTACATCTCGAATATATATCCCCTATAAAATATCCTACGGACAAAAAATCTCCCGATAAAATATTCCACGGACAAAACATCCAGGAACAAAATGCGCCTCTGAAATATATCCCCTACACAACTATCCTATGGACAAAACATCCCCCGACAAAATATCCCACGGACTAAACATCCCGAAACAAAATACGCTCTAAAATATATCCCCTACTAAATATCCTACGGACAAAACATCCCCCAACAATATTTTACACCGACAAAATATGCCGAAACAAAATACACCTCAAAAATATATCTCCTACAAAATATCCTACGGACAAAAAATCCCCCGACAAAATATCCCACGGACAAAACATCCAGGAACTCAATACGTTTCGAAAATATATCGCTACAAAATATCTTACGGAAAAACATCCCCCGACAAAATAACCCACGGACAAAACATCCAGGAACACAATACGCCTCGAAAATATATCCCCTACTAATTATCTCACGGATAAAACATCCCCTGACAAAATATCCCACGGACAAAACATCCAGGAAGAAAATACGCCTCGAAAATATCCTACGGACGAAAAATCCCCCGAATAAATATTCCACGGACCAAACATCCCAAACAAAATACGCCTCGAAAATATATCCCCTATAAAATATCCTACCTACCGCAAAATATTCCTGGAACAAATTATACCTCGAATATATATCCCCTACAAAATATCCACGGACAAAATATCCCCCGACAAAGATTACCCGGACAAAACATCCCGGAACAAAATACGCCTCCATAATACGTCCTCTACTAATTATCCTATGGACACAACATCCCCGACAAAATATCCCACGGACAAAACATCAAGGAACACAATACGCCTCGAAAATATATCTCTACAAAATATTTTACGGAAAAAACATCCCCCGACAAAATATCCCACGGAGAAAACATCCCGGAACTCAATACGTTTCGAAAATATATCGCTTCAAAATATCTTACGGAAAAAACATCCCCCGACAAAATATCCCACGGACAAAACATCCAGGAACACAATACGCCTCGAAAATATATCCCTTACTAATTATCTCACGGATAAAACATCCCCTGACAAAATATCCCAGGAACAAAATACGCCTCGAAAATATATCCCCTACAAAATATCCTTCGGACGAAAAATCCCCCGAATAAATATTCCACGGACCAAACATCCCGGAACAAAATAGGCCTCGAAAATATATCCCCTATAAAATATCCTACCTACCGCAAAATATTCCTGGAACAAATTATACCTCGAATATATATCCCCTACAAAATATCCACGGACAAAATATCCCCCGACAAAGATTACCCGGACAAAACATCCCGGAACAAAATACGCCTCCATAATACGTCCTCTACTAATTATCCTATGGACACAACATCCCCCGACAAAATATCCCACGGACAAAACATCAAGGAACACAATACGCCTCGAAAATATATCTCTACAAAATATTTTACGGAAAAAACATCCCCCGACAAAATATCCCACGGACAAAACATCCCGGAACTCAATACGTTTCGAAAATATATCGCTACAAAATATCTTACGGAAAAAACATCCCCCGACAAAATATCCCACGGACAAAACATCCAGGAACACAATACGCCTCGAAAATATATCCCTTACTAATTATCTCACGGATAAAACATCCCCTGACAAAATATCCCACGGACAAAACATCCAGGAACAAAATACGCCTCGAAAATATATCCCCTACAAAATATCCTTCGGACGAAAAATCCCCCGAATAAATATTCCACGGACCAAACATCCCGGAACAAAATAGGCCTCGAAAATATATCCCCTATAAAATATCCTACGGACAAAAAATCTCCCGATAAAATATTCCACGGACAAAACATCAAGGAACAAAATGCGCCTCGAAAATATATCCCCTACACAATTATCCTATGGACAAAACATCCCCCGACAAAATATCCCACGGACTAAACATCCCGAAACAAAATACGCCTCTAAAATATATCCCCTACTAAATATCCTACGGACAAAACATCCCCCAACATATTTTACACCGACAAAATATCCCGAAACAAAATACACCTCATAAATATATCTCCTACAAAATATCCTAAGGACAAAAAATCCCCCGACAAAATATCCCACGGACAAAACATCCCGGAACTAAATACACCTCGAAAATATATCCTCTACTAATTATCCTTTGGACACAACATCCCCCGACAAAATATCCCACGGACAAAACATCCAGGAACACAATACGCTTCGAAAATATATTGCTACAAAATATCTTACGGAAAAAACATTCCCCGACAAAATATACCACGGACAAAACATCCCGGAACAAAATACGCCTCAAAAATA
This sequence comes from Limnephilus marmoratus, assembly GCA_917880885.1. Lineage (NCBI taxonomy): Eukaryota > Metazoa > Arthropoda > Insecta > Trichoptera > Limnephilidae > Limnephilus > Limnephilus marmoratus. Next base: position 26,274,487 of record OU862931.1, on the reverse strand, counting down.
TATCCCCTACTAATTATCCCATGGATAAAACATCCCCCGGCAAAATATTCCACGGACAAAACATCCTGGAACAAATTACACCTCGAATATATATCCCCTACAAAATATCCACGGACAAAATATCACCCGACAAAACATTCCCCGGACAAAACATCCCAGAACAAAATACGCCTCGATAATACATCCTCTACTAATTATCCTATGGACACAACATCCTCCGACAAAATATCCCACGGACAAAACATCCAGGAACACAATACGCCTCGAAAATATATCGCTACAAAATATCTTACGGAAAAAACATCCCCCGACAAAATATCCCACGGACAAAACATCCCGGAACAAAATAGGCCTAGAAAATATATCCTCTACTAATTATTACCAAATTACTATTACTATTACCATTACTATAACCAAATTACTAAAACATCCCCCGACAAAATATCCCACGGACTAAACATCCCGAAACAAAATACGCCTCTAAAATATATCCCCTACTAAATATCCTACGGACAAAACATCCCCCAACAATATTTTACACCGACAAAATATCCCGAAACAAAATACACCTCAAAAATATATCTCCTACAAAATATCCTACGGACAAAAAATCCCCCGACAAAATATCCCACGGACAAAACATCCAGGAACTCAATACGTTTCGTAAATATATCGCTACAAAATATCTTACGGAAAAAACATTCCCCGACAAAATATCCCACGCACAAAACATCCAGGAACACAATACGCCTCGAAAATATATCCCCTACTAATTATCTCACGGATAAAACATTCCCTGAGAAAATATATCACGGACATAACATTCAGGAACAAAATACGCCTCGAAAATATCCTACGGATGAAAAATCCCCCGAAAAAATATTCCACGGACCAAACATCCCGGAACAAAATGCGCCTCGAAAATATATCCCCTATAAAATATCCTACGGACAAAAAATCTCCCGATAAAATATTCCACGGACAAAACATCCAGGAACAAAATGCGCCTCGAAAATATATCCCCTACACAATTATCCTATGGACAAAACATCCCCCGACAAAATATCCCACGGACTAAACATCCCGAAACAAAATACGCCTCTAAAATATATCCCCAACTAAATATCCTACGGACAAAACATCCCCCAACAATATTTTACACCGACAAAATATCCCGAAACAAAATACACCTCAAAAATATATCTCCTACAAAATATCCTACGGACAAAAAATCCCCCGACAAAATATCCCACGGACAAAATATCCTGGAACAAATTACACCTCGAATATATATCCCCTACAAAATATCCTACGGACAAAAAATCCCCCGACAAATTATTCCACGGACAAAACATCCCGGAACTAAATACGCCTCGAAAATATATCGTCTACTAATTATCCTTTGGACACAACATCCCCCGACAAAATATCCCACGGACAAAACATCCAGGAACACAATACGTTTCGAAAATATATTGCTACAAAATATCTTACGGAAAAAACATCCCCCGACAAAATATACCACGGACAAAACATCCCGGAACAAAATACGCCTCGAAAATATATCCCCTACTAATTATCCCATGGATAAAACATCCCCCGACAAAATATCCCACGGACAAAACATCCAGGAACAAAATACGCCTCGAAAATATATCCCCTACAAAATATCCTACGGACGAAAATTCCCCCGAAAAAATTTTCCAAGGACCAAACATCCCGGAACAAAATACGCCTCGAAAATATATTCCCTACAAAACATCCTACGGACTAAACATCCCCCAACAAAATTTCCCACGGACAAAACATCCCGGAACAATATACGCTTCGAAAATATATCCCCTACAAATTATCCTACGAACAAAACGTCTTCAGACAAAATATCCCACGGACGTAGCATCCCCCGACAAAATGTCCGACTGACAAAACATCCCGGAACAAAATACTTCTCAAAAATATATCCACTACAAAATATCCCACGGACAAAACATGCCGTAACAAAATACGCCTCGAAAATATATCCCCTACAAAATATCCTACGTACAAAACATCTTCAAACAAAATATCCTACGGACAAAACATCCCGAAACAAAACACGCTCCACTAACCCCTACAAAACTCTCTTACGGTCAAAACATCCTCGCTAAACATGCGCCAACACGGAGTCAAAGGCATTACGAGCAAAATTCCATTTCTGAATGGTGGACTTTCACCGGGGCGATACTCACTGATTAATTTTCACTGATTAAATAATTCACTGATTAATCAATTTCACTGATTAATAATAATAATTCACGCAGTTTATGTACACGTAAAGTATGTTTCACTCACATTTTTGTGGCAATAATTTTACACTGGCTTTATTTTGCGCATCCAATGATCAGTCAAGGCTCATTCAACCATCGTGAGTTCAAGTCGGCAATAAACGACTTAATCAGTAAACTTAGGGGTGGCATTGATGGTGGAAATTATATCTTATCTATACTAGTTGACTTTCAAAAAGCCTTTGATACGGTAAGCCATGATATACTTCTCAAGAAACTCGAGAAACTTGGTGTAGTTGTCGTTAATTGTCTTAATTAGACATTTTTAGCCGGTTATCATATCTATTACCAATTAGATTAAAAAAAAGTTTATACTAGTCTCGTACACTCACACCTAAATTACCTAATTGAAATCTGGGGAAATGCGTAAGAAACATACATCAATGAATTACAGGTAATTCAAAATAAGATAATCAAAAAACTATTTCACTACGAATCCAAAACATCCCCCAAAAAATTATATTTGGAAACAAAACTGCTAACATTAAGAAAACTATACGAGTACAATATATGTGTCCTTATATACAAAATAAATAATAAACTCATACATACAAACACAGAATTCATTAAAACGTCCCAAGTACACAAACATTTTACACGACAACACGATAACATACGTTTAAACACCATTCATACTAACTACGGTAAGCAATCAATTAGTTACGAGGGGGGCAATTTATATAATTCCCTTCCAGATGATATCAAAAACGAAAAAAGTGTGTGCAAATTCAAAAAAAAATTGTTCATGTTTATTCACAAAAAACAAAGTAGTGATAGTGAATAACATCGTATGGTAATATAATATCATGTAAATGTTAGTATTGCAATCTAATGTAATCTAAGGTTATGAAATGTAAAAACTATGTAATGTAAAAACTGTACATAATTCAATATTCTAGTTAAGTAAGTGAAAATGTTATTTTCTTTTTTACTGGAAAAAAACATATGAAAAAAAAGTCCTCGGCTGGCAATGCTCAATCACAAGCAACATATTTCGCTTTCCATAATGACAGTAAGAAAATTTCAAACATTCTCAGGTTATTTGTAGCCCGGGAATGTTTGTATTTCTTTAACAAAGAACAAATCTTCAAAAATTCAAAAGACATCCAAAACACCTCTTGTAAACTTCCTCGAACTTAAATGTCAAAAAGACGTTTCGTCAAGTTTTAGCCTCACCTTATTCTATTAATATAACAACAAATACCGCCTTAACATTATTATTATAAAGACAATGTTCCGGCTGGGGTGGCTTAAACCCTTTGAACAAACTTCAGCTGGAAATTCTCTAAGCTTCAGTTTTCAGGAATTTCAGTCGGAATTTCCAGCCTTCCTGCTCTCATGCCCTCGGAGGCACTTGGGAAATTCGGCGAGTGCTTCTCGGCATTTCATGTTTGTCATAACAGTTCGAAATAAGGCCCCTTATGAAATTTTCAGGCCTAGAGTAGCGCAGATTGCTTTTATGGTCCAATGGCCGAACGTTGTGCAATGCGCTACATTAACTTTATGTTGGGATTGATTTCAATAAATGCAGTCAATACAAAGTAATGGCAGATAATTATTTGGCTTTGGGATAGGTTTGAATAAATCCAGTCGATAAAATAGATTAATTTTATGATAAGTAATCTGATCGATGCGGTAAGTTGGGTAGGTACTACTTAATGCGCAAGATTAACCTTTGAAAAAAAGGATTTCTATTTTTATATAAGTACAGCATGAGAGTTCCAACTGTTCCAAACCGTTTTTTCATTAACTCTATCTACGCGACGCTGAGTAAAATAATTTTCCTTAGGGCCTATATCATCTTTGGTAATGGAGTGTGGAGGTTTTTTCAAAGGAAATGATGGAGAAGAAGTTCTGGGAAGGAAAGAGGTATGAAGGAAGGGAAGAGGAATATGGGGGTTAGTGTATCTAGGAGTCACACTGCCAGTTGGTGGACAGACGCATCCGCCGCCAAGATCTGAACAAACCTTACTCCATGAGCCCGGGCACCGCTGCTAAGTCACCAAATGCAGCGAACCACCATAGCAGAGGTGATCAAGTGAAATTTTGGCACCCCCAATTGGGGTACCGTATGAAGGGGGTAAGGAGATGGGGAAGAGGGTGGGAAAGTACCTGGCTATTTAGATCTGGTCATTAAATACGGCCAAAACCACTTCAAGCGACGCCAACGTTTCGACGTTGAATGGTGGTCTTTCACCAGGGTAATACTAAAAGAGAAATAACACAAATTATATAAATAAAATGTCTAAATCACGACTTACGGTTTCGTAGCCAAGCATCGCAACCACTCAATCAGAGCGGGCGTCAGCATAAAGTAAACACCCAGCACGTTTTCATTTGAAAAACTTAAGTATTATTACAATCATTTTTATTTAATACCAACACAAATGTTTCAGTCACACCTAAAATTTTATTTAATTAAATTAAAAGAAGACAATATTAGCGAAACTCAATCGAAATCTGGAGACAGAAAAATCAGAAAAGATATTGGCTCCGCTGGGACTCGAACCCAGAACCCTTTTCTTACATGGAAACAGCTCTACCGATTAAGCTACGGAACCCATATTAATTCGGTCACTTTTAACTGTTAAAAGTGACCGAATTAATATGGGTTCCGAAGCTCAATCGGTAGAGCTGTTTCCATGTAAGAAAAGGGTTCTGGGTTCGAGTCCCAGCGGAGCCAATATCTTTTCTGATTTTTCTGTCTCCAGATTTCGATTGAGTTTCGCTAATATTGTCTTCATTTAATTAAATATTATAATTTGAGATTTTACTAATAAAGTTTAAAAAAATTAATAATAAATAAAATTTTATTATTGTAATATTGGATACCATAGTCGTCAAAATTTGACAAAAAAATAGGTCAGATATTAGCTAATGTCCGGGGGTATCCGATGTCCGGCCTTAGACCCTTCTCCACTAAATAAACTCTCCTAATAATCACATGAACGAACTGAGCCGCGAAATCACATTAGACGATCGCCTTCAAATCGAATATTCATCTACTTTCAAATGGAGAGAATCTCAACCAGATTACCCAAATGACTTTATCTCACTTTCTGGCTCCCTGGCACTTATCTGTAAGTCGGGATGAAAGTGTTTCGTTTCGTTCCGTTTCGTCTGGATTCGTTTCGTTTCGTTCCGTTTCATCTCGCGAGGCTCTGTTCCAATGCGCGCCGTCATTGAGTATTCTTTTGATTGCCGCAGTGAGCTTAGATTCAATTGTGAACTACCCTTTTCCGGACTCACCCTCCCCGGGGCTCTCACCCTCTCAGGGGCGGCCAACTTAAGGGAGAAAATAAAATTGTTTAATTTGATCGGTTTGAAAGAAATTAAGTTCTTGAAACGAAAACTGGGGTCAGTATGTCAGGTGTGACAGATGTATGAATTATCCCCCTCGCCGCGATGCAAGGCGATAGTTTGAGAGAATCGGGCTGGAAAGGTCAATCCGTTTGTCCGGCAAGACCTGGACAAACCTCACCTCAAGAACCCGTGCGCCCCTATTAGGTTACCAAAAGTAGCGAGCCACTTGGCAGCCTACGGAAGAGGTGTCGGTTATCTAATGAATAGTTTGGCAATACTAATATTTGCCTCCTGAACTGAAATGTTATATTACCTACGTTATTTATTTAAACCATACCCCAGCTGGTACAGCTGGCTGGTTTGTCTGAAAACGACGAAAACAAAATAACTACTAGTATAACTCCTGCCTGGTATACATAATTATGGTTTCTTACTTGTTAAATTTATATGCGCTGGTTCGGCCATCGTGTAGTTGAATCGGCCTTTTTTAAATTTATTTTATGTGAGTACCGCACAAGAGTTCCAACTGCTCTCAACCACCTGGAGCCAGTGAGACAATGATACCCCCATTCGGGGTATGTTGTGATGCTGAAGGTAAGTGGGGAGGGGAAGGAGATGGAGAAGAAGAAGGTTTGGAAGTACCTGGCTATTCAGATCTAGTCACCAAACACGGCAGAAGCCATTTCAAGCAACATTTCAATGCTGAACGGTGGTCTTACACCAGGTCGGTACCGAGAGTATCTTCCACACTGGAACGTGTCCCAAATATAATATATCTATTATTTTAATGATTAAATTGTAAAAACACAAAAAAAATAAATAAATTATACTTGCAAAACACGTCAACGTTTTTTGCCTTCCGAAGTTACGCGCCGTGTATATACTATTTACGCCGCGATTATAATTAAGGGTAATGGAATATATTTTTTCATTTCAAAATCCATAAAATATATTTAAAAAATCATAAAAACAAATAATGGTTGTCGATCCCTTCATTAATGGGACCCCGAGGGAGAAAGGGTCCCAAGACGTGACCCGAGGAACCACTATAGCTTTGTAAGAAGCTTCTACTTACTAATGTAAAAAGTATTTACTATTCGGCTATTTACAGGTGAATTGACGATTCTGCTGCTTTATTGGGCTGCCATTCCAATGCCTCTAAGTTTTGCACACGAGTGCGAATGATATCCATAATTAAACGAATGATAGATAGTCTTTTTTAGACGCCTCCAAAGAGATAACAAATAATTATTGTTGCCAACTAGTTACCAGATCTCCAAAGTTTGACTCTTTTACCTATTTACAGAGATTAACTATCGAAGGTTAGCTATCATCAAGAGAATCTTCACCTTATTAGTTAAACTGCACTCACCCCAGTCACTTAAGTTTCAATTTCAAGAAGTGCGGCGTCTTTTTCTAGAGTTTTTTTTTTAAATTTATCTTATTTTTAATTAAAATCTTAGTTTATTTACGGCCCTCCTCTCCAGGGATCCCTATCCTGAAGCGGACTGAAAGTAGTATTGATGTTATATCATTATTTCCTCATCTTCATGTTTGTTGGCTGGTTGTATTGAGGGTGTGTTGATGTTACTTTAGAATTTTTATGATTTCCTCATTTTCATGTTTGTCAACTGTAGGTTGGATTGGGTTCCATGCCAACTCAGAATGAGACCAACTCAGAAACACCTCGGAGAGGTATGAAAAAATAATTTAAAAATAGCTGGTAACCCTAACGTAACCTTAACGTAACGTTAACCTACTTAACCAATTTTTAAATATTTTTTATCATCACACTTAATGATCTTTCTGAGGTGTGACTTTTCCGGTCACCGTTGTGTTGGTGTTACTTCGTAATTTTTATGATTTCCTCATTTTTATGTTTGTCGACTGTAGGTTGTGTTGATGTTAGGTACTTCATAATTTTTGTGATTTCCTCAGTCTTCATGTTTGTCAACTGTAGGTTGTGTTGGTGTTCTTATATAATTGTAATGATTTCCTCATCTACATGTTTGTTGACTGTACGTTATGTTGGTATATTACTTACTATATATTACTATATATATACTTCATATTATTTTATGATTTCCTCATCTTAATGTTCACGAAGCCATATTTGGATATTATTTTTAATCTTGTTTATCACCATGGTAACTAACTAATTTACTAACCATCATGCCGTTTTCCCGCAGGTGTAGGCAGAGAGGCCGGACCGCCAAACAACTCGATCTTGGCACACACTCCTTGCCTCGTTCACATTCATACATCGTCTCATACATGCTCTTCTATTATTCACGTGGCCCGACTCAAGTATCTGATTCACTTGGTCGTGCCATGTCTTCCTCGGGCGTCCCCTACTTCTTCTACCATTTTACTTACACTCCTTTCCTCGTTCATTCGCTCTACATGCCCACCATGGTAAGAACTGTTAATTTAATATGGAAGAACATTATATAATTTTGTAGCATGGAATTAACTTTTTTCTGGTCAAAGGAAATATGTTTAAATTAAGATATATAGAGGATATTTAAGGTATTTATTATAGGTGTGTTGACCGGTAAGGTACTCATTGTTTTCCTTTAAATGTGATTAGAGCATATTTTGTTGTCTTCCATCATATCTTCCTTTAGGACGGTTTGTTTTACAAAATTTGAACAGTTCATCAAATTTCAAGGTTCTATTCAAGTAAACAGTATGCAACATAGTTGTGAATGATGAATACTTGGAACAGGTGAATGAGTTTGTGTATCTGGGTAGTGTGTTTACGAGAGATGGGAAGGCTGATAGAGATATTGAAAGAAGGGTGAATGCCGGTAACTACATTAATGGTGGACTGAATGCCGTTGGCGCTAATAAAAAACTGTCAAAAGAAGCGAAGCTAGCAGTCCACAATGGAGTCCTGGTACCTACCCTGATGTATGGCAGTGAGGCATGGAACTGGTAGAGGAAGGATGAAAGTAAGCTGAATGCTATTGAAATGAAATCCCTGAGACGTATGTGTGGTAAAACAATGTATGATCGCGTGAGAAATGTGGATATCCACAAAGAATGTAAGGCTGATGTAAGCATAATGAGTAAGATTAAGAAAGGGATCCTCAGATGGTTTGGGCTTGTAGAGCGAATGAATGAAGAAAGTAGTGTAAGAAGAATATACGACGCGAATGTGAATGGTAGAAGAAGTCGGGGACGCCCGAGGAAGACATGGCACGATTGAGTCGGGCCTTGTCAAAAGTCAGAATAATAGAAGAGAATGTATGAGACGATGTATGAATGTGAGTGAGGCAAAGAGTGTGTGCCAAGACCGAGTTGTTTGGCGGTCCGTCCTCTCTGCCTACCCCTGCAGGGAAACGGCGTGATGGTTAGTTAGTTAGTCTATTCAAGTTTTGTTATAAGTTCATTTCTATGAAGCATCTTTCCCGTAATGAAATAATAACGAAACTTGAATATTATATTCACAGAACTAGAATATTCACTTAGGCCCTTAGGTTTTCAATAATCTAGTGTTTGTCCCCTACATGATGCAAAAAATCCCTTTCTAGGACAGTTGCTTGTCAAGACATGGTCTCAGATTGTACAAAACAAGTATGTTTCTTTAGTTTTCACGTGACTACTGGCTTAGTTTCGCTAAATATTTGATGAACTGGAACCGCGCTCCGGTTTGCTTCGATTGTGTCCTTGTGGTGTGTAGATGAGTCTCCCCATTATAATATGACGGTGTACCGCATTATACAGTGTGTCATCATCTCATGTCTCTCTGACAGGTACCTATCGGAATACTTGCGAATAGTGCGGGAAATACATAATGGAATTCGAATAATCAAGGATGGGAAAGCATCTAAAATAATTTCTATAAATAATAATAAATATACAAACATAAATATTTAAAAAAACCAAAAGTTAAACCTTTCCTACATCTTGTGAAATTGTACTGTCATTAAAATAATTAACAATGGTAACTATTAATCGTTTTCCTAACTAAAATATTTTAACTATTTATGGCACCAGACCGCCGTAAAAAATGGTGTTATTTTTTATTTAATTTTCTGAAAGATGCATTTGTTAAGAACTTGTTAATAAAATTGATTCGGAGATGCAGCATTTTATCTGAAACGGTTTGAAACAGTTTATATGTAGAATTTTCCTTGAGCAAAACTTTGATCGCGTTTTTCTCAAAAATACGTTTTTCAACCTGGTTGACAACATATTAAAAAAAAACTGTATACCCGATTTCCATGCACCAAGTCTTAAATCCAGTCTCCATCGCACCACGTAGGGATTTTTTTAATAAAGGACCCCTTCTATTTTTTTATGAACGATGAAAATTTTCCATAAAAACCGGAAATATCATTCGCTGGTCCGCCATTTTTAGTTTTTTCAGATATCATTTTTTTACTCCAGAATCACTGGTTAAAATAAAGTTAAAAGATATACGTAATACACACACACACACACACAAATACACACATATATCACGATATACACGAGAAACAGGCTATTAACACTATCACGTTTGAAAAAAAGTTTCATGTGATATTTGTCGTTTAAAATTATGTTGGTAATTATTTAAGTTCCTACTTACAAATCTTATGATTTCATAAAGAATTTCAGTATTAATTTGTTTAAATAAGTCAGAATTGGAAAGACACTTTTTTTGAAGCGAGGTCATAATTTGAATTAAACTTGCGACATCCTTGAATTTCATTAGTTATATGTAAACAGTATCGGGACTGAAACAAACATTCGATAATTCTGCTATGAATAATCTTCCTTAACTAGAGACACCTGTGTGTTCTCCATAGTAACTTGATTGGGTTATGCAAATCTCAGATACTCTACAGTTGTACAGTGAGCAGCCCCCTAGTTCAATACGGGAGTAAGACGTGCGCGGGATTCTCAAGTTAAGTGTTATCCTCCTAATTGATATTGTTGAAGCAGTAGACGATTGATAGTAATTTAGTGGATTATTTGGGAACTTAATAAATATTGTTTAAAATTTAACCATTTTTAACCCAATCTTACAAATGACTTAAAACAGCTAAATACAGATGACAAATAATTAATTTATAATTCTAGTAATCCCAATATTATTGTTAATCATCCAAATAAATATTTCTCAAAAATTAATGAAGAACTCACAAAAAATATCGGTGATAGCTCTACCAACTCCGGAATTCCTAATTTGCACAACGACTTGTATTTTAATATAAAACCAATTTTGAATGAAGATACCAGAACTATCACAAACTCGTTAAGTAACTCGTCTTCAACTGGCTTGGACGAATTTCAAATATTGCCTTAAAAAACTTGCACCAGAAAGCACCATTCCCGTAACAGATCTTATCAACCTAAGCATCCTAAAAGGCCAATTCCCCAAAAAACTCAAACACGGCGTAATAATTTAAATATATAAAGGTGGTTCTATGAATACCTACCTTGAAAATAATAATATACTACCCCACAACCAATTTGGCTTTAGGAAAAATAAAGTCACCTTCGAAGCCATCGCAACAGTTACAGATTTTTTTGTTGAAATTTTGGACCAGGGATGAAAATGTATATATTATTTTCTTGGACCTATGTAAAGCATTTGATACTATCTCACATTCCAAACTATTACAAAAACTATCAAACTTTGGCATAAATGGTAATGAACATAATATTTTTCGAAATTATCTGTCAAGCCTTAAACAGCATGTAAAAATCAATGATAGATAGTCTCAGCAATCAAAATTGTCAATTACTTTTGGTGTGCCTCAAGGAAGCGTTTTTTTTTTAATTATATTTTATACATTTTACAAATATAAGACAAAAAGTCCCGATAAACTACTTTTTAGTTTGTTTAACGGGTTCTTTACATTAAGGATCTTATTATAGTGATTATTATTGTGATTCCCACTTTATTCTTATTTTATATTATGTAACCTGCATATAGGTTATAGGTACCAAAATTGTAAGTTTCGCTGATGGTGTAATTTTCCTCTTCGAATCGAGCAACTGGAATGATGTTTATTTAAAAACAAAGAGGGGAATAACTGTTGTTAAAATATGGTAAAACAATAATACACAAACAATGAATTTGACAAAATCTAAATAGATTATAGCATTACTTACCTCTGTCGAAGAAATGAATGACCTAGGCAAAACTTTTGACTCTAAATTAAACTTTATATCCCAAACTCCACCCACAATAAAGGAATCAAAATGCATGACTTCATTCTTCGAAATTTCAGAGATTTTAGGAATATTTCAACTTTAAAAATTTTGTATACATCCTTAGTACGTAGTCAAGTCGAATATAAATCCTCGATCTGGTCCCCCCATTTTAAAATACATTCAGATTCAATCGAAAAAATTTAACACAAATTCCTTTAATTTATTTTAAACTCAGTATTCCCATTGAATACATAAATTATAATTACTTGATGAAAGAATTAAATTTATTAAGACTCTCAGATCGAAGAATTACATTCGACTTAATATTTATGTTCAAATTTGTAAATGGTAGAATAGACAGTCCTGATTTAACTAAGCTCATTGAATTTCATATTCCCACGAGAACCTCTGGTTCTAAAATCCTGTTTAAATACAACAATAACAGGACTGAGTATACGAAACACTCGCTTAAGTTGCATGAAGTTACTAATAGATATGCAGATGCGGCAGATCTATTTAACTGCACGGAAGGTAGGTACAAGAATGCTATCACATTTTTTTATCAATATTAATTTTATTTGTATTATAGATTTTGGCATGTTAAAGTATCTCTGGTGTCACTTCCCAATGTAACGCCACAATTAACTGTTATACATACACTTTTTTATTATTACTAATATTTGTCCTATGATTTTGTGACATGTAATTAGTATTTATGGCATATTTATGCCGTTTATATTAAATAAATAAATAATAAATATCTCGGAGCAAAATTTTTTAATTCATTACCAGAAAAAATTAGAAACATGAATACCAATATAAAAAATTTTAAAACTCACCTCAAAAATTATACTGAAAACTTAAACTGAATGATATAAAAAAAGCAATACAATAACACCCCTCCATACACACAAGCCTTGCTTAATTATGGGGGTACATCAAATATTCTACTATGTAATTAATTACTGTATAAAAATTATTTGTAATTTATGTACCTTCTATTACTAATAAAAAAAAAAAAAAAATAAAAAAAATTAATTCCTCCTTAAGAATACCAGAATACCAAATTAAAATGTGTTCTTGCCCCTGACAAATGTTAACGTATGTAACTGCCCTTATTTAGAACGGGTGACTAAAATCAAACACTTGGGTATTATTTTTGACAGTAATATAAAGTGGAAAGAACATATTATTACAACAGCAAAGAAACTTAAAAAATCAATGCACTTTCAATTTAATTTTAATCAACTTGAAACAATTTACCATGCACTACTTAAATCTTTAATCGAGTACGGTATTATAGCCTGGGGAGGAGCAAACGCTGCCGCCACTGATCCAATTGATCCAATTTTTATTAATTATAATTATAATTAATTATAAAGATATTCTTAAACTATTAACTACAAGCAGTTCGGATGAACTCTTTAGGAGAATCAGACATTAGGCAACTTTATGCCAAAAACTTACTAGCGTACCTCTTCAAACACAGAACTGCTTTAGACAATGCCCAAACTGCTCGAGATATTAGAACCGAAGGGCAAAGTCTCTTACGTGTCCATTTTGCTCAAACAACTTATGGTCAAAGAAATTTTCCATAATTTGCAACAAAGCGGTAAAATTATTTAAAATATAAATCAGAAACCAAGACTTGGAACATAAACCAAGACAGAGCAAGCATCAGCGAATCTTGCTTCAATCTTCCATTTGAATCCCCAGCTTGTGTGAACTGAATGCAGGTTTGGCAACAGCTCCAGACCTGGCAATCTTACCAATGCACAATGGTCAATCCACAAATACTGAAGGTGCCACACATCGAGATTATTGATATGGTGTGTGTAAAATTGTGCACAAACCTTGTTACAAATGTTTTATGTAACTCACCATTTCCAAGCAGTTGGAATTCTTGTGCATTTGTACATAATTTAACAAACAACAAAACACAATAAGTCATTCGGTTCAAAAGTTGAATTATTTACATACCATATTATGAACCAATCAAATGATCATTGCAAACATCTTCTGATTGGACCATGCTTCATTTGAAAGACGGTAAACTGAGAAAATGCAAACTGCAAAAGAATAATTCAATTTCCTCTCTTGTCGCTAATGAGTTCGACTTCTTTGCAAAGCGGAGCAAAATAAATACAAAAAAGTCGGTAAAAGCTCAAATGATCGGACGGCAAGTCGAACGAACGAATCGGATGCCCTTAGAGAAATAAGTAACTAGATTAGTCTCGCGGCTTCAAAATACACGGCCATAGTTTTTTTAAATTTCGGGAGAAAGGTGTTACACAGTGAATAATGAAATATCATGCTATTTTCAACGTATCTTATTAATTAAAGCACGCTGAAGAAATAAATTTTTGAATTTTGCCGTAAAAATGTTGATGTTTGCGGCCGCCAGAAAACCTTGGGTCATCACGATATACACGCGATGGTACTGCAGTACTGCCATTCGAATTATGAATTATACTGTATCGTGTCTCGTAAGATACCATTGCATACGTTTTAGCCAAGTTCACAACTAAAAAATAATTTTACTTTCGTTAATAAATAACTCTTTAAATGTAACACATTTTCATTTAATTAATAAAGGAAAATAAGGAACGACCTCATTATTCGATTTAAATAATAATGCTGTTACGATACACATTGAGCGGGAGAACGGTGTGCGGAGTAATTGTAAAGTAGTCCGCGGCCGACATTCTACTCGCTAACGGAAGCGTTCCCTTCCCCCCCGCTAGCTAAAGGGAGCACAGCGCACCTACACCCGCACTCTCCAGAGAGAAGCTACACCCGGTACGGGAAGGTCACGTCGACCGCGCGCTCGCATTGCCGCTCTCGATATGCCGAAGCAATGGCTATCGCGACTAAACTATCGAACTCGATTTGAACTCAGTAATTACGGGTCGCAGGTGTGAGACTCTATGTTGAGTTGACACCACCGTGTAGAGTGATGGGACTGCCTACTCTGACCATGGCCTGCCTCCTGGTTTCCTGCCCCCTGACGACCAGCTGTAAGTCGATCTCCCCTCTATTTATAATGTGTCCTTTATATTAATTTACGGGTAACACTAATCGCATTCCCAGTCCCAGGGAGGGTTTTGAGAGAGATTTCTTTGTTAGGAATTACCTAGCCAGGCATTGTGTTGTTTGTGTCCGAAATGTATTTTGCAAGCTATTGTATTCGTGTTTACTAGACAATATAGCTATGTTTTATCCAGTTTCCTCTTTTATTTGATGAGATTACACGTGGGAGAATTGGTAAATACCTTTGTACCTCTTAATTTAGCTACCTACCACCTTGAGGTGGAGAGACCTCACGCTCACCGACGATATGAGCTAGCCGCCTGCAAAGGTAAGTGAGGCCCTCCCTGTCGGAACCGCCACAATGCTTCTAATTCAATGCGAATAAATCGCCAATGGACAATATGTAACAATAAAAATCACTAAAAATTGTAACAAAAGAAGTTTAACAATCGTTGTTGAAACTGTTTTTTTTTTCTCCGCCCATGAAGGGTATGGAATCCTGAAGCAAATCATTCAATTGAAATAGAATTTCACAAAAAAAATTACGAACCCTTTTTGTGTTATGCAATAAAATAGAATACTAATTTCTGATATTAAAACAATTGAGGATTTTTTATTGCTTATTACTAAAGGGCCCACCTGGCAAATTTTATATCGGAAAAGTCAGTTTATTTCAAAAGAAAAACTCCTTAACTTTTTTATAAGACAATTAAAAGCTACTTTAAAAAATTCTAACCGTTCAGGTTAAGATTTGAGTATATACATGTGAAGAAAGTAGTTAATATGACAATGTCTCCTATGGGGCGATTCTGGTTCTATTTAAGTATAAGGGACTGTCTTAAAGTTAACGAATTTTTCGTTAAATCCGATTCCAATTTTTTCAGATGACAATTAATCGCAGTTAACGAAAAAGTTGTCAATTTTAAGGATTTGGATAATTCCTTATCCTAAAGTAGAACCGGAATCGCCCCTTTGTCGTTAACTTTGAATCCAATTCTTCCGGACGTGAGTTATTTTACGTTATATCCACACAGGAGGCCATATTTATGAAGCCATTCTTCCCAAGGCGATGGGTCGAGAGGGTCCGGCTGGAGAGGTCAAAGGGTCTTCCTACGCAACCGGCCCGCTACGCAGTTGGTGGATAGATGCATCCGCCTCCAAGACATGTGCAGTAGTTAAGTAGAACCGGAATGGCTCCACAGCACAGATAACTAGATGTCTGATGTTCCATTCACGGCGGTATTTATTGGCACCATAGATTAATTGAATTTTACATAGGCAAAAACCAAATTATTTCAATAAGAAAAATTCTTTATTGTTTTTATAAGATAATTACAAGCTACTTTGAAAAAATTCATACCTTAGGGTAAGATTTGAATAAATAAGCACGGAAAAAGAAAATAACCTAACAATAAAATATTTACAAATTTCACTAATAAATGTTGTTGTTAAACCACCTAGAAAAGACTAGCAGTTCATAACCCGCGGGCGCTGCGACAGTAGCCTTTTAATAAACGTCACGTACGAAGATGGTTTTGCATAAGGCGCGGCGTCAGAGATGTACTCGAAGTCTGATTCTTAAATTTCAACCGTGCAAAAACTAGCATATTAATACTATCAGATACGAAAGGGATACATGTACTTACAATTAAATGCGAAAAGATGAAATCACCCAGCAGATTTCAATAATTATCACGAAATATTCACCGTATGATGGAAAAATATTCGTCATCAAAAAAATGTTCAAAATTTTCGTCCAGTTTTATCTATTTTGACCATGGAGCTACACAATTAGAGGCACCATTGATAACATCTTGTCAATTGTTGTTCAGCTACTAGAAAGCGATAAGCGGTGCGCTTGAGAGCCGTTCGGACACGCCAAGTATTTTAGTTAAGTAGAGAGTATATTAGTAACTAAAGGCGTCCGAACACCACAATTTTAGTAGAGTGGGCTAGTCAGCTCTTTAGTAGTTTCAATCTATTTCGTTCTATTTTTTCGGCGGGTAGCGACCCCCACCACGCGTCCCTGCGCACTAACATGCGCATCCCGCCATTTTAGCAGAGTTCTTTTTTTTTACATGAGGTCTACACAAGAGGCCCTGAGGAAAATAATTTTTCTCAGGGTCTAAATCATCTTTGGGGATGCTTTGTGGAGGGTTTTTTAAGGAAGGGAAGGAGAGGAGAGTTCTGGGAAGGAAAAGAGTTTAAGGGGTGGGTAGTGGGGTTCAGTGTGTCCTGGTCATCCGCCTCCAAGACCTAGATAAATCTCATCCTATGAACCCGGGCACCCCTGCTAAATCACTTGGGGTGACCTCCGGCTATCCAATAAAGGTTCCCGGGGCGGCGGTACCCATTACCGCCTCCAAAATTGGAGTTCATTTGTAGACGCGCGGAAATGTCGTGGTGATGAAGCGAAGATGCTACTCTAAAACTATTTATTTATGCAGCTATTAATCTCTTTTCTTGTCCATAGTTTATTTATTTTCATCTTACTAATTTATTCTTCCACCTCTTCTAAAATTTCACCTCTTCTAAGCATTACAATATGCTTCATTAGCGTATTTACTTTGTTATGTAGTCAAGTAGCAAATTACTCGCGACTTGACTAAAGTACGAACAAGCCATTGTTGGAGTTGGAGTGTTAGAAGCGTTGGAGGTCAATTGGAGGTAAAAAAGTTGAACCTATTTTTACGCTTCATATTTCATCTAAATACAAAAAATCAATGATTTCGACGTACCAAACAGAACCTCATGAGGTCAATTAAAACCTTTAGGATATTATAGCAAATGATTTATCAATATTCTTGATAAAAAATCTTTTGCATGACACAACCTCTAAGATTATTTTGCAATTGAAAAAAAAAACCGCGATTGCTATTATTTTTCCAAAAAAAGTGTTGGAGGTGTTTTTCTTCGACGGTACTCGGTTTTAATGAGAACTGAAAAGAATTTTCTTCCCGAACGTGATTTTGAACAATTGCATTTAATTTGACTTTATTCGTGCTTTTTCGTGATTCCATGAAAATGTTTTTAGAAGTTGAAGTAGTCATTATAACAAGCGGAATGCGGGGACTTTGCAACGGTATTAATTAAAACAATTTCTTTATTTTGCAAGATATGTTTTCTCCTGTTAGAGCTTCATAGGTACTTACATTAAAAATAAAAGAAGACGACATATTTTTCAGTATTGCTCAGGTGAAAGATAACTACGATATAAAAATTAGTCGAAGATAACTACTACAAACACATCACATGCCCAAAGACAATACTCCTACTTAGGGCCCAAATTGTTCAACATCATACCTGAAGCAGGGAAACTGAAAAGTGCAAGCACTTTACGGAAATGGGTTAGCAATTGGCTTCTGGACATGGGGAGAGTGGAGAGCGAACACATGTTAACACAATCTCACATACCTAATATGTACTAAAAAGTTTATGTTATTGCATAAAAAAAAATATATCCTTTTGCTCTGTTTTTTTGATCCGTGTAAAATAACGACTGTTTTTTGATTCTTGAAAAATAACGACTAGACATATTAAAAATAAGTTTTGAAATTTAATAGATTGGAAATTTCTGTTCATATATTGTGGTTTATAAATGGGTAATCTTTATTACTTAGGAAATTCTAAAAAATTATAGTACATTGATTAAAAATTAAATAGTCATAAATGCATTTCGAATTCTTATGTCATATGTTGGTATAAAAGTGTAAATTCTAATTATGCAATTGCAAATGTTCCCCAAAATAATCTGGAAAACTATTAATGTAATTAAATGTAAGGCCTTTGCAATTTAATAAAAAAAAAAGTTAATTTTTTACCTAAAATATACAATTCAAAATTGGATGGTTCCGTACTCCTGCAACTGGCAGAGCGAGGTACAGGAGGTAGGTACCATCGATACATCGGCTTGACACTAAGCGAAACATACCGACAATGTACTTAGGTGTTAAAGACAATATGGTTAATGTTGCAATTTTGCAAACCTCTGACCACTTACTTTTAAATTTTCGTTGGTTGTATTTTTATACTAAATTCTTGTTGCTTATATTTTTATTTCATTTATATACTTCTATTTCCATTCCTTTGTAATATTATGAAGTAAATATACAATTTGGCTGTCCTGAAACGGGTATCCTTCCCAGTTGGACAGGCAAAGTTTCATTGTGTAATGTTTTGTAATATATATGCATGTATAAATAAAAAATAAAAAAATAAAAAAAATAAATAATAACTGTTAATTCAAAAATTCTAAACATGAGACAAATATGACGTTCAAATAAGAGGTGGTAGTGGCCGAGTTGCTCTTACTTACTTAACGTCCGTTCTAAAGGATGCTGTGTGTTAATCTAAAGCAGGGAAAATGGTCGCTGAAGGTGCCCACCTGTAGAATGGATATGATCAGCTATTAACGGGTATTACACCTTGTGGGGAACCTTACTTCAAGTCTCCTTTTGTAATGTCGATGATACTTACTTAACTCCAAAGGAAGGATCTTGTGTTCAGTGAAGCAATAAAAGAGTTCTCCACGTTTTATTATTTATTTAGTCTTTGACAGGCACATTTACACTTTAGAGATCGCGGGTCAGAAATGGAAATGTGATTCTTAATTTATAATTTAGCCGCGTGTTCTCGAGCCGGGTCCCGTAACTGGAATGACGTAGGTCGCTTCTGTCGGAACGGTCTCAGGTGTGACTAAATTGGTCACGTGACCAGTGTTGCCAAGACAACAGTGTTGTCGTAGATTAAAGAAATAATCAGTACTTAATCGCATTTCCATAACCTGAACGGACGACAGTTGTTGTCTCTCTCGTATAGTACAGCTTACTGACCTCTGTTGAGATACATTAAAACTACAAATAACTATCTATACTAACGAGATCCAAAGAAGCGAAGCAAGCCGTCCACAATGGTGTGCTAGTACCTACCCTGATGTAATAATTTATCCCTAATACATTTAAAAAACAAAGTTATACCACGAAATCGACTCCAAGCAAACTGAAGTAGATTAGTACCATTAGTTTCCAGATACCGTGTATAAGTACTTTGGTGTATCCCAAAGTGCAGTAAGGAATAGTGAAGCAAAAAAAAAACATTTTTATGCATTTTTGAAAGGTGTCAAATTGGATATAGTTCAGCAGGTTTATTTGACGGTACATGAGTGTATAAGGTTGGCTGGGGTAGTAAGGTAACCTCACTCCCTGCAGTGGCTTTGGATAGAGAGCAGAGTGGCTGATTCAATACAAAGGCTTTAAGGGAGCTCCCTGCCCGCGTGTACTTTCAGCAAATTTATAGCACTGAAGAAAAGTAACCCCGACGTGTGGGGCGGGTTTTCTCAAAAGAAGTTTTATTAAAATAGTGAAAAATTATTATTTATTATTCTACATTTTGCAATATACCCAAATAAACCCTTTCTAGCATCAACGGCCGGCGTAGTCCAGAGGTAAGGCTCTTGACTCGCACTCCGAAGATCGCGAGATCGAACCCCTGCGTGGCAAATAAATTTTATTTCGTTAATTTGTGTTTATTCACAATTTATTAATTTAAAATAATAATAATATCACGTTACAGAGTGAAAGATACTCTCAGTATCGCCTTGGTGTAAGACCACCATTCAGAATTGAAATGTTGCTTGAAATGGCTTTAGCCGTGTTTGGTGACCAGATCTGAATAGCCAGGTACTTCCCCACCTTCCTCTTCCCTATCTCCTTCCCCTCCCCATTACCTCCAGCCTCACAATATACCCCAATTAGGGATGCCATAGTCCCACTGCCTCCAGACGGGAGCAGTTGGGACTCTTGTGCAGTGTTCATGTAAAAAAAAAAGTTTTATGAGTTATACAGAGCATTGAAAGCTTTTAGAAAATTCTTCCTTTCTTGTTGGTCTCCTGAGGTTTTTCTCAAGTTCTTCATGGCCATGACAGCTACACACAGGAGGCCCAGAGGAAAAAATCCGTCAGAACCTACGTCATTCTTGGGGATGCTGTGTGAAGAGCCTTTTTAGAAAGGAAGTTCTGGGAATGAAGATGGGTAGGAATCTAGGGGTAAATGTCTCCAGGAGTGACATATGAATCCATCCCTTCCACTGCGATGCAATGTCCGGCTGGTGAGTTACAAGGTAAATATGTATACCTACATATTTTTTTGTAATATTAGCGCGCTCCTTAAAGTTCTTAATAAAATATCTCCATTTCAAATCATCTTCTTTTTTTAAGGGCCCGCAACCCGAATTTCTACCGATTTCTTACATATTTCCCTTAAACACGGTTAGTTTTAAAACTCTTAAAAAAAATATTACTTATTCTTGAAGATAATATCTAGACATTGCCTGCGCCGAAACACAAATTATATAAAATTCCCTCGATAGAAAAAAATCGCAAAGTATACTTCAAAAATTATTATAAACATGTTTGTTTCAGTTATCTTACAAGTTATACGTATGAAAAAATTCACAGTGTTTCTTTAAATGCTGTTTAAGATAATACCCGCGAGATTTTTGCTCTATTTGCAACGAGTCGTGTTTTATTAAACATTTTCG
Source organism: Limnephilus marmoratus (assembly GCA_917880885.1). NCBI lineage: Eukaryota > Metazoa > Arthropoda > Insecta > Trichoptera > Limnephilidae > Limnephilus > Limnephilus marmoratus. The sequence goes on along the minus strand of OU862931.1, from coordinate 26,253,143 downwards.
CAATTTTCGCATCGATTTTCAACATTCGTAATTTCGTATCTCTCCATCTTCTTCTTTTCCAGCCCGGTTGCAGAGCCTTAACCCTTCCTACGGAGCTTTACATTCGAAAGTCATTTTAAGGCAATAATCGGTTCTGAATGGTGGTCTCTCACTAGGGCGGTACTGAAAGTACCGTCAACGTTTTGATCAATGACGAGTCACATTCTACGTCGTTTTTATTTCTCCTTCTCCCAATATTGAGGTGGCACAGTTCACTGGTAGTTAGGAATAGGTACTGCGTGCTGAATAAAAATAAAATATAGGGAGCCATCACTAACGTATCTGTTTTGATTACCTGTACAAAAAAATAGCTTCTTGCATAGAGAAGTATTATAAATCTTAATAGATTTTTTAGTCAATTTCTCAAGCGCCCTTTGACCAAAGCGGCCAACTCCATTTTTATTGTATCCACTTCTTTCGTCAGCCAGTGTGAAGGCTTTTGTAAGATCGATCGGGTGGCAGCTCCCTTCTATCGCTGCACACCCCACCCCCTCCCCCCGGAGACCCGAAGTGCTCTCAATTACCAAATTGCACTGCTTAAGAGGTAATACTAGCGGCGTTTTTCCATACAAACGTATTCCCCGTTTATCTCTCTGGATTTTGACCCTAGAGCAAAATTTTTTTTTACATAATATAGATATCGACCACTAGCGTGTCGGTACGTTTTGTTTTTTTTGATAATTTACTTCTTATAGAAGTTAGGACCTTCCAAAAATGAATAAAATTGCCTAATTTAAACGCCGTCAAAAAACGTTCAGTATACAAACTAAACAATGTATTTTGAAAAAAAGCAAAACGTACCGACATAGAATATTTTCTTTTAATACAGTTAGTGAAAAAAAAAATTAAAATCGGTCCAGTTTTGGAGAAGAAAAATGGGGAATACAAAACATCGATTTCGAAGATTTTATTTAGGTATTTTCGGCCCGACGTGCAGGTGTCCCTTTCGCTCAGTTCTCCTGGGGGGGGCGGGGAACGGGGGTTTTGACAAATACATATAAAGCGAAGTAGTGATGTAACGAATTTTATCGGTAGACTAGTGTTGTCCTTGCCCGAGTAATAGATATTTTTATTCGTTTTTTTCTGTTTAGTGACTCATCGCGGTATACCAATACTGACCGAGCTTTCATACTAAAATTGTGCAAAATTAAAATTGTTTATGTCAAGTACTATAATAAATTTTCAATTTGGGAGGCGTTATAGGTACCATCGCCCCGGGAACCATTTATTGGATAACCAACACCCCCGCCACTTGGTCACCCCAAGTGGTCCGCTATGTTTGGTGACTGAGCATGGGTTCCCGGGTTCACGGGTGAGGTCTGCATGGGTTTTGGTGGCGGATGATTTTGTCCACTTACTGCGTGGCGGGCCGGATTGGGAGAAACTGGAAGAGGGAGATCTTTTGATCTCTACAGCCGGACTCTCTCCACCATCATTTCATATTTTTACTTACCCAGAAATTCCTCTCCTTCCTTTCATTAAAAATAACCTCCACACAGCTTCTCCGATGACTTTGCTATACTATAAGGGTATTTAACTTAAAAATAATTTTTATATTTCATTTTGTATAATTGCATTTTGTGATATTTTTAAGTAATTAATCACCTCTCCCTTTATTATTTTGTCTATAATTCTCATATGCCTATACTTGTTTGTCTTTTAATATTAATCTTATCATGACGAAGAACACTCTGTTTTCGAAATATGTTGATAATATTGATTACATAAAGCTGTTTTTACCAAGTTATTTGTTCTCATTTAATTAAAAATGACGCCACAAAGATTGGACCCATTTGCAGCATTTCAAGCTGGGTCGCCATAACCAATTCGTTTGTGCAATTTCAATCAATGCATTTCTGTGTTTCTCGAGAACCCTTCTATGGGCTTACACGTCATTAGTACTTTTACGCCAGTTTTTTAAAAATTTGTGGTCAGAAACATCCAAGTAGTGTAGTTTTGTAGCTCTAGCACATATGAAGCTATATGACTTTTGCACTCCCAGAAATAAAACCTTTTTAGTATAATTATCATTATGCATATATCCAATTGTATATCCGCATGTACATTATTTGGCTTAATATAGTAACTATGTTATTTTCCACATCAAGTATATAATAAAATAGATGCAAGAATGTTATTTTTTTGATAAATTAATAACGTAAAAAAAAATATATCTATATATTTATTCTCAAAACTCTTGAGAACATATCGTCGTTGCATTCACAAAATATCCCATGTGAGGTTTTCGACCAATTTTTTTTTGTTTACACCATTTGATTCACCACGGTTTCCTAAATAATCTGACAAATATATCCCATTTTTCAAACTCATCTTTTTAATCATATTAGAGGCAACTCTGACCATTACTTGTAATTAATGGTAATTATTTAAAAAAAATATACTACATATACTACAGAAATAAAAAAAAATATAAACCGAAGATACATTTCATCAGGAATAATTAACTAAATAATTACCTGTTTTTCTCATTCTTTCTATTTATTATTAATCTATATTCATCTCTATTTTATTTAGATTTTTCGAATTTCTCCCAAGTGCACAATATTTTAGTATGTAACCGTATCCTATGTATGTACACCATATGTAATTTATATAACTCCATTGAACAATTATATATCTATATTAAATATTAAAAAATATATATATATATATTTCTTCAATATTAACTCAGTAGGTAAAGCAAAAATATTTTTTTATAATTTATATTTAACTCTCAAAAAATTACCAAAAAATTAAGTTGCATCCAAAATCATACGAAATTAATTTTTTTAAGACCAATATTTCGTAATTTGAAACAAAAATAAATAAAATAAAACATATTTATCCACACAAGATATTTTCTCTACCTTTTGATAAAAAAAATACATTTTCAGTTTATTTGGGTGTTTTGGTCACAAATCCAAATTTAACCCCCCCCCCCCCGGCTATTTGTTAGCTTTGGGAACAACTCATATCGATCTTGTGTCTCCCTTACTATTATTTATTTATTAATTTTCGGGAAATCGACAGTTTATATTTATTTCAGTTTGTACATAGTATTAAATAGCCAAAATAAAACCAATTACGGATTTCCTCCTTGTGACTTTACTTCTACTGAGACAGCATAATAAGAATAAGTAAATTAATTTTATAAAAAGGAATATGAATCTAAAATTATATAAAACAAAAAATATATATATGTATACTCAAAACATTTTTTTTAATATAAAATGAAAAATTACAAAACAAAAAACCTATCAAAACATTGGTAGCCATGGAGAGAGGTTGTACATATAAATCAAATCATAACAGAAATATAAACAATAAAAACATAACATTATTCAAGAACCATTAGAGAAGCACTCTTTTTATGGACCTTTTATATTCAGTAAGTTTGCAATTGAAAATGTCCACATTGGAAAATACGCTATTATAACTATTGTGAGTATTATGTTGAGAAATAAGTTTTAAACGGTGTTCGAAAGAGAAAGAGAAAATATCAAACTTTATATTCAAATTCAAAAGTTAACCACAAAATATTGTAATTGTGCACCTTTATAAAACGAAAGTTTATTTCATCGCCTTTCAAAAACAGTTTTTAGTTTTCGGATACTATCAGAAATATTCCATTTATTTGGATTTTATTGCAAAGCGGAAATATTTCGACCTTATGAAAAAATATGCCCGAGGCCCTACGTTTGCTACACAAAATATCATATGTGCATAAAAAGTGCGCACAAAAATCCTGAATGCAAAATTTAAGAAAAAATTGTCGGTTTTATTAAAAAAATATATATTAAGCCCACTTGTTTTCACCCAAACATGGTATCACAAATAACTCTACAATTAATAAAAATAAATAAAAATATGGGTCCCTATTTTTTTATTTATTATTTCTCCTAATATTCTAAAATACCCACAGGATATTTTGTGCGCGCAACAACGATATAAAGTAGCTATAATAGCATATTCATAGGACGCTCCTGTGAGCGGGTAGAGAAATTGAATGTTAGTCTTGTCTCTACACGTTTGCAGATTGGAACATGCGTGGTCGGCAGAAATAATAATTCGGCTTATTACGGGTGAAGCGCGTAGCCCACACACACAAGGCCTGCATTCACTCACACATCTATAGCGCGATTCTGACTAAGCATGCGATGAGATTCGCGATAGACGGTAGGAAGGAGGCGCAGAGGGGGAGAGAGAACACTCACGTGGTCTCACCCACACATCTATAGCTAGTTCTTTTGTGAGCGCGGTGCGATAACGATAATTTTTGAAAATACCTACCGTCGAGATTTCTCACCGATGGTATTACCTCTTAACGCTACGGCGCCTCGAGCTCCGGTACATACTACCTGCCCTCTCAACTAATGCACCCTAATGACGGTTGAGCCTTTCTTTTGATTGACTTTTATGGAGTGGGTAATTGATTGAGTATTGAATTAAATGCCCCATGAAAAGATAGTAAAAAAATGTAATATCTATTCTCAAATAATTCTTAAATGACATCTGAAATATTTAAAAAAAATATTTATTGAATGGACTTTATTATTATCATAATTAAAGATCTTTACCTACCTGTCATGTGGAAGGAAGGTAAAAAAATGTTAAATTTATAAACGGACTCTCTCGACCCATCGCCTTGCACTGCAGTGAGATGAGTGGATTCGTAGGTTCGCCACTTCTGGACACATTGGCTTCCAGATTTTTATCCACCCCTCATACCTTTTTCCTTCCCAGAACTTCCTTTCCCTAAAAATACTCTCCACCCTCTGTACACAAAATACTTTGTTTCTTATATTTAATGTTAACTGTATTTAGTCAACTTTTTATTTTCAATGCAATTTTTCAAAAAAAAAATGTACATGCAGGCCACACGATACCAAACGGAACATTGTTAAAAATAGATAAGATTATTGAGAAAATGCGCAACATTTTAAAAGTAATACATACTTTCATTTGGTTTTGGGCCTGCACTTGCAAAAATACCACTTTTTTGGCTACTATGGAAAAATAGAGCCCTTTTTTGTATTGAAGAAATTCAGCCAACTAGATTTTCACTTTCTGTCTAGCGATTACGAAAATCGACCGCTACGCACAGTATTTAGGAAGACTTAGGGGTCACTTTGCTTAGACAAATCTCGCAAGTGCTTTTGTTTTTTTAATATCGGCCAGGACCGAGCAACAATTTTTCCTTTGTAGATGCATTACGGAATACAAAATTGCATCGAAAACCGTATTCTGACGATAATGTTTTTTAATAATAACAACAAAAAAAGGTTTTTCTACTTTAATAAATCGTTGCGTACATCAATTTTGATTCCAATTGTCCTACAATAGTTTAACAAACTTTTTAAATTAAAAAAAAAAATCTCTTTAAAAATTGAGTATAAAATACCTTTGACATTTAAAATATTCCTAGATACTTAAAATGAAATCACTGTAGGTACTAAAATGCTAAAGATTTAATGATTTAGTAATGCAGTCAAATTAATTCGGAGGTTTTATGATGTTGGATTCTGTTGTGTATCTAAAAAGCTTCTGGCTTTTAGACATAGATGGCAGTGATAAGAACTGTCAGTAGATTCCGCTAGATGGCAGGTAGCTTAGTACCTAGGTTGTCCAACAGAGGGACGGGGAGCTGAGAGAGGTTAATGTGTGTAACGCTCTCATTAGAACTGATTAGAACCAATTTAGCTAGCTCCAAGTTAGGTCGACTAACGAGGTCCATATTGTATACGCGAAGTATTAATAAAACCAGATAACGCATCAAGAATCTATTCATTCCCAAAAGTAATCTTCATACAAAGTGTTTGGAGAATCTGTTAGTGTTGCTACAAAGTTACAGAACACTACAGATTCAAATTAATTACGTGACTAGTATTGTGTTTTAATAAATAATAATAAAAAATAGTTGGTAAAATTATGGTCAAATATAACCACTACCTACCTCTAATAAAAGAATACAGTAACGGTTGGCTTACGTTTCAATTTTACCGATGTTTTATATAATATGTAGTTTCCACTCGCACCACGAATTGCGGTTTTAATTGAAACTGATGGATTGCGATTTCCTTTTAATCCAAATGTATTTCCAATTTCCACTTTTTTACATTGGAATAAGAATCGACGGGATAAAACAGATTGCATAGAAGTATCCGCTTTTGATTGGATTCTTTGAAGGAATTTCGTGAACGAATTCTCCTTTTTTAATTGCTTTAATTGAATTTTTATCTGCGGAATTATTCGAGATACAAAGAAATTAAATACCTACATCGAACAAATTTCTTAATAAAGCGTTACATTATTGAACACGTTATTTTCTTAAAAGAAAGTTATTTTATTTGTAAAGAATTTGAATATTCATAAACAATTTGGGGGGCTGGTGTGGGTGTTGCCGCCCCGAAAACCTTTTATTGAATAACCAACATCTCTATAAGTCATCTCAAGTTGTCCGCTACGTTTGGTGACTTAGAGGAGACGCCCGGGTTCATAGGGTGACGTGTGTCCAGGTATTGGTGGCGGATGTGCCTGCCCACCAGCTGCGTGGCAGGAAGAATCAGGAGAGGCTGGTTTTGTGGAAAGATGGTCTCTGGAGATGGACGGATTCATTCTCCTAGACACACTACTCCTATATTCCTACCCACACCACATACCTTTTTTTCCATCCCAGTACTTCCTTTTATTCCAAGAACCTCCATACAGCATCTCCGAAGTTGACACAGGCCCTGAGGGAAAATATTTTATTTAATTAAATGAAGACAATATTAGCGAAACTCAATCGAAATCTGGAGACAGAAAAATCAGAAAAGATATTGGCTCCGCTGGGACTCGAACCCAGAACCCTTTTCTTACATGGAAACAGCTCTACCGATTAAGCTACGGAACCCATATTAATTCGGTCACTTTTAACTGTATCATACTTCGTATCGAACTAGATTGCATTTAGTTCGAGTTGAATCTTGTAATCATATATAAAGATAGCAGCCAATAATATGTGCGTTAAGTAAATGAAGATAATGTTGGTAGTTCTTAGTCGAAGTATGATACAGTTAAAAGTGACCGAATTAATATGGGTTCCGTAGCTTAATCGGTAGAGCTGTTTCCATGTAAGAAAAGGGTTCTGGGTTCGAGTCCCAGCGGAGCCAATATCTTTTCTGATTTTTCTGTCTCCAGATTTCGATTGAGTTTCGCTAATATTGTCTTCATTTAATTAAATATTATAATTTGAGATTTTACTCATAAAGTTTAAAAAATTAATAATAAATGAAAATATTTTACATGATTGTTATTGATTATGATTTGTGTCAGACGTGTGTCGGAGAGATGCGAGCCCCAGGCAGGGGTGTACGTCACCGCGCGCTGCTCTTTTAAAAATTGTGAAATGCTTGTAATTATTGTATGCTAAATAAATATATCGGGGTGGGGATAAGCAAGCAGCCGAGAGGGTGTTGAGCGGCCCGACGGATTTCGCCCTAATTACACGCTTGGGTTTCGACCGAGCGTATAAATAGGGCGGGACCCTCGGTTTCAAGTCAGTCAATCATTACAAGCCGTCCTGACAACATCTCTCTCTTCTCGCTCGCTGACCTCGCTCCGACCTACCTACTACTCGCCTCTTTTATTTACTGACCATCGCCTGAACCTGGACTACGGAACCTACCTACTTCTCTACGGACCAGACTCAGCTTTGTCATAAGGAAGAAGTCAATAGATAGCTCGGACAGCTACAGCGCCAACGCAGCCTACGTCCTTCACACGTGGTGAACGGACCCGACATCTGGTGCCTCCGTGGACTGCGACCACCCCCTAATTTCACAGTCTTGTGTGCCTCACCCTGTGTGGTACATGAGTGGTCCTTCGATACGGATCCTTCCGCGGAGCCCCTGGAAAGATGTCACCTTCATTGCGGTCTGGAAAGAAAACCTCTGACGAAGACTCAACGCCTGGGACGGACGACTCCACGGCAACCGGGGTGGCCGCACCCGCGCCCCCTGGTCCCCCTCCTCCTCCCGGCCCTAGTGTGGACCTACAAGCCAGCCCTTGTGAGCTCACACCCTTCGGCGGCCCTGCAGCCTTCGGACAGACACTGGCTGCTAGCCAGACTGTGGGCCAGACATCATCCACGCAGATGCCGTCTGCCCTAGCCGACGCCTCGTCGAGGAGCGAGACTAGCGAAGAAACACTCCGAAGGGAGTTTCTGGATCTACAACGCCAATACCAAAACCTCCTTGCCACGAAACAAGGTCCACCGCAAAGCACATCACCTGCGGCCTGGCAGCCCGGCGGAAATCATCCCGGTACACTCACTCACCAAAGCTTTGGTTATGCTCCAGAGGCACTCTCTATTCCGCGGGTGGAATATTCACAGACAGCCACGCTACCTGGCGGTTTCAACCAAAGCTTGAGCAACACGGCGAGGGCACAAACAACCGTGCCAATGTTTGCTCACACCGCAGCCCTGAACACAAATGGTGCCACTCAGAGGCAAGGTGACCCCACATTCCAGCGAGCCAGCAGCGGGGAACAGTACATCTATCCCGGAGAGACACCCGGGCCTGCACAGTTCTCGGCGTTCCCACCTGGCGGAAACTCACCATCACAACCTCCAGCCAACGGATACGTGGCTTTCAACATCCAGCCCACAACAAACGAGTCGGCAAGACAGTCAAGTAACTGGATGAACCACGAGAGTAACCCTCTCGCCCAGATGACAGCAGTGATTGTTGACGCCATCCGTCAATCCCAAACTGGCGGAACGCCACGTTCTCACCCCGAAGATTTAGTGTCTCTCATCGCCCGGCAATCAAGCGCAAAGGACTTGCCGCCGTACGCTGGCGACCCGATAGAATGGCAAGCATGGAAGGCGCAGTTCCACCAATCGACGGCTACCTGCGGGATGACTGCAGCTGAAAACTTGATTCGGCTGCAACGAGCTCTGAAAGGGAAAGCACGTGAAGCTGTCAGCCCACTTCTCATGGACCCAGCCCAGGTTCCTGAAATAATGGACGTGCTGGAACACCGCTTTGGGAGCGCGCATTCAATCGCAACGGTGATGTTTGAGCGCATAGAGCGTCTAACCCGACTGGCTGAGGACGCATCCACCGAGGCACTCGTCGAGTTCTCGGGCGCAGTACAAAACGTGGTGGCTTCGCTCGGGAATCTGCGTAGCGACTACCTCTCGAACCCGGCCCTCCTCAGTGAAATAGCTTCAAAGATGCCGCTGGCCCTGCGCATCTCATGGCTAGAAAAGGTGGCCGACCAAACGGAAGCGGCCACCGTGCGACAACTCGCCGCGTTCCTGAAGCGGCTGACAAACGCAGTGCCCCGGTCTGGCCTTACCGACAACAGCCGAGCGCCGCGACCATACGTTTCCGAACATCGGGCTACCCGACCGCGTCGCGAAAGTGTATTTCTGGCGAACGAAAGGTCCGAGGCGCGTGAAGTTAAGTGCTTAATGTGCGAAGACGTTGGACATAAACTGTACAAGTGTCCAAGGTTCGCCGAAGAAACTATAAGTGCGCGGTGGGAACTGGTAAAAAATGCCCGGGTGTGCGTTAAGTGTTTGGACGGCGTGCATCAAATGAGACTATGTAAATATAAAATCAACTGTGGAGTGGGAGCGTGTCGAGTTCCCCATCACCGCTTGTTACACGACTCTGGTTACACTCGCGACCCCGATGTGCAGACGGTCACAAACACGTGGGATAATAAGTTTGGGAAAGTATTGCTAAAAATAGTGCCGGTGACCTTGTGCGGCCCTGAAGGCCAAGTAACAGTGCACGCGTTGCTAGACGAGGGCTCCACGGTGACCCTCGTCGACGCAGAAATTGCAGACATTATCGGAGCCACGGGTCCGGTTCGTGGCCTACGAATTCACGGCGCGAACGGGATGTGTTCATCCGATGACACATCCCGTAGAGTTTCAGTGACCATCCAAGGAGACGGAGAGGCCTTCACAGTAAAGGCAAATACAGTGCGGGACCTAAACCTGCCAAGACAAGCGACTAGCGGCAGCCACACGGTGATACCTCGGCTCCTGCTAGGTCAGGACAACGCCCACCTAATAGTGTCCCGCGAAGTACGGGAGGAAGCAGACAGGAGGCTGATATCCCGCACTGCCCTCGGGTGGATAACGCACGGAGGCGCCACCCCTTCCTCACATACAACTCTCAGCCTAATCAGTGAGGTCGATGGGGAAGCTGAGCGGCGATTGACAGCGCTAGTAAAACAAAACTTCGCTATTGACTCCCTCGGCGTCTCCGCCTCATGCCGCACCAACGCAGCCACCACCCGGGCAGAGATGATGATGCGAGACACAACACGCCCCTGCGGTCCTCAGAGATGGGAAACAGGCCTGCTATGGAGGGAGGATGACACGCAGCTTCCTAACAATAGACAGTGTGCTGTTAACAGACAGTCTTCCCTCGAAAGGAAATTGGCGAGAGACACCACGCTAGCAGCCGCCTTCAGAGAAAAAATGGCACTACTAGTAAGTCGCGGGTACGCAGAACAACTAACCGCGGCTGAAGCAGCAAGGCCAAGCGACCGCAAGTGGTATCTACCGCACTTTGCAGTGCGAAACCCGAACAAGCCTGGTAAAATTCGGGTTGTTTTTGATGCCGCCAGCAGCTGCCGAGGAGTCAGTTTAAACGACAAGTTACTAAAGGGTCCCGACCTGCTGACATCTCTTCTTGGAAATCTGCTACGTTTCCGAGAGGGGAAGACGGCGATAGCAGCCGATATAGCAGAAATGTTTCTTCAAATTAAAATCATCCAGAAGGACCGGGACTCACAGCTCTTCCTCTGGAGAGACTCGGCGCAGGAGGAGCTACGCACGTATAGGCTAACTTCGATGATGTTTGGAGCAACATGCTCCCCCAGCAGCGCCCAGTTCGTGAGAAACAAAGTCGCGGAGGAACACGAAGCAGAATTCCCGGCAGCAGCGGCGGCGGTGAAAAGCAAATTTTATATGGACGATTACTTAGACGCCGTTGACACAGCCGCTGAAGCCGCTATACTGACAAACGATGTTACCACTTTGCTCCGGAGAGGGGGCTTTACGCTCACAAACTGGGCGTCCAACGACCCTGCAGCTATAGCCAGAGTGCCCCCGGATCAGAAGGCAAAGTCTTTGGTGCCAATTACCAATGGCGCCGAAGCTAGCGAAAGAATATTGGGCCTAGTCTGGGAGCCGACAAGCGACAAATTCATATACACCTTCACGGCCACTATTGAGGAGATCTCTACCCATCCCACAAAGAGGCAGCTTCTTAGTTATGCCATGAAGATATTCGATCCGGTGGGCTTCTTGGCTTGCGTCACCATAAGAGCAAAAATACTTTTGCAAGATGTGTGGCGCAGCAGCATCAAATGGGATGAAAAAATCCGAGAAGAGCATGCCGTCAAATGGGGGGAGTGGCTGCAGCTGCTACGACAAAGCAGCGTGACGATCCCCAGACGCTGTTTGTTAAGCAAGGGTAACAGTTTTACCCTTCACCTCTTCTGCGACGCATCTGAAGCAGCTTGCTGTGCAGTTGCCTACCTCGTGGAGACAACCGGGGAAGGCAGCAGTACCGCAACCTTTTTGTCTAGCAAATGTAAGGTGGCACCGCTGAAGCCACTTTCCATTCCCCGCCTTGAGCTACAGGGAGCGCTCATGGCCGCCCGCCTCGCAAACACCATTAAGAAGGAGTGCCAGGCGCCTATCGGTACGACAACATACTGGACCGACTCCACGACCGTGCTCTGCTGGCTCCGGACAGATCCCCGAAACTACTCCACCTTCGTCGCCAATCGGCTAGGGGAGATAGATGAGTTGAGCGACATCGCAAGCTGGCGCTGGGTCCCGACCAAATTAAATCCAGCGGACATCGGGACCAGAGACCTGGAGACTTTGGACCTTACACAGAGTGGAAGGTGGTTCTCCGGCCCTTCCTTCTTGACGGCGCCAAAACTACAATGGCCCCAGGAAAGGCAGACGAAAATGCAGCCCGACGACCAGAAGCTAGAAGTACGACCGAAGTTTGTCGGCCTAACTCATGCCGTGGAGGAGGCGCTTCCCTCCGTAGCACGGTTCTCGTCTTGGAACCGCTTGATCCGGACCACAGCATGGATGCTGCGATTTATACGGCGATGCCGCCAAGGCCCAAATAAACCGACAGAGGGCCCCCTAATCCTGCAGGAGCTACGTGCCGCTGAATGGAGATGGATCAGACATTCTCAAGAAGCGGCCTTTGGCACGGAGCTGCATCAACTGAAACTAGCACAGACAATATCTACTGGCAGCCGCCTTATCTCACTTGCACCCCACCTGCACAATGGGGTGCTCAGAATGGGCTCGAGGCTAAAGGGAGTCAAAGGAGTTCCCGAATCACCCATCATTCTAGATGGTGGTAACAGTTACACCCGGCTGTTAGTAAACCACCACCATATCAGAGCGGATCATCCTAGTGTGGAGACGACAATGGCAGAAATCCGCACAAGCTTCTACATACTAAAACTCCACTCAGCTCTGCGGCACATCAAACACATGTGCCCAACATGTAAAATGCGACGTGGCAAACCGTCCCCGCCGATGATGGCCCCTCTACCCATGTCGCGGCTCGCACAGCACGTACGCCCCTTCACTAACTGCGGCCTTGACTATTTCGGGCCCTTAGACGTAACCGTGGGACGTCGGAGGGAGAAAAGATACGCCGCCTTGTTTACCTGTCTATCAACCCGGGCGGTGCATCTGGAGTTGAGCACCTCGCTGAGCGCCGACTCGGCCATAATGGCCCTACAGAGGATGTCCGCAAGACGCGGTCAGCCGGCGACCATCTACTCCGATAACGGGACCAACTTCCACGGCGCAGAGAAAGAACTAAGGAACGCCGTAGAAAGCATCCGCCAGGACCCAAGAGTCCAAGACTATATAACAATGGCGAGGATGGAGTGGAGCTTCATCCCTCCCCGCAGTCCCCACATGGGGGGAGCATGGGAGCGTCTCATACGCTCTGTTAAACGGGCACTGTCCGCTACGCTTAAGGCGAGAGCACCACGAGAAGAGACGCTCCTAACAGCGCTCGCAGAAGCTGAGTTTACTGTAAACTCTCGACCTCTCACACATTTATCCGTTGATCCCAGGGACGAGGAACCATTGACGCCCAACCACTTTCTCATGGGCTCAACAGGAAGACGGCCTCACCTGGCCATGTACGGCGCGGCAGAGGAGGATGTGTGTCTCCGGAAACAGTGGAGGTTGGGACAGCAGCTTGCGGATATGTTTTGGAGAAGGTGGGTCCGCGAGTACCTCCCCACTCTCGCCACCCGAAAACAGTGGCAACAGCCAGCGCCACCCATACAAAAAGATGACCTGGTGTTAATAATAGATCCAGCACTGCCTCGCAATAGCTGGCCCCGCGGGCGGGTCCTCGAAGCCATTCCTGCCCCGGACGGTCAAGTTAGGACCGTAAAGGTCAGAACCAGCACGGGGACCTACGTCAGGCCAGCGGTCAAAATTGCCGTGCTCCTGGCGGCTTCGGACACCATCACCCCAGAACCTGCTCGGACGCCAGCCCGGCAACTGCCTCGCCGCAAGGATACAGGCCGCCAGGGACTACGCAGCTAAGAAGATGCAACACGTCCTCGAAGAAAGTGAAGCATAGCTCCACGGGGGGAGTGTGTCAGACGTGTGTCGGAGAGATGCGAGCCCCAGGCAGGGGTGTACGTCACCGCGCGCTGCTCTTTTAAAAATTGTGAAATGCTTGTAATTATTGTATGCTAAATAAATATATCGGGGTGGGGATAAGCAAGCAGCCGAGAGGGTGTTGAGCGGCCCGACGGATTTCGCCCTAATTACACGCTTGGGTTTCGACCGAGCGTATAAATAGGGCGGGACCCTCGGTTTCAAGTCAGTCAACCATTACAAGCCGTCCTGACAACATCTCTCTCTTCTCGCTCGCTGACCTCGCTCCGACCTACCTACTACTCGCCTCTTTTATTTACTGACCATCGCCTGAACCTGGACTACGGAACCTACCTACTTCTCTACGGACCAGACTCAGCTTTGTCATAAGGAAGAAGTCAATAGATAGCTCGGACAGCTACAGCGCCAACGCAGCCTACGTCCTTCACACGTGGTGAACGGACCCGACATCTGGTGCCTCCGTGGACTGCGACCACCCCCTAATTTCACAGTCTTGTGTGCCTCACCCTGTGTGGTACATGATTATTCATTTGAGGTATAAGTTATTCACAATTAGTTATTAGTTTCCACTGTGTTATTGTTTTAAATTTTATTTATTTATTAATATTTCAACGCCCTGATGGGTTTTCACATATAAGTTTATAATACAGAGACAAAGTTTTAAATAAAAAAGATGAACTTGAAAAAGTAAACATCACGTGAATGGAAGGCATAAAGATACATTTTAGTAAAAATAATGCATTACAATACAAGAGAAAGTTTTTAAAGTTGCAGATGTATATAAAATAGTATAAATTGTGTATTTACAAAATTCACATAAAAACAATTCTTGACAACTCAAATCAAATGTCACAGAACATAAAAAAGAAAACGGCAACAGGTTTTTATATTGTAGATAAATATAAAAATGCATTATAAGTAGGTATTTCCCAATATGTTATTTTTTTTTTATTTACGATGTAAGTATTTCCAACGATATGATTGTTTAAATTATTATTGGCGTTATAAAAAGTTTTTATAAATTCAAATTCGACAGTGTTAGGAAATTTTTTACGTAGTTGACCAATGAAATATGACATTCAAAATTTAGGTAAAAAAACTTAATAATTCTGATAAAGAATATTTACTTAATGCCAGAAAAAGTGTTTTTGAAATATTTCCTAGGTTTACATTTAAACATGGAATGGGTTGTGCTTATTCTTACCAGACTCGTTAATTACGTCATAAGCACACATGAAACATTAAATTTAAATAATTAATTTTAATTTTTTTTTATTTTTCTTCACAAGTACTGTAAAAAAAGAGAAAAAGGATTTTTATAAAAAACTAACTCAAAAAATGATTCTTATAAAAGATCTGTAGAGCTCATAGAGCTTTTCGAAATTAGATGGGACATTAATTTTCCACTTATTTTGAACGCCAAGTTCGGAAAAATTCAACGAGTATATAAATTCTACTGGAACCATAGACATATGAATTTTAGTAGCCCTGCCCTAAGTGATAAAAGCGGATTATTTCCCCCTCCCCATACCGGTTCCTTGGAACCGGCTGGGATTGAATATGGCTTCGCGTGAATCTAAAAAATGTGACGTCATCATTCTTCTGCGTCTTCTGCGAGCCAGCGTCGAGCGCTCATCGGTGCATTTTACGAAATATCACCGCAAAAAACATGGTTTGTATTTTGAAAATGTGTAAATTTATACTATCACTCGAGATACATGGCGTGTGCTCGGCGATGTTTACGGGGTAAGTAAATTATGAAACATTTGTAAAAGTGTCCTAAATAAATACGACTTCAAAATATTGGCGTCTGAAAATAAACGAACTTTACTTTGCCGTATTTACACTTCGCAAATTTATTCAGTACACGGCGAGCAATTCGCGCTCCCATGTAAAAAGGTCTATTCATTCAAAAGCAGAGTTTACTTTTAAGAACTAAATGGTGATATAATAATGTGAATCACATATCTCCAAAGTCATCTTCCGCTCTGCGCCCCGCTGTAGTTGTTGTCTATCCCTCATCTTTATATTCTGGTCTACTAGTATTCATATGTCTATGACTGGAACAAAAGGTAGGGACGATTTTCCGAAATATCATGTACACAGTGATTTGTTCCTTATTTTGAAGGATAGTTGTGAAAAATGTTATCAAACTTGAAAAATCAAGATTGATAAACAAGTGTCAAAAATGTTATCAAATTTTGCAAATCAAATCCACGCCCGTCACATAAATAGAAGATGTGGTCTCCTTTACAAAAATAGAATATTACAAAACAATGGTGACGCTACAGTTGATCCCTCAACAGTTGGCCCCCCGAAATAATAATTTTTATAAAATTATAGTTTACCAATTTCCAGCCCAAAATCGACTTTGAAAATACCTTTGACAATATTTTGGTTTGAATATCAAACGAATTTATTAAAAGTGTCAATTTTTGTACTTAAACGCTGGTTGTATAAAGTTTTTTTTTTTTTTTTACATTTACTCCACACAGGAGGCCCTGAAGAAAATAATTTCCCTCATGGCCTATGTCATCTGGGATTCTGTGTGGAGGGTTTTTTTGAGGAGAGGAAGGAATGAATATTGGTCTTGAAGAGACCCATGTTGTAGGAAGCAGGAAACACAGAGGCCGGCAAATCATTTCACAGCCGAGCTGTTGAACACAAGAACGAGTCGAAGAAACGACCCGTTCTCATGTGACAAATATGTCAACCGTGTAAAAATGTTGGGCTCGCGTTTGGCGTGTTTCCCGACTATGCACCGGTGCCGAAGGGATAAATGACGCTAGTTCCTCGGAGCATCTTTCATTGTATTACCGGTAGAACAAGGATAGCATTCCCACCCGACGCCTGTGCTCTTAAGATTGCAATCCGTCTGTTAAGATGGGACCGCCTGTTTTTTCAGTCGAGGGTATTTTTCAGGTATTTTGGAGCTCCAGACCAGAGGTGGCTGCCAAATTCAACCATGGGGCGTACTTATGTAGTATGTAGACAAGTAGTTTTTTTCTTTATGCATTTGAATGAAAAATATTTTTTATGCTTTTATCATTCGGCGGTACATCCTATCCTTAGTTATATGTGGTGTACGTACCGTATTTCCCTAAACCGACTGTATATCGTATATAAGTATGCCGGCGGGTCAACTGACGGAAGATCAACTGTCATCGAATCCTAAACAATTAAGTGGAAATGCTGTCCTTATTCTACCAGTATTACAATGGAAGATGCTCCGAGGAAATAGCGTCATTGATCCCCTCGGCACCGATGCATAGTCGGGAAACACGCCAAACACTCGCCCAACTATGAATACACTTATGTTGACATTTGTCACATGAGAATGGGTCGTTTCTACGACTAGTTCTTGAGCTCAACAGCTCGGCTGGGTAACGATTTGCCGGCCTCTATGTTTCCTACTTCCTACAACATGAGTCTCTTCAAGACCCATGTTCGTTCCTTTCTCTCCTCAAAAAGACCCTCAACACAGCGTCTTCAAAGATGACGTAGGTCCTGAAAGAAGTTATTTACCTCAGGACGTTTTGGAGTTAAAGTAAAAATAATATATTATACAGTGTAAACTTACTGATATTATGAAAATTTTACAATAAGGCTGTAAAAAACAGGATGAAAACTAATTAGTTACTAATGTTTTTAAAAATATTATTCCATCCATAAACATGTTTTTGATTCTTGAAAAAAAAAGACTTAGTGAATAATTGAAAGCAGTTTAATTAAAATGCAACTTAATTAACAGAAGTGCAGTATAGTTGTTGCGCTACCCATCGCACAGTGCACGTTCGCACAGTGGTAGAACTCATAATTATTCAGCTGCAGGATCTTCCCCATGGAAATCAGAAGTCAGCTTCTGTCTGGTCTGACTGTGTCCCAGGAGGCGAATGTGGTCACTGATCCTATATTTAATTATTCTACGAAAGAGCTTTAGAAGTACTGCTGAAGGTGGCTTCTTTGAAGAATGCTTTTTGGAAGTTAATTGAATCAAGTTTAAATAAAGGCTATGTATATAATTGTTAAATGATTTTGAGATAAATTATTTTAGTAATTAGTTTTTTAAGTGAAGATGGTATTAAAAAGAAATTAATATACATTTCTTCTTCAAACCCAGCAAACTTATTTGACGGCCTTCGTGGTCGAGGGGTAAGACTCTCGACTAGCAAGCCGCAGATCGGGGGTTCAAACGACTCCAGAAACTAATATCTACAGCCTGTATGTCAGACGAATATCTACAGCTCATATGTTGGACAAATATCTATGAACTTCAAAGTGAGGACTAACATCTACAGAGATAAGGTCGGACGAATATCTATGTCAGTCCCAGTGGTGACTAATATCTAAGGAGGGTAGATGGGACTAATATCTATAGAGGGCAGCTGAGCAAGAGATTGTACGGAAAACCTAACCTAACCTAACCAACGCAATATTACGTTATTCTAATATGCTATACAAAATTGCAAATCCAACCTCTGCCAGTTGTTCGTCCTCACTTTGGTTCTCATAGATATTAGTCAGCAGTTTGAGCTGAAGTCCGATTTTTTAATTTTTTGGAATTCCTGTAGATATTAGTAGACGCCTCCGTTCAAACCCATGTAAATTTTATTTGATTAATTGGGTTTTTTTCACAATTTACTAACTTAAAAATAATAGGTAGCTTATTTTGCGGCACGTTACAGAGTGGAGGATAATCTCTATGTCCCTGATTATAGGACCACCTTGCTTTGACCATGTTTGGTGATCAGATCTGAATAGCAAGGTACTTCCCCACCTTCCTCTTTCCCACATCCTACCCCTCATTAGACTCACAACATACCTTTAGGATGCCTTAAACTCACTGCCTCCATACGGTTGCGAACAGTTGGGACTCTTGTGCGGATTCACATAAAAAATAATAAAAAAAACATAATTCAGCTCTAAGATGTCAAGCCAAAATTGTGAATATTATTAGTGTGCTGTCAACAAATTTAGCGCAGAAACTATCGATTTAAGGGCAAACGCAATCACTTGTTTAATGGATACTTTTATATGATAGAACAAAAGATAATCAAAGTAAACTGGCACAGATAACTTGGTCATAAAATTCTATTTTCAAAATTTGTTTCTTATTTGCGTTCATACATTTCTGATGAAAAATGCGTTTAAAAAAGGATAAATTTTTTTATTACGTTATTAATTTTTTTTAAATTTGAATTCTACTCAAGCGAAACGATAGGAAAGGCTCAATTTAATTTAATCATTTTTTTTTAATATTTATAATATCAACCAATTTTTGGTAAAGATTAATCATAAATAGTAATTTCCATAGACATCCAAATTTAATAGACGAGAACATACAGATGAGGGGAAAAATGAACGATGGCGTTACGAAGAGGGGCAAGATGACTGTGATTCGTTAAAAAATCAATCTGACAGTATATAGGCATCTCACATTACAATATCACCATTTAGTTCTTAAAGTAAAATCTGTTTTTGAATGAATAGACCTTTTTACGCGGGAGCGCGAATTGCTCGCCACGTTATTAACATATTTGCGAAGTCCAAATACGGCAAAGTAAAGTTCGCATCTTTTCACAGACGAATATTTTGTTGCCGTATTTAGTTAAGACACTTTTACAAATGTTTCATAATTTACTTACCCCTGTAACCAGCGACGAGCACACTGGAGAACCGCCCGCATTCGTTATTTTTATTTATTTATTTTATTTTATTAGGAAAATTTACAGGTTAATAACATTACATGCATTAAACAAAACAATAAATTATAATAATTAGGTTACAACCCAATAACAAATGTTCACATCATGCCCAAATAATAAATAAAAAGTTAATAATTATTAACTTTTTTTGCCTAATATTACAGAGATAGGAACTACGAGTATATAAACAATCTAAACATAGACTATAGGTATATACTGTCTAATACTGAGTGATACATAGAAGATACAGATAAGATAAGATAAAAAACAATGAAAGTAGAAAAAATAAATATATAAAAATAATGATGAAAACTGAAAAACACTAGATGTAGGATCGAGAAAAAATATGTACATTAATAATAAAAAAAAGTAAAAGTAAGATAAAAGTAAAGTGACACAAAAAATAGTAAAATATAGTGTGCCAGTTTTATGGCTATTTAAAAAAAAATTGAAAAAAAATATTTATAAAACATTTATAAAAACAACAAAAAAAAAATGAAAAAAAAACCCGAAAAGAACACGTTATGATCGACATATTTTAGGGTATAATGTATAGCACAAGCAAGCATTTTTGCCATGTTATTTCGTAAAATGTACGATGAGAGCTCGGCGCTGGTCCGGACAAGAATGATGAAGTCACATTTTTTAGATTCAGGCAATGCTCTCGCAAGCCCAGCCGGTTCCAAGCAACCGGTATCGGGAGGGGAAATAATACGCTTTTATCACTTAGGGCAGGTCTAAATATATTCATATGTCTATGGTAATTTCACATAAAGTTTTGCGCTCGCCAGTTATATTCTTATTAATTACAAAAAATATATCTGCACACGGGAGGTCATGTGGAGGGTCTTTTTAGGAAAAGGAAAGGAAGGGAGGAAGTTCTAAGAAGGATAGAGGTTTGAGGGATGGGTAGTGGGTAGGAATCTGGGGATCAATGTGTCAAGGATTGACGGACATATGAATATTCACTCCTACGGTGCAAGGCGATGGGTCGAGAGTCCGGCTGGAGAGGTCTAGCTTAGATCTCCCTCATCCAGCCTCCTAATTTAGCCTATCACACAATAGATACAAAAACTCATTTTCCGTCCAGACTTAGACGAACCTCAGCCTTTAAACCCGGGCACCTCTGCTAAGTCACCAAACATAGCGAACCACTTGGGGTGACGGATGGCAGGGGTGTTGGTAATCCAATATTTAGTGCCGGGGGCGGCTAGCGGTACCCATACCCCCTTAAATTGAAAACAACCGACTTGATTCCTGAGCAGTACATTCTTATTCAGGGTTTACTTAAAACCAAATTACAAAGAAAATAATTCGAAACATATTTTTTGATCGCGAGGTATAATGTTCACACAACTATAAGTTGCAACATGGTAGATTTTCCGGATACCACGCCTATTAAATTAAAACCTTGCAAATGCCTGACAGTGCATTGCAATTCCCATTTGATTTGAAAAAGGTTTAATTCGTTCATTCCGTTTTTCATTCAGTCAGGTGTTTACGTAAAAATTCGGCGCCGAACCCGAAAATGAAATCATTTGATAAACTTTACGGCGCAACTTTATATCGCTAAGCCACTCTATGTAGAAGTGGGGAATAATATTTTAAAAATTAATGAAGCGAAAAGGATTAAAAAAATACATGAAATTAAAAAGCTTTACATATTAATCATATTTTCATAAATGCTAATAGGCCACTTGCATCAAATTTTTTAAAATTTTTTTCCGGTTTAGGCAAATATTCTAAGACATTCTGTATTTTTTTTTTTTTTAATCGTATTTTTGAAACCCTGGGGATTTTTTGAAAATTTCAATCCGATAAATCAGACCATTTTTTATAAACCGGAAAGACGGGACATAATTTTATAGGTGTGAAAAAACGATAATTACATACCCGAAAATCATTTAAAAAAAAAGAACGTTTTCCACACGAATGGCACAGCAGAATAGCGAGGAATACCAAAAATATTACATCTCATCAAAGATATTGGAATATAAGTAGATGTGCTATCTGCTGTTTTTACTATGTGGGTCTGCGCTTCCGGGTGTCGCCGATATTGTTTACCAATTAACAAATAAACTAAAAGAACAAATAATTATCGAATAAACCAAACGAACGTTAAACTAAATGAACGAATTCTTTCCTTATTCAAAATATATTGTTAACCAATATTAATGCACATTTTCAAAAAATCAACGAAATGAACAAATTCTTTTTGTATGAAAACTACGCTAATTAGCGCGTAGTCCGGCGAGAGTTGCGCGGACACCATAGCATATCTCTTCTGTATTTGAATATCTTTGCATCTCATAAATATTTTTTTTCCTTGATCCATCTTATTGATCATAAATCATTATAATGAACAGCGTCTATATTACTACATTCAATGTAATATACTTGTACTTGTAAATTATAATAATAATAAGAATATTATAAAATTTAATTTTGTTAAAATCAGCACCATAATCATTATACCTCTAAAACACGTACCGACATCATCTGCACGTTCTGAAGAGAACCCCGTAGATCATTAAAAGTACGGGGTTCTCTTCAGAGCATCTGTCAAAAAGTGAAACCAAATGATAAGTTCGCAGAGAACAAACAATGAATCTAGTGAACGAATTCAAAAATTCGCCTGAAATCAAAGTGATGCCGTATAAAAAAATAAATCAGTGTGGAATTTTAAAAAAATAATAGGAACATTTTTGGAGACGGGACATTTTCATGTAGTGACGTCACGAGCCCAAATAATGGATTTATTTATTTAAAAATAAAAAAATCTGTACATTTCTAAACAATTTTACTAACATTTTCTTAATCTTAGTAAAAAGATCTATCCACATGATTTTTTCCAAGTCGTTATGAAATTCATGCAAGTGGCCTGTTATGTTTATGTTCACAAAGGCGGGAAGAGATTCAAGCAAGGAGCAAAGCGAGGTATCTCTTTTCAAGATAGTGTGGCTCATGAGTAAATTAGATTACATTTCGATTTAAATTTAATTTAATTTACATGACATGCATTAGTTCATATTTAACCAACGCAAAATAGAATGTACTTGTGCACATCCATGAAAAATCATGGGATATTATAATTGTAAAATATGAAAGGATTTATATTAAGAGCGTTTAACCAGCCATAGGACGAAAATCCACATTTCGTCGAAAGTTGTTCTTACGATCGTGCAGGGCGGTTACAATGAGAAAGATTAATTATTCTCCGTACCAGCTTTTAAAAATTATAACTCAATATCGAATTTATTTCAATTCAAATTAGCTTTAATTTATACCTTCATCCAAAAATGCTGAAAGGCGTGATGATAAAACTATTAAAATAATGTACTTTTTGTAATTATTTTTTGATTATAAGTATTTATCATTTTTCAATAATGTCTAAATTTAATAAGAATGTTAAAAAAATCTGAAATATATTAGTTTGTAAGTGCGCAAATAAATACACAAACGGACCAATTTTCGCCAAGAAACACTTGTACGTACATATTTTTTAATGATTTTATTGAAACTAAAATTAAAATTCTAAAACATACGTTTGCTAGATAATATATTGATTTATTTTACTGCATGATTTTATTATTTGAAATGGGTGTGGTATAATACAAAATCTTTTTTGAAAATTTAACTAATCTGCCAACGACCTATGGAATAACCTTTTTATACTAAAAATAAAAAAAAATTCTCAAAATTTATTACATACGAATGCTAGATAAAAGAACAATCTTTCGAAATCCATTTATAATTTTTTATGGAAAAGAGTCAATACGCCTAAAAACTTTTTTGAAAATGACGTATTTCCGGTTTTCTCTGGTAATGCCCTCTTAAGTGGTTTTTTTAAAAAATTAATTAATGAAGACATATTTAAATAAAAATAAATATAATTTTTTGTACATTAGCTCCACACAGGTGGCCCGAAAATAATTTCCCACAGGGCCTATGTTATCTTAGAGGATGCTGTTTGGAGTTTTTTTTTAAAGGAAAGGTAGAAGAGGAAGATCTGTGAAGGAAATAGGTATAAAGGGTAAGAATCTGGGGGTAAGTGTAGGAGTGCAGTCTAGGAGTGAGGGACATATGTATCCATCCTTTCAACTGCGGTGCACGGCGATGGATCGAGGGATTCTGGCTGGAGAGGTCAAAAGACCTCTTCAAATTTCTCTCTCGATCTGGACCGCCACGCAGCAGGTGCGCAGACACATCGGCCGCCAAGACCTTGAAAAACCGCACCTCTGCTAAGTTACCAACATAGCGAACCACTTGAGGTGACATTTGGCAGAGGTGCTGATTCCCGGGGCCTGATTGTTGATTATTGCCTTTAAAAAAAAAACACAAAATTGTCAATTTTAGAGACGATCATAAATTTATGTTTCGAATGAACACCGTTCGTATATTTTGTTATTAGTTTTTGGGGTATTATGCCGTGTTACGCTACCTCCTTCTTTAGCCAACCTTTCGGACAGCGTTGCAGTGTCCATTATCAGGGCAGATGTGGTGGGCGGATGATGGACACTGCAACGCTGTCCGAAACGTTGGCTAAAGAAGGAGGTAGCGTAACACGGCATAATTAAAAAACTAAGAACAAAATAATTTTTGGCCGTGAAAATCTAAAATCGTAACCGTTCGTATACTTCAAAACTTGTGAATCTGTAAAAAAATCAAACAAGAAAAATCCACATTTCAAATTATTTGATTAACAAAAGTTAAATGCTTGTATTCCCACTTTATAGCTTGTCTGAATTGTTTCCCCATCAATGAAAATGATACCTAAATTCTACTAATTCTACCTAATACCATGCGAGCGAAGCGGCGGGAAAAAGCTAGTATATTATAAAAGAAAGTGTATGAAAGTATGTGTCCCCCTAAAACTCAGAAACGAGTCCCGGTATGATCAAGGGCGCTACATGGTGCGGTAGCCCTCTATCCCCCATCCGTGAAGAAGGTTCGCGTTTTAACCTGAAGGTCGTGCTTTTGAAGATATAAGGGCTGGAAGTTTCTCCCCCTAGAAATTTCTAAAATAGTCCAGAATATTTGAGAGCATTCCACAACATTCCAGAACATGCCGGAATGTTGTGGAATGTTAGGGAATAGTCTGGAACATTCTGGAACACCCCGGATCATCTCAGATCATTGTGGAACGTTCCAGAACACTCTTGAATGTCGTGGAATGTTCTAGAACATTCCACATCATTCGAAGATTTTTTGTATGGGTGTGGCTACCTATTGGTAGGGGTACATAAAGCAATATCCATCTTGGATTCGAAAATCAGTTAAATCTCACATCAAATCCCTGAGCGAAGCCGGGTACTCCAGCTAGTTATTTATAAAACCATTCATTTGATAATCAACCCCCTTGCCGTAAGTCGCCACAAGTGCTTAGCAGGGGTGACCAGGTTCATGGGGTGAGGTTTGTCTAATTCTAAGACTACGTGGTGGGCCGGATCTGGAGAGACTAATTGAGGGAGACTTTTTGACATCTCCAGCCGAACTCTCTCGACCCACCGCCTTGCACCGCATTGGGAGGGTGGGTTCTTACGTTCGTCACTTCTGGACAAATTGGCCCCCAGATTCCCACACATCCCTCATACATTTTGCTTCCCAGAGCTTTCTCTCCTAACTTCACATAAAAAGGCCGTCCACACAGCATTCCCAAAGATGACGTAGGCTCTGATGAATTTTTAATTCACCGGAGCCTCTTGTGTGGAAGTAATGTAAAAACAATTAGAAACAGCGAAGTTTTGGAATCCAAAATGAAGCCAAAATCACCAATTTAAAAAAATCTGTATAATTATTAATTACTAGCGGGTTCCCGGCATGCGTTGCTATGCCATTTAATAAATAAATTGTTTCTCCCTGCGTGTCCTTTCCCATTCGTCACCTCCACCTTCCCTCTCCCCATTCCACTCCCCCCCCATTCCCATGTCATGCGAACCCCCCTCCCGAGTTCCCTCCCCCTCCCAGGTCCCCCTCCCCCCTCCCAGGTTTCCCTCCTCCTCCGTGGTTCCCTTCCCGCTTAGAAATAGCCGCTTCCTCGCGTGCCACCAATAGCAATTTTTTTATACAAATTTCATAATGCCAGAGCTCATCTGAAGTTTTATAAAAACCTTGTACTGACAATAATGAACACACACAAAAAAAGAATTATCCAATTTGGTGCATTATTTCGAAAGTTATGCGCTTAGCAACACATTCAGCGATTCATTTTTATATTATAGATTAAACAACACAATATAATACAAAATTTCACAGCATTGACATTTTTAGTAATAACTTAAAGAAAAATCGATATGAAGTTACGCGTACGATCGATTATTAATGTGAGAGTATGGAATGTATCGGGAGCATCTCCTATCCTTTTCCTATATTCCTCTTCCTTTCCCCTTCCCATAACCCAAAATTAATTATAAGATATTATAGCGGCTTGACTTCAGCTCACTTGTATATCTATTATCACTGTGTATTATGTAAAAGCTGTTTGTTTCATACAAATAAATAAATACATAATTCATTTCTCCTCTAATGTTCTTTCATCCTCTCTCTTCTAGCGTTATGTAAATATTCATATTCGAGAATGCGAAAAAAATTCATCAAAAACTTTTTTAATACGGGCGAATAAAATTCATACAAACCAATGAAAAATGGAGCCCGCAAATATTGAACGCGGACCCGGACCTATTATTATTAAAGGGGGTTAGAAATACACTGAATGTTCCGGCCGAGGTCATAACACACTGGAGGTTGCTAGGGACAGAGACGATACTGAGAGTATCCACCAATCTGTACAGTGGCGTAGCTAGCATGGGTGGCACCCGGGGCGGAAAACGTGGTGTCACCCCCCCCCCCCCCATTAATTTTTTTTTTGAGAAATTCAAAACACAAATTTTGACTTCCTAAAATTAAAAAAAAAACATTTCTAGCTAGTCAAATATGTAAAAAAAAAATTGTTTACCTCAAAATTAAAAACCCTAACAGAATAACAGCTTTTTCAACAATCGATAGGTGATAACTTCTTTCGCGAGTTCCCGTCAATAACAATGTACGAAGGAAATGAGAATGACACGGGGGGAAAGCGAGGAATATTTCACGGGAATCCCCAATAAATCCATAGTAAAATAACAGAATTTATGGGGAATGCTGACCGACCGAGCCATATAGCTACAAATAACAGAGTTCCGTGTGGAGTCTTCAATTTTTATATGCTGCAAAAATCTGAAAAAAATCATTTGCTGTCATGAAAACATAATAACCAATACTTAGGTTAAAACCAGTTTTGTGTTTAGAGTGTAACGATAAAATTTCAATCGTGAAATAGTAAAGGGGGCGTACAAGTATAACGTTACGCAATTTTTGAAAATTTTTGACCCTCTTTCTCCTCATGCAGCGCGTCGTAACATTTTTCTGCACCTCCCTCCCCCTAAACGTTACGAAACACCCAAGTGACTATTTTTACCTAAAAGTCTCAATTTAATTGCGCAAAGTACTGGAAAGTCGCTTAAATACCATTTTCTTGTTTTAATAGCATTTGCGGTAAAAATAAAACAAGAGATTTCAAACTGGCAATAGGTCCATGCGTATATTGTTTATTTTATTGTTTTAAATTGTAATTCATAAACAAATTGGGAAAATATTATTATTTTTATAGGCCTTTCATTCCTTCCGGATCTCCACAATTTAATTCTGTCTTACCTTTAATACACCTACATGGTTTTACAACACTTATTTCGTTTTACATTAGCTACACTGAGGAGGCCCTGAAGAAAGTAATTTTACAAAAGTTTCCATATGGAGCAACACTTTACTCCACTTTGATTCATAAGGTTACTCAGAGCGGAGTAAAACCTTTTTCATGATCTGAATGCAGTTATACAAGTTCTCAAAACGAAGATTTAAAAGTCCACAGTATGATTCACAGAAGAGAAAAACCCTTTTCATGTCCTGATTGTAATTATTCGTGTTCACAAAAGGGATACATAAGAAGTCAGTTGCTGACTCAGTATGGAGAAAAACCTTTTTCAGGTTCCAATTGCAACTATTCATGTACTATGAAGAGAAATCCAAAAATCACACGTTTACTGACAGTGGAAAAAAACCTATTTCATGTCCTGACTGCAACTATTCTTATTCTCGAAAAAAATAACTAAAACGGCACTTGCTAACTCACAGTGATGAAAAACCTTTTTTTTGTCCCGACTGTAACTATTCATGCGCTATAAAACGGTATCCAAAAATTCACATGCTTACCCATACTGGACAAAAACCTTTTTCATGTCCCGACTGCAGTAATTTAAGTTTTCAAAGGGAAGATTTAAAAATCCACAGTACGATTCACAGAAGAGAAAAACCTTTTTCATGTCTTGATTGTAACTATTCGTGTTCTCAAAAGGGATACATAAGAAGTCAGTTGCTGACTCAGTATGAAGAGAAATCTAAAAATCACACGTTAACCGACAGTGGAAAAAAACCTATTTCTTGTCCTGACTGCAACTGTTCTTATTCTCGAAAAAAATAACTAAAACGGCACTTGCTAACTCACATTGATGAAAAACCTTTTTCTTGTGCCGACTGTTACTATTCATGCGCTACAAAACGGTATCTAAAAATTCACACCTATCTGCCTTGTTTTTCAAACTGGTCTTTCAGCACTATTAAACACGCTAAAACAATAATAACTTCTTCACTAATTCACGTCAGTCCATAAATAACACTTCACTTCACGAGTCTACGTTAATCACAATATACGAACGAAATTAGAATGACACAAGGAATATTTCAGGGAAATCCCCGACTGAGCTAGGAACAAAAAAATCATTTTTCGGGAATCCCCGACCAACCAAGCCATAGAGCAAAATAACAATCAGTGTTAACTTGTAAAATATTTTTTACGGCAATTTTCTCCACGTTCGAGTGTCACCCCCTCCTCGGGTGGCACCCGGGGCGGTCCGCCCCCCCCCCGCCCCCCACTCGCTACGCTACTGAATCTGTACAGTCGGTATTGGAGATATTGAAACTATCAGTATAAGAAAATAGTCGTTGGTATGCTATATATATATAGTATACATGGTGGGATGTACGTGAGTTTCTTAAACAAGTGATTAATTACAATGACATTATTCGGAGTAAGAAACGTAAGTTTTGGTCTCCAGTATCTTTTTTATGTTCTTTTAATAAAAAAAAAATCTTCAAAAAAAATATCTTCAACATTTTTTTTACATTTTATTTTTATTTTTTAACTTTTGACTGCACCAAATTGCATAATTCTTTTTTTGTTGTGTTCGTTATTATCAGGACAAGGTTTGTATGAATCTACTGGTGAGCTCTGGCATTATAAAATTTGTTTAAAAAAATTGCAATAGGTGGTACGTGAGCTGTTTGTGGAGTGGGGAGAGGGAAGGTGGAGGAGGTGGAGTGGGAACACGCGGGAGAGGAAGTGGAGGTGGAAGGAGAACGGGACGAATGGGAAAGGACACTCAGGGAGAAACAATTTCTTTATTAAATGGCATAGCAACGCATGCCGGGACCAGCTAGTATATTATAAATGTTGTCGTCAACTCACTTTTTTGACGTTTTATGTAAAAGTAACTAATAAATAATATTTCCCAAAGTCAATTTTTTTATTTTTCAAATTGCGATCGGAAACTTTAGATTTCAAAAAGTTCAGCATTTTAATTATTTTGCTGTTAACTTTTAGAATGTAAAGATTGGTGTTTTATCTTTCTATCACCATTTAGATCATATTTCTAACCACGATAGTAAGGGAGACAACGATTTCTATGTGTTGCTCCGAAAACAAACAAAAAAAAAACCTGAGGGGTTTAATGATTTTATATAATTGAGCTAAAATTCCCCCAAATAACACAAGAGCCTTGCCTCTTAATGGTGTTATTTATGGAATGGCTGTTTTTATTTTCAAGCATTAAATAAAAAAATAAATAACAAAAATATTTTTAATCTGACAGTTCATTCTTCTCTGGTCCTTACCGTTCCTGCCGATTTACATGTTCTGTTCAATGTTCATGTTGGAGGAACTTTTTCAACGCGGAATTTACACATTCGATATGTAGCATTGAAATATGTCAGATTCAATAATTCACCCATTGGGGATTTTTTTTAATAAAGTCCACCTCCAAAGGTATTAAAATTGTTCAGTGTATAAAACGTGGTGCGTATTTTTGAATAAGGTACTCTACTCCATTTACTAAGTATGTAACATTAATAATAACATTTTAACTTACATTATAAAATGAAATTAAATTATAAAAAAAAATTATATTCCTTAATAAATTGCTTGCATATACTTGGTAATAAATATATTCTTGATGATGTGATAAATATTGAAAGATTATCAACATACACACATTATTTAATTAAAGCTCTTTGCCAGCGCTTTTTAGTTGGATTATAATCAAATATACTTTGAATATTTATATTCTTTATCGATGTTTTTTTTATTTTGTCTTCTGGAATTTTTATATTTATTTTTATTACGTACTTTATGTACTTATTTTTTTAGTTTAAAACGCCTTTGACATCATAGTGCCATGTGACATCATCAGTGACTTACTTTTTTACAAATAGGTTCGACTCAGTACATCTATCTATGCTCGGTAGTAAACTAGGACGAATTCGGCTGGTCGGTTCATAATAGTTGTTCTATTTCCTTTTGCATTATGGTGAGATATGATTTAACCCGCCATTGGTGACGTGAGTTTGACTTACATCATTGGTGACCCCGGTCGCGTATTTACAATCCCTACCGCGTTTCAGTCGCTTTAAATTTTCAATATCAAATTTTAAATATTTAGAAACAAAATTATATAGAGGTATATTTAAAATATAGAGGTATATTTAACAAATATAGAGGTATATTTAAAATGTAAATTGTCGTTACCGCGACTAAATCAGTATAGGTTTTGTAAATACGCACCCCGGTCTCACGCACCGGGGTTTTCGACTACCAGTTTTTCAATAATTTACTGTTCTCATGCTACTTTTCATTTGAAAGTTTATA
Source organism: Limnephilus marmoratus (assembly GCA_917880885.1). Taxonomy (NCBI): domain Eukaryota; kingdom Metazoa; phylum Arthropoda; class Insecta; order Trichoptera; family Limnephilidae; genus Limnephilus; species Limnephilus marmoratus. The sequence continues at coordinate 26,222,692 of OU862931.1, read as the reverse complement.
AAATGATGTCTTTTTCTGTCAATAAAACATTGGTATTCCTTAAATCAATCCTTTTTTTATTAACATAACACAATAGCTTTAGATGCATTTAAATTATGAGATATTTTAACAATGTTTATTTAAACCCAACAATGTTAAATATTTAACGACTAAATCAGTCTTCGTCAGTCTTATGACAGCTGAAACATAAAATAAAAAAAAAAAATTAATGATAATAACTTACGTTTTTTAAAAATTTTATCTTATAAAATTACCTATAACCATTTGACTTAGTTGGTGATGCCGGTCTCACGCACCGGGTTGGCACCAAAACTCTATAATGTGCGTCCGCATCGCTGACGCGGGGTCGACTGGCGGTAGGGAGCGTGGAATAAGGCAGCTACTCGATGAACGGTAAAAAAAATATTACACTTTTTCGAATTACCCGGTCTCACAGACATATACGTCACCAATGGCGGGTTACGTGGTGCGTTTGCACGGCCGGTTTCGTACAAATCTTAATTTTAGATTTAAGGTGAAAATACCTAAAAAAACTGAAAAAATATTTTTGTACACCAAAGGTATATCAAATATCTAGTCAGGATGTGAGCTATTTTATTTATTTTTGCTTTAAATTATAAGATATAGGCCACTAAAGATTTTAATGTTTCATTTCATTTTAGAGGCAACTCGGGTAATTATTTGTGAGTAAATGACAAGCATTAAAAAAATTATTTTGCTATATTTATTATAGAAATATGATGAAATATAAAATCATAAATAAAAATTAATAATAGACATAATTTTAATGGGTATACATTTAAATTACAAATGACCTATTTATGTACGTCGGAACATTTTTTTTTTCATTTATACATTAAAATAACTAACAAAAAACAATTTTTAAAAATGATCTGTTTTATATTTAATCATCTTTTTGTAAATCTGTATTAAATAATAATATATATAAAATAAATAAAGTGAAATTCGAAAGATTTGTCAAAGTTCGCGAATTGCTTTTTTATGAAAGAAAAATAAGTGACAATTAGTCCGTGTAATAAAATATGTTTTTTAGTTTGAAAGTTATCGTCTGTCGGTAAGGCATCATGTGTATTTTATATTTTTAATTGCGTTTGTCCGTTTTTAATATTAAAATCTGAAATAATCTTAAATCTGCTTACAAAAACGGCAATTCATTTTGATATACCTTAGGTCAGCCCAAGTGGTTCGCTACATTTGGACACTTAGCAGGGGTGTCACTACAATGGGAGGGATGCATTTATTTGCTAGTCACTCCTGGAAACATTATCCCTCCGATTCCTACCCATACCTCATATCCTTCTCCTTCCACTACTTCCTTTCTTTAAAAAAACCCTCCATACAGCATCCCCTAAGATTTCGTAGGCTATGAGTGATTTTTTCCTAAGGGCCTCCTACTTTTTTAAAAATAAAATTAAAGAAATACAAACATTCCCGGGCTACGAATAACCCAACAATGTTTGAAAATCTCCTACTACCACCACAGAAAGCCGAAAATGTTGCTTGTGTTGTGATGGAGGACTTAGCCAGCCGAGGAATCGAACACGCGACGCTCGGTTGGGACCCAAGCGCTATGCCTACTCAACCACCGACCAGTCAAAACTATAAACAAAAGGTTACAACGGTTATAGGTAAAACACTTTAAGTTGGAAGCAATAAAAATGCTTAGTATTGATGTATTGGTCTATCTGTGTGAATGTCTAGCGACGCCCACAAATCCGATAAGGCTCTCTGTCTTGCTTACGCCCACTTATTGTAACTAGTTAGAAGAGAGGCAAGTTTAACGACACCCTTTTGAGGCTGTACTTACAGGATGTCCTATTTATTCTGTTCGTAATTTGATTTAAACATACGTGCACCTACATTTCGCAAGTGACAAATAATGACAAATTTATAAATTTGATATAATAAATAGGTAAAGTGTGCAAGTGAAAGTAAAATTTGTAAAGTGTGCAAGTTTAATTTTTATTACGATATCATGAAGTCCTGTTACGAAACGGAGCGTGGCTAATCACTGAATGGACCAAATCGTGAAATTTTATTCCGTATGTTTAATTATTTTACTTATTCATAATGAAAAAAAACGGTGGTCAACTTTTAAGCATAAATGACTTGTATGATTTGACGTCTAAGGCAACTGGAGTATCACAGGCTAGCACCTATTCAACAGTTAATCTTTTGTACCTTTGTGTTAGTAATCTGTTATATTTTAGATAATATACGTATAGATAGTTGCTGATGATGACTGATACATAATTAAATAATTACTGTTGCTGATGATTGCTAACACATAATTATAAAAAATAAATAAGCCATAAGCAGCCATATTTGTAAGCCCAGGTTTTGGAAATCACACTTCATTTCAACATTAGGTTCTTAGTTTAGGTAAACCAAGTAATTCATGCGTATTGAGTTTTAAACGAAACTTTACAAATGTCAAATTCTTAAAAAAATGGCGGCAATGGAGATGTTTTATATGGGAAATTTTTAACTTTGAATGAAAACCGAATTTAAATGCATGTTTTTCCATCTATCCCGACCGAAACCGATGTTTCTTTTGGTAATTAAGTTTAACAGTAGTTTACTTTGCAAAATCTATGCCTATTAAACGTGTCAGCGGCATGTGGCGGCTTGTCGATTATTTACTTTATAAAATATTATATAAGTATGAATATAATAATAAATTAATCTTTTTAAATAACATAATATTTTTTTAACCTTGTTGTTATTTATGAATACCCATTTGAATTCAATCCTGAAGATTATCGCATTTAGTTAATAAGCTTATTTTTCTTCCTAAACCTTCAGTATTTCTAGAAAAATGTTGTAAAACAACATTAGTTTTATGTTACCGATTTAAACACGCTTTGGATTCGAATTCTCAATTGTGAAAAAATTATTAATTGCTTTTTTTTAAGTTTGAAAGTTTTGCATCTGTGTGAGTACTGTGATGAAGTCAACTTAACTTGCGAGACCTATACATCTGTATTCCCGATATAATACAAAAATTTGAGTTTTATGTCCCTGACAACTTCACAAGAGCGCGTAGACACAGAACTTTTGTTGTTCCGAGATGCCGCACTAACTTACCATTAGTAATGCCGCTCGGAAAAAGGATTCTGTTACTAAATTACCTGTCCCCTGATATAGATATTCATCAATTCAAAAACGCTATTATAACTTAATAAAATAAAATGTATAAAAAAAAAAAAACAAAAAGAAAAAAAAAAAAAAAGAAAAAAAAAAAAAAAAAAAAAAAAAAAATAAAATAAAATAAATAAAATTAATAAAATAAATAAAATAAATAAAATAAATAAAATAAATAAAAAAAATAAAATAAATAAAATAAATAAAGTAAATAAAAAAAAATAAAAAAAAATAAATAAAAAAATAAAAAATATAAAAAAAATAAAAAAAATAAAATAAATAAAATAAATAAAATAAATGAAATAAAAAAAATAATAAAAAAAATAAAATAAAAATAAAAATATATAAAAAAAAAATAAATGAAATAAATAAAATAAATAAAATAAATAAAATGAATAAAATGAATAAAATGAATAAAATAAATAAAATAAATAAAATAAATAAAATAAATAACATAAATAAAATAAATAAAATAAATAAAATAAATAAATAAATAAACTAAATAAAAAAAATAAAATAAATAAAATAAATAAAATAAATAAAATAAATAAAATAAACAAAATAAATAAAATAAATAAAATAAATAAAATAAATAAAATAAATAAAATAAATAAAATAAATAAAATAAATAAAATAAATAAAATAAATAAAATAAATAAAATAAATAAAATAAATAAAATAAACAAAATAAATAAAATAAATAAAATAAATAAAATAAATAAAATAAATAAAATAAATAAAATAAATAAAATAAATAAAAAATATAAAATAAATAAAATAAATGAAATAAATAAAATAAATAAAATGAATAAAGTGAATAAAAAAAAAAAAAAAAAGGTAAAAAAAAAAATAAAAAAATAAAATAAATATTAAATAAAATAAATAAAATAAATAAAATAAATAAAATAAATAAAATAAATAAAAAAAAAAAAAAATAAAAAAAAAAAAAAATAAAAAAAAAAAAAAATATATATAAAATAAATAAAATAAACAAAATAAATGAAATAAATAAAATAAATAAAATGAATAAAGTGAATAAAAAAAAATAAAAAAAAAAATAAAAAAAAAGATTAAAAAAAAAAATTTAAAAAAAAAAATAATTATAAATAAATAAATAAATAAAATAAATAAAACAAATAAAATAAATAAAATAAATAAAATAAATAAAATAAATAAAATAAATAAAATAAATAATATAAATAAAATAAATAAAATAAATAAAAAAATAAAATATATATAATAAATAAAATAAATAAAATGAATAGAGTGAATAAAATAAATAAAAAAAATAAAAGTAAATTTAAAAAAATAAAATAAAAAACAAACATAAAATAAATAGAATAAATAAAATTAACAAAACAAATTGTTCGCGCATTTTTATATGGGATTGATTGGGTATTGCATTCGCAGACTTAGTGGGTAGATATGTCAAAATCCTGAATTTATACCACCTACCTAATCTTTCCTTCCAAAATGTCACCATAAAAATTGTTGCATGAAAGTACTCAACTTTGGAGAGGTGACGGTGCTTTCCTGCTCAGTACAAAATAACATCTCAGACGCCCGGCGCGTGTATCGTAACCTCTTGTTATAAGAATATTGCGAATTTTAAACAGTGAGAAGTGTACACCAAAACTGGAGATCAGCGAGGCCCCATCTGCAACGGTGAGTCCTATTTTCCTTATTCCAATCTGTGCTTATCTAATTTTCCAAAAGCACAGATCTGAACTATCGACTGACAATCCATCAGGTTTTGCGAGTGTATGCTATTTAATCGTCCCGTATAACTTAGCGTTTTCACGTAGTTTCGGGACTGGTCCTTCGAGGGCTACATAGGCTTTGCTCTGCAGCATTTACCGCCAATTAACAGTGGAGTCGCAGTTTCGCAACACCACAAATAAAATAAATAAATCTATCTTCTATCTATCTATCTATCTATCTTCTATCTATATAAATAAAAATGAATCGCCGAAATGTATGTACGCGCATAACTTCCGAACGACTGCACCAAATTGGATAATTCTTTTTATTTTCTGTTCGTTATTGTCAGGACAAGGTTTGTATAAAACTACTGGTGAGCTCTGGCATTATGAAACTTGTATAAAAATTTACAATAGGTGGTACGCGAGCTGTTTGAAAACTGAATGTACCGGGACTGAATGTATGGAATGCGAGAGGTAGGAAGGTGGAGGGGGGTTCGCGGGACGAGGGAAGGGGGAGAGTGGAGTGGGGAGAGGAAAGGTGGAGGAGACGGAGTGTAAACGCAAAAGGGGAAGGGGACATGGGAGAGGAAGGGGTGGAGGAAGGGGAACGGAAATGAGACAAATGAGAAAGGACACGCAGGGAGAAACAATTTCCTCATTTAATGGCATAGCAACGCATGCCGGGAACCAGCTAGTAAATAATAAAAAAAGATAAAACATTTGTAGTATTTATTGCGATAGCAGATTACAAAGCGTCTATTTTTAATGTGAACCAAGCAGAGAGCGTGCGCTAAGATTGAGTTGTTTGGCGGTCCATCCTCTTTGCCTTCTGAAATGGCGTGATGGTTAATTAGTTATTAGTTATAAGTACCTAGGTGAGTGTAGGTTTGACCTTACGAATTGCACTCGATTTAAACTGGTTAGGATAATAGACGTACTAATGAAATTAGTAATATTATTAAGCACTCCGGTTGTAATCCGTGTGCTTAATAATATAGTTAGGTTATGTTACCTCTATTACGCATTAAAATAAGGAGAAATTGCGAATTGAAGATGGGTTGAAAAATTTTCTACACTTGAACAGGAAATGGAGATTCAAAAATCCCATTAAAATCAATGAAGGACGGGCTAAGCCAGGAGTCGGCAAACTTATTAGCCAAAGAGCCAAGTTAACATTACAACGATAAAAAAAAAATTGAGAGCCAAATTTGTGTATTGATAAAGCAAACATTTTTTATAATTTTAGCACTTCATTAAATTACGGGTACGCTAAATAAAACTTGATTTCACGCTTAAAAAAGATTTTATTCATTGATAAAAAATAATATGTAATTAAGGAATCCATTTGTTTAAATCACGACAATGACTGACAAATACTTAATGCGAGCAATTTCCTTGGAAAGTTTAAGTAAGTCAGGTTTGTATGATGTTATTTTTAATTTTAGGCACGACTCCAGGTTCTCATCAATAATACAACTTCTCAGTTTACTCTTCACAAAGTTCATCCTTGAAAAAGATTGTTAGCATGTGAATATGTGGAACCGAAAAGGGAAAGAACAGCAAACGGGAGCTTTTTTAGCTGGTCATAAGAGTCAGGAATACTATTCCAGGCGTTGAAGATGATCATTGTGAGGGACGTGTCCGCCACTCACATAGACTGTAGATAGGGGCGCCGGTCAGTCCTGGTTAGCCGCCAAGATGTTCGTCAATTCACCGGAGTGGTGGCCCTCAATGGGAAGAAGCTGGGTCCCAGGAAGGCAGAAATGAAAACTCCAAGTCCGGGAGAGGTCCGAGGCCAGGAAGGAGAGGCGAAGAAGTGCTTGAGACGGTACCAGATCGAGTTGTATGAATGTGTAATGTTCCCGGGGTACCACTCTATTTATAGCCAGACCCGCCACTCTTGCCACCGGCGGGGGCGGAGCCCAATTCTTGCCCACTTTTCCGGCGGTCCGAGTTTTGGCGGGTCGTAACCTCTGCTGTGTTCCACACATCAGAGTTGGCTATTGTCTCAGCTCCTCTCCTTATCCTTCCCTTCTGTCTGACCCCCGTGACCCCTTTCCCGCTAATTTATTTGATTTATTACATTGGTTTATACAGCATTTGGTGGGCCCCCCGAACCCACATTATTCGGGGGAAACTTAAATAACTCTCTTATTTCTAAGTGTACATGAATGGATTATAGAAGTTTACATAAAGGAGAGTCCGGTCTATCTATCCATATCATTTATTTGGTGATAGATTAGACCGAACTCTCATAATTTATTCAAACGCAAAAAACTCTCTTTGTATTCAGCGGCCAAATTACTTAATCCGCCGGATGAAGCGTTCCTATTGGTCCGCCCGGAGGGTAGGCGCGGGGAAGGGTAGGGAAGCGGGGCCCGCCCCTCCCCCGCGGGTAGCTTTTGCCCCTCGGGGTGGACACCAGTGGCGTGCGGAGAGATCGAAAGCGGGAGCGCCAAAGAAAAAGCCCGCTCACGCCGTCGACCTCTCTAGAGGGTCCGTTTTATTAAACTTATCTTTATTAAATAGAAATTGTACATCGTAGTATATAAAAAACCTAATATCGCTTTCGTTCTCAGTTCTTAATTCTAAGTTATTTGAGAAGACGAGGACGGCCTGTGAGGGAACTCGTCCTCGTCTTCGTTTGCAAAAAATGTAGCGTATTTTAAATTAGAGGAAGAAGACGTCCTGAAGGGAATCGTCTTTTCCACATCGTTCCGTCCGGAACAATCATGTCTTCCTTTTACGGTCTTTCAAAGCAGACCACTTGGGTTGTAAACTAAGCTCACATTTGTTCTTCTCCAATATTTTCAAATCAACACAAAGACGTTCAAAATTTAGAGCTCCATATTTAAATCCAGCAATAATGAACTCCAGTGAAAAATATTCTGGTTTTAAAAAAATATTTTCATGTAGACCAATAAACGCTGATTCTGAATATATAAGTTTTGTTTAATAATATTAAATGCAGAGTTTTTAAAAAAATATTAAAAAATCCATTTTTAATCGGGTCGTAAAAACACGCCGTCAAGGTGACGTCAATGTTCGACGTGTCGTGACGTCACCGTAAAGTCATTGTATGGGAATGTATGATATGACACAAGCCATCGTTTATTTACATACTGTTTATAGAGATTTAGTTGTTGTGTTATTGAAACATTATTTTGGCCTAAATAATGTTTAAAAAATAAAGGTATCTCTTATTAGTTTATCTCTATTATTGAAAATATTCCAAAACTACTACACAAAAAAAATAGTAATGCTATTTCTAGGGAGAATACTTCGAACAACAGGATTCAAAATGGCGGCAGTAGATCAGGTGATTGCCCGATCCTATACTAATTTTTCAGGAGTGATGACGTCACACGATTCACCATACATACGGTGGTTTTCGGGGGTCTTGAATAATTAAAACTTTGACAATTATTTTAACTATTAAAACTAACTTTAAAAATAAAAATAAAAATGCAGTTATTGTTAAATATAAGTTAAAAGCTCATTATTTATAAGAAAATCAGAGAAATGGAGTTCTCTATTGTATTTCAAAGAGACGCACTTTGCCGGTCTCTGGGCTAAGCGAATAATAATTCTTGGTATCCGATAATTGAAGACTACACCAAAACTAAGCGTGGGACAACCATTAGTATACTTTTCATACCAGAAGATTCTTAGTTTTTGTTTGTAGAGCCCGTTATTATTGTATATTAAATAATATGAGGGAGCGGGAGACAGAAATGAAAGGCGTCATGTCGAAGTGGTGAGTCAGTCATTTATTGGGCTACGTAGCAGATGGTCGGTGGTCGGTAACATGATGTAATGCGGAGTGCCGTAGATGATGCTGCAGGCGTGCGGTGGAGATGGTGTGGTGAAGGTCAGCGCGTTGCTCGACACCATGGCGGTGGAGATGACCTATATTCCAGGCCGTTGCTCGACGCTTTAAGTCGCGGAGGTAAACGGTGTGTGGCTCGGTGAGCTGAGCCACCAGCAGGTAGTCCTGGCGAGGCGGAGCGCGTTCCCATGGCAGCGAAGCACAGTGGGGCTTCGGGGTGCCATGAAGTGGTGAGCTGATCCCTAGACTGAAGGTGCGTCAATCCTTGTAAGTCGCGGGATGGAGCTGATCTCAGGAGCTGAAGACACGATGGGCCTTGTAGCTGAGACGTGGTGATGGACCTCGAGGAAGCTGCCCTGGAGCGTGTGCCATGCAGGAGCACTTGTTACATGTTGAGATGTTGGCCGACTGTAAGTGTGAGACTGAACTGGACTGAACTGCAGCGGGCGAGCGATCGGCTGCTTATATAGCCGCGGTAGAGTAACTACCTCGCGGTAGGTAATACGAGCCACTTCGAGAATATTCGGCGCCGTACAGATATTGTACGGTGCTGTCTCGAGACCTTTCTAGGCGGGGCGATATTATTATCGTCGGGCTGGCACGGCCGGCGAGAAAGTACATCGCGGCCAGTATAGGTACGAAGGTACCTAGGCAAGTAGGTTTGCCGATGGGCGCGAATATTAGATGTTTCTCGTATGTTCTTTTGATGGCGATGATAATAATGATGTGTCGCTACAAATATATTATGTTTGCCAAATGATATTGACCCTTTGACCTCTCCAACAGGTCTCTTTGGACCTATAGTCTTGCACCGCGGTGAGTGGAATGGATTCACACGTTCGTCACTCCTGGACACACAGACCCCTTTATTCACACCCATCCCTCATATCTTTACAACTTGGGAGGCGGGAAAGGGTACCGCCGCCCCGGGAACCTTTATTGGATAACCAAAACCTCTGCCATAGGTCACACCAAGTGGTTCGCTATGTTTGGTGATTTAGCAGGGGTGCCCGGGTTCATGGGGTAGGTTTGTCTAGGTCTTAGATGCGGATGACCAGGACACACAGTCAGTTTCCTTTAAAAAAACCCTTTACACAGCATTCCCAAAGATGACATAGGCCCTGAGGGAAATTATTTTCTTCAGGGCCTCCGGTGTGGAGCTTAAAAGTAAAAAAAATATTTTTTCCATTCCAGAACTTTTCCATTCCTCTCCTTCCCTTCCTTAAAAGACCCTCAACCCAGCATCCTCAAAAATGACGTAGGCCCTTAAGGAAATGATTTTCCTAGGGGCATTCTGCGATGGGCTAATGCAAAAAAATTAGCCACACAAATTAGTTAATAAAATAAATAAATAAAATAAAATTTGTCAGGTTATCACACGAATTTTCAGATAAGCCACATTTTCCAATGACTATGCGCTTTAGGGTCGAGGTCACATAAAATGCAGTGAGAGATAAACTGTAAGGAGAGAGATTTACGATCATATTTCCGCACACGTTGTAAGACTTCCTTAGCAGCCGTCTGCTTTGCATGTAACGTGGAGCCATCTAGCGAACGACGCTGTAAGTTGTGAGATGAGCACCACACAGACATAATGACTCATCATATTTGGATGGTTTCTGTAGAAAGCGGTTAAGGCAGTGATTAACATAATAATTATTGGGTTAAACATACACAAAAGTAATTTCGGGTACAATCAGTAAAGATTTTTTTTCAATAATAATTCTAAGCTCTTCATCATTGCTGTGGGGTTTAAGACAGCTCATCGTTGTTTTTCGGAAAACGACATTGCCGCCGAAAAACCGATTCCGGGCTAGATGTTTTTTAAAAATACGATAAAGATTCCGCAACTTTTAATAACAATATAACATACGATTCTCATATAAAATATGTCAGGAGATGCTGACAAAACTCGAAATTTTCCGAAAAAAAGTCATCAAAACACGCGCTTACAGATTCCATCCGAAGTTTAAATTTTGCTGGCCAGTTCAAATTAACACGTTTTTCATTCGGGGTAGGTACCTTATTTCGGTAGTATTGCAAATATGATGAAAAAAGCAAAGATTGCCGGAATTTAAGGAAACGCGCAGGTACCTACCCGAATACATAGATACACAATTAATTAGGTTTTAATGCAATACTAAGTAAGGTAAGGTTGTTTCGATGATACTAAAAAATTCAAATTTTTTTTTAAAGTTAATTTTCACGTTCCGTGTTGGTTCTATTCAAGTTCTATTTTGTATCATTATAGGCCAGTTGCATCACAAAACTGAAATAATTACAGAATTTTCTAGAACTGAAAATTGACGAGAAAAATTTGTAAAATTGTCAATTCTTTTTTTTAAACAACTTAGCCTTATTATTTTTATGTTATTTATTTTTAAATGTGTAGATTATTTATGAATAAAGCGTGGTTCTATTTGGATATTGTGAAATAACAAAAAATATATATATTACGCTGTTCTAGGTAGGTACTTTCTTGCAGGGACTTTTTTCATTTAAAAATAAAGAGTAAATCAGAGTAAAACTAAAAACTCACCTTTTAAATTATCGTATCTAATGACCTATTTATTCAGAAGTATTTCATTTCTCAATCCAACAGATTTACTAATAGATATATCTTTCTCCGGGACTTTACGGTTTAACAATTTATTATGCGTAAACTTTTTTTGGCAATTGCCATATCCTTATCAATGATGGCACGGGCAGTAATCATTTCAATATGTATTTGAACATGTAAATAAGTACGCTAATCGTAAATCTCTAGTTGAAGCCATGGTTGTAAGTCGTATTATAGGAGTATCGTATAAATATATGGATATATATCGTATGGATATCAATAGGCTTGGACTATATTGCGCGAACAACCAACTGTACCTTAATCTAGAAAAATGTAATACAATATCTTTCACCAAAAGCACTAACCCCCTAACATTCCCATATAAAATAAACGGAGTTGAATTAAAAAGGTGTAGTGAAGTAAGGGACTTAGGAATAATAATGGACATAAATTCCATTTGTGACAGGGCCTACAAACTCCTAGGATTCATTGTAAGAGTGACTAAACCATTCAGATCACCACATGTAATCAAGATATTATATTTTTCTTTTGTTCGCTCCATACTAGAATTTGGATCAGTGATTTGGAATCCCCAATACAAAGTCAATATTGAAAGGTTAGAAAGAATCCAAAAAAAAATTTTTAAATACTTAGACTTTAAATCGTTCCGAATATCAGAACATGTAAAAGATTCCTTAGCATTCCATAAAATTACATCACTAGAAGAGAGAAGAAATATATCCGACCAGAAATTTTTGTACAAAATCATCAACAACGCTGTTGACAGCAACTATCTTCTGGAAAACATCCACTTCCACTGTCCAGTACGTAATACAAGAACAAACAAACTATTCCACATCCCACAATCAAAAACTAACTACTCACAACATACATTTCTGAAAAGGACGTGCACAAAATATAACAATATCCTTTCAGACGCTGATATTTTCCATTTGTCCTCAGTTCAATTCACAAAATATGTAACGGAGAAGATCAAAACAGATTGTTGATCGTGAATCCTGCTGTGTGCCTTATTTTATTGTTTTTCTCTTATTATGTTGGTTTCATTTGATTTTCGTATGAATTATTATGTTGGTTTCATCTGATTTTATTATGTTGGTTTCATCTGATTTTCTGTAATCTAGTTAGGTATTATGTATGTATAACTTCTTATATTAATGAGTTTTTTGTTTTTTCTTTAAATTCTATATTCTCAAATGTGGAAACTTCACTGGTTCATGCAAATTTGTCAAATGTAATTATTTAATAAAATATGTACAACTGTTTGTTTCCCAAATAAAGTAAAATAAAATAAATAAATAACCAATTGGAAATAAACATACTTATAGCCTTAAGTCACTAGTTTAAGAGAATATTTCACCATCCTCTTGAGAAACTGCTATCTGTCACCTAAAAAACATGAATGTAAATGTATGTAAGAATTAATATATTTTTTGACGCTAAACTTCTGATAAAATTGCGGTTAAACTTCTCACGTGAAAATTATTTTTGAAATGTGCGTTCGATGTAGGTTCTTCTTTGTGACACGTTGAACCGTTTATAACATCCAGAATCCTTTTTAACATATCTGAGTGCTTTTATGTGGCGAGAAGGGATTATAAAATGATTTAAGTACTCCGCGGCACTATGGGTCGAAAACGCACATAACTAGTACGGAGGTACGTGGCGAATTATGTTCATAGAAATGCTAACGGGAATACTGAGGACGGTGTATAAAGGACCCGACAATTTTGTTAGTCGATGGTTTTTTTATAATATGTTGACATTTTTGCAAGTTTAATGTTCCATGTTTAACCCACGAAACATAACACGACCGGTCAGTGGTTGAGTGGGCATAGCGCTTGAGTCCCACCCGAGCGTCTCGTGTTCGATTCCTCGGCTGGCTAAGTCCTCCATCACAACACAAGAAACAGTTGTTTCTGTGGTGGTAGTAGGAGATCTTAAAACATTGTTGGGTTATTTGTAACCAGGGAATGTTTGTCTTTCTTAAAAAAAAACAAATAGTATAATCAGAACAAAGAACGTACCTATATTAATGCCAGTGAATAGGTACTACTTTGGGACGAATCTCCCCGTTCGCCTTGGGAATTTGTTCGCTTTTGGTATACTTTTGGTGCACTAACTATGGTAAACAATCCATTGGTTACGAGGGGGGCAACTTATGTAATAGCCTCCCAAATGAAATTAAAAACGAAAAAAAGCTGGATAAATTTACAAAAATATTATTAATATAGTATTCTAGGTAAACAATAGAATTGCGCCGTATTGAAATATTTATTTTATTTTAATGTGTTTAATTATTTCTAGTTAAATGAGTGAAAACGTTACTTTCTTTTAACTGGAATAAAAAATAAAAAAACGGCTCATTTAGGTCTCATAGAAATCATTGTATCTTCCTTACTGTTATTGTTAGAGGTATGATCGACACGGTGTTAGAAAGAGAACATACCGGGCTTTATATTCAAATCTAAAAGTTTAAAACAGAAAAACTAAAAAGTGCATCTCTACAAAATCAAAATTTCCGACTGCAATTAGAAAAAAAAAATTATTAATTATTTTTCATGAAACGAGAAAAAAGTGATCTGATAATACATTTATCTAATAAAGTATGGGGGGGGGGGGGGGTGAAACCACGTTATGCTCCCTGGATGCCACCCATAGTACTGGTTTTAAGAGGTATGTTAGTATGTTTTTGGCATAAAGTTGCCTAATGTCCAAAACACAGATTCTTTCTAAGATTTCAGTGGAACTGCTTGTGAACGATAGTTTTAGAATAATCTTTATCTGCGCCTTAAAAATCGGATCGATTAGTTATAACAGTGCGTTGTTTAAATACTCCCCGTTATATCCCACTCCTCATGTGTCCCCTAGTGCTATATCCCTGTTCCCATCCATATGTCATGTGACCACAATGCTAACGGTAGGGTTAAGGCGCTGATCGGTTTTTTTGTGACAAATTTGGGTAAGGCCTGCTAGATAGTAAGCCTCGTGGGCAAGAACCTCAGCTTTATTACGCAGATGTAGGAACCGTTATTGAAGGGTTTTGGGATTTATCATTTGATCCAATAAGATGGCCGGGACATTAGAGGACGCTTAATGTTGAAAGGGTTTTTTTTGGAATCAAATATATGAATGTAGGGTCGTTTTGCTTGCGTGGGGAAATTGTCATCGCGTTTATCATTTTAAATCTACATATTTATTTCACTTCACCACTTCACCACTTCACCACTTCACCACTTCACCACTTCACCACTTCACCACTTCACCACTTCACCACTTCACCACTTCACCACTTCACCACTTCACTTCACCACTTTCCACTTCACCACTTTCCACTTCACCACTTTCCACTTCACCACTTCACCAAAGTAGCATTAAATTAGGTACTATTTTATTATTATTCATAGTTTATATTTCTATCTATATTTATAGTTATTGTTTTTATATTTTAGCAGGAGTACCTAGCTCAAGACATGAGCGCGGTGTATATTCATATTGTCGTACTATCATGTGTATTCACGTATCTTGTATCACGTATATGCATATTGTCGTAAAATCACATAGATTATTACATTCATAAATTATAGCTAAAATTTTAAATTTTACTGTTCCTCCTATAAGTGTACTATGTATTAATATTTCAAACTACTAAACACATAACCTAACGTAATTTCATATATTTATGATGTAAATCTTTTGTAATTCCTCCATCATGTTATCAGGTATATGTTACACTTTTCAATACTATCAACTTACTTATCTCATACTCTGTAAATCTGAATGTATGAAATATTACCAGGTTAATTCGGTAAATCCGATTATAATATAGGTATGCTACCAGATTACCTTTTCTACTTTGTCACAAAAAATGTATGCGTACTTATATTTATATATATTATATACATTTTCTTTATTACACAGCTTAGTTTCAGAGAAAAATGATTTTTTTTTTGTATTTGTTATGTAATTATGTATCTACATTTCAGGAATAATATTAATATGAACTAAACATGTTAATTTGTCTGTCCTGGAACGGGAAACTTTCCTAGTTGGACAGGCAAAGCTTTTCAAATTATAATTTGTACTTTCTTTTGTATCGATAATAAATAAATAAATAAATAAAATAAATAAATAAATTTATTTATTTGTACACGCCCATTTATGGCGTGATAAATAAATACATATGATAAAATTGAAAATACATTTGATATAATCAAAGAATTAAAGATATAAAGCAATTAAAATAAGTACCAAGTACAACAATTTTAACATAAAAACAACAAACAGAGTAAAATATAGGATGCACAAGCACATTTATATAAATTTCGATACATATTGAAAATTTGTAGACATTTCAAAGCTATCAAGATAGACATACAGATTTAATAACAATGTTTTTATAGGCTGAAAGACATTCAAGTACCGTTGATGTTCATGTAATATTTATTCCCTGCACTGTGCAGTCGGTTCATTACTGAGTTTATTTCTGCATTGGTACCTGAATTGTTACAATGGTAAGGTACCTTCTGACGAACCGTTCTACTAGGCACATATATATATAAAAATTAATGTTTCGTTTTTGTCCCTACCCCGGTAACTCCATTAATGGAGGACTGAATGCTGTTGGCGCTAATAAAAAACTGTCAAAAAAAGCGAAGCTAGCAGTCCACAATGGAGTCCTGGTACCTACCCTGATGTATGGCAGTGAGGCATGGAACTGGCAGAGGAAGGATGAAAGTAAACTGAATGCTGTTGAAATGAGATCCCTGAGACGTATGTGTGGTAAAACCATGTATGATCGTGTTAGAAATGTGGATATCCGCAAAGAATGTAAGGCTGATGTAAGTATAATGAGCAAAATTAAGAAAGGGACCCTCAGATGGTTTGGGCACGTAGAGCGAATGAGCGAAGAAAGTAGTGTAAAAAGAATATATGATGCAAATGTGAATGGTAGAAGAAGTCGGGGACGCCCGAGGAAGACATGGCACGATCAAGTGAATCAGATACTTGAGACGGGCCATGTCAAAAGTCAGAATAATAGAAGAGTATGTATGAGACGATGTATGAATGTGAGTGAGGCAAAGAGTGTGTGCCAAGACCGAGTTGTTTGGCGGTCCGTCCTCTCTGCCTACCCCTGCGGGGAAACGGCGTGATGGTTAGTTAGTTAGTTTACCATTTACACGATTGCGATGAACTTTGATGATTTGTTGTGCGCACGCTCGCATGCATAATAGTGAGCTCTGGTATTACGAAATTATTTCCTATACCATTCATCTAATTGCGATGGCGCGTTTTTGTAATTTGTTGTGCGCTTGTCCGCGAAGTATTCTATATGTAATGGTGAGTTCCTCAATATTATATATAGAAACCATCGCGGGCATCACACATCAAATCACCAAATGTGAATGGTTCAGGAAAGCATAAGGGACAAACAAAGAAACATTCATTTTTACATATTGTAAGACAAATCAATAAAATTTGGTACCTGAGATAGGTAACTGTTTACCTAAAATACCTATAATTCTTGATTATATTCAAAGTTTTCGATTTGAGTGAGTATTATAGGTACTTCGTTAATTAATTAACTTAAGGAGTTTATCAGAAAATTGAATTTTGATTAAGAACAATCGATGGTTTGCAAAATGTGATTATCAAAGTGTGATATGATTGACAGTTTCGTAAGAGTTTTTGAAATGGTTAAAAAACTTTTCAGATGTGTAATATCATCGACCGATATGTTTATATTATAATGCTTCCATCAGCTTAGTAGGTAAAAACACCAATGTAACAATATTGTTTTTTCGGTGACCGGCCAATTCAGAATGAAATCAACTCAGAACCCTCAGAAAGGTCATTAAGAGTGGTGATAAAAAAATATAAAAAAAATTGTTAAACAGGTTAAGTTAGATTATGGTTGCCGGCTATTTTAATTTTTTTTTTCATAGCTTTTCATGACCTTTCTAAGGTGGTTTCATTCTGAATTGGCATGGAACCGTTTTTTCAATATCTGTATTTGTGTTAATTTTATTACTCTAAAATAAATAACATTATTAAAACGGGCTTCTCCTAGTGAGGTTAAAAACTGAATTGTAAACAATAATACCATCACCATTAAAAATAATAATAAATAAATAAAAATGATATTAGGAATATTTCCCCATAAACTAGTAAAAAGCCTTAATCATTTTATTCCTTAATCACCTGTTCAAGTGACAGTTTGTCCCTGAAGACATAGTATGGTAATTCATTAAATATCACCCGCCTCTTTCTCTTTATCACTATGTAAGATGTTAATTTTACTCTCTCACTGTTCCTTTGTATTATGTTTTGTCTCTTTCTTTATTATATATAAGCCCACACAATGTATACTTTTGATTATTTTAATTTTATACCCTGAAGATGCTTGTGTAAAGCGAAACCAGTCGGTACATAAAAAATTAAATAATTAAATCGTGGTTACAAACCAAGTTATTGTTTTAAGAATGAATTCATCCTAACGATTTGCTTTAAGTGTCAGTGTGACGTTTTGATTTAATTTTGAATTTCTCCAATGTTTACCTAACTTTCAGCGATTAAACTACGTACTCACGTAATAAAATTCAAAATGATTATGATATTTAATTATGTTCTTATACCCGGTAACGTGAGTTCACACAAAGTTCAGTATTACCCTAGCCCAGATAGAGGGAGATTGAAAGTGGGTAGGGTTGAAAAGGGAGCAGAAGACGAGTGAGGGAGGGGGTTGGGGGGATTACCGCAAACGATTTGCCGCCAAAACTGATAAAACCATTCCGTTACGCTTTCGAGTCACGTCCGTTAGAACGCTGGTCGCTATCCGTTAGGCGGCGTTACACGGTGCTGCGGTGGACTAACGGCGGATAACGGCGCTGAAAGAAAGGGAGAAAGCGTCAATTGATAGAAATGATTGTTTAAAAAAAATGCTAATTTAATGTGATAACTGTTTATTTAATCTTTTGTACGCCCATGGGACTTTTACATTTGGTATATAATGTAAACATTTTGAAGTGAAACTTCTTTAGCACCGTTGTGATTTGAAACTCAGTGATACGGAATGAACACTAAAAAGAGACAAACACATATATCTATAGGATTTAATCTGCGAGAGAATGAGATAGAATGAAACCTTACCTACTTGCAGTAGGTAGATCTTTTGAAGTGAAACTTTTTTGCACTATTGTGATTTGAAACTCATTGAAACGGAAATGACACTAAAAAGAGACACATACATCTAAAGGTTTTAGCCTGCGAGAAAATGAGATAGAATGAAGCCTTACCTACTTACAGTACCTACCTATGAAGTATCAAGCTGCGCTCATTGACCGCTTTGATTATGAGCTCACTTTTCAAGGCTCTATCGGTTGAGATTGCGTGGGTGAAGTTTCACTTCTACCGCGTGTGAACTGCACTCGATATTTTTATCACAGGGGTTAGTAATAAACAATTGATTGAAATAATTGAAATAATATATTGACATACAAAAATGTTTCGGTATATTTTAAACAAATTGTTTATCTGGGTAGTATGTTTACGAGAGATGGGAAGGCTGATAGAGATATCGAAAGAAGGGTAAATGCCGGTAACTCCATTAATGGAGGACTGAATGCTGTTGGCGCTAATAAAAAACTGTCAAAAAAAGCGAAGCTAGCAGTCCACAATGGAGTCCTGGTACCTACCCTGATGTATGGCAGTGAGGCATGGAACTGGCAGAGGAAGGATGAAAGTAAACTGAATGCTGTTGAAATGAGATCCCTGAGACGTATGTGTGGTAAAACCATGTATGATCGTGTTAGAAATGTGGATATCCGCAAAAAATGTAAGGCTGATGTAAGTATAATGAGCAAAATTAAGAAAGGGACCCTCAGATGGTTTGGGCACGTAGAGCGAATGAGCGAAGAAAGTAGTGTAAAAAGAATATATGATGCAAATGTGAATGGTAGAAGAAGTCGGGGATGCCCGAGGAAGACATGGCACGATCAAGTGAATCAGATACTTGAGACGGGCCATGTCAAAAGTCAGAATAATAGAAGAGTATGTATGAGACGATGTATGAATGTGAGTGAGGCAAAGAGTGTGTGCCAAGACCGAGTTGTTTGGCGGTCCGTCCTCTCTGCCTACCCCTGCGGGGAAACGGCGTGATGGTTAGTTAGTTAGTTAGTTAGTTACATTAAAAATTTCGACACCATTTGTAAATTCATTTGCTAAACTATACAAATCTTAGGAATTGGCGAGTTTGCTACTTAATTGGTTTATGAATGATGACGTTGAAATAGAACCTTAATTTCTAGTATGTAGAGTAGGTACTCTTAAATTGACTACACATATTTATATTTTCACGGTCTTTATATATAATATATTAAGATTGTGAATTATTTTTTTCGGAGGATGCAGACTTAACCGATTTTACTAGCTTACGTACATTTCTGTGTTGATTTAAATTGGCAACATACATACATAGTTTTCTGTGTTGATTTAAATTGGCAACATACATACATAGTTTTCTGTGTTGATTTAAATTGGCAACATACATACATAGTTTTCTGTGTTGATTTAAATTGGCAACATACATACCTACATAGTTTTCTGTGTTGATTTAAATTGGCAACATCAGTTTATTCTATCAAAACGCTAGGTATATACGGCGCTAGGATAGTTCTAGGAAACTTCAAACTTTCACAAAATTTGCGTTTGAATAGTTTTTTGTATTTATTTATTTTATGATTACCGCTAACTGCTCCCATCTGCTGAAATCAGTGAGGTTATATCGAGACACATTTAGGACACGGGATGCCTACGTGGAACCCAAACGCGATGCCAACTCAGCCACCGACCGGTCAATGATAAGCAATGTTAGCATTATCCCTACTATTCTTCTGTATAGGTTCTATACAATTTAATTAGCTTATTTTACTTTATGATTAGGTACTGTTCCACGAAAGTATTATTTATATCACTTCATATTAAAGACCATGTGGGCTTTTTTTTATTTATTTATATTATATTAATATAAACAAATAATCTAAACTAGCATTTAAAAACCCGCTACGCAGGTTTTTGCTGCAAGGCCCTACGGCCGCTTTGGGTTCGGTTTCGCCCAGTTTGTGTGTTGGTGACCATTTTACAAATCCGTTACAAACTGGTTAAAAAATAGCCGGTTCTTCGGATCTACTGTGATCCAGTGACAGCTAGTCACCGGTACAAAGTAACCGCGACAGGCAATGACGTCGTATGTAATATATAGCCTCGTGGTACTATTATTCACAACTGCTAATTACAATAATAGTAATATTATTGTCAATCTCCCCATATCCGGAGAGATACATAAAATTACAAAACCGTAGTACTTACGCCTGCCAGGTGATGCTAATCACGCACATTGTTAACGTAAGTGGCGCCGTCTTTTGGCATTGCTTTAATTCGGGTCTATTACAAAAGTACATTTGTATACAAACTCAACATACGAAAACGGTTTTGCGTAAGGCGCGGCGTCAGAGTTGCATTCTTAGCCAGATTCTTAAATTTCAACCGTACAGTCTCTAGCCTATTAATATCTACTGTTTGATTAATCAAAATAAATTAATTATCACGCCGAGATTTCAACCTCTGTATTCGGAGCCAAGGATTATAACCACTCAACCACGAATACCGTCAAAATTCTACGGAAAACAGCGATTATTACCTCTTTTCACATTCAGCTAGATTTATGAAAATATCAATAACAAAATATCCTGTCGAAGTAAAATCCCACAACGCCAGATAATTGCATAAAATTCGATGGGTCCACATTTCGCAAAAGGGTACAAATCCAAATATAATGCCTTTACCGCCAATGCGACCAAATCCCGCGGGACAATCGCTAGACTTTAGTAAGGAGCTTCCTTTGTAGGCACAAATAAAAATCCCCGCAATGAAAAAGGACTTACACGACTAAGTCCCTTGCAAAGGAAACGCGAATCTTATTTCTGTTTATTCTCATCTTATTTTGGAAATATATTGAAAGATTTTTGTGCACTTATTCGAAATATCGTTTATATTGACGGCCTCCGTGGTCGAGAGGCAAAGCTCTCTACTAGCGATCTAGTAAAGTAAATTTGTGTTTTCACAATTTAATAATTTAAAATAATATAAGATATATTTCCGGCATTTTCTGGAGTGAAAGACATTCTCAATATCGCTCTGGTGTAAGACCACCATTCTGAATTGAAATGTTGTTTGAACTGGCTTTGGCTGTGTTTGGTGACTAGATACACAACAGTCTCAACTGCGCACATGGAGCGAGTGGCATCTCAAATTGGGATATGATGTAGAAGGTATTTGGGAGGAGAAGGAGATGGGGCATAGGAGGAGGGGAAGAACCTGGCTAGTCAGATCTGGTCATCAAACACGATTTAAGCCATTTCAATTGTGATCGGCGGTCTTTCACCAGGGCGAAACTGAGATTATGTTTTACTCTGGAACGTACCGCAATAATACCCGCAGATACTTAAATAGTGCACAAATGCTAACCCTTTACAAATCGCAAGTGTGCCCCACGGTTGAATTTAGCAGCCACCTCTGGTCTGGAGCTCCAAAATACCTGAAAAATACCCTCGACTCTGTGCAGAAACGGGCGGTCCGTTTGATAGATTCTCCCATCTTAACAGACGGATTGCAATCTTTAGAGCATAGGCGTCGGGTGGGAATGCTATCCTTGTTCTACCGGTATTACAATGGAAGATGCTCCGAGGAACTAGCATCATTGATCCCTTCGGCACCGGTGCATATTCGGGAAACACGCCAAACGCGTGCCCAACATTTGAACACGGTTGACATATGTCACATGAGAACGGGTCGTTTCTTCGACTCGTTCTTGTGATCAACAGCTCGACTGTGGAATGATTTGCCGGTCTCTGTGTTTCCTCCTTCCTATAACATGGGTCTCTTCAAGACCAATGTTCATTCCTTCCTCTCCTCAAAAAGACCCTCCACACAGCATCCCAGATGACTGAGGGAAATTATTTTCCTCAAGGCCTCCTGTGTGGAGTTAATGTAAAAAAAAATAAATTATATATGATTTTAAATTACTTAACCCATCTGCTTGTTTAGAAATAAATACATCCCAAAACATTATAACATTATATGGTTATTGCGTTATACTTTCATAAGACCAAAAACGTCCCGAGTGACCTTACATTTTAAAAGCTATATATCTCTCTTCCTCTCATGCAAACATATGTATTTTTCTTTTAACCAGAAAGAGAACGAAATAATGCTTCTTATGGTCTTTGAAATATGAATGCTATCTTGCATAGATATTTTACAATCTCGATCCAAAGTGACGGTTTTAGAATTTATGCGAGAAACCCAGGCTTCCCGATTGTGAGGTGCGAATATATTGAACCAAGCAGACGGGTTTTAATTGTGGAACAACACAAGCAAAGTCGGGGAGCCGGCTAAAGGGCACGGACTTCGGGTTTCGTCTTCGGTTGGGCCGATAGCCATGCACATTGTCATTGGGACAGCCTGGTGGTTTAGGCCAGTCAATAAAGGCTCAAAATGAGGCACACCCAAACATTAATTCCCCCGTCGATGAAACTTTGCAGTCACGTGGAGTATCATTTAGGGATGACGAATGACAAAAGATCCAACAAAATATTTAACGGGAAGTTAGTTATTTTTAGCAAAAACTGAAAAAAAATTATAACTCTCGCGGGAAAAGTATTTCTTTCGAAAACTCTTCACATATTGTTAGTATTAATTAATATCCACCTGATTATTTAGAAATCCAACAATATTTTTGTTGGGAAAGTATGTTTTTAAAAAGAGATTTGTTTTTTTTATTTCTATTGTTGCCGGGAAAATTCCCCCTCCCAATTTTTGATCACGAAGTGTCTTTATATTGGTGTTTGCTTTATTTAATCAAAAGATCCAACATTTTTTTCTTTTGGAACGTGCTTTTTTGATATGAGTCAAAAATATCGCTCCGGAAAAATCCCCCGTCCAATTTTTTAAAGTCAAATTGATAGGATAGCTATGTTAAAACGATTTCTGCAAAGATCCAACAAAATTTTCAACGGCAACCTATTTTTTTTAATTGATTTCGATCGCACGCTGATTTCACGTGACTTTTGTATGAATAGGAGCCCGCGGGGTGATGTAAGGGGTGGGGCTAGTCGCATTCGGGACTGCGCTACGCGACTAACGGCCGCGAAGTCTGTCTGTGTAAAATTAAGAAGGGCATTGTTTGCATGGTTGATTGACAACGCTTCGTTTGTCAGTGTTGTGTTTTTAGTTAAATTATTAGATTTGCGCTATTGCTGATGATTTAAGTATTTTGGAAAGTGATTGTGTTTTTTGCAATAAAAAATTGAATGATGATGTAGTTGTTGTTAATGAACGAGGACTCAAAACCATATATGAGTGTATTTTAAAAAGAGATGACAAAATCGCAACAGCGATAGAAGGGGTGAACGAATTATTTGTGCACAAGAAGTGTAGAGAACAGTATATTAATGCTAGAGTCATTAATGCTTTTATAAGGAGGAAAACACTTGTTTCCAGTGAAGAAGCCGCGGTTGCAGAATTTCAATATGAAATGAAATGCATTTTCTGTGACAGTGATGCATCAGACGAATTTATCTGTGCAGAAAATAAAAAAATTGCGGCACTGCGGTCATATGTTCGCAGAATACAATTGCCGCAAACAAAAGTGTCGATCGCAGAATTAGCATCGCTACGAAAAGATACATGGGCGGAAAAGGTACTTTTAATTATTTTAATTTTATAATGTTTATTATTACGATCTCTCTATTCTTCTTATCTTAACCCCTCGGGTATTTTTAGTATGTATTTAGTTTTATAAAGTAATTTTTACCGTGGTACAAATACTTAATTATGTATCTATATTTTCGACTAGTTTCGTGAATATAATTACATAATTAAGTTGTTTAATACTAAGTTATTTTTATTTATTACTAGCAGACCCGACCACACGTTGCTGTGGCTAACGAAACACAACGCCATTACCCAACCTTTATAAAAACCACACCACCCGCTGCTTATTTTTTAATTTTTTTTATTGAAAGAATAGATAATACATATTATAATTAACAAACAAGT
This sequence comes from Limnephilus marmoratus, assembly GCA_917880885.1. Classification (NCBI taxonomy): domain Eukaryota; kingdom Metazoa; phylum Arthropoda; class Insecta; order Trichoptera; family Limnephilidae; genus Limnephilus; species Limnephilus marmoratus. The sequence continues at coordinate 26,198,298 of OU862931.1, read as the reverse complement.
CCTGCTAAGCCAATTGAATTGGCTTGTCAACAGGTGGTTATATTTGGTTACATATAGATTTTTTACATTTAAAATTGAATATTTGAATTTCTCGGCTTTTCTCTACTATAATAAGCATGTATTATACATATAAACCTTCCTCTTGAATCACTCTATCTATTGGTGAAAACCGCATGAAAATTTGTTGCGTAGTTTAAAAGATCTATGCTCACAAACATTTTGAGCGACTTCATTTTATACTATGTAATGTAATGATATATGTATAATGAATAACAACAACAAAGTCAATCAATTATTTGAATTTTTTTTTTTTTGCTAAAAACATTCATTCAATAAGCCACGGACTTTATTGATTTATACGCCTTTTAAGATTTATTGATCTAGTTACCCTCGTACTAAACTATTCTTTTGCATTAACAATTCTATTATTTTCTTATAGGTATTGCGACGGATTCATGACGTTGATTTAGTTGCTGTGGCTGCCAGATATCATCGAGCTTGCTATGATACGTTTCGGAAGGTAGAAATACCCCTAGAAGGTGATCGAAAACGAGGGCGACCAGAATCTTCTAATACTTACTCAGCAATGAAAGAAATTTATGCAGTTTTAGAAAACAATCGTGAAGAACGCCAGTTCTCACTTAGCGATTTAAAAAATGCTGTATCTCGTGACTGCCCCGATGATAAAACCATAAAGAGTAAGTTGAGAGATAAATATGGTGATGACATTCTCATCACAACTACTGATGGTAAGGCAACGTTGATTTGTTTCCGTGATACTGGTTATAGAATCCTGCATAACACATGGTATACGTCAAAGGAGAATGATGTACAAGAAAAACGCTTAAGGATTGTACGCACTGCTGCTTCCATAATTTTAGAAGATATCAGATCGACTGTCTATGATACCTCTGTCTTTCCTCCACCTGAAAAATTTCTTGAAAAAGTAATGAAGATATACCCCATTGAAAACCTTTCTTGAAGAGCTCATTCTAAAGAAGAAACGCGATACAGATAGTGCTTCCAAGAAATGCCAGGCAATCGCCCATTCGATAATCACCGCTGTTCGACCCCGTTCATTTACATCGCCCTTACTGCTAGGAATCGCTACACTAATAAATCAGAAATTTGCTTCCAAATCGCTTGTCGATCTGTTCGCATCTTTTGGATTTTGTTTGTCGTACCACGAAGCAACAAACTTCCAAATATCGGCTATCGCTCACATTTCGCCTATCGAAAAGCCTGATTTTTGTCAATATGTATTTGATAATGCCGACCATAATATAAGTACGATCGATGGCAAAAATACATTTCATTCCATGGGTGGCATAAAATGTTATACTCCTGCTTTGAAAACAAACTATGAGAGTGTATTACGTCTGAAAAGCATACCACCATCCTTTGTCATTGGTAATTTTGGTCATGTACCATTAGAAACATATCAATGGACATCAAAAGGTTTGCAGCAAGTTCTGATCCATAATTTTGCCGGAGACTCCGATATCAAGGATATATTGCCGTCGTGGACAGATTTTCTGTGGATATATTAAAAAAAGCAAGGCTTTTGTGATATACCCGGCTGGAATGGTTTCATGGAAAAATTCACTGCTGAAAAGAAATATGAAAAGTCTGAAATGGTTCCACTTCCATTTATCAACGCTCCTCCAACGCAGTATGATACTATTTACACATCATTAATTATGGCTGTAGAGAATACCAAGTCCATCGGCATGAAAATTACTATAGTAACATTTAATCAACCTCTCTATCAGAAAGCCAAAGACATTATGACTTCGAGTACTCGTCCAAGAATAAAACATGTAATTATTCGACTAGGGGGTTTTCATCTCCTCATGAGTTTCATGGGAGCCATCGGTTATATAATGAATGGAAGCGGCCTTAAAGAATTGTGGTGTACAGTATATGCACCTTTATCTGTGGATAAAATGTTATCTGGGCACTCTTACGCACGTGCCATAAGAGCACACATGCTTACTCAATTAGCTCTCTCAAAAAAACTACTTGACGCAATGGAATTAGATGATGAAGATATTATTACAATTGACGACATATTGTTGAATGATTTGTTCAAAAACGAATCCCCCAGTGAACTGGACCGACTTACACCTATTCTGGATAAATTTAGAAATGCTATGGAGGAAATTTCTATAAACGGGCCAACCGCAAAATTATGGGTGCTCTATTTCAAAATGGTCACTCTTGTAAAACTATTCATAGACGCGAAGCGGTCGGGAAAATGGTAACTGCACCTTGATGTCATCAAGAAAATGTTACCATTCTTTCACTCCAGTGGCCACTATTGCTATGCAAAATGTGCCACCCTATATTTACAAGATATGCAAAATTTAGAAACACAGTTATTACTCGAGGAATACAAGAAATTTGTAGGTGATGGCTATTTCACAATCAGACGATCAAATAAATTTTGGTCGGGGATATGGTCAGACATGACTTTAGAAGGCTTATGAATATTTTTCGCAAGATTTTTTTCAACATTTGCAAAGAACGAATTAAATGTGTTTGCACATTGTTTAGTTGTATATTGGCATCTATAATTTTTGTTATCATGTTCGATGTACTTAATGTTTTTTTTTTTGTATTGTCTATGGCCAAATTCACAGTTTTCCACATTTGTTTATGGTTATTTTCTTAAGATAATATTTTATTTATAAAAAACTCTCCTTAACTTTTTTTTTAATATAAGATCTTAATTTATTTTTATATTTTTTATAATTATAGTTTCGAGAAAATATATGCTTTTTCATCATGGGGATTTTTTAAAGTTGTTTTGTAAAGTTTTTTTTTGTTTGATAGATAATATTATAAGTCCTTTGGTAATCCAAGACTTTAAACATCTTAATTTTGATTTTATGTGTATTGTTATTTCAGTTGTCAAATTTTTAATGTGTTGTGACAGGATATTTTCAAAGTAAGTCGAACATATTTCAGTATCATCACTGTTTAAAACATTGTTCCAATCCTCCTTTTTTAGTTTTTAGAGAGAATAATCATGTATATTGTTGATTTTTTGGGTATTAAATTATGTAATACAATAAAATAATACAATAAAACGATAAAAATAAAAACTGATCCCAATTGTTGTCATTTGTAGGTACTCTTACCTATAATGTCTTATAATTAATATTAATATTCAACTACAGTAACTACACCCATTTAGATACGTTTTAAGATTTTCACGGCCAAAAGTATTTTCTTTATTTGTTTTTGGGGTGTTATGCCGTGTTGCGCTACCTCCTTCTTTAGCTAACGTTTCGGACAGCGTTGCAGTGTCCATCATCATGTGAACACATCTACCGGATCTGCCGGATCTGCCCTGACGATGGACACTGCAAAGCTGTCCGAAACGTTGGCTAAAGAAGGAGGTAGCGCAACACGGCATAACAACTCAAAAACAAGTAACGAGAATACACCCATTTAATTTTCGGCCACACAAATAATTAATTGGTTAAAATAACATTGTATTACGCAAGTAGGTATTTTAAAATTAAAATGAATATAGAAGCTTTTACCCCTATTTCATTGATTTTAACAATGCTTTCGGGATTGCCTGTTTGCGTTGCTTTTTTATTGAGAATTTGAGTGACGAAACAACCTCATTTACAATGCCACAATAATTTTAAAATATGTATTGAGTTAAAATATATTGCACTTCGCATATAAACCATTAGTAAAATTTAATAAAATTCTTTGGTTATTTTAAAACACTTTTACAGTAATCAAAGCAATTTTTGTTTTAAACATTCATTCTTTCATTGAGGTTTAATATTCATTGTTTCTGCAATTCTTAGCACTTTCGGACATCACATAAAACACAAAAATACATCAAGTCGGCTTCCCACCCCTCCCCGCCACGGCCGCGGCTCTCTTCTCGGGCAGCTGTATCCTGCGCCGATCGGTTCGCTTACATCACCCCGCGGGCTCCTGTTCATACAAAAGTCACGTGAAATCAGCGTGCGATCGAAATCAATTAAAAAAAATAGGTTGCCGTTGAAAATTTTGTTGGATCTTTGCAGAAATCGTTTTAACATAGCTATCCTATCAATTTGACTTTAAAAAATTGGACGGGGGATTTTTCCGGAGCGATATTTTTGACTCATATTAAAAAAGCATGTTCCAAAAGAAAAAAATGTTGGATCTTTTGATTAAATAAAGCAAACACCAATATAAAGACACTTCGTGATCAAAAATTGGGGGGGGGGGGGAATTTTCCCGGCAACAATAGAAATAAAAAACAAATCTCTTTTTAAAAACATACTTTCCCAACAAAAATATTGTTGGATTTCTAAATAATCAGAAGGATATTAATTAATACTAACAATATGTGAAGAGTTTTCGAAAGAAATACTTTTCCCGCGAGAGTTATAATTTTTTTTCAGTTTTTGCTAAAAATAACTAACTTCCCGTTAAATATTTTGTTGGATCTTTTGTCATTCGTCATCCCTAAATGATACTCCACGTGACTGCAAAGTTTCATCGACGGGGGAATTTTTGCATACCTCAAACTCTTTGTTGATTGGCCTAGTTTGTGGAATACCTTCTCTGAATATTTTCTTTCTATGCATTTTATTTTCCCTATGTTATCATTGTAAATACTTGCATTATATTATTACTTTTATTTTTTCGTTATTTCTCTTATTCCAGGCTTCCTCAACCGGGCGCAGCTCTTATTTTTCTTTTTATTTACTAACCCTTTTATCATCTGCATATATTTTTGTCTATAGATTGCAGAAGAATTTTTCCACGGGCTACCACATTTATTATTCTTATGTTAATGTAAGTACTTGCATACTGCTTTCTAACCCCGTATGCATGGACATTGAAAGGTCTATAGTCGTTCAAATAAATGTAGCTTCGTTCAATAAAATAGAGTCTTGACGTGTGCGGTGAAGGAGGAAACCATATGTTTCCTTATCACTCTGTTGGCAAAGTCGTGGGGTCCCCTCCAATGTGAAACAACACAAATGAATCAAATAAAACTTACTTGCGCAAAGCGGGATTTGAACGGACAATCCCCGGAATCGGAGTCTAGATTCGTAACCTTTAAGAGTGTTTAACCAGCCAGCGGCCGAAAATCCAAATTTCATCGAAAGTTGTTCTTATGATCTTTGCAGGGCGGTTAAAATGAGAAAGATTAATTATTCTCCGTACCAGCTTTTTTAAAATTATAACTCAACATCCATTTTATTTCATTCCAAATTTGCTTTAATTTATACCTACATCCAAAAATGCTGATGATAAAACTATTAAAATAATGTACTTTTTGTAATTACTTTTTGATTATAAGTATTTATCATTTTTCAATAATAATAACTAAGTTAAATATGACTGTTTGAAAAAATATGAAATATATTAGTTTGTAAATATATATGTCTGCAAATAAATACAAAAACGGACCAATTTTCGTCAAGAAACACATGAACGTCTATATTTTTTAATTTTTTTATTTGAACAAAAATTAAAATTCTAAAACATGCGATACGCAGATAATGTATTGATTTATTTTACTGCATGATTATATCATTTGAAAAGGGCGTGGTATAATACAAAATATTTTTTGAAAATTTAACAAATCTGACGACCTATAATATATATATATACCTTATTATACTAAAAATTAATATTTTTTCTCAAAATTCGAAACATGCGGATGCTAGATAAAAGAACAATCTTTCGAAACCCATTTATAATTTTTTGTAGAAAAGAGTCAATACGTCTAAAATCTGATTTTAAAATGACATATTTCTGGTTTTCTTGGAAACCAAGGAGGCTGTAAAGCTATTTTTCTATTCTGAACGGTGTTCTTTCAAAAGAGTGATAGTGAGAGTGTCTACCACAGTCGTCTATCAAAATAATATTATTAAATCAATTAAATAGGTTTTATTTCTTCGTCCAATTCTGCCAATACAGTGAAATAATAATAGTAATAAGGGATGAATCGGGGGTGGGTTCTCCCCGAGGGCGCGGCAATCGCAGGAGATAGTTAGGAATTGATGGAAGCAGAGGCCTAATGCGAAGGTAAAGATCAGACATAAATAAATGATAGGCATAACTTTATATTTCACCGTAAATCTAATGTCCCCCCACCCGCCAGCCTGCTATTCTACCCTGGCAGGGCTGAATCTAGGCGAAAAAAGGTCTTATATTTATTATGATATTTTTTAAGATGACAAACATTCCCAGGTTATAAATCATGTAAAAGTGTATATATGTTATTCATTCAGGAGTATTCTACAGATACTAATCAATCAACTGTCTTGAGTGTTCGGTTCCTTGGTGGTCTTTGGATGTCTGGAGTCGGTCGTAAATCGAGCTCCAATGTTGACTTTTTTCGTCTTTCAAAACATGGGGTATTATCTCGAATAATAACAACTGTGTTCAATTACTTTTATATAATTGCGTATAATTAGTTCAGATGAACCAGCAATAAAGGTGAGATGATTATAGATTCTGGCTGTAAGACTTTTAGAAATGGAATGATTGATTTTATGCAAGGTATTTGTTACATAAATATAATGTAACAAGTTAAGGGAATCATGGTTCTCTGTGAATGGGTACCTTTAGATATGAAGTTTTTGAACATTCAATATTGTTATATTGGTAGGATTGAAATATTTCTCTGCTCAGTTGGTTATACTGAGTATCTGTACAGAGGGGTTCTCCTTGTTGGCCTTGAGCTCCTGATTCTTTGACAAGCCACAGGTGACTTCGGTCACCGTCCCTGTGACGGGTTGACGCAATCACTTTGCCATAGTCATAATTCACCATATTACAACATGTGATTATTTAATCCGCGCCCATCAGCGGCATCCATTACTGAAGACCATCAGCACATTAATCAAATCCTGGATTCGCAGCGGAGTACCACGGGAGTACATAACTTCTGCTAGATTGGAAATCCAGCATCTGCAGACGCAGTCATCACCTAAGACCTTCTGACTACACCTAGAGCCAGAGGTGCTGATCGATGACCTTGACTGCCATCAACGTAGTCGGCTGGCTGACAACCGCCCTGGGACTAGACGTCACCGGGTAACCGCGGGGCTGGAGACCTGCCATTTCAGCATGTGTCAGCAGCGGAGGGAGCTGACCGCACATCTCCGAAGGCAGTAGATCGCCTACACATGGCATCGCCAACACATCAACTCCCTGGATCAAGTTTAAATGGTACTAAAGCTCCTTTATTATACTCATTCAGTATTTTAGTTAAGCCCTGAATAATTCTAAGTTGTTATTTGTGCTTCAATAATAAATAGATTACATTAACTGTGTCAAAGCACAATCTCTTTCATTAAATAACCTAACCTCATACAAAGTATTTCACACAGCCGTCTGCTTAAGTTCCACACATGAGATACAAAATCTACAGTAATAATCACACTTGTCTCAAGTTCTCCATCTTGTATTCTTTTAATAACATTTTGACCCTAAGTTATATTCTTTTTTATAATATATTGATCACAATGGGTTTCACGATGATACTTTTTCTTCTCGTGAAAGCACAGACAAAATTATACAAAGACAATTTTGTTGTATAAAAATGAAGATAAAACGTGACACAGACGTTAAGTTGAAAGTAAAAGAGTACGCAGAAGGAAATGAATCAAGATAATTTTAAATTTAAAATGACAGATAGAAAATGAAGTTAAATATTGCAAATAGTTTGACACAAAACTCAAAATTGACGTACTGACATTGACAAGCTGAAAGTATTTATAAAATCAGACAAATCGTCCTACTTTGCGGAGAGTCATGCGTAAAAATTTATCCTGTTTGCTAATAATTTATTAACTTTTGTTATTTTTCTTCTTTCTTATAAAATCGTCTCTTTTAATATTCTTTACCAGCGGTCGTCACTCGTGCGCGAGCAAGCCTGCTCAGCCAGTGCGCTTGTGACTGCTCGTCTGATCGCCCGTCGTCATAGTCAAGCGTATCCCGTAACGCTTCAAAAAAATTACATGTTTTGAAATATCGCGACCGACGTAGAAATATCGTGGTAGATGTTGGTTCCTGTTAGGGCATTGTTGGTTCGATCCCCTAATAGTTAGTCCTCCATCATTGCAGAAGCCACATTTTCCATTTATTATTGTGGGTGGATTTTGATTTTTATCATTCAGAGATTATTTCTACACGTAGCACACACGGAAAAAGCGCCACAGGCGAAAAATTTTTCAAGTGTTCATCACTTGAAGTATCACAACCAACCAGTTAGTAGCATTGAATGAAGTTCTTAAAAACTCACATTTATTATTTGTTCACAAGAAGAATGGTGCGCCAAGTATGGTGGGAAGGAATAGCCTGCGGGCCAGAAGGAAATTCTTCGCGGGCCGCCAATTGCCGATCGCTGTTCTACACCATTCGAGCTAATTATTTTTGTTATTTTTATTTTTGTTTTATTGCTTTGTAACATACATAAATAGTTGTGTGCATATTCCCACATAATAACTTTAATACATTATACTTTGTTTTATTTACTATTTTAGGTTATATTAATAAAATTCTGATTATATGTTTTTTTTTAATTCTTCATCATAAGCACTCGCTAAACTGCCAAAGCTATTTGTCAGCAGGTACTTTCACAATATTAATCATTACACTAAAGCACAATTACAACGAGAAACTACATATAAAAAAAAAGAAAAATAAGAATAACATTTCAAAATACTACAATATAAAGGCATAAAATAAGATGTCATTAGTGTGTGTAGTTTCAATGTCTCTTAAGATAAGTCTCAGAATAGACAGCTACGTATTTGTAGTTTTAAGATATCTCAACAGGGGTCAAAAGTGATACTATATAAGAGAGACAACTGTCGCCTGTTCGGGTCTAAACCCCGAACGGTTTCGAAGATATCCGATCACATCTACAAGACAGGCGAGCAGCTCACTGAGCAGCAGTCAGCATTGCAGATCAACATTGAGCTCCAAAAGGTGAGCTTTAAAACGGACGTTTGAGTTCAATTAGTTATTCATTGTAAACACGATAACGAAAATAAACAAAATCGCAATCTCGACGAACTAAGTATTATTGAAAACTCGCCATCACCAACTGTAATCGCTGTCAGTGGATAATCCAGTACACCATATAAAATAAATTATATGTTAAGATAGTTTATCTAGTTCCTAACTACTTATATAATATTAAGTAAAAAATGTAATTATTGACTTATCCTATTATTTGCGCAGGATGTGAGTATTGATATTGGGTTATAACTTAATTATTATAATTTGTATTTTTTATAATTACATATCTGCCCTGATGATGGAAACTGTAACGCTGTCCGAAACGTTGGCTAAAGAAGGAGGTAGCGCAACACGGCATAACACCCCAAAAATAAATAACAAAAAAAGTTCTATTGTAATTATCATTACACGTGACAGTTGTTTCGCCTTCTGAAGATATTATCAAACTGTGTTAGTTTTCTTTAACGCATGTAATGTTATTAACCTGTAAATGTTCCTAATAAAATAAATTAAGAAAATTTAAAAATATATTTATGAAATTTAGGGCTTTCCAGCCTAGAGGTGGCTAACAAACTGTCTGTAGTAATTGAGATATGTTTTGGATCCGAATGTTCCGAATGATGCGACATGAATGGACAAATTAATATCAATGCAAGAATTAGTGGAAATGAAATCGTTACACCAGTTTCTCAGTAAAATTATTAAAAGAATCTCTGTAATTAATTATGAATGTTATCTCTCTTACAGCGATAACAAGGAAATTTTCACCACAAAAAATAACTTCTGAAGTTTCAAATAGTAGGTATTAAGTAATCACTTCCACTGTATAAACTAATCCAGTTCCTTAAGAGTCGCAATCTGAAAGTTCACGCCCTAAAGCAAGTGGTAACTACCCCACCAGTCTATCACCCCAACAACCTACTTGTACAATCCGTCTCTGGCCTCCTTCCATAACCCACTTTATTTAATAAGATATCTCTCCGCTCTCCGCTTGTCCGTGTAATCCCGTTAAATCCCGCCAAATCCTCGGCATTCAATTCGACATGGAGGATAATAATTCCGATATAAAAGGCCAAATATTTTTCGGCAATAAAGAAATAACGACAGATATTAATGCGGATGAACGGATTTTGTCATATTTTTTTTTACTTTATCCTTTTTCGATTTATTGAATTTTTAAATCTTAATGCCACACACGAGTTCACACGAGGACAACTCGGAAGACAATACAATAATAATAATCTTGTCGCAGCTCTGTCAACAGCCTAGACAATGGGACAATACAGTTACAGTTAAAACTAGGTCCACCGAGAAAATGGATGTACAACTACGAGCATTTCGAGCGAATTTGCAAAAAATATTAGGCATTTTATACCAAGATATACCGGAATTGTTGGAGTACAAACTAAATACTAAAAATAAAAGAAAGTGTGGATTAAGAATTGGATGGGGCGCAAATCTTCACAGGGATTGTCTGCAATGATCCTCAGATAATTAGAATAGGAAGATCCGGATTATAAAACGAGCATAAGAATGTTATCAGAGCAATTTGAATTGCTACGAAGTTTCGACTCGCCAAAAATTCAACGCAAAAATACAGAAAATTTGGCATTTGCGTAGCTGAAACTTGTCCCTGTAATATTGGCTATCGACGCACTATAAACAATCGTGTTCTCCAATTTAGTTAATTATTTTGCGTTTCGTTAACGCAAAATTTTTAAGCCGAAGTACGATTTTCGAGCGCACGGATTGACGGATCCCGCTGTCTCGTAAGGGAAATACATTGTCCTGTAGAGATAGCCTAGCCGTCTCTCTCTTGGTTCATTGTTCTGTCTTCCAAACTTCCGTTCACGCAAGGACAATGGGTCCGTAGCTGGGACAATCCATTATTTTCCTGTCCTTGCGTGAACTAGGCATAAGGCGCGTACCTACACATTTGAACATTTAAATTAGGTTTTCCCCTTTCCTCTCCTTTTAAAATATCTTTATTTTCTATTTTTTTCGTTCTTCCTAAATGTTTATTTGCAATATATTAATATTATTTAATCATATTTATTTTTATTTATAATAGCTTACTATTTTTACTTTATACTGTCACTTCCATATGTGCTTTTTAATTTTTGTCATATTAATTTTCTTCTTCATAACTAATTATATTCTTTCAAATTATTACAATTCCTATGTAAAAGCCGTTAATCGGCGTTAATTCATAATAAATAAATAAATATTTATTTATGAACTTTTGGGGTTTCGCATTTAACATTATTTACAGTAAAGCAATAATAGCGTTCTTATACATATATAAGAATGCTATTATTGTTTTATGTTCGCTTACATGAAAAGCACGGATCAGTCGCTATTTTTGCAACCGTTAATTTAATATATACTTAGTGAAATTTCACCAATTCAACACTTTACTTCGATAGCGTATTTTTATAAACCCATGGATAACGTTAAAAATGCACGGAAGATTTTAAGTTTACTTGTCTTATTCAGATCATCAAACAATTTAAATAATTTCATAAAAAAATATAGTTTTATTTATTTACACGCATAAAAAGTCTTTTACATACAAGTGATATGTGAAATAATAAATGTGTACATAGGAGAATACCTGTATTACTGGTCAGTGGTTGAGTGGGCATAGCGCTTGGGTCCCACTCGAGCGTCGCGTGTTCGATTCCTCGGCTGGCTAAGTCCTCCATCACAACACAAGCAACATTTTCGGCTTTCTGTGGTAATAGTAGGAGATTTTCAAACATTGTTGGGTTATTCGTAACCCGGGAATGTTTGTCTTTCTTTTAAAAAAGAAAATATAATAATTACCCATGGCTACGTTTGGTGACTTAGCAAGGGTGCCCGGGTTTATGGGGTGAGGTTTGTCTAGGTCTTGATAGCCGATGCGTTTGATTGGGAGAGCTTGGTTGAGGGAGACCTTTTTAAAGTATGGTAAAATATATTACAACTTTGTCTTACTATTTTATCTTTTTTATGGGAGTTCACTTAATAAACACACTTTAGAGAAAACCTTTACTGATGACAGAAGTCCTTACCTGTCTGGGTCCATTTACAAGCCCAGTCTCTCCTCTTGAATGGTCAACGCGACCGTTTCATTGGCAGTTCTGTTATGAGGCAAGGGAGGCTGTGCCTCCCTAAAGGAAAATGATGTACAAGTATCCGTACATGCAAAATATAGTGAAACTTTTATTTAAATGTTATCAATTTAATTGGATAAGTCTTGAAGTTACTTTAATTTAATTATAACCTATGAATATTGTGATATATATGACCTATGAATATATGACTGATTGTCTTACGCAAGTGAGGCAGAGATAGGACCCGCCTCGGAGAGCCGCTGAGTTCATGTAGGCGTATGGGAGTGGGGATGACATATGGAATCGAAATGAATGGTAGCCGATGCCCGGTTGTGCGTTGTATACTTTGAGGTGCGCCTCAAATCGAACACTTCCGAAGTAGAACCGACTTTACTTGCTGACCAAGTTCTGTTTGGTTTTGTGAAAATTTGTGATAGAACACGGTAGTAGGTACCTACGGAGTGTTTTGATTATTTTAATAGGGATAATTTGTGGTTGACGGTCTGTCTTGGTTGTGTACATTATTATTATAGTTTGATGCAGGTTCCACGGTTTTTTCTATGTATAGGTAGGTGTAGGTATACATAATGATTACTTAAAAAAAATATTTATATAATTTGAGTCACATTCTTTTTGAGTTTCTTTACCCGCTCGTAAAGTTGAGGGATACGTCACACACACGTTAATTATAATTATTTATTGTAATCATGTTTAAACATCCACGTTAATTATAATATGAATTTTGTCATCACGCTTGAAGATTGTCTCGATTCTCAATTTTTGCAAGCGATTCACATGTCCAAACATTTATCTATTGTTAAACAAGCATTCGATACTAAATCTGTACTTTAAGACATTGTTTTTTCTCTTCGCTTATTCTTTTTTTTATGAGTTCAAAATTGTAGTTATTAACTAAAGCTTCTACGAGGAATTCAATCGTAACACTTGTTTCATTCAATAAATAATATGTTTATATAATTAATCAATGTAATATGAAATTATGATATGAACTAAATTTGTCAACTTGACCGGCCTAAAACAGGATCCATTCCTAGTTGGCTAGTCAAAGTTTCCACATATGTTTCATTGTATAATTTTATGCGAAATATTATTATTTATTTACCAGATTTAAATGTCCGGGTTAAATTTTCACCAAAAAAAAAAAAAGGAAAAAAAGAAGGAAAAACTAAACCCTTTCACACACTTCCCCAAATGATCATCTAGTCAACCCACGCTATGCAATTGCACTATATAAGTGTTATAAATACAAAACAATACAAGAACAACATGTCAACCTACTAGAGACCAAATGGGAATATAATTCACCGACTCCAGATATTTTCACATCAGAGGGTTCGGCTCTGTGGCATTTCTAATTGAACCTATAAATCCTACTGATCCCTCAATATAAATATTTAAAAAATCCTTTGTAATCCTACATGTATTTAAAATGACTGATTTTTGCATTTTTATATACAAATTCTTTGACAAATCTAATATGCTTAAATTTTGAATCAGATTCCTAGGTATTATGCCAGTGGCCGAAATAACAAATGGCAATATTTTTATAGTCCGAGAATGCCAAATTCTTTTAATCTCATTTCCTAAATCTGTGTATTTTCTTATTTTTTCAGAAATAGTTTTTTGAATATTACAGGAATTTGGAATAGCTACATCAATGATATAAGTTATTTTTTTAATTTTTTCATGTAAAACTATATCAGGTCTATTATGACTAATTGTTCTGTCTGTTAGTATGGTTTTATCATAATATATTTTATAAAATTCATTTTCTAAAAATGAATTTGGTTCATATTCATAATATGGTACTATATTACGGCAGTCAATCAAGTTATGTTTAATTACCAAACTTTGGTGAATTATTTTTAAAACCTGATTGGGCCTAAATGTATACTCGGAAGGCGCTAATATAGAACATCCCGATATAATATGTTCTATAGTTTCGGGAAAAGCTAAACATTTTCTACATAAATCATCAATTTGATTTATATCTTTGATTATATGCTTTCTATAATTTTTAGTATTAATGACTCTATCTTGAATGGCAAGCATAAATCCTTCTATTTCTGCGCTCAACTCTCCAATACTCAACCATTTGTTTGACGAAAGTTTGTCAACATTCGTTTGGTTGAGAAGATTGAAGTGTTTTGCGTGAATAATTTTATTTGACCAGGAATCTAATAATTCCTGGTTAGTATTTATATATATTTATTTATATTTATTTATTTATTTTATTATAACGCACCAGATTTAAATGTCCGGGTTAAATTTTCCCCCCCCAAAAAAAAAAAAAAAAAAGAAGGAAAAACTAAACCCTTTCATACACTTCCCCAAATGATCATCTAGTGAATCCACGCTATGCAATTGCACTAAATAAGTATTATAAATACAAAACAATACAAGAACAACATGTCCACCTACTAGAGACCAAATGGGAATATAATTCATCGACTCCAGATATTTTCATATCAGAGGGTTCGGCTCTGTGGCATTTCTAATTGAACCTATAAATCCTACTGATCCCTCAATATAAATATTTAAAAAATCTTTTGTAATCCTACATGTATTTAAAATTACTGCTTTTTGCATTTTTATGTACAAATTCTTTGACAAATCTAATATGCTTAAATTTTGAATCAGATTCCTAGGTATTATGCCAGTGGCCGAAATAACAAATGGTAATATTTTTATAGTCCGAGAATGCCAAATTCTTTTAATCTCATTTCCTAAATCTGTGTATTTTCTTATTTTTTCAGAAACAGTTTTTTGAAATTTTATTATTATTATTATTATTAATTAGAATTTAGAATTTACGGCACAAGTGCCAAAGTCCATTTGCACGAGTATACAGATCTCAAAGTGTTTTATGCCCAAATATTGTAGTTTATTTATTGTCGTATTTTTATCTGTAACAAGGGAAACAATTTGTAACAGCAGTTTGTTACGTCATATTTCCTGGACGTAAAATAGGGCATTCTCAAAGTTAACTACTGAACCAGTATAGTAATTCTTCGATAGAGGGTGATCATTTACTTTTAACGTTTTTCTGAATTGATGGAGTTGTGGAAAGAATGGAGATCTGTATAATGATAATGGTAATAGTTTTTGTAAATACTAGGGCTCTCCGTAAAATAAGGTCTCCAATGTGCTGCAGTCGTGAAAAACGATTTTACGCGTAATATTTTAACACTGGCGTGTAGCCTGGTTTCCCCTTGCCAAATCCCCACCACGACCCTGTGACGCTTAGTCTCGGTGTGGTAGCCGTTCGCGATGGAGTTTGCGCTCGCCGCACCGAGGGCTTTGCTATCCAGAGCCAGAGAGACAATGTGTAATGTAATTGTTATAATTATAACGGGGGAGAACGGAGACAGAAAAGAACGAAAGTATTTGACTATTAATGTTAGAAGTAAGTATCACTACGGGTTATTTTTTGAAGCGAAGGGTTTTGAACATTGATGTGTATTACATTGAGGGTTTATAACCTTCAAAAGTTATTTTTACAAGAGTTATTGCAATAAAAAATGTTTTTTTTTCATTAGTTCTACACGTGAAGCCCTGAGGAAAATAATTTCCCTTAGGGCCTGTGTCATCTTTGGGGATGCCGTGTGGGAAGTCTTTTAAAGGAAAGGTAGGAGAGCATGTTCTGAAAGGGATAAGGTATGAGGTGTGGGTAGGAATATGGGGATCCATGGGTCCAGGTGTGACAGACATATAAATCCATCCCTCCCACTGCGGTGCAAGGTGATGGGTCGATAGAATCCTGCAGAAGAAGCCAAATGGTCTTCCTCAAACTGACCCTTCCGATCCGGCCTGCCACGCAGGCGCCTGTACAAAACACACCCCGTTAACCCGGAAACCCCTGCTAAGACACTAAATGTAGCGAAATATTTGGGGTGATCTATGGCAGTTTGAAAGGAAGATATGAAGTTCTGGGAAGGAAAGTGGTAAGAGCGGTGGGTAGGAATCTCGGGGTCAGTATGTCCAGGAATAAATTATAAAAATAAATTAATAAATTGTATAAATCCATCCCACCAACTGCGGTGTAAGGCAATGGGTCGATCGCGTCCGGCTGGAGATGTCAAAAGGCCTCCCTCAACCAGTATCTCCCGATCTTGCCTATCGCGTTGGGAAGTTGGTGGGAAGACGCATCCGCTGCCAAGCTGCAGACAAACTTCACCCTGTGAACCTGGGCACCCCTGCTAAGTCACCAAACGTAGCGAACCACTTGGGGTGATCTATTTTCTTTTTACAAAGGAAAGACAAACATTCCAGGGTTACGAATAATTCGACCATTTTTGAAAATCTCATACTACCACCACAGTAAGCCGAAAATGCTGCTTCAGTCATGACGGAGGACTTAGCCAGCCGAAGAATCGAACACGGAACGCCTGGGTGGCACCGAAACGCGATGCCCACTCAACCACTGACCGGTCGAAAATCGACCTGTGGCAGAGGTGTTGGTTATCGAATAAATAGTTTTCGGGCGGCGCGGCGGTCCCATGACGCGCCTCCGAAATTAAAACGTTGAAAAAAATATCGAGTGCAGTTCACACGCGTTAGAAGTGAAACTTCACCTACACATTATCAACCAATAGGAGCCTTGAAAAGTGAGCTCATAATCAAAGCGGACAATGAGCGCAGCTTGATACTTCGTAGGTAGGTACTGTAAGTAGGTAAGGTTTCATTCTATCTCATTTTCACGCATGCTAAAACCTTTAGATGTATCTATGTTGTTCGGGCAAATCTATACCTACTCCCATGTATCCCTACCGTCTTACCTACCTATCCTGATACATCCATCTTGCTATTGTCACCGGTTCAAGATTGATTCCTAACCGCGAAATTAGTGCAATTTCAACACCGCGCGGTACTGGCAGCCCAAATACTTTGGTCTCGTCGCTTTATAGTCGAAACCCGGATCCGCGCAAGATACGTGCTTTCAACCGTAGAGTTATCTTGAGTGCATGAGTGTGGGACCCCAGGACGTCATCAGCAAGGTAGGGTCATCTTGTTTTCGGTGGACATCCCATTTTTTCCCCTTCATCCCTTTTTTCATTCCAACAGTGATAGGTAGAGATTCCGAACTCCGCGGAAGAAAGTATCAGCTTCCAACAGCTATCGAAACATTGGTCCTTCGAGCCGGATGTAGAATTTACCTTGATTCTTTACAGATTAGTTAATTTACATGATTAGAAATTATACTCAAACTAGTTTCATTACAAGACTATTATCAATAGTAGGTAGTTTCGGTAGGTACAGTTTATCAGTTCAGCTGGTAGGTAGATAATATTGGGTGCAAATAAAATACTTTATTTGTTGCAAGTAGATACCTACTATTATATATGTGTTTGTTTCTTTTTAGTGTCATTTCCGTTTCATTGAGTTTCAAATCACAATAGTGCAAAAAAGTTTCACTTCGAAATGATCTAATTTTATTTGGGTTAAAATTGCATTTCCAGGCAACTCCCTGTATGTATGGTAGTCCAAGACAATACCGAGTTATTTAACGCCGGTCGTTTCGTCTCGGCCGCTATCAAAATCCAATAAAAGCATATCTCGCCGCACTCCCAAGATTAAGCAGTTGTTACTGTGCTGTGTGTATGTGTTATGTTTATAATATACTGTGTGTATGTATATGTACAATATGCTTTGTGTCTATACCACGTGTATAATAAATATGCTAGGTGTATGTGTCAAATATATTGTGCTATAGAGCCGTTCAGCGCTGACGACCTCCGTAGTCCAGTGGGTAAGACTCTTGACTCACGATCCGGAGGTCGCGGGTTCGAACCCGCAAATGCGCAAATAAATTTTATTTAATGATTAATTTGTGTTATTTCATAATTAATTAATTAAAAATAATATATAGTATATTTGCGACATGTTCCAGAGTGGAAGATACTATCAGTATCGCCCTGGTGTAAGACCACCATTCAGAATTGAAACGTTGCTTGAAAATGGCTTTAGCCGTGTTTAGTGACCAGATCTGAATAGCCAGGTACTTCCCAACCTTCCTCTTCCCCACCTCCTTCCCCTCCCCACTACCTTCAGCCTCACAACATACCCCAATTGGGGATGCCATAGTCTCACTGGCTCCAGAAGGGAGCAGTTGAGATTCTTGTGCGGTATTCACAGTAAAAAAAAAAAAAAGCGCTGTAATATATCCGGGGACCGATCTCATTAAAAATGCATTTAGGACTCTATCCATGTTGTACCTAATGCATTGCAGAGATGTGTAATATAATATTTCGATGCATTAATTTAGTTAACAATCGAACACATAAACAAAACCAGCCTTACTAAAAAACACTTCACTACCGTTAAATGATATTTTTGAGAAAATGTACACCTTTAAATTCGATTTATACTAATAAATAATCCAACTTATCCGATTTATACTATTAAATAATCCAACTGGTGTGTTGACAATGAAATGGAACTGAATATAGCTAAGTGCAAAGTTATAAATTTCACCTAGAACACCAACCAAACTCTGTATTCATATAGCATATGTGGTCACAATCTAGAAACAGTTGAATCAATAAAAGATTTAGGAATTATATTTGACAACAAACTAACATTCAATCAACACATTGAATACATTGTGTGTAAATCAAATAAATTACTTGGTTTTATTGTAAGATCAACCAAACTGTTTAAGAATTCTAACAGTCTAATAATTCTATTCAATTCCTTAATCCGAAGTGTTCTTGAGTACGGGTCAACAGTCTGGAATCCACATTATATTACACAGATATCTAGACTCGAATCAGTCCAAAGAAAATTTACACGGATTTTGTCTTACCGATCAGGTGTCTATCATCTTCTAGACGGGTACGAACAAAGACTTAGACATTTAAAATTAGAAAGTCTGGTTAAAAGACGAAACATAAATGACCTCTTAATGCTATATAATATTGTAAATAATCGTGTAGACAGTAACTTAGTCAACCAAATCAAGTTATACGCCAGGCACAAATCTACCAGAAACCTAAACATATTCTGGACTGAAATTTTTACCAATAATACTGGATATTTTAATCCTATCTCCAGAATATGTCGATCATACAATGATCTTGTTAAAATACACACTTTCATAGATATTTTTCTAAATAATGTAACCTGTTTCAAAAAATATCTCCACGAATTGTGCACCTAAAAAAAAAAAAAAATATTTTTGTTGTTTTATTACATCTCAGGAAATACTTCATATATATTGTATACTTATAATGTATTTCAATTTTGTATTTTGTTTTTTTTTTTTGTTTTTAAAGTTATGTATAAATAATACTTGCATTGTTTTTCATGTGTTTGCTTCTGTAAAAATTCAAATGTGATTACTGCAGACACATTAGTCTAGGGATATTTATATTTGTATTTTAATTTATTATATTTAACCCACAAAAATGTTTTATAAATATCCTGTTTGTGTCTCAAATAAATAAATAAATAAATAAACTGTTTCTTTCATATGGGGCAACACTGAATCACGCATGCGCTGATTGCGATTATATTTGCCACGCTGAGCGCTTTGCAGAGTGTAGGATTAAAGATATTAATGTCTAAGAATCTCTACATAAAACTTTCTATTACATTCGATATGTTTTCTACTTATTTTTTTTTCGTCAGTTTTTGTCAAGTTATCGTACAATAATCGTATGTTGTAAATTGAATTGTATCAATATTAAAGTTGCATTTCAAGGTGTTTATTTTATAAGAATTTCTTGGAAGTTATGTTTTTTATAAACATAAATGACCAATACTTTTGTTGATATACTTATCCAGGGAATTAAAGTTTTAATATGTGCAAGTAATGCATTAATATGTAAATTTTATTGTTAATTTTTGAGAATTAAATGCGAACAAAAACAAAAGACTTTTCTTGGTATTTTTAAACATTTTTCTACATTTTGATTAAAAAAATTTGTGGTGAACTTTTTTTCATTTTTTTTTGTGTTTGAAGCTTAAGGCTTTGCAACCGGGCTTGAAAAGAAGAAGATGGAGAGATACGAAATTACCAATGTTAGAGGAGAGCGCTAACATTTACAGCGACAAAATCGATTAGAAAATTGAGAAAATGTTTAATAAAACACGACTCGTTAAAAATAGAGAAAAAATCTCGCGGGCATTGTCTTAAACAGCATTTAAAGAAACAATGTGAGTTTTTTCAAACATATAACTTGTAAAATAAATTAAACAAACGTGTTTATAATAATGTTTGGAGCATATTTTGCGATTTTTTTCTATCGAGGGAATTTTATATAATTTGCGTTTTGGCGAGGGATATGTCTAAATATTATCTTCAAGAATAACAGATATTTTTTAAGAGCTTTAAAATTTACAGTGTTTAAGGGAGTTATGTAAGAAATTCGGGTTGCGGGCCCTTAAAATATAACAATTCTTAAACGTTAAAGTATATTTCAAATACAAAAATTTGATAGGTATCTAGTTTCTATAATGTTATTTGTTTTTACATCTTGCATCTTCAAAAATAAGAAATATATAAGACATTTAAAATACCTCGGAAAAATTCCGAAATTCTGAAATCAATTATTTTTATTAACACATTGTACAACAGATAAACAACCCCCTTTGGCTGTAGAAGCAATGTACATTGTATATGTTGTTACATAAAAGTATTGGTAACAAGGTGTGTGCACCCTCTTATATACACTTATTTATAGTTTCGGTGTGTGGCACCTCTAGTGCTTGCCCATTGACATTTGGGCATTGGTAATATTGCGAGCCCTGCAATATTTTTGAATGCAACAGTTGCCGATCCTGGACAAATTCAAATCAGGAGATTTGAAAAGAGAACTCCTGATTCTTTGAGCAGCCACGTGTGACCTCGGCCACCGTCCCTGTGGCGGGTCGACGTAATCAAATAGTAATAGTTCGCCATTATTTGAACAACATGTGAAGATTGATAAATCCGCGCCCATCAGCGGCATCCATCATTGAAGACCATCAGGACAATCATTAAAATCCTGGATCAGCAGCGGAGTACCATGGGAGCCCATTATTTCTTCTGGATTAAAACCACATCCAGCATCTGCAGACGCAGACATCACAAGACCTTCCGACTACACCTGGAGCCAGAGGTGCTCGCAGAGATTTTATTTTATTTTTTTATTTTATTTTTATTTTGCAGAAACAAACAGTACATTATTACATAATGGGAAATAGTTACAAAGTTATAGAATTAATACAATAATTGGTACCAATGACATGTCGCTGTTATATACTTATGTTTTTGTGAGATAAATAATACATTATACCTAAATTAAATTAATAAATTATTGAAGGAGAGGGGTGTGTGAGAGTGTTTGTATGTGTGAGGGTGCGCGTGAGGGTGTGTGGATGTGTGTGGATGTGTGTATTATGTGTGCGAATTCAGTGTGCTAAAAATGTTTTTCTTAAATAGAGGGAGGGAATCAAAAAATATATCGGTATTTGTGGTTTTTTGAATTGAGTTGAATCTTTGAAGGATGCGAGAAATGGGGGAGTTGTCCGCAGCGTTCGTATTATTACTAGTTATGTAAAAAAGGTTGGTGTGGCGAGTTCTTTTAGAAGGGATGTTAAAATTTATTTGAGATAGAAGTTCTGGGCAGTCTATTTCGTTATGTATTATTTTATGGAGAAATGTCATGTCAGCTACCGTTCGCCTGGATTTTAGGGATTGGAGAGTGCCGATGTAATTATTGTTGTATTTATAACCGAGATACTTAATAAATTTATTTTGTATGCGCTCTATGCTATTGACGTATTGGGTGTATTTGGGATTCCAGACAGGCGATGCAAATTCCAGTGTACTTCTGACTAGTGAGGAGTAAAGCATTACTAGAGTATGTGGATTTCTAAATAATTTACTCAGACGTAGTATGAAACCCAGCATTTTGTAAGATCTATCAGTGATTGAATCAATGTGCGTATTAAATATAAGTTTACTGTCTAAATAGACTCCAAGGTCCTTACATTCATTTTTTGAGATCACGGGTTCATCGCAGAGTGAATAAGAAAAGTTAATTATGTGCTTGTTTCTAGTAAAGGACATAGTGTGGCATTTGGAAACATTGAGGTCTAAATAGTTAGCTGTGCAATAGTTGCAGAGCCTATCTAAGTCACTTTGTAGCTCTTTACAGTCCGATAGAGAGCGAACCGTTTTGTAAATTTTCATATCATCTGCAAACAATAAAAATTTAGAGTGTTGGAAACATGAGTCTATGTCGTTTAAGTATATGTTAAAGAAGAGCGGACCAAGGTGGGAACCCTGAGGGACAGTCGAGGTTACGTTTATTATTTTGGATAAAACTCCATTTATTAAAGATCGCCCACCTTGGCCGTCATCAACATAGTCGGCTGGCTGGCAACCGCCCTTGGACGGGACGTCGCTGGGAAACCGCGGGACTGGGCCTGATTCGTCGCTCCAGCCTGTCGTTCAGCACATGTCAGCAGCGGAGGGAGCTGACCG
Source organism: Limnephilus marmoratus (assembly GCA_917880885.1). NCBI lineage: Eukaryota > Metazoa > Arthropoda > Insecta > Trichoptera > Limnephilidae > Limnephilus > Limnephilus marmoratus. The sequence goes on along the minus strand of OU862931.1, from coordinate 26,175,708 downwards.
CACATCTCCGAAGGCAGCAAGCAGCATCATGGAACGCCTACGTATGGCATCACCCATTCATCAACTCCTCAAGATTAAATGGTACTAACGCTTCATAATATGCCCATTCAGATTTAGTCTAGCCCTGATTGTTTTATTGTACTTATTAAAAAATTAATTTAACTGTCTCAAAGCAATAATCTCTTTAATTAAATAACCTATCCTCATACAAAGTATTACTTAGCCGCCTGCTTAAGGTCAACGCCTGAGATACAAATTCTCCAGAAATAATCTCACTTGTCTCTTGCTTTCCATCTTATATTCATAACATTTTGGCGTCCAACGCAAATATTCTCATAACAATGTCTTTCCATGAACTATTTTTCGACGGTGGAAATAAATTTAGAAGAGACTTGAAATCATTTAACTATTTTCCAGAATTAGTTTACTTTAAAAAAATCTGCACAATATTAAGCAGTTGAACAACCCGTCTGACCTCAAAAACTGTTTATTTCAGATATATATCTCCTAAAAGTGATGCCTTCATAATATTTGAGGGCGGCCGTACGTGATGATATTATTTTATATCCAAAAAGATGACCGATAAAAGTAAAAATATGCAAAGAGTGTAATAACCCAAGCAGTATTCAATCGACCTCCAGAATATGGGTGTGGGAGATGCGATGGAGCCGCTGTTATGTTGGGAGAACTTTTATTGCCATTATAAAAAATGTTTTCGCCAATCGCGCTACGGAGTTCGCCCGCGGCCATCCGGGTTTATTAGGCAAGCGGGAGGCGGTTCACGCTTTTCCCTCACTTTTTACTGTCATCGCGGTAGGGCTGCAAATTATTTTATTCGACCTGAAATTGTTCAAGGTTAACTAATTAACTAACTAAGGAATCATTTATTGCATAACCAACACATCTGCCAATGGTCATTCCAAGTGCCTCTCTATGTTTGGCGATTTAGCAGCGATGGTTCATCGGTCAAGGCCTTGGAGGCGGATGTACCTGCTGATCATCGAGAAGTCAGTTAAGGGAGACCCTTTGAGTACTACAGCTGTTCTCTCTCGATCCATCGCCTTGCACCGCAGTTGGGGCGATTCATTCATCTGTCCATCACCGCTGAACACGCTGACCCCCAGATTCCTACCCACCTTCATTTCTATCCTTCATTTAGACCGTCTACATAGCAATCCTAAAGATGACATAGGCCCTTAGGGGTTTTTTCTCAAGGCCTCCTGTAGGGAGCTATTATAAAAAGAATGCAATAAAAACATATATTTATTAAAAAAAATGTATGAAATTTATTTGATTTATCATTTTATGTTCCTTTAACTATGTAATTGTCTTTTAAATAACTCTTTGATTCCTAAACACAATAAAGATAAATCATACATAGTCCCACACATCACACATACTTCTTAAGTCGGTTCTTCATCACTGAAGATCATGACACCCACTGTAATTTCCTCGGTAGACAAGGCTCCTCCACTCTTCGCGGCTCAGCATATCATGGAGAGCTGCGGACACCGACAAGGGCGACAAGTACCGGATGTCAGTAATACTTGGTCACTCCAGCGCATTGGTGATACCTATTCCCCTGCTTCTTCTGACAAACAAACACTTGCAAGTGACTAAGAGTTTCTCCAAGCTCAGTCACTCATACTCTTATTATAGTATTCTTACTCTTGACTTGGGCCGCCTCAACTATTTGATTAACTTGATCGTGCAATGTCTTTCTCGGGCGTCCCCGATATTTCTATGACTATTGGCGCTTTGTGAACCTTCCCTTGGTTCTCTTGCCAAACAAACACTTGCCAGTGACTAAGAGTTTCTCCAAGCTGAAAAAATATTTCGACTCTTGAAATGGGGGCTATTTAACTTATTTGATTCACTTGATCGTGAAATGTCTTTCTCGGGTGTCCATGATTTATTCTACGACTCTTGACCATAGCATTTATTTCAAAGAAAAAATAACTATTCGAAACACACAAATAACTCAAAATTCCATGACTACAGAAACATCTAGCTCTAGAACGAAAAAAGTGCATTTTACCAACGAGTGTTTGCAGAAGCAAATTATAAAACGCATTTTTAGCGATAATCTAACGCAAAAAAAATTAATAACCTTTAATAATATTTGGTATCCATTTGTAGTGAATATAAATTCAATTGTAATTTTTGATTTAATACTAACTACGAGCACATTAATATTGATCAACATTTTAATAATAAATTTCGAACCAATAAAACATGTATTTTTTAATTTATTGCTTAAATTATAACATATATTGTTACAGTAAATATTTCACTATTTTGTTTATGGCAAAAAAAGTGAAATACACATTTTCAAGGATTAATTACACTACGCCAATTAATAGAGCTAGTTCTTGAGCTTGGTGTAGGAGTGACATCATAAGTTATAAACTAAAGTGTGCAATAAATATAATCTTAAGTACTAGGATGTTGTAAGGTTAAAAATTATAATACGGCATGAAATGAAGTTATAGCATTTTGATTTGTGATGTTATGGTTAATTTTTAAGAATAATTTGACCTTTTTCTAGAATGATTCCAAGTCTGTTATTTTTTTCACTTCTTCGGTAAGACTATTAAAATATTTTATGCCTTTGAAAATATAATTATTGTGCATTAGTTGTGTTGAAAATATAATATCGTTAAATTTCCTAGGTGGCAGCCCTAAGTTAATAGCTCCACATCCAAGACAGGACATTGCGACGTCACCAAAGCGTGGTGACATCTATCGACACGATGAAAAGCTCCGAGTTGAAATGGCGGTAATATTATTGGCTTTGTCAAAGCGACAACTACCCAACCCTTATTTACTCCGGCGTGACGCGTGACGCGTGACGCGGCGTGACTCGTGACAGGGACTTTTGTGTTTTACTCTTTTACTCTCGAACGGGGGTGAGGGTGACTCAAATCATAACTTTTACAATTTATTGAAGGGGGAATTTCATTGACGCTGTAATAAGAATGGATTATTATTTTGTTGTGTACTTTTGATTTTTATCCCGTTGTTCCAAAATTTGCTCAATTTAAAACAAACCATTTGGTTCCACGCCAACTCAGAATCAAGTCAACTCAACACCTCTTTGAAAAATCATTAAAAGCTTTGAAAAAAAATAATTTAAAAATAAACCATAACCCTAACCCAACGTAACCCATTTAACCGATTTTTTTATCAGGTTCTAAGTTGATTTCTTTCTGAGTTGTCCGGTCACCAAGCTATTTATAATGGCGGCCTCTATATGTCCTTCCCCTCCCCACTTCCTTTAGCCTCATAACATACAATAAAACATTCAACATTAATTTATTTAATTACATTTTTAACAACATTAATTTATTTAATTACATTTTTTTGAAGTGTGTACCGCACAAGAGTCCCAACTGCTCGGCAAGGGTGCCCTGGTTCATACGGTGAAGTTTGTCCAGGTCTTGGCGATGAATGAACCTGCTCACCAGCTGCATGGCAGGCCGGATCGGGAGAGACTGGTTAAGGGAGTTCTTTTGGCCTCCCCAGTAGAACTTTCTCGGAACGTTTTCAACGCTGCGGCAAGATTTATCACCGGCGCGCGGCGAATCTAAATATTCCCATATTTCAGAGCATCTCCAAAATCTTCATTGGCCCTGAAAGGATCCAGTTTAAGCTCTGCTGGATGGTATTTAAGTCGCTTAACGGAATGGCTCCGGCTTACTTATCGGAATTGTGTATTCCAGAAAATTCCAATTATCGACAGTCAACCCTGAGGTCAGCAGCGTCATCAGCTATCGGAAGGTTAAAGGAACCAAAGCGCACGCCAGATACTAAGTTCGGTGAGCGCGCTTTCTCAGTGTCAGGACCTAAAGCCTGGAATGGACTGCCACATTACTTAAGAATGATCACAGACGCGGCGGAATTTAGAGCTAGACTTAAAACTCACCTTTTCAGACAGTCGTATCCATAAACTCAAAATCTTTCACCTTCACATTCAATGCCCGCGACACTGTAAATGACTAACCTGTAAAAACGTAGGAAAAAAAATATTTGTAAGCGTTTGTAAAGGTCATTTTATGAACATTCTCCAGCCCTAAAGAGTCCTAAATTCTCCAGTATTTTAAAATAAATATCAACTCTACTTTTGCCACTAATCTATTCATAAATGTAACATTAACATGAGGGAAGCAAATAATGTAAAATCATGCAATGTCCAGTGTGTTAACTGTAATGTCCTCCGCCTGCAAAGCCGTATCTTCTCCAAGCATAAACTTTCTAATTAAAGTGTGTTTATCGGAAGTGACCTGCCAGGTAAGTAGGTTTCTGTATCCATTTGTAAATAGTAAAATTAAGAATTCCTAATAAATTGTACAGCGCCCTTGAGGTGATTTTTCACAAAAACGACGCTCTATAAATTATCCAATTATTATTATTATTATTATCACCTTGCACTGCAGTGGGAGGGATGGATTCATACGACAGTCACTCCTAGAAATATTAATACTAAATTCCAATACACACCTCATACCTTTTCCCTTCCAGAACTTCTCCCTTTTCTCAAAAGACTCTTTACCCAGCATCCCCAAAAATTACCAGGCCGGAATGGAATTATTTTCCTCAGTGCCAGTTCCTATGTGAAGCTAATGTAGAATTTTTTTTTTACCTTTTAGATTTCTAAAGTTGCGTTTAAATAATATAATGGACGAGTATATTTTATATTGAACATTGCAATACCCAAAATAAATTTACAAAATATTACAAAAAAATACTTCAACTATTACAAACGTTTGTTTTCTTTCTTCTGGAATCCGAAAATCGTAGCTAACTTTCATACGTACAAAACAAAAATAAAAATAATTTATTGTCTTGAATTTTGCACCTTCACGGCACTGAAAGTAATATGGCCGACAGGTGTGTGTTTCATATTAAAAATGTATTCGTACAGTTACTTAAAAGCAATTTCCTCCGTTGCAGTGCTCTGCGCCAGTGGACAAGTACCGATATATTAACTGACTTTCCCAGAGATTTCTAAAAGCGTCTGCAACGGAACAAGGCTATAATAATTAATATTTTTTTATATTGAGCGCAGCGAAAACTTGTTTTAACTCGATCGTTTTGCATTTCTCGCTTCCGATTTAATTTTTTTTTTAGCTCCACATAGGGGGTCCCGAGGAAAATAATTCCCCTCAGGGCCTATGTCATCTTTGACTATGATGTGTAGAGGATCTTTTTAGGAAAAGGAAGGAGAGAAAGTTCTGGGAAGCGAAAAGGTATGAGGGGTGGGTAGGCATCTGGGGTCGGTGTATCTAAGAGTAACGGACGTATGAATCTATCCTTACCACTGCGGTGCAAGGCAATGTTCCGAGAGAGTCCTGCTGGAGAGGTCAAAAGATCTCCGTCAACCAGTCTCTCTCGATCCGGCTTGCCATGCTAACGGCAAGCCGGATCGGACCCCTCCCCACCCCCCTCCCGCCACCCTCCAACCCTCCGCTCACCAATCCTCCCCCCCTCCCCCTTCCTCATGTAAAAAAATAAAATAACATAAAAAATAAAAAAAAGGGGACGAGGGACGGACAACAAATGACACATAGAAGTAGTAGTAGAGGATAGCAAAGGGTTAACTTGGAAAATTCATACTTCTGACACGAAAAGCTGTGTGTGGCCTCCTTAGGGAACGTACCCATACTACGTGACCAACTTTTTTCAATTTTTAACCCCCCCCCCCCCCGGTGACTTAAAACCTAAGCCCCCTGCCGCTTATTTGTACCAAGCGTGGTTTTGAAGACCCCCCCCCCTAAATGTGTCACTTAGTATGGGTACGTTCCCTTACGCGTCGGAAACCTTCCGATTTATTCGTCAACGTACCAGACGGAAAAAATGTATAGAAAAGCACTTCAAGGAACAGAATTAAAACACAAACACTTTATTTCTTTGAGTGGCATTGCAACGTATTGCGGTTAAACGGTAGTTATGTATAAATATTTATACACAACTACAACTACCAACTGCGGGCTGCAGGAAGGGACTGCTCGAGGGAGGCCTTTTGCCAGAACATCGCCTTTGCACCACTTGGATGGATGGATTCATACTCCTGGACACACAGACCCCCAGGTTCCTTCCTACCCGCCCCATTTCATACCAGATCTTCCTTTCCTTCATTTCCTAATAAAAAAGACCTTCCACACTGCATCCCCACAGATGACACAGACCCTGAGTGGAATTATTTTCCTCAGGATCTTTTATGTGGAGCCAATGTAAAAAAATCAATCATTACCTACTTCTCAAATAAATTAACTTTTTAAAACTCAGAAACCGTGCCAGCTTAAAAATAAAATTAAAAAATAAAAGAATTTACCAAAATATTCCGTATTAATCTTAATCATGACACCACAACAAATCATTCGAGAGTTTACACTACTTTTTTTTAATTGCCGGCAACCTGGGCGTTTATTAAGAGCATTTAACCAGCCAGCGGACGAAAATCCACATTTCGTCGAAAGTTGTTCTTACGATCGTGCAGGGCGGTTACAACGAGAAAGATTAATTATTCTCCGTACCAGCTTTTTAAAATTATAACTCAATATCGAATTTATTTCAATTCGAATTAGCTCTAATTTATACCTTCATACAAAAATGCTGAAAGGCGTGATGATAAAACTATTAAAATATTGTACTTTTTGTAGTTATTTTTTGATTATAAGTATTCATCATTTTTCAATAATGTCTAAACTTAATAAGAATGTTAAAAAAATCTGAAATATATTAGTTTGTAAGTGCGCAAATAAATACACAAATGGACCAATTTTCGTCAAGAAACACATGTACGTACATATTTTTTAATGATTTTATTGAAACTAAAATTAAAATTCTAAAACATGCGTTTGCTAGCTCGATAAGGCTCGCCTTATCAAGCTCCTGACTCCGATGACGAAGCGGATGAGGTGCCTCCCAGGAGTGACCCTGCCCAAGTGTCCGCTATTGAGACACCCCTAATACCTGAAAGTGACACGGCAGGTTATGTCAAGCAGCTGGCTGAGAGGGTCCAGACCGCAATGACAATCTTAACAGATCCTTCATGCCGTGCCACTAAAGATCAGCAGATCAGGATTCAAAAGGAGCTCATCAGTGTTCTCTCCATTTCCAATATGATGGCTCTGGAAATGGGTAAACTAGAAGGTGCCCTTTCTGCGTTTACATCCAAGTGCATGCCTAATAAATCACCGTCTGCGCCCACCCGTTCCTGGAATACTGTCGCTGCTTCCACTTCTGATACCAGTAGAACTCAATATCCCTGCTTGCCGCTAATTACTTTTTTTTTTTTTTTTTTTACAGTGAATACCGCACAAGAATCTCAACTGCTCCCGTCTGGAGCCAGTGAGACTATGGCATCCCCAATTGGGGTATGTTGTGAGGCTGAAGGTAGCGGGGGGGGGGAAGGAGGTGGGGAAGAGGAAGGTTGGGAAGTACCTGGCTATTCAGATCTGGTCACTAAACACGGCTAAAGCCATTTTCAAGCAACGTTTCAATTCTGAATGGTGGTCTTACACCAGGGCGATACTGATAGTATCTTCCACTCTGGAACATGCCGCAAATATACTATATATTATTTTAAATGAATTAATTGTGAAATAACACAAATTAATCAAATAAAATTTATTTGCGCATGCCGGGTTCGAACCCGCGACCTCCGGAATGTGAGTCAAGAGTCTTAGCCACTGGACTACGGAGGTCGTCAAAACATCACTAGAAATAATGCTCTTCCTGGCCCTGCTAGACCTTCAGTTCTCGTGTTTCCGGCCAACAACACCCATTCCACTTCCAGGGCCACCATGAAAACCCTGAAAACTGCGGCCAATCTTGCCACACTTGGCATACGAGTAACGGGTATGCGTGAACTGAAAAGTGGTGGGGTGATAATCCACCCTAGCACTTCTGCTGAAGCGACGAAATTGGCAAATGCTCCAGCTCTATCCGAAGCCGGTCTAAAAGCAACGATCGCCCCAACTCGCCTCCCTCGTATTGCTATACATGACCTCCCTCAAGATATTTCATCTGAAGATATTATCTCGGCGATTCATCATCAATCTTCCAACGACACCGGTCTCTCATTAGAAAATTTAAAAGAAAACATATCTTTCTCTTATAAATCGGGCCCTCGCACTGGTAACTGCATCCACATTTTTAGAGTCCCTTCGTCTGTTCGTCACTCTCTAATATCCCGTTCAAAACTTGCCATTGACTGGCAGCTACACCGTGTAAGAGACTGGATAGATAGCCTGAAATGTGGCCACTGTCAATTATATGGCCACATAGCTTCCAAGTGCCAAGCAGACTTACCCACCTGTGCCCACTGTGCCAAAGTTGGTCACAACCGTGATGCCTGCCCCAAAAAGGAGAAATCTCCATTATGCGCCACCTGCACTTTCTTCAGAAAAACGGCTTCCCACAAAACTGGAGCTCAAGAATGCCCTGCCCGCCAAGCTGCTGAGAGACGTGAACTTTCTAGGATAATTTTTTTGGGTTGAACCTGAAGAATCGTTCTATAAATAATTACTTCTCAACGTACTACCAAAACGTTCGTGGCCTAAATACAAAACTGAACACTATTCGCTGTAACGTCAGTGTATGTCATTACGACTTTTTATTTTTTACCGAAACATGGCTCTCTGATAATGTCTCATCTGCTGAACTTGGACTGTTTGACCAACATTTTTAGTTGTGACCGTTCTACTTCTTCTGTGAAGTGAAAAGGTGGTGGAGTGATGATACGTGTAAATAAAAAATACCCTTGCCATAATCTAGAAACATCTGACAATGTTTCTGATCAATTGTTCCTATGTGTTATATTTGGTACCAAAAAGCTTGTACTTGGTTGTGTTTACATTCCTCCTTCCTCTTCGGTAGAAGTCTACAAGTCGCATACTGCTTCAATTGAGCGTGTCTCTAGAAATGCTGATTCCTTACTTATTTGTGGCGATTATAATTTACCTAAAATATTGTGGCTGAATGACAACCAAGGGGTCAAAACTCCTACTAGTAATCTTTCCCAACAAGCTATTGAAATTGTAATTTTTTTTTGCCTTTATGAATATGTTTCAAGTAAATCCAGTCACAAACTATCTAGGTTCTTGCCTGGACTTAATTTTCACCAGCATACCTAATGTCATAGTATGTGAAGCTGATGTCTCGTTGTTACCTATTGATAAATATCATCTACCTCTCTCTATTAACATCACAAATTTGAATCTTTGAAACCAAGTGTCTCGTATCACTACAAATATATGGTGACTATTCTAACATGAACAAATATCTTTCCCTGATTAATTGGACAAAACTATTTTTAAATTCTGATATAAATGACGCCGTAATTAAATTTATTGAATGTGTAACACGTGCTATAGATTTGTTTGTTCCCAAGGGATGTTACTCTCAACCCAAGTTTCCAAATTGGTTTAGCTCGAAACTTAAGCAGTTAATAATTGAAAAAAAGAAAACTCATAAGATATTTAAAGAAACTGGCAACTTAAAATTTTATCAAAAATTTTCTCAATTAAGGGAACTGTCTAAAATCGAATCAGCCAAATGCTATAAATCTTTTGTAGAAGTTACTGAGACAAAATTACTTAAAAATCCTAAACAATTCTGGCAATTTGTTGCACAAAAGCGTACAGATAATGATCTCCCTTCAAGTATGTATTAATCATGAAACTCACGCTACAAATGATCACGACATCGCCAACCTTTTTGCTAAACACTTTTCCTCTGTATATTCTGATGCTTCATGCACCATTCCTCCACTTAACTATGACTATAATATTGACTTGAATGATTGCCAAATTTCACTTGCAGAGGTTTACCAATCCTCAAATAATCTTTCTAACAAAAAAAGTACTGGACCTGATGGCATTCCAGAAATCTTGCTAAAAGAATGTAAATGTTCATTATCTAACCCAATTTGTATGTTGTACAATTTATCACTCTCAACCGGTACATTTGCTGACTCATGGAAAATTTCATTTATTCGACCCATTTTTAAGTCTGGAAACAAGTCAAATATTGGAAATTACAGACCAATATCATTATTTATATCTAATATTCCAAAAATATTTGAGTCGATCATTACAAAGAAAATCACTCCTATTTTCAAAAATGTTCTGATCGAGGAACAGCATGGATTTAGATCGGCGAAATCTACAACAACTAATTTACTGTCCTTTATAAATACCATTCTTAAAGCCTTAGAAGACAACACTCAGGTTGATGTCCTCTACACAGACTTCTCCAAAGCCTTCGACAAAGTTAATCACCGTATTCTCAAGGCCAAACTTTATGCTATAGGCATTAGAGACCCATTGTTATCATTCTTTCACTCTTACTTGAGTAATAGAAAACAAAGGGTTAAAATAAATAACTTTGAATCCTTTAACATTGATGTAACTTCCGGCGTTCCGCAAGGAGCCCATTTGGCCACGCTTCTTTTTAACCTTTTTAACCTTTTTATTAACGATATCATTAAAGTTTTTTCTCACACACGTTTTTGGCTTTTTGCCGATAACAATAAGATTCTTAAGATAATTAAATCCTATCTTGATTGTTTACTATTTCAACTTGATATTGACTCATTTAATGATTGGTGGTGCAAAATTAACTGCATGGAACTTAATGTTGATAAATGCAAAATTTTGTCCTTTTATAGAACTAAAAAACCTATTCAGTTTGATTATAAACTAAATAATGTTTGTCTCTCTACTGTCACATCTATCAAGGACCTTGGGGTCGCTCTGGATTGTAAACTTTCTTTCCAGGATCACATTAATAATATCGTAAACAAATCACTTAAACTACTCGGCTTCATTCATAGAATTACCTCTCACTTTAAACATATAAAAACTCTTTACTGTTCGCTGGTCCGCCCTCACCTTGAATATGCTAGTGTCATTTGGTTTCCTTTTTATGCTGTCCACATTTATTACATCGAATTTGTACAACATCACTTCCTACGAGGAATTGCTTGGAAGTTAGGACTTGAAAGAGGAGAATACTCGTATGATGAAATTGAACAAACTTCAAACATTTCCTCTTTAGAAAAACGTAGAAAGGACTCTAATCGAATATGCATTTTCAAAATTATCAACAGTATTACTGACACACCTGCTTTGCTACAACTCATCCAGTTCAACATTCCTTCCCGTAGACTCCGAAATAAAAATTGCTGTTCCTCAATCAACATTCTACTAATTATGGATATCATTCTCCGTCAACACAAATCAAAGCATTGAATTTTTTGGTGTAAGCCTAAATGACTTTCGGCAGTCGTTACGCAATGTGGTTTTTTAAAGTTTTTTTAAATCCATCTTCAAGCTACTTGTAGTTATCTTCTCTATGTACTTTTATATTATATGTATTTTGTCAATGCTCTTCATCTATATGTAATCTCCTTCCATTGTGATCTCTCTTTTTTTCTTTTCTGTTCGTGTTATTGTTATATTGTTAATTGGACTATTTGTCCGTAAATAAATAAATAAATAAATAAAGTCTACGTAACCTGCTCAACTTACAACTGACAGAAGACTGTCTGGAGACCACACCCTGGGACGCTAAGCATCGGTTGTCTGTGCGTCCTACGTAACTCTGCTTCAATAAATTCAAACATGCTCTGAATTGAAGTGTCGCCGTTTTGAAAATTGGTATTGTTTGAAAAATTCGGCCAAGTGATAAATTACCTATGTATTAAACAACGTTTTGAAAGAAAATTATTTTTATTTGATCATTTTTATATTAGGAACCTCTTTGCCAAGAATTTGAACTATCCCGTAAGTTTTTAGGGGTTCGCGCAATAATCGTAATATTTATTTTCAATAGAAATAAGCCGAATTACTTGATTTGCTTCATGAAACCATGCATTATTTTTAATTAATTGAAAACAAATTAATTTATAAAAACACTACTATATAATCAATAATATCAACATTTTTCGAAAACAAAGGTTTTTAAATATTAATCTTTTTCTGACGAAGAAAATTTTGTATTCGAAACATGTTGATCATAATGTTTTTACAATGTTATTTGTTTTCGATTACGAGGCATGTTCAGAAAGTCAGTGTACTGTTTTTTTTTTGAAAAAGTGTATTAGAAAAAAGTTACAGTTACATGTGTTGACTATTTTTCCAAATAATCGCCAAATCGTTCAATGCACGTGATGAGCCGTGGCACAAGTTTCTGTATGCCCTCCTCGAAAAATAATCCCGCCTCAATAATAACTCCTTCCTCCACCCACTTCACTGACTTGCTCGTCGGTCGAAAATTTATTTTCATCCATACAAGCCTTCAGGAAGATGAAAAGATGATAATCTGAAGACAGGGGATTGTTCAAAACATCCCAACCAAATGAGTCCAAGAGCGTATTGGTGGCTAAGCCTGTGTGAGGACGAACGTTTTCGTGTTTTGTTTTCGTGAACTTCTCTGGTCAGCATTCCACTCCTTTTGTTTTGAATGCTCCTTTTGAGTTTTTTTTAATATTTTTGTGCATTGATGGTCTCAACCTGAGGCAGAAATTCAAGCAAAATGATGCATTTCGGTCCCAAAACACTGAGGCCATGATTTTTTTGCCCGAAATCGTGTTTTTCAATCTTTTGGCAAATGGGGAATTGGTGTCGACGCCACTATGATGAGTGTATTTTTTCTATCATCTCTAGTCACAATAGAGCTTAGAAAACCTCACCTTTTTCGTGTAGGTGATATTCCTTCAGAGAGTAAAAGCGGATCACAGCACTTGGCGGGATTTTTTGCCGACATCTTTCACGCAACTGGACACTACAACGTGAGTTTACGTACTACAATGTTCCTGCGATGCTCGTTCTGGTCAGGAGACCCACGTCTACCACCCAGTGTTCCCAACCCTCAAAAAACAAAAAACCATCGCCCGTTATGGTCACAGTATAGATACTTACTTTGCTGAACTTGCTAAGTACTTTATTCGCATTTATTTTAGTTTTAAGAGGAAAATAAAAATACATATTCTACTATATGGGTAAAATATGATATTTTGAGTTAGACCAACCTTCTTAAAGCTATCTTCGTCTAGTTCTATAGACTCAAGTACAGCAATATAATCCTATTATTGTGTTCAGTTCTGAGGATTTATAAAGAAGCTTTCACGTTTCTTCACAATTTTTACGAAACTTTAATATTATTTCAGGAGATGTGAGTTCAAAAATTCTTTCATCTTGTAGAGGTAACTAGAGCGCAGGAGTTTGCAGGAATTGTTTTGAATAAATTTGCCATAAAGCCGTTAATGGGAGGCGTTATTCTTTAAATTGTCTAAGCCGCAGGAGAATATAGGTAATTGCTTTTCATCGAAAATTTTCAGAATAACTTATTTTTTTAATAACATGAAAATGAAAAAGCTTTATAATATTCTAGCGAGTTCCCGGCGTGTGTTGATATGCCTCTTAAGATGAATATACACGTGAAATCCTATTTAGATACTATTTTGATTAATCTTTACGACGAATCGGCTTACAGTATGAACATCAAGAAATATGCTACGGATAAATCGAAGCTTTTACTAGCTTTTCTATGTATTGGAATTACAATAAAATTATTATTTACGTAAGAAATAATATAAGCGTAAACCACCAAAAAAAAAAGGTTTTTTCATGACTTAAATATGAAGTAATACAAGAAACAATTTAAAAAAAATACCACTTTGTGGCTAAGACTATTTTTGAGGTTTTCCATGTTCTAGTTTTTTTTCGTTCTTATAAAATTATGCGCAAAATAAATAAAAACAACTTTTTCGCTTACTTGCCTCGTGCGAAAAGACGCTTTATTTTAAAATTTTGCAGACATGAGATTCGAAATATTTCTAGCGATTATTTTCCTCTTAATAAAGAAATTTCTTCTCCCTGCGTGTCCTTTCCCATTCGTCCCATTCCCATTAAGCTTTCTCTTCCCCTCACGCGTTCCTACTCCGTTTTCTCCGCCTTCCATCTCCCCACTTCCCTCTCCCGCTTCCCGGTTCCGCGAACCCCCCTTCAGCATTCCATACATTCAGTCGCGGTTCATTCAATTTTCAAACAGCTCGCGTACCACCTATTGCAATTTTTATTATAAAAATTTCATAATGCCAGAACTCACTATTATATATAGAAAGCATCGCGGGCATGAACAAACATCAACTCCTCAAAGTTTCATCGCAATCGGATAAATGGTTAGTAAAGCATAATTTCATGACATCACAGCTCACTATTGTATATAAAAACCATCGCTGGCATGCGCACATCAAATTCCCAAAGTTTCATCGCAATTGAATGGATGGTTTTATTTTTCTATACAGATTGTTCCGTCCGAAATTTAGGTGGTTCTTTTTAGAGCAAGACAAACATTACGCTCATTTAAAACCTGACAATAATTGAAAAACTATTACTACCATTATGAAAAGCGGAAAATATTGCTTTCGCAGGGATGAATAACTTATTTATTCCTTGGCTCAAGATACAAGAATCTTGAGCCAAGGAAGCTCATGGGGGAAAAATGACGGTTTAACCTCACAACTGCAGAATTGTCTAAGAAAATTGTAATGTTATTCAATACCAGTAATTGCGATTTCTTGGAATGTTCTCAAGAGGTGTTGGTTTTCCAATAAATGTTTCCCGGGACAGCGGTAACCACACCCGCCTCCCGAAATATGTTGATATTCTTGATGAAATAAATATTATATTTTTAAATTAATACACTTAAATTCTTACGACTTTTCTTGGAGCGCTCTGCTTGGTTGTTTGTTAAAACTAATAAAATATTTGCATTGTTCAATTTTATCAGCGGGCCTTTTCCATATCGAAATATCAAGGGATTGTAAGTTTCAGAAATCCAGAACAAATTAAATGCACATGCGCGAAGAGTCAAGAAAATGTACAGTTCTGACCGAGTACCTATATTGAAAGATTTTTTCTTAATAAAGCATCGTGCTGTAACACGAGCATAACATTTTTATTGAGATATTAAAGTTAGAATCTCTGAAGATTTTAATGTTTAGTATTTTGTAGATTTAACATCGTAAAAGAATGTCCCCTTTATGAGTTCCTCGGAGGTACGTCTGTGATGAACAAAGTGACTCCTAATGCCGTTGACAGGCTGAATAATCACAGCATCGACCTCCTACAAGAGTTGCCATATGAAGAAGAAAATTGGCATTTTGTATAAATTACTCTTTTCTTACGACTTAGGGTTTACGACGGAGCTTACAACGCTAGGACCTTACGTTCTAGCGTTGTATCATCCCGGGAAGAACATTTTTTTCATTTCAATTTCTCTCAGAGCCTATGACATCTTTGGGGATGAAGTGAAACTGGGTCTTGACGAGACCATGTTGTACGAGGGGGGATACACACAGGCCGGAAAATCGTTCCAAAGCCGAGAAACAATGTCACAGAAACGACCCGTTCTCATGTGAACATGTTAAATGTGTACAAATATTAGGCGCGCGTTTGTTGTGTTTTCCATATACCGGTATCGAAGAAATTAATGACTTCGGAGCATCCATTGAACTACCGGTAGAAAAAGGACAGCATTTCCACCCGATGCCTAAAGTTAGCAATCCATTTGTTAATACACTTCCCCACCTTCCTCTTTCTAAAACCCTTCGTCTTCCCACTACCTTTATCCTCACACCACATCCCAATTGGGGATGCCATAGTCTCACTGGCTCAAGACGGTTGGGAGCAATTGCGTTAACATTAATTTGGTATTAACATAAAAAAAATCATTTAAAAAAATTAACTAATACTATTAAATAATAATATATGGGAAAGGCATTGTAAGTGCAAAATTTTCCACTAGGTGGCGTCGAGACAAATTATGACTACATTTTTTTGGTGAAAATACTGATCTTGTGTTATAAAAATCTTGTCTTAAACATTAGTTTATCAATTTAAAAAAATAATAATAATTGAGGACGATTATCCACCATGGAAATTGGAGTACAGGTCACGATCCTCAGAAAGAGTTATATTACTTTAGAGGACGTGTAATTTGGTGACAGATTAAGCACTACGCACCCGAGTGTTAAAAGACATGTTTTACATTTTATTTTTAGTAACATATTAAAGAAATCTAAAGCAATTTCTGATTTGTTGAATCGCGAAAAAAACTTTAAAAAAATTGTTTTTGTTCAGTCAGAACAAGCTGTGAAAAAGGCCAATTTCGACGTTCACTTTTGTGCGCGAATTATTCAGCAGTTGAATGCGAGCGGCGCGCACTTTTATCTTCCCTTTTTTCATTATTTTAGATTTATTTTTCAACTGCTCGCGCACTTACTTATCTCTTATTCAACGGTTCGGAGTCGGCGGAGATTTGCAGCGAGAGGGGGAGTACTAGAAGAAACGGCCCGACTGAATTTTGGATTGGTAGAACGCCGCTGTTACCTGCCGGGCGCGTTGATTAGGCACGGATTATTTGGCTTCGCTAAATTTACTGGGGTACCTACCTGAGAGTTTATATGGAAAATTGCAAGGTCATATAGGGATTTCTTGTTAATCTTATCAAAATTTTAAATTATTAATACTTCATAGTCATACTAATTTTGATTAGAAGTACAGGAATACTGTCGCCCTACCGAGAGCCCTCTATTGTCCGAATTAACTTACACTTCTGTCGCTTTGATGCTTCTTCGTTCGTTCTTCAATTGATGAGCGTTTTCACAAAAAAGGTTTCTACACAATTTTTAATTTTTCTATACTTATTCACTATTTAGCATTGTAGCAAGTCTTTGAAATAGCTGTTAAGATTATCACTAATCTATATTATAGTTATCTGGATTGTGTACTAGAAAATTACAATTTTTAACAATGCTAAACACTTACCTACCTACGTCTATGTAAAAGTTAAATAACTAGGTCATTTTTGGGAGGTGAGTTATCACTATTTATTGGACAATCAACACCTCTCCCAAAGTTCAACCCAAATGGTTGGCTACGTTTGGTGATTTAGAACGGATGTCCGAGTCCATGGGGTGAGGTTTGTCCAGATCTTGCATCTGGATCTTGCATCTTGGATTTTGCAACAAACCTGTCCACCAACTGCGTGGCAGGTTGGATTCAAAGAGACTGGTTGAGGGAGACCTTTAGACATCGCCTTGCACCGCATTGGGAAGGATAGATTTGTACGTCCGGCACTCCTGGACATACCGACCTTTAGATTCCTACCCACCCCGCATACCCATTCCTTCCCAGAATTTCCTATCCTTCCTTTCCTGTAAGACCTTTCACCGAGCATCCCCAAAAATGAGGTAGGCCCTAAGGGAAAGTTTTCCTTAAACTCCTAGTGTGTGGACCTAAAGTAAAAATGTTATGTAATGTGAAGGATCCACTATTATCTGATATCAAAGTATCTGAGTTAGCCGCCCGTTATATACCAAAGAAATTTTATATCGTAATCCGTATAATTTTTTTGAGTAACTACGATTAAAGTTTTATTTGTGTTGTTATGGGCAGAACGCATAACTGCTCTACAATATGTCCCCAGGCCAGCTCACGGTAGAGACAAAAGTACCCTCTATCTCAGAGGGCAGGTCGCACGAATGCGTCGGGATCTCTCTCTCTCTCTCTCCTTCTCTCTCCCACAATCGTCTGGGAATACTCACTGGGGAAAGGCTCCTGCCGAGGCAGATTGACAACAGGATGTAATTAATAGACTCATGTATTGTAAATTCAAACACAGTACAAGGGTTATTACAGCACAATTCAATTCAAGAGATGCATGTTACACAAACCTAGCTATCGAGTTTATATCTCATGATCCCTGTCAACGAAACTTTCTGAGTGGTGGCTTTACGCGAGAGTTCAAACAGTCTATCGTTACGGACACATTAAAGAGGGTAAATCAGAGGACAGCTTACATGGTGATTGAAGAATCCTTCGGCTCTCGGGTTCAGCAGGGCTCATCCCGAGTCTAGGACAGGTCCCGAAGTTCACAGGCATGGTAGAACACCAGCGCTAACACTCGTATGTACTTTAATTACATCGCAGATGTTACTGCGTTTAATTTGATCGGGCTAGTTAGCCGCGAACTGTATAGTTCGCGGAGGAGTGTCACGTGCGCCTGAGACGGCTTGTACTACTCGACTGGGCGGCGCGGCGGAGCGTGCCGGAATGCCGAGGGGAGAGGAGGTAGGTAACAGGAAACAGCGGGGAGCAACGAGTTGTTGCCCGCAGCGGTTTGTTTTTAGGGACTCGCGTTGGCGCTCCCTGTTGCTCTAAAAACGTACCATAACACTTCCCCCCGCGCTTGGAAAAAAAGCGACGTGGCAATGGAGCTGTAGGGAAAAAAAATCCTCTTATGCTTCCATCGGGGTTTTGAGAGATTCGTTGCTTGAGAGATTGCCTAGCTAGAACATACAGTTTATGCTATAGTTTAGGTCACAATGTTTGTAGGGAATGGATGGGGGTACATGGAATGTTTGGAAAAGACAGCTTTGGGGAGAGTACATGGTGTAAAACAACATACAAGGTTAAGCAATTGAAAATGACAATACACATGGTTATGCAATTGAAAATAATGACAATACATTTGTACAAGAGAAGAGAAAAGGTGTGATTCTAAAGTTTCATTGGTCTGGGAGCTAAGTTTGCGAAGCGTGGATTTGTTTGGTTTCGGAGAATTTCGAAGAAAAGGACGTGGTTTCACAGATTCTAAGGATTACAATATCACTGTAATCAGACCCATTTGAGATAACACTCAAGAGTACACTTGGGCCTTAGAAAACACTTGGTTTGGTCGAAAACGTTGAAGTTCACGAAGTGGAGACTGTGGTTGCTGTGCCGCGACTATGGTTACAGAGGCCATTGAAGAGAAGAATCCAGTATCTGCAGACATGCCAGTACGAATCCTAAGTGTTATTATGGTAAACACGGATCGTATATAATGGTTATTGAAGCATAGTGTAGCTCAAGATAACTTGTATTGGTACGCATTCAGCGAATACTGGTGGGTCAAGGTAATGATGGTTTACACATGACGATATATGCGTCACTGCATGACAGAGCAAGGGACGGCAAGGTTGGCATTGATAGCAAGAGTAAGAACAAACCTAGGAGCTAGCGTGCTCAGAAGGTAGTTTAGAGTGTCATAATGTATAGTGGGACAACTCGGCTTGCTGTGGCACGACAAGACAACATACATATGAGCGGTATGGTCTGTGCTTTTAGGAACAAATGCGTAGAAAATGGCAGCAGGAGGGACCTTGTAACCACAGCGCGTGCTGTCAGGAAGTGAAGCTCAGCTTGGCTGTTGATGATGACATCCGCCTGGGCTTCTTTTTAAATCCGGGAGAAATTATTATTAGAGCAAAATTCTTGAAGTTTACCTGCCTAGGGACCAATGAAGAAAAGGTTTGGAGAGAAACAAAATGTGTCCAGAAAATGAAATAAACGAAATTTAGCCACCGACTCAGAGAGTGACGAAGAGAGATTCCTAACTAAATTGTGATTACATGAACATTTTCCTTTTTCAGGAAGACTTGGCGTTTGCCGAGTGACAATATGTCTTGGTTAAAAAACAACCGGCCCTCTATGGCCTATGTTAACATAAGATGGTAACATTTTCGTAGAATTTCAAAGAACAAGACAAAGAATCGTGAACTAGTCACGGCAGAGGGAAACCAATTCATGAATAAAGGTTGTCAAAAGGAGACAGACGTTACGCCAAGTGCATATCGTACATATCCAACATTCATGAATGTGTTTCGTAGAATTGAGAAAGAGAAAAAAGGTGAGACATATGCAGAGATTGAGGGGGAAAACCTGTAGATAACCGGACAGTTACCTATTCGAACTCCAAGTGAGGGCGAAATATGGTCAACGACAGATTTTTCACTTCATAACATACGTCTGAGAACATGGGGGAATGGGGGAGGAGGGGAGGAGGGAGACGAGTTACGAAATTTGCTAGAGACTGGACTAATTTCCAATTCAAACTCTATGTGAAGATGAAACATAATCAACCAGCAGATTTCCTGACTCTTTACATTTATTAAAGGAGGAGAGATTTGAATACACATTATAACAAAGAGGCTAATCTTTCGCGTGTATTGGGCAAAAGATTAGGGGTCATTTTAAAACTTCTACATGATTGTGAGAAAAGACAGACCCTTGCTCCAATTTCACAAACCTGGGGGTTTTCTTATTCGTTCTCCAGACAACGAGTTAGGTGGTTTTGTGCTCAATCGATTAACTCCCACAGCACTATGCCCCATAATTGACAGTGAAGCTGAAAACTAGTCCTTTTGGGATAGTAGATATTCCTGGGCTTCTTTCCTTTTGCAAAGAAGTAAGAAAACAGGAAGTCCACGGGCATCGGCGTTGAATGACAACAAAAGGGTTGTGGACTACATTTCGTAGATCGCACACAAAAGGGTTTGATATTATTTCGTTCGCACGACTCATGGTAAGTGTTTTGACGTCTCCACGTATAGTGTACAAAATATGTAAGTACATACAAGATACAACTCAATTATAGACAGAAGTCAAAGAGTTTATACAAAGCATCTTAAAGAGGATGGCAAAGCCGATATTATGTCGTTCACACGAATCACGGTAAGTGTTTTAACGTCTCCACGTGTAGTGTACGGAATGAACGATTTACAACAAATTTGCCCAGTATTGAAAGACAGTAGCCCAATTACGTTCGAAAATGTGGGTCCCCATTCAATACAGACGGCGGATTAAGCGGTTCTCATGCCAAAAGACACACGACCAAAATAGAATATACAAAACGGTACTCATGACAAATATGTCACACGACCCACTCAATAACATTTAGCTATGAGCAAAAGTGATTATGACGAACTTCTCGTATTGTGGCAGGTATTTTAAGGATCCCTCCTATAATGTGACAGGGTTACGTTTAAATACAACACAATAAACGTTAACAATGCTTGTTTTAACACAGTATATGAAGATTTGTTAGATTAACTAACTCCGTAGCCCAGGAGCGTACGATAGAATAACAAGGAGGTAAACAATTTAATGTCACTTCATATGTTATAAAGGCGGGGTGATGACAGAGTACATTTCTGTTTACACCATGTGACAAACAAAGACAGACCTATATGGTTTTACATACTGTCTGTTGTAGCAACTTCAGTGGGAACAAACAAAAGGGACCAATAGTGGTTTTACATACCCTTTGTGCAGTTACAACATACCGGGTTATGTGCAATTTAGGTTGCAAACAAGAGTTGAATGCCTAAGTTTACAAAACGATTGTCAAACAAAATATTGATGATTCACGTTAAACTGCGGTTATTTATGTATGGAAAACAGGGCTGTCGTTAGGTTTTATTAACCTTTTCCGTCAGGGCTGAGGCATGTAATACAAGACATACATGTTGAGAAGAGGGACAAATCGAGGACTTCTTATAACAACAAAAGACCGAGTATTTGGTTTTACGTACTTTAGTTGAAGCGGGCCCAAGAAGATTTGTATAAGGGTGGAAAGACCAATTTAAAGGCTTTTCCTTTATTTATATACATATGATTTCAAAATGGACGTGTCAAAATCCAATTTGTTAGCAAAGAGCTCGGGTAGGACGCCATCAATTTTTTAACATTTGAGAAAAATTGAAAACTACTGTACACAAGGAATGTGATTATGTGAGTAACCACTTATTTTTTACCATGATGAGTAAAATATGGAGCTTGTTAAGATGGTTTACTTGTCCTGGGTCGTGATTTAACGCTTTGGAGTTTACCAAATCCGACTTTAGAACGACGCTCCAGTACTTACAGAACATAAAAGAAAAATTTTTTTTGAAGAGATTCCTTCCGATATGATGAAAAAAAACAACAAACAAAAATGGTGAAAATTACAATATTGCATTACATAGCAAGGCGTGCCATGGCATGAACGTTGCGTAGTGTGAGGGGTTGAGAGGCAATGATTTGGGTTCATGACTCCCAGACACTGTGACTCGACGGGTGTCTCTGCTCTAAAGTGATCAATTTTAGAACAGGTGAGAAAAAAAATAAATAAAAAACGTGTGAAACAAAAATTACGGTGGTTGCCAATTCACGAACATGAACGGGGTAAACTACACCGTGGAGTGTACATAAATTTACAAAAATGATTTTTTTTTAACAATATTCGTTTTATCAACGAAAGGGTGGACATGTAATTGACACTTTACACGCCAGACATTGTAAGACTTCAATGTGCTTACAAAAAGGGTTGTGGTGATACACACTGGATCATTTTGAGTTTGCTGAGATAGTGGGGGTAGTTTTACTCGACTCCTCACTTCCAGTCTTTGCGATATCCTTAATATGGTAATTACCAATGTGCCTTCCAGAGAAGTCAGACAAAGAGTACACTAGATCTGATATCTTTCTTAGAACTTTGGCCTTCACGAAACGTGGTGCCAGCTTGGCAGAGAAATACGTGGCTCCTTGGGAAAGTGTGTTGTTCTTTCTCCAAACTATGTCTCCTGTGTTGAAGGTGACATGTTTCCTACGTAGGTTGTATCTGTCCGCACTCTTTTGATGAGCCAGGAGTAAAGCATCAGTGACTTCACTGTAGATGGCCGACAGTTCTTCCAGACGATGGGCATAGTCCGCGGTAGGGTTGCTAGTGGCGGCAATTGACGTAGGAAAGTTTGTGTCCCTATGTAGAGAACCGTGAACAACTTGTTCCATACCGTGTTTTAAGAAGAAAGGTGTGTAACCAGTGGCCAGGTTAACCGTGTTGTTCATAGCAGCCTGAATTTTATCTAGGTTTTTACACCAAGTGCGTTGATCTTTATCAACTAGAATAGCCAGAGCTGTGTTGATTGTCTGGTTATAACGTTCGACAGTGTTATTTTGTGGGGTATACAAGGTATTATAGTAAATGTCCTTGATTCCGTATTTGGCAAGAAAATTTTTGAATTCTTGAGCAATAAATTGTTTTCCGTTGTCAACTATTACGGTTCTGGGTGTTCCGTAAGGTATAAAAATGTGTTTTTCCAGAAGTTTGATGATGGCGGACGCATTGGCTCTTTTTAAAGGGAAGATCCAACAGAATTTAGTGAAAACATCCACTACACTAAGTATGTGCATGTGTCCGGCATAACTTCGAGGAAAAGGTCCGACGAGGTCCATTGACAATGATTGTAGGGGTCTGTCGGCACGTTTGGGATTACCCATTAGGCCGGCAGGTGCTGCCGTGCTATGTTTATAAGCTTTACAAGTTTCACATTTAGAGATGTAATTGCGAATTTGCTTAAAGAGACCAGGCCAGTAATACTTCAAGGTGATCTTTTTATACGTCTTGAAATTTCCTGGGTGTATGGAGTCGGGAGCACTATGATTGTCAATGATTATTTGTTCTCTACCTTCGAGGGGAACGACAAGTTTCCACGAGTAATCTTCGAGGATGGATAGTGGTGCCTTGCAATTACGGTATAATTGTCCTTCTTTTATGATAAAGTTAGGAAACTTTTGTTGGTTATTTTTACAACCTTCGAAGATTTTCAAGTACCATTCATCTTTTGTAGATGGAGGGGGGGCAATTGTGTCAACATTTAATGAAGCTAGTTCAATTCTTGAAAGGGCGTCGGGAACAATATTGTCCGCGCCTTTACGGTGAACAACATCAAAATTGTATTGAGACAAACGGGAGGACCAGCGAGCGAGCCTACCGGAGGGATTACTTAAAGAGATCAACCATTTCAAACTACTATGGTCTGTGACTACAGTAAATTTGCTACCGTCTATGTAACCGCGGAAATGGTGAACAGAATCCAATACAGCCAATAACTCTTTTTCGGTAATTCCGTAGTTTTTCTCGTGTTTGTTTAGTGTGCGGGAAAAATACGCTACAGGGTGTTCGCCATCTGGGAATTCTTGAGTAAGAACTCCACCGATTCCTACATTGGATGCGTCCGTGTGGAGGGTAAAAGAGAGTGCAAAATCCGGGCGATTCAGAACGGGAGCTTTTTGAAGGGCATCTTTTAAAGTTGTAAACGCTTCTTCAGCTTCGACAGACCATCGGAAATTGCTGACACCTTTACGGATGCCGGTAATTTTATTTAAGGGGGCTGCAATAGTGGAAAAGTCTTTGATGAATCTCCTGTAGTAACCTGCGAGTCCAAGGAAACCTTTGACTTCCTTCGCGTTCTTGGGACGGGGAAAATTTGCCATGGCTTCCACCTTAGCGGGGTCTGTTCTTAGGCCTTTTTCGTCGACAATGAATCCCAAATAACGTAGACGGGACTTACAGAATTCAGACTTCTTCAAGTTGATGGTTAAACCAGCGAACTTGAGTTGTTGGAAAACTTTTTCCAGCATTAATAGGTGTTTTTCAAAGGTATCGCTGACGATGATGAGGTCGTCAAGGTAACAAAACAGGCTGTTATCGACTTCAGGACCGAAAAGTTTGTCCATCAGTCTTTGTAACTCGGCGGGGCTATTTTTTAGACCAAAGGGTAATCTTTTAAAATGGAACATTCCCCTACCAGGTACAACGAAAGCAGTTTTTTCGCACGATTCTGCGTCCAAGGGTATTTGCCAAAACGCTTTGCTGAGATCGACAGAAGAGATGAACTTGGCGTTACGCAGCTTGTCTAAGGTTGCGTGAACGTGAGGTAAGGGATACGCATCAGCTTCCGTGCAAGAGTTTAAACGTCTACTGTCGAGACAGAAACGTGCAGAGCCGTCTTTTTTAGAAACCAAAAGAGTTGGGTTGGTCCATGCACTTCTGCTGGGAACCACCACACCCATTTTTAACATTTCGTCAAGTTCATTTTCTAAAAGTTTAAGTTTTTGGGGGGCTAAGTTGTAATAACGTTGCTTTATGGGTGGGCCATTGGTTTTGATATGGTGCTCAACCAAATCTGTCAAACCTAATCCGCATTTTTCGAAGGATATTGATTCGAATTTATTGACCATTTCCTTTAGTTGGAGAGCCTGGTCCGTGCTTAAATTTTCGTGAGGTATTATTGTGCGGATCTCACTAATTTGAGCGGCAGTGGAGGTTTCGCCAAGAGTATTAAATACTTGGGGAGCAACATTGAATGCCTTCCAGAAGTCAACGCCAAGGATGAAATTCTGGGATATAGAGGGCACTATTAGAAAATTGATTGTGACTATTTTATTGTTACAATTGATTGGCAGGGCCAGGGCACCGATGACCGGCTGAGAAACATTGTCCGCAGTCGTCAGGAGTGTCGATTGGGGTGAAATTTTAAAATCACTGTTAACAAAAGGCAGGTGAGCATTGTTGCCAAGACAGCTGACAGATGCCCCACTATCGAGTAATCCGGAAAAGGTCACATTGTTAACAGAGAAGGAAGCATAGGGTCTCCCATCTTTAGCTTGTTTGCAACAAACCGAAGAAACATTTAAGGTCTGGTTAAAATACTTAATGTGTGCTAACCAATCAGTCCATTCTTTAGACCTTGGTTCAGAATGGGTGCCTGAGAGGTTATTATTTAGTTTTTTGGCCTCTTTATGTAGAAATTTGGTGGGGGCTTGGAGAGATCCACCTGAGGTCTGACATCGCTTGGGTTTTGTAACCTTTCCATGTCGTGTCTTGATTTCTTGAAAATATTGCGCAGTTCGTCGCGTGGAGGAGAGCGGTCCCTAGAGTGATGTCTCTTGGA
Organism: Limnephilus marmoratus; assembly: GCA_917880885.1. Classification (NCBI taxonomy): domain Eukaryota; kingdom Metazoa; phylum Arthropoda; class Insecta; order Trichoptera; family Limnephilidae; genus Limnephilus; species Limnephilus marmoratus. Next base: position 26,150,096 of record OU862931.1, on the reverse strand, counting down.
AGTTCGGGGTTCCTTGGATTCCAGAAACTTCGCTTGCTTGAAACAAGTAGTGGCCAGATGGCCTACTTTTTTGCAAAAAGAGCACACTTTTTTGTTGTCGAATTCTGGTTTTAAACCAGACGAACGGCTTGGCACAACTACATTATTAGACACATTCTTTATGTTCTTCCTATCCTGGTATGATTCCAGAAGGAGACAGACTTCGTTAAGCTGGGCCAGGGATGCAATTTTCTGCGAGGTGATGATGTTCTCGTATTTGCTTAAAAGGCCATCAGTTATGACTGGTAATAGTTCAGCTTCCGAAACGGGATGTGAAAGCTTGATGTTAATGGATTCAGCCCTTTCTATGAATGTTGCTACAGGTTCATTTACCAGCTGTTTAATAGATAGTAAAGATAATTTGATCCTGTGCTGGGCTTCTGTTTTTCCGAAGCTCGAGATTAGGGCAGATCTGAGTTTATTCCAATCTTTGCATTTAGTTTTTTGAATGCGGTGCCAGGGTATCAATTCTGGGGAGATGAGTTCTATGAAGTTTTTTCGTAGAATCTCGAATGGGATATTTTTGATAGTAGCCGTTTCTTCGATACGGTCGATGAAATCCAGTACATCGGAGACGCCATTATATTTGACTTTCCAGGAGGATAAATCGTAAGTTTTATCTTGTGTCAAGGTGGGTGCGATGTCCTGTTTTATCATTACTTGCGGCACAGGTTCTTTGTTAGGAACAAGATTATCCAAAACTTGCATAGCCAAGCGTGAATTATTTTCGCTTGATGGGGCGAGGTTTATTTTCTTAATATACTTTTTGTTAAATAAAAGTGCATAAGCCTTTAATGTAGATTTAGATTTGCTAGATGGTGAGAGTCCTCTATCCTTTAAAGCAGTTTGTAAGTGAGTTTTGGATAAACTGAGCACGTTGGGAATGATACCCAAATTGGATGATGCCATAGCTTGATTGTTTTCCATTGTGAGTTTCCCGGGAGGTGAAAAAATTTTGCCAGGGATTTCCTTTAGCAAACGCAAAATTAATTTTGTGAGGCACTTTTCACTTGGTAACCACTGGTTGACACTTCTAACATAGTTATAGAAAACTGTATTCCATACTACAATTTGGTATACATGACACCAGAATTCATGGTCAAGGTGGAAAAAAAATTGGCGTGGACTGACCTTAGGGGAAACACTTTTTTATTTTTCACAAAGCACTTTTGGAAATTCGGTGAAATTCACAAGTATTAAACTGATTTTTCAAAAAATTGGCCAGGACTGGCCTTTAGAAAACGGCTTTTTAAATTTTCACAAAGCACTTTGCACTGAGAGGGGCACTAAAATTCACAAAAGGCACTCTTCTGGCAAATAGGAACAAACTTCCGGATGAAAATAATTGAATATGGGATTTGATACGTCAACCACATTGAAATTGTTTTATTTATTCATGGAACCAATCATTGATTTTATTATATTATTTCACTTTCCTTTATGTAGGGAAAAAAAAACACAATTCACTTTACACTTATGCTGAAAAAAACGGTACCTATAATGTAGAATAGGAAAAAAAGTCATTATTTTGTCCATTTAGTGTAATATAAATTGTACTAATTTAATAGACACAAGTGGGCCAATTGGTATATTGTGCAAAACAACAAAAAAAACGTCAGTCCGAAATTTTTGATTAAAGGAATTCGCACAATTGACTGGGATTCCAGCATCAAGTTTGTAATAATCATTTCCGTTGCTAGCCGGTTTAGTTATAAAAGGGCGTTCTGATTAAAAAGTGCTGCATAGCAACAGATAATCATTTGTTCCGACGGGTTTTTTCGTTGGAATTTGGCGCGGGAACAGTTGCGCGCGCAGTCCGGAGACTAGGTATTTGCTGCGTTAATATTTGCCGTTTGCATAGGCGCGAAAGCTGTTGCGGACCGGTGTTTGTGGCGCGTGCGCAGTCAGATTCGCGGTTTAAATTTTGGGCGACCTTCTACTTGCTTCTAAAATGGCTGCCTTTAAAATGCGGCGTGATTCTACCCATATGTTTCTGTGGTTTTTTTTCACAGAAATTCCTGTACACTGGATGTAGAATAACAAGTTATAATTAATGTTCACAAAACAATTCCTGTGCAGGGAGAATTTCGACCAGTTGCATCCAGCAAAACGATCGGGACAGAGGGAGAAAAGAAAGAGAAAAAAAAAAATTCCGAGGCCCCACGCTGTGGCGACAGTTGTTATGGGCAGAACGCATAACTGCTCTACAATATGTCCCCAGGCCAGCTCACGGTAGAGACAAAAGTACCCTCTATCTCAGAGGGCAGGTCGCACGAATGCGTCGGGATCTCTCTCTCTCTCTCTCCTTCTCTCTCCCACAATCGTCTGGGAATACTCACTGGGGAAAGGCTCCTGCCGAGGCAGATTGACAACAGGATGTAATTAATAGACTCATGTATTGTAAATTCAAACACAGTACAAGGGTTATTACAGCACAATTCAATTCAAGAGATGCATGTTACACAAACCTAGCTATCGAGTTTATATCTCATGATCCCTGTCAACGAAACTTTCTGAGTGGTGGCTTTACGCGAGAGTTCAAACAGTCTATCGTTACGGACACATTAAAGAGGGTAAATCAGAGGACAGCTTACATGGTGATTGAAGAATCCTTCGGCTCTCGGGTTCAGCAGGGCTCATCCCGAGTCTAGGACAGGTCCCGAAGTTCACAGGCATGGTAGAACACCAGCGCTAACACTCGTATGTACTTTAATTACATCGCAGATGTTACTGCGTTTAATTTGATCGGGCTAGTTAGCCGCGAACTGTATAGTTCGCGGAGGAGTGTCACGTGCGCCTGAGACGGCTTGTACTACTCGACTGGGCGGCGCGGCGGAGCGTGCCGGAATGCCGAGGGGAGAGGAGGTAGGTAACAGGAAACAGCGGGGAGCAACGAGTTGTTGCCCGCAGCGGTTTGTTTTTAGGGACTCGCGTTGGCGCTCCCTGTTGCTCTAAAAACGTACCATAACAGTGTCTACGTTATCAATAAGATCCTTGTATTAGGTAGGAACATATTATTATTTTATTGGTATTTTTTTATTTTATTATTGGTATTATTATGTGCATAAATAATTTTTGAAGGATCAAGTTGATATCTAAAATGAAATATAATAATTTCACTATGAACCAAAGCACAAGATATTTCGCCTTTTTATTTTTAGTATGTAGTAGGTATGTATTTCTTTTTGTCGAAGTAAGTAATTTTTAAGTTCTTTTTAAATAAAAAAGGCTTTCCACAAATGGATGGAATTTTAAAATTATTCTTCATGTCAAACAGTAAGGCATTTAAAAATTTTCTATGACTTTTTTACGCACCAGATTTAAATGTCCGGGTTAAATTTTTCCCACAGGAAAAACTAAACCCTTTCACACATTTTCCCAAATGATCATCTAGTCAATCCACGCTATGTAATTGCACTATATAAATACAATAAATACAAAACAATACAAGAATAACATGTCAACCAGCCAGAGACCAAATGGGAAAATAATTCACCGACTGCAGATATTTTCATATCAGAGGGTTCGGCTCTGTGGATCCTAATTGAACCTATAAATCCTACTGATCCCTCAAACATAAATATTTAAAAAATCTTTTGTAATCCTGTATGTATTTAAAATGACTGATTTTTGCATTTTTATGTATAAATTCTTTGACAAATCTAATATATATCTAAATTTTGAATGAGCGACCTAGGTATAATGCCAGTAGCCGAAAAAAAATGGTATTATTTTTATAGTCTGAGAATGCCAAATTCTTTTAATCTCATTTCCTAAATCTGTGTATTTTCTTATTTTTTCAGAAACAGTTTTTTGAATATTACAGGAATTTGGAATAGCTACATCAATGATAGAAGTTATTTTTAAAATTGTCATGTAAAATTATATCAGGTCTATTATGACTAATTGTTCTGTCTGTTAGTATAGTTTTATGATAATATATTTTATAAAATTCATTTTCTAAAAATGAATTTGGTTCATATTCATAATGTGGTTCTATATTACGGCAGTCAATCAAGTTATGTTTAATTACCAAACTTTGGTGGATTATTTTTAAAACCTGATTGTGCTTAAATGTATACTCGGTTATTATTATTTTCATTAGCTCCATACAGGAGACCCCGAATAAAATAATTTCCCTCGGGGTTTATGTCGCCGTAGGGGATGCTGTGTGGAGGGTTTTTTTTAAAGAAAGAAAGGAGATGAGGTTCTGGAGAGACAATAGGTATGATGGGTGGGTAGGAATCTGAGGGTCAGTGTGTCCAGGAGAGACGGACGTATGAATACATCCCACCACCAGCGGTGCCATGGCAATGGGTAGAGATGGCTGGAGAGGATGAAAGACTTTTCTCAACCACTCTCTCTCCATCCTGCTCACCACGCAGAAGGCAGGCAAACGCATCGGCCGCCAAGACCTGGACAAACCTCTCCCAATGCACCCGGGCACCCCTCCTAAGTCACCAAACGTAGCAAACCACTTCGGGTGACTTATGACAGGTATGTTGGTATGCAATAAATGGTTCCCGGGACGGCGGTACCCATACCTGCCTCCCAAATTGAAAATCAAGCCGAAAATACCTTTACTCTAAAACTAGTATCATGAAATTTTAATTTATTTTATTTATTTATTTATTTATTTACTTATAATTTCTCACCATACATGTGTTCTTATTTTTTTTTACAAAAATATTAACCTCACTAGGACTAGCAGCCTGTATTGAGGTTAAATTCATAAATTTTAGTGGTGCATTTACACACAAATCACTAAAATACAAAATTATAATTTAATTAGTTAAAAACTCTTCTTTCTTATTATAGCGAGATAAATTTAAGGACGAATATTAAATTAAAATCACGCAAAATAAATTGTAATCCATTTAATTCCAAGAACTTTCATTTTTCCAAAAAAAAAACACTTTTCCACACTGGCCCTTCAAGTAATTCCCCTCGCCAACAACAAACGTCATCTTCCAACTCGATTTACGGTCATCTTGAAAGTCCACTCATAACTCTAAGAGTTCAAACATCTTCTGGTGTCCCCGACCAACCCTCCCCTTGCTCTTCTTCCTCGCCATCTCCTTACTCCCGCCACGCAGATGGAACCCTCTGGGGATAGCCGTGAAGTTGAGAATGGCATGTAGCTGTGATGCCAGGGATCGAAAACCTTTTGCAAGCAGCAAATATATCAATTCAAATTATCAAACATTATGATTCGGTCTGAAAAAAACAATAAGTACAGATTTTTATCAAAACTGAATATCACCAAATTTTCAAACATGACGTAATAACATTAATTATAATTATTATCTGTATTTTTGTGTTTCTTATAGTATTTAATAATAAACCTTACTTAGGGGAAAGGCAACGCGGCTTTTTTTTATACAATACTTAAATTTGCATCTAAAGCCAAAATACCTATCCAAACCGTAAAATTCCTATTTTAATGAAAAGGTGCTATATTAAATATCTATCACGGATACGTGCTACTTTATTTATTTGTGTTCTAAATAACAAAATATATTCAATTAAAAGATTAAATTTTTCACGATTTTAGAGGCAATTTTGTAATTTTTGTTGTTGTTGGTTAATCGTATCTTTTCAGCATACCATTTTTATATAATGAAATATAAAATTAAAAAATAAGACACTATAAAATAGCTTTTTTTGGACCGAAATTTTAACACAAATAATTGGTATAGTTGCCTCTAAAATCAAGAAAATATAATTCTTTAATTGCCTGCATACTATAATTTAAATCATTAATAAGCAAAGTAGCACATATGTGTACTTTATTCACCTTTTGATTAAAACATAATTATTCATTTTGGTCAAATATTTTGGCCTCAAATACAAATTGATGTTTTGTATGAAAACGACTGCGCAGCTACTTGTCTTGATAGTTTGAGTATATCAACAGCTTGTGAACACCTTAGCACAACTTCTCTTTGTAAGGGGTTCACTTATAAGCTATATATAATTTTCAGTTTACGTATCTTTTTATCTCCATAGGTAGGACCAGTATTCTCCGGTGCTACAGGATACTCATTGAAAGACTCAAATAATTTGAATCACATAGACTGTTTATCGATGTACCCAAATTTATAATTATAATTAAACCTTTCTGACTAAAAGCTAGGTTTTTCTGCAGAGCTCTAGAATTATGATGACTGCATCACTACCTTCAGTTACTTTCAGCACATCTCGGAAACCATATGACCCGAGGAGCCCATGAACAAGTAAAGTAATCGGAGAACTAATCATTGACTAATTATGATATTTCTTTCTTCACACAAATAGAAATAGAAACAAAAAGAAATTTAATGCCATCACAAGCAAAAAGGCAGTTATAACCACTCAATTAACCACAATCTACAGATCTGCCCTGACAATGGACATTTAAACGCTGTCTGAAACATTGGCTAAAGAAATAGGAAACGCTTCAGCATAATAATCGAAAAATAAATTCTTTCTCTCTCTAACCACACCAAACTTATTTTGTGGCACCATTTTAATTCAAAACTAACAGAATACTTTGTTTTTACCACATCTATTGTACATAAAACACAGACATTTTTCATGAACAATGCTCACTTCTTCAGGGTTTACTTAAAACTAATTCAAAATAATGGACATGGACAATGTTGTCAACAGAAGAGTGAGAATGGAAAGAGGGAAAGGGGTAGTAGGGCACAAGTTTAATAATGGGTCATTTAAAAACTATTTTGATTATTGTAAACAATAAACGTCGTACAATCTAAGCATTCTATTAATTTTGAATAAAAATTAATCACCGTAATACCGTTGACCGTGAAAATCCAATTTAATTTTTGAAATTTTTTAGTAGTTTTTATTGCACGACCCCTCTAATACAACACAGTTGTTATAAAGCCTTACCACCCTCAGCAGAACCCCCCCCCCCAGCGTTAGGTGCCACCCCCAACAGATGGGTAGGTAGGCACCGACTACTCGAGGTTCTCAAGCATATCGCGATGGTCGTAAACTGCGGGTATGAAGGCAGAAGACGCGGGTCAATTGGATTTTTTAACGTCATTGTTCAGATTTCATTTGATTAAGTAACTGCTGAAATTGTTTGTTTTGGAATTATTGTTTCTTTTTTACGTTAGCTGCACACAAGAGGCTCTGAAGAAAACAATCTCTCCCTATATCATCTTCGGAGATGCTGTGTGGAGGGACTTTTTAGGTAAAGGCAGGAGAGAAAGTTCTAGGAAGGAAAAAGGTATGAGGGTACCAATCCATCCCTCCTACTGCGATGCAAGGCGACGGGTCGAGAGTGTCCGGTTGAAGAGGTCTAGGATAGTCTCCGTTAACCAGTCTCTCCCGATCCGGCCCGACACGCGGTAAACGGGTAAAGACAACCTTAGAGGAACAACCTTAAAGTAAGCCTCAAGTCTTAGCACTTTTCGTAGGATATTTGCATTATACGTGAAGAATGTTTTTTGATTTGTAACAATCTTACCAATATTATTTTAGTCACATAGTTATCTGTTTTCCTTAAAATGTTTTTTTTTTTTTTTGTAGTAATCTTTTTTTTCCTCTTAAAATGTATTTGTAACAATGTTACTGTATATCTAAATTGTATTTGTGTATATTTTCTTACTAGATGCATACAACTAAATAAATATTAAAAAACAAAACAAAACAAAACCGCCGCGAAAACCTAGACAAACCTCACCCCACTAATCCGGACATCCCTGCTAAATAACGTAGCAAACCACTTGGGGTGACCAATGGCAGGGGTGTCGGTTATCAAATAAATGGTTGCGGTACCCATACCCCATAAATTGAGAACATCGCAGGTTTGCAATCATTTTGTCAATCTTCACTCTGTAGGCGCTACTCAGAATTGCTCATGCTCTAGTGTGATCGTTTTATGTGAGTATTACTCAATAGTTCCAATTGCTCCCAATCGTCGTCTGGATCCAGTGAGACTACGGCATCCCAAATTGGGTATGTTGTGAGACTCAATGTAGAGCCGAGGGTAAGGAGCCGGGGAGGAAGGCGGGGAAGTACCAAGCTATTCAGATACGGTCACCAAATAGGGCTCAATCATTTCAAGCATCTTTTCGATTCTGAGTGGTGGTGTTTCACCAGGGCGATACTCTAAGTATATACCACTACGCAAGTATACTATACAGAATTTGAAATAGATGAATTGTGATAAAACACAAAAATATTTTATTTTGATTTTGGAATAAGAAGATAGAAAAGTCGACAGATGTCGCACATTAAAATAAAAACTGATTTATTTACCCAAGTCACTATTTAGAATGCATTTAGTTCGGGAAGAATTTTGCATTCATAATAACGTACAAATGATGGCAGCCTAAAAAATATGCGTTATGAAATTGTAAAATAATGTTGGTAGTTCTTAGTCAAAGTATGATACAGTTAACTATGACCGATGTTGATATTGTCGAATTAGATCAGTGGTAGAGCAGAGCCCCTGGTATTTAGGTCCTGATTTCAATTCCTAGAAGCGACCGATTCTTTATCGGATTTTTCGGTTTCAAATTTTCGTTTAAAAGTCGCTAATATTGTCTTCAGTGACCGGACAACTCTTTTTTTTTTTTAAGTTATTGAGTTAGTTTATACTACATGAATATAAACTAATAAGCACAATGTAACATTTCATTTGATAAATTTAAATATTATTACAGTAAGCATAACATTTCTTTTTAAATACATTCAATCTTTCTTCATTCTTCATACTTACAGGCATTTCATCATACATCTTTAGTCCTCTGTATATTAGGCAGTTCTGTGATTTTGATTTCTTCATTTGTGGCAATCGAACTCTGTTTGTATTTCTTGTTTCGTAATTATGAATGTCTCTATAAAAATTAATTATATTTCATCGTTAAAGTATTTTGGCATTTGGTTTTTCATAATTTTATGCACAAAAATTAACACATTAAATAGTAGTCTCTTTTTTATTGGAATCCAATTTAGCTCCTCTCTCATTTGATTAATCCTTGCGTATTTGCCTTTCCCCAGTATACATCTCATAGCTTTGTTTTGTATAACTTCTAGTTTGTTCAAATTTCCTTCATTGGCCAAATATAACATCGTAGAGCAGTAGTCCAAATGTGGAGCAACGATAGTTTTATAAATAAGCTCCGTAGTGTTTCTATTTAATTTACGTCTTAGTCTTCTAAGAAAATTTACCTTTTTTGATACCTTTTTTAGTACATATTCAAAGTTCGCTGTGAAAGTCAGTTTTGAGTATTACACCCAGGTATTCGATTTCATTTACTTTTCCAATTTTTTCACCATTAATTGTCAAATTTAACCCTCTGTTACGTGTTTTATTGCCTATTTCCATATATTTTGTTTTGGTTTACGTTCAGTTTCAACTTGTTTAATATTTTGTAGGTCTTTGTTTTTTTTGTTAATTGCTTCTATGAATCTACTCTGCATGAATAAAACTCAAAATCTCTTTTGAAAAGTCATTAAATTTAATGAAAAAGTATGGTTAAATAGGTCACATTAGGTTGTTAAGAGCGATTTAAAAAAAACATAGCTATTAATTAATTTTTTAAAGAGGCAGAAGTTGAGTTGATTCTGAGAAGTCATGGAACCATCGTCTTCAACGATTAAATTAGTTTTACCTGAGCACGGTGGGATTTGAAATATGTAGATATTACATACATGTATTTTCTTACCAATAAACAGATTTTACCATATGTTAATGGTTGTTTATTAGTTGGGTAAAATTTGAAAAATTATCAAACAATCATTATTAGCAAGTCCTCTTAGAATCAAAAGTTTGCTTGAAATGACTTTTATTACTATCGTGATTTATTTTTGGTGTATTTTGCCATGTTCTTCCGTCAACACTTTGGACAGCGTTACAGTGTTCGTCATCGGCGCTGATGTGATTTCGATTTTGTAGTGATTTATGAGACGTTGGCCAAAGACAGAAAAAGCGCAACGCGGCATAATACCCCCAAAAATAAATCGATGATTCTTTTATAATAAAAATCTCAAATCATTTCTGACTCCTGTTAGTTTATTAACAAGACCTGAATAGATAGATATAAGTCTTCATATCTGTTTACACCCTTTAAATTCTTTCAGTACCACAATACTTCCCAATTTGAGGAAATCATAGTTTCACTCAATGTTCCAATCTTGTTAATCCGCATACTGTTGTTTTTGAAATGAGATCATGTTTGGTTCCTTCCGGGATGTCATTTATCCAGTTTTTGCATCTCTCTAACCATGGCCTTGCTGGAAACGAATTTGAAATTTGGAACAATGGCAAGAAAAATAGTGTAGAATCGAGTACCAGTGTTTTGAAAACAGAAGATTTGAAAATACCTTGGAAACAAGTTGTTGGTGTTTTTACATTTAAACATCTTAAGTTGGAAGCAATAAAAATGCTGAGTATTGATGTATTGGTCTATCTGTGTGAACGTTAAGCGACGCCCACAAACGCGATAAGGCTCTCTGTCTTGCTTACGCCCACTTGTTGCAACTAGTTAGAAGAGAGGCGTTTTTGAGGTTGTACTTACAGGCTGTTCTATTCTATTTATTCGGTTCGTAATTTGATTTAAACATACGTGCACCTACATTTCGCAAGTGACAAAATCACATTTTTAAATTTAAAATAAAAAATAGTTTTTATTATAGTAACATATCCTGATGAAGACAACATTGTTGTCGAAACAATGATATTGTTTTAAAAATAGTGGTTTTATACAAAGTAATCAGTTATTCATTATATGAAAAATAGTTTTCATTATTTTTAATTCGAATCTTTATTAGTAGATTTACAGAGTGTTTGTAATATTTATTACGATATCATGGAGTCCTGTTACGAAACGGAACGTGGCAAATCCTGAATGGACCAACTCGTGACATGTATGTTTAATTATTTTACTTATTCATAATGTAAAAAACGGTGGTCAACTTAAGCATAAATGACTTGTATGATTTGACGTCTAAGGGTACGATCAGGTACAAAGCGGATTTCGGTTTTCAGATTAACGGCGTTCAGTGCCCTGTTCCACCGGCGGCAGTTGACGCCGAGATGTGGACAAACAGAACGCGGATAAAACTTGCGCTACCTGCGCGGTAGCCTGACAGCAGCTGTCAGTTTTTACGAAATGTCGAGTTCGTAGACGACGATTATTTACTCTTGGAGAATCCTTTCTTAAAATTAATGAATAAAACAATGGTATTTGGTAATTGGTATCTTTAAATATAAAAAAAAAACCTCAGGAGAACATGATAATATGTTAAGTACGTGCCTGAAAGAAATTCACTTGTGACATTTGAGGTTATTTCAAAATTTTATCTTTTTGATTTCATTTTATCACTTGTCAACAACATTTCTGGTGGTATGGAATGTATATCTTTTATCCCAGATTGGCGATTGATTGAAAATAGCGGCAATTAACAGGTCGCTCATTTTGATATCAGATTCTGACCGGCGTCACCGGCGAGCAGGAATTAAGAATTTATTCCGGTAAAGCTTATCGGCGCCGCCTCGCGCGGACATAAATCTGAACCTGTCTTCACTATATTCGGCCTGATACGTTGACATACAAACATTCTTGTCAGCACGCCTGCGTCAGTCGGCCGCCCATGCGCCGACTAATCAGAAAACCGACACCCGCTTTGTACCTGATCGTACCCTAAGGCAACTGGAGTATCACAGACTAGTACCTATTCAACAGTTAATCTTTTGTACCTTTGTGTTAGTAATCTGTTATATTTTAGATAATATACGTATAGATAGTTGCTGATGATGACTGATACATAATTAAATAATTTCTGTTGCTGATGAATCCATAAGCAGCCAAATTTTTAAACACAGATTTTGGAAATCACACTTCATTTCAACATTAGGTTCTTGGTTTAGGTAAACCAAGTAATTCATGCGTATTGAGTTTTAAACGAAACTTTATAAATGTCAAATCCGTACAAAAAAATGGCGGCAATGGAGATGTTTTATATGGGAAATTTTTGACTCTGAAAACCGAATTTTAATGCATGTTTTTCCATCTATCCCGACCGAAACCGATGTTTCTTTGGTAATTAAGTTTAACAGTCGTTTACTTTTCAAAATCTATGCCTATTAAACGTGTAGCGGCATGTGGCGGCTTGTAGATTATTTACTTTATAAAATATTATCTATATAAGTATGAATATTATAATAAATTAATCTTTTTAAAAACACAATATTTTTTTAACCTTGTTGTTAGCTATGAATACCCATTTGAATTCAATCCTGAAGATTATCACATTTAGTTAATAAACTTATTTTTCTTCCTAAACCTTCAGTATTTCTATAAAAATGTTGTAAAACAACATTAGTTTTATGTTACCGATTAAAACACGCTTTGGATTCGAATTCTCAATTGTGAAATAATTATTTATTGCTTTTTTGTTAAAAGCCTAAAACGAAACACGCTGTATGAAAGTTTTGCATATTTGTGAGTACTGTGATAAAGTCAACTTAACTTGCGAGACCTATTAATAACTTGACTTGGGGAGTAAGCTGGTGAATGCGTGACGAGAGCGTTGTGAAAAGTGTGATTGGGCTAGACGAACGGAAGTTGAGAGGGAGATATAAGTTAGTGAAGTTTTACTTCAGTCGTGTGGTCTAAAGCACACTCGTTTTTTCTCACCAAACATGATCATTCTTTAATACATTTAAAATAAAAAAGATTTCGTTCAATGGGCTTCGACTTTCCGATAAAGTAAGTAGAATAATTTATACATTGACTTAGATACTTTCCAATATATTCAAATCACAAGATTGGATTACTCAGATGGTTCAATAATTAATTGGAGAGTGAAGGGTTGGTCGGTTCGAGTCCGGGTTAGTTGATTTTTCTCCCGCTAGTTGGCGCCATGTGTGTGTGTGTGTGTGTGTGTAGCCAGTTCCGGGTCCGAATGCAGCGGCCATTACTACCGGAGCCGGAAGTTAACTCTTGTTTACGACTGACCAACAGTGACGCGGCTTTTAGCCTGATTGGATGGCGGACTGTGCGCCGATTGTAACGGTCAATATTTTACTAAATAATTTATAATTTGCTATGCAATTATGAGAATATCCTTCCGTTTTAAAATATTAATTAGGCGAGGTTAATCAGGGGAGTAACTCAAAATATATCGGAATCTATGAGCAGTGTTTTGAATAAAAGCAAATAAATATTTTTTGTTAATTTCATTTCATCATTTATGTATACACATCTACAATTTTTATGTATACATAATACATATACATATAAAATTCTTCACAAAAAACACATCAAAGACTGGATCATACAACAAGGTATTCACTTTACTCATAACATTATATCACCAAACCAAACACCGAACCCAAACATTTAAAAAATATTAAAAAAAAACTTTGTTTCGGTACAAAAAATATTACTACTATTAAATAAATAAATAAAATAGATATTTTTTTGGTGACTGCTTCCAACCGACCGATTCTAGGGAGACTATTGCATCCCACATAATAGGCTTATGTTGTAAAGAGATATTGGCGAAGGGAAGGAGACGTGGAAGAGGATGGCGGTGATGTCCATTTCTGAAATTAAAATACATTCTTATTAATGTTATGACTACCAAATTAGATAATCATGTCATTATTATTATTATTTTTTTTTTTTTTTTTTTTTTTTTTTTTTTTTTTTTTTTTTTTTTTTTTTTTTTTTTTTTTTTTTAGATAAAAAATTTAAAAAAAATTCGATAATGTTATTATCGAGTTCTGCAAGTTTTTTGGTTAGTGTTTTAGTTACAGCTGTTTCGACTTGTAAGGTCATTTTCAAACTGTGGTGAAGCCACGTACGGACGACTTATTTATAAGATTTTAAATGTCAATTTTTAAAGGTGTCTAAGTGTGTCTAAGATGTGGGATTCGGTGTATTTCCCTTTGGTTTGCCTTGCACTAAGTGTAAGGGTTTTCTTAATTTAGTGCAAGGCAAACCAAAGGGAAATACTCCGAATCCCACATTAGCACTCTCTCAATTAGTGTCTCTACAAATTGGTTTAACCGGTAATAAATCAACTTAGACACCTTTAAAAATTGACATTTAAAATCTTATAAATAAGTCGTCCGTACGTGGCTTCACCACAGTTTGAAAATGACCTTACAAGTCGAAACAGCTGTAACTAAAACACTAACCAAAAAACTTGCAGAACTCGATAATAACATTATCGAATTTAATTTTAATTAAATATCTAAAAATTAAAATGGAGTTCTATGAATTAAACACAAAAACAATTAATACATGTCATTATTATTTATGGGCATGTGATGTTAAAAATAATTTAAGAGTTTATTATTCATAAAAAGAATGGCTGTGCAAAACAAACAAAAAGGACCCCTTAAAACTAAACGTTAAACCCTTCAACCCATTAACCAGCGGTCGAGTTTTCAAATTTCGTCAAAAGATGGTCTAGCGAGTACCTTTGAAACACTGGGCGGTTTCGATGAGAAATATTGATTATTCTCGTATATTCCGTAATTTAATATCGATTTTATTTCAATCAACATTTACTTTAACTTATTGCCTACATTCAATTTAGCAATAAAATTGCTCAAACGTGGCATGATGATAAAATTATGTACCATTTGTAATTATTTCTTAATAATAAGTATTCATAATTTTTCATTATGTCTTAGCATTTATTTGTAACGTCTAAGCAAAATAATGTGTGTAAAAAATCTGAAATAATTAGTTTGTAAGACCGCAAATAAATAGACAAACTGAAGCATTTTTAAAAGCAAGTGCGCGGATGTTGATAAATAATTTTCAGTGAACTAAAACTAAAATTCAGAAAAGCAGAATTTATTGATTTATTTTATTGAATGATTGTGTGTTGTACAATACAACATTTTGTTTGAAAATTTAACAAATCTTCCAACGGACAATGGTATAACCTTACCAATTATTATAAAAAATATGCATATTTTTCAAAATCTAAAACATATCTTTACTAGATAAAAGAACCAACTTTGAAATAAATTTATATTTTTTGTTGAAAAGAGTTGACATGTCTAGAATTTGATTTAAAAATCACATATTTTTGGATGTGTCTGGTTATTCCCTCTTAAAGACAGTTAATGTAAAACATGTGAAAAGTTTAAAAAATAGCAAAAGAAGTAGAATGAACCCCCATTCTGTATGTGTACACAAACAAAGATAAAATTAAATTGTAATAAATAAGTTTTCTCAAATAATTCCAACATTTAAATTAAAAAAATTAACATGTTTCAAAATATAATCAAATAAATATTTATTAGAATTTAAAATTAAAACACAATTTGTACTTTCTTCCACTTATTTATTTTTACCAGGACCGGTTTCATCCTATTACGGATATTTTCAGACTGGTAGTTGAACTTCTTACGCTACATTTTCAGACGGTAGTTGAAATACTTACGCTATACACACTTAGGCAGGGGTTCACAATATTGTCTGTATTGTTAGCGGACCTACATGGGGGTCCCTGCATTCTGCCGACAGACTAGCTCAGGTTTTAGTCAGCAGAGCGGGAGAGGCCCTCACCACCAGGGTGGTAGGATCTGTGAGGCGTGTGTGTGTGTCTTTCCTGAAATAAAGCTCAAATTTCTACGGGCTGGGGGAAGGCAGTGAAACCAGTAACCAGGGTAAACAACAGTTATATTGGGTAAAACACCTGCGTAAACACAATATCACAATAATGCATACAGAGTAATTCAGGGTAGCAACAACAGTTATATCTAAAATGGAGGAATCTGTCCCTATAATCTCTCTGGAAGGGCTATTTATCTCCGCGGTGAATTTACTGTGAACACACGCAAATATGGGGGAATATAACAGCTTGGGTACTCACAGTGAGCGTTTGGAATCTTGTATCTTCCGTATCGGGAAAGAATTCGGCCATTCTTGGTGTCCTAGTGTATCACTTAGCAAAAACACGTTCCATGCTTCCGCGTGGAACTTTCCGGAATGCGCGCGGAACGATTCTCACATTATGCGTGCGCACTAGACCGGGAGTTGCAGGGAAGTGGCGGTTGGCCGCTGGCTATCGACGGTGGCTTGGGTTCCGCCGCCGATAGCGCGCCGGCAAGCTAGCGGAGAGGGAGTGAAACTGTAGTTTGTGCAGTGGCGTGCGCTACAACTTGGGAGGAGGGGCCGAGTAATTTGCAGGGGCGTATTTGTGTATCGTAACAGTATATAATGAATGTTTCTTTTTTGTTAATTTTAAGGTATTATAAGTTATTTTTTTAATTTTAGGTACATACAGGTAATTATAAAGTTTTTTTATTAAAATTATAAATGATGTCACATATTAAGTAAATAGATATTTTTACTTCAAATGAATATATATGAATTTATATAATTGAAATTTGTGATTACTGATATATATTTTATTTTGGTAATTTTGGGTTATTCCCTCCTGGTTGCTTAGGGCTTAATTGACAAATATTGATGTACTATGGTATTTATTATTATTAGGGTTCTCCGTGTATTTGGGTTATTACATTTTTAAATTACATACTTAAATTACAAAACTGCTCTCTGAAGTAAAATTATTTTAAGTGAATTATAATGGGTATACTAATGGTGATTGAGTATATGTTCCAACTGTTAATTCATGACGTATTTACGATCTATTTTCTTCGTTAGGTAATTAATTTCCAGTGACTAACCTGTCTAATTTTGGTCTTTTGTTGCAAACATGAAGGATTTTAACATCTCTATTTATAGTCATTTAATAAATAACTTCGTTTAAACAACTATTTAATTATAAATAACAGAATGTTTCGAAAGCAACTGATCCTCCATTAATTAAAATGGTAATAAGGCATTTTAAAACAATTGAAGAAATTATTTTTATATATTTTTTTTATTATTTATTTATTTTATACTTAAAAAAGAAATATTTGAGGAATGTTAAAACAAATATTGCAATCTCCACCATTGTCCTAAAATGATTGATGACCAGAGAAATAAAAATACCATCGATAGCTGCAAGGTTTTCTGAGAATAGATGACAGTTTCCCATTTCTGAATTAAAATAATTAGCTCTGTAGCAAAAATGGTAATCTTCCTTTAGGTTACAAATCAAAAACGGTATAATTTTTTGAGGCAATCAGAGAGCCAGAAATATAATATTCAACATACAAAGTATGACCCAAAAAATTGTGTTTTTAGTTTCTAACAAAACTGGCAGAATCTGCGTGTGTTTGGAACAAAACCGAAAATCTCCTACCTTGCACAAAAAAAGGGGCAAACTGCAACCTTGCACAACAAAAGCGGAAATATCCAATAATAATTGAAAATAACTCAATAATTTACCATTTAACGGTAAAGACAGTAGCGTAGCGAGGGGGAAGGCGGGTGGAGTGGTCCGCCCCGGGTGCCACCCGATGGGGAGTGACACCACACCCGACGGGGGGTGACACCCGACCGTGGAAAAAAAATTACGAGGGAAAATATTGAACACGGTCTATTATTTATATTTCCGTCGCTCTATGTCTCGCCGTAGACTGCCGCGTCTGACGGTCTTTTTATAGGCGAAAATAGCCGACATCTGAAATTCTCTAGCTCCCCCCCCACAAGATGGACCAATTTTCTACACATTTTACTAGGTTTTGTTTTTATATTCTCGAAATTCGGGGAGGGGGGAGGGGGGAGTGGGGGGTGACACCACGTTATCCGCCTCAGGTGCCACCCATGCTAGCTACGCCCTAACTTATGGAACATACATTACTCTTACAAACATTTATTAACAAAATCTGTACAAGTATGGGGAAAATACCAAACAAACAATTTATTTTATATCAGTCAAAATGAATAGAAGTGGAAAATGCCGCCTTTGTTCTAACATCCCTCATTTTATACCTAAACTTCCGTAGTTAAGTTCGATTGATTACACAGTGCATTCAAATTTAAAACAAAATGTTGTTATTAATAGTTACATCGCTCGTCCGTCTCCGCATCTACATGACATACGTTATTATTAACAGTTACGTCGCTTTGCCATCTGCACATCTACATAACATAGGTTATTATAAATAGTTAAATCGCTCGCCCATCTCCGTATCTACTTAATATACATTATTATTAACAGTTACGTCGCTTTCCCGTTTGCACATCTACATATATAACATAGGTTATTATTAATAGTTACGTCACTCGTCCGTCTCCGCATCTACATAATAAACGTTATTATTAACAGTTACATTGCTTCTCCGTCTGCACATCTTACGTACGTTATTCTTAATAGTCACATCGCTCGTCCGTATGCGCATCTATTTAACATGCGTTATTAATGCTAGTTACATCGCTCCTCTGCCTGCACACCTACATAACATACCTTGTTATTAATAGTTACATCGCTCGTCCGTCTTCGCATCTACTTAACATACATTATTATTAATAATTACATTACTCGTCGTTATTAACGATAGTTACATCACTCGTGCGTCACCGTATCTACATTACTTACGTTATTAATAATAGTTACAGCGCTCGTCCACTCCGCATCTACTTAAGTTACGTTATTATTAACAGTTACATCGCTCTTCTGTCTGCACATCTACATGACGTACGTTATTATTAATAGTTATACCTATCGATCGTCCGTCTACTTAACATACGTTATTGACAATAATTACATCGCTTCTCCGTCTGCACAACTACATAACATACATTATTAATAATAGTTACGCCGTTCGTTCCTCTCCTCATATACATAACATTCATCTACAAAGTTTTAAAAATTGTGATACTACTAATACAATTTCACTGGATCCGGGTGAGAGTGTACCTGCACAAAAATAACAAAATAAGAAGTAAAAAGGCAAACAAATCATCAGACAGATATAGGAAAATAAATTTAAACAATTACATGCCTTCCATCGGCGCACATTTCAATCTTAGAAATAGCAGGACATCAATAGCGTATGTCTTTACTGATCACGAGTGTTGGAGGATCCGAGTCGTTACTTAACACGTTAAGCCACAGTCTTGCCAGTATCTCTTAGTATCTCTTAGTAAGTATTTCTTAGTATGTTCTCAGATGATGTACTCAAATGAATAGTTCTGCATATGTATACATTATGTTGCTAAATGAACGGACATGGTTTCAAGTGTATGTAAATCGCAGTTTGTTGATACCCCTTCATGTTGGTAATGCGCATCCCGCGACAAAATATCCCCGACAAAATGTCTTCCGACAAAATATCTTCCAACAAAATATCCCCGACAAAATATCCCCGACAAAATATCCCCGACAGAATATCCCCGACAAAATATCTTCCGACAAAATATCCTATGGACAAAACATCCCTCAACAAAATATGTACTAAAACTTAACCTAACCTAACGAAAAAAAGGAACAAAAATAATACGGACATCTTGTAAAGATAATAAATTATTATTATTCAAACATAGTAAAACGGGACAAATAATAATACAGATAAAAATAATTTATTGTAACAATTATTATAAGCAATAATTATCAGCCTGAAACACTCATCTACATTGAAAAATCTTCCGAGAAAAGATACTTGCGCCAACGGGACTTGAACCCACGTCCTTCTGATTGCCGGTCAGGTGCTCTGACCATTGAGCTATGGCGGCTTATCAAATACCCGCCAAATAATTCAATATATACTACTGTTTCATTCAACAATTACTGTTTATTATATTTTTTCCACCTGAAAACAACCAACTTTATTTTTGTGAGAGAAACATTGTTAGTGTTAAATCTCTCGCTAGGTGGCGTCGAGACAAATTATGTCTACATTTTTTGGGGAAATACTTTAACTTGTCAAATATTAATTATCAATCTAGCCTCGACGCTTTTCTTTTCTTTCCTAGACTGTTTTCAGTTGGAAAAAATATAATAAACAGTAATTGTTGAATGGAACACTAGCATATATTGAATTATTTGGTGGGTATTAGATAAGCCGCCATAGCTCAGTGGTCAGAGCACCTAACCGGCAATCAGAAGGACACGGGTTCAAGTCCCGTTGGCGGCAAGTATCTTTTCTCGGAAGATTTTTCAATGTAGATGAGTGTTTCAGGATGATAATAATTATTGCTTATAATAATTGTTACCCTTTGTGCTATGCATAAAAATCTTGTCTTAAACGTTAGTTTATCAATTAAAAAAATAATAATAATTTATTGTCTTTACAGGATGTTTGTATTATTTTTGTACAATTTTTGTTAGGTTAGGTTGGGTTAGATTAAGTTTTAGTAGATATTTTGTTGGGGGATGTTTGCCCGTAAGATATTTTGTCGGAAGATATTTTGTCGGGGATATTTTGTCACCAGATGAAAAGTCGCGGAACCCTCCAAGTTATCACAACCCTGACGACAGTGACAGTGACAGTGTTGTATAAGTTAAGTTAATAACATAATTATAGCAGAGCTCTGGCAAGAATAGTCTAGGTATTACCTACCACGTGGCGGGGTAAATCAGGAGAGACCTCTTCATTCGGCAGAGGGAGGGATGGATTCATTGGTCCCTCATTCCTAGACGTATTGATACCCAGATCCACCCTTCATACATTTTTACTTCCCAGAACTTCCCCTCCACACAGCATGCCATAGGCCCTGAGGGATTTTTTTCCACGGGTCCTCGTTTGTGGTGCTATGATAAAAAATATATATGTAATGGATAGGAGAAAAATTGCTAAGATTTTGCTACTCAGTGGGCATATTTGCAATCCAGATATTCTGGATCGTATAACTCTTTAAGTCTCCGACAACTTCTCCAGAAGTAGGCAGCACAGCCTATTTATTTTTACAAGAGGCAAGATTGGCCAATGCACATGCTTTTGGCGAGACTGGCTACATTCCTAACCCCCTTTTATTCTGAGGTAGACATTTGTCTGTTAAACTTCAGTGACTTAAAGATGACAATAAATATGTTTTTCAACACAAAACTGTGTCTCAACTAGCGTTATTGATGTAAAAAATTGATAATTAATTGTGTAAAACATTTTGCAATTTCTTTAATTTTATTTTTCAACTTCATCATTTAAAAAAAAAAAAATAGAAGCACAATTTATATTTCTCTTAATTATCTACATCTCAATATAATTTTCTCTTTTCATCTTTGTCATTTTTAAATTAAAAGCATAAACTACTATTTAAAATCAAATATCACACGGTTACCCTACATGTTTACTGCAATTTAATTTGTTAGTTTCCTTCATATTAGAAGATAACTATTGTTTGTAAGAAGCAGTAAGGCCCTTCGCTAATAATGGAGAAACCGAAACTATAAAACTGGTTGGCAACTTAAAAAAGCTTCTATCACGGCGCAACTTTAGGATGTCAGATGTCAGTAATTGTATCAGCTTATTTCAAATACATTTTTATAATTATCAACCTAAGAATTTATCAAATATCAACCTTAATCCGTAATAATAATAATTAATAATTTATTAAATTCCTGAAAAAAAACATATTGTTCTGCAAAAATGATCACAAATAATGATATCACAAATTACTCGAAAACTGACTGGTCGTGAGGCGCAACCGTGGCAACCCAACAAATGAAACAAGGCGGACTAGCACGGCGATTTGCGAGTGACCGGTTGCGTCGCCGTTGACAACTGGCCTTTGAGAAGTTGCCTGTGTGCGGACCGCCATTGAAAATCCTATGGATAGAGACTTGAGTTTTTTTTAGTTGCCCCGTGAGCGATGGATTAAGCTAACAATATTATTCTCTCAAAATTTTTTTCTGTGTTGTTTTTATTATGTGATAAAATTATTAACCTCAACACAGGCTTGTCCTAGTGAGGTTAATAATTAAAATGTAAACAATAATATCAGATGAAGGAACAACAAACGACAAACAAACAATATTGATATAATATTATGAAGATCAGTTTTTCGTGAAGTGTAATTGGATTCACTGTATTCTACAATAAATAAAATAATGCCTTCCGTTAAAAATAATAAAAACAGTAATAATAATTAATTGTTTTCGGCCGGCAGTCAAGGTGTTAACCCCCATAGAGGAAGAAGGCTTTAAAAAAGGGTGGAAGGAGACACCACGTCAAGTTAGCGGGTAAATATCGCCGTTTATTACTCTCGGGCATATTAAACCCAACTTGGTGATACTTGTTATCGGCGATCGAATGGCTGTACTCCGAGTCCCGATATCTCCCTATCTCCGTGTTGACATGTTCAATTTTACAGGCGATTTATAGCATTGGTCATTAAAATACGATTTTTAAAGTGATTATGTACATTTAATGGAATTATTTGAAGATATTAATAACTCGTTTAATACTTACACTTTGATTTCATTGAAATTACTTTTAACAACAAGAGGAACCGGGCGGCGTTTTACCTATCTGTACCAACTTGTGCCGTGATTTTGACACTAGTGCAATGTTATTTTTAAATATAATGTAAATATATGACCGGTCGGTAGTTGAGTGGGAACGCGTCCCACCCAGGCGTTCCGTGTTGGATTCCTCGGCTGGCTAAGTCCTCCATCAAGACTCAAGCAACATTTTCGGCTTACTGTGGTGGTAGTAGGAGATTTTAAAATATTGTCGGGTTATTCGTAGCCCGGGATGTTTTTCTTTCTTTAAAAAATATAAAATATATCGTCCACTAGCGTGTCTGTGTGTTTTGCTTTTTTCGATAAGTTACTTCCCACCCCACGGGAGTTAGGACTAATTGCCTTTTTTATATGAATACCGCACAAGAGTCCCCAACCGCCCCCGTCTGGAGCCAGTGAGACTATAACATCCCCAATTGGGGTATGTTTTGAGACTGACGGTAGAGGGTGGAGGAAGGAGATGGGGAAGAGGAAGGTGGGGAAGTATCTGGCTAATCAGATCTGGTCACCAAAAGCCATTTCAAGCATCTTAATTTCTGATTGTGGCCTTACACCAGGGCGATACTGGTATCTTCCACTTTAGAAAGTGCCGCTATTTACATATATACTGTTTTAAATGAATTAATTGTGAAAAAACACAAATTGAACACATGAAATTTATTTGTGCACGGATTGTGTGTAAAGAGCCTTACCCCGAGACCGCGGCGGCCGTCACCTGTAATTGTGCGATTATTCTGTTGTCGAGCCAAGAAATAAATAAATGAATAAAAAAGATTTAATTTTGACCGTTCACAACTTATTTAAACTTCTTCCAGAATAATTGGAAATTGACTTCTTGGCACTATTTTATTAAACGAAAAGAATGATGATAATTTACTTTGTTTAAACCACTAATTTAATAAGTGTTATTTTGATAATTTTTATAACAAACGTTGAAGGTTCAAAATGAAATAAGTACATATAGAAAAATGCCTTCTTTTCACGTGCAAATACATTCAGTACAAAAATCAAATGCTCGCGACGCATTTGATTTTGGTACTTACATATTTGTATTTGTCGAGAGCTTGAACAAGAGAAGACCCTTTTGTTCAAAGACACCCTTTGATCGAGGCTCTGTTTTATGGAACCTGCTTCGCCTGAAATCTTCAAAAGGCTGCTCGATTATAGTTTATTCCTACAGCAACTGAAAATTCGTACACGAATGAAAATGAAGAGATTTTTTTCATTGTACGAACATTTTTATTAAAAATGGCAATATTCGTAACAGAATAGTGAAATATACTATGTAACGCCTTGGAAAAAGAGCGCCGTATACAAAAACTTGATTAAAAATTTTTAAACTTAAAAATAACCATAACTTTGTAAACGCCACTTTTATTTTATATACTTAATGCCGGCCGGGATTCGCTACAACCGTAGCTTCTTCATGGCAGTATAATACTCTACTAACATTAAGTTACATGTGTGTTATAGATAATATATGATTTAACAAAATGGGCTGGACTCCTCAAGTGAAGCATGGCGTAAGTGTAGATGGAGAATTGGGAAGGGAACGGGAGTGTTCTTTGTCAATAGGGAACAATCTTAGTATTGGACTTTTATTTAAATTAATTTGGTTTATTAGTGTTTAAACAACATAAGGGACTTTTATTTAAATTAATTTGGTTTATTAGTGTTTAAACAACATAAGGGACTTTTATTTAAATTAATTTGGTCTATTAGTGTTTAAACAACATAAACAGTGAGGTAATTAATCCTTTTATTTAATCAATTCTTCTAATAGTGCAAAATTATTTTGTGGTAACATTTTAAATTCAAATTAATAAATTACGTTGTATTAACCACTTAATTATTTATAAAAACCGACATGTTTCGTCAGCAAAGCTGACTTCCTCAGGGTTTTGAGGAAGTCAGCTTTGAGCTTTTAAATTTTTTTTTTTTTTTTTAATTGTTCTATATTGCCCCTCGTCCCTTACACATTATTTTCTTTCAAAATTTTATTATTGTTTGTGTCTATTATTTTTCTCTATTACCTATGTATGTCTATTTTTAAAATAAGTTCTGTCAAAACCCTGAGGAAGTCAGCTTTGCTGACGAAACATGTCGGTTTTTATAAATAATTAAGTGGTTAATACAATGTAATTTATTAATTTGAACTTTTATTAAATTTATTTGGTTTTTAATTACCTTACTATTAGTATTTAAACAACAAAAACATAAATAGAAAGGTAATTAATAACTAAATAAATTGAAAACTTCTTAGCACAGATGTGCTAAAGAAGTTTACACTTAAAAAAAAAATAAAATGAATATTTTTAAAGCAAAAGTAAAAACATTGCTGAGTGATAATCAACTTTGTAACATTTTGAAGACAATGCAAAGACAAATGTAAAAACTATAGGTAGCTTCACAACATGAAACTCTTTGAAAACTATGATATTATTCATAATGCTTTAGGGCCTTCGCTCACGGAGAAACTGAAATGAAACTAGTTTTCAACGCAATTGACAGTTCGAGGGCCGCTACCATGGCAAGCTGTTAACAATGCAACTGTAACGCGACTGCTACACGGCCAGCAGTGTTGGGGCATTGACAACTGCTCATTTCAGTTTCTCCATGAGTAAAGGCCCTTACACTTAACTAATAAAAAAAATGTACAGCACGTACCGAAGGATTTTTGAAGGATTTTGAGTAAAAAATGTAGGTGTCGTTTTGCTGTCCGATGATATTTTTTTCAATTAAAAACACCGAAATTATTATTCCATCACACGTCGCAAATGAATAGTCGGGTACAACCTTACGGGTCACGTGCATAAGCACTCCGTCTCGTTCCAGCAGCACGGTAACACACCAAACAGCGCGCGAATCACGCACCCTTCATGACGTGTAGGAGTGTGATCATGGCGACGTGCGTATGTAAAATATACGTTTTCTTATTTTTAATAGAAAAAAATATCATCGGACAGCAAAATGATTTCTACTTTTTATACTCCAAATATGCTCAGGAATTGCTGGTTAAAATACCATGTAGGTATACAATATTTACATAAGAACACATATATAATAACAACATTGATAAAGTCAAACACAATTTTTTTTGCGAAAAATAAAAAGTTAGAGGTTTCTTTCTAGCCCTCTAGCGGTAAAACTTAGAACGTGATTAAAAACTAATATTTTTCAGTACGTAAATAATATTCCAAAGTCAAGATTAAGTACCTTGCTATTTTTGTTTAAATCAATTTATGGTTTGATTTTGTTCCACTTTAGTTCGGGAAGAAAGGTAAGAAAATAAGGGTAGTTTAATCTCTGACGGATGGATAAAAAACTTTGGATAAATTCAAGGAACTGGCTGAATTTCAATTCAATTCACGTTTAGACAACCAACCTTAGTATTTTTGAATGTTCTTCGAATACGACCAAATCTTTTTCTTGTTTTTCTAATTTTTTCCAATTATCTCCCTTTCTAACGTCTAAAAGTAACTACACGTATATTAAAAAAATAATATTAAAAAGAGTGTATTTAAAATCAAAATTGTCAATTTATTTAATTAACTAGCGAGTAAGCGGGATGTCACTTTACAATGACATTGCAATGCCACTCAAAGAAAGTGTTCGTGTTTTAATTCTGTTTATTGGTGTTTTTGGATACACAATATTTTTTTGTTATTTCGACGCATGTGCTGTGCAGGCCCCACAGAGCTTTCCGTGTGGGACGCATGTATTTCGCAACTTTACCCCCTGTTATCCCCTACCGCTACATTCCTTTGCAATCTTTCCCTCTACTAATCCCTTGTCCCCCACCCTCCGTCACCCCTCCCCAGCGCGTCCTTTTCCATGCGCCCCCGTTCCCCTCTCGCAAACCCTTCCCCTCTCGCGTTCTCCTACCACTTTCTCCTGCGTCCCCCCTTTCCCGCAACCACACCACTCGCGTTTCCCTCACTTTCCTACGTTCAACTTCCACCTTCCCCCCTCCCTGGAACCCACTTACTTCATTCCTCTTCCCCCTCCCGTATTTCTCTTCCTCCTCACTCCTTACCGCCCTGCCGCTATAGTACATTAAATACATACATTTATCAAACAACTCACGCGCCACTTATTAAAAAAACTTTTTTAAATTTCATAACGCCAGAGCTCACTATTATGTATAGAAACATTCGCGGATGTGCGCATAACAACTCACCAAAGTTTCATCGCAATAGAATGAATGGTATAATAGAAAATAATTTCAGAAAACTAGAGCTCAACATTATATACGGGAACCTTCGCGGGCATGCAGTTTCACCGCAATCGGATGAATGGTTTAGGTTTTTTAACCGCATAAGAGACAAAAAAAGAAAAATTCATTTTAACACATTAAGATGAGATCCGTCCAGAAAGATATTAAAGCTTTTCCTAGTAGCGTTGAATCATAAGCCTTTCGAGACATTTGTGTAGCAAAACGATCGTTTTATTTATAAAAAAAATCCTTTATTTTACCACTCTTTCATTTCCTAACCCCGTTTGAGGGTGAAGTCCGTTTCCCGATTGAGCCAGCAATGGAAGAAGTGCATGTATGCATTTGTCATAGCCAATAATAATTTTCTACAAACACGGTTTCTTAACAATAACGTAATAATATGTAGCCGTTGCTTTCGTAGGGTGATTTAATATTTTTTATTTCGTTGTAATATCGAGCACTTAGGAAATCGATATAAAATCGTATAAAAACAATCTACAGAGACTATTAAATGTGTATTTTACCATCCTTGTAGTTTTTTCATCATTGCTATCTCTGGATTCGGATTCATTTCGGGATTATGAAGCTTTGTATTGCGAGACACAGATGGCCTCAGGCGTCGCGTTTCGTAAAGGGAGCTTTTTTATCCCCTGTACTCGTAAGAAAACGTCGCTTTGTGACGATGAAACGGGGAAAAAACTACGATTATTAATACTTATTCAGACTGTAACACTTCGAGACAAATAATATCCTAGGCAGTATTCTGATGCTTCTACTGTTTTTTATAAGAAAGACTTTGTATTTCAGTAATCACGAGTATTTCATTGTGTAAAAAATATCCTGTTGTTTGGTTTTGTAATGAGTATAATATGCTTAGTCCCTACCGGGACGTCGTTTATCCAGTTCCTACCTCTCCCACACCACCTTGATGGAAAAGTGTTCGAAATTTAATTTAACGTAATAAAAAAGGCCAGAAAAATAGTGCAAATCCGAGTGCAATTAGTTTTGAAAACCGAAGAAGGATTGGGACTAACTTGGAAGTTGGAAGTAAGTTGTTCATCTGTTTGTGTACATAACCGCGTTTTTAAGTAAAGACAAAGAATTTGACTATCTTGGAAGTACGTAATATCGTGTTGTACTTATTCGTTTTGTTGTACTGATAGGTTATAAATAATTCCACCACGATACTCGAGGTATCGCGGTGGAATAATTATTATTTTTTTTATTTTTTTTTACATGAGCTCCACACAGGAGGCCCTGAGGAAAATAATTTCCCTCAGGGCCAATGTCATCTTTGGGGATGCTGTGTGGAGGGTTTTTTTTAAGGAGAGGAGTGTTCTGGAAAGGAAAAGGGTTTAAGGGGTGGGTAAGAATCTGGGGTTCAGTGTGTCCTGGCCATCCGCCTCTAAGACCTAGACAAACCTCACCCCATGAACCCGGGCACCCCTGCTAAATCACCAAACGTAGCGAACCACTTGGGGTGACCTATGGCAGAGGTGTTGGTTATCCAGTAAAGGTTCCCGGGCGGCGGTACCAATTCCCGCCTCCCAAATTGACTATATTGTGATTGTATTGTATGCTTCTTCGCAGAGATAGAGTGGTAAGTGATTGGTAATCCCTTTTCCTTCTACACCTTGTTTTTTTCCTGCACATACTGTCACCAAATTCCAGTAAACACCATTTCTTCTCGTTTTGTGTTTATTATGTTTAGTCCATTGCAAGTAATGAAATTTTGTGTTTATTATGTATGTATAGTACTTTTCACTATAATAATTATTAACGTGTCTAAAATTCTTTTATAAAATTGTAACAACTAACATAAAAATAATAAACTTTCAATATTTTTTGATACCAACAACTAATTAACTTCGCAATTTAGCATTTTCTGTAAGAAATAAAAGGCTTTTTATATTATTTTATTTATTTATTTATTTATGTTTTGTATTCAATTTTTGGAGTGATTGTAGGAAACATTTCGAAGAAAGTAATATATTTATATACCTACTCTATGACGGTTTTTGCATTAGGCACAAATCTTTCCCAAAGGGGTTCACAGTTTGTCTCATTGACAACTACTGTTATTCAAAATTCACTCACACTTCAGTATTATCCTTGTAACCATATTCCATACTTTCAAAATTATCATCATGACTAGTATTGTGGGGGTTTACGGAGACGTCACGGGGCCTTATATGAGAGGAAGCAGACCTACGTACATTATGTATCTCATCTTTGAAAAGAGCTGCAGAATTGTTGTGATGAGGAACGTAAGTTTATTGCATTTTTTATGCCATTACCGTACCGTAATCATTCTCCCATTTTTCAATTTCGACAATCCACAATTTTAGCAGTGTTTCACCCTACGCAAATGGGACTTTGAGACTGCTCAAAGATAATAAAAGTCTTATTTTTGGAGATAAGTAACAGAATTACGTGAATAAAGATCCACAGATGTTTTACAAGAGGCCTGGGGGCTAGCTGTGGTTGCGTTCATTAAAAATATTTTTTTTTCTAACGGTAAATATAATTAATTATTCCAACAAAGGCAAGCCTTGAGGAGTCCTTTTTAAGACGTATTTTCGTTTTTGTGGAGAATTTTAAACATCTAATCGAATTAAAAGAAAACAAAACAACAGCATTTGCGAAAATAAATAACACAGGTCTACAATAAAAATGCGGTCTGGATGTTTTCAACTGATTTCTATGTATTTACATAGGTGTTCTGAAAACTAGAAAAATACTCAAAAAATTCCAGAACGTCAGGTTATTTTGCAAAACGGTGTACATATATAGATATAGCTAGTATAATACAATAGTGAGCTCTGGCAACGAACATTTCATTGCTAAACCGTTCATCCGATTGCGATGAAACTTTAGGGATTTGATGTGTGCATGCCCGCGATGGGTTTTGTATATAATAGTGAGCTCTGGCATCATGGAATTACGAAAAATTAATTAATTAAATAAAAATGAATCACAGAAATGTATGTACGCGCATAACTTTTGAACGATTGCACCAAATAGGATAATTCTTTTTTTTGTGTTCGTTATTGTCAAGACAAGGTTTGCATAAAACTACTGGTGAGCTCTGGCATTATGAAATTTGTATAAAAGAATTGGAATAGGTGGCACGCGAGCTGTGAAGACTTAATGTACTGGGACTGAATGTATGGAATGCAGGAGGGGGGAGGGGAACTCGGGTAGGGGGTTCGAGGGAGGGGGGGAGGAGAATTAGGAATTGAGGAGGATTAACCTGAATTTTTAGGCAATAACAAAGACCCTAACTACAAACAAATCGTTAAAAGCATTTCAAGCTTTAGGTTGCCTAATGAGTTTAAAAGAACATTTTATTCATTCCCACCTCGACTACTTTTTTTTTTTATTTTAAGATGATAACTTGTTTAACATAGATACCTACATTGTCAAAAAACGTGACGTTCTGTGACAAAATGAAAATCATTTTCGGATTCAGCACACCCAAAAACATAAGAACTATGCAAAAAACCAAAACAGCTTTCAATTTTTATTTTTTTGTAGACTTGTGGTTTTTTTTTTTTTACAGTAAATACCGCACAAGAATCTCAACTGCTCCCGTCTGGAGCCAGTGCGACTATGGCATCCCCAATTGGGGTATGTTGTGAGGCTGAAGGTAGTGGGGAGGGGAAGGAGGTGGGGAAGAGGAAGGTTAGGAAGTACCTGGCTATTCAGATCTGGTCACCAAACACGGCTAAAGCCATTTTCAAGCAACGTTTCAATTCTGAATGGTGGTCTTACACCAGGGCGATACTGATAGTGTAATTTGGCATTCGAGAAATTTTTCGTATGCAAGTTAAACGAGTGCTGAAAAGATATTTTTGTGCAGTGCATTATTACAAGTAACACTGTGGAACCGATTTAATTGATCCATCATTTGAGATCATTCATGGTTTTACCACAAATATGCCTCAGGATCTCATCTCTATTGCATTCAGTCTAGAAATGTGAGAAATGTGGAGATCCGCAAAGAATGCAAGACTGATGTAAGCGTGATGAGTGAGATTAAGAAAGGGATGCTTGGATGGTTTGGACATGAATAGCGAATGAACGAAGAAAGGAGCGTAAGAAAAGTATATAACGGAAATGAAAATGGTACAAGAAGTCGCGGACGACATTTGAATCAGATACTTGAGTCGGTCAATGTGCAACGTTAAGAATAACACAATCGTGTGTACGAGACGATAAATGAATATGAATGAGGTAAGGAGTGTGTGCCAAGACCGAGTTGATGACTACCCCTACGGGGAACGGCGTGATGTTTAGTTAATTATCATCAAAATCAAAATCATTTATTGTACAAAATTTTCATTTAGTACAAAAGGTATAACTTATAGGTACCTATATCCTATTTCTTCCAGTTAACCTAACATGTTGTACAGAATGAACACAAATGAAATATAAATATAAAAGTGGTGTAATACAAAATTCATTTATCATTTGAGATCAACGCACCAAAGACTTGTATCACAAATAAATCTCAACAATTCCCCAAAAAAATATTTTTATACACATGTTTTGAATTATTTTTTATTTCACATCTTTACAGGTCTGCTCTTCTATTTATAACTGTTTTTGCCAGGAGTTAGAAATAATACAGATTTAAATCATTTAGCGTGAAATCGATAAACACGCTTCATCATATACCTGCCTATCCGGAAACGAGTAGATTTGACTCCCATTTCCGGTAGGCTTTCAATTAGCGGCGTCGGTTGATTTAGTAAGGCGATACAGACGCCGGAAGTGACGTCAAAACGCCGGCGCCGGTAGAACCCGCTACGTGGAAAACACCATAACCCGTGAACTGTACAGCCTTTCAATATGGTGAAGATAAACACATTTTATGAGGGCTTAAAGAAAAGTACATATGGTGTACAACACACTGATACAATGTGTGAGTGTCATCATGCAATGGAATGTGAAAATTGGATTTTTTTAAACAATGTAGTATCCAAAAATAGCAATTACTATTTTGTCTTATTTACTAAATGTAATGTTCATTCCAGTGATTGATATTACTTGATATATGTTCGGGAATCTCCAATAACGATCGAGGTTTCGCCGAGATTACACGTTACTTCATTCACGTTGTCGTGCGGTTTACAATGAATATTGAATATATATAATGAATATTAAACTTGACCAAACGTACGCTTTATTTGATGATCTGAGTAATTCCGAAGCCAGTGAATTCGACACTGAAGGAGCCCATCTGTCGATCGTATATCATCGGCTATTTCCGTAACCGTTCGCGCGTTAGACCAGAACGGCGACAGTCTCCACTCTTCTAAGGTACTACTTAACTGATATTTGTTGAGACACCTCAAAACTAACACACACACATACATATAACGCGCTAATTAGCGTAGTTTTCATACAAAAAGAATTTGTTCATTTCGTTGATTTTTTGAAAATGTGCATTAATATTGGTTAACAATATATTTTGAATAAGGAAAGAATTCGTTCATTTAGTTTAACGTTCGTTTGGTTTATTCGTTAATTATGTGTTCTTTTAGTTTATTTGTTAAATGGTAAACAATATCGGCGACACCCGGAAGCGCAGACCCACATAGTAAAAACAGCAGGTAGCACATCTACTTATATTCCAATATCTTTGGTTTATTCCATTAAAAATAAAATTACATTTTCACTCTTTTAACTAGAAATAATTAAAGTAAACTAAATATTTTAATACAACACTATTGTATTAAAATATTTTTATTGACGACCTCCGTAGTCCAGTGGGTAAGACTCTTGACTCACAGCCCGGAGGCCGCGGGTTCGAACCCGGCATGCGCAAATAAATTTTATTTTGATTAATTTGTGTTATTTCACAATTAATTCATTTAAAATAATATACAGTATATTTGCGGCACGTTCCAGAGTGGAAGATACTATCAGTATCGCCCTGGTGTAAGACCACCATTCAGAATTGAAACGTTGCTTGAAAATGGCTTTGGCCGTGTTTGGTGACCAGATCTGAATAGCCAGGTACTTCCCAACCTTCCTCTTCCCCACCTCCTTCCCCTCCCCACTACATTCAGCCTCACAACATACCCCAATTGGGGATGCCATAGTCTCACTGGCTCCAGACGGGAGCAGTTGAGATTCTTGTGCGGTTATTCACTGTAAAAAAAAAAAAAAAAATTTCATATCATTATTTACTTAGTTTATCAAGAATAAATATTAATATATTTTTTTAAATTAACTTTTTTTCGTTTTTAATGTCGTTTGGGAACCAATTATACAAGTTGCCCCCTCGTAACAAATGGATTGTTTACCATATGGTTAATTTGGATGGTGATTAAATGTACGTTATCGTGGTGTCGCGAAAAGTGTTAGTGTACTTGGGACGTTTTAATGAATTCTGTGTTTGCGTGTACGAGTTTATTGTTTATTTTGTATATTTATGTCGTGTAAAGTGTTTGTGTACTTGGGACGTTTTAATATTTTAATAGTTTTGTTTCCATATATATTTTTTTTTTGGATGTTCTGGGCTTGTTGTGAAATAGTTTTTTGATAACCTTGTTTTGTATTACCTGTAATTCATTTAGGTTTGTTTCCCCAGATTTCAATCAAAAAATTTAAATGTGAGTATACGAGACTATACAAACCTTTTGTAAATTTACTTGGCAACAGATATGATAGCCGGCTAAATACGCTAATTAAGGGGATATTTTGTCTTTAATACCTTGTATATGCTGTTTAAAATGTCAAATACTGATCAATGCACAGCCCAAGATATTTTTCCTGGATCAGGATTTGCAGGTCGTTGTTTTCTATTTTAAGGATACATGAGGAGGAATTATTTTATTATTATTTAATATAAACACCGCACTTACTTACAACGTGAGATGGAGAAAACCTACAAGAGTTACTATTCAACTTCAATGGAGAAGATTAAAAAAAATACGCCGTCGCAGGTGTTGTGCAAATTGTCATATTATATTTTTTTTGATGCGATGACGTATTTTTAAAGGTTGTGGTGTCGCGAAACTGCGACTCCACTGTTAATTGGCGGTAAATGCTGCAGAGCAAAGCCCACGCAGCCCTCGAAGGACCAGTCCCTAAACTACGTGAAAACGCTAAGTTATACGGGACGATTGAATAGTATACACTCGCAAAACCTGATGGATAGTCAGTCGATAGTTCAGATCTGTGCTTTTGAAAAATTAGATAAGCACAGATTGGAATAAGGAAAATAGGACTCACCGTTGCAGATGGGGCCTCACTGAACTCCAGTTTTGGTGCACACTTCTCACTGTTTAAAATTCGCAATATTCTTATAGTAAGAGGTTACGATACATGCGCCCTGTCTGAGATGTTATTTTGTTCTGAGCAGGAAAGCACACTGTCACCTCTCCAAAGTTGAGTATTTCTTGCAACAATTTTTATGGTGACATTTGGGAAGGAAAGATTAGGTCGGTGGGATAAATTCAGGATTTTGACATATCTACCCACCAAGTCTGCGAATGCAATACCCAATCAATCCCATATAAAGATGCGCAAACAGGTTGGTAATTTTTGGTCTAAGTTTATTTATGGTTCGAAACATTTAGAGAGAGTGTTAACAATTATTGCATTAATGAAATTGAAAACTGGGATGTGCAAAGATATTAATACTCAAATTAAAAATATTCTCAGCAAGCGCAAATCAAAGTTTAGTTATTACTAGGTAGAGATTCTACTTGTGAAATAATATAAATAATCATAAGCAAAGTTAAAAAAATTAATCATAGTAAGTATACGTTACAGATAAAGAGAAGAAAGAAAGAAATGAAAGACATAAAATATTTTTTAGTTAAAATACATCTATTTACCACGACGTCATATTAGCTTGCAGTTATAAAATAAGCACGTATTGTTTTAAACGAGGCTGTTTATAAAGTTGTC